>CM031673.1:3371058-4766058 GCA_006182925.3 Reinhardtius hippoglossoides
ACCAGGGAACAACCCCCTTTTTCATAAAGGGGGGTGCGCGTCTCCATTCCCCCCCCTTTTCCAGAATGAAGCCAAAATAATGCCGATGACGTTCGGAGCCAAAGCCATTGGTATTCCCCAATCACGAGTCTCTCAGCTGCAATCCGAGTTTCACCCCCTTTTATAGCATCAAATAACGTTTAAAACCAAACTTCCGGGAAAAAAATGGATGGAAAAAACATCAGTGCCCAAAAACCACTTGGGGAAAGGGATTAAAGGGCATGTGGCTCGGGGGTTGAGGGGTCATCCTCTACAAAGGTCGGGGTTTTGCCCTGTCCCTCCCAAAAGTGCCCCTTGAGAAAAGAAAAGTGCTGTGAGTGCTATCGAGACTGGGAAAGTTTGTTTTTTTTGGACTCGTGTCCCTCTGCAAAACAGGAGGGTGGGGGCTTAGGGTGTGCTGCAACAGCCCCGGGGGAGATGGAGAATTTTTTGAGGAGGAGGGGGGGGGATCCTTTTTGGGGGAGCCATTTTTATACACATGTCTTGATTTTCCACACTTTTTTGGCGGAGCACACAACTGAGACACTAGCAACACACCCACAGGGGACAGAGTGCACAAAGGGGTTAAAAAAATACCAACGAGCCCAACGGACAAGGGGGCTGCCACCGCGGCCAAATCCACAGGGGCACACCCCCTGCTCCGACAGGTCGCCCCACACCGGGGGCGTGAATCATGCAGGTACAAACAAAAAACCAACACAATCACCACAGAGGAGCTAAGGGGAATTAAACAACACATGTCGTTTAATTGGTTCGACCCGGGAAAAGTAAGGAAGTGGGTCGTCATTGGCAGAGTTATGTCCTGTACAGTCTGAAGTCGTAGGGCGAGCGTGGCCGTGGGGGGGGGGGGCAGGTTTTATTATCCACCCTGCTACTTAAAACGTAGGTTACCCAGTAGGTTATGTGGCTGTAGGCGGGTTGAATTGGGCAGTGTGCAGGGGGAATAGCAATGCTCAGCATGAGTCATCACACATCCAAGAAAAAAGAAAGATTAAATTTTAAATACATTCATTTGGTTAAAATCTGGTGGTTTGAAGCCCTGTGATCGGCTGCGTCACATTTTTCAGAGCGGGGGAAATTGCCGCACGGGTTTTGGCTTTCTGGGGTTTGTTTTCACACGTATCCACGGAGGGGGGAGACTCGCCGCAACAAGACAGGAAACACGGAGCGTTAGGTGGCGTCGGGGCTTTTCCCCCAAAAGTTTTGACATCTTCATATTTTTATGTGTTCGCAAACTTTAGGGCCCGAGCACCGAGGGGGGAGGCCCCGTTGTTTTGAAGGATTTGTTTTTCCCCTTTTTGGGGTTTTTCGGCCCCGACATAAAATTGTTCCCCAAATTTTTGATTCTGGATTAATTAAAAAGGGCGGGAAAAAAAGGGGTAACAGCCCCGGAACGCGCCCCTAGGTTCCCCCTTTGACCCGTTTCACAAAAAGACCCGGGGGGGATCTGACCAGTCTACAAAAAATCTCAAGGACATCATGAAAAACCCCCAGAAACCCCCCCATTTTGATTTAGGGCCATTTTGGGCCCTTTCCACATTTTTTTTTGTCAATTTTTTTAGGCTTTCACCGATCAATTTTCAAATTGAGAGGGTCACCACAACAAGATGGGGATGAAAACTAATCAAGGCATTTTTGTAACCCGGGGGCCGTGGCGTTGCGTCGCCTTCAGAAAACCCCTAAAAATTTCAAAGTATCAAACCTGTTTCAAACACCCCCCCCCCCCCACACCACACACAGACACACACACAGGTAATCGTGAAACAATAATACAAATAATCACAGAAAAATAAAACCCGGGGTTCCCCAGAACGTTTTGAATCGAAGAGCCAGAAACCCGAAAAAAAAAATTCCATATAAAAATATATGAATGAGAGTGTGTGGGGGTTTGAGTGTGTGGTGTTTAGGTGTGAGTGGGTGTTGGACCTCTCGGGTACAGGTTCTAGCAGTTGTGTGTTCCCGTAGTAACACATCATCTCCCCTTGAATAAATTACAGGAAGAAGAAAAATTTTAAACTGCGTCTGTTTCCATGGCAAAAATTATTTCATTTTTTTGTATGTTCATTTTAATTTGTCTGTGTGTTCCTAAACCCAAGCAGATAATGAAAATAACCAAAGGAAGGGGAAAAAGAAACGTTTTTCTCCACCACCATTCTGTCAGTCACGTAGGAGAAAACCCAACCGTTACTTTTTGCAATAGAAGATGAACAGTTTTTTCCTGGGCGATCAAATCCCGTCATATATATATATAGGGCCTCCCACCGTTCGGTGCTCGGGCCCTAATAATAATAACTTTATTTGTAAAGCACTTATCTAAACAAGGTGACGAAGTGCATTTTGCCCTGCACAAAAGTCCAGGGCAAAATGAAAAATCGATTGTGATAAAAGATATTCTGTTCAATCCAATTTAAGAGAGCCAAATCATAACATAACAAGGTCAAGACCGTAAGTTTATAGAGACAACACAACAGTTCCCACAAACACAGAAACACCAGCGAACACCGGAAGTGACACAATACGCTCCCCGCAGTACGTCAGTGACACGCCTGCAACGTCCACTCTAGTGGGCGGGGCCAGGGCCAAATTAATAGGATTCAATTAAAAGCTTTAATAACAACACATCACCTGGACGAGGCTGATAATTGAATTGTGTGTGTGTCGGAGTATTGATAGCGGACTGGGACGTTGATCAGACCCCAGGTAAACTGTTCATCTTCTATTGCTCAAAGATGAACTGGTTGGTTTTCATCCTACGTGACTGACACTGAACTGGGTGGTGGAGACAAACTGGTTTCATTTTTCCTTCATCTTTGGTTATTTTCATTTATCTGCTCTGGTGTTTAGAGAAACGACACAGACAAACTTACAAATGAACTATACAAAAAAATGTAAATAAATGTTGCCATGGAAACAGACGCAGTTTCAAACTTTTCTTCTTCCTGTAATTTCATTCAGAGGCGGATGAATGATGCTGATTACTACAGTGCACACACACAACTGCTAGAACCTGTAGCCCGAGAGGTAACACACACACACTCACACACTCACACACACACACACTCACACACTCACACACGTCTCATTCATATATTATTATAATGGCAATAATCATTTTGTCTGGTTCTGGTCTCTTCTGGATTCAAAACTGTTCTCGGAGATCCACAGGTTTGTTATTGATCTGTGATTATTTGTATTACTGTGTTTACACTGATCTAACTCTGTGTGTGTGTGTCTGTGTGTGTGTGTGTGGGGGGGGGGGGTGTATGTGAATACTCAGGCTTTCGATACTTTGACTAGAAGTTTGATGGGTTTTACTGAAGGTCGACGCAACGCCACGGTCACACCGTGTGACAAAAAATCGACCTTTGAGTTAGTTTTCATCTCCATCTTGTTGTGATGACACTCATCTCAATTTGAAGTTGATCGGATGAAAGCCCTGGGACAAGTTCGACAAGTAAAAATGTGGAATATGGCCAAAATGGCCACTAAATGCAAAATGGCGGGCTTTCTGTTGCGTTTTTCATGATGCTCCTTGAGACTTTTTTGTATGACTGGTCACGATACACCTGGGCTACGATTTTTGTGAAGATCGGTCGAAGGGAAACCTAGGGGCTGCGTTCCAGGGGGCGCTGTTGAGCCATTTTTCCACGCCCATTTCAAATTAATCCAGAATACAATAACTTTGGTAACAATTTGAGTGTCTAGGCCTGAAAAAGCCCCAAAAGGGAAAATACAAATCCTTCGAAATACAACAGGGCCTCCCCCCCGTCGGTGCTCGGGCCCTAATAAGTTTAGCGATACACATAGAAAATATGAAGATGTCAAGAACTTTTGGAGATAAGCGCCGACGCCACCTGAACGCTCCAGTGATTCCTGTCTTGTTGCGGCGAGTCTCCTGCTCCGTGGATCACGTGTGAAAAGCAAACTCCAGAGAAAGTCCAGAACCGTGCGGACAACGTTCTCCGTCTCTGAAAACTGTGCACGCAGCCGATCACAGGGCTTCAAACCACACGAGAGTTGAATCCAAATGAATGCCTATTTATAAATTGAATCTTTCTTTTTTCCTCTGGATGCTGTGATGACTCAGTGCTGCAGCATTGCTATTCCCCCTGTCACACAGTGCCCTAATTCAACCTGCCTACAGCCACAGTAACCTACTGGATAACACTACGTAACGCTGAGCAGCGGTGGCATAATAAATCCTGCCCCCCCCCCCCACAGGCCACGCTCGCCCTTCACGACTTCAGACTGTACAGTGACATAACTCTGCCAATGACAGACTCCACTTCCTTCACGTTCTCCCCGGATCAGAAACCAATTAAACGACATGTGTTGTTTACATTCTTCAGCTCCTCTGTGGTGATTGTGTTGGTTTATTGTTTGTACCTGCACATGATTCACGCCGCCGTGTGTGCGCGACGCTGTCGGAGCAGGACGTGTGACACACTGTGGTTATTTGGCCGCGGTGGCAGCCCTGTTGTCTCGTTGTGTCTCGTTGGCTATTTTTAACTTCGTGCACTCTGTCGCCCGTGTGGCTGTGTGTGATGCTAGTGTCTCATGTTGTGTGCATCCAGCCAAACACGTGTGGACGTCACAGACCTATGTGTATAAAGATGGCTCCCTCAAAAAGGATCCTCCTCCTCCTCCTCAAGTGTCTCCATCTCCCCCTGGTGGCTGTCTGCAGCACAGCTCATAAGCCCAGACTCCTCCATGTTAGCAGATGGGACACGAGTCCAAAATACACAGCACTTTCCCAGTCTCGATGAGCACTCACAGCACTTTACTTTGCTCAAGGACACTTGGGCAGGGACAGGGATCAAACCGCCGACCTTCTGGTCAGAGGATGACCGCTCTAACCCCTGAGCCACAGCTGCCCCTTTTAATACCATTTCCCCACAGATGGTTTCGGTCACTGATGTTTGTTCCATCCATTTTTTTCCCAGGAAGTTTGGTTTTAATCAGTTATTTGATGCTATAAAAGGGGGTGAAACATCATGATTGACAGCTGAGACTGACTCGTGATTGGTCAATACCACTCCCCCACGTCTTGGCTCCAGACGACGTCATCGGCATTATTTTGGCTTCATTTCTGGAAAGTGGAGGGAAGTGGAGACGCGTCACCCGTCTTTATGAAAAGTCTGGTGGTTGTTCTAACTGGTGCCAGTGATGTAACTTCACCAGGAGAGTAATATTTCCCTTTCTTTCCTCGAAAAAATACTTTACATAAATTCTCGGAAGTAGAGAGAAGACTGTGAGTGTGTCATGATGGATTTTCAATACTGGAAACTGAATTTGAATCAGGTCTGCTGCACAAACACTGGCTTTAATTATAGATTAAAAAATAAAAAAGACAGTAAGTTGAAGAAAAAGCATCATGGAAATCTGAAATATCATGATTCTCTCCGTTATATCTCGTATAACATTTGTCCTGAGATTAATTTCTGTTGCTAGGAGGAACCATCTGCTCCACATTTAGTCATAACATACAGTGTGATTGCTTGATACATAAACAGTGAAGCAAATTCAAATCAGAAATGTCTGTGCTGGGTGGAAAACTGGGATTTGTCATTATCAACAAGTGCACGAGTCGAGGCTTCACTGATTTTCAGCTCAGTATTTCTCTTTCTCTCCGTTATATTTTCTCTCTTCCTCTGCATCCACAAGCAGAGGCCACACGACACCTGTGAAGCAGATGGCCGTTTCTCCCGGAGATGCTCTGACCTTTAAAAAGCAGACCTGTGAGTGGAAGGACTCTGGTTTGAATTCAGAAGCAGATTGGAAAGTGAATTTTCTTTTTTCAAACCGTCTCTCTCCAGGTGCGATGAGCCTCGAAAGCCACGGGAGCATCTTCGAGTCTTATCATCACGTGCTCCAGATTACAGAAAAAACGTTAAAATAAAAAAACATTTGATAAAATAAAGAAGCTAAACGATGCTTTTAAAAAGTGCCTCGTGAGCATTCTGCTGATCCGGCGTCGCATTCCGCAGAACAAAGACGCCACATTACTCGGTTAATGTTGGGAAAGGATCGTGGTGGAGGCCAAAGAATTATGGTTAGGCAAAACTACTTGGTTGAGGGAGGCGGAAAATGTGTGGTTATGGTTAAAAGTAAACCACCGTTGAGGACTGGTAGGAGACAGGATATCCAACCATCCACCACAGCAGCAGAGCATCGACTCCGAGGGAAGAACACGCCTCACACAACAGGCCCCGTCTTTCATGTCTGTTTTCCAATGCACGGAGCGAAGGGTGATCTCCACAGGAAGACGCTGAATCACACAAACCTCTTTTCATATAATACCTTCTTACTTTCTCTATATCGTCATGTTAACTACATCTGTCAGGAGAGAACCCATTAAACCGTGGTGTGGATCTGGATCCCTTTCTTTAACATGGCATGAGAAGGGGATTTTTGATGTTTTCATCCATTTCCCAGGGAACAATGAATGGATCTCGATGATTATTTAAGGGACTGAGATCTATGAGTGTGTGAAATATACAGTAGTGTGGCTTGATTGCAATTAAGGGAGAGTTGATCCTTGGATATTCTATTTCAACATGACTTTACTTTAAGGCTTTGCTGCCGAGCGAAAGAGAAACAGTTGCTGCTTTGTCGTCTAGATCGAACAGATTAACTTCACACAACCACAAGGTCAGGAAAAAAATGTAAAAGGCCAATTCAGCAAACAGTCTTTTGTGAGGACATTTGTCAGATGAAATTAGATTAAGCAGGACAAACGACTTGCTGTGGACTGACCACGCTGCTGGCCCCCCTGCTCTATACGTATGGATCAGCAGTGACATCACAGTTAAACCAAAACCATCAGCAAAGTTCATGAAATCAGTGGTTTTGTCTCTCGCAGGTTCTGTCTACGAGCCGCTCGGCCCAGTGAGATTAATGGTGTGGGACGTCGAAGCCGCTCTGTGGATTAGAGCCGGACCGAGGTCAGCGCCTCCAACCTTTTCGCTGGAACTGCAGCTCATAACAAACAGACTGTATTTACACGGGAGCCGTGAGTGGGCGGCCGGCTCCGGAGAGATCTGAGCCAGATGCAAACGCTGCCGCGCCTCCAGACACAAACGAGACGAGTCACCGAAGAACGAAAAACCAGTAAATTTGCAGTAAATGTTTCTTCCTTGTTGTTTCTAATAATACCTGGTTGACCTACATTAATGGAAAGCGCCTCAGAGCTCAGAATTACCACAACAAAACCCGAGACCTTGCTCTGAGTAATAAGCCCTTGACATTGTTGAAAGCTAAAAAAAAAAAAATTCAAATGCAACTTTCGCGAGACAGCGACGAAGTGAAGTCTTGATGTTGTTGCGTTGCTGAAGGCAGGGGAGAGAAGCATCATGTTTTATTCAGTCTCCGTGCATGAACCTCACAGACTGGATCCCTTGAAGTGACCTGCAGCTCTGTCTTTGGGCTCCATCCTTTGGTCAATATGCATAACTGCATCGCAACACGCTTGTTGGGGTTCTGCATCACACCCAGTGTGAATAGCATCTGCTTCACGGCGCCCTACTCCTCCTGTATTTTGTATTTTGTCACTTCCACAAATAAGATGAATGATATCCTCCGCGTAATGAAACGTTTTCTCTATGCAAAACAAACCCTCAGACTCTTACACGACCGTACTTGGTCCCTCAGACAATCCACTCCGACACTTTAACCGACCACTCCTGCAGCCGCTGAACAGCCGGCAAGAAGTAATCTACAAACCATACAATATTGCGGCCGATTAGATCTCGCACATCACTCCGAGGGACTTTTCATTTTCCAAATGAGTTATCCCGCCTGCACAAATGATGTAGCCGCATGACATCAAGTGTTAAATAAGCTTTGGACCAAGGGCTATCCATTCTACTTTGGGGCTGCACTGTAACGTCTGCTCCACCGTAAAAAAAAACCTATTTTCTATCCAATGCAGGTAAACGATCTCCAGGGATATCCATGTGCTCATTTAACTTTCTAATAGAGGATTTTAAAGACATGCAGATGGTTTCTCACAAAGACCAGATAGGACTTCTCAAGTGCATCCTGGCATAGGAACAGTTGAGTCTAAAAAATGCATGAGAAATGTGACGGTGGGTGGATGTGTGCTTTCCAGGGAGGAAATTGCATTTTAGATTTTCTTTTCTTTTTGCAGATGGTGCAGGTATGATGTCACACACGCTGTAGATATGGCTTGTGTTTAATTGTACATCTGATTATTGATGCCATCTGTCAGGTAGAAGATGCAATTATAATTCATTGAGCTTCACGTGTTTAACGCGTTTGCGTCAAATTTCTGCAGCTGCAATGTTACTCGTTCTAACAAAGAGAAACTCAAGAACCCTCCAGAACGTCAGCTCGTCCTGTGAGCGCAGTGGGGGAGTCTTACTCGTGCTTATACCGTAAACCCAGACAGAGCTGTCAGATGAGCAGAGCAGTAACTGACTGGCTTTAATGCACGTGTGTCACTGAGGTGGGAAGAGAACAACACCTGCTTCACACAGATATACAGAAATGCAACAGCAGAACTGCATTTGCCTCGTAAATCGGAATGCGGCTGGTATTTTACTGCTCAATAAGAAAAGAGAAAAAAAACATTATCGTCCAACATAACAATATATTGACAACATTACAGCACGGCGGAGAAATAAAGATAAAGCATCTGCGCGAGGCAAATGAGAGCGCGAGAGGGAACGTGTGCATTATTTGTCCATCAATCACGGACAAATTGTAATGAGAATCCTCTGCGAGACGCTGCTTCTAAATATGATCTACTGTATGATCCCCTGCAGGTTCCACACCCAGGTGCATCGTCGGAGATCGATTTCAACAACTCAAACAGTGCACAGTGTTGCCAAAGAGAGAAGCAGCTCAACCCTCCTCGGTGCTGCTCACAGGCTCAAAGCCCAGCGCTCGGGGGTGTTGTCGTTTCTCAATGATTTGAGCAGAGCAGAGACTTTGGGAACAAATGGTGGAACATCGCTTTCCCCCCCCCGTGGACGACTTTAGAGGCTCTTTTATTTAGTTGCCTCTGAGCTATTTTGGCTTCATCAGAAGGGGCCAGTGTTAGTTTGAGCTGAATGTCATGCCTCAGCATTGCAGTCCCTCTTCATGCAGCAGGGGCTGCAGCACTGTGATGTGTGTGTGCAGGTGCTGCATTGTTGCACCAAAAGAAAAGCAGTCAGAACTATGGGAGTTTGCACAATCGCGTTGAGAAGTCGTCCTGTGATCAGACGGCGCCGCGGCTCCGTGACTCAGCCATTTGTCTCGTTTTGACACACAGCTGCTGTTGGCCTGGAACTTAAAATGAATACTTCACAAGCTTTTGGTTTTTTAACGATCTGTGCAAAAATTCTAGTTTCCCACAGCTTATGCACTTAGAGCGAAAGCCTAAATTGTTCACTTTGTGTAGAATAATGTGAGTGGGGATATTATGTAAACCAAATTTCTCAGAGTGGAGACAGGGACTGGCTTGTAGAGCTACAACTGACTCATGCTGCCTTTGCCAACAAAGTAACAGCAGTAACTACCCATATACGTCCACGCATCCTTTACGCTGACGTGTACATTGGCCGAGAAAAGTCAACGCATCTTTTCCAGGGGACCCAAAAAAGTGATGAACCTGGCTGTGGTTCAACGCTTTGAGCTCTCTTGTCCACCGTGGACATGGTTGTTAGACAATACGTCCACTAGAGGGCTTCTCGGAGTCGAGATTTTGTGACAAAACTAAACGCGACAGTGGGAGGAGGTTGTGCATCGCTTAAGAAAGTGGCGTTGCAAATGGCAGCTAGTTAAAAAGTTTGACTTTTATTGAAATGTCTTCCTCGTGTCCGATATGTTCGTGTCGCTGCCCCCCTGTGATTTCCAGTGGTACTGCTTCATTTTATCCAGATCCATAAGGGTTACGGGTTATTTCAGGAGACGTTGAGCATAAAAGAGATTTATTCAAAAGGGATGGATGATATTCCTTCAAACCATATATATATTATACACACACACACACAATATATAACTATAAGGAATTTGAACGTCATTTGTCAGTGACAGTAATTTTGAATTGACAGCAGCTTCCACTTGGGGTCGGTCTCTTACACTCAGTTATTTGATTGCACCTTTTAATTGTACAGTAACACTAGATTGATTGTGAGAAACAGCAGAGTTGCACCACCCCCCCCCCCTCCCAACACATAAAACCACACACACACACACACATTCACACCATCCCCTCCAAAACCCACAATCAAATCTCACTCAACATCTGAAAAACATTCCCAGCAGGCCCCACAATGTACGTTAGCCTGGGGAAATCTACAAGACGGGCTCACCTCACTAGTTCGGGTCTAAACTTTTCAGCGTGTCGTTTTTCTGAGGTGGCAACAAAGAAGCCTGTTCCACTTTAATTCCTCCGCGAACTGTAAATCATCCACGGTTCGTTACGACAGTTCCGGCCACGGTCCACCACATTACTCTCGGGGGTGGGGGGGGAACATTTGCACTTTGCACGTCCAGAGACACCAAATCCTAAAAATGACAATTGGGTTCCATTAAGTTTGTGTCTCCTCAGCACCTCAGTTGATGCAATCATCGCATTAATCACGGCTGGTTAGTGTGGATAGAGTGAGGGAATGATTGGGGGGGGGGGGGGTTGTTGTGTTATTCTCAGAGGCAGACACACACACACACACACACGCCTATTTCTTCAGGCCGATATTGAATCGCTCTCGATTGTTAAAGAAACGAGTGCAAACGACGAGACAGAACCAGGTGAAGCTTGTTCACTGAGCTCCTGTTGTCAGAGGAAAACATGAGCCTCGTATACGAAATCCATCTGTGCCAGATTTCATGCAGTTCAGCCCGAGGGGGGGGGGGGGGGGGGGCATGTAGGGACTGTTCAAGAAGGTATTACATCACGTACCATAAACCAGGATGTTATACAATCCTGAAACCTGATTCAGGCGCCCGAGTATTAATATCATCATGTAAAATGACTCTAACCCGACGACTTTTCCCTTCAAACTCTGTAAACACCCATCCGTATCGATGCATCCCACCATTTTCAGCAACGATAAACTGCATCATTAATTCACGACAGCGAGCCAATAAATCGCAGACGGGGGCCGATCAGGAACCGTTAAAGGCCACAACTGCTTAACTCGCTTCATCCATTTTTCACAAAAACCTGACAGATTATTTTTTAAGGATGATACCAACTGTAGAGAGCTGGGATTTGACTCCCATTCATTTTCTTTTAGCGGGCAACAAGAGGACACATCGGTTATTCTGGCGGGGATGGAAATTTGGATGCGTCACGGCCGATCACTCCAGGGATCCGTCATATTGTCAATAAGCATAAAAACACAATCGCATTATTTGTGCTTCTGTAATAAAACTACAGTCACATGCAGAGCTTCAACTCATCCAGAGATCTATGTTGATTTATCCGACCACATGGGAGACATTTGTGGCGCCCGACGGCTTCGCCACATTCAGTCTTTGCTTAACCAACAAGCCCAACAAAGCCATTTCCACATTCCCGCCGTAAATCAGGTTTATAAATGCATGAAATGTCACAACATTAATATTCAGTACACGCTTTGTTTTGGGGGGGAAGTGGACGTGACCTTGCAGCGAGCATCCGATGCCTTCCTATTGCAATTCAGTGGTTTGTGCTCTCCACCAATGGAAGAATGGGGCGGAAAACCATCCAAATCCATCAGGATGAACTGTAACGAGTCGCCCCACGTGTCTACGGGCGAGGCAGACAGGAAGTAGTATGTGTTCATCCCAGAAGGGAAGCGGGTCGCTGAAGATTTCGGGCCCATAAAAGAGAAAAAGGGAGCAGATTGTTTATTTGCTTAACCTCTGGAACCTCTGCAGTTACCCCCCCCCCCCCCCCTTCTCCACAGAGCGGATTACTTTTGTCTTAATCCAGCTCAGGACGCCCACGCACAGCACGCGATGGTCCTTTGTCATCGCGCCGGACCAGGTATCGACACGCGGGGCGCCTGTTTACCTCTGCAGGGTGGAGGGATTAGGAGCACAGGCTTTGATGTCAGATTCACAGACGGTAGTGGAGCGGAGCTAAAGCCTTCGCAGGGTTATTACCAAAACATCCAAGGCCGTTTATTACAAAAACTAAATATAATTTCATTCATTTCTGTTCCTCTGCTCGTTTGCGTACTGCAGGGGGAACTTTGAAATCATCTCTGGTGCGTTGACTAGAAGTCCACGAGGAGCTTTTATGTGGAGAAATGTTCACTCCCCCCCCCCCCCCCCCCCCCCCCTCGCTAAACAGCTAAAAGTAATACTGCTGTCTCATTCAATATTTGCACTTCAGTTAACACTGTTCCATTATTTATTATATTCCGCTGCTGCAGTCAGATTTAATCTGTCTATTGTCTTTATAATTGCTTAGAGGAAAATTCAAAGGGTGTGTTCATTGCTTTATGTTGTTATTAGGTGTTTTTTTTTACCACTGAGGGTCAGTGTTTTTTTGATTATCTCTTTATTTCCCTTCTGGGCCCGACAGCGG
Source organism: Reinhardtius hippoglossoides (assembly GCA_006182925.3). Taxonomy (NCBI): domain Eukaryota; kingdom Metazoa; phylum Chordata; class Actinopteri; order Pleuronectiformes; family Pleuronectidae; genus Reinhardtius; species Reinhardtius hippoglossoides. Next base: position 3,383,624 of record CM031673.1, read on the forward strand.
CGGCAGCAGCCGGCCTCCGCAGCTCTCGGTATCCGGGCGTCGGGTAAACACGGCCGGTGTGTTTCCCCCATCGACATAATCAGGTTGAGTGGTGCTGATGTGGTGACATTTGCGGTAATGGGAGACTGATCATCCTCACGCAATTGCCTCTCCACTTTTTTGCACTATAGGGGGAAGCCGTGGGGGGGGGGGGGGGGGGGGGGGGGGGGACACGCTGTGCCTCTGCAGGAAAGTCGGCGGCTTTTTCGAGTGACCGTGAACATGATAGGCCCAGCCCTCACTCTTTAACTCTTATTACCCTGTGGAAAATGGGAGTTGAGCAGGATCAAACCGTCTGTGCTGACTGGGTGGGGGTGGGGGGGGGGGGGGGGGGGGCAGAGGGCCTGCGAGGCGGAAATAAAAGCAGCAAGAGCTCTCTCAAGTGGCAAGAGAGGAAACTTCTCTTTGGCCCGTGCAATCAAGAAGCTTTTTTTAAAATTTAAATCCTCTTGGCTTTTTCTAGGCAATTAAAACCTTTAGACAGTGTCGTTTTCCAGATCAGATTTTTTTCCTTCTCAAGGCTAAATTAAGTGTCAGGACGGCCACAGAATCCAGAGCTGCAGCGGGGGGAGGTTGAAATTAGATTCTCAAAACCTGCAGCAGGTGTTGTTACGGCTCATAATGTTCTTCCAAAATTAGTCTTGAGTGTTCGGCGGCTTCACGTGAAACAAGTGGAGCGTTTTTTAAAACTCTTAAATCGGATGAAGGATGTTGTTTCACCACAGCTGGGAACTTAATCGGCATTTTTTTTTAATTTTCACAATTTCCCAATCCATGAAATTCAACACACAATGGAAGAGGTGGGTGTTGGTTACAAAGGGAAATGATTCGTTTGGTTCATTAGCGGGAAGCAGTTGTAATAATCGGTCTGTATTTTCTCAAATGTGAGTCTGTGATGATTCTATTATCCTTCATGAACATGAACGTTGATGTTCTGATCTGTTCAACAGCCGGTGTGTAAACGCTGTTAACGTCTGCTTCTAATTCACCACAACACCCGGACGACTCGGCCCTTTATCCAACTTGCATGATGAGAATTAAAGGAAATTCAGAAATGGGAAAATGGGAAACGGAGACTGCATCGCCTTCAAAGTAAAAGTTTCAGAATGTGCATTGCAGTGGCTCCAGGGGTTAAGGAGAGTTAAATCCCCCCAAAAATAAACAAATAACCTAACTAGTGAATATAATAACTGCTTTATAGTTATATTTCTGCCTCTTTTCCAATATTGTGAGTGAACAAACCTGTGAAGACGTCACCTCAAGCATCTGGGATCTTCGGCAACTCATTAAAATATACATTTCCCTGTTACTCATTTCTTTAAAGTGTGACATTGCCACCTCATTAGCAAGTTTTATTTGGGGGAGACTTCTTTGACTTCCTTCTAATCAGTTAGGCTTCATTGTGAAATCTCCAGTCGCCCTGTACACCTCTGTGCGTTCGGCGGCTTTTATCACGGAGGGATCTGTGACTTCAGACGGACCGCTGCCTGACTCCCGCTTCAAAAGAACTTTCCCTCTGCCTCACATCTCACGCTGAATAAATCTTTTACCTCTCTTCGGGAAAAAGTGTCTGCGTTATCAGCACATGACGGCGTCACGCTAACACCACGATAAGATCTCTGTCAGCGGAGAAGGTGTCTAATTAATACCTGCATGCCTTTTATTTTTAAAAATTGCTTAGACCTTATAACTCTAAACTTACAGGATGTCTTAATAAAAATACTAAACCAGGCACTTGAACTAAATAGGAACTGAATGAAAACATCTGTAAACGACTGGGATAATACCAGAATCCCAAATGAATCCACATCATCTCAGCTACACTTTGTGTTTAGATGGGTTCTAAATAAGATCCATGAACCCTTAACTCCACCAAGGAGTTTATGTTTTCACCTCTGTTTGTTTGCAGGATTACACAAAAACAAGGAAAACGGATTTAAACAAACTTGGTGGAATGATGTGATATGGATCAGGGAACATTTTACATTTTGGTGCACAGGAATTGTTTTTAACATTGAGAGAGAGGAACATCTTTCAACAGATCTTGGATCTTGATTTTTTTAAAAAGGCATATTTAGGGACTGATATCTGGGAGTATTGTGCGAGTTGGTGCAGCTTGAGAGGACTGATGGGCCTTGGTGGAAGAATCACTCTATTCAGTGCCACAGTTCCCAAGGAAATCAGTCCAGAATGTCCATGAAAGCCCAATCCTGCAATGTGACAGATGGTGAAAACAAACCAGCTAAGCAGACACGGGCGAAACCATGAACCTCCATTTCTAAATCCTCCAAACACACCAGGAATCCCAGCTTATAACATCAACCACGACCCTTTCAGCATCACATTGGCCTTGTTCTTTTCCCAAACCCTGCGCCACCACGAGCTCCCTCTTGTTCCAGATCATCGCTGCCAATAATTGGAAACAACTGGGGGAAGCCAAAAAAAAAAGAAAAAGCCTGTGAAACTGGAACCATTTTCATTTCTGTGCCTCTTACAGTTTCTTTTCATCGCAGCGAGAGCTGCGACAGTAAACCGCAGTGTTTCCACGTTCCCCGATCAAACCCACTCTGTATTCACATCACTCCCTGTGTGCGCCGCTATCAGGTTCCCATCACGGTGATATCTGCTGTTACCCTCGTCTGGTATCTACCGTTTGATACGAGCAGCGGCACCTCTCGCTGTGGAGACCCCCGAAGAGACACCGCTCTTCATCTCAACACTGTAACTTCACCATTTGGCGGATGAATAGATTCCCCTTCTTGTTATTCTGGGATGTTGCAAACGATAAAATTCAAAATTCACAGAAACACCCAATCCGTCCGTCCATTATTGTAAGTGCTCTGTATTATATGGCACTTTTCTAGTCTTGATGGTTGTTTTGCCGTTCACCCATTCACACACACACACATTCATACAGTGCATCTGTGTGCAGCACTGTATCATGCATCGCTGTCAGGATCGCAGGGAAAATGGGGAATGGGGTGAGATGGGGATCAAACAGCCGACCTTCTGGTTAGTGGCTAACCCGCTCTACCTCCACAGCCATCCCCTGTTTTTGGATTATCTATGCTGTGTATTCTTGGAGGGTCGTGGGGGGGGCTGGAGCAAAAACCCAGCGTACATTGGGTGAGGGGCGGGGTACAATCTGGACATGAAGCCAGGTAGGTCCAACATATAGAGATTAGAGTCTCAAATTAACCTAATCCCAATCTGCATGCTTTTGGATTACAGGAGGAAAATGAGTTACGCAGAGAACAACAATGCAAACATGGGGGAGACATGCAAACTCCACAGGGAAAGACCCCAGAGACAACACAATCACTAATGTTTGTTCCAGCTCTACCAAACAACTCCCGTTCACATACTCGTCTTAAAACCACAATTTGTTCCTAATTAATTCAACAGCAGGTCTGGATTAACCAAATATGGTGAATCTAAAATCAAATCTAACACGTACAAGCGTGAATCTAGAGATGCAACGAAGAGATTTTTTTGTCTCTAGAGGAACTGTGTCTACGGTGGTTCACACCAGAGAACGTTCCCGTCTGTAGAAGTGAAACACTACGATGTTCCACACCACGCTGTGTTACCAAACTGTTTTTGGTTTGCGATCAATCCAAGTGCGGTCCCTCGTCGCAGCGTGAGACGTGAGCAGTTTAGCCAGAGAGGGATTTTTTATTTCCCTCCTCAAATGGTTTGATTTGAATAATTTTTTTCAGGCCTCGAGAGATGAAGCGAATCCAACGTTCTCACACAGAGGAAGCAAAGAGAGAAACGGTCACTGTACTAAAAAGAAAATATGTTTTTAGGTTCTGAAGAGGTTAAATGTTTAGCCAACTTTTAAATGTATATTTACATAACTACTGTTAAAGGCTCACACGTATTTCAATAACACCAGAGCATAGACTGTTTATAAAGATGGACACCAGTGCCAGCTTCCCAAAAGTGAAGCCAAAACATCAAGATCACCCCCTGGTGGCTGAACGCAGTACAGGTCAAAACCCCTGCCTCCTCCATGTTAGTGAATGGGTCCTGCACCAGCCAACATATGTGGGTTTTTTTTAATTTTCAGTAAATCTCATCTCACTGTCAGATGTTAATGTTTCTGCTTGGTTTGGTTTTATTTAGTTATTGATGCTAAAAACGTGGAAACATTGTGATTGACATTTGTACATTGATGTCATGCATCACCACGAAATGAAGTTAATTAATCTATTTACTCAATATTAGAAAACACCAGTGTGGGTTGTGTGCAGGGACATACGCAGAAAATACTGCAGATGATAAAAGGTATGTGATTCATATACTTACAGGAGGTGTGAGCTGATGCTTACAGGCAGAGACAGGATGAGGGAAACACAATTCACACCATGTTGAACTTCAGTGATTCACAATGAAACAAAAGGGTGGTGGGGAAGATGGCTGCTGTGAATATACTGTGAGCCGATTGGACAATGGAGACAGGTGAGTCAGGTGACTCAATGGGAGGAGGTCTGAGGACATCTGGTGGGCAGATGGGGGAATTGCAGCAGACAGGGACAGACAAAGAGGCGGTAAGAGAGTAACACACCAAGACAGGTGCTGTTAGAATTACACTGCTGCTTTTAAAATGTTATTATGCATTTATAATAATAAAATCCATAAAAAAAAAAAATATCAACAACAGCACATCTAACAAGAACAGTAATTCCGTAATAATAATAATATTGATATAAGATTATACTTAAATAACAAATAAGAAATCACACAAAACATTCTTTCCAGTCCGCTACTTGTATGTCAGTTTAGTAAATAATACAACATGTACTTTGTTTAATTAGATACTTAAAGTACACGTTCATGTTGATGTCTTTGTACTTTTACTTCCTTTCTATATTTTTAATACAGGCCTTTACTTGTAAAAAAGTATTTTTAAGTGAATTTTATATTGCAGGGACTCTTTCAACATCAGATTGGTCTTGTCCTTTAAAAAATTTACTACTTCCTCTACTTCTTCAAAAGTTAATACTCCTGCACTGTATTTCTTAGTGTCATATGAATCTCCTGAGGTTTGAGCAGCATAATAAAAACCTTTTATCACTTTGCACCGAGCAGAAATCATCAGGTGGAATGATCCCACGTGCACTGTGCAGCTCTAACAGCAGCAGAGCAGCGTGCACTCATCCCCCAGTCTGAAGTTTTCAACTTAACAAAACACAGATGTTGCAAAGTCCACCTCTGCATTACGCCCCCCAGTTTGATTGGCTGCTGGGAACGGAGGAAGACATTCTCCACAAAGCTGAAATTCCAGTGTCATGAGTTTGCTCTTTTCTCTGCTTTTCCTCACAGACGCTGGTGAAATGGCGTCAGCACACGACAGAGCTGTTCTTCAGGCCATCTTCAACCCCACCTCCCCCTTCGGAGACGTCCCTGACCTCAACCAGGACCAGGAGTTAATTGATGACGGTGAGCCTCTCGTATCATCTCGCAGCTCTGTGTGTTTATCATTTCATGGCATATTGGATTTTTATTTGAGACGCATTCCATTTGCTAGACTTAGAGAAAAAAACGACATTTTAATCCAAAGATGAGTTCTGGGTGAGATTTCTGTGTTTCCCTTTGCCTCGGTGTAGCTGTCAATTGAGTGTGAGCGGGTTTCGACCTGTTTATCTCGCCCTGCCAGAGAGCGGCTTCGACACGGGGTTGCTGGAGCAAGTGAAAGAGTTGGAGCTGCGCGGCGTCTCGGCGGCGGAGGCTGGGGATTTGCAGGCTGCGCTTCAACTGCTCGGCCAGGCGATCCGGATCCTGCCGGGGCGAGCCTCGGCCTACAACAACCGGGCCCAGGCCCTGAGGCTGCAGGGCGACACAGCAGGTACACACGTGCATCACGGTCAACAACAGCTCGTTCCATATGTGCAGACAGAGCAGAGGAACCAGCGTGACTCCAGGTTAGAGCCTTGTCTCTCTGATGCACTGGTACTGGGAAGGCCCCGAGTTGTGTCGGCTCCTTGTTTGCAGAGAACTTCAAGGTGTTTGCACAGGTCGAATAAAAAATTACACATGTCATCATCACAACTGATTCTTATGTTACAGCCCATATGATTGTTTTTCCTTCAGTGTGGAACCTCTTTGGATTTTGTGTTGCTGTGTTGGTTTTACACTCTCACTCCCGGGAGATCACTGTGTCAATCACACCATCTTCTCTCGTGCATCACGGTCTGTTTCTAAAAACTGCAGAGCTTCAATCTTTAAGTCGTGTTGGTTTTCCACTCGTCAGTAAACTGGTGACTTCCGCCAAGGAGGTTATGTTGTCAATCTGCATGTTGTGTGTTTGTGAGTTGGCAGATTCTGGAATTTCTTTCTTTAACTTTGCGAGATTTCAAATTTGTGTTGATTTCTCAGAGAATAATTCAGGGATTTGGAAACATCAGGCAGGGGACTGATGTTTATGGGTGTGTGCAAGTACACATGTGGATCTAGTGACTTTAAATGTGGTTTCTCAAGGGGACTGAGGTATGAACTCTCCTGAGTGCAGGTGCAGAGGCAGCACACACAGAAGCAGAATAGTATTTTGTTTATCTGCCAGTGTTTATGTCTTGAAAGTAGTACAGGTACACAGATTACTACTACACGTGAGACTGTTGTACTTCTCTGGACACATTAAAAACATCAGGTTTTTAGATTATACCCAGTTTTAATATTACATTACTACATATGTTCTTTATTTCACAACGTACTTTGCAACACATGTTTGACAAAGTAATATAAAGTGAATTCAGCCTCTTTACTCTGAGGGAATATTGCAGCCGACCACCTTCAGGAGAGGGGGTGCAGCCTGTAAAACATCACAACAGAAAGAACCAAGTCTCCAGATGCATGTTTGGGCCTCACAGAGCTTTTCCTCCTGTCTCCCGCAGGCGCCCTGCAGGACTTGGACCGAGCCGTCTCTCTGAGCGTTGGCGGCGCCAGACGAACCGGCTGCCAGGCCCTGGTGCAGAGGGGCCTTCTGCGAAGACTAGCCCGTCAGGACGACGCAGCCAGAGCCGACTTCGAGGAGGCAGCTGCACTCGGGAGTGAATTTGCCCGACAACAGGCCGTGGCTCTGAATCCCTACGCGGCCCTGTGCAACAAAATGCTGTCAGAGGTCATCAACCAGCTCCGGAACCCAGAAGCTGCTGAGATGCGGGCGTCAGTGTAGACAATTTGTCACGTGTACATCCTTTTTTTTTTGCTTATTAAAAGAACATTTTTTTTTACTTTAACATCCTTTTTTTATTCCACTGAGCTGCTGTGAAATAAATCTGTCAGATTTATTACAGTGTAAAACCAGAGACACACACACACACACACACATCAGCAAAGAGTCTAATTTAAACACAAAGTTGTTGTTGTCTCAGCACAAAGCAAAGCTGCTGTATTTAATCAAACACGACACATGGGACACGTGACATCACGCTCAGCACTTTATGGCCACACAGGGGACGAGGCATTTCGGCTTTCGTCCAGCAGGTGTCAGTCTTGTCATGTTGAAAAACCAGATCAACAACATCTAGTGCCCTTAATTTGTAAACACGTCTTTAAAACACTAGAATAAAGAAAAAGTGCAACCAACAACACGTCTCTGCTCAGTGCGGCGAACAAAGGTGAATAAAACAGTACAAGGACAACTGTCAAACTTCCATTTTGTATTTTATATTATCTTAATAAACTCTTAAAGGCACAACTTGTATACATCTACCGTCCTTCTTGCAGGAAAAAAGTAACCTGCATCTTATGCTACAGTAAATTCCTCACACATACAGTGTGTATATGTGTCTGCAGGCCTCCGAGTTCCTCTGTTTCTATGCACCAGCCACACATGTGGGGGCTTCATCCATTTTGCAGTTTCGTAGCTGCACACATATCACGTCCGACTGATTCTGCACTTGGCATTTCTCGTTGCTGCCGTCCGCCCACTGAGCTCCAGGGGCCCGTGAGCATTATCTCTGCTGCTTTACTTCTCCGTGCTTCTCTCTGACCTCACGCAGGCCGGCTAATACCACCGGCTCGGTGCGTTCCTCCCTCTGGTAGAAGGAGCAGGTCTTCAGGTGATCTGACATGGAGGGAGCGCTGCTGAAGCTCCATCTGTCCACAGAGGAAAACCCAGAGCTGAACTCCCAGACCTGAGAAATAAAAAAAACACACAGATCTGAAGTAGGTGTAGGAGGCTGCTGCCAGGGCGTCAGCTGAATGGCCACGAGGATGGATGTATTTTTAATATCTGGATCACAGAGTGTCAGACCACAGTGTTGTTTCTATATTTACCCCGTCATAAATTGATACGAATAATGTCCTTCGTGGAGGAGCAAATACCCAGCTGTCGCCCTCATACTCTTATAAATCCTGTCTTTCCATGAGCGATCACACATCTGACTTGTTATAGCGGAGCTGAGGTTCCTGGCAGCGACGCCTCGGGCCATTCCACCTCCCTGATCTCATCAGCATGCTCTTTGTCCCGTGATCACGACTGTGCCGACATGGCGAATGTAAAAATACACAGTTGCACAATCACACTGTGTTTATCTTTTATCGGCTCCATGCGAGAGGTCGGATCTGCAGCGCACACTGTTGCTCGTTTGTTTATCTGCAGACAATCTGGGGAAAAAAACGACTTAAATTGGGGAGAATTAGCCAAAGAGCTAAAAGATAAATCAATTATTTCAGTGTGGTCATGTTGGTGATGCACCTGAGTTTATGTTTAAGTTAAAAACTTTGGAGTTGATATGAAAAAGACGTTTTTCAGTCCGTCTAAAGCCATTTTTAAGTTTATGCACAACTGTTCATCAGCTAATTTCATCCAATCTTCACCAAATTTGCTGCATATTTGCATTTGTTTATTTGTTTCATCCAAATCTTCATGAACTCTTCATTATTCTTCTTCCTCTTCTTCTTCTTCTTCTTCTTCTTCTTCTTTCGGTTCATTGGCGGTTGGCCACCAACGTCCAGGTACATTACCGCCAAATGTTTCATTCCATTATGCAGCAACGATTAAAATAAGTTGACATACTCCTCATACCTCAAGTAATCCTGCAACTTTCGAAGATATTTTTTTTACGTTTCAGATGAAGCTCCCCACGCAGCAGCAGTATGAGTTTAAATGGTCTTAGCCGGTCAGTCTGGATCACTTGGAATTTCTAACCTGACATGATTTAGGTCATCTCCAGACTCGGAGGCAGCTGCAGGCGCATTCACGAGGCTCAGACCACAAGACCACCGGGCGTCCCCGTGGACCCGTGGTCTGAGCCACAGGAGCCAAGGTCCAGCTTAGTGGACTAATGAGGAGGAAACATATGTGGTTTCAATTCCTCCCGTCTTTCTATAATCTGCTGATTAAATGAAGGCAATAAAAAATACTCCCACTTCACACAGGTTGGTTAGAATTAAAAATTTTTTCACTTTTCAGCTCTGGATCCAGATTCAATTTAAAATATCCCATCCTGGTCTGTCTAGGAAAGATAAATAGTAAATAATAAAAATAAAATACGTCCTGTCAGGCCTTCGTAGGCGCTTTCCCTTTTCAAGTGTTTTCTTTGGTGAATTTTATTCCGTAGAACAGAATCAGCCTGTGTGCGACCAGAAGTGCTTCGCTCTGCTGTCTCTGACACTGAAGTCAGCAAAGAACATCCTGGTGAAATCTCCTGCGGCCGCTGCAGTGGGAACCCAATCACTGTTGCCAACATGTCTGTGATTTAGTGTGTAATATGTTTGGAGGGGACTGCTGAGAGTGTGGAGAGTGTTTACAATGCTGCAGCTGTCACACTGTATGGATGACTGAACTTTCCCACTGACAATGACAACACAACGGTGCCAGATACTAAATGGAAACCAATATAGAAGTTAGGCCTGCGTTTGCTTTGAGCTCAAGGTTGAGATCAAAAAACGCTAAATGAGCCGGAATGGAAACGCTCATTCAGGAAAGTAAAGCAATACATGTATGAAAAACTCAGGTACTAGAAAAAGAGCTGTGTCAGATTATACAAGCGACATCGTGACATAAATAAATACTTGCCTTCTTTCGGCATCTCCAGGCGCTTCCCCCGTGGGAATACGTCTTCTTCTCCCACTTGAGGGAGACCATCCCTCTCCCCTGCAACAGCGTGGCGCACAGCTCTCTCATCAGCCGCGAGGCCTGGGACAGCTGGGATAATGTGAAACTGTCGAGGTAACCGGCGACGTGCTGCAGGATCTCCAGGGGCAGCCTGCTCAGCGGATCCAGATTACGTGCACCGCTTCTCCGGGGGCTCGAGGTTTTCCCGCCTTCGCAGAGGGACGAGGCCACGAGCGGCTGGAGCACGAGGACGCTGACATCTCGGCGGAATTTAATTGCGGCCTGGTGACCTGCGGGCTGCAACCTTGTTTGGGCGAAAGTGCAGCCGAGGTATGCTAAGGGGCAGCGCTGTTGTAGCCAGCCGCCGAGAGAGGCCTGTATGTCCGAGTGCACATTCCTGAAGTGAGAGCGGTATTCATCGCGGCGAAAGAAGTGGCCACACATGTAGGTGAAGGCCGAGTTTGTTTTGTTGTGTCTCCTTGTGACGGATTCGGCTTCGACGTGAACGTGAAGGCCGCGAGGTTTGTCTGCCACCACATCCGCAAGGGACGCATCCGCTTTGAATGGAGCGGAGCTGAAGTTGTACGTTTGTGTTCCCACGTCCACATAGAGGCCGTCTACCCCCTTACTCTCTGAGATCACGTGTCCTCTCAGCTCCTTCTCCAGGGAGCAGAGGAGCGTGGCGCTAATCTCGTCGCACTTCGGAAGCTCGTCGACCGGCACGCCCAAATCCGCAGTGTCGACACTCCTGTGTACGTTCCTGATTTTGTACACGGGGTCCTTCGTGTGGACGCGCTTTGCTCGAAAGCTGGTGGGAACTTTGAACGAGCGGATAGTTTGGACCTCGATGGGCTCCAGGTTCCCGTAAACAAAATCCTTTTCTCTCGGAGTGCAAGCTGCAAGTTGGCCGAAGTTAATCAGCATCGCCCCGTTGTGCTGCAGATACAAGTTATATTCTGCCGCGTCGACTTCTCTGCCTAACCTCTCCAGGACCCCGTCCTCCCACGGCGCGAAGCCGGTTGCACCATCACTGCTCGAAGCAGCAACAGCAGCGTTCTCCTGGTTCAGGTGTGAGTTTCTCGCCTCTCCCTGACAGTTTGATGATTCTCGCTGCTCGTTCTCTTTCCCTTCCTTCTTGTTGAGGTTTTTGACAGTTTCCTTGCATCCTCCCATCTCCTTTGTGAACATTTTCTCCCAGGAGCCACAGTTGCGAATATTCTCTATGTCTCTGCTCTTTGGCAGAGCCCTCTCCTCTTGACCGAGTTCTTCCACCTCCATCCTTGGGCAGCTACTCTCTGTAAATTTCCCATGATCTGAGGAACAGGCTGCCTCCTCTGCAGGGCAGTTGACCCCAGATATAGCATCCTGGAGGTCCTCCATCGTCAGCTCAGGAAAAACATTCTTCATTTTTATGGATCGAAACAGCAGCTCCTGATCCCTCAGAGCCACAGCGACATCCAGGGGCGGCTCAGGTTCAAGGTCTTCAGAGAGATTCCTGCAGGTCAGGTCAGTTTCAGAGAGAGGCCAGCGGCTCCACTCCTGGGAGCAGCACACCACGCTGGCAGGACAGACCTCCAGGTGCTCCGCCAGTCTGTGGCGCGCATGGTGAACGGGCAGCCGTAGTGGGCATTGAGGCAGGGGACGGTCTCATTGGGACAGAGGAGCTGATGCTCCTCTTGCTTGCACTCGTGCAGGATGGCGCCGCAGCTTTTACGACACTTGGTGACCATGCAGGAGACGGAGATCTGGTCCGGGGCTCGGCAGTGGACACTGTAGCATTGGTCACAATGTTCATGACGCCCCACTGGCATCGTTTTGCTCTTCACCTTCACAGAAAGAAATAAGACGCTTTTCCATAATGTGTCCTATTAAAAACTACAAGTACAGAGACAATCTCTATTATATACTGTGGCACACATTGAAAACAAAGGCACTTACCATTAGTAGTTTACCAACAGACAATATGATGATCTGAGAAGAGTTTCACAGAACAAACATGGTTATATTAAAACTTAAATACTTTGGAGATACTGTAAAAGTACTGAAAAGCTTCCTCCATGAAGTACTTCTAAATATATGTGTCAGATTCATTTAAAAACAAAGAGGATAAAGAATAGTATAACTTTTTGCCTGCAGAGTTCACTCAGTGCATGGGTTGATATCAATATAATATTAATCAAATATACATTTAAACACTCAATTCAGAACATAAACACACGTTTTTAAAGAACAACGAGGATAACATGTCCAACTCACTCAAATGACTTTTAAATTCGAGTAAATAAAATCAACAGCAGGAACAATACCGGTACAATTTCTCACCCTTTGTTCCTCGGTGCTTGTCACCTCGCATTCGTCAAGACCTCTTTATAACCTCTGCACCCGTGTCTGGACGTTATAAATAGACGCACCAGCGGGGCAGACGGGCCAGTGGGACGGGGGAACCATTGTCACACAGCCATTAAGCAGCAAGGTCAAGTTACAGCCTCCGACTCGGCTCCACTGCGAGAGGCCGCTGGTAATAGCAGGTAATTCCGGTCTCATCGGTTTTAACTACCGTGTGTTCGAAAGCATCCCACGCGTGGTCTTTACATACACGGCACTTTAATAGCCTGTTCTACTGCAGCCAAGTTGTTTGTTAACGAAACAAAGAAGTATACAACTAATTGATAATAATAGTAATTCATTAATAAGTTATTAATCAAAATAAAAGCACATTTTTAAACAGATATCTCTGAAACTTGTTCTTAAAGGTATAAAATTAGTCCTTATTACTTCTTTGATTATTTCTGTAATCAAATATAACATACAGTACACACACACACACACAATGAAATACTGTATGATATATTTGCACTTATATATACAGTGTTATTACTATGTATTGGTCTTGATGGTTGTCCTCCACTAGATGTCAGTCACACACTTATCAAAACTCACGTTTCTCCAGCAGCTGTCGGTGCCGCTCAGAGAAAATCTCACAACATGGATTAGTCAAAGTCTCCCGGGTGGTTCAGGGTGAGATTAAAATAAAAAAAAGTGTTTTTCAGTTTGCTTGAGAGAAACGTTGGCTTCAACGATTCATATTTGAGCTGAATATTGACACAGTTTTCACCGCCTTTGATGGATTGAAAAACCCAAATATCTGCCTCTTGTAATGAAACCATCATTCACAGGTGTCGTGGCCTGAATCCCTGCCGCTCCGGTTTCACCGCTCGCACCGACTCCGACACTGATTAACTACAAACACCTCTTTTATTCATTCACAGAAACACTGCAGAATACAAAAGGCACTGATCCCACGTAGCTTTAACTATTACCACTCATTCACATGAAGGCTGACAGGGAGCACCTTCTCCTCTGCCCCCCCCAAACTGCTCCTGACTCTTTATTTCCCTTCATCACTTCATCCACAATCAGCAGCTGGAAGTCGGCAGTACAGCTACTTTCTGGGTTTTTTTCTTCCACCTGGCACAGATTTCAGTGAGCAGCTTATCAGAGGCAGCTGCTCCGCTCGCCATCGGCCCTGCAATCAGCATACATTTCATCAGGAGAGAGACACACAGAGGAAATACTCTATAATACTTTATATTCCAGAGTCTTGTTGCTACACAACAGCAGCCATATCTATCGTCGGGTTGTTACTCAACACAGATTCAAAAGTTAAAGAAAAACCCTCGTTCTGTGTAATTGCTGCGGAATTTACTAAGATCACCTTCGATAATTTCAGCACAATAATATCTGGAATCCTGATAAATTGTTCAGAGTATAACGAGTTCATCTGCCACATAAATGTTAGAGGAGCAGTTCAGCATGTTTGGAACAACAGGCTTTACACGTATCTAAATAATTAGACCAGGAACAGTTCATATTTCCATTAAGGCCCAAACGTTGTCCCCTTGTGAAACCACATATGATTCTCTAGATCTGGTTTCCTAAACTACGCACACTCAGAAATACCGTGTCCTCTAACATGGATGATTGTTTTCATCAGGATCCGTAATTATTCTCTGAGGAATCAACAAAAACGTCCCACACCACTTCCTCCACCAAGTTCTGTGGTAATCTGTTCAGTTTTTGGTGGAATCCTGGTAACTGACGAACAAACCAACGTACAGACCAACAGACAGGGGGTGAAAACATATAAAGAAAACAATAAAGCCTCATGAACCAAGCTTGGAAATGGTGGAGTCAGGTATTACAGGTGGAAACAGGAAGTAGCGCAGGTGGGGGCAGGAAGTAACCACCCTAGAAGGACATGGAAGGAGTGAGAAAGTTCTAAAAACTTAAGATTGGGTCATTTAGGACATCCACTAACATTTAAAATGTAATTTCACATCATTAAATAAGAATAAATATGATTTACCCCAAAGAAAAAGAGACTCCAGAACAATGTGACCTCATAAAAGAAGGAGCTTTTACAAACAGACCTGCACCGTTAGCCCAACTCTGCCCAAAGCTAACGAAATCCACCGGGCAGCAAAAAGAAAGACCCCTTTTCAAGTTGTACTTAAAATATTGCATAAATGTTTAGCATAACGTGTTAGTCTCATTGAATAAGACTCATTTGAACAGTCAACCTTGATCCCTTATGCAACCTGGCAGCTGAGAGAGAGGGGGAATATAATTACAGCTTGTCCAGTTTCTGTTGCTGCGGATTTGAACAATTCCGAGGCTACGGGTTAATTATTCATGCAAACTACATTCCATTTAAATCTGATTCAGAGCTCTGAAATGTGAGTGGACAGCATCAGACGGCAGAGAAAAAGCCTCCGACTTGATTAATATTCAAGGAATTCAAAAAGCTGTCTGCGCCGAGCAGGACGGATGAAAAGCATCACTGGTTTGAAGGTTTTCACATCTCCACCAACAAATCGATGAAGATTTCCTGTAGATCTCACCTCTTCTTCAAAACGTCGCCTTTTACTGCAGTTCCTCTTCAAGGCGCTCATCAGATCTCCATCTTGTTTTTCAATATACCTGCCAAAACATATGCTGCCTTCAGTGAAGTTATCTTATCATCTTATCTGTCCTTGTTTGCTAAAATGTTAAGAAAAAGTTATTTTTTTGTTGGCTGGTATGAAAATATAGAGGAATTTGAGTGATGTAGAGTTTTTCTATCTGTACAATTTCAATGTGATGCAATGGTTCAAACTCAAACTTCAAACTGACAAGTGCACATTTGAACGACATTTCCCAGCACAGAGATAAATAATATAAATGAACAATAATAGGAACAAAATGACTTTTAAAGCAGCATTAGGTGTAAAACACAACACAATAAGTCCAAGTTTTAAAGCTCATGAGAAAACTGTGGTTGTGTTGTCGACTCACACTTTGGACCGATTGCACACAAAACCCCCCACAGCATGAATAGCTCATGTAACCTGGAGACATATTGCGTATGAAAACAACCGAGAGCGAGTTGGACACGTTGCAAAACTATTTCACTTTTTATATTTTGTCCACATTCTACACTCTTCTATCTTTTATCGGTCCTTGTGTTTATATTGTATTTCTTTACTTATTCATTACCGTTATCTTTACCGAGTGTGTGTTTCACTGTTTTCCCTTTTTTGCAGCCGTATCACTGTAACTTATTTTTTTTTATTGTGGGATAAATAAAGGGCTATCTTATCTAATCTTATCTTTTTCTTTAGTATTTCTATCCCGAGGAGAAATGTTGATATTCACAACAGCCTCGTCTTTTTCCCCACTGCCACGACGCATTAGGATTTCCCCACATTAGGCTACGTGACCTGTCTGATAGCTTGCATAACAGCCTCTGTGGCTTCTTGACGCCGACAGTGATGTTAATATTAGCGTCCACGTTTGCCCGTTGCCCAGCAGCGGAGTTCTCTCCACGTCTTCACTTGAACTCCGAGCGCCGCGTCGTGACTGAGAGCTCACGAGTTCCATTTTAAAGGCATCATTACAGCGGCGGCTGCTCAACCTTACGGAGGCGACGCGCGCGTGACTTCTCCTAATCACGTTCGATCAATTACATTCGCCACATGTTGACTCCAATCAACGGGTAGACACATTCTCGGAGGATGATGGGAGACACCTGAGCTGAAGTTCAAGTGTGGCAGCCGGAAGTCTGAATCCTTGTGTTGATGCTGTTTTTCGTGGGGTAACGAGTTTAGATTGATGAGAAAAAAATTACCTGAGACCAATTTAGCAGAAGGTTTTACACGACGAGAAAACCTGAAGGCGTCTGAAAACATCCTGAATACACGGTGTTGATGAACCCGAACCACAGGGACAACAGGCACTACAGCGGAAGAGCCGGGGGAAGTGTGCTGGCATTGTGTTTATTACACAGCTCAGCCCAGCAGAGGCCTATAAATAAGCTGCTATGGAAATGTCTGATTAAAATGAAAATGTAAAAACTGAAAGCCAGTAACTGGGTTTGTATATTCAGGCTGAGAAAGACACAGCTCATCACAACTGGCTCATAGAAAACACACACGATTAAATCATTATTACACATTCATTACACTTTTTGTGCTCCTACGTTTTCCAGAAGATCATTTCAAGATTGTAACATCGATTTTAAGTGGATTTTCTAATATGATACAAGAAAATCTGACATGCACCTTTTGTGGGATCATTATATTACATCGTAAACTGTCGATAAAGATGGACGATGCGTCTCCACTTCCTCCCACTGTCCAGAAATGAAGCTCAAATACCCTGAATGCAAACTTGCACATTTAGATCCAGAGATTATAGTGATGGGGGGTGGAGCTGTGGTCGTGATGTCCTGTCAATCAATACGTATGCTCGACCAATCAGGAATCAGTCTCTGCTGATCATCATATAACAAAATTAAAAACGTACCAGAAAAAAAATATTTATTGGGCTCAACTGAGACAAGCTGTGAACACACTGACATATAATAACTCTTAAGGTTGTTACGGGGAACATTTACATTATTTATTTGATACCTGATGAATGTAAATCCAGTATTGACTCAATGTTTCTTTTCAGTCTTGAGGGAAATATTAAGCTCTTTAGCACCTAAATGCTTTATGTTCCTGAGCAGGTGTTTTTCAGAGGAAGCGGCTTCACGCTGCCGACACGTTTTGATGACAGCTGTGAGAGTGAACCCAGAGAGTTCAGAGCTGGAAAGCTGAACAATGAGCTGCACTGTAAAACCGAACAAGTTCACCGTACTCAAAATGTTTGTGGTAACTGATTACCTAAATAAAATTAAGTAACAGAACCATAACTTTTAAGTTGAGTAGTACTTAAAAGATTTACATTTGTCAACTTGAAAATTTTAATGTTTTTTAATTTTTTTTTAGTTTATCTGAACTTAAATCTATTTGGTACATTTCGTAAAATTTTTCATTTCAGCGTGCTCAATCAAAATAAGTTAACAATGCTTATTAGATTTACATTGCACTGACTATTCATTTACTAAAAAAAAATGATTTTGCACAACTTAAAGGCTAGGGGAAATTAACTTAAAAATTGTGACTGTGCTACACTCACATTAAATTACTACTAGTCAACTTAAAATTTACAAAATTCGCCATTCTTAGTTAGCAATGCTCAAAAATATGAATACAACTCCATTATTACAATTCAAGTGTTTTATTTAAAATAAAACAATTAACTTAAAACATTTCCAGCAACTTCACTATTTCGTTGAAATATCTGCATTTCTATTAAACAAGTAACCATAAATGTCCATTGCAGCAAATTTACTTAAACAATAAACAAGGGTTATTTAAAAGTGCAAATAAAAGAAAATAACCAGTAAGGGTTATTTAAAAGCGCATTAAAAGAAAATAACCAATAAAGGTTCATTTAAAAGTGTAAATAAAATACATTAACCAATAAATAAAAACGTTAACTTAAGTTCCCCAATTGGAAATGTTGCAAACAGTGCAAATTGTGAGGTAGAGAACATTTTACATAATTTAAAAGGAACATTGTGAGGTTGGCTTTAAAATGCTTTTAGGAGTAACAAACAACTAAAACTCCAACAACCTTTCAGTTATATAAAAGTGCAAATAACAGAAAATAACCCATGAAGGGTTGATTAAAAGTACAAATAAAAGACAATAACCAATAAAGGGTTATTTAAAAGTGTAAATAAAATAAAATACAACTGTATTCATGCATGTTAGAGTCACGCTACATTTAACAACTCGTGCTTGAGATTCAGTAGGCACGGTTTCAGTGGTTTGTTATCATCAAGACACATCACCATCTTCTGTATGAAGGTGAATGTGTTGATTAGTTGTTGTGGATAATTTAAATGCAGTGCATAGAACAAGCCAAAACAAAGAACGAGCGCATCTGTCAACCTGGGGAGATCACCGACAACAATTTCATCCTCCACCACAACAGAAGTGTTCACTGCATTAAAGTGGACTGCAGCACTGGCGTCTTCAGTGACGAGAGTAAGTAGAGCCACAGGAGTGTCTGAAATGTCTGGCTCATCTTCCCGCTGCAAAATACAAGCAATCCAGTTAAAGGGATAATTTCAGAAGCAAGTTTGCAAATCATGCACTGTATGCTCATCTGTGATCTCCCAAAAAAGAACAAGTTGATATTACCCCTAGTGTGTCTTGATGTAACACTCACAGGTCAAAATGCATGTTTAGAGAACCTGGTCATATCATCTGTATCGAGTCTTTTTTCCTTTTCTTCTGTACATTTCTACAAAAGTTTTTTTCTTGCTGAGCTGAAGTAAAGGGTCAATTCCTGGGAGCTGTACATGTTTATTGCTTCTTTTTTTTTTTACTTTAAATACATATATTAGCTTCAACTAAACTGAGGGATATATTTTTGGATGAAACAAGGAGTGTGGATTTCATCCTAATTTCTTACACTTGGGTAATTTCTAGAAAGATATTACTTCATGTATAGGAGGCATGATAACAGTCACCAATAAGTCTTTGACAAATCACATTTGCACATTGAGATGAACAAAAAAATATACAAATCTAGTGTATTTGAATGGCTAAAATGCTGCAAGAGGTATTCAAGTTGGTTTTCTATACAATTTGTCATACTTACAGTAACTGATATTGACATATCAGTGCGTGAATTGAGTACTTACACAGAAGGCCTTGAAGAATTGTGAGCCATCCTCCCGTAGGTACACAGGGAGTGCACGAAGGGTCAGAATGCGCTTCATGTCAATATCCACTTGTTCCTTGAATAAAAGGAAAAGTAATTATACAAATATTTAATTTTAGCAAAAAATCTGTATACAACGGTGGTCAGTGATCACCTTGAATTAGACATTAATTCAGTTTAGACCTGTGTGCAGCAGCTACTGTATCAGGGTGCCCCCCCCCCCCCCCATGATTAAAACTTTAGATTTTTATAAACCTGCAGAAATGATATTTATCTTCCTAGATAAACAGGGCATAGCTTCTTCTGCAACAAAGAAGTTTAAAAAATCTCTACGTGTGATAATCGAGGGAAAGTACTTCTAACACTTCTGTCTGCAGTGTGTGTGTGTGTGTGTCTGCCCGTCTGTGTCGCTCACAAAAACTGATAACCACATGTATTTAGTTATTAATCTATAGTGTCAGTCAGATCATGATCGTTCTGGTCACTTTAACCCTGATGTCCTTATTGTGCACTTGTTGAGCAGATGAACTATGTGGACACGGTGCGCACATTTTGAAATACCTGCCTCATAAAATCAAAACGAATCAAACACAAAGTACACGTTAGTACTGTTCAGCTTAATTCAGCTCGTCTCACGCTCACATAGTAGAGCTGGCCCGATCTGTAATGTCTGCACAATATATATGAGCAACATTGTGCCAATGGCGAAATTCATCTTAAACTTACCTGGCAGTCATAAACCCTGAGGATATCCCGCAGTGCTTCTGCCGTCTTTCCTGTCTTGGTTGCCTTCTCCCTGTACAGGGCAAGTAGTTTTGGTGTGTGTCGATCAAGCTCGCAGTAGAATTGGCTGCGCAAGTTCACATTTGTGATTCTATGGAACTCCGCAAAAATCTGCAGACATAAAAACACATTCATGTATATAGATTGAGAGTTTTCTACTTGGATTTTCACAGGGAAGCATTTATGTTCATGTTACTATATGGCAAACATAAGAGGAACAGTTTTTACCTGCGTCTGAACACGCAGGGCTGGCCATCTCTCCAAAAAGTCCCCCACCTGAGGATTTCCCTCGACAATGTCTTTGCGACGAAGGGAAAAGGTTCTCCTTCTCTTGCATGAAGATAATTGCCCCCCTTTAGCTGTGGCACTGATGAAAATGTTACTGTCCATAACAACACTGGCTACTGCATCCAGAGTGTTTTCACTAGCAGATATGTCATGACTTTGTAAGACCTCTCTAATGGTCTTCTTGAGAAGAGGTTGGGCCAAGGAAAATATCTGAGTCAAATGCTCCACTATTTCCTGAGATGCCATGTCAGATACATAAAGAATTGTTTGCATTTTTAGGAACAATGATGCCAAGTTATGGTGCAACTGGGCTCCTAAACTGTCACTGTCACATTGACTCTCAACCTCAGAAAGATCTAATGCATCTGTGCTCTCACACTGACTAGGTCCCTCGCCTGCACATTCAGCTGTAGCCATGTCTGGGGAATTGTTATTTTCTGATGAAAAAACATTATCATCAAAGTCTGAGCTACCATAATGTTTTCTACTTTGGTGTGCATTAAATGATGAATATACATTTGTGATGTATGTACAGTTCTTGAATGGGCATACTACCGTCTCATGACTTCTTAAATGACCCCGCAAATGACAAAATAGTGTTGCCTTAGAAAATGGCTGCTTAAAACCACACAAGGGACAAGTAAAAAATGTATGTGCTCCTTCAGCTGTGACTATTTCTTCTGGGTTTTTATGACACCGTGATACATGAGTTTTTATTGCATTAAATGACTGAAAAGTACAAATGCAATTGCTGTAGGGGCATGGCAAAGGGTTAACTCTTGAAAACTGGCTATGCTGCAAACGATAGTGTCTAAATAACTTTGCCCGAGTGTTTAGGGATACAGAACACAACTTGCACTTCCATTCCATTGAATCACTGGAAACCTGGTTATCAGTGAGGAAGAGACATTTACTTTGAGGAAAACCTTATGATGCTTGTAAGGATCCTTAACGTGCAAGATATGCAAATAGAAAACATACCTTATATTGCGGTAGAAAGAACAGTGTCACCCTCAATGTGATCCTGCAGGAGCACATTTAAAAACAATATGAAATAAGTCACCTTAGTTCAGTCATGGACATCATAATCAAATGCAGATTTAAAAACAGAATTGTACAATTAAACTCACCGACAAAATATTGGCTTTCTGGTGATTCTGGAGTGGTTGATGAAATGCCTTCACCAGCAGTCTCTATAACCTTTAATGGGCATATAATACAATTAATGGTCAGGTAAAAATTTTATTCACATAAATGGGAACAATTTCTAAATGATTAAATACGACTTCAAGATCATAGAAATGCATTGTATATTCATCATAAAAACAGAATAGAGGATTTGAAAATATCCCAGATTGAAGACATTCCTTTTTTAGTTAAGTGAAAAACGTCTCTACCGGTCCTCATTTATCGAACAGGTGCTGATACACGAGGGAAGTTAACAAGCTAACTTCAAACAGCAATGTTAGCATGTGCGCTACGTTAGCATGTGCGCTACGTTAGCATGTGCGCTACGTTACAGCGCAATGAAAAGTTTCTACCGGTCCTCACTTATCGAACAGGTGCTGATACACGAGGGAAGTTAACAAGCTAACTTAAAAAAGCAACGTTAGCATGTGCGCTACGTTAGCATGTGCGCTACGTTACAGCGCCTGACAACGGATATTTGATTAAAAAACAGACCAGACAGATTATAAAAAAGAGCGCCAACACACTTATTGCCGTTGACGACTGAAAAGGTTTCAATGAATGGAGAAATGTTAAATTACTTACCGAAATAGCGACGCGCCCAACTGCCTCCAAGTAACGTACTAAAGTGAATAGAAACGGTAAATAACAGCTAAATGTTTTTTAAAAACATTTATATCACGGCCCTCGGATGAAATCTTACCCGAACTTTTAAGCAGTTCGACTCTACTCCTCTCTCTCGCATCAAGGTAGCCATCTTGAATTTTCTGAAAACCGAGCCTGAAGGCTGTTACGTCATGACGTCAGATGCTACGTTCCTCCGTTTACTCATACATTTTTATTTATATCTGGATGTTCACTCAGAAACTTTGATCCATTGGAAATTAAAACAGCATCAATAGTTAACAGAACTCAGAAGTTTATTGTTGGGTTTACTCGATAGTTGTTTTTGAGTGCTCTAACCATAATACTTATGAGTTCGTAGTACTGTTCGGGTTTACAGTGTGTGACTTTGATTCTAGACGCTTTGAATGTGTAAATTTACCAAAGTGAAAAATACAGTTTGACATGTGATAAAACCACTCGGTGTGTGTGTGTGAGGAGCTTTACTCTTGTAGGCTGCAGACCCAGGAACAGTGTCCCGGCGTCAAATGTGTTTATTTCGTGTGACAAAAAAATATGTATAAAGAAAATAACAAAGCTAATAGTTAACTCAAAACTCAACTCGTTATAAAGCGACCAAAGTTAACATCTCATGCGCCCAACTTCATTCTGAAGGAGGAGCCACCCAGACTCCACCATCCTCCGCCTCTTGGGAGAATACAGGAGAAAGTTATCTATGAAAACCACTTTTAAAGACTTGTACTTGTCCCCAAGTTTACATTTGACCCCCCCCTCACACATGGTTGCCCCCACTGACATCACTGCTGATGTCACCCCCAAGGTGTAAAATACAGGAAGTGTTGGGTCACTTCCTCCCTCAGTTCCTGCAGCACATGGTGGGAAGGTGAGAACCAAAAAAATACATTAACTAATTATAAACTGAACTTAACTATACACATCAGTTTTTATTTAATTATGATGGCATGTCACTGTTACCCAACACGAACACAACAAACTTAGGACAGTATTTGTCTTCCAGCCGTATTTGTGATATCATGGTTAAGAGCATTGTTGAAGTAGAAGCACTATAACCTTTTTGTTGAAGGCTATTTTTCACAGTGTTGAAAAATAATCAGTTCATTAAAACTATACAGTAAAACTGCAAACTACCTCCGGGGACGTAGGATGCATTTACTGCTGTATGGCTCTGGGGGAGTTTTACACTGCGACCCCCCCCCACCCTCTGGATGACATGTTGTAGCGTGTGGTCGGCCAGAAGCAGCGGATAGCTTCACACCAACTTTACTTTCTTATTATAAACTGTATCCTCCCGCCTCCATTCCACTTAATTAGGAGGGTGACACACATTTTCTTAAATCCCTCTGCACTTCCGTCTTGACACGACTGTAAAAAAAAAACTAAAACAAGATGGTTTTCTAACCCCGGCCCGCGAAGATGCAAATGTTTATGGGCACACATCACTTCAGCTTCCGGCCCTTCTGTACCCAATGTTCTGCTTTTAATTACAAAGACTAATTAAAAGTACCTTGTAATGAAGTCTGTAGGTTCCCCCCCCCCCCAGGGCAGAGTACGTAGTGTCATTCTGCATCGTTAATGGAGAATATGCTGAAGAATGACAGAACGCTAATATCGTGTAAATGAAACTTTTCACACCGCTCGTTCACTTAACGTCGGGGGCTAATAAGTTGCCACAAGAGGGAAGGACGCCGTGTGAGGGGAAAGTTTTCAGCACCGAGTCGTTTCATGCTCGATATATACACCCATAATAAATGACGGATCATATAAAATTTATGAAAGTAGTAAAACAGCTTGTCGTAGGCCAAGTTAAATAATAAAGTGCGACAAAGACATTCATCAGTTTTGTGTCGTCGGTGCAGGAAGAACTTCTGTGTGTAATAATAATCTAAAGTCTGAAGCTGCTTCCAGACGTGCACTGAACTCCGAGTGACGCCTTGGGACTTTCTGCGGATTTTCTCCACCTGGAATAAAGTCCGCAGGAAGTCGGGAGCAGCCGATGTGAGAACGCAGCAGGAGATTCCTCCACAGGATTCACCGCGAGCGAGTTGGGTAGTTGATGATTCCTCTAACAGACTCAACAATGAATACAACCAAGAGAGAATCCCCGGATGCATAAGCCGAGCCGAACACTTCGAAGACACCACAGACGTCAAGAGAGTTTTTGGCGACACCGGTGTCTATGTGCTGCAAACAAACGTACACGTTACTTCCTGCTTTTGCCTGCTTAACCACATCTACATTTAATGCTCCGGAGATTTCTGTTGTGTTGTTGTGAACGCGTCTGAGCGGAGAACCTCCTGCAGCGCTAGTGTGTGAAAGGCAAACTCTTCGGACATCCTCCGGAGCGCATGTCTGAAACACTCGCACGATCTCACGTGTAATTCCTACGCGAGATGTTAATGCAAACGGGAATACAAGAGCTAAAGTGATTCCTTGCTAGACCTAATATTTTTCTACTGCTAGTATGTTTTATTCACGTAGGTTTTTGTGTGTATGTGTGTTGCATTTCTTTTCTGTCTTGGCCTGATCCCGTTTGACAGTTCTCCACAATACGAACGTCAGGGCAGCATGAAGCTGTGCTGGCACTGAGATGTGAAGTGTAGGAACATCTGTGCCTGTTCTATTTTGTCTCACACATTCATTATGGTACATAAATACATGTGCACTATGTCCTATATCATTGCACATCAATGGGACACTGGCTGAGAGCAGCAAGTGCAAAATCTAGTTGCCAACCGACCGTGTGTTTATAACCTGCAGCAAGTTTATATTTAAGGCCAATATTCTTATTTTAACAGGCGACGGCAAGAGTTATTGTTTTCCACGGTATCATTTGAAATCATGTATCTTTTCCACCCGATGAATCTAATATTCACTTCAGCTCTAGTTTATCCTCCAACTCCTGAGAAAGTGTTATCGGTTAAATTTGTTAACAGGTTGTGACTAAGACCTGTTACCAAGCTACCAGCTCGATTAGTCCAAAGAAACCAGTGCTTTTATTGCACTTGAGCTCAGAATGAGTCACGACGGCTTGAGCGCGACACGTGAACTAATGCAGCCTCGGTGTGGCAGCGACTATCAAAGGGCAGCGATGACCCGCTGAGAGGGCTGAAGGCGGGAGGTCCGTCTGACACGTCTGGATCTGTCCAGTCCCAAGCTGCTTTTTCATTTGTTTACTGGAAACACAAAATAAGACTTAGCTGAATGAAAGGTGCTTGTGATGTTGATTATCGTCACTACACACGAACCCTGTGACACACTCGTACACGTCCACACAGATACGCACCTTCACACAGACACACACACATCGGCAAATACGTACCTTACTCCAACACTCGGTATCTCTAATGTTGCTCTAATGTACCATTGCACATTTTTCACCCACCATAATTATCTGCTCTGACTTCATATGATTAAACCATGGGACTTATTGACATGAAACGACAAAATTAACACAATGTAAAAATCCCAGGCTGACGCACAGCAAAACCAGCAGTCCCCACACTGGAAGCCTCTTTCTCTCTCCCACTATTCCCAGTTCAGGTGAACCTCGCCCAGAACCGATCGGCTGGAGGAAACGGGGACAACGTAGAAACACATCCAGCCAAACCAAGCTGAGAGGAGATTTAAATAACATCTCCTTAATGCGGAATGTTTGTTATTATGAGCAACACTTACTCGATTTGATTTAATTCGTTATTAATATAAAATGACTTTTAGACCCTCGTCTGTAATGCAGGAGATTAACCGAGATCAAAAACAGGATCTTTGCTCAACTTGAACCAGAAAGTGAACAAAGCTTAAAAATGTGAGGAGGGATTATTCAAAAACCATGTCTATACTAGCAGTTGTGTTTGCTGAGCAATAGCACATTGTGCTTCTCACTATTTATCCTACACAACCCATTATAACCAAAGGGGTGTTTTATTGTTACTGAGCAGAGAATTGGCCACTACACCTGAACACAGTCTGACAGCCAAACACAGAGCAGGAGAAACACAAACATATCCCGAGGGTGACGACACGACCTGGTCAAACATCTCCTGAGCTTCGGTGCACGTGTGTATTTGTATTCTTCGCTTATTTTTTCCTCTGCTTGTCTGTAATGTATAATTTTTTATCTGCGATCCACAGCAGAATGTCATGCTACAAACATTGATAAAGATAATTTCTTTCTCAGGTGGCGCAGCTGAAATAGTGTCTGTGTGTTTCTGCGGTTGCTGGGCGGAGTGATAAGGAGCCGCCGCTGATAAGGGACCTCGGCGGAACCACAGGATGTCACTCCCACTGCTAGCTGTGCACTTTCCCAACAAGTTTAGCGATGCACCTCAGTGTGTGTCTGTGTGTGTGTGTGGTTCTGATTTGTATCACACTGAATTGCTATGTATAGAGCTCATGCATATGCAGTCGTTTGCCAGGTGTTGGTGTTGTTTTGTCTCCACAGTGTGACACATTACAAACTAGAAGGGCACAAGGGGAACTCACACCTCTGTCGAGGCTGATTAGCAGCTTTCTCACTATATCGCATACAGCTAAATACAGATAAAAAAACAAGCTCAAACAAAGATACTGTCACGTTACGTTTCTCAGCTGCACGTCGGTGGTTGTTCCAGGTTTATAGCTCAATCTGTGATCAGCTGTAAAAAGCCTACGTTAGAGAAAATGAAATCCTGGATCCACCTCCTGATGCGGATCTGCACCAAAAATGGTGATGGGCTCTTCCCCGACTCGTCCCACATCTTCCCACCAAATTTTTTTGCTGGATCAGCTCTGTGGTTTTTGCAGAATCCTGCTAACTAACTGACAAACAAAGTAGAATTGGGCTCAGTAGAGAGCGGACCTCAGCAGTTCCCTTAACAATAGCTGAGGCCACATTACGTTTCTCAGCTTAACATCATTTGTCTTATTTGTTTTTACGAAACAGCAACAAAACTAAAAAGCCTACACACCAAACACGACACTTAAATCCACTAGATCCAGATTTATATTTGGATATGCACTGAAATCAACCACATAAATATGTCTGATTATTTTAATAACATTTTATTTCACGTAATTCTGTGAGAAATGAATGAAAATGTTGAAAAATCCTTGATCCTTGATCTGCACCAAAATCGAATGGACTCTTCAGTGACATGTGTTTTTGTGTGATGCTGCAAACTAACAAACAAACGTTGATGAAAACCTTGGTGGAGGTAAAAGGACAAAAGCTCACAAATGCTTCAACATGAAGGTAAAGTAACCACAATACTGTGAAAGTTGAATATCATCGGCTTCACAAATATTCAGGAACATCTTTATGTGATGTAGTCACAAGGTGTTGATGTTCTTTGATGCCTTTACAAGCCAAAAAGGAGACGAAGAAATACAAAGAAAGAATCCAGAGACAAATTGACGGAGTGCGGTTAAACACCTGTAGCGGCCGACTGATGATATTGATTCAATCTCATTACAAATAAAGGGCTGATGGCTCCACTGGAGCTCGGCTAAATTAGGAAACAGTGATGGACAGCAACAGCTTAGCCCAAACAAAACCTCTTCATCCATCTGTGTCCACATGTACGACCCCGGCATTAAGCTCACTCAGCGTCGGATAGGAACTCGTTCTGAGCTGCTGAGTCCTGAGCTTATTTAATCAATGAAGCTGTGACCTGTAAAATAACATGCAGACCATGTAAAATGGGGAGTTCAGCAAATTCTCCACCAAAAACCTTAAAAGACCTTTGGAGCCATCGCTCCTTCTCAACTCAGAAAGTCCACAGTCAGGATATTCTACGCTGAGCCACATGGATCAGAGATGTACAAAAATTCCCTGCTGTGCGATTCTCCAATTACCGCCACCGATGTTTACCCCTGAATTGGCCCACAGGCTCGCAGCGTGCCCTCGTGGTCCGGCCTCACACAACCGCTGCCTGCAGCTCCTCTCTCCGAACGGGGGGCGTGACTCAGCTGCACAACTCCGGGGGAACTGCCACTCTCAAGCTCCATTAGTCCCCGCGTCCCCGGTGGATGAAGAAAAATGTATTCACTGCTGGGACGCCGCTGCCACAGACATCTAAATAGCAACCGTTCGTCCTTCCTGCTTCGGCGTCATTGTCGCTGACCTCAGGACTGGAAGTGCACGTGCGGTAAAAAAAAATCAGCGGTACCTTTTATAATCACAGCCTGTGAAGACGAGGAGGTTGACATTGATTATTTTAACCCCAAATTGCACCGAAAGATGAAGCTGGTGGGAAGATAAACGGTTTCAAACGTGCACCGATTCCTCAGCGTGTCTGCAGTCGATTTTTTTTGCAACAAAGCAGCGCGGTGACTTTCAGACAAGGTGTCAGAGGATTTACTGCAGGAGCTGGGATGATGGCATTAGGTATCAGTGACTATGCAGACGTGGAAGTGGCCACGTAAAGCAGGTGGATTTGCCACCACGGCTAAATCCAGAGGGAAATCATGGATTTGTCTCTGTCAGACAGCCGACCCCGTGGCTCTAAACGGGATGAATCACAGAGCAAATGCTCAGGTCACTGCTGCGGTATCGATTACCAATGCAAGATGTCTGATTCTCTTTCTCAAGTCTCACTCCTTCGCCCCACTGAGACACACACACACAGGCCCTCGGCTGAATTCTACTTTGCTCCGAGTTTGAACTCATCAGGCGGCATGTTGTAAATGTTTATGCACAAGCTGTAAAACGTACCCAGTTAACAATACTGTACCGTGCTCGCTCCGAGCCCATTTCCACTTCCCGGTGGAAGTGTGCTTTTTGCGATGGGCGTTTGTTGAACGTTGGAGTATCATTCATTGCTCAGACATTACATTTGAAAGCATCGCGGGGTATTTATTGAAGTCCTGACCCCGGCCTCCTCTCGTTAAATTGATTCATGGATTCAATAAGTGGGGCGCGGGCGGCAGGTGTGCACGTCGGTGTGAGCACAAGGCGCACGGGGCATCCATCACGCTGATCAGGTACAGTATCTTCAGCCGCTCCCCCCCCCCCCCCCCCCACCTCTCACAAGACCTCTGCACATGTTGCTGGCTTACCGCCCAGCCTGACCCGGGGCTAGACTGCATGCAGACACACACGTGCACGCGTAGACAACACGTACACACAAAGACATGAATACACCCGGCCGCAGTTTCAGTTTCAACTGGACGTCAGTCAGGCTAAATGGCAAATGAGGTTAAACTGTCTCCTGCAAAGCAATCATTCACGTTCTGCTGGACATTAAGAGCCGGATGCAAACGACTAAAAACACAAACATCCGTGCTCAGTCTTCAGTGCGCTGATGCCAGCGGGTTTTTTTTTGGTAATGTTTGGTGAAGCTAATAGCTCACATCTCATATGCAAGTGTGCATGAAACAACAGCCTAAAGTTAAATGCCAATTATAGCATTGTGCTGTGAAGCAAGAGGAATAAAAAACCCAGGATATCTTCTCAGTATCTGGCTTCACAATCACACTAAGATGTGGTGATGGTGGTCGTCGTCATCGTGGTTTTTCCTCGAGGATGTTCGCGTAAAAAGAGGAAACGTGGAACAAATCTACTTGCAGCCGGGCGACGTATTTTACAAAATAAGACTATAACAAAAATTCAAAAAGAAAACAGGCTGAAAGCAACAGCTGCAACCGCAGAATGCCACAAGTAGACTAAGTATTCTCTTTGTATTCTATAAAGTCACATTATTACAGCACAAGTAGATTTGACTCTAATTACGTTTGTGTGTATTCCATTAAATTATTGTTTTTCATCGGATGTATTCTCATGGCGCAGATGACACACAGTGTTTTTGTGTCGCACTGATTTGGGAGCGAATAAAACAGAAACACAAAACACTTGCTTTGATATGTTACAAGAACAACATGGGCAAAAAGCTTTGGTGCTTTAATTAGGATCTGTTGGAGGATGATGTGGGCACAAAGGCACAACGAAGGGGCTTTGACATTGCTTGCAGCCGACGGGAACAAAGTGCAATGGATGAGACAGGAAGGGGTCCTCCTACACAGGAGTGTGCTCCTGCTGAGGAGCTGGCCCTCCGCAATAATGAGGGTCACTCCTGTAAAAAAAACCATCAGGGGAAGTCAGAGGAGTTCACCGCCCTCCCACGAAACCCTCTAACCAAGCTCCACGGGATCCTCGACAAAATGCTGACGCCAGCGTCCAAGAGAACTGATTGGTCGGTATTTTGTGCTTTAATACCAAAGTAAACCAAAGTTACAACCCTGAACAACCAGGGTTAGGCCGGAAGTTACCTTTCTTGTAGCCATAGACTGGAAATAAAGATGAACAACGCTTCTCTGCTTCCTTTTACTTAAAAAAATAAGTAAAAAAAGGGATGCAGAAGCCGCTATATAAGCTATAAGCTATAAGCTTTAGACGTCACTTGGAATCTAACCAGTATTGATGGGGGGGGGGGGTGGAGCAAAGGTAGTGAGATCCCACTGATACGTGTGATCGACCAGGTCCGTCTCATGCTGGCCAATCTTGATGTTTCACCACGGTTTTACAGAATCAAATCATTACTTAAAACCAAACTTATCAGAAACAGTGGACATACATCGTGATAAGAACTACCTATAATTACAGAAACCATCTTTGACGTGTCCTTTGACTTTAGATTTAGTTGTACGCCCCATCTACTGACATGGAGGTGGAGTGTGAACCTTTTACGTCTTATAACATAAAGGTTGAAACTGTGTTCGATTGTTTAAAAGATGTGACAAGAGAAACCACGCTACGTGAAAACATCACAATTAAAACGTAATAAATATTGTGATCTTTAATCTCTTCATGTAATTAAAGTATAAAAAGAGAGAAAGTAATAAAATCAGTAGATTAAATGAATTTCTACACGGACCTTGAACTTTTCCCCTCAGAAAAACATTCATGAAAACTTACTTGTTTTTCTGGCTCATTGATAATATAAGTCATACTTGAGCAAATCAATCAAATCCCAAGGTTGATGCAAGATGTGTCTTATGCAAAGACAACGTTACTTACTGCAGGTCTTATTACGTCATCCAGGCCGTTTTCCAACCTGAACAGTAAAAGGATTATTTGAAGAAACCAAACAAAGCCATTATCGTCTCACTTAGCGCGGCCAATCTACTCAGACAGCCGGGCGACATAAGTGGTTCTAATATACGTTTGAAAAAAAAAGAAGATCTGAGGAAATATGTCAACTTCAGGAAAAACAGAAAAGAAGAAGTTCAAAACCATTTCTGGCTCTATTGTTATAGAACATGTGAGAATCTACTGCTTTTCTTGTTCAATTCCAGCTGAAATAGAAATATGATCTCTTCATGTAATCTGCTTTCTCATTATTTCTGCTCTTTAAAAAAAGAATCGCCAAAGGCTCTGAGCTTTTCGTCGTCAAACATCTAAGCCCACAGCAGTTCACCGTCGCACATCTCCCTGACGGCTGCAGATTACCTTCGGTTGTTCTGTGTTTGCTCTTCCTCTTATTTGTCATGCTAGCTAGGTAGCCAGCGAGCTTTGCTGCCGCAGCTTTGTCGTGTTTACGGTTCGGCTTAATGGCTCGCGTTGTAGCTCCAAGAAGAGCCGAGCTTCAAATCTCAAAACGCAAGGAATGAGAGTTTCTTCAGGTCCCTTTCTTCCCCGGTGTCCCGAGCACAAAGACGCACGGAGTAAAGTTTATTCTGTGCGGCAGCAACGATCACATCAGAGGAGGGAAGAGGGCTCGCAAGGGAAAACCTTTCTTGTTAACCTCTGAAACACGATGCCAACCCAGGTTTGCGAGGCTCATTTACTTTAGGGCCGCTGCTGTCACTGCGGGTTGCAGTCAGTTCCCAGCCACAGGCTCTCGACGCCGCTTAAGTACGGCTGCCGACATTCTCCAGCGCCCCAAACACCTACTGTACAGCACCCGAAGCTTCCGGCATGAAAATACAATTAAAGGGAACGATACACTTCCCGGTGTCCTCTGGGCATTACAGCTCTCCCTCTCTTCCTATCTGCTTGTCCATGCCCGGTATTCCATGGCCAAACATTGGCATAGCACTCCGCTCCGAGCTGTGTGCACTCAGCGTTACTTTTTCCTCCGAGTTAGAGGTAAGAAGCAATGTCATGCTCATAACTCAGACCTGCAAATAGTCCCTGCACATTGTAACTACAACGAATACGGCGAAGCATCTGTCAATTTAGAGTTATTATACAGTTTAAATATAATTGACTCAAGGCCGAAGCCATAAATTAAATATCAGAGGGGCCGGTCTGGGGATTCCTCTACAGTTAAAGATAAAATGAACTAGCACATGGGATGAAAGTTATACTTATCCTTATCTTTTATTCCTTATACTTTACCCAAACGTGACAGCTCCCCAAAAGTGAAGCCAAAGGATCTTGATTGCCCCCTGGTGGCTGGCCTGATTTCTGCAGTCTCGGAAAAGCCTGGCGTCAACGTTCGACAACACAGAGCTGCCAAAATGTATTGTGTGACATATTCTCTGTTAAATATGCTCTGAACCCGTGAAAGACAAAACAAGACACATGAGAAATCATTAGTACTTTTTGGCTCTGTTCCCTCGTCAGAAGAATGTTTAGAGAGGATCAGCCTGAGACGATTATGTTTTTCCAAAATTATAACATGCTCACGTCACTGGTTGCACCATGAAACAGACGCAGCTTTAAGAAGCAGCTTTGTGAGTCACTCAAGTGTCAGCTGTGATTTTCCAGGTAGCTGCGAGAAGATAATCGGGACGAATTTAAACTCGATTTGCCCGTTCCGATGACCGCGGGGGCGTTCCGAAATAATCCTAGAGTATAATCTTGATGCTACCGATAAAGATGTAGCCTTCCCGATCTATCGTATTTGATATTTACGATAATCATCTCCAGCAAAAACCTGCAATGAGCTAGAGAACTTGTGTAACTGCGACTAAAAACAACAATACGTTTTCAAACCCACTTCCTGTTTGCACTGCAACATATATATACGCCCTCTCAACCATGACGTCCTCCATGTTTGTTTTCTTCTGAAGTCGTTCAGATGGTGGCGGTTTTGCACCTACAAGTTATTTTCCAACCACCATAAAAAGCTAAACAAGAGGAAGATACTACGAGTTTCAAGTCTCTGTGAAGTCCTAAAAACTAAGATTAAAAACTAGTTAAATCTGTCGTGTGTGTGGTTTCCCACGTTTAAAAAAAGTCAAAAGTTGAAGATCCTCTAGTTGTGCAGGAGCCCTAACTGCAGGGCTGGTGTTGTCGCCCCAACCCGAAGAGGAGATGGCTTTATCCCCCTCCACGCCGGCGATACTTGACTGACTGCCTCACAGCTGAAACGCCCGCTAACATATGAGCTCCCCGCCTGGGAACCAGCATATGAAAGAAATATAGGAGTGATGCACACAGGGCTCAGCAGTAGATGTATTTAAAGCACAGGCTCAGTAACTGGTTCCCAGCCCCCACCGCCTCATGAGGCCCCGTGGTCCAAGTCTGACAGGTCGTTCTGTATCTGCTGGATTCTCTGTGGTGTTTGAGGAAAACTGCAGCCCCTCTATTGCTCCTGGTAACCTCCCCTGGAAATCATATTCAGTATCTGATCCTCAGGGGATCATGTATTCTGACGCACGAAACACTCCTCATTAGATAACGTCATATAGATGCTGTAATGCAGAGTTGACTTTTAGAAGACAACACACAGACTGCTCCTCTACTCAGATACTCAAACTGACCTGAGCTTGACTTTACGTGAATATGCCACTGAGGACGGCGCTGAAACAATGCTCACACTTTTACAAGCCTTCAGATATGTTTAAGATGAATTACAAGGAAGCTGCTGTTGAATTATTTAACTTAAACTGAAACGGCCAGAATTACTATTCAGGATATTTTTTAATTAAATCAAAACGTTGAAACAAATAAAATATGTTTATATTCAACAGGATAAACACGTTTTTTTAAATGAATGTTTAATATTTTAATGGCAAACACCAGTGGATCTGTCGAAATGTAAAAAGACATTAAGTATTTTCTGTTTGTGATTAAAAAAACAAAAACCTTTGGCGTCCCCTTTTTAATCACAGCAGAGTCTCCAACGGGCGCAGTGTTTATTTTCTGTCTCTTTGAGATACATAGTGTTGTTTCGGAAAAACCATTTAAGCTACACATTAATCATATACAATTGCTCCTTATTAAGTATTTGCACTTTTCCCCTGTGGTTCAAGGAATACATAGCATCAAGGGAACGTATTAAAACTAACTTACATGTAACACAGAGGTTTTGTGTGCAGCTGATATATCTGGTGAGTAATGGACGGTATTTTAACTATACAGGTTCCTGGGCACGCAGCTCTGATGATGCCGAGGTGCAGTTCCTCGTGCGACATCTAGGGGCGGTGAATATTTTATATTTAACCTTTAGTTGTATCCATATTCATGTGCCGCTGCTGACTCTGCTTATTCATTTAATAATTAGGATTAAATTACATTCTGAAAACGAGTGTGAAAAATATGGCACCAGTAACGAGATGTTTCAGAATTTAAGGATAATATGCATATGACATTAAAACAGGATTTTAGGGGGGGAATTAAATTAGCGAGTGATTATTCAGAATATCTTAAAAAGTGAGAATGTATAAGAGTTGGAGGTCTGCTACATCTTCCGTGCATAATCAAAGATGGTATATGTGATGTAGGAATTAAAGTTTGATGTATTTTAATGAAAGGAAGCGGAGGAGCTGGAAAGTGGAGTGTTTTAAAGTTTATACTCTTCATGATAAAAAAATATCTTTCAGTTTAGTTTGGAGCATCAGAGCTGGAAAGAGAAAGTCAGATGCTATTTACCCCCAATTCCGTTATTTGCAAAAATACCATTACACTTATCTCTGACCATGATTTTGTATCCAATAACAAAATCATAAAACAGGATTTCCTTTTCTTTTTTTTAAAATCAGCCAGTACAAAGGTTGCCCTCTGACTTTAAAGGCCTCATTCCTCATCCCAGTAGCTGTAACATAAATGTCTGTGTAACCATTACGGTTATTGATGGCTTTGATGGGGGTCATTATACATGCTGTGGGCAGCATATGCTCTTTCAGTGCTCTTGAAAATCCCGCGGGGGGGGGGGGGGGGGGTTTAAAGAACTCTGGGAAGGACACGTGTAGACTTCGGTGTTTGGACCAAGCCCGATTACAGAGCCTACCTCTAGTTTCACAGCAATGTGCAATCGCATTATATTGTATTTTCAAGTCAATACATCTGAATGCTGCTCTGGTCATTACCCTGGTGTTAAATTCAAGTGAGATGCGAATGAAGCGGCGGCGGGACATCAATACAATTACCGTGGTTATGTTGAATTGAATAAAGCAGATGTGTGTTCTGCAGATAGTACACGGAAAGATACTGATACCACAGAGACGCAGCTGAGGTTTTATATTGTGTGTCTGTTTTTCACACTGGAATGAAACAACACATTATTATTACATCCTTATGTTACTTATTATATATTAATTCAATTTTAGATATAGTGTCATATCTGTACATTGTGTTGTATATCAGGCCTTAGAAGCACTAATATCAATAACTGACTGAAGTAACATCATCTTAATTTGTTTATTCAACGAAAGCGAGCATCTTGATCGCCCCCTGGTGGCTGGCTGCACTACAGGTATTAAACCCCGACCAAATCAACAACCTCAATCATTTCATCAGTTATTTGATGCTATAAAAAAAGGGGGGGGGGAAACATCCTGATTGACAGCGGAGACTGACTTGTGATTGGTGGAGCGTGGACCAGAGCATTCGTATATTTTAGCTTCATTCCTGGATAGCGGGGAGAAGGTGGAGATGCCTCGTCCATATTTATACGAAGTCGCAAACAGTTTCCTTTACACACAAAGTTCCCACCTTTTATTTTTTTAGATTTAACATAATTTCAGACCCTTCTGACAAATCCAGCGACGGTTTGGACCGACCCACTATTTTTAAAAAGACATTTCCAACATTGCCAAACAAGCCTTTCGATGTCTCGTTTGAACGACCACACGGCAGCTGAGACAGACGGGAATGAGCTGCTAATTTCCTCTCTGAGTCATACCTCAGTGTTTTTTTAAAAAGTTGTCAGATCCAGTATGTCACCGTTTCAAACTTTAGCAGAGCGGCAGCTTTTAAAAATTAAAAAAAAACGCCCCGAAAGAAACTGGCTGCTCAACACGTCGTCTTAATGAGCCACGTCTCACTCACTACTTCGTAATGTGTTGTCGGACGTTTCTTTGGGAATCCGGCTGTGT
This sequence comes from Reinhardtius hippoglossoides, assembly GCA_006182925.3. Lineage (NCBI taxonomy): Eukaryota > Metazoa > Chordata > Actinopteri > Pleuronectiformes > Pleuronectidae > Reinhardtius > Reinhardtius hippoglossoides. The sequence continues at coordinate 3,419,973 of CM031673.1, forward strand.
ATTAAAAACACTGTGAACGTGAGCACGGCGAAGGAGGAGGAGGGGGGGGGAGCAAACACACACCGGGCTGAAAGCCGGCTGACGCTGGCTGAATGCAAACATGATGCAAACATGATGCAATGAATGTGCTGATTAGCATATTACACCATTTTTTTACTTTTCAGGCCAAACTTTAACTTCTTTCCATTAAAAGAAGTTGTTTTACATCAAACAGTTTCCAGCTACGTACGTTCAAAGTTCAGTTTAACAGGATTTGCATTTTTCTCTATTGCACAACGTGATTGGGGTCATTTGATGTTATTATGGGTTGCTTGCCACACAGGACAAATTGAGCACCATGTTTGGATGTATTTGTTGTTTATAGAGTCATGTAGGGTCTTCAGGAGCCCCCCCCCCCCCCTGCACTCCAAAAGACAGTCTGCTGTAGCCCGTGCATGCTAACACACTAAACATCAGCATGTTAACATTGTCCATCAATTTTCCCACCGCTTACCCGAGGTGAGGTCCCGGTGGCAGCAGGTTGAGCGTCGGCGTTACACAGATCCCTCTCCCCAGCTTTCAAGCTCCTCCTGGGGGATGCCCAGGTGTTACAGCAGACCTGATGGGATATATAATTCCTCCAGCTTCTCCAGGTGCTGGGTCCCCCCCCCCCCCGGGTGTCTGCTCCCAGTTGGGCTCACCCAGACGCCTTACAATGCGGGCGCCCCCCCTCGAGAGGCATCCCGATAAGATGCATCTCAAAGTACTGTGTGAATGTTGCTTATATATATATTTTTTAAATATAGACATTTACAAAACTGATCCCTTGATGGCTGCACGAATAAAAGTACATCAAAAATATCTTAACTTGACTTTGACGGATGTCCCAGTGACAGAATAAAATGTATATCTGTAATTTGACATCAGACAGAGACTGGTGAAATGCCCTTGGCTCAGGTGATACCACCGTTTACCCTCAGAGACCGTTTTTTTAGAAATGTGGAAACAACACAAGTCGTGAAGCCTGTCAGTCATTACTGGATAATATGTCTGTGTCTACTTTCACGGTCGCTGCTTTTCAAACACTTGTTCCACTGGGGGGGGGGGGGGGGGGTAAAGACATAGCAATTTCAAGCTACATTTATCGCCAGTGACTTAAAAAATGTTGTTAGGAGTGATCGCTGTTTAAGCAGGGATTCGCTGACGTGCCCCGAGCATCTGTTGGCTCATCTTTCAGAGCGATACCTCCTCTTCTGATTGAGACGTCAGAGGGGGGGAGCAGCGCACCGCGGACTAATGGGTCGAACCCGAGCGAGGATTTAAATGTGGATTTCACTCTGAAGTCCAATCGGGGGGGAAAAGGGAAAGTGTGCTCCCAAGGCTTTGGGATAATGTACTTTTCCACCGCAGCTGTTGTTTTACTATACATTTATTCATAGGCCTCCTTACAGAAACATAGGCTTCATGAAAAATACATATCAGGGAAGATTTAATTCAATTTTGATCAAACTTTTGTGCAGCGACTTGACTTTCCTTTTTAGTTTGAGTCGAACCACGAAGCCGATCCCTCTCAGAAGTGCAGAAAAAAGATTATGTAAATTATTTTAAAAATGTGCCAGAACTTTTTAACACTACATCAGTACATATGATACAAGGGCATAGTGTCAAGAACATTGTATAAACACTCACTTTAGCATGATTGCAGCTTCCGCACCTCAAACGTTGACATTTTACTTTTCAACAAAATCGCCAATTGCAGTATTTACAACCTCCTCCTCCTCCTCCTCCTCCTCCTCCTCCTCCTCTCCTCCTCCTCTTCCTCTTCTCCTCCTCCTCCTCCTCCTCCTCCTCCTCCTCCAAGGTCGGCACTCACCTTTTAGCCCCCACAATAATCTACTAGACCCCTAATGTGGATCCTGTGGCGTCATCTCCAAACAGTTTGATCTACCATCACTGTCCAGTCGGTGGAAACAAAGATTTTTTTTACAATTCACCTGCAGTTCTTGTATGTATTTATACATTAATTATATTTACAGAATTAAAGGTGCATCCGTTTACCCAGAATGCAGCAGCCCCTCTCTGTTTTTTTCAAATCTACCACCAAGGTTTTTCAAAGCTGTGGTTATGACCTGGAATATGGTTCATCCGTTTTGAAATCTTTAGTTTATTTTAGTTCTATTATTATTCACAGCTGCTATTAGCACAAAAACACACCATTCATAATTTTACCAAGGAAAAAAAATAGTGATATCACGTGGTATGATTGAATGTACATTTTATTTATTAGGGTTTTCATTTTCAAAACAAAATATATTGCAAAGTAAAGATGAAACATGTGAAAAAAATGCTGCTGTAAAATGTAGATTTTGCACTTTCGCAGTGTTTTGAGTTTTCAAACCTTTTTACAAATCCTTTGAGTTGAACAAATACACCAGCACTTTAATGGAACAGAGCTTTTATGGGGGGGGGGGGGGGGGGGGGGGGGGGGATGCACGGTGTAGTAATGCACACGGGGATTTACGCCAGGAAAGATAGGGGGGGGGGAAAGATCCATCTATTATCTATAGTGTGTATCTTGTTTGGTCGCCAGGGAGCTGGAGCCAATCCCAGCTGACAGGGGGCGATACGAAGGCCAAACCCCGGACAGCTCGGTAGTCGGTTGCAATTATGGGCAATTTAGGGTCGAACCTACGTGTCTGAAGGAGGAAGTTCTGGAATAGGGAGCCCGTGCAAACCCCACACTCAGATAAGGCCCTTGGCAAACCAGGATTCAAACCCAGAACCCTGTTGCTGCGCGTTGGCAGAAACCATTGTGTGCTTCTGAGGTTAAATCTGAACGTGAACCTTTTCTGTAAATAGGAATTCGTGTCATGAATTTATCAGTGTGTGTCGGAGGAGGAGGTGAAGGAGGCACCTGGGGGGGGGGTGATGCGAGTGACTGGACGCACGGAAGGGCTTTGCAGGACATTGCAGCTGAACCGTGCAGCGATGTATTGACAAAAAAAAAAAAGTCTATATACATTCTCTTCTGCAAGGGCTGTTGGCTTCCTCTCCATCCGAGATAAAAGAAGGCGATTTGTCTTTTAAAGGTGTCAGAGCTCACGGCCACACGGGCTCTTTAGCTGCCGGGCCGATCTCTCACCTCCGCAGCCGCCTCAGAAAGGTGTGAGAGCCTTGAGGTCCAGTGTGCACCAGAGCCAGGGACCACCGCAGAAATTGGTTTGTGAGTAGTTATTAACGGTAAACACGTCGGTCATGGTAGCGGCTCTATGGATGGATTCATACGCAGCATGTCTTTACACCTATTTGGTCCACAGGGAAAACAATCTCAGCCACTGTCAGATATTCACGTTTCCCCTTAGGATAAAATATTGACTTTGGTTTATGACCAAAACAACTTCACAACCATAAACATGGCCCAATCGTCTCAGCTGTAAATTTAGCTACGAATATTTGACATTTGTTGTTTTATTTTTTATATGTCTTCATTTTACGACCCACAGTTTTATTGTCTCCTTGTATTTCTCTTACTTTTAATGGGAGTTTTCAAATTTTCATTTTTTCTGTCTGTTAAAAACTTCGGAACTTTGTTAAGAAAAGCGTTAGAAAACAAAACTTCAGATAAGAAAATAAACATAACATTTTTTATTATTATTAAAGCGCAAGCTAGCAAATGTGCGCAAGGTCTGTGTCCTGCATATCTACAGCCTCAAATAGCTGCTAGCATCGCTGCTGACTGTAGAATTTGTTTTGTTTATCCACTCAGTTCGGCTGCAGTTATTCGTTGTACGTATTCTTTTCATCCCTTCAGTAGTTTTTAGATATTTAATCACAAGCAGGTCAAAACGATGCCAGAAAGTCTTGGAAGTATAATCAAAGACAACAGGAGAAATTGTCGCAGTAGCCAGAGAACCTGACAAAGTTTTCCTCTTAGACACACAGGCGTGTTCCACAATGTATTTTGAGCCGAACACTTAATCTATTTAATACTGTTAATGTCTTTTCATGCGTGTGCTGTTGTCAGGAAACCTGATTGCACTCGGGGTTAAGGTAAAGTCTGGATTCTCGAGTGCTTTTAAAATAAAACATATTCAATTACAATCATCACGCACAGCACACTTGCACACTGATCGTTTTAATCGCAGTTTATTATTAAATTTGTTCTCACAAAGCGACATATTCAAACCGATAAGTACTTTCTTTATGAGCAACAATATTTTTTTTGGGGGGGGGGAAAGGTGTTTGTAATAATGGGCTTTAAAGATAGTCGGCCACGGTTTAAGATTCTCAGAGGAACTTACAAGTTGTTTCACAATTAGTTAAGGTTCGATTTATTTTATACGATTTTCATTAGGCTCAGTCAATACAGGAAGAGAGCCAGTAACTTATAACTAATCCAGCTATTGTCACTTTGGCAAAGCAATCTCAGAGAAAACAGCGGCAGCACCTAGATGTGATGGATGTGATTGCTTGTGTTATTGAATTTGATGCTATTTATGTTGCCCATTATTGGTTCATGCACATGCATTTGTTTCCCTAATTGCAATATTGAGATAGTGGGGAGTCCAGAGTAATTAATTACTTTCTAAAAAAAAATAAAAGACCTGCAACACCAGGGAGTCGGCACAATTTACACTTTAAACCAGAAAGCCACTTCACGCAGCGCCGCTTTACATAATCTTTGAGAGGCCACAATATCAAGAAGTCCATTAAACTGTGAATATTAAGCAATTATAATTGTGTGTTTTAACAGTCCGCACAATTTCACAGCACATCAGCGAATACAGGAAGAAAGTGGAAAACATTTCTAATTCCAGAACACTTAATCAGCCGTTACAACGCTGTGTGCAACGCTTTGTAATATTTCTCCAAAAGCTCGAGATGTTTCAGAACCAAATGAGGACTTTTTGGGTTAATTATATTTACAGAATGAATGGTGCATCCGTTTACCCAGAATGCAGCAGCTCCTCTCTGTTTTTCCCGAAAAAATCTACAACTGCTGCACTGCGGTTTGTTCAAAGCTGTGATTACGGACTGAGATATATCTCCAGAGAACGGTTTCATCCAGCTTGAAATATTTTTCAAAAAAAAGTATAATTAAGCTGCTACTACAATTCATACAGAAACTGAATAAGATAAGATCAGATAATCCTTCTTAACAATAAATACATCAACAAATGCATCATTTAACTATCAGATGACAGCGGGGATAATTAATGATTTATTTTAGTTCTATTATTATTCAGAGCTACAAAAAACACACCGTGCATAATTTCATCTAACAAAAAATAGTGTTAAAACATTATATCACAGGGTTTTTTTCACGACAAAAAATATATTGCTAACATGAATAACGGTCGATTGTGCGGCAAAGGAGAAGCACAACGCCTCTTGTGTGAGTTTGTGTTTCGTTTTATTATTATCATTATTAATAAGTCTGTATTCAGGAATGTGTTTAGTTGTGTAAAGTCTAGCATTGACCCCAGATGCCTTCTCACCCTTGTGCTTGTGAGGCCTCCTCGTCTCTCTCTCTTCATTGTAAAGTAAATGATTACCTTTGCCCGGGTGTGGATGTTTATCCACATGACCTCCGGTTTGAGTCCTGCTTTATTGAGGTCGTAACGTATGTCGTACAGCGTGGATGCTTCTGGACCGGGCTCCGGGTATTAGTCTTGTTTTGACCAGTCAATGCTGGCTGTCAGCTGCTCACACACACCTGACCGCTCTGCCGTAGCATGAACAGAAACGACTTTGTGCATCCATGTACATAAGGTGAATATTATGTTCTTTTGACGAGTGCACGTGTCGTGACGTTTGCAGTCCGGTCAGAGGTGTGATGCTTTTCCGAGGAGTGGCAGATTTATCCTCCCCCCTGCCAACGCCACTGAATTCCTATTTTCTTGTTCAGTGAAGTGGAAGTGGGCGGCTCAGCGCTGTTTGCCCAACGTAATACCAAACAGATCTTACACAAACACAATTAGTTCAGTGTTTGGGCGCCGATTGACAATCGGGAGCCGGGGGGGGAAATAATGACGGCTGTGCGTTCGACACTTCGGTCTCAGAAGAGGAAGACGAGCTGTGGCCCGCGTGCGAAGGTGAAGACAATCCTCCACGGCTGAACAACCTAATCTGTGAGCCCCGGGGGGGTCTTTTACAGATTTACACAGCCAAGTTGGGACAAACCAAATATCCACCTTTTGAATTCTTAGACTCAGCGACACATCCAAACACACAAACATATTGTGGAGCGTGTTTTAGAACAAAGCTCTCTACTCACACAGCTTCACTCCCAGCTCTCTTCACTGCACAATTTGCATTGCGTGAGGCTCCACTCCCCCCGCAGCTGGTTCCTTTGATGCCGGCCAGCGGCTGGAAGTAGCCCACTGATAAGTGTATTGATCGCTGTGAACCACAAGTTCCCCCCCCCGCTGCTTTGTGTTTCCTTGCCTTTTGTTATTTTTCCCCGAGCTTAATCTTGATATTGCCCATATCAGACGGTGCGGGATAAGAACGGCAAAGACATGCTTTTTAACAGTGGAATGAAAATCCATTTCTGTTGGTAAAATGTAGTTTCCCTTGAAGACTTTGAAAAGTGCTTTGTTGCACCGTGTAAATATGTGGGAGTGAAGGAGGCTGTCAAGTCGTTTTTTCACGTCAAATTCTCTTTAATAAGTTATTAAACCTCGTCAGAACTTTCTCTTCCCTGAACAACCTTGGGCTTTGTTAACATCTTGATCCTTGTTTGCATCTCGCTTCATTGACTCTCTGATTCAGTGTCGAGCTTCAGTGAGAGAACTCTCCGCCGAGAGTTGGACTAACTTTCGTTTTCCTCTTCCCAACAGGCGTAATAAAAATAGTTCTGCTTGAAGAGCTTGTCACGCGTCATTGAAACATCAGTTACACACTTACTCGGTGTAAGAAATAACACTCGCCTAAGCACTTTATTAGGAACACCACACCACGCGAGGGCCTCAGCTGCGACAGACTCATGGTTCATTTCGTTGGTTGTGTTTAGTTAACTTCTGTGATTCAACACAAAGTTCATTTGTAGTTTTCCAGGGTCATCTGGCAAAACTATGGACAAGAGGAAGCAGTTGATTTAAATACAGGAAGTACCAATCAGGCTGTGCAGAGTGCCTGCCACATCAAGGGGGGGGGGGGGGGGAGATCAGGGGTTGTTTAGCTAGTGTCCCCATTCAGGTATCTCCTCTCTCAGAAGACCCGTCAGTCGTGTGTCTACAGAGGATTTCCAGTGATGAGCCACCAAAGTGCGATGATTCCGGGAATGTGTCGGCCAGAGAAGGATCCGCCCGTCAGGGATGAAAGAACGCGTTTGTGGGCCACGTTTGAAGGAGCCTTCGAAAAGGGAACAGCCGGGTGATGCAACAATCTTCAAAAGCAGTCTCTCTCTCCGAGGGACGTGGACCCTGAACTGAGACGCAGCTGCTCGGTGTCGTCTGGCTTTGGTTTAGAAGTTCATTGATAGGATGGTAATTTCAAGTTTTAGTCCAATTTAGTTTCTTAAGTCATTCAGTTCAGTTTTGTTGTATCACTTGGTTTGTTTGCTCGTGTTTTTCCTCGTAGAGTTCAATCCTCTTTTATCGGACCAGAACTTTGTTGCTTGAATCTTTTGTAGTTTGAGTTTTGTCTTTCTTACTTTGCAGGACTTATCTTCCAGTTCCATCCCTCACATACTGGGGGGGGGGGGGGGGGCCTCCTCCATTTTCTCTTACAACATTCTGGAAACATTCTTTTGAGATTCTGGTCAATGCCCCTGCATTGACCACATTGCAATTCCCTGCAATGTGTCAACACCACATTCATGCTGTGAACCTCGATCCTACCACATCCCCAAGGTTTCCCAGGGGATTCAGATCAGGTGATCTGAGAGGCCACATTGAGCTCATTGCCATGGAAACAGTCGCGAGTCGCGCCTCGTGACACGGTGGATTATCGTGCTGGTGGAAGCCATTAGAAAATGGTAAATTGTGGCCAGTGATGCACATGCTAAGCGAGATATGCTGTGGAATTCAAACCACTATTGATCGGTATTAAGGTTACCAAGAAGCCCAGCGCCAGCAGCATCGACACGAGGAAGACCGTGTCCATGGATTCATGCTGATGAATTCAAAGTCTGACCCCTCGGGAGAAATCGAGATTCATCCGACCAGGCTTCCACTTTCCAATCTTCAGCTGTTCCAGATTTGGCGAGCCTTGGATTTCTGTTCCTCGGCTGGAGTCCAACTTCTGCAGTTGTATCCCATCCCCCCTTCGACTGGTTGTGTTGAAGCGAGTGTGTAGAAATACGACAAAACTGAGCTCTAATCAGTATAATCACACATCAGCATGTGGCGGTCCCTTCGCCGGGCGCGATTGGGCGTTACAGCTACAATTTCCTCCCTCAAATGAAGAAGGTAGCAGTGTCGTTTTTTTTTTTGCCAGCACATTTAGACCTGCTGGTAATGTGAAACATATCTCGAGTCAAATATTTGCACATGGCTGCTGTCTAGGAGAGTAAAGAGGAAGGGAGTGATGAGAGACAGCTCTCTGCAGGTCACTGTGTTTGCTCGATACTCCGAGGAAGTGCTGATACACGTAAGTCAATAATGGGGGGAGCACCAAGCAGATGTCTGCTCCGTGGAAGAGGCTGGCAGGGCCAAATGTCTTTTGAGTATACAGTACAAATATATATATAGATATAGATATAGATAGATATATACATTCCTCATCCTCGTGTGGTTTTATGTGAGATTGCTGAATCCGATATTTCAGCTTCCACCCTGAGTGAAATGCTGCGGGACTGTGAAGTATGAAGGATTTGAATAATTCCATGTTTCCGTGTTATTTGACTGGTTCCCTGTCTCCACGCAGTCAAACACCGATCGCCGCCGCTCGGAAGAAAAAAAAAGGATCCACACTTAAGCTTTCACTTCTTTGATGAGCTGTCAATCAATCAGGCTCACGTCCCCACTGCACATGGAGGTTAACCCTTTCTGTGCTGCTCCTCAAAGCAGCCTGGTACAAGTTGGAGTATTTTTAGACAAAATATTCAAAAATCATGTTTTGATTTACTACAACTCAAAAAATAACCAGTGTGCCTCTTCTTTCCTTTTCTCCCCATCAGTGGTTTTAAAAACCAGTCTGATAGGTCGTCTGTGGAACTACAGACCACAGTCCTGTTTTAATTAAGACATGAGGAAAGGAGGAAGTCAGCTGACACAGTGTTGGGAGGAGGTTATAAGCGGGAGAGTTGTTTACGATGTGAAACTGAACTGTAGTTTCTTTTCTCTATTATCGTTCCACAACCTTAACCTATATTATATTGTTTTTCTCAGTGTATCCATGACAACACATCACCTCTATAATTGTATGGAAGTAATTATTTTCAACCTGTCTGTGAATAAACTAAACCAAAACCATTCCACAGGCTCGACGTCACGTCCACGGTGATAAAAGTGGATTTTAAATTCTACTTTGGAGCAAAGTTTCGTGTCTTTTTATAGATTTTTATTGTGAAATAAATCAACTCGCGCTGTTGCTGTCACATTTTGATTCCTCGCCTGCTGCTGCGCCCTGAAAGGTTTTTTTCAAATGCTTGAGACCATCACCTTTGTCCAGCGGAGCCCCGTCCACTTCAAACTATAGAGTGAGAAAACCCCCCAAAAAAAACGCACAAATAGAAATCTCTTCTACGAAAATAAATAAAACTGTTGGAGCTTTAGGAGAAAACAAAGGGCTCAAGTTGTACAAAACAAAATCACTAATACTTAATAATGTAACGGCTTTAGCAAAAACCAAACTCGGGTTTCTATATATCTCTCACCTTTGACCCACTTAATAATTGATGTTGTTTCCATTGATTAAAGGATTGAAAAACAATAGAAACACAAACACGATACAATAACACAACACAAAGTCCTGATGTGAAATGTTGAGTTTAACGAAATATAAAAGACAATATATACTTTTTGTATTCTGTATTGTATTCCGGCCTTGAGCCTTGAGTCGGAGAAAGGTAATGAGAAGTTGTTCTGGGGTCATTTGGGTTAATTAATCTTTTAATTGTCCCCGTAAAATACTTTTTATTATACTATAACATTTTTACTAGACCCCGCCCAGCATTATACAGACAGTAAATCTCACTCCGAGTCAGACAGTGGTGCATTATGTTGAATGACTAATGGAAGTCGCCAAAGGTGTTGCAGACAAAGTGTATTCATTCAGCAATATGCTATTGTTAAGAGGGAACACCGGATGAGATGGGATTAATGGTCTGAAGTGTTGGCTCAGGAGACACTGCTCGAAAATGAGCTACAAACCATTCGATAAATGATTCATGGAGTCCGACCGATGCATTTAGTGGTAGAGCACTCAGTCCTATAAAACCCCCCCCGAGGGCGACTTCATTTGTTTAGTTTGCTTTCGCTGAAAAGCCGTGATGTTCAAAGGCGACGCCTCTTCGGGAAGCTGCACGTCGAACAGCCGCCCAGAGGTGAGGTTCAGGGGTGTCACCGCGTTAGTTCAGGGTGTGCCTCCATCATCTTTCAAATAAGTCGGGACAAGACGATGTGAACTGGAGTATCCACCTTAAAAGAGAGGAGGGAAGAGGAGGTATTGATTCATGGCCTCCCGCGGCTCTCCTCCCTCATTCATCATGCTGTCCCTGTGCACACCGCCGTCACTTCCCAGTAGGGAGCCTCTCCTCCTCGCCGTGCAGCCGGGCCACTCATCCTCGTGTCTGGGTAACAAGCTGGTGTGCTCCACTCAGACCCCCCCCCCCCCCAACGCCTCCTCCAGCCCCCTTGCTTTGCCGTCACACTCCTGCACCAAGAGATGCACCATGACAGGATTGCTCACTGCTGCTCTGCGGAGCCAGATACGTGCGGACGACTACCTCCTGTCGTAGCCCCGTCACCGGCGGCTTTTCAATATCCAGTTCATTAACACGATGCTGAGTTTGCCAGCTAATTTGTCTTTGAAAAGGCATAATTCAATTGTTTCATATAGGTGTGGGAGCATGACGCAGGTGGACTGATATTCGCACACGTCGCAGGTCTGCGTTTTCCTGCTCAGATCCGGGTACGAGACGTAACAAGCCCAGGAAACAAGTGTCAGCCGCTTCATCGTTTGAACAGAACAAAGTGACACCTGCACCGGTGTGGTACCGGCCCGTCTCGTCATGCTGAGGTAGCCTCATGCTAATTAGCGACATTTCCCTCCGCGGAAGGACAACATGATGTAATCGCGACATTCAAAGCAGCATTTCTCCCCCCCAAAAAAGATTTATTATTCCCTCAAATTTTCATCAACTCCTTCAGAAAATCATCTGCTTTTTAATGCATTTATCCTCCTGCATTCGTTAAACAAACCAAAAAAAACATTTTCTCTTTTTATTAATGCATTCAAAACCACAAGGAGCTGTTTATGAATATTCAAATGAGGCTTTGACCTTTAATACGGAAAGAAAAAAATGGCACAACCTTTAGTGATCTGCTGTCAAGGGGAGGAAAAAAACAGAAATACATTTCCCCAGGAATGTTGTAACGCTGGGCGACGTGCGCTGTTCGATCTTGAAAAGAAAACACGAGGACACGAAGCAAGGTCCCGCAATGTTACTGTTTTTGTTTTTTTCATGTTTTCTTCCTCTGGTGAAAGTGGGAGTGTCGTCTCCCTTTGACTTTGCCCGTTTGAATAAGATCCTCCTCTTCTTTCGCAGCGACGCCACCGGCCAGGGTCATCCGCCCTTCACCCTCTCGAAGGTTTTCCGTGAAGCGTGGCCGCCTCCCTCGCCCCCCCGAACATTACCATCGCTTCTCGTTCCCTCCGTGAATATTACGCCGCGGCATAGCGACAGCACATTCTCATTCCATTCCCTTTGCCTTCCTTCAAGGCCCCTCGCAAAGTCAATCCCAATTTATTTGCGAGGGACGGACTCATCATCGCTCACACTGTGCACAACAGAGCTCATTCACACGCTGCCGTTCGTACTGTATCTCATCTTGACTGAGTCACAGTCCGAGTAAAATTGAAAACAGCATCTGCATTCAGATGAATTTTGCAATTAATAATACAAAATGACAGCAAAATATGAAATGCCAGTGAGTCAGCGGAGTGTCACGTCTGTCCTGTGATATCCTCTCTTTCTAATCGCCCCCGATGATGATTATTTTTGTCTCACTTTTGTCCTTTCTGGCAAAGGCAGCTTTGGTTCTATTTGCATAAAGGCTTCATATTTTAAAACCAATCCCCCCCCCCCCCCCCCCTGCAAGGAGGAGGTAAAAGTCGTCTGGACTCAGGATGAACTGAAAAGTGTTTGTTTTGTTGGAAAATCAAAAGGGGCCGGAATAATCAATCTGCTGTCTGCTCTCAACTTGCAATTTGCAGCCGCTGCCACGGAGAAAATCACAACTTGTCCGGGAAAAAACAGTTTGTGAATAAAAGGCAGGTGGTGTGTGTCCAACGAAGAAAACAGCCCCGGCCTCGCTCCTCTCGACTAGTCAGGTGGATAACAAACGGATGTCAAACAAGCGGTGGGCTGAGACCCCGATCATCCTTTATTTACCTTCCACAACGAGATGCAGTTGTCTTTGCTTTGCTTTGTGAGTAGACGGGAGGGGGGGGATGGGATGAGCTGCAAGATCGGCCCATGATAAACCCCCGTGGTTGGCACACGGGAAATGCTCTTTTATTGTTGTCCTCATGTTGAACCTAATCTCTCCACGAAGCTATCGTACTATCTCCCATAAAAAAACATCATCAGAGGACAGAAATCAACATGTCAAATACGTCTTTTCAAGGACTTTTGGGAATTTGAAGACTCGACTCTCCCATTCAGCGCTCGCAGCCTAAGCTCTCCGCACTTTGTCAGGTTTTGATATTTCACTCCGGGTGGTATCAACCTGGTTCAACAGCCGGTGCTTTTAGATTTGCTGTGTCGGCTGACTGACTCCGGCGGAAGGAAAAGAACCTCCAGATCTTCCCACTTGATTTCCACTGTACCAACATATCCCCAATTCAACGAGATTCATATCCTTCAAGAGCAATTCGAGTCTGACTAATGAGGCTGAGCGGATTCAGAGGCTGAGCAAATTGAGCACGGAATCCCTTTATATTCCGCGTCTTTCCCACGAACAACGTTCTTGTTGGAATTTACTTGCAGATTTTATTTGTGCGCTCATATGGGACCAGATGCACCTACTTTGACAGGCTCTTAAATCCAACTAGGAATATGTTTGCATTTCATATATTACCAAGGGACCTCGCCCTCCGGTGCATGATCCAGTGGTTTTGGTCAAAGTCGAGGCAGCATGGTGCGGCTAACTGGATCTTTTTTGTGAGCGGGTCCATTTCCGAAGGGGTGGTTCATCCTGTCCTCGCTGTGCCTGTCTCCAGGTGATGGAGAGCATGTGTCCGCGGCCACGCGTGCTGTCGGCCTCTCCAGATCACCCGCTGCAGGCATGACCTTCCCTCTCTTACTGCTTAACCTAATCAATTACGGTTCAGAACAGAAGCCAAGAGAGAGGGGAGACAGAAAGCCCATGACCTTGTCAGAGCCCTGAGGAGACTGTGAATAATTCCCTTTGAGCCCCATAAAGAAGGTTTCCATGGCAGGAGGAGAAGAGTAAAGGTAAAGCTTGTTGAGCGGCAGAGAAAGGACCAGAACGACTGTGTCAAAGGTACTGAAGTGAGATCAGGAACTGCTCGATACAAACGCAAATCTGAATAAAAGTCTTGTACAGTCAGACGGTCGTAAACATTTAAATCACAACGGCCTATTTGTGGCCTGAACAAATTGGATATGAGGCTAAAGTTGCCCACATGTAAAATAGCAAACGTGGGCCTTATTTGTCAAATATGCAGAGCTCCAGGTGAAATCTGGATTTAAACCTAAAGTGCCCCGTGGTAAATGATGAATATGGCCCAGATCTGGCAAACAGTACCGCCCAAGTGGATTCGTTCCATGTGGTATGTGGGACAGAGGTGGGCCAAATCTGGGCCCAAACAATTTTTTTCTATGTCGGGAGGAATTCTGCTTTTACTGTAGCCGTCATCAACCTGCATCAAAGAGGTCCAAAAGACGAAATAACGAGAACTTGACGTAAACGTGATGCGTGATGTTCTGTATATGATTTACTCTGGCCCAGACAGAAGAAGACTTCAGACATGAACTCTGGAAAAAGGTACCTTTCACATATGAAGCACGGGACACGCCTTCACAACAACACAGAAATCTCTGGAGCTTTCAGGTGAGCATGCGGCGAACATGTGTTGACACCGGCTCATGACCGTTTCACGTTTCAGTTTTGTTTTCACACTCAGCCCCTTCAGCTAATTGCAGGATATTATCTGGAGTTCAGTTCATGTCTGAAAGCGGCCACATTTGAATTTCTCTAATTAGCTGCTTACTCTCCTCTGCACAGAACGTGCGACCGCCTTATTTGTGTTGATTACAGGCCTCAGATCAGTGCTGAGGAAACCCTTCCACTCATTGACTCTTCATTTGATACATGTGTCAAATAAATATAGTTCAATTACAAACACTTGTTTAGTTTGCGGGGGCTTGAGGAAACCTCTGAGCAGCGACAGCATCTCCAGGTTTTTTGATTTATCAATATAGTGAAGTGTTGCTGTAGCTCAAAGCTCAGCGGCCCGAGCAGAGGCCTGGAGTCGCACCGGATCTCCACCGGGCGGCACAGCCAAGACTCTGCCCCTCAAACCGAACAGTAATTAAACAGTGCACAGCGAGTTGAGTGCGTGGTAACGTGGGAGCTCGCGAGATGATACTTTCCAGATCAGCTGCTATCTGAGCTTAGCCTCCGAGGCGAGCGTTTGAAATGATTCATGCGAAAATCCCGTTTGTTTACAGAGCCCACGTGAAAAACACCACGTTGAAATAACTCGAATCTCTTTATTTTTTCCGAACTCGTCTTGCACAAAGTGTGATGATGTTGAAACCTGAGACCTCTCATCCGCAGCGGCGAGGAACCTGTTTCACTTATCAGGGCCCATTTCAATTATTCTAACATCCTATGTGAGCCATACTAAATTATTGAGCACACAATAAAGCACACCAGACCCTCTCTAATGTGTTGGGCCGGAAGTGCCTTATCATGGTGATGCATCTGATGTCAGATGGTATTGATGATGAGGATGATGGTGGTGGTGGTGATGGTGGTGATTATGCAACTTGCAGCTCATGCTCCACTCAAACAAAGCCTCACCTTTGGCAGAGCAATGCATTTGTGGTACAGGCAGGAAACACACACTTCATATCAAACTCACAAAAACGAAATATCTTACAGTTTTCTCAGGTGTTATTTTTTTTTTATATATCTTGTGCGATATCAGTAATCGGCTCAGCTTGGGTTCTGACACCTTGGAACAATTTCACTTTATCCAGTGATAGCGGTTTCAGTGTGTAGCTTCTCAGCTGTCAGCTCGTTGTCGCTGTCTGGACTTCCCGGAGCACTGGCTCGTATTTTCCTTCAACAAAAAAAAAGAAATAATAATACATCAATTTCTCTTCCCACAAATATTCCACATTTACTTTTCTTTTACGGATCATCACCAGGAAGCTTTTAAGCGATGACTAGAAAGAAGCTGCACATGTGTTTTATTCACGAGGGACCAACCAGAACATGCTAATGCATCATTTTGTTATTTTCCTTTTTCATGGAAAGATAAAATTATCATGTCATGAGATTTTTTGGGGGGATTTTTAAGTTGCTTTTTTTGTATTCATGAATTGTCCTGCAGGCTGAGCACGGCCTGGGGGCCGGAGGTTGGCCACCCCTGCTCTTCTTCAGTCATAGAATCTGAATTTTTGTGAGAAATTTGCAGAGTATGCAGAGTTTTCCATTGCAGAGCTTTCTATTGTCATAAAATATGCGTGGATGGAATCTTAAATATTAGTTTTCTTCGTAGAGAAACCAAGTCGTCTATAGAAATCAACGCTAAAATATTGCTAATCACATTGTGGGATAATATATGTCGTCTAACATGTCATACATTTTTCTGAATGGTCTTAAGTTAAACCTTTATCCTTTGGGAGAATCTTTTCTGAACTTGTCAGCACCGTCTGCAATTCTTATTCCACATTGAAGCGGCTCCACACACCGTTACATCTGGACGCTTCCCGGTGCCACCACAGTCGTTGCCCGAGATTAGCATTCAGGGCTCAGCGGAGCCATTGAGAAGGACACATCGGTGGTTTGTGTCAATGTGTGTAATTTGTTTGTGAATATCCAACCGCAACCTTTAAAGTCACGCAGCACCCAGGTTTAACATAATCATCTGTAATGACT
Organism: Reinhardtius hippoglossoides; assembly: GCA_006182925.3. NCBI lineage: Eukaryota > Metazoa > Chordata > Actinopteri > Pleuronectiformes > Pleuronectidae > Reinhardtius > Reinhardtius hippoglossoides. The sequence continues at coordinate 3,436,256 of CM031673.1, forward strand.
GCAGCGCACTCCGCGAGGTTTCTGCATTTCATTTTATACGGCACTTCAGAATTATATGAGTTTATGTTTTACACAGCGCTTATTCACTAGAAATTGTTTCGCTGAAGGGGCCGGGTGGTAATGCAACGTGGAGCTATTGCAGCAGCTTGTCGCTGCATGAATTCTTGTCTTTAGTGAAGCTTATTACCTTTTCGCTGCTGTATTACAGCCCGGGGAGCGCAGAGTGCTTTGCTATAGGACGCATTTCTGGAAGCTTTTCAGATTCCCCACAGTCTGGCGTGTGTGTGTGTGTGTGTGTGTGTGTGTGTGTGTGTGTGTGTGTGTGTGTGTGTGTGTGTGTGTGTGTGTGTCAATTTGGAAAACCACAAATGTATCTTTTGAATATAGAAAGTCTATAGAATATCATCATCATAACATCGGAAAGCATGTTTTGACACGAGCGCCCTGGTCAGAGAGCGTTTCATGTATCAAAGCTGAATACTTAATGCAGTGGCCTGGTTTTCAGTGTATAGCCTCGACTCTTTGCTGCTCCTCACGTTTCCTCTCGACCGTCACGATCAAATACAGCAGGAATTCTAACAGATGCATTCAAATAAACATTTTTTTTTCTACCTGCACAAATATACCGTGCCGTTCACTTTGCAGTTCAGTGAGCCGCGGGCAAACTGCGACCAGATCTGAAGTCACAGACCTTGATCTTGAACTTAAGAGAGCATGCATGCCCCCCCCCCCCCCCCCCCCCCCCCCCCCCCTGCAAACCACACAGAGAATTTCATTAGCAGAGGTTTCAGTTGAAGGCTGAGGCCTCTTGTTTTCTAAGTGCTCTCTTCTCCACGCAGCCAGAAATGAAAAGAAACACAAAGGGAGAAAAACGCAGCCTAAATGTTATTTAGCGAACTGAACCAGCGGGACAACCTGCTGCTCTTTTGTGTGTTAATTGCCGATAGCAGTTGAGCCTGAAAATACTCAAATATTCCTTTAAACTTTTTTAACTGTGGACTCTTGTTATGAAGTCTGCTGTCGGAGCGCTAATCACGCTCTCTGCTTGAGTCCAGTTTCGGGGAAAAGCGAAACACAAACTCTGCGCAGACACACTGGGCTTCGCTGCCTCGTCTAATGAGATATCACATAAGCTGCAAAAAAAAAAGTATGTTTTAAAGAGAGAAGCCCAATTTGAATCAGGGAGACAACACACACATGTGTGGGAATGAATGCGCCGCCTGTTTGATGGTGCTGTTAGTTGGTTCACCTGCAGTTGGTCTGGCCTCCGCTCTGATCCCGGCAGCGGTCGATGGCGGCTTGTTTGTTTCTTAAACATCAATCATGGTCACCTCCTAATGACTTATTCATTAACTCCTCCAAAACACACACATCTCCACGATGAGCGTGTTTCAAGACGCACATTTGCCGACTCTGCAGTCAGCATTCTGCGCAATTAAAGCCACTATTAATCAATTTTAGCCAAGCTGGAACCGATCCCAGAACACATGATTCTACAGCTAAAGACTGACAAATGTGCTCCGTGTGCGTGTGTGGGTGTATGTGTGAGGGTGTGTGAGAGTGTGTGTGTATCTGCGTGGTGCCAACGTGTGAAAACAGAGGGGGTGGAGGAAAGGCAAATTCAAATGCTAATGATGTCTTTTAGACCACGGATATAACAAGATGGCAGCGCATAGATCGATAGTTGCTGTCGAAAAAAAATATCACAGACAGAAAATCTGGCTCGATGTTGAACTCGCGCTCCTTCACATCTGAAATATGTGTTTTCCCTATCGCTGAGCATGGGCTTGTTCCACTGTTGCCTCCACTCACGGAATCACTCGCCCAAAGTGTTAGCTAAATGCGAAGCGACGAGCACCCTGGGAAGTGTCATGCCTTCCAGTTTATGTGTTTCCAGCTCTGGAACCGAGGTATTGCTGTGATCAAGGGGTGGATTCAAAGTGTAGCTCCGGGATACGGAGAGCCTTTCCTGCGCCTCCTGCGGGGAGAGGACGACAACATGTGTCCAGCTGTCAGGGGCGCAGCTGCCGGCCTCTGAAGTGGTGCCCTGGGTGCGTTGCAGCCGGCAGTGGGCGGCAGCAACACAACTCCTGCGGTGGCCCCATCAATTCGGTTGTGACGGCGCTGCAGCCCTGTTTAAATATCAATGTGTCCTTGGGTTTCTGCCGCTATGGAGCTTTTATTGATCTTACATAATAGAAACATTAGGGCTCCGGTGTTTTCTTCTGAAGAAGAAATCCATGCTGTTTGGTGTGAGCGTGCATGAAGCTCCAGCAGACAAGAATGAATACAGGGGGGGGGGGGGGGGCACCTCTTTTTTGGGGGGGATGAGGACAAGTGATTTCAAAGTAGCAATTATTGTCGCACGGAGAAACAGGTCAGTTTTCTTATTGGCGACAGAGTAGAATATGTTTTTTTTTTTATATCTATATCCATTGTTCTGCCTCTCAGCGCAGAAGCGATTCTGCAGCTCTCGACCACAGATCTGACCCGACGTGAACGATGCACTCACCGCCGCGCGACTTCAGCGACGACTGTCACATATTCTACGGCGTGCGCGGCTTGAAACGGGCGTCACAGGTGGAGCGAGCGGGTTGCGTCTCTCATTAAAGAAGCTCTTAGCCGCGCTGTGACACCTGGATAATCCAACAAGGAATCAATCATTAAGTAGTTATTGAGGTAATAGGTGAGCAAATATGTTTACCGGTGGCCGTCCTTATTATTCCGGGGCTAGCGGGGGGCCCCAGGAGACGCTGGAGCCAGATGGAATTGAGGTGTTGTCACTACTGAGTGAACAGGTAATGAATTACTCCCGGACAAATGGGCTGCCACATGGGAGATGAGGAATCCTCCCACAAAGGGGGAGAGACAGAGGGTGAATGGCAGCATCCACCAGCAGTCTTCTCCCTCAACGTCAGTCCTGTGTGTGTGTGTGTGTGTGTGTGTGTGTGTGTGTGTGTGTGTGTGTGTGTGTGTGTGTGTGTGTGTGTGTGTGTGTGTGTGTCTGAATCATTTTTTTTCTTTATTCAACCTCGACAAATAATCAGTGGATGCTCGAATGAGATAAGAATTCTCCGAGTCAAAGGCACAAAGGGATCGTGACCCAGCTTTTTCTCAGTTGCGTTTAAATTACATGATACACGATCGTGACCCTTTTCAATCACCGAGTCCAGACTCTGGTGATTCTTGAAACCAGCTGATTTGTTATGACATTAAAGGAACGGTGTTTCTCCGCTGACACTCATTGCTGAGGGATATGATTACGCCGTGGTAATTATGATTGTTATTTCCAATCACAGCTGAATGGAGTCGCAGTGTGTTATTTCAGCAGCGCCGGAGCGACTATCGGGCGCTCGACGATTCCGATGGGGCCGATTTGAGATACAAGCGTTTCTGCCGGCACAAGCACCGACAAACACATTCTGTATTTCTGCAGGGAGGCGGCGGCGGACAATCTCCCCCTCTCTGCAGGTGGATCTGCTGGTCGCTGAGGCAGCTGGGCGACTCCGACAACACTAAGGAGGGGGAGGCAGAGTGTGACCTTATTCAACACAAACATTAAACCGTGGCTCCCATTCTCTCAGCTTGTGAATACAATGGGTTCACAAACAGGAACAATGTGTTATACTGCAGTGATCTAGGATTATACCCGATCAGGCTGCTAAATTATTAATTAATTTAATCCAATAAAGGGACTTTCGGCCACTTGGAGGCAGCGTTGACAAGTCGTGAGCCCAACATTGACATATTACCTTTCTAAGCAAATCGGGCAAACGTGTTAAGCTTCATTTGGAAACTCGTTTTTTTTTCGCCAATCGAATGGAAGCAAGTCTGTTCTTAGCTCTGTTCTCTATCAACTCCCGGCGGGAATAGCTGTCTCTTTAGCAGCTAAACGCTCGGCTGTGATCAGCAGAGACGCTGACTCGGCCGAACATTGGGTTTCTAGAACCTCTTCTTTGAAAACAGCCGCACGCTGCAGCTGGAAAATGGCGATGAGAGCGAATCAGAAGCAGTGCGGCTGCAGAACAAGGAGCTAAGAGATGCTACGAAGCTATAACCAGATCGACCCCTTTCACACCTGATTCATTGTTAAAGAAATATTGATAATAAATGCTTTGAGTAGCAAATATTGGCCAATCATGTCACCTATTGCTGACGAAGGTTTGTCCCTGACATCACTCTGAGGGAGTCAATATTGCAAATAAATCCGATTTTCTTCGTGCATTTCTAAACCGTGATTATCGTTTCTATTTTCTTTCCACTAATCAATTATTTAGATCAAGTCATTTATGCTGAGGAGCCTCATAAACTTGATTTTACGCTCGTTCATCTTGTGTTGAGGAGCCTGAGATGTTACCACAAGAATGATGTTCAAGACAAGTTATTATTAATTGATTCATACGATTTATTAATTTGCTTAAAGTACATTTAGTATTTTAGAAAGTTTCCGGTGACATGTTTAGATTTATCTCCGAGCAAAACTGACTTTGACGAAGAAACTCATTGCACCAGAAAGTTTAATATTCTGAAGCTTTGATAAGTAATTTAAGTTATTGTGATTACGTCTCCAGCTCTCTGACAAGTTTGATCGTTAATTAATCCAAACTGTAACGTGATTTTTGCAGTTTTATTTAACACGTGCACGGCTTTATATCGACCTTAAATCTTTTGTGCCTCCGTGTGACTCCATGCAGCCACTTGCATGCGCACGCTCTCCACCCGGCAGATGTTGGTGCTACCAGTGATGAAAAGAATCAGTCTACCAACTAAATTATAATTTACCACCTCGATCTAGTCGGCATCTGCTGAGCAATAAATACAAATTGCTTAAATTTGCTATGCATGTTAATGTTACTCAGCATCTGTAGTGGTATACCGTCACGCTTTCCTGATGCTTATATATACGGCAGGAGAGTGTGAACACACACACACACACACACACACACACTGCAGATATACACATGTAACATGTGCAATAATGAACCTCACTTCTTTTACTTATTTCCTCAAACTTAAAACAAGCTAAACTAATAAAGTATACTGTACGTCGTGTGCAGACAGACAGTTCATTAGGTTGCCCCACGTTTGAGTCAGAAGTTGGCGCAGCAGTCTGAGCGGTAGCCGAGTGGAAAGCAACGTAGCACAACACAACTCTCAGGCTGTGTAATGAAGATAAATTAAGACGTTTTGTTCGTGAATAGTGCTGCGTTAGCCCAAAAGCCGAGGATTGCCTTCTCCTTAGCCCTTTCTTGGGAAATTAGGATTCAGTCAGCTGCAACATCACAAGCACACACACACACACACGCACACACACACACACCCACCTTGCAAACTGCAGATGTCAGAGGACTTGCGTTGTTAGAAGTGTGACATTTTTTTTATTCTCACACCGGCAGAGAAAAAAAGAGACAGACTGAAAGATTATGTGAAGAACAGGTTCTGGATTTTAATTGTAAAAGAACAATTTCATTCTGGCACGGCACCATTCAGGAATCCAGCTTCACAACTTTCTACACACCCACGTCAAACTACTGCTTGGGTTCTTGACAGGGGAGGAAATTTGTTTCTGGTTCTTTTTCTTCTGCCAATGCCACATAAAGTTTTGGATTAAAAGTTCAGAAAGTCCTACATCCTGTCATGTCCCCCCACTTGTTGTCAGGCCCTAATTTCTAATCCTCCTCTTGCAGCATAGCGCCACCTCTCTAATTATATGCGACTGCCGTCTTCTTTCTCCCCCAAACAACATGTTGTCATTTTCTGTGTCGGGTGTGACACTCTTATTTAGCATCAGTGGTGAGACTAACAACACTAACTCACGCAGGCTTCCATTCCTCCATCCTCCTCTCTGGCTGCAATTATGTTTAAAATGAAAATTATGTGCTGGCAGTTGGTTAAAAGTGCAAGTGGCCATTAAGAATGAAAAGCTGCACCATACATTGATGTCAACGGTGACCAGCGTTTATTAAATCAGCACGGAAGTCTGGAGGAAGCATGAAATGTCACAATCTCTAAGTTGGTGCAGTGGCTGTTACTTAAAAACTTTTTTGTGCTATTATTATTATTTAATGCACCCAGGTATTAATGTCAGTGCACTTCAAAGAAAACCAAAGCCTGTGTGCTCGCTCTCACAGGGAATGTGTCAGGTTTGCATCTTAGAAAAAAAGCTGCAGCACTGTGCTTTAAATATACTGCAGCGTGCACACACCTGCCATCTTGTTAACATTGCCCTGTTAACAAACTCCTGTGATTAGCTGCTGTGGCTGTCGTGGGCATGTTTCAGGTTTATCTTTTGTTTAATTACACCTCACATATCTCATTTGCAGGGACCCACAGACGAAACGGCCGCGGGAAGCTCGGTAAAGAAATCAATCTATTTATTGCAAATTGTGTTTTTCCACATTATAAAGGATTTAAATTAAAGTGTATTACTGTAGGTTCAGAGCCGACAGGGTTTTGCAGCATTTGCACGTTTAAAATGAGGAATTTCTTAGCAAAATGGATGACACCGCATTAGCAATGAGAGCAGAGTATAAAGTATATTCACCGAAGTGAAACAAAAACACTGAACGGATAACTGCCCTGCGAGTTTTAAAGTGCAAGACAAATACTCCATGTCCCCTGTATCCAAACCATTATTCAGTGCTGGGAAGTACAGCCTAAAAACTACTTAGCTTAAGGTAACAGACCTTGAGAAATAATAATATCCTCTGAAACACATTTCGGCGTGTATACTATAAGCAAAGCTCTCCACACCATATCAATGCCAAGAAGCAAAGTTGTAAAAAGGGTCTTTAAAATGCTGCTTTTCAAAAGATGGCATCTAAGAGCTGATAAGAGCTACGAGCTTTGCAATGGATCAATTGTGCAATAGGAAGAGCACTCAGCCATGGGTCCTGTTTAATTAATGATGGGGGAGAGAGATAGGCCGTTAGCTCCATATTGTCAGTCAAACACTCACAGCAGAGGGGTGGCAATATGAGCTATGCAACCGATACGTGAAACAAAAGGAACCAATCTATACTCTCCAGTCTAGTGCCATTAGTGGTCTGTTAGGAGGGGCGGTGAAGCTGCAGCACGACAACAAAAAGAAATGCACTTCTAAAAAATGTCTCTTGATTGTTAAAGTCCAATTGTAACGAATAAATAAAATATACGTTCTTTATTAGTTTGAGTGCAGTGCATGAAAGAAGCAATCAGACTGGACTGAACTTTTTTTACCTCAGTCTGTCCTTGAAAACATCTCAACTTTTAAGTCTCAAGTGAAACGACAGATGAAGCTGATAAAAACCTTTTTACCTTTTTCTTCCTCTTACACAACTCACTGGTCTTATGTCACATGTTGGCCCGAAGAGAACGACTTTTAATAAATATATTATTTCCTTATGTCGGTCGTGGGAGGAAAAACAAACACAGATACAAATATCTTGACCAAGCCTAAAAAGCTCAGACCTGTCAATCATATTTTTAAGCTCAAGTGTTGTATTGATTCGTGAAGCCGGAGCAGATCTGCAGACAGTTGTGACGATCAGCACAACACTTGTCCTGTCAAACAGGAAGAAGGATCCTGACTCGTCACCGTCACAATATGAAAAGATGCTTTTGCTGAACTGGAATTTAATGGGAAAATGGAAAAAAAAAGTCATTTAGGTATTGCAAATCTCCAATGAGGATGAGCTAAATAATACAATTCTCCTCAACTACTTGGGAACTATACGTATTATCAAACTGGACAATGTAAGTTAGAAAGTTAAGCATTTCAGTGCCCTCCAGTGGTCACAGTGCAAATTACAGCTATCTCTTCATAAATAAATAAACAAATAATCATAGTGATGTTTTTCACTTGTGTGTTTCATCTAAATTGTACGAGCTGTTGTTTTCTTTTACCCTAGAATGGGCCTTTATATTTATGTACTTTAAATTTAAATACTTTATATTCACATCAGGAGCAGGTCCTCTCTACGGAGGCCGCCATGCTTTTTTTTACAGGAGCCAGACTGGACAAACTAAACACCTTTTGAGGTTCTCTTTTGAGAAGGGGAGGGCGAGGGGAGGGATGTTCAGCTGCAATATGCAACTTCACCACTAGATGTCACTGAATTCTACACACATTACAAGATCTAATTAACAGAAAATACAGTTGACTAGGTCAAATCACCAGTAAAAACGTGGACATTTAACTACTAACTAACTTTGTGAATGTTAACTAAACAACTACTGAATAGTCATTAATTAGCTGGTAACATTTAGATTTTCCGATTTGCATTTCGAGTCTGCGTGGACGCTCTGCATTATCTGTACAAGTTCGGCCTGTATCGTTGATTACAAGACCGAAACACCTGATGATGCTAAGATGAGGAGGTCGCCTCCCTAACATCCGCTAACACCTGCTAATATCTCCTGGTGGTTGGTAACGTAAAGTGTGCAGAAGACCTTCAAACGTACAAGGGACATTCACCATCTTGTCCTATATTCTCAAATCAAATTAAATAAAGTTTGTCCAGTCGGGGCTACTGTAAAGAAAACATGGCTTGCCTCCGTCGAGAGGACCCGCTCCAGATGTGAATATACAGTATTTAAATATAAAGGGGGCAGTTCTCGGGTAAAGAAAACAACGATTTAGATGAAACACACAAGTGAAAACATCATTTTATATACATGTGTGCCATTAGATCCCTTTCAGCTAAATCTCACACACTGGACCTTTAACAGAGGAAAGCTCTTGATGTGCACAGGTGCGTCTTTTATTATTTCTCCTCCATAATTAACCAACTTCAGCCAAATACTTCTCCGTTATTGTTTGATATTGAGGGCACACAACTCAACACGAATGCACACGCGGTGTCATAAAGTGTGACGCTGACATGGGGCCCGCCCCCCCCCCCCCAGCAGCGGTGAGGGAGGACGCTCCGCCGCCGCAGAGAGAGAGAGCCTGAGCCGGCGGACCGAGCGGAGCGAACACCCGCCCTGCGCGACGCACAGCCCCGGCACACAGCTCCCTGGAGCGGGCGGAGACAGGCTGGAGAAGCTCGGGCAGGCAGGTGCAGAAAGAGCTGGAACATTCATATATTTTTTTCTTGTATTTTTTTTGTTGGTATTCCTATTGTGTGACTTGAGGATGTACTGGACGCGCTGGTTCACCGGGTAAAGCGGCGGTAGAACGGGATCACTTCACTGGATATTCACCGTGCGGCTCCGGGAGGAAGAGACGCGTCGAGCGGCCACCGCAGCCCGCGGACACCCGGGAGGGAGACCGAGGCGGGAAGTGACCACTTCATCTGCGTTTCCTGTGAGTAAACTACTTCATATACGTGTGTGTTTATTTATATTTAGTGGGTTTGTGTTTGTGGCTCCAGCTGCACGAGGTTTGTTCCAAGTTGTGTCCGACAAGGCTCCAGATGTGCGTCCGGATAATAAACCACCTGAAAGACGCTGGGTAGTTTGAGATGGAGATGTTTGCTCGCACATCTGGATTTAATAACTTCTGCGCGAGTGACTGGAGCCAGAATTACACATGTGTGTCGAGATGCTCAAAAACCTTTCATCTTATCATCGTCTTTATTATAAGGTGGGATATTATTTCCAGTTCGTCAAATTAAAGGTGAACATCTGGCTCTCTTTGAAGTGGGTTTGAGGTCTGTCTGCCTTTGATAGCAGTATTTGGGGTAAGATAAAAAGCTCAAGGGCAGAGGCAGGTCCTCTTTTTGTTTTTCAGGAGTGTATCTTTAGGTTGGAGCAGAGCTGCAGGCTTCTTCCAACACAACATCCAACTGCTCCCACAGGAACCATCTAATCAGGGATGTGCAAATTACCCAAACTCTAATTTAGTGGCTTGGCTGTGGCTGCATGTTTAGTGTGTTGCTCTCATCTGACTGTGCTGGCGACTGGATCTTTAGTCTGATCTTATTGATCTGGATTTTTTTTTTGCTGGGAGGATGCACAGGCAGCAAAGGGGAGTATTATTAAGCCATTACTCAATTTAGGGATGGTTGTGCAATGTTTTCTTTTTCCCCCTGAAGTTTGTGATATCCTCTCGCTGACAGCAATTAGCGAAGTGGTGGCGAACAGAATACAGTAACCTTCAAACACGTCTGTCTACTGCGCGTCAGTGAATCCCTCTGCTGCCTCTCCATTTCTTAAAGCAGGTCCGTTCAGAGACGCCAAAGACAAACAATTTAAAGTTATTCATTGTGTCACTGCGATATTCAAGATGATTGAAACCATAAAACTTGCAGAAACTACTTTGTTGTCTGCTCGCCTCCAGAAATGTCCAATTTGAGAAATTCAGATAATGGTCCTTTGGAAATACTGGTGATGGAAATGCCGTATTACTGATGTGCACAGCGTCTGAGGGAGACGGACGTGTGTGAACTCCAGCATGTGTCTTTGAAGTCGAAAAAGAATAAATGCAGTAATAGGTTCCTGTAGTCATGCGATCGGGATTCAGCTGCTGGTTTTGGCAAAGTTGTCCACTCAGTCGTTTTTTTGATTCCAGCGCAATTTCGTTCATATTCTCCCAAAGGCTTATGAGTCGAGTGCATCTTACTTCCACTTGCTGTGTCACATTTTTCTGAGCTCTACTCGGGCGATATCGTTTTTTTCAACATGGACACGATCGATATTCAATTTTCCCTTTGATGTAAAGCAGTTCCAGCCGATTCAGCGAAATCACCCAAGTTTTTTTAAACTTTCCTCTGGACTTTTTTCAATTCAGTGGATGATTTCACAGTTGGAGCAGACACTAGTTGAATTGATGCCTCGCACATGTTGCTGTAACCAGTGGCGTCTACAGCAAAACGTCTGGGGTGTGATGTGGTTGTGTTGTGCTTGGCTGCTTTTGTGTTTGTGTTGTACACCTTTTCTGTTGTTGCACTCCATGAGACAGGGGTGAACAGACAGAGATCGGCTTTTCCCATCAATTCAACGCCAGACATCGCTGGACGCCACGATTATATCGAAAAATATGAAATGTTGGCTCAAATTGACGGTAACATATTTAATCTCACTTGCTGTAAATCCGTGTAAAAACATCACGGTCTAACGCTGCCACGCTTTTCTGTCACAGCAGCTATCAAGACTCACTGGTGGAAGCAGAACTCTAATTAATGCTTGTGATTTCAAATGGGCTATAATTTAATGCCGTAACGTTAATGTGGATATATATTTCATGAGCCCTAATCTGCTAAAACAATTGTCATATCGGAGCACTCCGCCGCTCTGCTCAGTTTCCTGAAACCATCTGATAGTGGAGGAGATGCAGTTACAGTCAGAACACAGTGCTAATCAGAAGAGCTGCACTTGCACATCGGGGGAATAGACGGAGGGAACGAGCAGCTGTGCCTGTTTCACTTGGCACCGAGTAGAGGTTACCCTTATCCTTCTCAAATGTAAATCAATTATTTGCTTGCAGTACATGCTTTAAACGTTCGCACAGCCACACGGGGGGGGCCAGGTGCGAGATGAAATGCAATTTTGGTCGATGGAAATGGAATATGCCTGCGCGAGTTGCAGCTGTCCCATCATCTTAAATAAAATGATTATTGACGCGGGCCAACAGATATGCGTTTAGGGTATAGCTAATTGAAAATGACAACCCCCCGGTGAAGGCTCGCCCCTGGGAGGCGAGGAGGAAACGCATAGCAGTAGTGACAGGAGGGAGGCTGGAGATAGAAACTGTCTAACAGAGACAATAGCACCCAGGGGAGGCCTATTTCCACTGGCCAATCTGAGGCTAATAAAGTGCAAAAGGGTAAAGGGATGTCTTGCAGAACACACGTCTTACACTCGTGAACACTACAGGCCTCGGTATATGCTGTAGAAGAACATGTAGTTATTACAAAGGTGAAGCTAGGACGTGTCGTGGCATCACGGGGATATCTGTAAACATGTCTTCAGCGTCCAGAGAAAGGCGAGGGTGTGGGTTTTGTTCACAGAATGTGGGTCCGGGGCATCTGTCCCTCGTGGAGACCGGAGACGACACGCATTTGTCAAATTAAAGAAATTCTCTCGAGGAAATGTTGGTGATCTTGACAGTGGCAAAGTCGTCCTTGGCTGCATTCCTACCCAGCACTTTGTTTGTTTAAGGGAGACCCACTGGTCTTGCGCAGCCTGGAAGACAAACGTCCCCCAGGACCCATCTGACAACTTAATTTATGTAATTGCTTGGAAGCATCTGTGTTCCAAAGAGTGACTTTCACCCCCCCAACCTCCCCCCCCCCCCCCCCACCCCCCCTCCACTTGTCAGGGTTATGAATGGCTTGGATTTGACGGCCGATGAGTCAAACCGAAAATCTTGAGCCACAGAGATGTTGTCATGCAAAAACAAATCACGTGTAAAAACCACAAAAAACAAGTTAGTTTGATTATGCATCCATCATCTTACAGTTTTCTCCCGTGTGGCTCTTTGCTCTGTTGGTTAGCAGCTGATCCGAATGGCTGGAATAACTAATAACTATTGTTTTGGTTGCTAATATATATCACCACAGCCCCGGGTTGGTAACTACGCAGCCCCCTTCACATGCTTGTCTCTGCGATGTCCTCATCGTGTTAACTTTGAGCAAGTCATCCACAGACACCTGCAGGCGTCCTCTGTGCCAACGCTGAAATGTTAAAGGTTATTAATCGCATGTTCGGAAAACAAGGGAGCAATGAGGATAATGTTTGAAATAAATAGTTTTTTGGCAATTAGACTCAACAGAATTCCCTAATTCGTAACCTGAAGGCATTATGAAATTCAAATATCTGCTTATAATGTTTTTTAACATACGATTAAACCTTTAATGGGGGTGACAATGCAAACCTTTACCGTGTTATATGAAAATCTAGAGAGTAGCAGACTTTGCACGAAGGGATTCTTCTTCGGCCACCTTCCTGATGTGCTGAGATGGGGGGTGTTTGGAGATGGTCTGTGGAGATGCTCTGGAGAAAGTGGGAAATCGCCCGAGGACAGAGTGTTTTCCAGCAGGCAGCCCCTGATTTTATGTGACAGTATAGGGCCTTATCTACCGGGGCCATGATGAGGCACAACACTCTTTGATTTTTTTTTTGATTTTTTATCTTCCAAACGTCTAACACTCTCATGCTCGCGACAGATTAGTGAGATGAAGGTGTAACAAAAAAAAAAACGGTTTAAGGGGCGTCGAATTCAGCCAAATACAGGGTCTTAGGCTATATCTGCCTCGTGCTGATAGCACAACATTAAAGATTATCTTATATTTTTTTAATGCACTTTGACCTTCAGGCTCAAGAAAGTCATAAAATTCTGATTTGTCTCGGGGGCGTGATTTATTTTTGAACGATACAATTGCGTGGCAGACAATAGACGGGGTAGGAAGGTAAACTTTACTTGAACCCACAGCAGCAGTTTGTATCGTCTCCTAATCTAAGACCAGTAGATCTATTGTACTCTGTTGTTTTTCCTCCCCCCCCCCGCTGCAGCAGTAAGAGAGAGTCTGTTTTTCTCGTGTCCCTCAAACCGGCAATGGATCCCCCCCCCCAAAGAATTAGTTAGGGGCACTTTTTATTTTTTTACCCTGCTTAAAATTCATCGGAGCTCCGATCCCTTTCTTTCCAAACATTTCTCTATATTAACTCTGGGCGAACGTCAGCTGAGTGTTGAGAGAAGAGCAAAGATATCAATGAATTTTCATCTAACATTAGTTGTTAGGGTTAGGGTTAGATCTTTAACCCTGAAGAAAGAAAATGTCTTCAGGCCCGGTTGGTTAACAAGCATTGATGTGAAATAGCATTTTCAGGTTCTTGTAAAAAACCTGAATCAGAATACATGCTAGTAGTTCATTCCTTCACTCATTTATTCATTCATTTTTTTTTTCTTTTTTTATGTAATCATCTTTTTCAACTGTCATAACCACAGACTGTTGGTATATAATCATCGCCCTGCAGCTTAGAAACTCAGAGTATACGTTGTTTTTATTGTGATATGGATCTATTGTCAGAAATTGAATATAAAATAATCCTAGTGATGTTTTCACTCGTGCGTTTGATCTAAATTGTACTAATTGTAGTTTTCTTCACCCTCGAATGGGGTCTGTCATGTTTGGAAGGGGAGGGTGAGGTGAGGGGGCATTCAGCTGCAACATGCAACCTCACCACTAGATGTCACTAAATTCTACACACTGTACCTTTTAAATATATTTTTTCCCAAAGACGGTTTCTGTCATTTAAGGAAGTTCGTATCACACTGGGACCAAGATACTGTCACTCCAATGCTCAGACTCTGTCTCCAAACTACGTCCAGAACATGTCAGTGGCCGTATCCGGGATATTTAGTTTTCGCCTAATAAGAGAAACTACAAATGCATCATTCAGATTAACGATCACCTTAATTTTTTTTCGATTTATAAGTTACTCTCTCACATGGCAGTATATGAGAAAGTGTGGAAGCCCCCAACGTAAGATCCTATCTGGTTAACGTGAGAGATTGTCATTCATACGGAGGGTTAATGTCAAATCTTTCCCCCAAAAAAATCCATGCTACCAACTCCTGATACTGCACAGATCTCTTTTAGTTGAGCCAGTGTCCACTGTGGTGCCGCCTCGCAGGGCTCGCGGCCCAGTGGACGCTTTTTGAACAGAAGGCAGAGATGTTGTACACAGAGAAGAGGAAGAGGAAGAGGAAGAGGAAGAGGAAGAGGAAGAGGAGGAGGTGTTTTAGGGTCACTTTTCTCACAGCACTAAGTCATGCATCCTGCAGGCTCATGATGACTCGCCGCGTTCCACTCTCATGCCTCCTTTCTCCCGAGAGATGAAATGCGTATGGAGGTAACTGTCAAAATACAACTAACAGGGCTGCCTGTGCTGTGCTGTGCCTGTGCCTGTGCTGCACCCCCCCCCCCCCCTGTTCACTCTCTCGTGACAAAGCACTGAATTTATTCCACTCAAGTCTAGTGAATGTCATTTCCTCAGTATTGTACAGTCATGCTGTAACATAGAAGTATGGATAACGGCTAATGTCTTACCTCTGACTTTCTGATACATTTCTACAAAGGGAACTTGGATATGCACACAACCGCACACACACACACACACACATGCATATCTACTTATATACATTGTATGCTTTAACAAATGTGGGTCTTAATACCAGTAAAATGTCCTCCAGATACAGCGATGATGTGAGGCTTCATTAAGACAGAGGCACTAATGCTTTTTAAAGGAAGGAACGGGAGGAAAGCTGCTCTGTGAAGCTTTTATTCAAAGCCACCATTGTGTGGTGAATGCTGATGTTTGGTTTTTACACAATTTCAGCTGTCAGCTTGCTGTGGGTGGTATTATGGATGTAGTGATTTAGCAAGTAGTCCTGGGATGAAAAAAAAGAAGAGAATAATATTATAATATCAAAAAAAAAACGAGATAAAGACATTTGTATGTGCGGCGTTTGCTGTGCTTTTTATGATTTAGCATAATTCTCTTCTGAGCCTTTGACGACCAGCTTCCAACTGGTCAGCGACTGGAGTAATTCATCAGCCATTTCCAACATCTGCTGCAAACAAAGGGGGACGGTGTTGTGGAAGAGAAACATGAATCTACTCCAGCTAGTTAGTTTAATTAGTCGTCTTTCAAAAGGGAGACGATAGAACGGTGGCTAATGGTTCTGGGGACCATTTTGTTTTGGCTTGTTTACTATACATTGCCCACGATTGTGCATTTCCACAGATTATGTTTGTGGTATGTTTTACTCATCATCCAGTTTGCCATTAGTCAGTTGTATGGCAGGAAAATAGAAAAGGGAATTTTGAATAATGGTTTTTTAATAGTGGTTTTATTCAATTTATTCCACTTTAAATTCCCTCTTATTAGAAAATATTGATGATTACGTGCTAAGAAGTTTCCAACAAATCATATAATCTTATATAATCATACGCTACAACCTTTGGGTGTTTACTAACGTATGGATTAGGGTTTAAATTGAATACCTAGCCACGACTTATTAAATCTACGAATGTGCAACGGTAGCTGATGATTCTATATCTACATTAATCTAACATCATGTCAGACAATGGGTTTTTATTTTAAATCACTTTTTGCATCATTCTCAGAGATAAAAATGTGATGATCTAAATAGTATTCGTGAAGATAGTGTGAGATTCACTCTATATTCGTTTGAACGGGTAAAATTAAAAAATGAAGGTGCTGTCTAAATATTCCAGTGCAGCTTTTTTTTAATGCTTGTTACCGGAGCAGCTGAAGAACGTCTGGCTTTGTTTTCTGGGACATTATGCTAATGCCTCAGATGTTCCACTGTATACCAGCAGCCCAATCATATCTAAACATATAGAGAGATAGTATAGGAAGTGCCTAACCCGTAACCTAATTCCCTCACACATATCCCTCCATTGTACATTCTGCTCCCTTTTTAATGAGTGTTTTAAAGTTCCTCTAAATCAAATCCTCACGAGCTGTCAACATTTTTTAATTCTCTATGGAGTGTGTTGCTCTTGTGTTTTCTCTCCATGCATTTTGAACGAGTGAAAACCACTAACTTCAGAGTCAAGGATTAAGATGCATTTCACCACAACTTTATCAGTGCACCATAATAAAACTAATCTGCAAATTTGTTTCCTGTCAACTAATGTTCACGCAAGACATTACTTACGTCCCTAATTTGGTTGCTAATGTTAACAACAAGTAGCATCTCTGTATTCTCCCTGGAATCACAGTAATTGATCACGCAGGGAGAAGAACAGTGGAGATCCCACTCAGATAAATGGAGAATTAGCTCTACACTATATATATATATATATCTCAGTGCCACACATGCACCATGGGACTTCACATAACTGCACGGGGAATACAATTTTCACAGGCTGCTATTGTTCCACTTTTCTGCCTGTTCAACACTGACCACACAGTATTCCAGGGGATGGAGGACGACCGCAGGCTCTTCCAAAAAAAAAAAAAAACGCCTTTACTACCACCCTTTAGTTCCATGGGCCATACTGGAGTTACCATAGCAACGTGACACCTTGATTTGCGCAGCACATTATTGCTCGGCTTCGATGCGATGACCTTAACCCCACCACAGATCTCACAGTTGGTTTCCTCTTCCCAATGCTCAGTGCTTCTTCACCACAATTGCCTGCATTCAGTCAGATATCGACATAATCCCAAAACATGACATTTTTTAAAATCAGGATTAAAAGCATCTCGGTTCATTCACAGGGATTTGTTTACCATCAAAGCAAGACTTTAAAAAAAGTAAGTTCTAAAATATGTGTGTGCTTTTCCCTTCTCCTCTCTCTGTGCCCTCAGTAAGCCATCAGGGGGTGGGGCCACTTTGCACCGATTTCATTATTAAATGGGCTGATAAGTGGGGGTACATAACACCAGCATGCTGATAATAGAGTGGTAAACATGTGCTATTCAGATGTATTGTAAGCAGCCTATAATTTCCTGCAGAGAGGTTGATGTGTTTGAGAAATAACTGAGTAGCTGACAGTGTTGCTATGTAATAAATTCTCATTGAATTTCTAACCGTGGCTCTAACCAAAGAAACAACCTCAGGCACAGACACTCTGATAACTCTGATGTTTTTCTAATTTTGAATTTTGACATTATCACTGAGTTTTAAATCCCAGGTATCTTCCTCTACATGAGCCGCGACACGTTCTCTCTTGCCAATGCACGTTCTACTTCTTCGGCGGGAATGGAGCATCGTTGCCGTTGTTTCAGATCAAACTATTAGAAGTCAGTGTAACATTCCTGCACAGGTACTTGTCTTAACTGCGCTGACCTGAGGTGTCGAGCTCCCACAATGAGCCCGGGGACAGTCCCCTTATGTGCCCCGTCACATCCTCATTAAATCTCAATTTTCAGCAGAGCTAATTTAAAACATAATTGTGTGACACACGGAACCCGTGTTCTGCTGTTTCCTGTGAACGTGGACAAATCGACGTGCCCAGCTCCGGATCCTCAGAAGTGTGTGTGTGTGTGTGTGTGTGTGTGTGCAGCAGCCGAGGACGGTCAGCATTGTGAGTCTGCAGAACTATGTGTATGTGTGCAAAGACGTAAAGTAGCTGTCATGGTGTGTATGTAAATGTGGTCTTTAAAATGCGTGACTGTGATTGTGCAGGACTCAAACACGGACTCTTTTGAGAAGGTGTCTTTGAGCAAAAAGCCGAGTTTAGACAACACTGATGAATATTAACGAGGGATATTTCCGGGTTGATGGGTTATTTAGTCGTGAAGCACGGGTTTTGTCATTGTTTTAAGGTCAGAATGAATTGATAAATTCATGTATATTCTCCGAGGAAAGAAACGGTCCAAGATCCTAAAATAACCAGATGCTTTCAGGGATTTGTGTCCTCTGGCAGACTGAGGTGGAGTGGATGTATTTCATTGGTGTGGTGAGAGAAAGGGGCTTTGTCTCCCAAAGTTAAGCACCTGCAAAATGTAATTCACATCATGCTACATTGCATAATTTACAAATTAGGCTTAACATTTTATTGAGCATGGGCAGTAATGGCCACACAAGCCAGCCAGTAAATTTAACTCATTGTGAGACCTGTCTGCCCCCCCCCCCCCCCACACACACAAACACTCTCCTCTGATAGGTCATCTGGAAAAAAAACTGAGGCTTTATGGAAGGTGCAGTCAGCTTTGTGAAAAGATTAGGGCCCCGGTCCACTACACCGCAGTTCAGCACGTCGATATCAGGTGTCCCTGGGCCATCTGTCATTATCTGTGGTTGACCACTGCCACACCAGTTGTTGTTTTTTTTAGCTGCGACACACAACCACTACCACCCGGCACGGTTAAAAACGACACAGATGATAACCTGCAGTGATAATTAAACTTGAAATGCAACGAGACATTATTTGTTCTGGTTCATTCATTTGGAGCCGTTTGCTGTGTGAGCGGTTCCACTCCAGACAAGTGGGTTGTCTATACGTAACGGCTCCAGAGAGCTGAGCTGTCTCTTCACCTTATCCTCAACCAGACGAGAGACAAAGGTAAAACGGTGAATATTAAAGATAAGCTGGAGTTGGTGTAATGTTTGTGCAGTGTCTTGTTCCAGAGGTTTTTACAAAACAAATACCCCAGAATGAGATCCAGCGCCCGGGACAACACACAGCACAGCCGTGTTTTCATGCAGAGTCTGGAGAGAGGCTGACTTTTCACGGCGAAGCAGGTGCAGGAAGTGTTAATGTTGTAGATTCTATTAACAGCGCACCAACATCACAGTGGGTCAGCCATTAATTCCAGCAGCCTTCACTCGCTCGTTGCTTCACACATCTGCTCTCTAACAAGTGCTTTCTTTTACTTCTGGTGGGGTTTTTTTCATTCACGTAATGAGTGTGGGTTGTTTTATTATTATTAAAAGAAAACAAATTGGCTGTCAAAGTCTAGATTTAGACGATAGGCCCATCAGCCCCCTTGAATTCAAACAAGACCGACAGCTAAGCAAACAAAAAGATTGCAGATCATGAAACCTTAATCTCCATTGCAGAAGAACGATAGGTTGGTGAAAGGGAAAGTGAATTAAAGTCTCCCCCCATATGAAACATTTAAATCCGTGAGATCCAGATCCATAAATTATTCCCTGGGAAATAAAACACCTCACGATGTTAAATCTCACTATGTTAAAGAAAGTGAGAAAAAGGGTTTTTGTCCTCATCCGCACCAAAATGTAATTTGCTCTTTCTCGGCCAACAACAAACAAACTGGGGTGAAAACATAACCTCCTTTAGCGGAGTGTTGTAAAAATGGTGTCATGCATAAAGCAACGGGAGTTGACCTGGTTTTATCAAACAGTAGATAGATCCTAACTTGTTGGGGAGCTTCTGAGAAGGCCTGCAGACAGATGTTTGGATTGTTTGTTTTGTTGTATTTGTTGAATTTGGGATGTGATGTGTCCTTTTGGGAAAAGCGTAAAACCTCAGGGGGATTGGAAACCTTCCCTGGAGCTTCTGCTCATATTCCCCCCCCCCCCCCCGTGCTTTAGTTACACATCACTTGCATCAGTGGCTGTCGGTGTTATGTACTTTTAACTCAATATAATCAGTGAGATCGACAATAACCACAAAATGTTTACTTGGACATTTTCAGCTCACAACAGTGTTTTTGCAGCAAAGAAACTGTTGTATTTTTCTTTCACAATATTCTACAACTGGAGTTAAAAAACAAAGATAAATAGAAGACGAGGCCTCTGTTTATCTCCGGAAGCTTGTAAGCGTCACATGTTCAGAGTTCCCGTGGGAAATATGCTCCACTCATAAATGACAAACGGTGGAAGAGCAGAGTGGTGCATCCTCCCAGGAGAACGTCTTTGACTTAACAAAAGTGTGCGAGCAGGCGCATGGAGAGTATAGATTGTTTTTTTTGGAAAAAAAAATGGAAACTAAATGGAAACCATTAACCTACATTCTTCTGTCGGGGCTCTGGAACCTACCGCTGTTAGAAGTGGAAGCGACGTGCTCGTTGTGATCAGACACACATTTGAAACCGAGCTCTTTGATTAATTGTGGAACCGGAACATTCTTCAGTAGAGTCGTCAAATACCAAAGTTCCCTTTGAATTCAATTAAGCTGCAGACGCATAGATAAATCATCACTTTGTCTTTAAATGCAAACAACTACTTTGCTCACTTGTCTCTTGTTCATACTTTGTCATCTCTTGTGTTTAGTCTCTTGTTTGTATAGTTATTCGTTGTCCTTTTATATTTAGTACTTTACTGTGTATTCTAGTACTCTCTTGTGTATCTTTTACTCAGGGAGTATGTGCAGTTTTTATGTTATGTGTATTTTATGTTCTATTTTGAGCTATTTGAATTCTTCGTATCTGTTTTATTGTACTTCGCTCTATGTGCAATACCCTTAACATGCTGCTGTAACACATCAATTTTCCAATCTATGCATCCATCTATCCACACGTCTATTTATTTGTTTATTTCATTTTTAAAAAACGAGCTCTAAATAAGCCTGTTTTCTGTCATCAAGATCCACAAATGATTCCCTATCGGAAATCTGTGAAAAGGTCACAATGCAGAACATGATTCTAAAGAAAGTGAAATTCCTGGATCCGCCCCCTGATCCAGATGTGCACCCAAATGGAACAAGTTCTTCCCTGAACCATGAACCGCATCCCTGTAAGTTTGGTAGGAATCCATCCAGTAGTATTTGTTCTATCTTCTTTACAAAAATACAAACATGGAATAAATCCTGACCCTCCCCCCTGGCAGAGGTAATAAAAGGCATAATTGAAGAGGTTGATATGATGAGGACAGTTTTAAGAATAATGAAAAATATTCCTACAAATAAATCATCAAAGAGAAAGAGAAACTCCTCAAAATCCATGTTTTAAAAACCGAACAACAGTTCCCAACAAATCAGCAGCGGCTCATTTGATCCACACTGAGGTTGTCGTCGTGATTAGCTCCAGAGGAGGGTGATTACGTTGTTGCTGGTAAGTAAACACGTGTCATCGTCAGCGCCGACGGTTCTTTCACCTCGTCGATCCACATGTTTACGATCTTCGTTTGGCTAAATAAGTCACGATTAGTTATTTGATCGGTTACAGATAATTGAATATGCCAACGCAGTTTTTTATGACCTTGCTTTAAACAGCACTACTCCCTTCAAAGATGTAGGGCAGGTGTTTCCGTCCAAGTGTTCTGCTGCAGGTGAATCCTCCGAGGAGCCGCGCGGCCTTTCCTCCGATGGACCAAGCTGAGGCCTCCAATGTTGCTATTAGAGTATTTTAAGCACTGTTCAGTCTTTTTTTTTTTATTGTCGTCCCAGTGTCAGCGAATACCGATCCAGACAGTTTATTTTTATGCCGCTTCGCCCAGAGGCATTATCTTTTCAGGTTGTCCTTAAAGTCTGAACGTACGTCTGCCCCTTTCCTCGAAAACGCGATATCTCGAGAACTTACACACATTCACTTGGACTCAGGAGTGAAGTGATTAGATTTTGTTATTAAAAGGTCAAGGTCACTGTAACCTCGCAGGTTTGTCACTCTCTTGAAGGCCAGGAGGGAATTTCACGGCGTCTGTCACAACTGGATTTAATGGTAAACTGATGAGATTTTTCATTGTCAAAGGTCAAAGTCACTGCGACCTCAAAAAATATGTTTCTGGACATGAAATCTTAATTAATTATGAAAAATACATTCATTTTATCTTCAGGCATGGATGTAAAGTGCAACTTGCCTGGACCACAAGGCTCTAACTGTAGTAGTCAGGGTCCGGCTAATTAACTGTGTATATTGGCCACAGGACAAAAGAAAGTAATGTCTGATGTGTTGTGTGATCTCTGAAAAACAGGCTTCTGTACATACTGACTAATGACGGCTTTGAAGAGAAACAAGCAGTCGACAGTGGGTCAGTTTCACAGCAAAGTGCTGAGGCGGAGATGATGCTTTCCAGTACATCGTGCACAAAAGAAGCGTTTTTTTTTTTTTCTTTTGTGAATATCAATCCAAATTTCTTTCAGGAACAAATATCTACAATAACAAAACAAGCCTTGATATTGTGGCGAGACTGTTATCTGGTTCTTTTAAAGAGGAGATAACAGGGAAACACAAAACACTGCCCCTGCCACAACAGAACCGAGTGGGTTGCGTCTACCAGCATGATTCGGTTTCAAAGAAACTTTTCATCTCAGGTTTATTGATTGGACTCTTTTTTTGGGGGGGGTAAATGCACTTTGAATAGAAGCATAGACCAGATCTGTTTACTTGCTTATGAATAAATATCACATTTCATACGTTCTGTTATGAAAACAGACTGCAGAGATGTAAATTACTGTTAAACCGACGGTGGTAGAAATCAACACTCAAAACCTAATCTTGCAATTTGAAACACTGGCATTGCATCACTTGTTGTTACTCTGGGAAGTTAACATGCTGCTGCCGGCTGTAGGTACCAGCACTGCTCTTGAACTTACACTGACAGTAAAGGGCAGACGTTCCCTTTGAAGACATTGAGTGAAACCTATGTCCGTCACATATGCCGTTAAAGTTTGGTATGAAAAGCTCAGAAAGAAACGTCATTTTTTAACTTGTCAACCTCATGATGGTGAGTTGTGGTGAAGCCGTCATAATTAGTTTGCATCCATTAATCCACAGAGAACAGTGAGTGTTCAATGCATCATTCAGAATAAATTGTTTTTTTTGGTATTTTATTTATTTTTTGTATTTACTTGCCGGCTACATATAATTTAATGATCTTAAATAGACTTGGTGGCAGAGATGACTGATGAATATTCTGATGTGATGAGGAGACGAGTGATATTTCAAGGCTTCCACACACCAGGGGTTTGACTCAGTAAACAAAAAGAAATGCTCTTCTGTGAATATCCGTCAGTCAGCTGCAGCACGTCGGGGTCGTCGGGAGGAATTAAGTCGATACCGTGACGCTGACATGGAGCCAGCGGCAGAGTCCACCGTGGATAACAGGTTGCATCCAAACTATTTATTCAGGTAGCAATTATTTCAATGAAGAGTTTCCGCTCAATGACGTTTGCAGAATTAAGCAACGGTGATTTATGACAAAAAACAAAGATAAATGAATGTGCAAATTAATCAAACGCACAAAAACACCACGTTTTGCTTTTAGCTTAATTGTACAGTATCGTTGTTGTTGTTGTACATGAGGGCCTGGCTTTTTTTATTTATAGTACGATGATATATTATGAAGAATTACAATCACGGTATGCCTCTTCATTACCTCTACACATATCCTTTACGTTGAGTGAAGGATTTGTGATGTCGCCATAAATCCCCCAAAATAACAGTTTGCCCTTCTCCCAAATAGCTGCGGGGATGATTAACACTTCTGTGGCTCGCCCCTCCCTCAGTACAGGAAGTGACAGTCATTTCACCAGCCTCGGTATGAAACCCCTGCACTGCTTCATGAAACAATGACGGGTTTTTTAACAATGGCAATAATAGCATAGGTTTATGCAACGTTCCTCATTTTCCCTGCAATCACAACCCGAGCAATCCATAATCATCAGGCTGCAACTTGAGCAGAGGAAGTCTTTTTTCCACTCACTTATTAGCAGAGTCGTTTTGAAGTAAAAAAAAAAAAAAAAAAACCCGTCTCTGTGCTCACAGTCCCTCTTAACCTATTTTTTCCAACTGATCTCTGCTTGCCCTGAATTCTTCCACCTAACTTCATGTATGTGTGCCACTTCAAACCGCAGCGCCTCGCTCGCCGGGCTTTGAAGTGTCGCCATCTTCTTTTCCGAGGACACGCAACCATTCCGTGCACATGCTCCGTGCACATGCTCCGTGCTCGCGTCTCCATCCCGACAGCCAATCGCGGGCGGCAAACGTGTAATTTTTACCTCTGTGAAAAGGTGCCCGCTCCATTCAGGTGTGCTCAGTCTTGTGGTGAACACTATAATTGCCTGTGCTGCTCTTCCCTTCGGTAATTGTCTTTTGATTGAGGTCATCAGGACAATTAAAACCATTGAGGGGTGAAAAGAGGAAGCGAGAGGCTTGAGACAGCGATGCTTTGTGGTAAAATGGACAAGGGGAACGTACGGGAGGGATAATATGTGTGTGTGGGGGGGGGGGAGATGTCTCACTGAAGTCCTGGTAGGAGACTGTACAGAAACGGTTTAACTGCACACACTCATCAGTGTATTAATTACAATTCAAAGGTCTAGTGACAGGAGAGTGTCACCGGTGATCATAGAGGTTGAATCCTCTGTTTCTAAGTGTGTGTGTGTGTGTGTGGTGTGTTGTGTGTGTGTGTGTTTGCGACGGAATTATTAACCTCAAAACAAATGGTAAGATAGCGTTGCAGTTAATAATGAATGAATATCATAGAACTTACTCAGAACACATTGCACAATCCCTCCCCTGGTGCGTATAGTATTTTTATTTCCTATTTTACCTATTTTTAAAAAATATTTATACTTTCACAAATATGTATGTATAAACCCGATTCTGATTTGAATAATCTCTGTCTGTCTGTTGATAGAAGCTGAAACACCTCAGTGATCTAAGACCCACCTTGAAATATCTGCACGTTGGAAATATCCCAGCTCACGAGCACTTGAAGTGAATAATGTTGCTACATGTGTCTCATAACTTTATTTTTCTGCCGTTTTATATTTTCAACTATCAACCAGCAGCGTCTCAAGTCCAAACACACAGCCCATTCCAAACCGGCGTGTGTAGAACCGGCACCGCAGTCGTTAAATGTAACCTGGATTCTCCGATCTCCGACTCCAGCTTTGATGACAGAAAAAAAAAACGGTCACGGACCAAAGATGGCGAGATCCACCTTGTCGCTACAATCTTGACAAACCAGCTGGTTGTGTCAGGGGAGAAACTTCTCATGACGAATTACATCTCTTAAAAAAAAACAAGAAATCATAAAGTTACATCAAACAAAAAACTGCAGATATGGTTTCACTGATTTGCTTCGAGGCCCCTTTTGGCAAATCTGTGCTATTTTGTGAAAATGCTGGTTCTTAAAAATAAAACACATCACTCAGCCAAGTTTTTTTGTAAAAAAAATAAAAAATCGGGTCAGTAGTTTCTGGGATGTCGCTTGTGGCAGGAGGAGATGGAGGCGGATAAAGTGTTCAGATAAAGAATAGGAAAGTGTTTCTGAGCATTCACACATCGTTTGCCTCGACTCCAACAGTCGGTTGAATGTCAGGTACGAGGTCCAGAGTTCGCAAAGATGCGCTCGTCCCCAGGAAAACCTCCCGGATCGTGTGACACATTTCATATATATATTTTATATATTTATTCTATCTACAGTCTGTGTGAATGTGTGGACCGGTGAAGCGTGGGCAGAACAAAGTCGTCTCCTCTGTCACGGTGTGGGAGCCGGTGGCGGATCTGTAATAATACACATTAAATGGTCCGGGGGTGTTTCAGCTACGTTGGTTGCAGGACTGAAGTTTTGCCGTCCTCCTGTTGCGGCGACTTATTGTGAAGCTGCCACAAGAAATAACCCTAATTGTCTCTGCTACAGACAGTGGCAGCAATCTCGCACTTCTTTTAGCGTTTTTTGGGGCATCTTCTAAATATCCTTTTTCAGCTGAATGGACGGTCGAGCATCCAAAGCCTCAGTGAGCCGATTCATGAATACACCAATTGATAGCGGCTCACTGAGGCTTTAGGACACTTACCACACAGCACAGTTCCTTAAAAACCAAGCAATTAGCGAAGGGTTTACCCCAATTAGAGTTTCATTACCCATTTTGATGACCATCAGTGACCCTGCTTTAATAGAGACCGTCCCTGTAGTTGCTTTCAATATAGTTAGAGGGAGCAGCGTCTCTCTCTCTCTCTCTCTCTCTCTCTCTCTCTCTCCTCAAACTCAAACTAAAAAGGCTTCAAACGGCAATGCTGATAACCCCCATTGTTCCATACGTTGCCCGTATGCCTGCAAACCTCATCAAAGACAAAGAGGAACTAATCAGGAGCGTTCACATTTCTCTCGTTAGGCTCGAAGGACCCGGTTGTATCCTTCATCTTGCGCCATTCAACGTCAGACAGAATCGTAATTAAGACTCGAGAGGGTGAAGAGGTCGTTGGAAAGCAGCTGCTGAATACCTCTGATGAAGAATGCTCGCGAAAACTATTTTAAATGTCAACTAAATCAATTCCTGAAGGTAGAATTCCTCTCGAAGCACAACTTCACTTTTGTTTTTGTTTTTACAGCGAATTCATTATCAGCTCAACAGAGTGTCTCCCTGAGCTGCGGCTCTATATGCATCAAGACTTGAATCACGATGCAATCAGGTGACCTTTTTCAAGAACTGAGCCAGCGAGGCTGAATTAATAAATGATGCCGTGAGGCTCCGAGGATATTTCTTGTAAATATTGCATCCAAATGAGTTTTCTAATGTAGGGCTTTCAGCTGTGATTCAGAAAAACGTCCCCCATGTCCCTGTAAAACCACCGTGGGTGCTGTCTGAGCGTCCCAGGAGCTGTGTCATTATTTACCGTCTGTGAAGAAGCGCCAGGATTTGTCTGCGGATGACGTCATCACACAGTCTGACTCGGTGCTTCTCCAGTTAAGGGACGGTCGGTTTCACATTATTAATCCGAGGAGCGTATCACGAAAGATAACATGTAGGTGTTTGTGTCCTTTGTAAAGTGATCAATTAAGTTAATTAAGGGATTTCTGTGCCAGTCTGTTTATGATCTAAAAAAAAAACACGTTTAATCATCCAGGTTTATTAGCAAAGAGGTGTTTGGGTTTTTTCGTGTCTGTCTGTTTGGTTGTTTGTCAGCGAGATGAGGCAAAAACCACCGACCTGATTTCCAGTGAAACTCGGTTGAAGGACACAACGTGGGCCAAGAAGGAGCCCTTCCAATTCTGACGCAGGTTCTGGTTATTATTCTTTCACCAATTTCCCAAATCATGGATCTTGAAAAAATTAAAACTCAAGCATATTCAGGGCCTGATATCTATTTGTGTCTGCAACGTGCTGCAGCTTGATGGGATTTAATTGTGCTGCTGGGACTGAAAGCTACTGTAGTCAAACATTTTTTTTTATGGTTGCAGAAAGCCCTATGCCAGCAAAGCCTCCTCCATATATAACACAAACATAGATTTGATTGTGTATTTTGCATATTAGAAAGCAGAGATACAAATAAATATATGTTCTTATAAGTTGCATATATTGACAATTTGTTT
Organism: Reinhardtius hippoglossoides; assembly: GCA_006182925.3. Lineage (NCBI taxonomy): Eukaryota > Metazoa > Chordata > Actinopteri > Pleuronectiformes > Pleuronectidae > Reinhardtius > Reinhardtius hippoglossoides. The sequence goes on from CM031673.1 coordinate 3,463,884, forward strand.
TTTAAATATATTCCAATTTGCTTTTATCGTCCCTTGTCCACATGCTTTGAAAACAAGATTCAAATATTGAACAGACAAAGCATCTTTGGCAGAGAACATATCTTCATGTATAATAAACGATATCTTTAACAACAATCGCACATCGATGTACAACCGCACAACAACCTTTCTGTTCTTTTTTTATCCACATAAAGAGCTCGTTCCAAGAATAGCAACATGTAAATAGGACATTAAACGCTGAATGAGTCATACCCCCCCCCCCCCACACACACACACACACACACTGCGTAGTGCACTGAACAAGGCCGTTGCAGGAAATTGTCCCTCAGATGTTTCATTGAGAAGTTAGTGTGATGAACTGCGATGGAAGGTTTCTCTGGTCTCTCTGGTCCCAGTGCAGTTTGAGGTGGCAGGGCCGTCTTTTAATAGCTGGAGGTGGTGACACTGGGCAGGCCGTGGGTATAATAAAAAAAAAAAAATGAATGTAGATGACAGGGAGATTGTGGGATGTTTAATCAATACGCTGGACCCGAGTCAGACAGAAGCAGGATGTTGAGATTATGGAAGAAAACCCCCCCCCCCCCCAACCTCATTTTGACGGCGTAGGTTCTTTAAGAATTCCAGCCCTGAGCTCTCAGGATTTGTCTTTCTACTCTTGTTGATGTATCTGTAACCACACGAGCAGCTACCCCCTCATCTAACCCTCCTTTCTTCTCACCCGGGCTTGGCCTAGCAATTTGCCCGGCTCAATATAACCTCTTTCAGCAAATAAATTAGATAACAAATCAATTTCGTTTCTGTCCTAAAATGGATATTCCAAAGATTTGTTTGCATTTCATTTTCTTGGGAGCCAGTTTCTGATATTGGCACAATCTCAGTTCATTGTCCACAGAATAGAAACGACAATTGCAGAAATTTTAAACGCACAACGAACAGAATCTGGAAATGTGCAGCGGACCTTTTCTGAAATGACGTTTCTTGCAGATTGGCTGCGTTCGGCTGCGTGTGCCACCTGCTTCAATAAAACCTTTGATGGCTTTATAGATGCTGTTTACCTCAAGCAGACAGCTCGTCAAGATGAGTGACAAGTGAGGGAATGGCAGCTTGACCAACTGAGGGGGTGGATAGTGGGACAGATGATACTACCTGCCAACACACAGAAAAACACTATATATATACTGTATGTATATATATATATGGCAAACCGTCGCCTTCAATGTGTTTTACCCTTTTCGATGAACATCTAGAACAAGATTGCAGCTGCTGTAGCATTCTCCTTGTCTTTTTTTTTTACTGGTGGCAGTGATGCAGGACCGTTAGCACAAAGTAGGGAGGAGCCTTTCCCAAGGGTAACGTCAGTGGTGTTTGTAGAACCCAGTCAAAGCTCCTCCTCTAACTGGTTCCTCCACATTTCCCTTGACGCTCCGGGGACTGACGATGATTAAAGTTCAACAGAAGCTCACCTCTCAAGCATTCAGCATCATCCCCTGCTGCACCTGCTCCCTTGTATACATCTTTTAAAAGGTTTGCCGTGGCTTTAACATGACTTAGCTTAAGGCTAATCTGGGAAAAAAACGATGTCCTCCTAACAAAGGGCCTGCATCGGTCAAAAAGAGTGAAACTGTGCCGAGAGTAATCCGTGTTTTATCTTGTTTTAACTTCATCCTCTTGCTTTTGGATTAAGACCTTTAGTGTGTGTAATGAGACTTATTCTAAAGAGCTTAGCAGCTTGCATTGGCTGACGCACAACAACACATCCCAGCAATGTCTGGTTCTTTTCAGAACTTCATAATCCCAAATCAGTTTTTTTTTCTGAAAATGCATTTGTAGTACTCGCTGATAGCTGCTTGAAACTTGACCCAGCGCATTATTTTCTTAGAGTGCTGTCCTTCTTGTTTAACGAATGACATTTTGATTCCAAGGCTGAACAAATTCCAATGTTTTCACAGTGAAAGAAGTGAAGCCGCCCTGAATCGTTAAGAGTTGGTTTGAAATGCATCCACCAGGCTACAGGCGCCATGTGACCTTGCCCTTAGTTACATTCCTGCTCACATCACCTTTTAATAGACCCTTACCCCTTGTCTTATACGTTGATGTGTTTTAATTTGGCCCGTCTCTCTGTGTGCTGTGCTTTATATTGTACTCCATGAATTTATTTCATTATTCAATTATATATATTGTGTGTGTTCACGTTTTTGAAAAGCGCTATAAATAAAGCCGTACATACTCAATTACTTTTACGCCTCAGCGTTTATTGCGTTACGTTTTGTCGAGAAACAAAAGGGCAAGATAGATCCATGACATCTCGTGTTTGAGTGTGAACACGGAAAGCAGCTTTAGTTATTAAATAATCTATAATAGATTTGGCAAATTTCGCCCAATAACACACAAAATGTCAGCGCTTGACAAACAGCGTGCATTTACTACAACCGGGCCCCGCAGAAGTACATAATAGAATCTCACGCCGCAAAGTAATTGAACACATCATTCATACAAGTTTTATAAGGCCGTCAGAGGCACATTACCACGACCCTGTCCTGTGTTATCTTGAAATTACACAGCAACTGTCTGGTGAGAGAGTGGGAACATTATCAGGCCGTGTTTGTGACTGGGATTCTACGTCCGCGTGACATGACAGCGGCGAGACCGAGCAGAGGCATCACCTTCATTACTGGTCGGTTCATCTCGTAGCATCCTGCGCGTCGCCTCATTAATAATCATCTGGGTTGGGCTGCGATCGCCTGGACAGACGTGAGTGAGGAATCTGGGTTCCACCGCCCCGGCAGCCGCAGAGGAGGTTCCTCTTTCAAGGAATCACATGAAAGGTTAGCATCTCACGGGTGTATGATGCCCTGATATGACAGGTTCTGCAGAACAGCCTGTGCACTATGAGTAATTTACTTGTTTCGTCTAAAAGAGTTATGAAATATTCACGTGAGGGAAGATGGGTGGAGCCACCCAGCATGCACTGGGACAATGTATATAGAGTGAGTAAAGTTGTGTTGACAATTATTTAAGTCAGACAAACTTGTTCTATTTAAACTCAGGAACTTGGAAATGACAAGTAAATTTCACTTCAGCCATATTTGAGCTGGAAATCCTTGACAAAAGTAAAATACGACTAAATTTAAAGTGGAAATTAAAAAGTAGATCTAAAGTCAATATTAACTTAGTTATCTTTTTCAAGGCAATCTGTTTTTTAGATAAAGTGATATCAACTTGCGATTTAACCTTGCGATTCCAGATTATATGAGCTTTTATGTTCATGTTTTTCTTGTATTTTCTTTCATTTAATTCATTTATATTTCATACTCCTGCCATTATGCCGTACAGCTGACTGTCTAGACTTTAGGTTTTCTCTCTGTGCATTGAAAGCAGTTCAACATATTTCTCACAGGCCTACACACGGCGAATGGCGAACTCGAAAGTGAAAGCCTTTCCACAGACGACCTGTCTGGGCTGAGTTCTGTGAGACGCAGTGAGGAGCAGTCAAGTGGGGTGAACTTCAGATTTGTCTGAGTGTCGACTCACTTCATTTGAGACGCACCGGAGACCCATGTTCTCTCAGGCTGATAAGCACTTGACAGAAAGACGAGACATATTCATATCCTTACACCGAGTTACTGTAAAACTACTTCAATAAATGACATTTCCAGCGTAATTGTCACGTTCTCCGTTCATCCTGTGCTCGTAACTCTTTTGTAACTTGATTTCATTTCGATTATTTTCAATAACGATACATGCTAATGCTCATTACCACCCTCGTCTTCTTCCTTCTATTTCCACGTATGCATGTGTGTGCCCCCTGAACCCTTTAGGCTCGCTGTGCCACACTTCTGTAAAACACAGCATTAAACTGTCCAGACGGCTGCGAGACGAAGAGCAAAGCATTGTAACGGAGGAGCTGTGGGAGGACACCTGCCAGATAACTGCACTCTGCTGGAATAGAAGAGAACAGAGACTAAATTGTTCAAGTTCAAATGTACAAAAGATTTTGTACTCCCATTTTTTATTTATGTTGGACCTTTAGGCGCACTTTCATTTAGGAATGAATTATTATCTTTGTCCAGTATATTGACAATATTCACTTTCATCATACACGTTCCATCATAATCCATCTTTTGGAATTATCTCCTGTGATATTATTGGATTTAACCTCACTTGAAATGAATGTGTTGTGTCGGTGGTATTGTCCCACTTGCCAAAACTACCCAAACCAAAAGTTTAGAATCTGAAGTTTCATGACAATACTCCGCCAACTGGGCTGCAGCAGAATTTGCTGATGGATTTCTTCAGGGAGAAATGATCCTCTGACTCCAGTCACCAACTGGGGGCTCATGTGGAAGTTGTCCAGTCCAACATGGGCCGAGGGGGGTTTGGTACGACGACAGATGGAATTATGCAGCCAAAAATAAAGTGAAGTTCTGAAAGAAGGGACAGAGAAAGCTTCCCTCTCCTGAGGGGATGTGTGTGGGCTCCTGCACATTGTCTCTCTCACATTTTGTTTGCAAGGGAGATTCAAGAAAGGTCAACAGGAGGTGAGGGAGGGGGCGAAACTTATCCGAAAAGTGGCAGCAACAGTTTTAAACCAGCCTCTGCAGAAAGTTGTCTAGACAATCAGCCCTCAGCTATTTAATTCTTTAAATCAGTGAGAAAAGAAAAGAGGTGAAACGCAAGAAACAGCCAAATTAAGTGTCAGTCCCAAGTTTGAGGTTCTTTTTAATTTATTTATTTCCAGCCGTAGAGGAAAAGGATTGAGTTTACAGCCAAGCACGGCAGCCGCGGCGAAACAAGCAGCGTAAACACTAACAGCGTAAACACTAACAGCGTAAACACTAACAGCGTAAACACTAACAGCTCACATTACGAGGAAGGAAATGGATCATTGTGTTTATCTGACTTCCTCTCTCCCTCTTCATTTCTTTCTGTTTCTAAATAACCGATAGCCTAAGTGCTAAGTGACTAATTGTTCAACCCACGAGTATAGCTGCTGATGCATTCTGGGGGAGGGAGGGAGGGGGAGGGGGGGGGGGGGGAGCAAATGAGGTGAGGCACCGACAAGGAGGCATAAACGATTAATGTAAGACGATTCCTGCCGGATCTGCTCGTGCTTCCCTCAACCCTCAGAGCTGTCTGTGCTGTTGCATTAATAATCTAAATGACACAGACAACTTAAATGAAGATGAGAGAGACTGTTAGCGAGATAGGAGAAGAAGAGGAAGAGGAGGAGGAGGAGGAGGAGGAGGAGGAGAAACAAGCAGAGGGAGTGAGCACTCTAACAGGTTGACAGAGAGTCAGAACATATCAGATGAATGCAGAAGCTCTGTTTTGGTGTGAAGATGAATGGCACAGAGGGAAAACACCAAGGTCAGCGCGCCTGGCTCTTTATGCTTCAAGCCCGCAAACCATCGGCAGTGGATTTCCATTATCTCTGTTTGCAAATGGAATTGCATCCACGAGCAGGAGTGCAGTGATTTATCCATCATTTTCTCCTCAATCATTACCTGCGCCAAGAAGGTTACGTTTTCGACCCTGTCGGTTTGTTTGTTTCTTGGTTGGATTTCAAAACAACTGCCGAAGAGATTTCCACGAAACTTGGTGGAAGGAGCCAACAAAGAACCCATTTTATCATTTTGGAAAAAAGGGGCATTTCTTTTCACTATCTTGAACATTTTGGATTTTTTGACTCTATGATTTGCTGCGGTTTGATCATAGATTCTATACAAAAACAGAGATAGAGCCCAAGTCTGGAAAGTAAAGCCAACGCGGACATGCCTGCAACCTGTATTCTCCCAAACGACCCACAGAGGGCGACTCAACTGATAGAAGTCTATGATCAAACTTGTGATTGACTGCTAGCAGGTCGTAGGGCTCGAGCTCTCAGTCAGACCGAACCCCCCCCACTCCTCCAAATATGGTTTCAAATAATCCAAGATGGTTCTGGACAAAACTGCAGCTCACAAACAAATGGGTAACGTCACGGTGGGTTGCCACTGGATTGAATTTGAGGGGACCGTTGGCCCTTGGCGGTAGCGTGCGCTCCACTGGCTCCCACTACTACTACTGAACTTATAAATGGTGTTAAGTTTATTGCAGTAAATTCTGGTGAAAGCCTCAACGTCAGGAAATTTATTGCAACGTAGCTTTTATGGCTGTTGGAGCATTAACTGGCATCGGGGGTTATTATACATGGACACTTGGTAGGCGGATAGTTAATAGGTACATAAAGTAACCGTCAACATATATTAAGTCGGCAGTAGATCAATTCCTTCTCATTGCACAAGCGTGTCCTACTGTGTTCGGGCTGCGTGCGTGACGGCTTGTGTAGGATCTTGTTAGCGTGGCTTCATCCTCCTGTGTGTTATTCAGTGAAGGAGGAAAAAAGGAAAACATGCATCCTGAGCCGTGTTTGATGTGTTTGACAACAGAGCGTCTGTACGGTCAGAGCATAAGATTATGCGCGAACGAAATAACAAACTCAGTGAAGGGAGAAAGACAATTCCACTTTGCACGACGCTCCAACTCGTCCGTTGTTGTTTTTCGCTCACTTTGTTGTGTTTAAACGTTTATGTAGATGACTGTATTCATCTAGGCCGGATATCTAGGTTTGTGCAGAGGTGTTTATCCACATGAGCAGCAGCGGCAGCAGCAGCCAGAGCTCTCTCCTCAAGATGCACACTCACACAACTGTTCACTCTGTGTATCTGGAGCACTGGAGCAACACTGAGCACTTTAGTTTTTGCGTGCAAAGTTTTATAAATCCATTGAAAATGAGTGATAGTTATCGAGTGTTTTCTCAGCACAAGACCTTCAACAAAGCGACATAACTGACAGAGTAGAATCATAGTCGACCTGGTTGAATGTATAGGAGTTATGTTTTGAATGCTGCAGCTTTTCTACCACATAAAGTATGAACAACACGATGAGGTCACAGGACAAAAAGTGTAACCTGGGGATTTGTGGCTATTAAGGTAACGCTGGGGTTTCAAATAACTTTAATATGAACTAAAGATAGATAGATAGATAGATAGATGGATACTTTATTAATCCCGAGGGAAATTTGGATCATCCAGTAGCTTATACAGTTAACACTTAAACACCACACTGACATACATACATAAATCACATACGGAGAATATATATACAGATACAGGAATGGGATGCAATAATGTGATTGTGTCAGTGTCCAGTAGGGAAGTGTTCTAGTGCTGCTGGAGTGGAACTCCATGGGGGGGGGGGGGGGGGGGGGGTGGAATTAGTAAAAAATATCTCCATAGTAGTGTATACAGTATAAGAGCTGAAGGTAAAGATTAAATTCTTTAAATATGAACCTGTGGCAGCCTTCAGTTGTCATAAAACCTCAAAACTGTTTGTCCAGTTTGGGCTACTGTAAAAAAACATGGCCGCCTCCGTAGAGAGGACCCTCTGCTGATGTAAATATAAAGTATTTAAATATAAAAGGTCCATTCGAGGGTAAAGAAAACGACAGTTCGTACAATTTAGATGAAATCACACTAGCGAAAACATGACTAGAATTATTTAATATTACATTTCTGCCAATAGATTCCTTTCACCTACATCTGTCTCTGATTACCAGAGGTGCTGATGTGTTTTCCTCTCTTTTTGTAGACACAGCTTTAATGAAGAAGCGACCCTGCTGACATTCCTGCAGAAGGGACCCTCGTCAAACAAGTATGGGGTCACCATGGAAACCACTTCTCCTCCTGTCTGTCATCAGTGGCCTTTCAGGTAAGGAAATTACCAAAACGTGGTGTTCAAGTATAATGGTCGGAAGTAGTTGTACGTAATAATCTTTTGGAGCACTGGTATTAGGGGAAATGCTAAGAGTGCGCTCGGAAATCACCTGCGGGGATATGGCAGCCGGGAGAATTATCATTTATGGATGTGAGTGGGTGAAAGTGTTCTTCACTCGTAAGATCCACATCTTTGAAATGTTGAATTTTGAATTCATATCTGAGCAAAAGGGTGGAGATGCTACGGCTCGATGTGCATTTCTGTTCTGAGTTTATTTTTTCTTCGACATCTTCTGTAGTTGCGTGACTTAAATGGACCTTCTATGTAAAGTGCCTTTAGATAATGTATGTTATGATTTGGGACTATACAAATGAAACCGAATTGAATTTGAATACCAGGGTTTCCTGGGCCGACAAAGTTTTACCTTATGAATACTGACCAACTGAATTAAATAAAAAATTTAAATAAAAAAAAACTAAATTTAGTGGACATGCTTATCCAAGGCACCACCTCAGCATCCCTCCGGCTTCAGTGACCTATAAGAATCAAAATCTCAACGTGTCAGAGCTTTTCCTCGTAGCATATCTTGACTTGTGCGATTAGCAGTAAGTGCACAATTTTAAGTTCTCGTCTGCCTCGGTAAGCCCAGAGCGTGTGTTCGCCGGTCTAATGGATTCAGCTGCTTCTTCATTTAATGGTCCTTTCAACCCACCAGAGGAGAGTTCACTCTGTGGCTCCCTCAGTTAAGTTTCTGGGAGTCAAACACGCGCACACACGGCACCGACCTCACTTCTATTACATGGGAACAACTGTTTCTTAACTCCAGAGCCTTGATACTCGGCGCAGTTGGACTCCATTGTGGACTTTTTATAGGAGAGATATTGGATTTTTATATGCAAACTGCCACAAATAAAAATTTGCCTGGCGTTAAAGCTGAATACATAATATACATACATGTTTTATTGGACAGTTGAACAACAGCCCCTGCGTCTGTGGACACTTCACCACATTAACATAAAAACCAACACATCTAAATAAAAAGTCCGCAGAGGCTCTGTTGTATATTAAAGTTTGCTTTATGTTTTTGAAATACATCACAGCTTTAGTAGCAGGTATATATTCCACTTCACTTGATTTTCTTTCCCCCCCCCTGAAAAAGTCTGTTTACCAAAAAGCCAGGCTGAGCCGTGGACGTCACCGAGAGACGCTGCCGATTGTCCTCAGGAGTTAACGCTCGGCAGCTCGGCCGGCCTCTGGTGATTGCTCTTCACTGCCCTACATCTCCTGTGACAAAATAATCCTCACGTCCACCGGAATTGTCAGAGCAAACTTCCCCAGACAAACATTATTTGAATAAACTGAACTCCTGTTTGAAATATCTGAAACTTAATTAAGGGGTTACGGTTGGGTTGGGTACACAAAGTCTGACGGGCAGGCGAGACGTGTTTGTGTTGTTGCTCTGCTGCGGTAATTCCTCTTGAATGTTGTATTGTATATTTGTTGCATTTCTGGATTTAAGAGCACATGTCCCTTGATTTTTGTTATTTCACACTTGAATGTGTTTTGGTATTTGCAGCATGTTTCCCATTCTGTTATTGCTTTGCCTCTCGTATGCACTTTGTCCCCGTGCTCCTCGAACAAGAGTATTCCATCTGCACTTTGTTAACAGTTCTGTGATCTTTCTTACGCCACCTCTACTCAACATTCAACATTCAACTTCAAATTTATTCCCATTAATTGGTCTTGATGATTAAAAAGATGAACAGAATTTAAAGGTCTCCGTTGCTACGATGGATTTATTATATCAGTTCGATTCCAGAAAGGTCGCGATTGAGGACAATGTAGAGAGATATATGATTTTATAGCACAAAATCAGAGCAGGCTTCCTATAGCACGCAATCCGTTCTTCTTTTCTTTGCTCTGGTTGTTCGTCTCATGTCATGTCATGCCCTCGTTATGTCACTAGGTTGCGGTAATTAGCTGGGGATTCACGAAGGACCGACGGTGGTGAGTCCGGTGCCGTTCTGGCTCATGAAGCAAATTACTGCTGCAAAGGAAACCCCCCCCCCCCCTCTACATCGACTCACTGCTCTTTACTGGTAGCAACTTAAAACCATCCGGAAACAACATCAAACACACAGAGAAACGTTGTACAACTGTATAATTGGTTCTTTCACGGTCGCAGCCCGATGATGAAAGCAAAATAAGATGAGACGTTAAGTCAGCTGTTTAATGGGGCGGTCTACGTGCTGGATCTTCCTCTAGCGTTGGCTAGTTAGCCTGTAGGCCGCTGACACTATGCTGAATGTTCTTCTAGATGAATGGAGAATATGTAGGCTAAGTCTTGTTTCACTGTGAAATCTGTTTTAAATACATTAGTCAAGGATAATGGGGTCACATTAACCCGAAGGTGCCCAATAAAAACTCTACAAACCAAATCATCGCTTGAAAACAAGAAGAGCGGACAGAACTGCCAACTTTTACGCATTTTTCGGCCCCTGAAGCAAATAGAGACATGAACTTTGTGACCATTTTACTGACTGCTCCTTGGTTAGCAGATCATCTGAGTCGGAACCTTCTTCATTGTTGTTTTCATCACTGCTGTAATCTGCTTTAATATCGCTTTTGTTGCTTATCTCGTCAGCCACTTGTCTGTGAAGGCTGATCCATGCTTCTGCGTCGAAGCTACGCCGTAGGTGCGCACGTAGCCTACGCACTGTGTGAGTGTCTTCAGGTTCCTGGTCCTCTTATTTACAAATTCTCTGGCATCTCTGTTTACTTCAGAACAATGGCGAGTGTTTGTGTACTTTGTCTTAAGATACAAAAATACTTCCTTTGTGTTCGATCCTTCAACTCAATTAAAAATTGGCTTTACGCTACTTTTAAAAACTTTTTTTGCAGCCTGGGAGGACTAACAAACACACAAACTACATTACCCACAGTGCATTTCGCCTTGCCCATGCGTATTTCAGCAAAACACAATGCATTTCATCAGTCACAAGCCAAGTGACACCTTTCATCTGGCCACTAATGGGAGAAGGCTGCAGAGGTCGCACCCGGGCTCAATGAATTAACCCGGCGTAAGAGATTCAAGGTGTCTCGTGTTCTCTTCTGTGTGTTTAGAGCTCGGATTCTGCTCCTGTCTTCAAGTGTCTCACCTCGGTGGATGCTTATACTAATTTCTAGTTGTGCAGAATGTCTGAGAAGGATCTGAGCAGGCACCGGTCACAGTGAGTGAGTGAGCTAACTAACCACAGTTAACTAACAGGTATTTGTCCTGGCGGTCTGTCAGTGTGGAGCGTGCTGCACATTCATCATTGTTCGGCGGTAATGCAAACGCGGCACGCAGCAGTGAGTATATGTAATTAACTCCCTCCTCCCATCATCACCTTTCCATCAGAAGACCTATTTTTGTTCTCTGCTACACAGCAGAGGACGAGACAGTGCGGTGGATGTTAGTACGTTACACTGCAGCATGGTGACGATTCAACTTCTGGGTCCTGAGGAGTTCTTCGAGCAGATCAAGGCCTGACGACGGTGTAAAATTAAATCCCTCAAGGAGAAACTAAAGACACCTTCATTATGTGCTTGTCACACACTGCACTGACTTCCTCTCTCGGGTTTCAAGGAGAAAGAAATGGAAGAGGAGTCGGTCCGAGTCATTGAGACTGAATAATATCTCCAATGGAAACTAATCAAAGATGCTGAAACAAAAGCCTTCCACCTGCTGCCTGCTACAGTTGGTGCTGTTGTTGTTGCTGTTGCTGTTGTTGCTGTTGTTGTTGTTGTTGTTTGTTGTTGTTGCTGCAAACATCATGACATCAACAGACTCTGCTATATAAAGCTCTACAGTGGTTTATCAGCATTTTATAACATATACAGTATATTCTTGATATTTGAATAAAGCTGGTAACATGATGTGAATAGATCATTTTCAAACTGCACATTTGGAGTTCCGGTGGTTCGATTCCCGCTCCTCTCGTCGATACCCGTGAAGAGTCCTTGAGCTGTTCTGTAGCGAATGAATTAGATTCATAAGTGGCCGACAAAGCGCTCGATACATAAGTGCTGTTTGTATGAATGAATGAATGAATGAATGAATGTGAACTGTAATCATAAGCTCTTTGAGTGTTTGTTAAATCAACACTACAACTTCTTTACCTCCTTAAAATAGCATTTTTATAGTTTGATTTCAGGTACGCTGACTTGGACACTCTTCACCCTGAGCGTCTGTTCTTGCTCTGTGACTTTGGTGGTGGTGGTGGTGGTGGTGGTGGGGGGGGGGGGGAACGATCTCCTGTGAAAAGCGTGTAACTGACTGATAGCCGCAGCTTCAACTGACAGAATCAGGTCCAGCAGGTTGAAGAGTGATGCTGAACTGTGGAGCAGTTAAAAAGGAAGTGGAAGTCAGTAAGTCACCGGCTTTTATCTCTGGATATATTTAGCCAGAAAATATGAAGGAATTCTGAACAGAGGCAGAATCTTCTGGTTCAATATCCACCGTTCAGTAGTTGTGTATTCAGTTCTGTTCAAATGAATTTACCACCGTGTGTGGCTGCAACGTTTTAGTGTTGCTTTAAAGGCAGTGCATTTAGCGTTTAATGTGTGTATATACAGATCATTATTAATAACTTAAACCGTCAACTTTTAAAACAACTTAGATCAAAAAAAGGAATGGGAACGTGTGGCATGAGCTGTACATTTTTTAGATGAACTAAACATCACATTAGAAAAGAAGCAGTTCCAGAAAAGCTGGAGGGGTTTTTTAGTTTTTTCTTTACCAAGACTTCAACTAGTTTATCAAGTTTACAAACAGGGACTTAGCGGCTGGTGCAGTTAATAGTCTATTCCCGCCCATTGATTTTTGATCTGGGGATTCGGTTGCTCTGAACCTTGGGTGGATACAGTCGGCGGAATGTATTCTGCTGGTTCATTACAGGTATCTCAGCCCAACAGACTCCTGTTGTCTTTCTACTTTGCAAAAAGAATTGCCTTTCCCAAATACTGTGAAGGCTCTTTCTCTTTAGGCCCGAATACGACTTAACTGGGAAATTGATTTTTCTTTTTTTTTTTCACCTTTACATTCCTTTTTCTCATTTGGAGAGAAATATGTGTCGCCACGTCTGCTTCTGTCTTAACCAACGTCGCCATCTCTTCCATCAGAGGGGGAACAAAACTTAAACTGCCGGCGTCACATCCATTAAGATGTGTTGTGTTTCAGACAAACCGAGGGAGCTTGTGAAATCCGCCTCCTGTTTACTGCACTTTGTGTCCTAATGACTTGAGAGGAAACGTTCACTCAAATGTGATAATATGCAAATGCAAACTAACTGCAAGTCATTAACCTTTCCCGCAATGACGGTGTCACAGAATCATTTCCACTGAATGAGCATTAAATTACAGTCACACATTTGATTCCCTATTAGCATATTGTTTATATCCTGACCAAGAAACTCAGGTTTTATGTGGTGGCACCAGTTTGTTTCCTCACTCTAAGTACAGTAGACAGATATAACAGTTATACATACACACTTTACTCCGTCTACTCACATGTGTTCTCTACGGCTGTCACTTTTTCTCAAGTTCACACACACACACTTGACGTGGCTCCTCCTCCTCTCCTGCCGCCAACAGGTGAGCCCGCGGATCTGTTGTCGGATCATTATTTTCCCGTCTACTTTGTAGAACGGGAAAATCGTTGTTGACAAATCCGACAGATAAAACATCCGACGGTGGAAAAACGATCTTTCACCTGAGTTTTAATGTTTATCTGTTGAATTCATGTCACAAACACAAAATGGTTGCAACACTGGTCTTGTATTCATTTGAAAAAATAAAAGCACCCCAGCGTTTCTGTTTCGTTTGAAAAAGGTTTTTTTGTTTGTTGTGAAATGGAAGACGCACGGCTTCATGCTGTAAAGCGTCGGTGTTTATTTGAAGCAGCTCCTCTGCAGAACATATCGTTGAACTGGGAAGCTGTTTGTGTCTGAACAGATGCCGTAAATATGAATTGATATCAATGTGAATATTGTGCATTGAAAAGATAAAGTTGCATAACTGCCTTTCTTTGTGTATTTTTATGCTCTTAAATTGAAATTGCGAAAAATAGTCAATATAATTTTTGATAGATATTCAAGTTGAAGATCTCGGTTTACTGTGTGTTTGGAATTAAAAAGTGAACTTGGGCTTGAAATGGTTTAGATGGACCGATGCCCTTCGAGAATATTTAGGATTTAAACTGGTTATTACGGTTCCAGTATGGCCCCCCCCACCCCCCCACCCCCACACATCCTAATGAATGTTTGAATTTGAAAGTCACAGCCCAAGTATACAGGCGAAGATCTCTGACCTCTGTAAACTTTGATGTTTTGAGGTTATATTGAATTAATCAGAACGTTTGACACTTAAATTTAAAATAAATGAATATGGTGCTGTATTGAGTTTTTTTATTTTGATAGAAAACAGATAGATATACAGAATTGTACGTCCACATTAATGATCACAACATTTCCTGTACATATTGCATCATTATTCCATTTGTCCACATATACAGTCCAGGTCTGGGTTCCTTCCTTTATAAAGTCCAGCAGTTGAAAGGCAATATAACACAGTGTAGAAAAATGAAATTTCATGGGCACCAACCGAAAACCTTGAAAAGAAGACACACACCATATTTCAGTGTTGTCCTCAGGCCTGTTGTTTTCTTATAACGAGCGATGACAGGTCTTTCCTTTTGTTTGCTTGCTTTGTTCTTCAGCCTTGGGAGGAAATTTCTCTCTGAACTCGTTCCCGCTCGGCCACTTTAGAGGGATGACTCTCTGTGGACTTTCTATCGGATCTCCTGAAGGGCAACTTGTATTTCCTGTCGTCATCCGTCCGCACATCAACTGCCGAGCATCGCCGCATCAATAAGATCACATTAGTTGTATTAGTGTTGTGCGGTTGTGATATCGTCGAGGGGTTGATTTTCAAAACGTCTCTCGAGTTGGACGTTAGGGTTTTTTGGGGGGGAAATGGAGAATTGTTCATTTCCTCAACAGTTACTCGAGAATTGATGGACCACAAAGAAAGAAAATGTGCCAAAAGTGAAGGTTTTTCCCCACTTCAGTCAAAACAGTGCTGAGAGCCGAGCTTTTAGCACAACTACCAGAAATATTTCCCATTTTCTCCTCAAGAGTGCTGCACTTCAAACAGCTTTTCAATATTATCAGCAGCAGGAGCCGTGAGCAGCTACTCCCGGGGGGCGCGATGCGGTCTTTGTCTATTATGACACTTTTGACATGATGGCTTGTGTAATGGATTATTGACCTACTCTTATCTCTGAATATCCTGAAAATGCTCCACTTTGAAGACAACAGTTCCCTCTGTTCTGTTTCATTTCCCTCCCGCACCTGTCTCCACTGTCCATGCCGTATATATATATATATTTAAATCACGTGGCAGCAAGGAGGTGATAGCACAATTAGGTTTCTCTTATGTTGAAAAGTGGGCTGGGCAGGCATGATGTCTGGGGCCATTTGTTCCCCCCCCCCCCACACTTCCTTCAGTCCGCCTCCGATTGAAATAAAATGTCGCTCCGAGTGTTAAGTGTGGAATAGTAATGCAGCTGCATCTCGGCTCACTCGGAGGTATCTCAATATTAAAAGTGGTTGCAGGGAATATAGATGTGTAGTGCTGTATAAGTGATGCATGAAGTCATTTTCCCCAAGGGCAAAAGAGTCATGCACCAGGGACGTGGTTGTGTATGGTAAACGGAATATTTGCATGCATTACGCCGCGCCGGACCATGCAATGACTTTATTGCTCTGATTGCATACCTCGACAAATAAACATTAAAATACGGAGCTTTGTTAAAAGGCACCCCCCGGAGCCACCAGAGGTCAACTGCATTTCCCCCAATGTCCCAATTTCCCACTCACCTAAAAAATGGCATTTGCCTGTCCCCTGCAAGCACAAAGCAATAATCACCACTCGCGATCTGGCAGGTTATTACTTTTCCGCGGAGCTTAACCGCCCTGAAAACAAGAAGTGTGGGATCTATTTTTGGTCCCACCATCAGGGAGCATGTGGACTTTCTCCAACTGGCAGCGGGGGAACCTGAGCTGTGACAGCTTCTCTTACACGCCAGGAAATAACATTCGAAAAAGTAAAAAAAAAAAAGACAAAACAATAAAGTCATTGTTTATTTTGTTAGCACGACAAGTTGGACACGGCGTTCGAGTCTTGGCGGTCGTGCTTGTTTGGTATGTGCAGTGATCAAGACTATGATTAGCACCTGGGGATTTGAAATTTCAGAGTACACAAGTACATAAAAACGAGGGTTGTGTGGCGACGCCAAACATTTTATGAAATAGAACCTTCCCACCACGCGCCAGATCCCCCCTCAAGCCAATTAGAAAAAGTTAGTTGTAATATTCTCGATATTTCTAAATGCATAAAACATGTAAAACGAATTGTGTGATACGTCTAATGAGGGTGTTAAGCAGGGCTGGACAGAGATTCGATTTCAAATTAAAAGCCAGTGATAGAATTAATACCACACATCATGCAAAAACACACACGCCAGCTCCATCATTGCTCTGGCAAGGTTGAAGGAACTCGTAAAACCCCTGACAGCGTACCGAGGATCAGGGGGGGGGGGGGAAAAGACCTGGTTTTGGTAAGTAGTCCGCGTAGTGATGGAGGAGGTGAGGTGAGGTTGCATATGATGTATGGATTGTTCCATCTGTAATGATATTCCACTGAATAAATGGTCTCAAGCCTAATCAGCTTCAGTCAATATAATCTCCCTGTGAAGGTCTTCATTAATCTCGCAGGCTATGGCTAATCATGTCCGTCTACTTGAGCCCCCCCCCACGAGCGTCTCACCTGCTCACTGTATGTTATTCTAATTAATTCTCACCGCTCCGTCTAGAGGCTGCGGGAGAAAAGCCCCGAGACTCACTTGTCTCCTGTGCGGCGCCAACACAATGACCCAGTAGAAGTAGATCTGAGACAAAGCAGGTGAGTTTATTAGTCGCGCCCATCTGCCTTTTCCCCCATCATCCCTCTGTCTTCCTCCTTTAGCCTCACCTTTACCTCCGTCGTGAGCTTCCTTTTCTCTCAGTGGGACAAGCTGCATAATAAGTTGAACTTCATTAAGCCTCCGCGCTGGCGACAGCGTTATGTTTCCAGGTCGTCCGTCCATCACTCCCGTCCTGGCGAGTGTGCGATATCTCAGAAACGCCTCGGGGATTTATTCAGATTTGGCCCAAGCGTCCACTTGGACTCAAGGATGAACTGATTAGATTTTGTCTGTCAAACGTCAAGGTCGCCGTGACCTCACATCCATCGCATTCTTGTAAACGCAATACATCAGGGAACGCCTGCGGGGAATTTCATTATATCTGGCACATACTGTATCTGCACTTTGACTTGAGGATGAACGGATTAGCGTGCGGGGGTCAAAGGTCAAGGGAGCTCACGAAACACAATTTCCATCATAACGGCAGAATTCACAAGCATATATACAAAACAATTAAACCTTTTAAAGTCTTCATATATTATGAATGTGGACCAAAGACTATAGAGATGGATACAGCATCTCTTTCTCACTCTGTACAAGAATGACCTGAAATATCTCGGTACGGGTGTCGCCATTTGCAGGTTTTCTTCTTGTCCTGCCAAAACTTATATTTCAAATCTATCTGGACACACGTGGATATTAACTGTAACTTGACTAAGAGAGGAAAACGCGAGGCAGGGGTCAAGGTTTAATGCAGAATGTATGTAACACACCAGCTTCCATCGATGTAAACCCTCCGTGTGCTATACATACGATAGCAAGGACAAGGTAACATCAGCGTTTGGCTTTTTTAGTTCTTTGTTCAAGTATCAAATGGCCATTGTCTCCTTTGTTGACGTTATCGCGATCGCAGGTGTTAAGACCTGCAGCGGATGTCATTGCTCCGGAGCTCGCGGAGACGCTGCAGGCCCGGGCCCTTTCAGCGACAATGAGTGTTTCTGATTTCCCTTCCTGGGAAAGATAGAGATCAGAGGGATCTGTAAGGGTCAGTGCATTTATCAGATGAAGGTGACAGCTGACAAAAGCAAGGGCCTGTCAGCTTCAGTAGTCAGACAAACAAAAGGGACTTTTTTATTTTTTTCCGTGTGCTGCATTTGTCAGGATTTTGTCAGTCGGAAATGTTATTTTCACGGGAAGAGGGAATCGGGCTCCTCGTGACTCGCTATTCACAGAAGAGTTTTCATATTCACTTATTACTTTAAAAGTTTCAGATGCTTTAATGATCAGAAACGCATCACTTTCCTCAAACCTGTATAACACCATATGCTTCCTTTGAGGTTCTGTACGGTTCTTCTGGATTTCCTGGATTGTTGACATTTACTTGACGAAACCATCCGCATGCAACATATACAAGTTTAATATACGACTGGACGACCAAATGAAAAACGTCAGAAAATCTATCCGAATATTCCCTAGTTACCAGTTCCTCTAAAGGGAGTCAACCTTTGCCCTCAATATTTGTTTCTGTCTTGCCAGTGTATTACTAAAGGGACACAGAGCTGCAGGTCATTAACTTAAATCTAGTATGAGGCCTTTCACATCTACTGACAGTGAAGAGGGAGATGGAACAAGTAGGAATTTACAATTTTAAATTCTATGCTGTACGATCAAGTGACTCGGTGGCAACAGAACTGAACATGTCAGAGTTGGAATCAGCAGTGAGAGGTTGCTTAGGTTGCTGTAGGAAGAAGGAGCCTGTTTTTCATCCTAGTCACTTTCCTATGTTCAGTATTGCTTTAGTCTGGGAATCTACAGGTTTCTAAAGATTCGATTTTGGTGGATAACGGCTTAATTACCACAACCGGGGAGGTTATGTTTTCACCCGTCTGTGGGATCGTCGGCTGGTTCGTGTGTTTGTCTGTCAGCAGGTTTATGCAAAAACTACTGAGATTCAGATTTCCACAGAGCTCTGTGTTTAAGATCTAGACAAAGGGATGTATTAAGGAATCTTTAACATTGCGGGATATGGAGTTTTTTTACAAAACTATACAAAAAAAATGATTTCTCTCCCAAACTATGGTTTCCATTTATTATTATACAACCAAATGCACAATCATAGTCATTATTATCAAACATGAATTTGAGTCTTAAGTCCATGTCCACATTTCGGTGACAGACGTCTCCTGAATGGCTCTGACACGATATGTCTACATGCACTAAAAGCCAAATTAGACGTTTGTCTTGTCAGCGTTTTTGAGCCTTTATTAAAAACCAAGTTTGAGCAGATGTCGTCTTTAAACAGGATCCACTCCTTCTCCAACGAGCTGTTTCCCTTGTCATCGCTCTGCTTTTTCTCCGCCGCGCTGCAAACTGTCACAGCACAGGTGTCAGTCACGGAGATGCCGAGTCGTGCTCAGTCGAAATATAGACACAGGAAACAGACTGGTTAAAGTTCAAACTGCCGACAGCTCGGTCCCGGCGGGTGGAAAGTTCCAGATCCCTGTACCTGTTCCCACAACGGGAGAAGTGCATCGTCGTCCTTGCTGTTGGCTGCAATTAAAACACACACATGTCCAGAGACACGAATCCTCAAGTGTCAACAGAGACAAACAATAACATAATTCAACGATTGCATTGTTAATAGAGACATCCACAGAAATGTTAATAATGACTTGGAGGTGAAGCGTGAAGGTTCCACGTGCAGCTAAGTTCTGCTGTTGCTTTGCAGAACAATGGTTATTTGCTTATTAATGTTTATCAATTAATCACTGCATTTTGTTTTGCTGTGTGTTTATTTCATGAACCCTTGACAAGCGTATAACTATTTTATAAAAGCAACAAGCCACCGGTTAAGGTTTTTAACAGTCAGTTTTAAATAATGGCCTTTTGAAGTTTAATGTTTTTAAGGATCCAGGATTTATTTACCAATACAGCAAAATTAAATATGATAATTAAAATGTCCGTGATGATGCACAGAGCAAAGGCTTCATCACCAGGGAGTTGTTCTGTGTTCAGTGCAGAATTGTTAAAGAGAGAAGACATTTATTATGTTCTTTAATTTACTGTTTTGTTTTCAAAGAGGAACAAAGTTGTTTATAGGAACTGGATTTACAAAAAGCATGAAAGAAAAATAAATAAATAAACATTGACAAATCAGACAAATCAATAAAACATCACCATTAGGACACAGTGGTTTAAAAGAAGAGGCACTGAACCCAGAAATAAAAAAGGCTCTTTCAAAAATATGAAATAAAATTCCTAAGCATCTTGCAACTCTAATCAGATTTTTAGAAAAACCACTTGTTCAGCAAAACCATTGTTTCACTTCTAACGATTTCTACTGCACATTAAATGGATGTTAAACGTCACAAAAATGTACAAAAATGGCCGCATTCTGTGTGGTATTAAATCACAGGAGCTAAAAAAAATACCCCCCAAATAGTTGCGTTAACTGTTCCAGCTTTAAAAGGCGCATTTGGAGAGGCTTTGTTCTGTGGGCATCGGCCGTGAGGGATATGTTAACACCTCCACGGAGCCGATCCTCCACCAGATAAACAATTCAACTGACGAGCAACCAGCTGCTAATTGCTTTGCTTATCAACTTACCGACTCACAATACCTTTAATTTCAGACGGAGTTCCACATCCTGCCTCCCCCCCCCCCCCCCCCCGGAATGTGTGACACAGTAATTGCCCACTCTCCATTTGCAGATAGCAGTGTGGTTTTTTTTGCTGCTGACAAGTCCCCATAGGCACATAATTATTTCTCAGTTTTGTTCCGTTCTTTTCGTGGCACTTTATCATGTAGTGCAAAACACTCCCACTACACCCAATTATCCAATCTTTTTAGCATTTTAAGTTTTTTTTTTTAAAGCACCGTACCTGCAAACAGCCATGCTTCCATATTACCATGAATCTCATCTGTGTTGTTTGATTGTACAGTTGCTTTTGGGGGAAACATGTATTGACAATCAGCTGTCACGGGGGGAAACTAGGTGTGTGTGGTAATCTTGCGTTGTGATATTTATAGCATCGTAAAAGTCAACACTATTGCAAATTACTCCCATAAAGTAGATTGAATTCCTCAAAAAACGTAAGTGGAAGGCGGCGGGGACAGGAATGACTGGCGACAGCCTCAGCTGCAGTTTACTCTTTTTCGTGAGGATATTATTCTGAACCCCCCACGGACTCTTTTACTTTGAAAGAGATTCAGTTTCTCTCTCCGCTTCTGTTACGCTTACCGTTTTATTCCATTTTAAACTTTGATGACAGCGATTTTCCCGAGTATGCAACATATCCGCCGTGCGTCGTAAGAAGTGTACACTTAACCTGCGGCATCGCAATTGCCTTTGCAGAGTGCCTCTAATGGCTGATAGATGCTGCTGCAGAGAAAGACCGACAGCGGGGAAGTCAAAGGGGGAGGACTGCCAGCGTTGTTCTAAAATAGAAACAATATGGTTTTTCACAGGCGAAGCCGCAGGTCTTGGTTGTTTCGGGCACTCGGGCTTCAGACCTCCCGAATCTGCACCTCGTTGCCAAAGCGTCCAGACACCCATTGCATCACGGACACTCTGCTCGTGTTTTTCAGACAGACTGAACGAAATGCACTCTGCTGTTTCCGTCCACCTATTTCACTCGGAGCTGTCTCCGACCGGTGACACCTCCTCATTCTGCCGGGCGCACTCTGCTGTTTTCTTGGTTTTCCTGTTCTGCAGGATGTCTGACACTGTAATCTGTGGCATATTATTCCTCATACTGTAATTTGAGGAAAAACTACTCTTCTGTGTCAATTTTAAACATTCAAATCAACATATGTAAGGTTGTTTCCCTCCATTTCGACATTGATCGAACACAGATATCATCAAATATGTCCTCGTCGAGTAGTTAGGATCAATTTCACTCAAAGTCAATATATGATGTAACTCTTCGCCCCCTTTTTTTTTTTTCTTCCTGCAGATTTTGCAAGAGCTGTTGCAGCGCGGCCGATCTCGTACGCCGCGCTGTTACGAATGAAACAAGACAGCTCTTCGTCAGTGCTCAACTCGCGCAGCCGACCTCGACAGCACCACGGCGACGGCGGCGGGCTGGTGACTCCCGACTGGCCTCCTTTCTCCAGTCACCCCCTGTCAGCCCTGAGTCTGCTCAGCTCTCAGGAGGACTACCAGAGTGAAGGTACAACTAATGGTGGAGTCAAAACCCTACTGCTTTCTTTTTTTTAAACTCTCGTCTGAAGAGAAATAACATAAAAGTTCACAATCGCAAAACTGTGGTGAAACACGTCACCTCACAAATAGCTCATGAATGCTGTGATTTTCTCACCTGAATTACACCCACAACTTAAACCAAGGGTAATGACTGCTTGTGACATAATTCACACATGTTGCTGTTCATTAGTTCTGAAGACTGGGAGGTGAGGCTGCATAAATAATATGATTATCTGTAAATAGTGTTGTTTTGTTGTGTGTATTTCGGTGGCACCATCTGTCTCCTTCTGCCGTCGCGCTCTCTGTCTTGTTGTCGCATCATGAAGGACTTGAGTTGTCAGCTGGTTCTTGGTGCAAACAGGAGGGGCCACCTGAGTTCAGATGACTTTATCAGAACCAGAGAGTGGACACTCCGGAGTTTGAATACACTCCTCCAAACATGATTGGTGTTGCCTGCACTCTGCCATCTCCCTCAGCGGTCCGCCGTCTCTGGTGTCACTTCAGACGTGCAGGCTTCCTGGCCGCTCAGATTCGGTGTAGAAACGAATCTCACCTATCCATCATCGCCGTGGTATGGTCTGCGGTGCCCGGGGTCGTGCCCTCTGTGAAATTGAAGCGGGATCATGGCAATATCCACCTCACTCTGTGTTCCTGTCAGCACAGAAGCTATAGATGTGATGGATATCTTTGTCAAAAGGGAAGATTTAAGACCTCAAACACAGCAAACAGCTGCCGTAAATCTACACGGGTCACTCGCTGTCCGGACTTACAGTATGAATAATTTCAGAGGATATGATGGCACATTGATGCTTTAATTTATGATTAATCACGTCGTGCCTTTTGCATCTGGAGTGCCTCATTAAAGGAAATATGAAGTAGCTGCTGAATGGGCAAAGAGGCTGCGATGCAGGTACTTTCAATGAATGAAGCTTGTCACGTTAAACACAGCAGAAAGCAGGAATAACACATTTCACCTGATCTTTTATGTGTTTCTTTCTTTGTGGTGGTCTCCGCCCAGTGATGTTCTGTCTTTTTTCTTACTTCCCCCCCCCCCGCATTGTTTCTGACGTTTTCACTGCGTCGCCCTGTACGATAACTTACTGTATATCTCCACTACCAAGGTGAGAGTAATGGCTCCATTGTCAGCGATGACACGAGCATTGTACCGCTGCACCGGATTGATGTTCAGTGAATGAAATGGATGCCAAAAAAAGTACTGCACCTTTGGTGGCTTAAAGGGGGATATTGCTTTTTGGGCTGTGTGACTGACAGATGGCCACGGCACTTGAAGTTGAGTGATTTAAACAACTTCTAAGCTTGTGTGTGTGTGTGTGTGTTTCTCCCCCCCCCCCCACACACACACACACAGACATATGGTCTCCATCCATCTCTTTAATGTTTTCATATGGTCACAAACATGTAAATGGGCACAGTTCCAGTCGTTGAGCTATAGCGTCCCGAAACATGAAGGAAAACTCGACTGGATTTCGTTGAGGCACTTTCCTTTCATGTCGGATCATAAACATATGAATATAAAGATGGACGATGACACTTCCCCAAATGGGATGGCCAAAGCGTCTTTATCGCCCCCTGGTGGCTGGCTGCAGGGCGGTTCATGGTGCGAAACTAAAAAGTCTAAATACATGTCGAACTTCATTTGTGGAAAGTGAGAGCAGGTGGAGAAGTGTCGTCCATCTTTATATACAGTTTATAAACATAACCATTTGGATCAGCGTAGGTCATAAACCCTGTCTCCTCCGTGTTAGCAGATTGGACGTGGAACAAACAAAATTTTGCTCAAAGATGTGTCCGGTCATTTGAGGTCGTTCTTATCACACCGATGTTTGTTTTGGTGCAAATTCTTCTGGCGTGTTTCGTTCAGATTAGTTTTTTGATGCGTAAAACTTTGAATTGGTCGAGCACATGTATCTTCACTGCTTCTCCACACCGCAACCACCACGGTACAGACTCAGCCTCCTAATGACAGCGGCAGCGCCCATATGTGAGATAGTTAAGCTTCATTTCTGTGCGACGGGAGGAAGAGGAGACGCGTCTTCAATCTTTATTTGCTGTGCATAATAAAACAAGACATTTCCGCTTCATTTGTCCATTTATTGAATATTTTAAAGTCAGTCAAAGTCAAGGTTAGTTTCACCTGTGAGCCTGAGCAGAACATTTTATGACTCTCTGCAGTATGATGTGCATTATGTTCTGATTCAGGTCAGGCTCCACTTTTAACCATAATTACAGCACAGAGCAGTCAGGAAGGACGAGGACACTCTTCCTTTTGTTGTTTTGGCTCTTTGTTAAAAACACACGGGAATAAAAACAAAACAATAACAATGAGTTGAGGGTTTTTCTGTCCACGTCGGATGGATGCCGGGGGAGTTGCGTCCCTTTTTGGGCATCGTCTCTCAATTTTAGGGGACAAAAGATAAATTTGGAGGATGAACACAGTCATTGTACACAGTCATATTTAATGATATGTATTCCTTGCAGTTGATGACAGTGTCTTTACGTCCAGCAGACACCGGCAGAATCCCCTCGGGAGGATTCTGCCGGGCCATTATATTGTCCAATTTCATTTCTAGCTTGTTTCAGCTGAAACACAGCGCCAGAAGTGTCCTGTTTTCATTTGAAATAGAAATCATTTCATCACACATCCTGCCCGACTCCATAAGGCGGCTGCTGCATGCATGCTAGCACTGAGGAATAACAGTATGGACGTCTTTGCTTCCTTCTTGTTTGCACACCAGTAACGCTGCGAGTTTTATATTCACAGCAACATTTCCAACTTAATATTGATTCATTTTCCTCCGCTGATTAGAGTATTTTTCTTCAAGAGCTTTTTATTTCCCTGTGGAGCAGTAAATTGCTGACAAAGGGTGATTATACAAACCCAGAGAAAGAAGCCATGATTCGTATCTATCTTTAGATCATTCCTAAATAGTAGGAGGTGCTCAGCATTGATGACTTGCAGTGTTGTATTATTCCTGTACTGTTACTGTTTAAACATGGATTTCTATATATGATAGCAATGTATACAGAAATGTGTTACTTTGCCGTGTTAACGTAAAGACCGTGTGTTTACCTGGCTTCATAAATTCATTATCTGAGAAACTCTTCTCCCGGAGACCGGAGGATTCCTCCGTCTTTGAAAGGTCTTGAATTTCCGAGGTGCAATATATATATATATACGTAGGAAGCCGTCTGCGGTGAGTGCATCCACTTGTGTGTTAGCAGACGGCCTGATCAAAGAGCAGAGTGCTGCGAGGGAACAGATGAGAATTGCAGCAGAGACTGTCGAGCAGACAACATTAAGCTGGAGAGCACATTGATTTGTGGGGGTATTTGTGCCGTGGAGAGTTCAGATTTTTTACAAGAGACAATTCATATCACCAACAGGAGCCCGATAGATCAGGAAACCGTGGGCTGAGCGTCGCCGTGCAGGTATTAAATAGCATTTCGCACATTTGAAAATTGCATAAGCATTTGTAATTCAAGCTTTAAATGGACTCCTTACTGGAAAAACACAAATAATATCCCGATGTTAAATACTTCTGGCATTGATTTGATTTCTATGTAACACGACCTCATGTCCCCGTTGTTCAGAATGTATCGCTGGACATTAAGTAAATCCCATTAGGTTTTATTTTTAGATCAACTTTTTTTCAATTTAAAGTGATTTAATCTGATTTACTTGCTTCCTCTGGGGTCTATATGTATATATATATATTTATTTCTGTCATAAATAACATTTCTTAACTCCTATTGATGTAAGTAACTGACTGGTGGCGTTAGTAATTTATAAATATCTCTGCAAATTATTCATCTGAGCATCTGCATGATTTATCGTCTCTAAAACACCAAAACTCCATTAAAGCCGACTTTCATACGCAGGCTCTGATTCCATATTTTACGCCAACGATTGTTGTCTCGAACTTCTGATAATGAATCGCAACCTATTTTCACGAGAGCCTCAAGTGTACCTCGCTCTGCCAGCCAGGAAAAACAATCAAAGCCTTTCCCTTTGTACGACACAAAGGGAACAGCGCATCTGATGACAGATCATCTGCACTGTCAGATTTTTTATACTTTTGGGATACCAGCACTCTGCTGTGATGTGAGCAGCAATATAAATCTTATTTATACATTTTTTATGTCGTTACATGTGCAATATTGATTTAGATTGGAAGCGAAAGGATGGTGCAGTCAGCGACTACGTGGGGGCCGAGAAGACGAGAACAAAAAGTCCTACACATTTGGAATAAGTTCTGGAAATGAGGATGAAAACGCTTTAATTAATTCTTTGTTTATTGTAATTAAAGCCATTTCAGAGATGAGCTATACTCATAATCTCTATTCGTTGCACAGAATTAAGTGTCGGAATTCCAGATGGGACATTTGTTTTTTTTGTGGACAACATTTTTAACACAGACTTATTTATTTCTGGTAATTTTGCTTGTAAAAAAGCTTGTTATCGTAAAAAAAAAAAAATCACCTCCTTGATTTTGGCTCCACTGGATTCTGTTGTTTTAATGTAGAAGAAATGAATTTAGATCATAGCGGGAAACAGACCTCGGAGGCTGCAGATGTGGAACCGTCAAGAAATCCTCCTCCTCCGTGAGTCGGTGTCGGTTGTCAATCACGCTTCACCCTGTTTACACAGCAAACAATATACAGCATCAAACAACTGAAACCGAAGCTTCCTGTGAAAAGTGTGAAAACACATCAGGATGTTGAAGAACGACCTCCGATGACAGAAACCATCTTCAAGAAGAAAACATTGACTTTTTTCAAAAATCAAACAAATAATCTACATATTCAAAAAGGAGCTAGATGAAGTACAAATTGATTTAATCACCCCCCTTCTACGTACGTCATTAATTCATAATTATCTTATACTTAACTAGCTTCCTATATATCTATAAATATATTGTTAACCTGGGCTCTATATTGCATGTAATGTACAAAACAATATGTGTAGTAATAAATACAATATAGATACTAAAATAAGGTTATGTTTGACTTATTCATTTGCTCCATGTCCTTGCCATTAACATAGAGGAGGCAGGATTTTTTAACCTATACTATAGCCAGCCACTAGGGGGCGATCACCTTTGGGAGCTGCCTATTCAGTCTGTGGTTAAGACCAGTGTGAACAAGCTCAGCTGAAGAAAACAAGAACAAGAACGACTGCAACCTCAAAAAGGTGTTAAAGTGATTGAATTATAGCTTGTGACATTTCTATTATATGAATCATATCCACCCGGGTTATTTGTGTGAATACAGAGGGTCACTTCCAACTCATTAAATTGTGAAAGCTACTTCAGAGCGGCTCCCGCCTCAAGGTTTCTCAGTGTAAACACATTTTTCACATCTCCCACTCCGAGGATATTTTCTTAATACCTTCTTACTGCCGAGCAACTGCATCAGTTATACAATATGTCAAGTGTCACCGTTTGGCCGGGGAACGCCGCTGTCTGTCGTTGTTATAGTTCTGTGTTTGGCTTCTTAACAGCTCCATCACTCGGAGGGCGGCGTGAAGAAGCACTCGGACGATAGAAGTGAATGGATGACAATTGCAATCATCCTCGTCTTCATCTCTTTTTTCTCTCTCTCACAGAAAGCGAAGAGTTCGGGCCTGTTTTCATCCTGGAGCCGGACGATGTCATTTTCCCTCTGGATTCCAGCGAGAAGAAAGTGGTGATGCAATGCGACGCACGGGGAAATCCGCCGCCTACGTACAGGTGGGACTTGTTTTTCCTTCCGGCCCCCCCTAAATGTAATCTGACGTTCATTCATTACTTGTCTCTCTAACGTCCCTTGATTTGTCTCGTGCTCTTCAGTTGGTTCATCAACGGGACGGAGGCGGTGGAGGAGGCGGATTACCGCTACAGCCTCATTGACGGAAACTTGATAATCACCAACGCGAGCGAGATCTCCGACTACGGGAAGTACCAGTGCAAAGCAGAGAACCGCTTCGGGAGCATCTTAAGTCGAGACGCTCTGCTGCAGTTCGCATGTAAGTCGACCTTTTTACTTATTCAACCATCTTTTTTACAATTCTGCTTACAAAAGGCCTCAGTAGCAGCAGCTGTGGCTTTTAGCTGCAGGTGTCTGTGTTGGCAAAATGAATAAATGTACTTTTTTAAAAAAAAATTTAAGGTCTGTTTGCTTCAAGCTCTTTGAGTCCAAAGTAAACCTGTTTAGTTCCAGGCTAAATAAACACCTTTACTCTCTGCAGTAAGGTTTTCGCTGAGTGCAGTTTTCACTGGTTCCATCTGATTCTCTTGCGTCACGCTGCTAACAGGGTATGTTTTCTCAAATGCCACAATTTTATGGGGAATTAATACGAAAAAATACACATTTCTTTTCAAACTACTCCCCTGGCCAACCTCCTCCACGTCATCAGAGGCGAAGTCCGGTCAGACGGTGCGAGCGTGGCCACTGTGACAGAACGAAAGTGCATCGCTGGTTGTCTTTACAGTTTCCTCAGGGGCAAAGAGCGTAATAGCTGTGTCTGCTGGGAGCTTACTGTTCTCAGTGGTTGCTGCTAAGTATATGGTCTCATATCTTGTTATTTTTAAAGGTCTTTGCTAGAGGAGTAGATGTTATGTCTGTTGCATGGGCCAACCTGGAAGTTAGCATTACCCTGGTTCTAACAACACAAAGCCAATTGGCCTTTGTCTTGCTTGAAGTATTGGCTATGCTGCTATGCTGCTATCTATCTATATATCTATCTATCTATCTATCTGTCTGTCTGTCTATCTATCTATCTATCTATCTATCTATCTATCTGTCTGTCTGTCTATCTATCTATCTATCTATCTATCTATCTATCTATCTATCTATCTATCTATCTATCTATCTATCTATCTATCTATCTATCTATCTATCTATCTATCTATCTATCTATCTATCTATCTATCCTTATCTATCTATCTATCTATCTATCTATCTATCTATCTATCTATCTATCTATCTATCTATCTATCTATCTATCTATCTATCTATCTATCTATCTATCTATCTATCTATCTATCTATCTCTCTATCTATCTATCTATCTCTCTATCTATCTATCTATCTATCTATCTATCTATCTACTATCTATCTATCTATCTATTTCTTGGTTTTAGGACTCATTCTATCATCGAGGAAACAAGTGGTGGAATCAACCTGTAACTTTGCCAACATGAATAAAGGATCTAGTTCAGTTCTGCTCTGTCTGTTCTTCAGGCCAATGGAACCATGTGCTTCCTTTACTCTTCTGTTTCATTTCTATTAGCATGATTAAAAAAAGAGAAGTACAGTAACCTAAATTAAATATAAGGCCAGAATGTCCAGATGGTAACGCGCAGTGACAATTTAAAGCGAGTGCTGCTAATTTATGAAGGACAGAAGCTGCACCTCAACATGAACCCTCATCTGTCCTCTCAACTGCCCAGATCCCCCCCCCCCCCCCCCCCACCCTCCCTCTCCACTCCAGAGCCAAATCAGCAGGTTTAAAAAAAGAAACGAGCTTGAGCCTTTTTTCCATACGAATGGAACCTGCCCGGAAAATGAGGAATGCAACTCGTAGGCCCTCGTTTATTAGCGTGGAGGCTTCAAGCTGAGATGTGCACACTTGGCTGTGCATTAGCTTGTAATTGTTTTATCCATTAGATTCACGGTGGCAATATGCAATTTTCTCTTTCTCTTTTTTTCCTTGAGGGAATCAGGTATTTTTCACCACATCTTCTTTGTCGTGCTTTTTTGATTTGATTAAGGGTTTGTGTAGTTGTTTTTCTGCTATAGATGACTGTGGTTGTTCATTTGTCCACACAAAGCTAAATGAAACATAGATATATCAGTTTAATGTGAGTGGTTTACAGGGTCTGTAGTTGTTCTTGTTCACCGTTGCTTATTTTAAATCCTTAAACCCAGAGCAACAATACGACAGTACCATAAGTGATGACCTCACACTGCAGCCAACATGGGTACCAGGATGCAGCGCAGTGCTTTGAGATGTGCCACAGAGACGTGTACTTACATCTGGTTAGGACCGGCAGGTGTGTAAGTTGAGACGATGGCCACATGTTTGTCATCACTTTGACAGAACTGGACTTTGTCGTCCCAGGAACTGAGCAGTCAGCATCCTGTTGTTGACGGGCACGACAGGCCAGTGATGTGCAAAGATGCAGCACAGACAGGATGCAGCAGCTCCAATGTTTTGCAGCCTATAAAAATACCCAATAATAACGAGGCTATTATCATTCTGCTCTTTCTGCTAATTGACATTATTGCAAATTGCCAGTGACAAACATGTGCGACGGTCTCAGTTGGACCATTGAGTCAGCAACAGATCCCACATCTCACCAACTGTTGTCGTGCTGGGATCAGAGGAACCAGTCAGAAATGTCCAAGTGGGGAGGAATGAATTAGTATTTGTGTAATGGCGGCACATACAGTTGCATCGTCAGTTAAACAGACACTGAAACAGATATTTGTTCTATTTGTGGATGAAGTCTGTTCGTAATAAAGACTAAAATATCTTTAAGCAATAGAAATATGTTCGTATATAGGGGGGGGGGCTGCGGCTCAGGGGTAGAGCGGGTCGTCCTCTACCCGGAAGGTCAGTGGTTCGACTGTGCTGCCGGCTGTGCCATTCTCATAGAAAAAAGTGCTGTCCATAGTGTATGAATATGAATATGAAGACATAAAGTTCAACTTTTTAATTGGAACGCTCATTACACAACACTGTCAAAGTTTTAGAACTATCTATTTACGCACATAATTCAAAGTCCCTTTTTTCTCTGAGGTTAAGTGAGTATAATAAATACACAATTTGAGATTGTTAGGCACAACGGAAAAAGCAATCTTTGTGTTTGATTAAATAAAATCAAAAACATACTTTTATATATTCACATATTCAGAAATGTGTAGAAACATTAACGGGAAAGTTCTCGCCAATGCCAAAGCCATCTCGATGGAGTTCAATGTATCATAACCTATAAAGTATGATAATGTATTATAGGGTGTAATAGCAGTTTATTGCTATACTACCTTTGTATTCAAATAGTGCACCAGTAGGAATTAATTGCATAAACTTCGAAGGCTTAATTCGTCTTCATCGCCGTAGAAAAATATGAAGTTAACCGATTTCATTTCATAATAAAAATCCCTAAACCTTTCCTCTGCATCTACAGTTTTTCATTGGACTCGAAGTGCAAACATTTAAATATAAACTGGAATAATGAGGCTGTCATAAAAACTGTAAGAGGCTGTAAGTAGTGGACATGGAAACAAAAATGTGCAGACGAGACTAAAGTCACTCAATAATAATGTCAGAAAATACACAGGATCATACAGAATAGATCTAATATGGTCACAAACGTTTACTAAACTGGATTCAGAAAACATCTCTAGTCATTTCATCCAATGACAAAATGTCTTTTTTCTGTAATTCCATCCTCGTCTGTTCAGAAAGTGACACACGCGTGTGTTTCCTCAGGTTTATGGAGTTGTTCACGGCGTCGACGCAGCACCATCAGTGGGTAATAGTCTCAAACCCCCAGTCAACATCTCTTTAAAATGGGACCCTTCAGAAAAAGCTTGCCACGGAAAACAAAGAGCGGTGCCCTGCAGCACACATTGGGATGCAGAACCTTCCCCCCCCCCCGCTCTCTCAGCATAACAAATAGTGGGGATTTATCACTCAGCGTGGGGCGCAACTTTTTCCTCTTCTTTTCATGTTGGCACCGCACACACACACACACACACACACACACACACACACACACACACACACACACACACACACACACACACACACACACAACTGTCCGTGCACTACACTGAGGTTGTGCTGCATCTACTTCCAAGTGCTTCAGATAAACATGAACAATTTCCTTCATAAGTTGGATGTTTTTAAAGCAATTACAGGTTGTCAGTTATTGTGAAATGACACTAAACACCTGGGGGCCTGTGATCTGACTCGAGTGTGACTTGTCTGTATTTATAGACAACCTGCAGGTTCAGGCTGAGAATAATCTGCAAAGGCAAATATTACAGTTTATAAATATGCAATAATTTCTGCTGGCAGAGTGCTGGCTCTGACACGGCAGTGAGTCTTCCTTCTAATAAACTAGTGGAAGGTCTGGTCCTGTGAGCCAGCTGACCTGAATAGCTTCTGTAACTGGAACATGACAACAATGAGTTGTTTGTGTTTTTTTTGTGTCAGGCAGTTGTTCGCTGTTTCTGCTTCGTGATTGTGTAAAAGAACCAGAACACACAGAGTTTAAGCTTTTGGCTGAGACAAGGTGAAAAAACAGCTCATTTCCTTCTGTTAACAGCAGCCGGGGCTAAACTAATTTGGACCTTGCTGGCCTGACTGAGTTTTGCCGGGTCGGGGGGCAAACGCCTAAATGACGTGCCTGTGCAGCACCGTGCCCTCTGTGGTCCGGAGGGTTGTTATGTCAAGCTGCCGGACTCTGTTTCTTTTCGCGGGGGGGAACCAGGGGAGAGGTGGAGTGGAACAGCTACAGTGCATGAGGAAAGGTTCAGTCAGGGCTGTCTATACTCTATCCACTGGTCGTGTTCTCTGCTCCAACGATGTTCCAGCCGGATGTGTTTGCTCTCTCTCTCTCTCCTCTCTCTCTCTCTCTCCCTCTCTCCCTCTCTCTCTCTCTCCCTCTCTCTCCTCTCTCTCTCTCTCTCTCTCTCCCTCCCTCTCCCTCGTCCTCTTTGTTTTGAAATTCCGAGCTGCTGAACTCGCACTCGGGCTGTTTTTCAGGCGTGACTTTGAAGGCAGCCGGCAGAAAGGAGGCCTCTGATCTTTCTCCCCAAAGATTCCTCCTCTCTCTCTGCAGATGAGAGTCTGGCTGAGGCTCAGGTATCGAGCCTCTGTGAGCCGCGCGCTAGTAATGAAATTAATGCACTGCTTTGACTTCGGCATTTGAAGATCCACACGCACGCACGCACGCACACACACACACACACACACACACACACACACCCCCCCCCCACTCTGATATGTTCTACAAATCTGATATCGGCGCCAGTTAATGCCCATTGATGGAATCATACCGATCTCGATATAACTAATTTGCATTGAACACGCGCTCGTGCGCTGGCTGCAAATTTCCTCGCTGCATTTCTGGATTTTTAAAAACGTTTATGCAGACGTGCTGTACGTTGACGTGTTTTTTTTTTTGCAGGATGCTGTAATTACCATGTTTACGTTTTTTAAAACGTGTTCAAATGTCAATATTGATTTAATTACATAGCTGAAGTTGCAAAGGGGAAATGATTCGTCGGTTTCCTTTTGAACCTCGTTTCATGGTTCAATAAAAAATGAACGCCTCTAAAATTCATGTCTTATTTTTAAGAGACTGAAAAGTGATTCTTTTTGTAGTCCCTGCCTTGCACTTCTCACCTTACACTCACTACTATCGGTTTATAGTGTAGACTTTATATGAAGATGGACGGCATGACAGCGCCGTAAAAGGTACGATGTCATAAAATGGGGTGAAACATGATGATTGACAGCTGAGACTGACAAGTGATTGGTCGAGCATGTATCAGCTGGACGTCCAATAGCACGGCTGTATCTCCCAATTGCTGCACAGGCTCTTGCTCTCAAATCAGCGTCAGGGTTATTGAAATCATTTCTGGATCGTGGGAAGAAGTGGAAAATCTATGGTTTCATGAAAGAAGCCCCTGATTTTTTATTTTCTCTTTCTCCACCGTGGTGGCTATTACTGCTCAAACTACCCATGGCTGATTTATTCCAAACAACCAGTGTGGCTGCCTCTGCCTGCAATTATATGATCTAATTGCCCATGCACCTACGTAATGCTCTTAAACTGGAAACGATGCACTGCAGGGTAAATTGCTGCCACGCTGCAGCAGCGGGTAATCTGGAAGAGCACAAGACGACTTGCAACAGCGTTGGTGAATAATTGAAGAGAAAAGAGAATCTACACAAACGCCCGCTCACATTTGGTTCCTGCCGCGTACGAGTCATGTTGTACTTTAGCAATTACCGTTGTTGTACTGCAGCAGTCGGATGTAAAGAGCCCTGGTCAATAGTCCTTAGACGGCTAGCGTTTCCGTCTTTGTTTTTACTTAGTTACTCACTCGTTTGTTTAATTTGTTTCCCTGACCAATCTATTTCACTTGAAGCTAAAGTAAAGGACACTGATCGGCACCTGGTCGTGATCCATGTTGGATCGATACAAAAAATGAGAAAGAGGTAGAAGGAAGTTACTCGGACAAAAAAAACGAAAAGACAGGGTGATGACAGCTGCTGGCGAATCAGTAGGGAACATCAGGACTTTCTCAGGGCTCGTCATACATTCCTAATGGAACAAGATGATGGCATCAAGTAGCTTTTAGACGAGGACCATTTCTTGAAGAACCAAGAGAAGGTGTGAAGGTGAAATTTTAGATTCACTTCCAGCATTGAGCACAGTCTGCAGCTGATTAACGGCTTATTATGGGATCAACTAACCTTCTGTTTCATACGTTCATGACATGAAATCCAACTTACTGCTTCTCTGAGGAGAAAAGGGACAAGTAACCGTACACTGTGTCCTGGAAGTTGAAGAAATATAAAGTGAAGGGGAAAAATGGCTTTTGTGCTACGTTTAAAGATAAAGGTCGGGAACTATAATCATTATTATCAGAATATGGGAAGAAATTCAGGTTTCTCATGTCACTTGGAGGCGTAATTATCCGGCACTTTCAAGTGAACAGTAAACAATGTCCCTCAAAGCGATGGAATGAAAGTGGTGCCGACACAGAGACCTGCCCTGGGTCAGCGCGCTGTCGCTTGATTTCCACAATTCTGGCGTTGCCTCAAATAAAAAAATCAAACGGGCAGCATTGGGTTCCAGAAGTCTGCTGCTGCAGCGGCTCTGGGATTTCAGATTAAACCTGCTTTGTTCTACTTCTACAGAAAAACAAGCGGGTAAAACAAAAGCGATTAATACTGATCTTAAATAAGGTTGGGGAAGGATTTCTTTGAGAGACGCTAATATTAGATGTGAATTATTTAGTTCTACATTGACTCAATTGCAATCCATGAATTATTATCTGGAAAATCAAGGAAAATAACATCCTATCTCACGATGTTATTGTTGTCCTGGATCCTCCCCCTGATCCGGATCCACACCAAAGTTTATTGGCTTCTTTCCTGACCAATACCTGATCTTTCCACCAGGTTTTGTGGTATTCGTACACGTAATCGTGCTCACAAGCAAATGTACAGTTGTGAAAATATAACTTTAATAATCTTTATTTGCAACCAGACTGAAAAACAATAGAAGTTGTCAGCGCAGTTACGTTCTGTGAACTCACGACAAAGCTCTTACCACCAGTGAACTGAATAGTGGATGTAAATTTCAACCTTGCAACACCGACTTAATATTCAAGTCAGTTATGGTATTGGCTGAGTTGTTCTCTCACATCCCTTAATGATACGGTGAAGTTGAGGCCGGCTGCAGGGACAACGCTTCGAATTGATCCGACGTAACCATGAGATAAATTGACTGTGTTTCAGATCTGGGAGCTTTCGGCGGGAAGACCAGAGGCGGGGTCTCCGTGCGAGAAGGCCAAGGGGTGGTGCTCATGTGCACCCCCCCTCCTCACTCACCAGGTAAGACTGAGCTTTTGGGAATCGGATCAATGAAATCCTCTCTATTCATCAGGACGCCCACACCACACCAAGTAATGTTGTTGCTGTTGCAAAGTGAATGAATGTTCTCATTGTTTATTTATCGGTTGTGTTGTTGTTGTTGTTGTTGTTGTTTTCTTTCGTTCCCCCCGTCTATTCTCCCGTCCGTCCATCCATGCGGTTCAAACTGATGAGCGTGATAAGTTATGGCAACAACAGATTTCTCAGGAATCAAATTTGCCGGATCATTAGAAAATGAAAAAGAAACGTCGCGCCGCCAATTATTTCGCATATGGGCACAAACGTAGGCACCGAGACTTTAATGGCATCTCTTGAATATCCCTCTCTGCAGTTGTCCTCTAATGTGAGATGTCATGTGGGCCATGAATCATCCAGGCTTTCTGTTTGTGTGCACGAGGGCTGCAGCCACGGGAACGTTTGCCAAGTGCACCTCAGCACCTGAAGACTGTTGGTGGAACTTATGAGTTATCAGCCAGGGAGTCAGTGACAGAACTGCTGGTTTTTGAATTTAGACATAATTTATGAGTATTGAGCCTTTATTTTTGACGTATTAAAGCGTAGTGCAGATGATACTCGTCCCTAAATGTTGCTGTCAGTCACCGCTCAGCTTTCGCCTCGGCCTATTTAATCTTTTTCATATTTCAAACTGCCAATTTCAGGGCAAACCCGAACATACGTGGTTTTACTCTGCCTCCGTGACGACAGCCAGTGGTCAGAGGCTTTATGTTCTCGGGTTGTCTTATATCTCAAGAAGGCCACGAGGGAATTTCTTCAAATTTGGTATGAACAGGATAATAACACCTCTTGGGAATTATGGTACAAATGTTCATTTGGATTTATAGATACGACCTGCTGACCTCATGTTCTTGTGAATGCGATTCATCCGGAGCAACCATTTCATTTCATCAAGCACAAATATTCACTTGGGGCGCAAAGATTATTTTTTTTGCCTCGTGAACATATCTGGCACAAATGTTCATTTACACTCACAGAGGAACTTATAATACGCAGGTGGTCAAAGGTTCTCGAGTCTGCCTTCAGGGAATTTCTACCAAATTGATCAGGTGTCACTTGGACACGAAGATTAATGGATTCGATTCCCAGGGGTCAAAGGTCACAGTGACCTCACACGAGTCTGGTCATATTTGGACTGAACCTGCACTGGTCGGCAGGCGCTCAACCCGCAGGGGGGCTGGTTCTGGATTTTTCCAGCTTTTACAAAAGGTTTTCTGTCGAATGGGTGAAAGTGTGATTGAGATCAAATTGGAGACGACGTGGACTGAGGTCAGCATAATGGGAAAAGTGATTTTCTGTCATTTAAGGTTTCAGTCATCATGACATTCTGTTACAGACGCCCACGTTCCCAATCCCTTGTATCAGAGCCACACAGTTGATCAATATATATTTTATTATATATATATGTAATCACTCAAGCCATAAAAGCGCAGAACAATGAGATTTACCTCAGATAACCTCAAAACGAATGGGTGCTGTGTGCGTGTTTCAAGATTATGCACAAAAACAATGGGTACGATTATGATTTATGTCGTCAGCAGCGCTAACATTAATGAAAAATGATCTTCGACAAATAAATAAGCAAAGAAAAAATCCACAGTCATTAAGTTTGCCCGTCTGGTGGATTTCCCATTGAGCCAGAGCATGTTACAATTGAATTTCCCAGTGTGTTAGGGAGTGTTTAAACAAAATGTGGGTTAAATTGCATGTGGGAGGATTTAAAGACATTAAAATGACACTTGCATTAGAAAAAAAGTCTCAAGAGTGGGAAAATAATTTGAAGTCAGTGAGATGTGAAAAGTTTCATGGCTTTGAGCGCTTGCGATCGGCTTTTATGCGTCCGCGGTAAATAGTGTTTCACTGAGAGGAAACTCGAGTGTGATGATCTTTGAATAAAACCTATCGGAGCTGTAACTGCGTGTCCTCTCTTTATGAAGTTGTCCTCTCAGTGGATTAAACAAACGATGCTGACTCTGCAAATCAGGGTCTTGATGTTAAAATATTTTTTGAATGTTCCTGTTCTCAGTTTTTCCAGCTCGAATGCCCCGAATCAGCAGCCGTCCATTATTTACCACGAGGCCTCTGATAGTGTCATTTTCTTTATTTTTTTGGCTCCAGTGCAAACATATTATGGATGCAGAATCAAAAGACTTGTGAAATATTGCGCGGCAACGTTGAATAGATTAATTTGTCCCTGAATTTGACAGTCCTGTTTTTTGCCTCTAACATAATGATGGATGAGGCCGTGTAGAACTATGCACAACAGACAAAGCAAACATCGCGCTGTCAAAGTCTGCTCTGTGTTCATCACAGGCATTTCATACCATCCATCCAGTTTATTACCCACTTATTCATCTTCAGGGTCATTTTGACAACTATTTCTTTTTTTCCTCTTATTGTTTTTTATCTTCGTATTTTCTTTATAAGCAACCGTGTGGGATTTACTTTGAATGTCAGGGTGCATTGTAAATAAGGCTAAATATACCGCGCGCTGTAAATCATGAATAAAATATAAAACAACAAAGATTGTTATGTCAGAGGCACCTCATATTTCTTGTTTATACACTTGTCATTAGAAGGAAACTCGCGACACGTCTGCACTCACACAACTTAACTGACTTGGAATAATCAGTACATGTCAGTTTTCTTTTCCTTTCTGATGGTACCGCCAATCAATTAAAAATAACCTTGCTGCAAATAACAGACTCAATAAAACCCTTTTAAATTGATATTTTTCCATCTTCAGGGGCAGCAGCAGTTATTTCATACTCCCCTTGTTGCTGGAGAAATCCCATAACCATTACATCTTTAAGTTATTATTGTTTTATACCAAGAAGTGATTAAGAATGATTAATAATTGACTTTAGGTTCCGTTGTTTACATGGGTTTATACAGTATATACAGTATTCTACTGGCAGTATAGTCACAAATGAACTAAATATACTTCAGAGCGTAGTTCTTCTTAAAGTTTATTATTAAAAACCTAATTGTAAACCGTTCCATTGCATCATATTTTATTTAATTTTTACATAGTTGCAGAAAATACAAATTGTCGGGTTATTTAATAGTAATTCTTAGATGAACATTTTCCTCACCACAGATTACTTTGACAACAATAGCTGTTGTAGTGTGTTTGCCCAGCTCTGCTGTAAACAAAATCATAATGTAACTGAATATCATTCATGCATTCATTCATTTAGCACATTAACGTCTTTGTGTTATGTACAGAAAATGCTTTCACAGGAATTTTTTAATGCTGACCGCCGCTGTTTTTTTCCCGTCCCATCCCTTCTAATGAGGATCTCCCCTGTCTGTGCAATCAGTGCAATCCTTGATGCGTTCTGTCATCAATTACTTCTCTAAAATTTGTGAAAGACCCGAACGCACACAACCTCACGCCACACACAACTACACGCACATTTTAATACAGAGCGTGTGGGGGGGGGGGGGGGGGGGGGGGGGTGCCCGATACAGACAGACAGCCACGTTTGAAGTGGAGGCCACTGGTCGTAAACTGTGCACGCGCGCGAATCTCAAGCGATTTGATTAGAATCAGAAATTAATCTGATAAAGTAGCTGAGCTGGACTTCAATGAGTGGCGGGCTGCTTGGCAGGCAGTCTGCGTGCGTGGAAAGCTCTGACACAGTCAACTTAACATCAGATTAGATGCCTCTTTACAGTCTTTTGATGCAGAGGGAGTACCGAGCTATGTGGGTGCTTATTATTTGACATTCTTCGCCACAAACCTAGTCCGCAACCTCGATTGCTATTCTACAATGATGTACTTATTCAGACTATGGTCTCCCCTTGTTCTCGCAGAGATCATCTACAGCTGGGTGTTCAACGAGTTCCCCTCCTTCGTCGCCGAGGACAGCCGCCGCTTCATCTCCCAGGACACGGGGAACCTGTACATCTCCAAGGTGCAGCCCTCTGACGTGGGAAGCTACATCTGCCTGGTGAAGAACACGGTGACAAATGCCCGAGTTCTGAGCCCCCCGACACCCCTGACACTGAAAACCGACGGTGAGCCTCTCAGATTTATGGCACCTCTCACACATGACGGGCCCTGATTTGTATGAATGCCCTGGGAAGACACCTCTGAAAGCTCATCTGAAAGTTTCAAAATGTTTTTTTTTTTTTTTTAGATCTATTACACTGCTTCCTCTCGCTGCACTTGTTTAGAAATCTAAAAGCATATTTTATATTCTACTGGGGCATTTCAATTGTATCGTAATGCGTTTGGGCGGAATAAAAAAAAAAAGCTCAGATCAGATAGGTTAATAAAAGCGGGGCGGTACCTCTGCTTTCCACTGAGCCTTGTGTTAGCGGAGGGCGTTATGAATTCCATACACACTGTAAATAGATGGCCAAGCATTGCTTTAACATTAGTGTGGGGAGCCCTCTTCACTCACATTGTGCTTTGGTGAAACTGGCCATCAGGGAAATCATTTTCCAGCATAAAATTAACTGAATCAATGGCCCTTGCTGTGGATGGGATTCGGCTCTTTTATACTAGCCTCTCCGGAGCCGTGCTGCGGAGCCGCTTGTTGGATTCAGGTGTGGATTCCACCTGCGGGCTCTTTGCTTCTGACTACACAGAGAAGGCCCGTCACTCCAGACAGGTGCCTGTCATTGTCAGCGCTTTCAAAGAGCCACAGAGATTACATCCCCTGGTGAAGCCGTGCCAAAGGGGGGGCCTCTGTGCCTCTGAACCAGGTTTGCTCCAAATGGTGCAACAGGAATTCACCTCTTTACGGTTTACATCCCTTCAAGCAAGATTCCTGCCGCTGCATTTGCATAACTTTGTATAAAAAAGGCCCAGAGAGACCCACATAATACTTAGCACATAACCGTGCTTAATTGGTTTGTCTCTCTCGTTAACTAAGATACAAAATATGGGCAGAAGGGCGAGTGGTCAATCTGCTATCAGCATTTTTATTACCTCCAAGGAGATTATGTTTTTGTTTATTTGTCTGTGAGGTTAGAAGGATTACACATACACTACTGGCTGGATTAGCATGAAACCCGGTGGAAGGATGTTGTTGGGGTCAGGAAACAAACCTTTGAATTATGCAGTGGATTCGGATCAGCGGCAGATGCAGGGATGTTTTCACACTTTCATTAACATTGTGAGATATGGCTGGTTGAGATTTTAGCTGATTCATAGAGACTAATTCATGGATCTTGATGAAAAACATCTGGCATATTGAGAGGACTGATATTAATGAGTTCGTCCAACAGATCCAAATAAAAATCCAAATCTAGTGAATTTAAATGTGTTTTTTGAAGGTGACTGTCGGGCCTTGTGCCATGCTAGTTATATGTTTTGATAGAGGAAGATGAATTGATTTAGCGAATCCATATTGTGACATGTGGCTGCGGCGTTTCTCTCACCTGCAACAAAACAGACCCAATCAAGTCTGTGCAGCTTTGAGCCCAAAGAACATCTTGGCACCTCCTGCTCTGCAAACCTCACGACGCTCAGCAGCCTTCTATATTGTTGTTGGGGCTCAAATGTCTGGCACACCTCACTGCAGACACACAAATGTTCTGGCGCCGCATGCTCCCCCTCAGTCGCTGGAGTCTGACCAATCAGACGCCGCAATCTGTGCCTCAGTGAAAGTGGGTGATCATTATATGGTAGACGGTTCAAGCTGGATCTGTGCGTGCAGCTCGCCGCCGTCTCTCTCAGCTCCAGCCCACGACGCTCTTAATCACAACAAGCATCTGGGCTCCATTATACCATGCTGGGGGCCATTGATCGTCACTCTGCAATCCACCTTGAGCAGAGCAGAGCGAGACCGGAGTCCTTAATGATGCACTGCTTTTAAACAGATGTACAATTTAACTCCGAAACGCCCTGCCTTTGATTTTTTCACTTTGCCGTAACAGAAGCCAATGCACCATATTACCGCAGATGGCAGCAACTTAGCTTTGTTGTTTTTTTCCCCATCATCTGTTGTTTATACTTTGCAGTTGTCTATCGGTTCTAATAACAATGGAACGCAAACTCTAATGAGGTTGAACATGCTGCGCCCTGGTCTAACTGGGCAGGAGTGGACATGTGTTATATTCATGTGAGGATACAGTTTTGTTTATAGTGACCACAGATCATATGCACAATTACCACTATTCATGATGATTTATTTACCACTAGCAAGATGCTTTGCTTTGGATGGCAATTATTTATTATGAAATTCTTTTTAAATGTTCTTTTCAGTGAAAGTTTCATCCTCAAACTGATCGACAGCTAATTTAATACATGATGCAACATTGAACAGATGCTGATTCTGGGTTATCGCATTTATTCATAGTCTGTTTACATCAGGAATGTAAATACATTACAATACAAAAACATTAAAGGAATTCAATTCAAATTAAACTCTGTAGGGATTAAAGATACAGCACTCAGGTGGTTTCAGACATACTTAACAGATAGGAGTCTCTCTGTCCACCTGGGTGACTACTCCTCTGGGAAGGCCCCACTTACATCTGGGGTACCTCAAGGATCCGTTCTAGGCCCTGTCCTATTCTCCCGATATATGCTGCCCCTAGCATAAAATCTAATGTCTCTTTTCACTGCTTTGCAGATGACATTCAAATATACTTGCCCCTGAACCTTAAAACTAAGACTTCACTGCAGCCCCTGCTTGACTTCTTAAATGACATAAAATCATGGATGGATTCAAATTAAATAGCTTTTTCCAACAGAGACTCCTAGCCAAAGTAAAGGCCTATCTCCCACAAAAAGACCTAGAGAGGGGGATCCATGCCTTTATAACCTCCCGTCTTGAATATTGTAATTCCCTGTTTGTGGGTTTAGACCAATCCTCTATTAAACGCCTGCAGCTCGTCCAAAATGCTGCCACTTGCCTCCTGACTAGGAAGAAAAAAGAGAGACCATGTCACAGCTATGTCGCGCTCCCTACACTGGCTTCCTGTTCGTCACAGGATCGATTTTAATATCTTAGTGTAAACTTTTAAATCTCTAAACGGACTGGTAGCGCCTTTCTTAGCCGAACTTATCCATACGCACACTCCACTTAGGGAGCTGAGATCACTCAGACCACTCAGCTCCTCCTCGACAGACCTAAGACAAGGCTCATAACCAGAGGTGGTCCAAATTTGTGGAACAACCTACCACTTCAGTAGATCTGCCCCGTCTCTAACACACTTTAGATCACTACTTGTCTCCTTGGCTTTCTCCTCGAGTTGAGTACGTTTTTATCTCAGCTGATTTGATTTATTTTATCGTATATCTTATATTTTATTTTCTCTTACTTTAATTATTTTACCTACTTGCACTATGATGTATTACATGTTACTGTCCTCTTGTTGCACCATTACACTTGTGAAGCACGTTGGCCAACCAAGTTGTTTTAAATGTGCTGTATAAATAAAATTGACATTGACATAATAAAGTTTTAAAAAACAAGAAGATCAAAGCTATAAAAATGCAGATAAGAAAATTACAATATAGAGGAGCAAAAAAAAACAAATCAAAGGAAATGTTTAATGTCAAACATGAAAGGAAGAAAAAAAACTGCTCACCTTGGATGAACCTGTTGCGGTGCAGGCTACGAATCAGTCCTTTCGCATTTCCTGTGGGGAACAGTCGACAGCTTTCTGAGCTAGAAGTGCCGGAGCCACAGCTGTGAAATCACACTCGAGTTAAGCCGCTGGGGGACACTACCGAGGAGCTAACATGTCGGGA
This sequence comes from Reinhardtius hippoglossoides, assembly GCA_006182925.3. Taxonomy (NCBI): domain Eukaryota; kingdom Metazoa; phylum Chordata; class Actinopteri; order Pleuronectiformes; family Pleuronectidae; genus Reinhardtius; species Reinhardtius hippoglossoides. The sequence goes on from CM031673.1 coordinate 3,507,255, forward strand.
AATGAATACAGCATCGACGGCTGGAGGAGTTTTCTTTGGAATTCAGAGAAGAAGGAGTTCCTGAGACGCACGGGCTCCAGTTGGTGTAAGATCCTCTTGTTTTACGCGGTATTCCTCGGATGCTTTGGTGGAATTTTTATGGGGACCATTCAGGCTTTGCTGCTCACTTTGAGTGACTACAAACCCACCTATCAGGACAGAGTTGCTACCCCAGGTCTGTCACACACCCCGCGCTCAGTGAAATTTGAAATTGCTTTCAATATGTCTGATAAGGCCTCATATAAGAAGTACATCGACAGCGTGGCGACTTTCCTGAAACAGTACGAGGAGGAACGACAGACTACTCTGATGAAATTTGAAGACTGCGGAGACTCTCCTCAGACGTACAAGGACCGTGGACGTCTGGAGAGTGACGCCGGACAGAGGAAAGCCTGTCGCTTCCGCAAGACCTGGCTCGGCAGCTGCTCGGGGGACAGCGATCCCACTTTCGGCTTCAAGGAGGGAAAGCCCTGCCTTATTGTCAAGCTCAACAGGATAGTCAACTTCCGTCCGAGAGTTCCCTCGAACAGTCAGTCACTCCCAGAGGCTCTTCGGGGCAAACTAGTGCCCAACCTCATCCCTATTCACTGCAAGAATAAGAGAGAAGAGGATGCGGACAAGATTGGAGAGATCAAGTACTTCGGCTTAGGTGAAGGCTTTCCTCTCCAGTACTACCCGTACTACGGCAAACTGCTGCACCCTCAGTACCTGCAGCCTCTGGTGGCCATCCAGTTTGCCAACATCCCTTTGGACCAGGAGCTCCGCATCGAGTGCAAAGCATACGGAGCAAACATCGACTACATGGAGAAGACCGCTACCAAGGACGCTTCCTTGTTAAGATCAAAATCAGCTCTTGACCTCAGCCGCGACGAGCGCTCTCGTTTTAAAAAACAAAATTTTATGGAGAGAGAATTGACCAGTTCAGAAATACACCACTAGTCTTGGAACATTCATCGGACCTACACTTAAACAGTTGATCTGTTTGCTTTACACTAGCTTGTCTGTGTGTTTGTCGAGGGTTAGAATCTAAAATTCAAAAATTAGCAAAATAAAATGATTCTACTGAAAATGAAAATATTCCTTGAGCCATGGGATGTATTTCATCTATTACTGTACAAACCGCGATTCCACTACTGACGTGTAGCGAGCTGTGTTTCTGTCCCCGGTGTATTTCATCCTGATGTGGTTTCCATTTATTTTTGCGAACAAATATTTTTTTGAATTATCCATCTACAACTGTGGAATAAAATTCACCTCATCACAGATTCCACCCTTGGCTTACTCCAAACTGAACTTTGAAGCAAACAGGAAGATTATGCAAAACGAGTCCCCAGCGTTTGTACTGTTTACAGAAAATGTCTTATTTTAATATTGACACTATTTTATCATGCTTTTATTGAGTCTGTTTTTACCAATTTGCAATTTCACCTCCCACCCTCCGGTCGAAGGTTTGCATCCCCAAGGTGTAAAACAAAACGCTACGGAAATAGTTTTGTTCCATCTGCAATTGTTCACTTGAACGGGCTGTGGCCAAATCTGCACACTTTAGCATTTTATCCCTTTTTGTCATGGTTTTTATAGTTTTATGTTTTTATGGTCCTCTCTTCTGTCAGTGTGTTATAATTTCCGTCCTGTGTTTTGGATTGGATATGCCTTCTCTTTTCTAAAGTAGCCTAACCTAACCTATTGCTTTTCCCTACAGCGAAGTGGTGGAGGTTACAGTGGCACTGGAGCATCACTGGTGTTGTTGTTGCCGCCGAAAAGACATTTTCTCTCTCCACACCACCGACACTAGTATCAGTAAAACATTATACTTGCCGGCACGTGTCATCTCCACATGGGCATGTGTGCTGGTACTTCACGGTGAATGATTATTGACGACCTTAGGCCCACAGCCATATTGGATGTCAGCATGATTTTTCAGTAACCCACATCTTTTTTTAGTGGTGCAGTCAAAACAACTCGTTCTGCGTTACCCTCAACACACACATTCTGCTTTCCACTGTCATACACATGTTATTCTTTAAAGAACAACGCTCTGAATCTGTCCAGGCTAATGGGGTCGTTCCTCGTGGTGCATTCGAAACAAATTGAATTGTATGTTATGTATGTTGTGATCATCGGGACCGTGCAGCAGTTGGAAATAAACTGCTTCTTCGTCCTCAAGACAAAAACTAAATCATCTAAAAATATTCAACGTAAAAGTAGCAGAGATTCGACATGTTCTTGTCTGTTAATCGTGCTCCGTGCATGAAGCTCAGCTGAACCGCTGATGCAGAGTAGATGGAGAATCAGTCGTTTCTCAGTGAAGACATCGAGGTGTGACAATCCGATCACGATTAGTGAGCAGGGATCCGTCCAGCTGTCCGGAATCGCCTGAACCAATTCAATATGCGGAGATGAAGGAAGTGCAATATTAAAAAAATGAATTTGTCAAAACATTAAAATCTAAAAAGCATGTTTTTCTCTATATTTCATTATTTTTTAAAGTCCCAAAAAAGTTCAAAGGTTGCTCTGCATTAGTGGCTGTGAGAGGCACGAGAACTCCAAACACTCATCTACTCCAGGATCAGAGAGCTGGTAAAGCGGATGAAGCACTTCGATGCTCTCTATGCCATTAGCCTGGAGCCCTGATAAAATTTAGGACGGGCATCATGCTTGGAAATTGGTTTGCAGAAGAACAAAGCACAAAGAAAAATGTAATTTTCATTTGATTAATAAATAAAGTTGAGACGTAAAAAAAAAAAATCTAATGCTATATGAGAAATGAGGGTCAGTAACGTTTTAGCACATCGGGCCTGGACATTATTTATTTCACTTCCTTCTCGTCCAGCCACTGAGGCTGAATATAATGTTGAATGTACTGTGGCCAATGAAATATTGAAAATTCATTATATGTGAAGGGCTGCTTTGGAGCCATAAATGTTGGGAATGAGATTGAAATTGAAAAGTTCTTTGGAACAAATATCATAAAAACTCACTTTCTCTATACATCGTGCACCACAGCTCAACAACCTCGCCCCTTCTTTTCTTGCAGCAGCCATTTTATCACACACAAGAAGTGTCAGGTACACGTGGGGGGGGTGTAATTATTGTTTCTCAAATGCAGTGGCAGTCATTGGTCTCACCGATTACCTGCATCACGCCACATCTGGAGGAGCGCTGCGTATGCTCTCGTATGCTTTCTTGTGAACTTGGGCGGCTGCCGGGGTCGGCTGCTGCTGCAGCTGTCGGTGGCGTTCACTTGTGATGATTGTGTTTGCTTATAACATTATAACGTGGTAAAGAGAACAAACGCTCATGTGATATTCATATCGCAAAGCTCCTGCTTAACAAGACAGATAATAGTAATGAGATCCCAGGTGAAGGTGCTTTTCCTTTGCTCCTTTCGAATTTGCTCAATGTCGTCTGACGTGTCATTCCGGCAAATGGTTACAAATGGCCGCCTTAACGCACAGATGAATAAACAAAGACAACGTATCCTCCGGCTGTGAGAGCGGAGGTGTTAGTCTTGGTGGCACTTAGCAAAGTATGATGATACAAAAAACAAAAACCTTTGTATCCTTCATAGCGTGTTGGGGAATTGTGGAGTGCTTTACTAATTCCTGAGGACAATGCACAACGGCACCATGTTGACACCGGAGAGCATCGTCTTGATGATTTGTTTTTGTGATAGCGTGTGTGTGTTTCCATACAAACACACACACACACACACACACACACACACACACACACACACACCACACACACAGGGGGGGGACCTGCACCACCATGTTCAAATCTATGTGAAATCCACTTTTTTATGTCTGTTTTTGAAAACTATGATTATTCTGTCGCATGCTCTGTATTTCATCATCACTGCCACTTGCCCTATTAATAAACTGTGTGTAACGTTGTGTTGGATGGTGGAACAATGCACCAGATGGCGTGCATAATGTGCAGTCACTGCATTATTGAATGTACTGTGTGTACTTTCAGGGGTATAAATACGAGGAATACTCAAGATATGCTGCTTCATGTCCCCCCCCCCCCATATGCTTGCATATGATACAAAACTGAAAAAAGAATAAAAGGTTATAGAAAGTGGACATCGCCCTTTATTTTGAAATCACTGTACCCTGCACGAAAAAGATGATGATAATGGCGAATGGGGGCGGGTGGCTGTTTCAATCTGCCTCCTTCTAATGTGTGCAATTCCTCTTTCTTAACCTTTTCCAGGTGTCATGGGCGAATATGAGCCCAAAATTGAAGTGCATTTCCCCACATCTGTTCTGGCTGCCAAAGGAGTTACTGTCAGGCTGGAATGCTTTGCTCTGGGGAAGTAAGTAAACAACGGCATATTGCACAAATACAGGTGGCTGTTTATTACAGCAATATCAAATTAATCACCAGGCACAATAAACCGCAGCCTATCGCCGCCTGTTGCCGTGAGAGAGATCCTTGGGATAATGCTCCCTGTGTTTTTTTTTTTGTGTCTCGTGTTGAAATGAGATCATCCCGGGTACCTGAGTGGGAACCAGGCATATCTTGTCCTCAGGCGGGATGTTAAGTGAGTGTAGAGAAGCGCAGCATCGCGGCTCAGCTGTTAGATGACATGTTAGTGCACGGAGGGGGGGAAGACTCAATGGGGAATTCTGCCCTGGGGGCCCATGTGTTCTCGTAATTGAGAGGGCCCTAATGTATCTGTGTTTCCCGGGTGCTTTCAGGGCCTGTTGTGAATGTAGAAAAGCCGAGGTTATGTCTGAGGGAGAGGAATGAAATCGGTAACAGTCGTCTGCCAGGAGGGACGGTGCTTTTTGTCCACGGAGACTCAAACCCAAAGCACTTACCTCCGTGGCTGAAGTTAGCGTCACGGTTCACGAAAGCTGCTTCGCTTTAGAAATTAATTTAAGATAAAGTTCGGGTCGGCTTGACCAAAAATGACTGCAAAACATTCTCACTCTGTTCTTTTTTAAAAAGCACAGTTGAATTGGTGTTTGACTTTTTTTACGTTAAATAATTTGACATCAGACCCAATAGTCGTGCATCCTCCTCACTCACATCCTGTTTATAAAAGTTCAGCATGAATTATTCATCGCTGACTCCTATCTTACACGCAAACAGTCTCTAATCTAGAGAGGAGTAAGGACCTCATAATTGTTTACCTTCATTTCAATTAATTCTCCACATTACGGTTTAGTCGTTTCCTAAATATATAGACTCTGCGTTCTAATCTCACACCCCTTGGTTTCCTTATGAAGTTTTAAAATAAATGTAGAACAGCCAAACAGCTTTTTGTTTTGGGGCTCCTGTGATTCTCTCAATGAAGTAATTTGCGGCTGATGGCTTTCAGTCAAACGGTGAATCGCCCCTCGTGCGTAGAGATGAATGATTTATCAGCGCACCCTATTAAGAACCGCCCATCTTTATAGAGCTGTGGAAAAACGAAGTTAGAATAGGTTCTGTTCTCCCGTTGATCAATATGTATGATGGCATGGCGAGCTCAGCCGGGGCAGAGCGGCTCTTTGTGCGTGAATGCCACAGCTCCTTGATGCGATTTTCCTCTCCTGATATTTGCCAGTGACGGTGCTTTGTAGGCCACCGTCAAGGGCAAAGAGAACAATGAGACGATGAGAATGAAAGAGAGACCCATAAAAACACAGCCCTCCTTAGTTTTAATGAGTTTTTTTGCATTCACGGGGTTGTTATGTTATTTTTAGCAGTGCCTGCATAGAGTGATTATTCATCACGAGTCTGTAGCTTGTGGGTACGTGAAAAGAAATCCTCTGTAAAGTGATAACAACTGTTTACTGTTGTGGACCAGACCACCACTGTGCTTCTGATGTTTGGAGTCATTTCATATGAATAAAAAGAGAAATATTATAAACACTGACTGGAAAGGGGAATCGTTAGTGCTTTCCTAAAAAGGACTCATCGCATCGTTTACGTGAACAGGACACGAAAGGATCCTGCAGCGAGATTCATCTGGCTTTTTGTTTTCTTTTTGTTTGGAGACATCGACTAACTATAGACCCAACAATACGGAGGATGAGATGTCTCACACAAGCGCATTGACCGAAAACACCAACACAAAAGCCACAACACAACTACAACACAAATGCAAAAAGCCTGCATTTGTGCCAAATCGTGTTTTTATTGTCAACATCCTTTGTTGCCCTCTTCCGTTGTGGTTGTTTTTCTGTCGTGTGGCTTTTGCGTGGTCGTTTTCCATCGATGTGATTGTGTGAGAAGTCTCTTTGAATTCAATCAAATCGCAAATGAATCTATAATAAAGACAAGAGAGCCACTTATATGAACAGTTTGAGCGTAGCACCATGTAAACAGTCCCGGATCCACCCCTTTGTCTGAATTCCCATCTCCTCCACCAGGTTTCATGGGAATTGATTCTGTAGTTTTAATCCAGCCTTCAAACACATCAAGCAAGAAAACAAATCGACAGGGGGTGAGAACATGAATCCCTGCTCGGGTGTAATTAGCTCATTTCTCAGGGCAGTCAGTGTTGCAAACCAAACATGTCACTGCTCACTGTCATCGTCCCGACCGCTAGTTTGCTGGTTTGTCTGTCTCCCAGCACATAGTCAATGTTTTCCTTTTGCAAGATTCCCATTAGCTTCCATCACAGCCTCGGGCTTGTAGCTTCTAGCTGTTTAACAGAGTAGCTCGGTATGGAGATGTGTTTCTGCTCTCCTTTATTTCCAGTTAATGCAAAGTTGTTTTGCGAGGACAAGCTGAAGTGAATATAGCCACATATTGATGATGGTATATGCAACTTGCAAATTTCCAAACAATCCGAAAATTCAATTCAAACCCATTGGCTTTTTCCGCAGTGTGATTTACACGACGCAGTGGAAAGCGCAGTGTTGTCGGCTGCGTTCCTTTTCAAAGGATGCTGCAGTTTGAAGTTCGCTGCAGTTCAAAAGCCTTGTTCGTTCGATGGGTTACACATTCTCCCACTCGTTTCCACTTAAAATATAATATGTAGCATGTGGTGGATGCTTTCATCCAAATTGCCTCGGTGTAGTGGATATACTTTTAGTTCCCGTGACCCCGGAGGGAATCAAACTCTCGAAACCCCTCACAGTTTCCTCTGTGAGCCGCACAGGACCACGAGGACCACGCTGTCGGCAGCGGCGGAGAGTGCCTCTTAATGACAGCACATCTCATCCCACTGCGGCTAATGTCTTTGAAAGACAAGTTGTTTTTGCTCCGATCATGCGGGTAAAATGTGGGCTTTTGTGTTTCAGGTAGATTCCTCTTCAAACAGCATCGAATTTCCTGAAGGGGCCAATGAAACCCGGAGCTGAGCAAACGAGCCAAATCCTGGGATAATATTTAGATGTTAATGAGCTGAAAACAAACCAATTCTCCAGTATTAGTTTTCATTCTGAACCTTTTCTACGGAACTAGTCTTGATGAGGGCACAACAATTGTGTGGAATGTTAATTAGGATGTAATCTACAGCGCTTGCCTGTGGGGGTGCGTTCCCGAATGGAAAACTGTAACACTTAAAACTAAACTGTATGCAACACATTCACAATAAACGGGGGATATAATACTCACTTTGGAAAGATCTACCTTGCAGAGCTTCGTAGTTTTTACATCTTCTTTTCAGAAGTTGTCCAAATGTACGTAGACAACTGGACTTGCTTGTGTTTCTCGAAGACGTTTCACCTCTTAAGTTAAACAGACTCAGCGACTAAGATGTCTTCTTTTATTCTTCGACGGGCAGAGTTTCTTATTTCCAAACCGAATGAGTCTATTCTCTGCCGCCCCCCGCCCCCCGCCCCCCCCAGTCCTGTGAACACATACAGCTCATTACTCTGAGCTCCGAAGGGAAATGCTGCCGTAGACTCAGGAAGATTCAACCCCGATGCCCCGGTCCCTCAAGGTCCCTGCAGACTCGCCATGTTCTCTAACTTATCAGGAGTTTACTCGGAGACAAAGGTCTCAGCAAACTTCTTCCTCACATATATAAGGACTTTTTTTTTTCAAAACAACTGCACGTAATGTTCACAAGTACCGATTCAATCTCTCTTTATTAGAATGTATGTAATTTATATGTTCTTAGAAGCCACAGAGGCATTAAAATGAAAAAGCCAAGCACTAAATATATGGCCCCAGATATTAAATTTCACCTAAGACTTTTATTGTTTAGTTAACTCACTATTACAGTATATAATATAACCACAATGGTGGGGGTGATACTAGTTATGATAGTTTTTGTACATTATTTAATAAGAATAATGTAAAACACACCTTCGCCTTATAGTCTCCTTAAATTCAATCCCGCTGCAATATCCGATTTTTCTTTTCATATCTCTCAATATTGAAGAAAGTTGAATAGAAAAACCCGAAAACTGCCCCTTTTGTCCACGTCTGTGCCAAAATGTAAAGACTCATTTCTTGGCCCAGGTCCATTGTTCCCTAAATTTCCATGTAAATCCTTTATGTAGTTTTTTTTGCATAATCCTCCTGACAAAGAATCAGACAGAGGTGAGAACATCATCTTCTTAGGTAAAATTACATTTCTTCCTCATCTGAGGGATTAACCGGAATTCACGAGACATAAATATCAAATGTAAAAAAAGCTCAACTTTCCATGTTTTAGTCATTGTACATCGTAATATATCTTCTCTTAAGAAACTTAATCTACCTCATATTCCACAGTTGGGACACAAATTAAACATTAATCAAAACTTTGTCTCAAGACAAACTGACAGAACTTCGTCCCCGGATCCAGAAAGTTTAGGCTCCGCTGACTGAAATGTGTTTGAATCCACCGACTTCATTATTGAGCTTCACGCTCTCGGTGATGCGAGGAAGCCTAAATGTGTGCTGTGAGGTAATGAGCTAACAATTCAAAAGAACCAAATTTAAACCATTAGTCGACAAAGAAAAAGGGGGAAAGAATGTGACATAAAACTTCCTTCAAAAATGAAAAGGGAATAACACTTTGTTTAATATAAATCACGCTCTGAATCCTAATTTGAGCTCATTGCCGCCGAGAGCGCCTTCGACGCCCTTGTGAAAATTTGGAACGGATCAAAAAAAAGCTCAGGGATGTAACGTTTTTTTCCATCTCCAGCTAAATGATTGATGGGTTCACCGGAGGTTTGTGCTGCGTCAGATTTCCATCTCTCAGAGACACGTCTGCTCTCGTTGTCGTACAAGAGAGCGCCGCTGATAGCGAGCTCATAGTCAGACGCCCTCCTCCTCCCGCCGCCGCGTGTGCAAGTCATCTATCACGGAGAGCCTATAGGGCGAGACGTGAATAAACAAGGATAGATGGCGGCGCTCACACACTAATCATAAAGTCCCGTGGAGTATTGTCTCCGTCCCTCGGGGAGCTGGGGTCTAATGCGGGGGGGGTCATTTGCTACAGTAAATATATCATGAGAGCGATCAAAAGGTTAATGACTCACATGTGGAGAAGAACCAATATTAAATAGGTGTCGTGGCGTGTCAGTGGTTAAACTCAAGATAAGGGCTTCTGGGATCTCTCATTGTTTATTGATTTGATTATTAATATTTTAATGAATCATGTCTACGTAAATGCCCACAACGATTTTTTTCCAAAGGCTCGTTTGCTTCTTTTCTTTTCCACGAGCCGTCCGAGGCTCAGCCGACTTGATTTATAAATATTACATCGATGCAATAATCGCGAGTTTTAACATCTAAGAAGTATAAAACTCAGAGATATAAATTATTCAGATTTTTTTTTCTCCTGCAGAGGAAAACAAAAAAAAATAGCTGGAAAGAATCCATCAAGGTTATCGTTTTGATTTTCTATCTTATGTTTACAGAGAAATCTCAGTCTGTCCGTTGCTCGCGACTGGAGAATCGTTGGCCTCACATGTTTAGGGCCCAAGGAGGTGCAGGGAGGGATTTCCATGTGTTTTTTGGACTCTGATGCTTTGAATATTGATATAAAACTTTGAAAAGACGACCGGCTCTCTGTGGCCGTGGTGTCTGGGACTCATCGACGTGAGTGACCTCGTCGATCGTGACAACAGCACGTTCACGACAACGGCAACGAATCCCCCAGTTCAGGGTTCTGTGCGTCAAACTTCATCCAACTTTAAATAACTACATTCACAAGCTATATCAAGAACAAACCTTCAAATATAACTAGTAATTGTATATCACTATTAAAAGGTCATTGTCAGATGTCAGGTTAATGTTCTTAACAAAAGAAAAACCTGTTCACCTCTGAATCACATCATCATTGCAGCTCACAGCCTGTCTTCTCTCCCTGACTCCATCACTGACTGTATGTATACATCATGCTGCTCTCCCCTCACAGTCCAGTGCCAACAATCACATGGAGGAAGATAAATGGCAACATCCCCAAGAAGGCGCGGCTCCGCAAGTCGCAGGCCGTGCTGGAGATCCCCAACATTCAGCTGGACGACTCGGGGACGTACGAGTGCAAAGCGGAGAACCCGAGAGGGGGCACGTCCTTCAAAGGACAGCTGCAGGTCTACAGTGAGTCATCCTTATTCCTGTGATTTCTTTTTTCTTTTCTAATAATCAAACAATGTTGCAGTGTGAGGATGTGTTTGTGTTCCAGGGGGCACAGCGGTGCGAGGGGTTCAAACTACTGTTGAATTTTTGATGAGCTGTTTCATCCGCGTAGTTTCCTGCGGATTTTTAATGATGCGGTTTCACTTTTCTCTAATTCAATGAGGAATTGTTGGCCGTGGACTTTCTGACCAGTCCTTGGACCAATCGAACGCCCATCAGAGACAATCCAGTAACAAGGGTTCCTCAGCTGAATGAACAAGATGTTTCTCTCTCGAACAACAACAACAACAATTTCACTGTGAGGTTGTTGTTGTTGTTTTCAGGGCAAAACCTTCTGAAATCTTTCTCTTTTGAGTTGTTATTTAACATAATGTAATTATTCTGTAATATTCTTTTCTGGTAGTTTTATTCATCCAAGTCTTTCTCTGAATTTGTCCGAGAAACCTGTTTTGATTTTGTGGATTTTGTTGTTTTCTTTTTAAACCTTAGTAAACATAAAATAATCTGTTGGCTAGAAAACCAAGGACCATAATGTATCTATACTCTCATCTTAAACCTAATGCAGGTGTATATGATAATAATGAAGTAGACAAAATAATATAGTCTGGAAATATAGTTCATAAACATACATTAAAACCTTTGCATTAAAAATGTTCAAGAGATTTAAAAGACTCTCAGGATGTTATTAGTGTCCGTTTTCAGTAGGTTAACTGTTTCACAGTTTCACAGTTTCAGGAAAAGTAAAGCAGTTATTTACTTTACTAAATTTAGTTCGACACCGCAAATATTCATCTATAATCATCAAATGATCACTTTTGTGTTTTGCGTTAGGATGAACCTGAGTTTTGCAGTTTTCTAGCCCACGTTAGGAACCTGTAAGCTTTTCAAATTACTGCTTCTGCCCCCATGTCCCCTGTTCTGTTCTTCTCTGTCTGAGCCATGTGCTCGGTCCCGAGATAACAGAGTCCACATTTCCAAAGCCGTGCGCTTCTCGGCAACCCCCCCCCCCATTCTGTTGCCATCACAAGGAGAATAGAGAGTTTCAATTTATAGCAGCTTCACGCTAAATGTAATTTCCACAGGTGAGCTGGTTGTTTGAACTTTCACGGTGAGGGAGCCTTTTCCTGAACATAACAATTCAATTAAATCACACTTACAAAAGCGTTTGTCTGCATCTGGCAGCGTGATATAAGATACACAAAATCATTCCTCTGGTTTTGTCGTGTAAAACGTAATTGCTCTTCTCTGTTTGATCTCTGTAGGTTAAAACTAAATCACATATCGGTGGTAACGTTTACATCTGTGATGTCACCAAGTGAGAATCTAGTTTAAGAGTTTTTATAGCAAAAAGCACAAATATAGGAGGTTGAAATAAAAAAAAGGTTTGACAGTGATTGACACAAGACTGACAGGAGGATCCAGTCCCAGTACCAACACCTTTTAAATGTTTTATTCTTGTGAATGTGCAAAAATTTAAATATGTACAACCTCAGATCAGACAAAAATAAACTGCAGAATAGAGAAGAGGTGTGTGTGCAGTGGTCTATTGAAGTGTGCGTCTCTCATGGAGACAATCAGCGCTGAGCAGTCGAAGGTGTGACAGATATTCTCAGTAGCATGTGGAGTCGGACAGGAACTCACATTGCAGCTTGGAAATTCTGTGGAAACAAGAACAAGGAAAGAGGAGGAAAGAAAAGAACAGAAGCTTAATGGTTAAAGGGCCCGAGGGAGAAGGCAGGAGGGAGGAGAGAGAAAACAGTGTCACAAAAGATTGCATTGGACGAGGAGGAGAGAGGAGAGGGGAGAGGAGGGGAGGAGGAGGAGGAGGAGGAGGAGGAGGGATTAGGAAGAGGAGGAGGGGAGGAGGAGGAGGGGAGGGAGGAGTGGAAGAATAGGAGAGAGGGGAGGGAAGAGGAGAGGGGGAGAGGAGGGGAGTGGGAGAGGAGAGAGAGGATTAGGAGGGGAGAGGAAGAGAGAGGGAGGAAGTGGATGAGGAGGAGAGGAGAGGAGAGGAGGGATGAGGAGAGGAGAGGAGAGGAGAGGAGAGGGAGGGGAGGGAGGAGAGGAGAGGAGAGGAGAGGATGAGGAGGGGAGGAGGAGAAAAGAGGAGAGGAGGTTTCTTCATTTTGACAACCCTGTAACTCTGGGTCCCGTCAGTGAAAATCCCGGCTCTATTTTCTTATGTACAAACAAAAACGTGTGAGAAGTTGCTTTGATCAGAAGTTCGTGTTGGATTCTGTCAGAAACTGTTTGTTTGGTTGTTGGTGGAAAAATTATCTCAACTGGAGGTTTGTGTTTCAACCACAAATAAATACAGCTTGAACATCTGAAAACAGATGCACCACTGGTCGTGAACATCAGAAACATCGTGAGTCCAGCCTCGTTTACGCAGGACTCACACACATGTTGCATATTAACGCTCGACGGTATCACGATAATCTGTCGATGTCGATATATATATCACATATAAAGCAAATCACTATTTCTGTCATTTCTGCTTCAGACGGTGAAAAGGATTATTACCTGTCTCTTTGGGGGAAACATGCTTTCAACACAATTTGCTTCTTGTCCGACTTTTAATAGCCCAAAATATCTCCACGCTACCGAATTCCTCCGACCCGTCTTTTCAACGATGTCCTCGTCTTCTGGGTCTTGGACTGTAACTCTCTTCCAGCCCCATGATTGGTTCTAGTCTCATCATCACAGCCACAACAATCACAGTTTAACAACATAAGCCTAATAAGTCTGACAAACTGATTTCAAAGCTTTCTATCATCCTGGATATGTTGCACATCATTTTAAACATCCCTCTTCCCTCGTGTTGATGTCGACTGTAGAATAGATATGTGTGTTATTTTTCTTCAAGATGAAAGAGCAGAGGATCAGAAAATGAAGATGTCTTATTACTGGAAGTAAAGTGTGATTTTGAAGTTTTTCCAGGGGCCAGAAATAGAGAGAAGCGGTGAATGTCGGCGCAGTAAAGGATTCAAGGATTTTAATGTAAAGTGACATCAAAAGACTCAAAAAGCAAACACTTAAAAAGAAAACACACAGAAGGTGCTGAAGTTGGTTTTGAAAAAAATAAATAATTTAAACGTGTGTGAGCTTCTTTTAGCCCCTGTGGCATCAAGGGATTATATAAAAAGAGGTTCGGTCTATTTCACTGTCTGTTTTAAATACAGCCTCTCACATTGTAGTGTTGACAATTCGTTTATACATGTATCCTGATTACTACATCCACCCTGGTGCTTTGGGTGTGTTTTTCAAGGATGTAATATTCATATACGTGTTGTTTCTTTTGTTCCAGCCTTCCCTCAGTGGGTCAGAATGATTAATAACACCCAGATGGATAGTGGAGAGAAGCTCCATTGGGAGTGCAAGGCCACGGGGAGGCCCCGGCCCACCTATCTCTGGCTCCGCGACGGGCTGCCCTTGACCCCCCAGGTACTTCACCCCCGCGCCGGTCGCACCATGAACGTCTGAATTATTCCTGCACCTGTATAGTAAACGTCTTTAGTTTATTCAGACTTCAGCTTCCTTTTTTAATACACGTCGTTCATTTTTTTTTTTTCTGTTTTCAGGGTCATGTTGTGATAATGAACGGAGACCTGACCATTCACAACGCGCAGCGGGCCGACTCGGGGATGTACCAGTGTGTCGCAGAGAACAAATACGGGGCCATCTACTCCAGTGCTGAGCTGACCATTCTAGGTATCTACGTTTATATCACAGCTCGGCACTTTAAGTTTATAAAAAAAGTACAAATAACGATATAATAAAGAAACTAAACAAAAGGGCATTGGAAGGCTGCGTTTGATGCGGGTTACCTCGGTGCACGTTTCTTGATCCTCTGCAGAGAATTGAATTGCAGACAGAGTATTGGCATCTGAATGAGGTAGCAGATGATAGGTAAGGGAGATTGAAATGCAAGTGGGGGAACTGTGAGAGGTGCTGATTGCCAATCAATGGGCCCCTGATTTTGACGGCATGAATAAAAGAAGGATCCCTTATGGTTGCATTCAATGAGGTGTCCGCGCACGTCGGGTCGAGGGGAGAGCCGGAGCAGTTGCACATTATTCCGCAGCAGAATGAAAAAACAATGACTTGTAGCTATAGATTTATACTAATGGGAGCAAACACTAGACGGGGAGACATCGATGGTTCCTTTGATGGAGTTTAATGACTCCATTAGGGTCTTATCTCCGCTCTATTGTTCGTCATCGAAGCACAGACCACACGTGGAGCCCAACAAACCTTCACTTTGGACTCGACTTTAATCCGATGTTTATTAGTCGGAAGCTAAATTCCAATTATAACTCGCAGTAATTGCCAAATAACAGATTTATAATGAAGTATTTCTAGTGGTTTTGTACACAGCGGAAGATTGCACTTGTAAGTTTAAGGACATTAACAGCCGAGGAAAACTTCTCGGGCTTTTTAAAAAGGCTTCGGGGCTGAAAGCACAACAGTCAGTGGCTGTTCACTGTTCTGTGTTGATGCACTATTTTCTCCTTGTCATCTTCTATACTGGGACACATCTGGTGACACCCACTCCCCTTCCATGTTTCCCTGAGGGACAGTTTGATTTACTGTCTGCACGGCGTGCCCTTTTTGGAAGGGAATCTGTGGCATTTAAAAAAAACAACAACCCTGCAACAGGACAAAGTTTGTTTTGTACATTGTTTCCAGTTTAAAATCAGTGGAAACATCCACTGTGTTTCGTAAGAGGCAGGGCTACAGATTTTAATAATCTTCCTCTGCGCTGACGAGGAGTTGCTTTTCCTGCCTTTTTCTCCCAGTCACAGTCACAATGATGATATTTGGAAGCGCGTGATGAATGTTTTCATAGCGTGACCCCCCCCGGGCATCACTTCCCAGTGACCTGTGCTCTGTGGGAGATGTCCACAAGCAAACACTATCAGGAAACATTACACGGCTAATAACGGCCTGAAGATGAGCGATCGCCGGAGGCTACGTGGGGGCAGCGGCGGCCCCGGTGCCGGCGATCTTGTCCCAGATCCAGCTCTTCTGGGAGGGTAGCAGGTGAAGCAATAAGGGTAGTGCTGCCACCAGCTGCAGGCCTGTTCTTATTTTTGATTAAAACAAATACTCACAGCAACTGCTCTGTTTTCTGCTGGTTTTGTTCCTGTCTGCAGGGACCTCTGCCACTCAGGCAGCTACTCAGGCTCAAAGACACAAGTGTCGCAGGGAGAGGGGTCAGCCTGTAGCCACAGATGGGATTGAATTGTCATTGTGTGTAATGTCACGTATAAAGCGTCATTCAGGATTTGAATAATCAAGGCTGACAAGGCCTCGCAGCCAGTAGATGGCCTTGATGTGTGACACAGCTCGGTACCAGGACCACATCAACTCTCCTGCCCGAAGCCCCATTTAGACCGTCACGGCTTAATTCGTTCTCTTGAGCAAGTAATAATTATAAAAAAATTTTCATGTTGTGTGTTTATTATTCACTCAGGGAGCTCGGTTAGACACGGGTTAAAACTATTTCCCCCAAAGCGGAGGAAACCATCCAGCCATGTCATCGTTAACGTGATGACATCAGTTACTGAGCAGACTCCACAACACATATTCATATAATTGTGAATTAACACAGAGTTAAGACAAAGTATGGAACATTATACGGTATATGAAAACATGTTTAAATCTGCGTTATTATATGTACGCACGCTTTGAAATGTCTTATGGAAAAATCTGGTTATTAGTATGTTGATCGAGTACTGAACCCGCCAGCGATGTGGAAATAATTATCTCGAAATGCCACAGCTGAAAAGTTTGATCACGTTTTCAATTCTGTTACGTTTTAGCTGCAGGACATGGGATTCAAATGGCATCGGGATATTGTTATTTTACCACTAGGGGGCAGAGAAATATCCAAAGCAAATGTATGGAAATGAGCTCGTTAAATATTAGTACAGGTTTAAAACTGAATACATCTTCATTTTAGTCGAGTAAAAACTGTATTTAACGCATTTATCTTGACAAGAGCAAAAGTTTTAATCGCAAACAGTATAAATATTATCCTTTTTTCTTACATGTTAAGATCTTCTGTTGTTTGTCTCACACAGCGTCGCCTCCGGTCTTCGTCCCGAACCCCGTCCGGGTCATCGCCACGCTCGGCAAGGACGTGTCGCTCGAGTGCAAACCCAGAGCGTCGCCCAAGCCGCGGGTGATGTGGAAGAGAGGAGACAGACGGATACAACCGAATAAAAGGTAGAGCAGCTCTTCGGAGGCGTCGGGTTTCACTCTCCAGCTTTTCACAAACTGGATATCTCGTTTTTGATCGTGTTGGTTGGAGAGTGTATGAAATAACGAGAAGCACTCCGGGGTTATTGATCTCTGTGAGAGAAACAATTCTCTGTTCACCTACAGTTTGTGGGAAGCTGTCAGGGATCCAGTGTTGTGCTCAAGGGCAGTTCAGTAGAGCAGGGGTTCAAACCTTAACCCAAACCGAGGTGGACTCTATGTTCATAATAACAAACACTGACTGCACAGCCCCACACACTGTATATGGTGACACGTGGGATTTGAATTGATATCATAGATAAAACGTCAAAATGGGAGTTTGGGGAGTGAATAAGTGCATTTTTGGCATTAATCTTTTCCTGGTTATTTATTTTTTATGTCTCTAATGATTTAATATAACAAAGATATTGAAGTAATATATACTTGCAGTGCCGCAGACTCCTACTGTTTTGGAATTGCACGATAAACTGTCAGAGCCCCGGAGCCTGTTACAACTTGTGATATTGAAATGCGAAAGGGAAACTCCAAATATCCCTGATGTAGGGATCCGCCTTAAGCCCTTTATTGTGCAAAAAAAAGGGGGCTTGTTTCACCGTCTGAAATAAAACCCCTTCAAGTACTTTTATATGTTTTAGAGCGAGGATTAATTTCTGCCGCCGTCCCGGGACAGATTGTGTACGTTTTACCCGCTCGCAGTTATAAATAGCCTCAGATCGGCTTCTTCCTCTGCACAGCTTAAAGTACAGAAAACTGTTAGAGAAACTTAATTCCCCTGTAAAATATGTATGAAGCCGTAAAAAGAGCTTTGTCTCCCTCGATATCTTTATATTGTTTTCCGTCAGAGCTTTGCAGGATAAATTGGAGCCTTGTCATCGCGGCTCAGGCCTTTTGAGGGAATATATATATATACGTGTCTTGTTGTAACACATCACAGTTTCATTACTGTAACTGGAATTAAGTGTCACTGCAAGAATAAAACACCTTAGGTACCGCGGGGAAGCTCTGGAGATGCGGCCCCCCCCCCCGCAGATGCCGACAATTTAGGCCGCACAATTGCATTTGGAATTCGCATGCAGTTTGATGCATCATCTGTTATGAGGGAACATCTCTCAGTTGCACCTAGAGGGGGGGCCGAGCAGGGGCGAGGGTCCATCAATCAAACTGAGCGACGCCGCTGAAGTTATCAGTCACTGCTTAGCGTCCCTGGTCTGGAGGGAGAGGGAGAGAGAGGGAGAGGGAGAGAGAGGAGAGAGAGGAGAAGAGGGGGAGGAGAGAGAGAGAGAAGAGAGAAGAGAGAAGAGATGAGAAGATGCAGTGAGATGAGAGGAGGGAGGGAGAGAGAGGTGAGAGAGAGGGCAGCGAGGAGTGTGGCAGGTACGAGAGGGAGGGCGGATCGAGTAGTGAGGGAGGAGTATGTAGCGATGGTCGAGATCAGTTAGCTCTAGCATGTGTTCGGAGGTGAGAGAGCACACAGACAGAGAGGTAGCAGAGGAGGGAGGAGATGAGAGAGGAGGAGAAGAGCGTGAGGGGAGAAGAACGGGACCTTTTGTTTATCAGCTGAGATTCAGCAGTCTGTTCAACACCCCCCACAGCGAGGGCAGCCAGTTGATAGTCCGATCCTCGCTCCTTCAAAAACACGATCGTCACAGACCTCCTGCAGTTGGATAAAAGCAGAGAATTCATAGTTTAGTGTAATTATGGTGAGTTTGGAGATGGGTGCATATCTGTAATTTGCTATAGAGGTAATTTTAAGACCTGGTTTAGGTGTAACTGATTGACGGGGATAGAGTTGTTTGAGTTTGTTGCCCTAAAATGTGGATTGTTGGCCGTGACTTGTCTGGAGATAACTTTCAAATCAATTTGTTTCCTCAGCTTCAAATCCCCTAATCTTGTTTTTTTTTTAAATCAGATTTCAGATGTTGTTGTGACTTTAAAGCAGAAAATTGTTCACAAATAATATTATTGATAAAGCAGTTACTTAATCTCCTCCCTCGGTGAAGAAGTGTCATTCACCATTCAGGTAATTATCTTCATTTTGTGTAATTTTAACTTCTCACAACGTCCTCAGAAACTCTGTGGTTTCATCGTCTGAAACTCAAACAGGATATTTGTTTTTAAATGACCTGCACTAAAGCAAGTGAATGACCTGCACGACACAGTATCTCCGCTCAACCTTGTAAACGAGTGATCTCTATCTCAAAGAATCGAAAAGAATCTAAATCAGAATAAAGTCGTGCATTTCCTGGTTTTGACCCGGATGACTCCTGCGCACGTGTCCTGCCTTTTACCGTGTAGTGAAGTAAAGAGTGTACGGATGGAGAGCGGCTCTGTTCTCGGAGGAACAGGCGCAGGAATCGAACTCCGCGGCGTCACGTTTTATCTGGCATTGACAGCTGTGCTGACTTAATGAAGGTTTGTAATTAACATGGATTTCCACTAATGTTTGGGGCTTTTGTCTCTTAAGTAGAAAGTATTAGTGCCACGAGTTTGAAAGTACGTGGCCGACTCAATTGACTCCCACGGGTTTCGGGACAATAGGTGAATAATTTGGCAATTTTCATTCTGAAATGGAAAAACGTTTTTTTATTGCTGAATGATTTTCTACTTTATGAAAAATAAGAAGACTTCTGTTGCACTTCACCCAACTTCACCCCCCCGGAAACCTTCACTTTGAATATATGTTCACATGCTGCAGGTTTGGCTGTAATCTTTTAATGTTTCCCTTTAAATTTTCCTAAGGTTGAACCGTTTTGCATATTGTGTATTATTGCCATCAGTCCCTATCGTGTCCTTTCTGCCTCAGTGTCCTTGTCAGATGTGAATTTCCTCCCTAATTTGAAAAAATGTCTCCCGGCTGCAGATTGCCTCTGAACTGTGTACGTGTGGCGAGATTTGGTCACGCCCTCACAAATTCCTCTTTGCCAATTTCAATCACCTTTGCCCGTGATGAAAGAGGTCGGCGTTCAAATAAATAAAAATAAATACCCAACAACATCAAGCAGTGCTTCACGCCCCAGCCCCAGCCCCAGCCCCACCCCCGCCAATCTGATTGTCTGATTTGAGATTAAATAGATTTTCTAATATAAAGAATAACTTCGTAAACGTGCACCCCCCACCTCCGTTATATTGTGATATAAATATTTATATTCTGTGACTTGCACAGTGAGGTTAAAGCCGCGGTTCCACATAAGTCACAATACTATACTTAAACATGATTTCTCCTCGGCGGCCATATGCTCCCACACCTGCTTCTATAGTGTTGTTACATCCAGCTCTTAATTGTCCGGCTGTTATGTACAAGTCAGACTCGGTGAAAATGTAAATACTACAATGCTCGTGTCCTTCAGCCGGATGAGGGGCGACTTGAATGAACGCAGACGTGGCGCCGGGTTGTGTTTTCCTCGCCGTTACGCCCGCGTTTCCCAGGAGGACACGTCGCTGATGTGCACATCTTGCTCTTTGTCAGATTTTTTTTTGCTTTAGAATCATTAAAACGCAGCAACACTTAGCGGTTTGTCGGGTGGATCCATGAGCGCCGGGCAGCGTCTGTTTGGATTAATATTGATGCTGAGGAGCAAAGAATCGTAACAATTTTTATATTATCGCTGCCAAGGAGGTTATGTTTATCACCCCTGTCCGTTTGTTAGTTAGTTAGTTTGTTTGTTTGTTTGTTTGTTTGTTTGTTTGCTTTAAACTCAGTTGAAGAATGGATCATTCGGTTTTGTCACTTTCTTGAACATTCTTGAGAAATAAGTTTATCTACATTTTCATCGTCAGGCAATAATTCATGGATTTTGATGGAATAAAAACCACATTTACACATTAAGGGGGAACTGATTTCTGTGAGTGTGTGAAATTTGGTGCAGCCTAATTGAATTGACTGTTGGGCCTTGGCGTGGGGGGGGGGGGGCGCTCCACTGAGTGTCATCCTGGTTTAATGTTGTGTTCTCCACAAATGTTTTTTGACATTTTTCTATAATTACGGAAGTGGCTACCTGTTGTGTTCTCGTGAAGGCTCCAGATGAGACGCAGTGTAACCGCATTAAAAGTCAGAGGAAGAATCCGTTTGTTCTCTGCATCGACGACGTCGTGTCGCGTTTGTCCCCGAAATCTTCACCAGCATCTTGAATAACATGTGTTTCGATCAGATTAAATTATTGATTGATCCTTATTCAAAAATAAGCATATTTCCATGTTTTTTTTTTGTTCAAGGTTGCACAACGGATACAACCACGGCTCCTGACTCCACCTCCCTCGGTCCTCTGAGCCTTTTTCTCACAACACAAACAACTCAGCGTCGGAAGTTTTCTTTTGTCCTCAAAGGCAGCGATAGTAACATTTCTGCTGTAAACTGTTTTATTCTATATTTCCCACCGGGAATCTAATGAATGTTTAATTCAAGAATATCCGAGCAGTTCTTAGTCTCATCCCGAGTGAACGTTGCTATTCTTGTAACATGACACACCGCAAACATACAGTATCACTCCCCCCACCACCACCTCAACTCGCTCTGCAACTGTTCGTACGCGAATTTGTTTCTCATTCCCCCGTATTGATTTTTGTGTCCTCTGTCACAGGATCATGTTGTTGCGGAACAACACTCTGAGAATTGTTAACTCCAGCCGAGCGGACGAGGGCAACTACGTGTGCCTGGCGGAGAATCAGTTCGGCTCGGCAGAGATGACGGCCATGCTGTGGGTAAAAGGTAAGTGATGCCCCGGGGGCCTTTATTTTCTGCCAAATTAGCACAAGTCGGCCACGGGTAAACAGTCCCCGATGTCATTTTTCCTCCCACCTCTGCTCCTGTGCCAGGAAATTTATCGTTCTTGCTCAACCGTGAACCGAGGGCCCTCACATTCACGAATCACATTACAAGGACACACTTTAGCAGCGTAAAGGCTTCTGTCTCATCGGGCCCCTGTTCAGACCGGGTATTAACTTCTGTCTCGAGTGATTCGGTCATAAGTGGACAGCTCTAAGTACACGTGAAAACGCAGCCGGATGCATTGAGGACGCGTTTGAGATTTCGATCACTCAGACCGAATTCAAGGGAGTGTGAATTCTTTCTGAACGTGACTGCGTCCTGGACCGACTTCTCACCTGACGTCCTCTGGCTCTGCAGCTCCAGACGTTTACTGGAACTTATCCTGCCAGGAACATGTGTGCGAGATAATATTCCAGTAAAACCCTCAGCGAGCGACTGGGCGTGTTGGTGACGTTTCCAACCCGTGACAGACGTGAGGCTGGAGGAAGAATCTCAGAGGAGCCATAAACTTAGAGGACTCCGGCGAAAATGTCAAAGTTGAAAGACAACGAGCTTCAAGGACATAATTATTTTTTTGCAAACAGAAATGATGGACAGGTGTATTTGCATATAGAGTGAGGAAGTGGTCACTGCAGAGACACATGGAGACGCATTCTAATGCCAGGGTTTGAACTGACGCCTACTTGTGATCAGGTTACACAAAATGTTCATGCCAGGTTTGAGCAGAGCCACAGATGCACCGTACACAGTCTAGTTGTGTTGGGACTTTCTCTCTGGCGGAGGTGAGTGTCACGAGAACCCGAGCAGAGGGTCGGGGTCGGGTTCTGGTGGTCGCTCTGCTGCGTCGGGTTAGCCTGAGGTGACAGTGCAGCAGCTTTGTGCTTCCAGAGGCCATGCGTGTGGAGCTTAGCCCGGTCAGGGTGGAGGTCACCGTGGGCGAGAGCGTGGTGCTGAGCTGCAAGGCGACACACGACACGTCGCTGGACGTGGCCTTCCAGTGGCTCTTCAACCAGAGAGCCATCAACTTCCAGCAGGACGGCGGCCACTTTGAATACATCCAAACCGTAAGAGCAAGAGTAAGAGCAAGTCTTTCATCTGTTGGTTTTCATGTAATTGTCTGATAGTAGTTTGCTGATATTGCGAATCAACCTCTTTGATTTGAAATGATTGAGTTGTTTCCATTTGTTCTCTTTCTGTAGTTAATGTTTTCTACTAATTGCACCAAACACCCACAGATAAGAAGATCATTATTTAGAATAAAGGTCAGAACTTTATTGAATCCCACAGTCGTATACTATATATCAAAGACTGGGTTGTTGTTTGTAATGGCCTTGAAAGGAAATAAAGGTCGAAACAAGGTCAGCGATGGTTTAGAATATGAAGTAGGAGTGAATGTAATGAATTAGAAGAATATTTATAATGTGAACTTATCAAGGTGAATGAATATAATGATGTTTGTAGACATATAACATGGTCTACGCTCATCTTTTCATTAAATTATGGCAGTGGAAAAACATCGTTATGAATCAATTCTCGACGGCTGCACAGTCACTCCTGCTGAAACGTTCTGTTTGACTTAAAGGTTTTAAAAAGTTGGAGGGCGTGAAGGTCGTCTGAGGAAGGAGTCGTAGAAATGATCCAGACAAAACGTGAAATACACACAAAACGGACAAAAGCATTTAAACCTTTTCTCCTCCTTTAACATCAAGGTCACATCGTCAACCGGCACCTTTAAACACATTCTGTGTTTTCCTCGTTCCTTTGGTTTACTCGAGCGTCGGGCTCAGAAAAATATATCTACTCTGCAGTGCGTAGAATGATTAGCGATATATACCGCACTAGCTGGTTTGTATGATCTACTGTTGGTTAGCTTCGTCCCCAGAATGCAATGAATCCTGGGATAGGTTGCCCCCCCCCCCCCCCCCGAGAAGGAACCACCTTTAGGATCCTCCGTGGGCTCGGGAACAGAAGGACATAGTTATTATTTGTTTAACTGACTCTTTTTCAGGTTTAGAGGCATTCAAATTTAAAAACAGAAGAAGTAAATTGAACTCGAACCAAGATTCAGAATATTACTCCCATTCGATGCATATTCCTGAAGAGCATTATGAGGCTGCAAGATTAATTGAGTTTTACATTTTACATTTCCCCCTCCCCTGACAAAAAGAAAGAAATCGCCAGCGACGAGGACGACTTACTTACGTCTCTATCTCTGGCAGTGGCTGTTAAACTCACATCTGCCTGGATGTGTCCTCTGCTACTGCCCGGGCTCTGGAGGGAACGTATTTGCAGTGACATCCCTTTACAGGCAGCACAGATTCCTGGCTGATGCATGGTTTGTAATTTTAATCAGGTTTCGTACTAAACAGCTGCCTGTAGACCTTGAATTATTCCCAGTTTTGCCTCGGGCGTTTCTCATTTCAACAGAGAAAATACGGGCGGCTGAAGAATGTAGCAGCGAGCGAGCACCTGAATTAAACAGGGATCTCTCGAGCCACATGAGCCTCGACAGGATGTAGAGGAATCACACTCTCTCTTGCTAAGCACAGTTACACTTTGCTCCTCTAAATGCCTGACTCATTCTCCATGCTTTGCTTTTTTACAAATTGCAGCAGTCCTCCACGGTGGATCTGATGATTAGGAGCATATTGCTGAGGCACGCTGGGAAGTATGGGTGCCGGGCCCAGACCAGCGCTGACACGGTGTTTGCCGAGGCTGAGCTTCTCGTGCGAGGTGAGCTTGTTATCTGTCTGTCTGCAATGCAACATCTTTGCTGGAGGAGGTGACTCACTGCCCCCCCCCCCCCCCCCCCCCCCCCCCCTTGCATTGAATCAGCTCCCTATGGCAGAATCCACATGTTTTATTTTTGGAGTTTTTACTCCAGGACGCTCTGAGGAAAAGTTTTTGGGGGGTGAAGAGGAATAATAACAACAGGCTGGACTCAGTCAGTGCACATATGGGATCCTAACTATTGTTTAAAGACGTATTTAAAGTCAGTGAATCTATTCTGTGGAGCAGTTACTGTGAATCAAGGAAATTAGCCACAAATGTGTTTTCACCGCAGCGGGTCTGAGGAGTCGGCCAATTAGACATTAGAGACAATTTCCACACTATCGGAGCCGTTTTGATCATCTTGACTAATTTTTACGGTCACTGTGAATGTGTGCCGGACAGACGGTCCGTCTGCATGAGCAAGTTCGATACGAGCTGCTGAGCAGACGAGCCGTCTCGGGATCTGATTGCGTGGCAGCGTCTGAATGAGGCTGATAATGTAACGTGTGGATCGTTATCCCAGCAGCGTGTCGTCTGTGGGTGACGCAGCTTCATATAGTTTAAAATAAGAATAATTCAGTATTATCTTATTGTATATTACATTCAGGAATACAGGTTGTTTCCTTTTCTTTTTCTATTGTTTATTTATCTATTTTCCATCATTTTTTAATTATTAGTTTACTCCTTTAATGTCAAATTGCCTCTTAGTTTTTGTTATTCTGTTAATACCGGCCGCTCTTAATCAGCCACCTGATGAATTGATCGTGCTCCTGTATATGAATGTATATCGTAAAAAAACCTTTTCCACAATCTCATATTCAATGATTGACATTTCCACTGAGCTCAAAAACAGCGCAGGGTTTATGCGTTGGTCACAAAGAGGGTGTTGTTCCCATGGCGACACAAAAGTCATCTTAACGCCCCGAGATGCGAATGCCCCTTTCAGCGTAACCTTCTAACGGGCACTTTTTGGGGGACACAGTAGATTGGTTTTCATGGAGCGTACCAGCTGCCCACTTTTCATTTACAGCTGTTCCCCCCAGAGTCCTTAGACATTTGCTGTACTTGCAGATTACGTTTACTATTGAATAGCGCGGTAAACATATGTTCGGCTGTATTAAAACATCGGAAGGTCTGCGGCACAGTCACGCTCAGCAGAACTGGCAAACTGCCGTCTGAATAACCCACCCCAAAAAAAAGGACAGCACCAGTTAGTATCCCTTCATCAGCAGGAAATCGTTGGCAGCGGAACCGTGTCGGCCCCAAATCCTGGTTCAGTTTAGGATGGCGTGTTTCTTGTCGGCTGTTTGTTTGTTCAAAGATTACAACGGGAATCGGTGTTGTCCCCATATGCACACACCTGCGCATCCTTTTTAATGCTCGCGTGGCTGCATCCATCAGCGAGACATAGTTTGCTTGATGAAGACATCACAATAATGGA
This sequence comes from Reinhardtius hippoglossoides, assembly GCA_006182925.3. Lineage (NCBI taxonomy): Eukaryota > Metazoa > Chordata > Actinopteri > Pleuronectiformes > Pleuronectidae > Reinhardtius > Reinhardtius hippoglossoides. The sequence continues at coordinate 3,533,060 of CM031673.1, forward strand.
CCAGGAGCTTTTCCTCCTCCGTTGCGTCATCCATCCACACAGGCTGTAATTCCTTGTTTGTGTCACCTCTCGTTTTTTCCCCCTCAGGTCCCCCCGGACCCCCCGGAGTGGTGATCGTGGAGGAGATCACAGACACCACAGCCACCCTGTCCTGGACTTGTGGCCTCGACAACCACAGCCCCATCAGCACCTATAATTTACAGGCCCGCAGCCCATTTTCATTAGGCTGGCAAACTGTCAAAACAGGTAATCAATAAGGAGAAAGAGCAGCCCCTCGATCTGGAGGTGAAGCTGGGGTAAAGGCTTTAATCCGGCCCACAGTCATGTACAGGGACTGTGAATCAGAGCGAGGCTGCTGTTTTCAACACACGTGATTGAACATTCTCGATGTGGCAATTTTACTTCTATATATTTTCGCCATCAGTCTTTTTAATCCCATCCGGAAAGTAACGGATCAAGCTCGTTTCAATCTGGACAAAAAAACTGTCAAGTTAAATGCATGTTCTCCGTCCCCCGTTTCCGTTTTTTACATTTGAACTATTGTTCGGAGGAGCTTATAGCGGAAAGTAATTTAAGCCCATTTCAAATGTCATTGGTTTTAATTTGATTCCGTTTGGTATATCGGTTAGTGTGAAATGAACCTTTCAGGTGTGAGTTACGACACTTATCCTTGTCCATTTGGCATAAATGCACTTTCTTCCTCTCTTTCTGTACCTTGACAGTAAAAAAACATCAGTTAGCATTAAGGGATGAAGGCTCGCTAAGCGCTGTGTATAATCCATCTTAATACGCCGTTTGGTAATAAAAGCAGAGTTGAAGGTGTGATAACGATTCATCCCCACTGATTTATAAATCATACTTTGTGTACATTCCTCTCGCATCATGTCTCCTCAACCCACACTTAATTCGACAAAGCACAATTAGGCCCCGTGTGATGTATTGTCGGTGTTGAACTTGTTAAGATTAGCATAAGCAGATATCGCTTTTAGCTCCCGCTCCCGCAAACACAGTATCAGCCGCTGTTTGAATAGCAGCTTGCTTGACTGAGTGGTCTCATTGTGAGCTGCGTCGGGTGATAAGGGACGGGAGCTCCGCCGCCTCGCCCCCCCAACGTTGCTTCGGTTAGCGTAGAGGAGAGAGACCTCTGGTTCATTTGTGACATGGATATGCTTTCAGTCAATGTTTGTCTGCTGCTGCCGAGTCAATGTTGACAAAAGCTTGATCACGGGGCGTCCCTGAAGAAATTAGATTAGTTGGGGTAACCTGCTTGTAACGCGGATTGAAAACACATTCATGAACTGGAGTTTTTCTTTTTCCAGTCTCGGGATGTAGTTTGTAGTTGCTCAGCTCTGAGATCAGCTTCCCCTTCTATGAGACGCGTTACACGTCCAGATGTTCCCTGAAGCTGCCAGTGAGTCGTTGCTCAGGCATCAGAACATCATATCCAGGTTTCAGGAGAAAACTCTGTATCGTCACCAGCTCTTTTAGGAATATGCCAAATAACAGAGGAATCTGGAGGGAAGGTGTTTAACTGCTGAGTCCAAACCAACAAAGATTGTGTTTTTAAAATGTTTGGCTCCGTATTCAACCACATTGGATTTTAAAATGAAACAAAAGACGAGGTTGAAGTGTCGACTCTCAGCTTTTACACGCAGGTATAACCTTAAGACTGTGTTTGAAGATGGACGACGGGACCAATAGTGAAGCCAACGTGTCTCGATTCCCCCTGGTGGCTGGCTGCAGTATAGATCATTGACCCTGCCTCCTCCATGTTAGCAGATGGGAAGCAAACGTAATGTTTAAAAAGGAGAGGAGATATAAAAAAAGACAAAAGTAAATAATAAAGCAAGGTTAACCACATAATACCATAAATAATAAAAATGTGTTTTCGGCAAGTTTTAAAAGTGAATCCAAAATCATTTCAATTTGCACCCTGCGGTGATTGTGTTAGGTAACGAGGATTGACAGCTGACACTGGCAAATATTGGTCGAGCAAGTGCGAGGGCGGGACCTTGCTACCGTGGCTCCACCCCCAAAGACTCCAAATGATACGATTGAAGCTAGATGGCAGCGTTTGTTTTTTTTGGGGCTCATTTCTGGATAGTGGGAGGAGAGAGATGCACAGTCCATCTTTATTTACAACCTATCGTATAAACAGTGCAGGGATTATTCCTCAATTTCAGGGGACACTGCCTTCAAGTGATCATATAAAGTCATCGTGGTTAATCATATGAAATACTTTGTTGGTGAAGATGGCCTCCGGGCTACAGCCCACAGATATGCACAGACAGTTAGAAGCTGCAGCTATACACTCCTCGTGTTGGCTTCCTTCAATGAAACACCTGCTGTTGCCTGATTGAGATCAGGTGACCGCCATAAAAAGAAACTCCCTGTTCGCCTTTTCACCACGTTCAGCAAATTTTCCTGCCTGATTGTTCTTCAGGGGGACTTTACGTTTAAAGGTCTGTGATTCTTACACTGTTCAGCACTCGATGCGGATGAGTCGCCGTCAAACGGCCTTAAAGTTGAAGAAAGTGCAGCTGTTGTGATGTGGCGCTTGTCCCGAATAAATAAATACACAAGCAAACACTCGCTTGTGTGCAGACCCAGACCCGGTGACCGGGAACATGGAGTCGGCCATCGCTGTGGAGCTCAACCCCTGGGTGGAGTACGAGTTCCGGGTCGTGGCGAGCAACGCGATTGGGACCGGAGATCCCAGTGCGCCTTCGAGGGGAGTGAGGACTAAAGAAGCAGGTGAATCCTGTGTGTTGCCATCAGAGCCAGATGTATACGCTGCAATCATGTAGAACTGAAAATGTGTTGTGCCCACTTCACAAGCACGTCATGTTCCCCTCGTCAATGAGCTCAATTTTAATTGGGTGAGATGTTAAAAATCAACAAGATGCTTACATGAATTTCAAGAAGTTCAGTGTTTCTGTTAATGCAGCCGCTCCTTTAACGCCCTGAGGCAGAGACACAGCAGAATCAACCATTTACAGCAACTCAGAATTCACCGACGCAGCCTGGATCTGCTGCTGCTGCTTGTTTCTCTCCTCTAATATGTAATAATTACAAAGGTCGGCGGTCAATCAGAAGTGGCGTGTTTTATATGTTTAATCTCCTTCATCATAATTAACAGACTAATTACTGTATCTCCACACGGTCGCGTTAATCCGTCCTGGAATTTACAGCAATGATCCACGCGCCAGAAAAAGGTGTGAAAAATTCAAAACCACGAAAAAAACTGCACAACAACCACGTTCCTTTAGTTTTCTGGTTCTGTTAAATGTCTGTTTACACACAAGATGCATTGTATAATCTTCATGATACACATTCCAATCATCGATGAAATGAAGGTCAAACGATCGAGGCCTGTAAACAGCGTTAAAGGAACATTTAGTGGCTGAGTGAGTTTTGCAGTGTTAACCTTTTTTTTTTCCTTCTTCCACACAGTCCCATCAGTGGCACCAGCAAATGTTAGTGGTGGGAATGGCCGCAGGCATGAACTGGTATCTCATGGGAGGTAGGTCCTTCGCCAAAGTCTCTGTGTAGTACGAGCATGACAGAAACAACAACACACAAATGTCACGGTGGTGTTTCTGCAAACTGCAATTTTTTCTTTTGTTGAATAAACAGCGGTTAATGGTTAATTCTTGTTGTATCGAGGAATGTCAACGACTTGACATTCAAACCGCGAAGTGTTTTCAAAACTCCAGAGAACCTCTCATTTTCACATAATCATGATATCTTCACTAAGTATGAGAGCGAGGCCTTGAAATCCAAGGTGCTTTCTAAATTCAAAATTAAATCTTTTAACCATTATTCAGAGTTCAACCAAAGCTCCCTGTATAATTTGGATGTTATAAATTTCAGAATATGTTGTAATTCCAAACAGGCAGGTTTAAAACAGACACTGACTTAGTCTCAAATACATGATGTGTGGTATGAGAATCTATTCCCATCATCACACCAGACCTGCTCAATCAACAGCATTAGAATGAATAGAATGAAATAGTGTTTGAAGTTTAATATTATTTCAAGTGATTCAATTATATGAGCCATTTTCTATAAGAGTAGATGGGTTTATTTCTGTGTTATGTTTCCTGTAGAGTTCAATAAGTGTGATTTCAGCCCTTTGAGACAAATTATCAATTTGTGAATATGGGCTTTACAAATAGGAAATTGATTAATTGATTGATTGATGATCTAAACTAAACATTTATATGTTAAAACTAAAAACACGTTCAATATTATAAAACTTTGAACAACCAGCAGCGCTCTGCAGCAGTGGACTCCATCATGATGACGATAAGCAGTGGGTCTTTATTTGCTGAGGCTCAATAACTGATTATCACAAATATTTGCCTGATGAAGTAAATAAACAACAAGATAAATATAAATGTTGATTTTGATGAGTTTAACTTATTAAATTCACTTTATAAGCCAGTTCCTCTGAACCCTTTCTCCTTGTGACCCTCTGGAACAAAGCCCTGCCTCAGTACTGAAATCACCAGGGATTAAAGCATGAATGATTATTTTACACAAAAGTTTTTAATGTGACAATTATTTGTAGTGAGGGGGAAAATGTATCATCCCCCCCCCCCCGCTGCTCAGAACATTCCTGCAGCTTGATCCAGGAGAGACAACAAGCGACGTTCCCCTTTAAACATCTGTACTGAAACCACAGCTTCACCACGTTCCTGCAGGATTTCATCTGTCACTAAATAATAAATCCTGTATAACTTAATAACCATGTAGCGGTTGCTGCTGCATGTGGCATTCATTAAATAGCGTCACTTTTTCCCTGCCTGGGAATTCTTGTCAGACATTATTAAGGGGGATAAAACACGGTTGATGGACGACGCTCGTCCTCGTGGTTCCTGAGCTCGAGGAAAAAACTAACGCTCTGATGATTTTCTGATTCAGGTGATTGACTGTGTTAGTTTACAGTCAGTTGCATTCGCTTTAGGTGGGATATGATGGGGGGGGGGGGGGGCTGTAGTTTCTTTCCTTTCCTATTCCCTGAACCAGCAAAGTGGGATCTAATTAAAACATAGAGGAGTCGTTTGAGCTGCTCGAGTGAGAAAATGATGAGAGGAGTCGGGAGATGTTCTCAAAACGGGAGAAGAAAGATGTTCGGTGGGATTTTCAGCAGGATTTAAATAACCAAGACGAGGAGGTCGACGTCTGAGGTATTTCCGTGGTGAACTTAGTTTTCGTTAAATTGGATGCTTTATTTTTATCAAGTAGAAAAAGAGCTGAAGCTTAAATTCCAGCAGAAACGCTATCGATCGTATTAGTAATTACGGAGACATATGACACTTTTTTCCCACTCTTTCTTTCCTCTCGTGCGTTATATATAGGTTGGTTGTGAATTTAAAAGCAAAGTAAAGAAGTAAAGAAGCCCAAAGTTCAATACTCCTCTCATCAGTAGTCCAACATATACGTTTTACAAAAAAAAAGACATTTGCATAATGCACGGCTGCTGGCGGCTAGTCTGGCACGCTCCCTTACAAAGCCAGGTAGAGTGAGAGCGGAGGCCAACATTTCAGACACGCGGGATGTTTTCTGAACATTACAGGATTGTGGAACCTTTTCAAGTAACAACCCATATTTTAAATTAGGAGCCTGAATATGTCTCGTTTAAGATTTTAACGAAAGACAAATGAATTCACACAGATTTTAAGGTAAGACAAGTTCCAAGTGGAGTCTTAAAAGGTTCAGTGTGTAAGCTGCAACATGCAACTTCACCACTAGATGTCACTAAATTCTACACACTGCACCTTTAAACTTGCAACATTATAAATGGTTGTATTTCGCGAAGTGAGCTGTTTGAGATTTAAGCTTAAAGGTCGCTTGAGTCAACGTCCCCTGGAAAAGCTTAACGTGCTGCTTAAGGATTCGCACTAATGTACAATATCCAGTTTAAAAAAAAAAAAAGACAGCTCACACTCAGTTTTTTAATACTGTGGAAGTCGTAGCAGACGAGCTGCCCAGCACCACAGCTGCAGAGACAAAGATAAAATAACACAGGTGAGCATGCACTCGGCTCCCAGGGAACCGTGACCCCTGTTATAGAAAAACGCGATGCGCATTCTATCCAGTGGAATAACAACAGAGGTGCGGTCTCGGTCTGTGGAAGAGAGGGTCCGTGAGGCGTGAGAGGGCTCAGGTGAGCACCCATCATTAGGACAGGGTGACCTTTTCCCATTTCAGACAGCAGAGAGGGGTATAGACCCATCTGCTGCAGCATTCCACCGGATTATGGGGGTTTTTACTGAATCTTAACTCCTGGAGGATTTGATCAGGTGGAGCCGGCTTCAGCTGCTCGAGGAAGGAACAAACCCGATGAGGAAGATCCAAGAGGGCAAATCAATTCAGCGCCTGTTGGTTAACTATGACCTGGAAGACTGAGAATCTCCTCAGACGGATTAGAGCGTGTTCACCGGGGCAAGAGTGGTTTTCCACCAGAGCAGAGGTTGAAGTGCTCATTGTGAAAAGGAAGCAACTGCATTCGGTGGGATAAGGAAAAAATTAAACTGGTCCCAAATGGATTTAAGTCACAGCAGCAATAAATAATTCAATATGAGTTGTTTATAACAAACAGCACGGTGGCAATGCAACTTAAGGAAACGCGCATATAAAAAGACACAAAACATATTCATCAATCTGACAACGTATTCGCCGACAAATGGAAAAACGTGCTGCGAATATTTACAACACAGCACAAGTGTTTCCAGGAGACACTAAATAGTGATGATGGTTGAGACGCGCTTGCTGTGGGACTCGTGAGGTTATCAGCTATAAAATGATTTAAATGCTTATTTTAACCATGTGATTGTTAACTTCTTGTTGGTATTATTAGTCTTCTGAATTCGAGTAGCGTCTCTAAATACACTTAATTAATTGAGAAACAGGTTGACGTCATGTCGGCCACAGTAACGACGATACACGTTGATCTGAAAAACACAACGTTAGCATTTACTTGAGTGTGTTTATATCGGATTACTTGAATTAGCAGGTTAAAGAGTCCCGGAGACATTTCGGCTGTTTTCTTTATCTGCACGTTTCCTTATGTTGTTGAACTCTCAGAGCCAACGTGAAATAGAACCTGTTCAAGTAGAACTAAGACAAAAATAATTGACCCTGTGATTCTATTACATTTCAGGGTCCCCTCATTGGCTCTCCTTATTTTAAGTTATGGAGCATATGTGCACTTGTTGTTGACTGTGGGCGCGAACGTCTCCTTTATCGTTAACAGTAGCACGACCTCAAGATCGTAGCTCAATGCATTTTAAACAGGTTCATGTTTTACTGTGTTGGAATTTTACTTAACCATCCGGGGTGTCAGAGTTTGAGGGCACAACTTGGTCGCAATTAAAGAATTCGCTGACACAGCTCAAAGCAGGCCAGCGACGCCGTATATTACCCAGAGCCGCAGCAGCCGGCCAAGTGATTAAGATGTAGTGAATTTAAAATTAGGTCCCACGAGAGACCAACAACGATGATTAACCTTGAGTCGCGGAGTCGTTCCTAATAAATCCAGGGGATGTTTATGAATATCCGTTTGTGCTCTCGGTCTTGACAATGATTGTACAAAATGTAATAAATCTCTCGCTAAGTAAAGAGGATATTAGTGTGAATCGTTTCCAAGTGGACAGCTTGGCTCCCGGCCAGGTTCAGGGGGTGCAGCATGTTCAGAATCACTATGAGCAAAAGCCCCGAGAATTTGCAATTGAGATCGGTGGAAGGATATATTAACAGGGGAGCGGCGAACAGATGTGGAAGCAACTGACAGTTATTCTTGCAGTTATTAAGTATGGGAGCCCAACTGCCACTGGGAAGATAACCTTCACACGAGCAGAAGTGCACCTCGGTGGCACATTATGGAGGATGATGTCCATTCCAGATGGGATGGTGTGTGGTGGTGGGCCGTTTCCTATTTATAACTCAAGAGTGTCACTAAGGGTGCCCGAGAATGACACAGTGCACGACCTCCTTGTAGATAAATACAGGACCCCGATGTTGGGGAACAATAAAAGGGGGGGTCTCTTCATTCCAGTTACACACAAAGCAGCCGCTGGAGCTAAGTTTGATATAAAACCGCCGAAATAAAGTCAATTTGAGTGATGGCCTCCACCAAAGAGGTGATGTTTTCATCGCTGTCTGTGGATTGCACAAAAACTACTTTACTGATTTTAGTGAAAATTGGTGGAAGGTTTCGGGTATGGGCAAATACTAACCCCTTCATCTTTGGTGCAGGTAGGATACGATAGGATGAGGGACGTTCTCTGAGTGCCCTTCAAGAGACATGTTGCTCGCTTGTTTTTAAACCCTTGAACAGTCGGGCTCCTTCCTGTGTCTGTGGCCCCCCACGTACACATCTGGTATTAACATGTGGTTTATGTGTGATCCGATCCGTGCGTACAGGTGTGAGTGCACTCAGAACACCGAACACATCTGGAAACTCAGATTGGGTGAAAACTGCATAATTTGGTTTAACACAACTGGCATAGTGTTAATTTGGATGTAGATCGGAGAAGTGAGATGCGATCACACGTGGTCACAGGAGACACACTCGGGACACGTTGTGATGTCATGTGTGAACACACGTACTTAACGCTGGCCACTTGTGATCGGATCTCTCAGGACAGATGTTAATAGCAGGTGTGCACGGGGCCTGCATGTAACACCACCTGAGCTCCTCCAGCAGGGCCCCACTAACTGTGGCCCTTAGCTGTGTCTTCTGAAGACTCACTTTTAATGGATGGTCTATTCTTAATTACAGGTATGGTTGAAAGTTGAAAGTATTGTAGTATTTTATCTTGTCATATTTTATGTTTTGGATTCGATTACTTGCATTTTGTTTGTTTTTTTATTGTAAAGCACTTTGTAACTTGGTTTTAAATGGTACAATTATAGTTATTGTTACAATTATAACTTTATCACTCAGAATTGTTGATGAGATTCATGAATTTGCAGCTTTAGTGATACAAACCTCCATCGTTGGAACAGTCAAGGTCTTTTACAGGATTCAAATCGTGCCTGTTTACAGAGGAAATACGCAAATAAAACAAATAAACGACTATTTAATAGAATAAAAGCAAAAGTGTAAAATAAAGTTCTTCATTAAAATATAAGTAAGTCGAGGTAATGAGGATGCTAAGAGGATACAATAGCAGTAAAGTGACTGGCATAGATAAGTATACTATAATCGTGTTTTAAGGTGGTATGATGAATATGAATGTGAAAGAGCCTCAACACAGACTTAGTGTAAACATTACTCAGTCTGCTCTGTTTTTATTCACTTCACTGAAGTTCCGGCTTTACCTGAAGAATTAAAGTACTTCTTAATGCCTCCTCTGAGACCATTGTATGGAACAGGGAGCAGTCACCCATCAATAAGTGTGTCAGGATCACTGGGCACCGCTGTGATGTTCTATTTAGATGCAGTGTCCTCCTTTTGCTACTTGGCATTTTAAGTCGTTTTAGTTCTGCCCTATTTCTTCTCCTTTCTGCTAAGTGCTTTTGGAGATAAATCAGGAGTCCGCCGGTGATCAATGCAGATGGATATTAAAGGAGACGGCGCAGGAATGTTCACCCTTTTTTGGCAGTCGAGGCATGTGAGCGCGGCGCGGCAGTTCCGCCTCTCCGATCGCCTGTGAAGAGTTGTCAGAGCTCGGACGGCCACGGTGGGCAGGGTTATTAAGCAGGATGAATGACTCGACAGCCGCCGCGGCTTCATTCAGCCGTCTCATTAGATGGCTGACACTCAGACACACCGCACCATCGGGAGGACCATTAGCGATGCCCCCGCCGTCACCGTCGCTGAGCTCAGCGGGCCCCCGGCCATTCCATCCAGCAGATTCACCTCAGTCAGAACAGCCGTCGCAGTCTCCCCACTTATTTGGGACGATCTCAACTCCCCCCAAACCCACAAGTGCTTCTACATTTAACTAGCTAATTTGTTCATGCTGGTTTTTTTTTTTTTTTTTTTTAAAAGACCCATATTCCTTGGCACTCCTTTAAAAGCATGTTCCTGCTCTGATAATAACTTTGATGGTAGCTAATTAATTATCTCTAATTATCATCTCTGTAATTAGGGAGTCGTGCTGATTGGTCGTTGTTGAAGGAAACGTGAACTGCACCCCCGCCGCTGCCTCTGCAGACTGGAGGGCTTGATTCGGGGCGATGCCTTCAGGGGACGATATTTCCCCCCGAGCCCCGTGTGCAAATCAGCACATTAGAGTGCGAGCCGCAGCCTTGTTGCCAAAAACAGGTGTACAGGTGTTTGCCATTTATTAAATTTAGCCAAAGATTGAATCCCTGCAGCTCTTGTTTTAATTAGATTCCAGCCCACTTAATAAATTGGCATTTGATTTGATTGAGCGCAGAGCAGAGCAGCTGTGGAAGGCAGCTCCCCAGTTTCACCACTTCAGGAAGGACCACGGATTAACACCGCACCCGTCACACACAGATGCCCGGGTCCCGAGAATCCTCCCGTCAGACATGGGAAGATAAACAGCAACATAACGGGCACGACTGAGCCAGATATTATTTGTTTCCATTACTCAGGAGTGACGGCAGCTTTATTAACACCGGCTGACGGATACAGTAAATGAGTAGGACATTGAAAATGGGTTATATGGGTCCGTACCACAGAGGAAGAAACCTAACCCTGCTTTGTGGTTTCTCTTCAATGGAAACCTTGAAGTGAATACGCTTCTCAAATGAGGAAAAACGAATGCACCTTCAGTGACAGAGCCAGGTTTTGCACTTACGCTCGGTGAGAGACACGCTCGAGTGATTGCTCCGCTCCCTCTGATTCTTCCAGCCTGTGTCTGAGGAGTTCCAAAACGGCGAGGGCTTCGGCTACATCGTCGCTTTCCGCGCCAACGGGACCCGAGGCTGGAAGGAGAAGATGGTGACCTCGGCCGACTCGACGACGTACAAGTACCGAGACGAGACCTTCCCCCCCCTCACCCCGTTCGAGGTGAAGGTCGGCGTGTACAACAACAAGGGAGACGGGCCGTTCAGCAAAGTTGTTGTCATCCACTCTGCTGAGGGGGGTGAGTGGATATTTGTGATTGTGTGGATTTTTTTTTAAAAAGAGCAAAAGGGGAAGTTACAGGTTTTTAGCGTTTAATGATTGTTTCCGTTTTGTCTTGTTTCACAGAACCGAGGGAAGCACCAACCGATGTGAAGGCTCACAGCTTTTCTTCCTCTGAAATCAGGGTCACCTGGAAACCTCCCAACCCCGGCCCCGGGAGGCCGAGAGGATACGAGGTTTGTGTACATCCTTTGCTCGGGGGTTGTGTTTGCGTGCACACGTGCACATCTACATACAGCGTGCAGCGTAGCATACCTTTGTGCACGTTTTCGAAGTCAACGTCGTCAATTTCTGTTTAAAGGTCAGCTACTGGAAAGACATGGAGCAGGAAGAGTCGGGAAAGAAACAGAGAACCGTGAAAAACGAAACATCCATGGTGCTGACGCGACTGGACGGCAACAGTGTGTATCTCATCATCGTGAAAGGGTTCAACAGCATCGGCCAGGTCCTGGGAGCGCTGCCGTCACGGCCAAAACCAGGAGAGCCCGTGAGTGCAGCGCTGACTCCAATCGTGTTCTGCTATATACAGCACAGAGGCTCCCTGATAAGATGGCTTCAAATATCCCTGTAGAAAAAAAGTGTGGCGGTTGACCTCATTGGTCCAAAAAACGCTGTTTTGAATTCGATTTTCCAAGAGTTTTGCCTTCTCTCTCCTCAGCTCCGGCTCAACCTCCTGCCAACCTCATGTGGATCCAGGAGGGCAACAACGTGTCTCTGAGCTGGGACCCGGTGAAGGGGAAAGACAATGAATCTGATGTCATCGGTTACATGGTAATGAGCCATTTCCAAAGTCACGTCTGCTCAGTTTGAAAAGACAGGAAAAACATTCATGAAACTAAACGGTGGTGGTGGAGGGGAACCTTTTTATAAATGTAAATTCCTATCGAAAGTTTTCTTGTCCTTGTCAGAAATATAGAACCACAGGAGTCTCCGGAATAAATTAGTATGTCCCAGTATCTGTTTTTATTTTTATTTTCCGTTTGTTGTTTCTGTCAAGTTGATATGATGAGAGGTACAAACAGGTCTCTTCTTCCTTTCACTGTACAAAAATGAAGCCAGAATATCCTGGATTCAGGTGCCGCTGGTTATTTGGAGTCTGCTCCCTGGTGATCGTAAAACTGGCCCCGTTTTTGTAGCTTTAAAAAAACTAATTAAAGTCCAACTTACTGGACCTAGATCTACCTGAAATGGGAGCAACCATCTTTATTTAATATGCATCTTGACTTTTTTAGTTTGGTCCATGTCCCATCTGCTGACATGGGAGGAGGCAGGGTTTATGACCTATACTGCAGCCAGCCACCAGGGGGGGCGATCCAGATGATGCAGCTGTCATGTCGTCCCTGTTTATACAGTCTGTGGTGCAAACTGCTTGTTGGGTTGGTATAAGGCTGAGCTTAATTAACAATGTAATTAATGACATAATGATTTATACCAAAACACTCCATCGGTTTAAATGTAAGACTTTAATGTCAATCAAACTGTTGCGTTCCAACTCATTTATTATTAATAATTGATGATGATAATAACATTTTGGAAAACAGAAACAACTCATCGCCCCAAATGTCACTTCTTTATAACTGTTATAACTTTAAACTGAACCAAGCAAGTGTTTAATGATGTGTCTCCACCATCTGAGCTGTTTGCACAGTGTAAACCTGAAGTGACTCTGTGTGCTTGGGTCCTGCAGGTGTTGCTCAAGCAGGAGGGCAGAGGTCACAACCAGGTGACCCGAACCATCAACCCGTCCACCATGCTCTCGCTGCCAGAGGGAGGCACCTATATCATGGAGGTGCGTGCCCTCAGCGAAGGAGGAGAGGGAGCCGTCAGCTCCCAGGTTCGAGTCGTCACCTCCTCCGGTGAGCTTAATAGTATTTGTTACTTCCCCCCCCCCACCTGTCTCTCTCCCCCCGTCTGCGCTCTCCTTTACGTGACCACTGAAATCCAATCTCCGAGCTCAGGCTGTTTTCTCTTTGTGAGATCTTGTGTTCTGCCCTTAATTGAGTCACCGCAGCTGTTGAGCGAGCCAAGTTTTCCTTGGCTAATACTGTTTTAATTACCTCACCCACACAAACCTTCCTACTCCGGCACAGCCAATTAACTCCTAGGCAACAGGGCGAGCAGGAAGTTCACCGCTCAATGTGCAACACGACCAAACTCCTCAGGGCGACGGGTTGTTGTCGTCTTCCTCCCCCTCCTCCTCCTCCTCCTCGTCCTCATTGTCCTTCACCGCCCCCTTTCTTCTTCTTCCTCGCAAGAAAGAAAAAGGAAATTTATTCATAGCTCCAAACTCCCTGAGTGTCAATGTAGTTATTTAAAACAAGCATTAAAAATACATTTTTGCATCTTTGTTTTCTCTGGTTTTGACTGTTCTCTCTCTCTCGTCTCTCACTCCTCTCAGGTGTTCGAGCAAAAGCAACCAGTGCTCGGTGCACTGTCTGCCTCGGAGCCTAGCATGGACAGCACTGCTCCTGGTTCTGCTGGTGCCTTCAGCGTCCTGGTGAGGCCACTGCGCCCCGTCCTCATCTCCACGGTGGGAGCCACCAGGTCTTCGCTCCCTCATTCCCCTCTGACTGCCTGCTTGCTTTGGCCTTTCCCATCTCAAAGGGCCCGAGGCCGGCCGAAGGGGGTCGAGTCTGCCAGTTGACGTTCAGCTCTTCCGAGTTCATCCCCCCCCTTTTTTTGGTTTTAGTTCCCTTTTGTTTCCTTCCAGGGCCCCGGAACGTTTTTTTTTACTTGCTTTGTTGTCATCGACATCGACGGTAGTGTTGTACTGTAGTGTACATTGTGCGGAAAAAAAGATTTGTTTAGTCATTTACTTTTTTTTTAACATCATGTGTTCCTCGCATTGACTGGAATCAAACCACTTCCAGACGGCTCCTGCAGCTCTGGGGCTCCACGGAGCGTGAACAATTCCTGGAAAGCTGCTGTGGTAGTAATACAGGGATCAGCCGGCCTGTTTCTTCTCATTACTTATCTGCATCAATTTACCCCTTGGCTGCCTAACAAGCAACGAAGCAGAAGCTCAGTAGAGATAAGTGCATTGTTTTCTTATTCACACATTGAGGGGGGGGGGGGGAAGAAAAAAAAAGTTTTTTATGGAACCAAGAATCTTACTATTTCCAGACTTGCTTTTTGTACATTGTGTTACCTTTAGAGAAGAAGAACCAGTGGTGTGTGTCCGCTATGTCCAACTCTGTGTTTTGGTAGCGATGCTCGGTGATACAATTCGTTGACTGTTGGATGTACGGAGGCGCGCGGCAGGTGCCCGACTCACCTGCCGCGCCCCGAACACACGAATAGACAAAGACAAACTTCTGTACGGACTCTTGGTGTCAGTACGAATAAATGTGATGTATATTTTTAAATACTTGGTGTTTGTAATTTCTAGCGCTTTAGATATTGATGACGATGCACAAGGGGTTACAGATGGTTATTACTGATTAGTTGTTTTTTTCTAATTTGAACTTTTATTGGTTTTTCTAACAAGTAGTAGAAAAGAAAAAAAGGATTGAAAAACAGAAGCAGGAGTATTTTCTACATTTAACCGAATGTCATAATGGTAAAAAAATTATAATTGTGTCTATACAATGTTAGAAAACAAAGAAAAATGCCCGTCACAGTTTCCCAAAGCTCGGGATCCAAAGATTTTCAATCTACAATCAAATAAAACTAAGAAAAGCGTAAAATTCTCACATTTGAGAAGCAGAAAACACAAGAGTTTGATAATAATTAAACTGATGAACTTTAGCTCTAAAACATATCACTTGAAATTCCCTTTTCTTCTCTGACTGATCTGAATGTCGCTGCATCAGACGGCTCTTCCCTCTGAGAGGTCGTCCCGTGTCTTATGTAAAAGCACGAGTTGATTGAATTCCGCACACGTGGCATTAAAGGCCGCAGAAACTTTTTTCCACATCAAGAGCATCGCCCCGTCCTCTCAGGCTCCTCTCTCGCCTTGTCTGCAGTAAAAAAAAAAAAAAACCTTATCTCTCGCTGGGCAGAAATCCAAATGAATTTGCCTCAAGTGTAATTAATGTTAGAATGGGGTGGGGGGGGATCTGTGGTCCTATACAGCCTGCTCACTCCAGCAGACCTTTCGCCCCGGCTCTGCCTCCAGCTCCCCGGACTCTCCCATTACTGGAGTCACAGCAAACCCGGCTCGCCCGCTGAGGTTCAGACGAGGGGAACCGGCTCGAGCACATCAGATATAGACCCACACAGAAGGAGGAGGAGGAGGAGGAGGAGGAGGAGGACGGACGGACGCCGCTCCGAGCTTGCGTCTATCCCACGGATTTAGCCCCCTTGTGTTTTTGGCTCCACTCAGAGGGGGAGGATGTGAGGTCGGTCTGCTCTTCCTCACTTGGTGCGTCATCCCGCCGGGTAGAGTGCACAGCATTAGGCTGTTTAATGGGGACGGAAGGGGTCTCGCGGCCCTTTTAGTCCGTTCGGTGACGTCAGCCCCAACACATACCTCCACACACAAGTGCTAATGTGCCGACCTTTAATTATTCATGCAGCACCTGTCTGTGTTGGCGCATCTGATTTATGATAATGGATTATGTATACTGCAAGGGGACCCATTTGGTTTCGGAGAGAGCCAGAAGCTCTAGTGTCAGCAGTTAAAACACCAACTCCCCGCAGGATCATGTCAGAGTGAGTGAGTGTGTGCTCTACTGTACTCGTCACTACTACGACTGTATGCTACATATGTTTATGATTATTTTTTAGGGCTAATGTGTGTTGCTTCAAACCAACAAAGTTTTAGATTGTAGTTGTACTTCGCGGCTCGTGTCACACAGAGGAGCGGAGTTTTGTACAAGAACGTTTTTATATTATGGGATGTTATTAGAGTTTTAAATGATTTTTGTGTGGGTTTTTTTTTTTTTTTTTACAAACTTAAAGGTGGTCTAATAAAAACGTTTTAAATGTGTCTGATGTTCCTGTACGTTTGGAATTCTCTTAATTCTCATAATTACAATAATTTCAATTTTACTTTTAATTGTTCTCAGTTTATATATGTGTGTCCTGTAAATAGTCATAGAGCATAATTCAAATCTTATGTATGATATGAAACCTATAATGAAACATGCATGTCATCAGAGTTATTCCTTAATTTCTATGGCGCAGGACAAAACATCCAGTTTCATAGAGGCTATATTTAAAAAATATATATATATATAACTAGTGGGTATTCTGAACGAGCCAGCTAATTTGTGTTTGCTCTTGGACGTTTCTGTGATGTTTGGATTTTCGGCCTGACGGTTCCCAGCGGCGGAGGCGGGGATGGCAGAGAATGAGAATTAGGGGAAGTGTGCCATGTTCCAGCTGAAGACTGTGAACAGAGGGATTAAAGGAGCAGCTTTGCAGACAGAGTCAACATCCAGCATTGTATTGCACCAGTCCAGTAATTATTGAAGTTATAATTGAAGTTGTCTCCTGACCTCTGAAAAGCAGCTGTGGTGTAGGAGTAGCGTCGGGAAGCCGCGGTGCACAACGTGTTGTTCTGCCGAGCTTCGCAGGACATAAGAAAAATAAATAATCTTTTTCTTTGGCTTTGTTTACAGAAGAATAATTTAAACACAGACTTGTTCCTCAGACTGTTTTTCTCTGTTTCTCTCCCATGAGCTGCTAAATGATGATGAGGTCACCTTGGTCAAGATTTCTAAAAAATAATGTTTCTACTGTTTAAGAATTCATGTTCCCAGAGGTTGAACTGCAGCACCACACCAAGGGAAGAAATGAAAGTTCTACTCAGGAAATATAAAAATCCAATGAGCTGTTTTGCGATTGCACTTGCATTAATAGTTAAGCTCCCCAGAGGATGAACCAGGCACTCATGGAGCTCCACACTCTCAAACATCCTCTCTACACGTGACTTTCATAAATACGGACTGTAAATGAAAATTAAAGACGAGTAACAGAGTCAGAAAACTAACTGTCAATAACACAAGTTTAAAGATGGACAATCACTTCCTCCCACTGTACAAAAATGAAGCCAAAGTATCCAGGACGCCGGTGCAGCCATCTTGTGCTGAAGCAATTCAAACTCTAGTATTTAGAACTAGATCAAACTCAGCATTACACTTTGTTTATAAAGACGAACGACGTGTCTCCACTTCCTCCTCTTGTACAAAATAAGGCCAAGATATCCAGGATGCTCCATAAGTGTGATATGAACTACCTAAAATAACAGAATCCATCTTAAATTTAAAAAATCATATCACATGAGTGTTTAGTTTGGTCCGTGCCCTATCTGCTAACATGGAGGAGAGTGGGTTTATGACCAATACTGCAACCAGCCACTAGGGGAAGATCCACAAATATTGGCTTCACCTTTGAGGAGTGGGACAACTTTCAGGACATCGTACGTTTTATGTTTTATCCGAATTAGTATTTATGTGTTTGAAAGAAAATAAAGAACTGCCTCCTTTCATCCTGACATGGTTAGCATCCGCAGTTAGCATTGGTTCATTTGCATGTTAGGATGGTTCTATAGAGCCGGGAATTTAAAACCCAGGCTCCATCAAACGTATCCAACGATTTAAAGTTAAATTGAACATCCACTAGTTGCAGAAGTTGGATTTGTAATGTATTAAACTAATACTGTTGCATGTGTGCTGGCAGATGGTCGACAATTAGAGGGGAAGTTTTCAAGGAACAGCGGCCAATTCGATAAACTGTGAGTCGTCCCCTCGCAGGAAATGAAAGTGAGAGCCCCCTGCTGAGAGGCCTCATTAGTGCGACACATTTAAGAGGAAATCTGAGACGAAAGAAGACAAATGTTGTTGATTCAATTTGTCCGTCCCTTGTAGTTCGGGGCCTTGTGTTTGTTCCACCCCCAAACATTTGCCATGTTTGATACGGGAGTGGTGGGGGGGGGGTGTAGCTGTAGCTGCACACACAGCTCTGTTCCTATAGAGAAGAATTAACAGTCCACAGTCACAGTCTGAACTAAAAGCTGAATACTGAAAGGCTCATAAAGGCAATTTCTATTGCAGGGGTATCAGATGCTTGACGCTGTCTAATTTCGATGTTTTCCAAAATGATGTGTTGCGTCATGCTGCTCAGAATAAATCACTCGCAAGAATTTCCCCTGCAGGTGTAATTCCTTCCCCGGACATAAAAGTCACATTCGGTGATTTGTTTATGGAGATATTGGAGTTCAGCCGAATCCCCGCAGATTGAAGGGTGGTGATTCAATTTTAAGATCCAAGCGACTTTCCTGCAGAACCCTATTGTGTGACGAAATATCACGGGATGGATTTCTAAATCTGGGGGGCTGCATAGGGAGATTTAAAGGTCAGGCAGGAAAAAAGTAGTCAGCAAAGTGCAGACCTCAGCCAAGACTTTATAATCTGCCCGGTTACCTGCTACTCCCAAAGTCAATATTGTCCCACACAGACGACGGAGCGATGATGTGCAGCTGCACAAAATACGACCCGGTGACAGGAGGCGTAAAAGTCCAGGAGCAGGTTTCTCCCTGATGTGCACAACGTGGTAGCAGATATCATTTCAGCCTGATGGTGGCGCAAGATTAGGGGGCAGTTTTTTTTAATTTAACGATATCTGGATTACGCCGACATAGATTATTCTTGGTACAGTTAATTTAAACATGATTTAAAACAACATGATTAAAGCAATTTATTAAATCGTTTAAAAGACCAAAAATCTATCATTTCATAATTTACTTCATAAAAAACTGGCCTGAGGCTGATGGTGTTTTAACATGATTCATCGCTAATCCCTGGATTTAATGTTGAGCCAGCTAACATGTTAGCATAACAGCTATAATGATTTAATCTGCTAAGCAGCACAAACCAGGGAGACTTCCAGGAAACAAACCAGGGAGACTTCCAGGAAACAAACCAGGGAGACTTCCAGGAAACAAACCAGGGAGACTTCCAGGAAACAAACCAGGGAGACTCCCAGAAAACAAACCAGGGAGACTTCCAGGAAACAAACCAGGGAGACTTCCAGGAAACAAACCAGGGAGACTTCCAGGAAACAAACCAGGGAGACTTCCAGGAAACAAACCAGGGAGACTTCCAGGAAACAAACCAGAGAGACTTCCAGGAAACAAACCAGGGAGATCCCAGGAAACAAACCAGAGAGACTTCCAGGAAACAAACCAGGGAGACTTCCAGGAAACAAACCAGGGAGACTTCCAGGAAACAAACCAGGGAGACTTCCAGGAAACAAACCAGGGAGACTTCCAGGAAACAAACCAGGGAGACTTCCAGAAAACAAACCAGGGAGACTTCCAGGAAACAAACCAAAGAGACTTCCAGGAAACAAACCAGGGAGACTTCCAGGAAACAAACCAGGGAGACTTCCAGGAAACAAACCAGGGAGACTTCCAGGAAACAAACCAGGGAGACTTCCAGGAAACAAACCAGGGAGACTTCCAGGAAACAAACCAGGGAGACTTCCAGGAAACAAACCAGGGAGACTTCCAGGAAACAAACCAGGGAGACTTCCAGGAAACAAACCAGGGAGACTTCCAGGAAGCAAACCAGGGAGACTTCCAGGAAGCAAACCAGGGAGACTTCCAGGAAACAAACCAGGGAGACTTCCAGGAAACAAACCAGGGAGACTTCCAGGAAACAAACCAGGGAGACTTCCAGGAAACAAACCAGGGAGACTTCCAGGAAACAAACCAGGGAGACTTCCAGGAAACAAACCAGAGAGACTTCCAGGAAACAAACCAGGGAGACTTCCAGGAAACAAACCAGGGAGACTTCCAGAACTCACCACTTTCCCACCACACTTCTCCAGGTAACTCCTCCAGCAGCACATGGACTCTATCAAAGCTACAGTATTGTTTTTCGGGGCCGTCTGACTTCATCTACAGTTGGAAAATGTTTCTAAAGTCCGAGTTCAGTGAGAGTTTCTGTTAATCACTGCAAAACTTTTCACTGTTGCCACAGAGCAAAGAGCCAAATCCTCAGTTTCCCAAAAGTTCATCCACTAAATCTTCACTTCTTATATTTAACTCTTAAGAAAAGATCTGTGTGTGTGTGTGTGTGTGTGTCAAATATTTTGAAGCGAAGCGAAGAACGAGAGTCTAAAGAGTTGAAAGCAGAATGTGACGGAGCTCGGCGTCAAGTGGAAACAGAAGTTCATCACCAGGATGTCACAGACACAGCTTTTTGACATTTGTCACATTTGTCTGGATCCCAGCTGCTGCACCGCGCCGGCAGTTTGTCACATCTAATTGTGTCTTATGTTGCCTTTTAGTGAATTTAATTTAACCACCGTGTGTGTGTGTGTGTGTGTGTGTGTGTGTGTGTGTGTGTGTGTGTGTGTGTGTGTGTGTGTGTGTGTGTGTGTGTGTGTGTGTGTGTGTGTGTGGCCATTTTCTTCCTGAACATAACTCTCACTGGGTCCTTTTCTAACTGGCACACACGTGACCTTGTGCAGCTGGTTGTGTTTTCTCAAACGTCCCCTGTTGTCTATAAATTGTGCAGCTTCATTATTCCTGCACCTTTTTTTGTATTTTGGGGAGTTTTCAAGATCTAAATAACAAGCAGGTCTCGGGCGGTGACACCTGATGTTTTATTCATCGCCTGTAGAGTCTGAAGAATCAGAGTGTCATCAGTTCCTCTCAATGCACTGGATTAAACCTCCCTGACCCGTCACTAAGACCCGGCTGCAGCCCACCCAGCCTCCATTTTCCACGGAGGAAGGAGGGAGAGGTAAATGCAGGGTTTATCCGTGGTCTGGAGCCCGCCTGTGCAAGGGAGCATCCAGTTCATCGCGTGGCCTTTCACAGCTTCATTGCCTACTTTACAGTAAAGCCAGGTGCGGCGAACCTTTCATGGCGCTGACATATTGCCTGATTTAAAGATTCCCAGGGTGGCGGGCCACAGTAAAAACCTGGATCAGGAGAAGCAATCTGAGGGTTCCTTCAAAGTGAAACTGAGTAATAAAACAGTGAGGAGGCCTCGCTCTCCTCTTCTCGCTGCTTCTCTTCACTGTTCATCTCCCACATTTCAGACTCTGCAGTCGACGAGATCCGACAACTTCTGGGGAACTTTCTCACTTTCGCTCGCTCTTGTTTCAGCTCGACTGAAAAGTGTTTCAAATGTAATTCATCAACAGCTGTATCCTTTCAGTATTTCTTTACTTTCTGACTTGGGGGTGAAGATGCTGCTGAAAGGAGCGTTTCACACGAGTCCCCGACGCTCTCGCTCGTCTCACGGAAGCGTTACCTGACAAGCGCTGTGAGATTCATTACATCTGCTCTCGCTTTAAAAAGCAGAAGGCACGACAAGTGTCTATTTACTGTATTTACAGTTATTTCAACTTACCCCTGAGATTCCTCTATGATTTATTGTGACGCATAAAATGAGTTTGTGCGTGTAGGTTTTTACAGTTTTGACCTTAAGAGGTAAGAAAAGAGCTGAAAACGATCTGAGGCAGATTGTAATAATATCAGGTTTAAATGTCAAGTCAAGTCAAAGTCAACTTTATTGATTCTGACATTAGTAGAGGGCATAGACGGGATTGAAATGCTGTTTCTCTCTGATCCTCAGTGTAAACATATGTAGACAGAACATATTAAGTACTCATAGTACACAGTACGACATAGTATTCAGTCGTAAGACACACGGTGGATAGGATGAGAGGATGAAAAATACTTCATGGGTAGTAATGTTATGTACATTCACAGGATGTAGTATATAGCAGTTAAAGATAGCAGCAGTTGTAGTGTGATAGAAGTGTTTACAGTAAAAAACTAAAGATTCAGAATGTCAAAGTTGTGGATACCGGTGATTGTTTTCTTCTACTCGTTATTTTCAGTGTTTTAGTCTGACTATTAAACTGGTTAATATCGAAATATCCCTGTTCATGTAAATATGTCGATTCAGTGTTGTTGCCTTCGGGGCGTTATGGTTAAAAAAAAAAGAAACATCCCTTCATTAAATTATCATTTTTCCTACTTATCCGAGCTCGGGTCATGGCGGTACCTGGTAATGAAGCGTGTTCCAGACATCCCTCTCCTCTGTTCACACTTCCCATCCCTTTCTGGACCCCGAGGCGTCCCCATGCAGGCGTCCCACCCCAGATATGTCATCCCAATGACTTCTGGGTCTAAAAAAAGAAACACGGACGTATATATATATATAATAGATATAAATATGCAGCAAGTGAAAGGTAAGAAAATGATGAATTGGGTGAATTCACTAGTTTCTTAAAACCTTTTAATCCAAACTCCCGTCTCTTCGACCAGAGAAACACTTCATCGTGCAAACCAGCTCCAGCGGGTGATGTCTGTGTGAACCTCAGATACCCTGCAGGGAGCCGACATCCAAAGGGAGGAGACAACAATGATACTTGTAGAATCAATGTCGACATCGATGAGACACAGACGGTCAATATGCTCCGGGCTTAAATCATTCAACCTGTGATGTCTCACACAACGTTTGTATTCTCTGTATGACAGGCCCGACAGCAGAGCGAGGCGTGGTCCCAGTCGAGCTGCAGCGTCCTCCCAGACTGTTGAGTGAAAACAGGTACACACAGACACACACACACACACACACACACACACACACACACACGTGCAGGAGAATCAATACACGGGGAGACTGGCGCTGTACGTCGGAGCCTGATGAATGGGGACGGACTTGGAGGTGATTGAGCATGTCTGCTCTGATGCTGGTGCATTTAAATTGGGGCGTACATGTAAATGTTTCCCCTTAATTGGTAGCCAGCAGAGGTTCATCACCCGAGGTGAATACAGATCTGCAGCACGGGCAACTGAGAAGAAATTCAATTCAGATTTAATGAGCTGTAGGCTGGAAATCTGGCTCTGCGCTCGCAGGTTGAGCAGAGAGCCACTTCCCTTTGTACCGAGACGTCCAGATTTCCTTTTCTCTTTTTTAGAACTCCGGTGATGAATGTCCTGTGTTTGACCTTATTGACTTAGAGCTCAAATGAGGAAATTGCTCTCATGAGCGCTGCACTCTAGCCTTCATTCAGACCGGCGTGTCACATGTGCAGATCTTGTTTCCCTGGATGGTAAATTGGAGTCGGGGGGTGATTCTTTTCCTGTAACGGCCGAGGAACGGGAAGCAAATTCATTTAGGAAGCTGCACAACAAACAGCTGGGATGAGCC
The DNA here is from genome assembly GCA_006182925.3 of Reinhardtius hippoglossoides. Taxonomy (NCBI): domain Eukaryota; kingdom Metazoa; phylum Chordata; class Actinopteri; order Pleuronectiformes; family Pleuronectidae; genus Reinhardtius; species Reinhardtius hippoglossoides. Next base: position 3,556,292 of record CM031673.1, read on the forward strand.
GCAGCCAGCAGCAGGTGGAGTGGACGTGGAGGTTGTCTTGATTAACGCCGTCTCGGACTCTGATCTGCGTGGTCGACGGCTCCTCCCTGGTCGCTGTAGAAAGTGCAAGCGGCAAACCCAGATGCCCAAACCCAGAGAATTACAATAAATCATCAATTAATGGCGGGGAGCTGTCGTCGTCGTCGCCTTCACACATCGCGGCGTGTGAACTCCTCGCATTAAATGAGACGCGTCTCGTTTGAAGATGGCCGTGCCCACATGTTCGACGCCGCACACGAGGAGATAAGTGTGTTGTCGAGAGGCCATTCATCCATTTTAACAAGCAGCAAATTCTTATCAGGGGGCTGAGGGGGAAAACAATTTGACTGCACCCGGCAGAATGATTTATGGGAATCCTTTTTGTGTTCGTAAAAAATCTAAATGATCTGATACTGTAGTGAAATTGAAATTATTGTAAAGGCGCACGCTCGGAAACGCGGGACGTATACACACGTGCTGATAGATGACTGTAATAACGTGCAGCTGTAACGTGACATTCTTCAACCTATGGAGAGGAGCTCAGAGGTTAGGAATAGAATGGAGCTCGCGCTTGATATCAAATTGGCCATTTATCCCCCCCCGAAACACACCCCGCCGAAATCAATAGAGCCGCTGATATGTTTGCTATATTGCACGCTGGCACAAAATCAATGTAATATGGGCTCCAGAGGATCCTGCTGGATTTCTTAACTTGTGCAATTGTTGGGTAATCTTCATAGTTTTCCTCCGGGGGCGTCGGTCGGCGCAGTTTGATTTCACTGGGTTCGGTTTTCAGGACTGTGTGATTACCAACGCGCTCTTCTGAGGCGCCGCCGCCGCTGCGTTGCCCCGCAGCCCGCAGCCCGCTCGACGGCAGGAGCTAATCTCAGTTTAGCATTTTCACACAAAAGCTGTCTTTGTGTTTACTCAAACAATGGCCGACCGCTCCAAGCCTCAGATCAGGCCGTTTGTGGAAACAATGACACATGGCCCCTCGGCTTCAATCTTTCAGAGATGGCAGTTTGCACATGTAAGCTGCGGCTCAAGAGGTCCCCCGCCGGATTGTCCCCGAGGCCCTGATCCTTTTGGCGTGAACGCGGCCGCGGTTTCATTCATTTTCCACAGACGTCAGTGAAAACTATACATTTATAAACACGACTGCAGAACAGATGCTTCGAATGAGAGGGAGGAGAAATGTTCAGATGAAAAGCAGAGTAAACACATGCAGGGACAAGATGAGAGCAAATTCATCTGTGAGCATGACGTACACACGTAGAGGGATTTATGACAAGGACGACTCAAAGGTGGCACGGAAACACCCTGATCGCCCCCTGGTGGCTGCCTGCAGTGTAGCTCGTAAACCCCACCTCCTCCATGTTAGCAGATGGGCCAAATCAAATGGATTCAATTAACTGTGTTTTCACTCCTGTCCGTTTATTTATCAGCTTCAGTATCAAGAGACAACGTTGTCATTAATTCACAGGAAATAATGAATGGATTTTGATGGGAAAATGAGTTCTATTATTATCACTTATAAATAGATGGATAGATTCTTTATTTAATACTGATTCTCATGCTCGTTAGTGATCTGATGTTTTCAAAATGGGGCAAAACATCATTATTGACAACTGAAACTGACGTCCATGGGCTGCAGTAGCTGGATCACGTATGTTTTCACTGCAGTCACTGAGATGGTCAAAACATCTAAACACACAAACACACACGCACACACACACGCACACGCACACGCACACGCACACGCACACGCACACGCACACGCACGCACACACACACACACACACACACACACACACACACACACCCCTGATGGCTCCTGGTGCTAATGAACCCTGCGCTCGCCTGCTATCCATAACTCACTCTGCCATCACAAAATAAAAGCTGAAAGGTTTGTGGGAGACTGAAGCTGCAACACACAGGCTGCTTAATAGTAATAATAAAGAAGAGTTGCACTATGACTGCAGCACCATTTCCAGGAAGCAGCATTAAACATAATTAAGTAGGAACATAACAAATAACACGTGGGTGAAGAATGTACCCATCATCCCTAAATCTGGCTTGGGACATTATTTCTAAACCATTCTCTCCGTCTCTGACATCCACTCATTGTCCTGAAATCATCCAGAGGGGCTGTAATGCCCAAGTCAGTCGCTCAAGCCTTTTTCTGGAACTTTTCCCGTCAGCCCCCCCCCTCCCATGTGATAATGTACAGCAGCAGTGGGAACATTTCCAGACAATTGTGGACGCGAAACTGGGAAAATGCAAATGATCCCAGGATGAAGAAGAGGGGGCCATGCATGCAGAGGACACGGACGAAGATGTTGACTTGGAGACACCACGGGATCTGAGAGCTTTGGGCCTGGAGTCGATCGAGTGCTGTAAATAACAATGTTTCACAGTAGAATGTATTCATCATGTCCCGGCTCCTGCTGCTTCGCCCTCATCTGAATGTTCAGCACATTTTCCTGGTGTGAACGCGACAGAACTTTCTGGATATTTGGATATGTCCTTCATGTCTGAAAATGACTCACGTCTTCGTGATGCTGATCAACGTCCACGTATTATTTTCTTCTGTGGAAAAACTTCAAATGTCTAAAATCCTCTATGGTACTGATGTAACTATACTTCATGTATTACTTGTACTTGTACTCGTTTGCCATGATTGATGCATTCATTCCATGTTTGGACTTAATCATCTACATGTTTGTGCATCATATGCTGTTAAACATATACACCACATAACTGCAGCTTTAACATTTATATTTATGATATTCAACTCAAACTCTTTGGGACTTTTTAATTATATTTGCACTGCGTTTTATGGTAAAACCTTTATTTCCTCCCGAGGGTCAATGCAGAGTTTACATCAGGGTGTAGACTGAATATGACTCATCCCTGTATGTACGCATCCTCGGTGTCCAATGAAGATAAAACTTAGTCTAAAGACTCTCTGTTGAATCCGTATCACGACGTCCAGCCGGATTAAACATGCAGAACCATACACTCCTTTATACTCTGCAGCTGCTCGGTGGGAATCGATCCCACCTGAGCATCCTCTCCCTCCTGCAGCACCGGCCTCGCATGTTTACCAGAGCACCTCATCAAAGCACATGTCACAGGGAAGCTAGGAGTCTAATCCTCTTTCGAGAAAACACTACATCTGGACCCAGCTTGAGAGTGAGGTGTTGAAGTGGCGGCCGCTCGGCTGCTTTGTCCGTGACGTGCACAGATGATTCTATCAAAGCGTCTGCCTGCACCAGATCAGATTGTTTTCGTATCTCTTTTTTTTTTTTTCCTGACGAGTTCGTATACAACCTGATTCCACGTCAGCGGCCGGCTTGTCCGCTGCTCGATTGCAACTTTTTCCGATTAGCATAAATCTTTAAAGTGGGGAACTGTCGCTCATCGGCTTTGATTGACGTCGTCGGCGAAGAGACGCAAACGAGAAGTGGTTAGATAAGCCTTTTGTCTTTGCCCGTTAAATGCCCCGACCTTGGATTATTGAGTTTCTGTCAACTGCAGTCCCCAGTCCCCGCTGATTATTTACCAGCTTTGTGCGGCGGCTGTGTGACGACACTTCGCCGATGGGTGACAAGCTTTGATGGCGTCTCCGCAGACGCCCTCGACGGCCATTAGTCCGGCCCTCACCTTGCTCCCGGACGTACGCTGGGACGCTCACTCTGCGATGTTAAACACGACGTCTGTGAGAGCGAGAAAATAACAACTTGACATTTGCGAGCGGCATCTGCTGCACAGTGAGCTCGCTGATGAGAAATGTGTGAATGTTGGACCGTCCATTTTGGGGGGGGGGGTGTCTTGGACAGCACTGCGAACAGGCTGCATCCAAATGTCACTCTACTCCTACTTCACTGACGTTACGGCTGCTGGACCAGACTGATTTAACTCAAGTGCCCAAACACAAATATGAAGTTCATAATGTCTTAATGCTGCTAAAAGTCCTAAATCTCCAAATATTAAACTGTGAATTTAATACTCCACAGTCACTTCTACACAGAGCGGCTTCGAATGACGTCAAACGCCCCAAATATATGTTTGGCTTCATTTTTGTACAGTGGGAGGAAGTAGAGATGTGTCATCCATCTTGATCTGGGTTTGACCTCCCATATGACGACCTAAAAGAATTTTGGGAAATGTTGGGATACGAGATTTTTATGCCACATGGCTGCTATTTAGTTACATCATCAAATTGAGAAAAAAAATTGCATCAAACTATATGTTTCTTGGCATTTCATGACAATTAAAGCATTGGATCTTTGTTTAATTTATATATATTTTTTAATACATATACACTTTTAATAGCCAGTATTTTCACATCAAAGTGTATGCGTGTGTTTGTGTATGTATTGTAATCTGAATAGTTTTTTTATTTGTAATTATATTTTAATTATATGCATCATGTTTGAATATATTATATTACAAGTTTATAAAACACAAAATTCCATATAAATAATGTAATAACACACACTTAAATACATATATATATTCATAAATAGGTTTTTATACACTTTAATAAATTGGAAACAAGTGGTCATTAAATGGTTTTGTCAGTTTTGTATTTCTACCAGTCGTGGCAGTTTTCCCTTTTTCCTCCTGTTGCCTGTGATTTGCAGCAGCAGTCACTTGCAGAGTGGAACCACATCTGCCAATAAACTGCTCGTCTCATTCCAATCTGTCCAGAGCGGTTTGATTGAGAGGCGCAGCGGCGGTGCGGCGCGGCGCAGCGACGGAGGTCTGCGGGGCATCAGAGTCTATCGAGAACCATTCACAATTATAAGTGCTGATGAGGGCTTGCTGTTGTTATGGATTTGTTGTCTCTGGTCGGAGCCAAACTCAGGATTTAGTCTTTCTTTCTGCTCCGTGGCAGCATTTCGCCTGTCGGATGATATTCCACACACCACTCTGACGGCCTGTGAAAACCCTTAAGTTCATTTGAATACATTATAAGCATGGAGGCGCAGGATATTGCCTATTAATATCTGTGTTGAACAGAAAACAACAGCGTTGACTTTCAGTGTTCTATGACCATAACAAAGACAGTTTTTTTTGTTTTTTTTACTATTTTCAATTACCTGCCCGGGAGCTGTAGGGATCCCAGAGACTGCAAACAAAGCTTCGATCACCACCAGTGCAGGCACGTACTTGTGTGCCCCTTAAAATCGAAAGCTACTCAGTTATTAAGGCTTTCCTTCAAAGCAAGTTCCTGTGTGAGAAACACTGATCTCTTCTGAGGGAGCTTTTCCTCCACTCACCCGTATTTCTTCAAACGTGAAATAGACCCAGCAACAGTTATTCAGCCGGAGCTCCACAGTGATTTCTGTTCCATCAGCAGTGGCCAAAAAAAAACTGAATGTGACTAATACCAGCAGCAGCTCACTCACATCTACACCGAACACATCTGAAGGCCTGATGGCGACGAGAGAAGAGGTTTATCCTCTCAGCTGCTTCCAGACGTGAGCGGAAGTCTTAAGATCCTTCGAAGGAGGAACGCAGATGTCCGAGCGAGGGCCTCCGGACGTTCTGCCGAGTTTCTTCGAGTGTGAAGTCCTCAGAATTCCCCCCCCCCCCCCGAGCACGTGGTCGTGGAGATGACATTTCTAACACAAGACAGATGCAAAAACTAAAAAACACTAAAACAGCACAAATGTCTCAGGATGACAAAGCGGAGGCTCACGAGTAAAAGACACCGATGAAGATGTCAGGAGAGTTTTTTGGGGATTCCGGTGTCGTATGTTTGTTTACGGCTTGCAAACCGGTTTGGAAGATTTCTGTATTCTAAACGAGTCGAGAACCTCCCGCTGCGTAAAGGTCAAACTCCGCAGAAAGTCCACATACTACCCCCCCCCCCCCCCCCCACCCTCTGGGAAGCAGCAGCATCGCACGCGTTGCCGTTTGAATTGTTCACCTGATTTCGAGTTCATCTCTTTGGCTCCATCGCTCCGTCAGCAGAGGAAATATACTGGATGGGGAAACTTCAGGTGACATAAAATTAATGGGCTTTAAATTTAACCATGAGAAAGGGAGGATGATTGGAAAACAGGTATTATATGATTTTTTTTTTAAGAAGAAGAAGAAGAATGTAAAATTGTTATTCAGCCTCCCGGAGGGAAACAGTGTGGAGCGGTGGAGGAGCGGGTGTAATTCTCCCTCTGATGAAAACCCCTTAATACTGATTTATCAGATGAAGAGCGATTCAACAACTTCCTCAGGTCCGCGGCAGGAATACTAATAAAGCAGCAAAGCAAGAGGCTCGCTCGGCTCCGGATGGAGAATGAAGAACTCCGGCTTCACAAACAACATCGCAAGAGGGCGCGAGTATTGATCACGCACAATTTATACCTGTGACATCTCTGTTGTTGTTTACTGTGTCTCTGCTGCACTTTTTTTTACAACAATAGTATTGCCTTTAATATGAATACTTCAAAACTTAAGCTAAAACCAGAATAAAGTTGGTAACTCTATGACAATTATATTAAATGTGTTTCCATACAGCCTACACCTCTATGAAACCACATTTAAATCTATGAGATCCAGCTTTTTATTTTGGATCTGCACCAAATTGAAGGTATAAGTTATACCTTATACCTTTTTGGTTATATGTAGATTTATTTTGTAGCTGCTGAGTAATCCTGCTGACAAACAGACAAACAAACAAACTGCAGTGAAAATCCCCTTCCCATGTGAGTGCACACCTTGGAAACCGAGAAGGAACCAGTTGATATTCAGTTCATGTCATGCACGTTCTTCTTTAAATAACAGAAGCCCCCCCCCCCCCCCTTTCAGAAATGACCTGCGGGTAAAATCCGGAGAATTGGCCTCGGAGTTTACCGGCAGTTTACCTTTCACACAATACACAACCCAGCGGGAGGTTCTCTGCACAGCCAGCTTGTTGTTGGGTTGGACAATAACAACAAAAAAACGACTCCAAAGATTTGTGTCCATGCTTTTCTCAGCGTAAGAAAGATAAGAAGAAAACCATCAAGGAAGTAAACTTAGACTTTTGTATTTTTTATGTTTCTTCCCAACAGAATTGTGATTCCGGTGGTCAAAGGGCAGAGAAGAGAAGAGAAAGGTTATCAATCATTTTCCGAGGATGAATTAGATTTGAAGTCTTCTCCTTTGAGCTAAAATCGAATCAAAGTCTTGTCTGAGGTTCAGAGCAGCTGCCAGATCTTGAAGCACGAACCTGCATCCTACGTCTGGTTTTAAAAAATAAGAACAAAGGCTTCCCTCCCTCACTGGGATCTCTTAAGCGTCGTTCTCAGCTGCACAGTTTCAGTCTTTCACATTCGGTGCCGTGATTGGTGATGCGCCCGAGCATCCTCACAGTGTGGGGCCAACAGATGAAGGTGTCAGAGAGTGTTTTATTTGGCTCGACGGGGGTGTGCCGCTGTTGAAAGGTCTCCTTTTCGGTTTCTGCTGCTCCAAATTAGAGCCTAAGTCCCACAGCAAAGCACACAAACTGTTTGCTCACAAAGCCGGGAGAGCTGCGTGTGCAATTTATCACTGCGGCTTAAATTCGTGCCTGGGGTCCACCTGGACCGGTATCACCTCTGCGAAGGTCAATGAGGCAAAAGAGTAAAAAACCACTTTAGTCCCGAGGACAACTCGTCTTACGTGCACCGAGGAGAGACACAGACGAGGCTTCCGTGTGTCCTTTACCTGACACCAGCCTCGACTCGGCGGTCGGGGGCATTTTCAAGCTTGGGGGGAAGAAATAAAAAAGCTCACCAACCCCAATTTTCACCGTGCAGTAAAAAGCTATAAACGCAAACCCCAGTGGACACTTGCACGCATCAGAGACGCCTCTTTGCGTTAAGAGGAGGTAATCACGCATAACTGCCCTAAAAAAAAACGTCATCTGGACACGGGAGTTATAAACGAGAGGCCCGGGCACTTGCCTCTTTGGCAGATTGCACTGTCAGGAGGTAAACAACGGGAAGGATGAAGGAGGACTCGTCTGATACCAAATGTCAGAGCATGATTGGATAAAAAAAAAAACGTCTAAATTAGGGTCATTAATCATGCGCTGGGGGAAAAAACAGTGACAGGTCCTGTTCTGAAAAAGCTCTCCTCTGGAACTAAGTCGAGTGCCACCCGGAAATTGTGCAATTACCTTAATACCTGATTTAGATGAAGGGTGTGTGGCAGTGTCACTTGTTAATTGGGGGGAAACCGCATCATATTATTTAGAGGTATAGCATCACAAAAATCCTAGTTATGTAAACCCGTCTTTTTTTATGTTGCATGTTTTTTATCTTGAATGTACAATCAACACAACGATATCGAGCTAATCATTCCTCAAACCTCAATTCCTCTTTTTGCGAGTTGTCTTCAAAGTAAAAGCACAAGGTTTGCTTCGTTGCTGTAATGCTTTGTATTGAGCTGAGTTGCAGAGCTTTTATTTTGAAAAGTTGCGAAGTTGACCTCTGAAATAGCCGACATGCAATGTTTGAGTAGATCATTCAAACATGTATATATATAAACCACATATACAAGAACAGTTATAAAGCAAATTCAGTTTCATTAGATAAAAAAACCTGTAAAATCTTCTCTGCAGATAAACCAGGTAGGATGAGCGTAAAGTTTTCTATCTTCACTCTGCACCATAGACATTATATTGTAGAAAATGTTATAACGAGAACTAACTAATGACGAGGAATAATAGCTAAGTAGCTCCGGAGCATCAACACAGGACAAGCTAGTATCAGAAGGAGTCCTACGCTGTGCTGCTGTGGGGGAACCTCAGCGTCGTCCTCTGACAAACTCAGAGCTGTTAGCTCAGTCAATAATAACACATGTCAAGTGCGCCATGTTAAACGCAATCATTTTTTGCAAGATTGAGAGCTGTGCACCGAGCAGAAACAATTTTTTTCTTCCTTCGCTGTCCATCTCCCAGTCATCATCTCACAGCCAATAACCCAGTTCGGCTCCGCAGAGTGCACACGGCAATTAACTGGGAGCAACAGGGTTTCTGCTAATGTCTCACATTTCTCTGCTCGCCGCGTCGACGTAACAAACTGCCCCCCGAGGGCCGCTGCCGCAGAATGATGGCACGGGAGCTGGAATTGACAGGGGCATGTTAGGAGCCAACAGCCCCCCCGCCTCTCTCACCGCGAGGACACCAGACAGCTCCTCCGGCGCTCGCCGAGTGCCCCACTGTGCGTGATGCAGCGATATCAGAGGGAATCTAATCAGAAGTCGGCCCCGACTTGCAGCATCGCTCATCGCAGAGCTAATCGATGCTTATTCTGCATGGATTATTGATATCTGTTGTGAAAGCCAGGGCCAGGGAAAATCTAAAGAGAGGCCGTGTTTAATGCAGCGAGGACAAGAGGACGTGGGCAGATGTGTGTGTCGTATAATTTCTTCCCCCACACATATATATACACGATACGTGAAGAATGTCACACTCTCTCTGTGTGTGCAATGTGTTTCCAGCATGTGTGCGTGCGTGCTCCTACGCAGTCTCTTTATGTTTTTTTTTTTGTTGGTCTCCGAAGGTGCAGTCGCAGAGAAAGATATGCACGGCCTCTCGGTAGAATTATGTTTGCATGACTAATATGAATGTGCAGCAGCCTTTTTATGAGAGAGGAGTTCAGGGACACAGTTCTCTATTGAGCATCATCTTAATTAAACCAAATTCCCCTCAAATACTCTACAGGCAGCTATTTTAGATTGCAATTAGCCATGCTTCATACAGCTAACCATTCGTCCACTGGTCTGCTGGTGTGCGTTTTTCTAGACAACCCTCCTGCACATTCCTGCATGCAGCTGGACTGCAGCGCACATTTAGATTTGTTTTCAGAGAATTAGCCGTCCACTGAGCCGTCGCTGTTCCCACGGTCATATCCCACCAAATGGATAATGCCTGCAAAGGGCGTCATCACGGCGGCAATAATCACTTCTCCTGAGGCAAACTGGGGCCCTCTGTCCAGTAATCGTCACATGTAGGGTTATTATAATTTAAAGCGGTGACCACGGCGAGAGTCATGTCGCCCCAAATTAATCACTCTGGGCTTCTGTTCAGGTTTCATTACCAGCCTGCAGATTTCATCACGGGGAATGTGTGCGGTATGTGGCGGGAAACAGATGCAGCCGCCGCCGCCGCCGCCGCTGGTTCCTCGGCTGCAGCCAGAGGCCGCTCTCTCCGTTCCAGTCTCGTGTCCTCACAGCTGTTTGACTGTCGCAGAGCAGAAGCACAAAGTCCACAATACAGAGATAGCACTATCGCCTCAGAGCAGGAAGGTTATTTCAGTTGGTATATTCTCCCTTTACAGGCCTGGTTGGACGGCTTAAAAGACATTAAAAAACCTGAGTGGATATAAATGTTCTCAATCTCAATGAAAAAGAAGACTGAGATCATTATTTTTGCTGCAGGGGCCCGGTGGTGCTTTTGGCCCCGATAGCATCCTGCAATCGATCTTCTGTGAAGAATCCTGGTGTGATATTTGAAAGCTCACTTCAAAACAGTCGAGCAAATTAGCTCAGCTATCAAAACAGGTTTTTTTTCATTCAGCTAAAACTTCCCAAGATTTGGAGAGAGTTGTTCGGGCGTTTATTATCTCTTGGTTAGATTATTAGAATTCATGGGGGAAGTTCAATAATCTCTAAGAGGTAATGAAGTGCTGGTGATGGCTCAGTCGTGTCTGGAGTCGGTATAAAGCCACTCGCCACTGGCTTCCTGTCAAATTCAGGATTGATTTTATTGCTTGTTTTTAAGATTTTAAATGCGCTGGTACCACTTTAGTTAAATTGATGCATCCTCCTCATTGAGTTAAGTTGAAACCTTGATATCATGATGTTAACATTATTTTGTTTGTATTATCTCTTTATTGTGTTTTTTATATACATTTAATATTCTTTTATTTCCGTCTTTTAAGCCTGTTCGGCACTTTGTTCATCTGGGGTTTGACTCAACTTGATCCCTGGATTTGGGTTTAAGCACAGGATAAGCACTGGAGATAATGGATGGAGAGTCGAAGATGTGATAACACTGTAAAACCTGTTGACAGACACGATATCAGTTTGAGTTAAGAGCCGGTGTGATCTTAAATTAAACATTGTGTTCCTCACGTCCACGGTCCACAGTGAGCGTGCATTGATTCCTGGGACGTGAGACAAGGGGCTCCGTCCTGTTTATGTAATATTAATAAGTTGGAAGTCAGAAGTCCTTCAGCTGCAGGACACACAACCCTCCCAGCCGTCTCTCTCTCTGGCAGATGCATAATGTAATTGGGGCACCCTCGGGTGACGCAGGACATGCTTGTTAAAGCAAAATATTCCTGGCATGCTGCTGAAATTGTGTTTTTACCTGATCAGATGAAGCACTTCTATATCCAGGACACCAAGTGATAAAGTAATTCAGTGAAAATCCAGTTTGACCATAGACCTAGTGGCCATCGCCGGAATATGACGCTAACACACACTAACAACACGGGCCGAGTCACGTGACGCAGCCCAGGAAGAGGATCTGTCTCCAAAGATTTATCTCACAGCCTCCTACGGCCCAATCCGCTATCTGATTTGGAAAAGGGTTGCCGGTTAGTCATCAGGGAGGAGAAGGTACAAGCCTCCCGTCCAAAGCCCCTCCACACTTACAGAGCTTATACGGTTTTGCTCCTGATAGTGAAGCACTGAATTATTGAAGCATTTTCATTTGTGTGTGTTGGTTTCAGCCAATGCTGCAACATCCGCCTCTCCATGGAGATGTTTTGTATTTTATTTTTCCACACTTTGCTCAAAGATAAAGCCTGTTCCCGGCCCCCTGGTGCTGCAAAGCAACATAAGTAGAAAGAGTCCTCGAAAAGACTTAGTGCCACTAGTGACAGAGCCCGTGCTTCATGCCCGCTGAGATACTTACATGGAGCGCGACATCATTATCACTATCCTTCCCTGTTGCATGAAGAGAATGTGACAAATTCCCCCGACTCCAATTAGGCTCCCGTTTAATTACTTCCTTTTACCGAAGTATTAACTCAGACCCCTCCCCTCAAATCCTCACTAATTCCAGAATGATGCATTGTCATCCAGGCTTTCTGCACCGTCTACAACTTTAAAACCCCCCAGACGTGATTTAACCTAAAAAAACCAACAAGACGGAAGCAGAGTCACGACTCAGGAGGTGTTAAAATAAAAATAAATAGAATTTAAAAACGTAGTATTGCAGCACTAACTGAAGAGTTTAGTTGGACTAAGTTATAGACGATAGAGTCGTCTGTTAAATGGATGAGATATTTTGTAAATTCGTGAAAAACAAATGGATTCGAAGCAGAGATTAGACACAAAAAGTACAATAAGCTTCTTGTACAGTGTGTGTATAATAATAAAGAAGGTGACAGCTGCCCAAAAGATGAAATTCTAAACTTTGAACCGGTTATTACAGTTTGAATATGAACTTTGCAGCATTTCCTTCACGTGACCAATACAATTATTTCACTTAAAGTCTTTAGGGATGAAATGGAGACGTATTGAGTCCTGATTCACAGAAACGGCTTCAAACTGTCCTTAACTAACCAGCAGGAGTCAGAAGACCACTGATTTCTATGATGTGACAACCATGTAATGCATGTGAGTATTTAATGTATTTACTGCAGAGTTCAGATTGTGTTGACGGGGAGAAAAACTGTGTAACTACACCTGTATAACATTTTAACATGTTCTTATTTTTCTAAAAATATTTTTAAATGTATCTATATTCTATGTGATGCACTTTGAGCTGCATTTCTAGTATGAGGGATGCTATACAAATTAAGATTATTATTATTACTATTATTAATAAATAATAACTTCCCCCCTACGTTTGAATTAATGTTTGAATTTCAAGGGGCCCCTGAAACCTCTAGAGCCGGCCCTGCTTTAACTCACTAAAAAAAACGTATAAACTAATAAAATATGAAATCACAGAGGAAAAAAACTGTGGAAATATACAGTATATAACCTATAAATATATAATTTACACATGCATATGTCTTATTACATATATATGTTATGTAAATGCATTATATAATACCAGTAGGTTTTATTGAGATGCAACCTTTGCACATTGGATCAGTTATTAGAGACCGAGATAAGAAGCCGGTTCCTCCCAGCAGCAGTTTGAACCTGACCCAGTCTAACCAGCAGGAGTCACAACTCCACTGCTTTCTGTGATGTGGGAGAAACCAAAGCGGAAGTGAGGAACTCAAGAGGAGCGAGGGGAAACTTTTTTTTTTTTAGGGGGGGAGAAAGAAGTTGGAGACGGTTGAATCATATCGGAGCCGAGCGGGATGAGAAGTCAGATCTCTCATAATCTCAGAGTTTGAAGAGTGTGTGTGTGTGAGTGTGACTCTCTGGTGTGTGTGTGTGGCGCGTGCGTTAGGATGGGACTCCCCACTCTGGAGTTCAGTGACTCCTTCGTGGACAGCCCGGACTTCAGGGAGCGACTCAAGTGTCATGAGATCGAGCTGGAGCGGACCAACAAGTTCATCAAGGACCTGATCAAAGATGGAAACATGCTCATCACTGCGCTCAAGAGTAAGTTGCTCCTCCGCGTGTGTGTGTGTGTGTGTGTGTGTGCGTGTGTGGAGGCTCCTCTGGGCTGCGGGTCCCGGTCCAGGTCCTGGTCCCGGTCCCGGTCCAGGTCCCGGTCCTGGTGCAGAGGATGCTTCTCTGCAGCCCGTGGACAGCGGGTCTGCTCTGAATCCCATCCATGGAAGTTTGAAGAACTCCCCCGCTCCTCGTTGTTCTGAGGCCGCAGTGATTCTTCCTCTTTGCCCGGAGACTCTCTGACGTGCACAGACTTGTTTCAGCCGAGGAAGAGTCAGAGCTGCTCGAGTGAGATGAAGGAGTTTAACTGTTCAGAGTGACACTCGTGGATCAGTGCAGGGTTGGAATTCACTTTAACTGTTCACTCTCACCTATCAGGTAGTGTAGCATGTAGTGTATATATATATATGTGTGTGTATGTGTGTATATTTATTTGTATATATACATTTATGCAGTGAAAAAACATGGCAGTCACAGTTTCTAGAAGTGTCATGACAAGACATTGACATTTGGAGCCACGCCCCCCCAGACGATACTGCATAACCGATAATACAACTTTAAATCAAAAAGTCTCTGACATGAGTTAAACCTAATTTGAAGTTGATGAGATGGAATCTGAAGGAGCAGTTGGGTTTTGTCGCACGTGTGTTAAAAAACGCCAAAAAAATCACACCAAATGTGTTCAGATCCAAAATGCCCGACTTCCTGTCTGGTCTGGTGGGAAGTGAGTGTGAGTGTCTTGGCTTGAAACACATCTGTGCCAAATTTAATTTCTCTGGGGGCGAAAGCACGTGAATAGAAAGACCCTCGGCGAATAGCTATCGAGCCATTTTCCGATGTACTTTCCCGAGCGCATTGAAATATGTCAATTTTGGAGTCAGCCCCCAAAAAGGGTCCTTGCACTGTCAGTGCTCCGGCCCTAATAATGACAGACATGTGTATTTGTATATTTACTTGTTGTAAAATGTCTTTTTCGAAATGAAGCTGTGGCTTTTTATAGTTTGACACAGTGTTTTCACGTCTCTGTTTCGATATCACGGTTCCATTCGATGTCAACAACCACTGAGCAGCACTTAGCCGAGGGATCACCGTCTCTCACCGCGCTGTATTTAAAAGAATCGTCTCTCAGGGCAGAGGAGGCCAAACGTATATATCTCCGATCTGGGTTTATTTATTTTTTTTGCAGGGAAATAGTTGTGCCGGGGCCGGGCAGCGCAGGTGGAGAGGAATACGCTGCTGAATGGTTTATTCATGGCGGCGAGGTTTCTCAGTGGCACGGTGTCAAAGGTCCGTGCAAACGGTTTAATACCAAGTAAGACCTCAACGCTCCAGGTTGTACTCTGCATATACGGGGGGGGAATGAGACCCTGATTGCCTTTGATTGGGTTATTGATGCAGGGAAACATCTTTCCCCCACCAGGTGGCCGGCCTCTCGGAAGATTAAAAATTAAAATCCAGGAATGCTAATCAACCGGTGATGAACCCTGATGCGTGAACTGACTGAAACTCCACCGCGGAGCCGATTTTGAAGGAACTTTGCGTCTTATTTGTCTTTCCACGGTCGTGACGGGGGGGGAGGCCTTTTTACTGGAATACCCGGTTTCAGTCGGGGGCAGGAAGCCGAGGAGACGGACGTAAATTATTGATGGTCTTTAACTCGGGACGCCGTCGAGGTTTATGACCCTTTATGACCCGCCATCAGTGGTGACATTACTGGGAGACCTTGCGCGGACCCCGTTTTAATAGTAATCATCTCGAGTTTCTACATGGAATGGTATAATTGATGTCTCTGCCTGTGCTGCCTGAGAGAATGAGGCCTGCTGAGCCAAGGTTGACGTTCATGTTAATAGATTACCTGTAAAATGCGAGCACACATTATTGAAACCACACGGAGCAGCAGCAGTTCCTGGTGTGTGTGTGTGTGTGTGTAGCTACAGCGCTCTGTGTGTGTGTGTGTGTGTGTGTAGTTTGTATGTGAATGGGAAGATTGTCGTATGTTTGAAGACGTGTGTGTGTACGTTAGAAACAGAGGGTTTGGTTATTTCTTTCTTCCTTAAAGGACTAATTGTGTAGTACTGTGGAGCGCTGACTCCAGGTTGTTGCTGAAATAATGAAGTAGTTAAAGATACTTTTTGTGTTTTTACTTTTTGCCTCTTTTTACATATAATAATGGTTATAAATAGGTTTTTTCTACTTGTACCTCTTATTATGATGTCCCGTATGTGTTAATGCTCGTGAAGATCAGGGTCTAAATGTTCCCACGTTAGTTATAAACTTAGTTTCTGTCTCCAGATGCTGTAAAAATAGCTTTACCTCACCTGTTGTCCATAACAACCACTGACTGTTATTAGTCCCTCTGCTGAACTGCAACCCACTGAAGGCACTCAGTGATCTTTAGAGTGTTTCTTACAGATATGAGGCTAATAATTATGTTTTCGATGTGGTATTTTTTTGTGTCACTTAATGTAACAGTGAAAGTGCTTAAAACACTTGAAACGCTCGACTTGATGTAAGGAAACAGGTTTGACGGTGCAAGCTACTGCAGAGATTGGGCCAGTTGAATCAAAACGCTGGAGCCCTGGACCAATCAGGCATCTTCAGCACTTCAAGCCCCACCCCAAAAAAAATTCCTGTGCTTTCGTTTAAGACTAAAAAAAAGATTTTTTTAATTAAAGCTAGGATCGGTCATCGTTGAAATGAATAACATCCCACCCCCCCTCCCATCAGCCCTCTCGCTACACCCCCACAACAAATAAACACACGCACTGCCTGACTCCTGCTGGGAGACGACTTCTCCGTGACTCCCTCCCTAACTCCTCGTCTCAGCAGCCCTCCTTCAGACCCTGGTCCCTGTTCATGCAAAGGCTCCTGGGAAAAGTTGTCCTGGTCAAAACGTGGCCTTAGTCAACTTGTGTTTCACTATCTTTGCAGTTTTCCGGTCTGTGTTACATCAACTTAATGCCGGAGCCCCAGCTGCATTAAGCATTTTCAACCCTTATGACCTTGTTTAAATCACTCTGAGATAAGAAGGACATTCTTTCCTGTTGTATTGGGAAGCTCAGGCCTCCGTCCTTCACCTCATCGCGTTGTTTCACTCGTGAAGACGTCATCACGACACTGTTCGTGTGGGGCAACGTTTCGTCACAGTGGATGACACCACCGGGGAATTTCCCTTATCTGCCCTCTTATCGCAAAAACCAAAAAAATGTAGGTTCCTCAAAAAGTTAAATTTGTATCCAATTTCCTTTTTCTCACTATGGTTATGGTTTATTTTACTTACATATACTTTTAGCTGAGGTTGTAAAGAGTGTCGTGATATGAAGCATTTGAAAATACTCCAACATCCCATGTATAGAGTTCTACAGCTAGAAAAGTAAAACATAACAATATGATTGTGGTTTATAAGAGCAAATATAGGTTTGATTACCATCACTACACACAATGTATTTTTCCTGACAGATATCTGTTCTATAACATGATAAATGCATCTGCTCCAGGAGTTGAAACGGGACATCAAACTGAAAAGGTTAAAGAAAACAGATGATATTCCACACGTGCTTAATACGTGGCGTGGAACAGAAAAAAATTATTTTCCCCTCCATTCCTCCATTGATATTATTATTATTTTTTCATCACGTACCACGGTTCACGTGTGTGCGTCCCATTTGCAGTCCTCCCTTCTCACCACCTGTCAAGTGCTGTTCAATATTCATTAGCCCTTTTAGCCGTGGATTGACTGGCCGGCTCCCAAGGAAAATATTTGAGACTGTTTGGCTCACTTTACGTTTTGACCTTTTCTCACCAGCCACTTGTTTCCTTGGCTTTTTGTCATTTGTTACGCTGGCGTGCAGCTGCCTCGGGTGGGAGCCTGCGTGCGAAGGGGTCTGACGGCTGCACGCCACGTTCACGGACGCTGCATCTGTGTTTTCTATCGATTGGGTTTAAACCCGAGTTACTGGCAAAACAAGCAAATCCTTAAAAACTGTTGTTGTGTGCTTTTTTTGTGACATTGGTAAATGTGCGTGAAAAACATTGGGAAAAAACACTGCAGCAAAGGTCCAGTGCTGGTCCCAGTGCAGCGAAGGACCCTCGGAGAGCCGGGCAGCTTGTTGGACGACGGCGTCCGTCCTTCACACATAATTTGTGCAAATTTGCAAAACAGAAAGTAACTGCTTGTTCCTCGCTGGAGCTTTTTTTTTTTTTTTGCATCCCCTTTCTGCAAAAGCTCTCAAATTTGAGGGGCGTTGTGCACTTAAAAGTTATTTCTATGCAAAAACCCCTTTTGAAAGGATGTTTTTTATAAATCTGAGTCGGCTTTAGCTCATAATTATATTAGCTGTCTGTCTCCAGCCGGTGCCCACGTCTGTTCACCGGCCTCAGAGCGACGCTGCTTCCTCCTCACTGTACAAGCTGTAACGACGGCTGACACGACATGCAGGTTGTCATTATAAAAAGTACAGTATTTAGCAAGTCTGTAAACGGCACCTTTTAAATGTCCCGACTACGCCTGCGTACTTCGGGGCTCTGTTAATGCAAACTTAAGATGTGATTAGCGGGTGTTGTTTTTACTGAAGGAGGACGTGACGTGTGGACGTTTGGCGAAATGTGGTTTCACAATCGGCTTTGGGAACTCGCAGTGTTTGTTTGTCTGAGGACAGATGATGCTCCCAAGGCTCAGCCACAGGAAATGTCCTGTAAACATGCTTGTATAACCATCCCCCCATCCTCCCTCAGATAGCATTTGGGCTGACATCACTGTGTGTGTGTGTGTGTGTGTGTGTGTCGGACTGTGACTGTACAACAGGCCGTGTGTTGCAGGATTATATAATTTATAATGTATTGCTGCTGCTTGACTACTTTCATAATTTGAACTCATGTAATGGAAGTGAAATACCGGGGGTACGTTCTGTGACTCGTTAAAGCGGTAAAGCCGAGTGCGGCGGCGAGCCCGGGCCTCACGCCGCACGGCGAGGGGGACTGGCTTGTTTTTGTGGACAGATTTTGATAGAAGGATTACACATTGTGTTCCTAAAAGCTGCTTCCCCCTCAGACTGTGCAGGGAAATGTGTTTGACTCCAGATTGAGGTCTGCTCAGAAGTGCTCCGTTGTCACTCTGTCAGTCAAAGTGATTGTCACACCGAGCACATCCTCCTCGTGCCTGCAGCCGGTATTTCTCGCCGCCGCTTCTTCTGCCTGAAAAGGAAAACATGATGCGCCGTGTGTTTCTCCTCCGCCAGATTAAATATTAACTCGCTCCTGTATGAATTGTGCATTAATAGTGTGATGAAAGCAAGACTTCTGAGCTAAACGCTGTCACCTGATATGCAATGTTCATATTAAAGGAGACATTTTTTCAGTTTTTCTTTTCTCTTTTGCATTGAAGATTTTTTTTGGGGGGGGCCTGCAAGATAAAAAGCCCCAAATACAGGAAGCTCCTCTCCCCAACAGAAAACTATATCCTCGTCCATATAACTATATACTGCTCCATCATTTGCATAATACATTTGTGTATCATTTGCATAATACACACATAGACTAGGCTAGTCTGACACGCCCCCTAACGAAGTCAGGTAACGAGAGAGCGGAGGCCGATATTTCCTACACACACACACACACACACACACACACACACACGCACACGCACACACAAAAGAGTGGTTGACCAATCACAACAGAGTGGGCTTCATCTTGTCAGGGGCCAAAAGAGGAAAATGAACATTAGAGCATTTAAACATTTTCAGGTAATAACCCAAATTAAAATGAACTTTAATACGAGCATCGTGAGTCTCTTTTATGATGAAAATGACTTAACTGATCACATTGATTACCTGACATCGACGGGAAAACCATTTAGAGAGCTGAGGCTCAGGAGGCACAGGGGCTTTGTTCAGTCCTTTGAGTGGATATAATATAATATATACTGCAAGAAATCTATTCGTCATTTAAATCCCTGCGATGCACCAAAAGTTTCTCTGGTAAAAGTTGGTGAATTTTTGCAAGTCAACCTACGCAGATGCTAAACTCAGACTTCGCCTGGCACATTAGAAACTCTCCGGCCCTGTGAGTTGCCAAGTTTCCTCACGGAGTGTTTGCACAATGGGTGTTTAATTTAAATTAGGCCTGCACACCTCTTGTTTTCTAATTGTCTTGGAAGCATCTCATTGCCTTGATAAGAGCAACACGGCTTCACACTCGCAGATCTCTGGTAAAAAAATTTGATTTGGGGACGAGCAAAGCCAAACCACCACCAGGGATGTGAAATACGTATTGTTTTTGTTGTTGGGGTTTTTTTTTGTCTGTCAAAGGCGAGTTGGTCTCCGTCAGAGCTCGTGTCGGTCGTGGTGTCTTTGTGTCTAAAGGCTGTGGACTCGGTGATGAATGGCGGAGGCCGGCCCACGGCTGCCGTCTTTCATTCCAGCTGAATTGCAGGAGATAATAACGGATCTTTTTTCTTTTCTTCTTCTGTGGAGCTGAAGAATAGACTGGGTAGCGTTGCATCAGCCTCGTATCAAAGAGAGGCGGGATCGTCTCTTTACTAATTCACACTCAGTGAATAGGTGGATGTTAAAGGTGTAACTCCCTGTCGTTATCTCATCATCAGTGACTTGCATATTATGAGTCATGGATTAAATTCGCAGACTTGTTTCCCCCTGTGTGTTTGTGTGAGGTCCTTTCCCAGTATAACAACTGTCCAGTTCCCTGTCCTGATGAGTAATGGTTTTGGTTAGATGATTTCTGGATCATATGGTTGGAATAACATCTGCAATCTACCCCTAATGTATATATATATACAATATCAAAATGTTAGCACTGCTTGGGTATATACGCAGCATGTACACAGGGAATCTGACGCTTGTCACTAATAGTGGTCGGCACACATGTAGCCGTAAACTGATTCCATAGATTACTGGTTAAGTTTATTCAGTCCAAATACCAGTACACCATCTGCAGACTGTCTCACTGCTCCCCGCAGACCAATGGATGTGACGCAGCGTCTTCCCCTCATGTTTTATTGAGACCTCCCTGTCGCTCCAGACTCAGGTTTGACCAACTGCCACTTAAAGTTACCGACTGGCCACCACAGACAGTCAGTGAGCCGTTTGGGTTATTCGATGAGGCTCTGTTTTAGGCAACTGCTGCTGCTGGTGGTGGGAAGTGTTCAGCATGCTCCCTGGCAGAGGGGCGGGGGGGGGGTGGCGTGGCGTCCTGACACGGCTGCACCCCAGCCCTCCTCCACCACCCCCCCGCTGGGGGCGACTGACAGGCGAACGTATAAGTAAGTAGGTGCAAGGGGGCCTTACCTGAGGGGCTGCTCCCCCCCCCCCCCCCCAAATGGAATCAAAGTGGCACAATGCGCCCCACTGTTGCATCAAAGAGATCTCCCCGTGTCTCGTTAAGCTCGGTGCAAAGAAGCGTTCCCCCTTTGAAGACCTTGTAATCTGAAGTCAGCGGCGTCTCGCTGAAAGAAAGCGGCGCCGTGGCGTTTCTCACCGCGCCCTGCCGATGCACGGGGGCTGACAGGCGCTGTCTCCACTCCAGGCTGCACGCTGTCGCAGGACGCTTTCTGTTTTTTTTGTGTGTTTGGCTCGACAAAAAGCCTGGTTACATACGTGGCCTCGTGAAAGAGAAAAGCTTTCAGTGTAGAGAAGCTGCAGGTTTTGTTCATGTTGCTTTTCACCGGAGCACTGGTGCACTGTGTCTGCGATGGTTTGCGTTGAAGCGCTTCATTAACACACCAGAGGAGTGAGAGAGCGCGGCGCGGAGTAATTAGCATTGTGACGAGTGTGTAACACAGAACGCTGCAAGTGTTGTGCACTTATATTCTGGCAGGTTTCAACACGTGTGAGTCAACGGGACATTTTTTTTTTTTAAATACTTCCCTTCATGTTTTTTAAGTGTAATTTTAACATTTTAGTTTTTCATTAAAAATGTGTTTATTTTAAGCTTAATTCCGTCTCTTTTCGTGACCAATTTTTCTCTCTTTGGTGTTTTTTTTTTTGTTGAGACTATTAATATTATTCACAACAGATGTTATTGACCAATGGCCTCACAATTCAGCCTCAGCCTTCAGCTGCTAATTGGAAATGAACTCAGTATAACCCACCCTTTGTCTTTGCGGTGCATTTTAGAGATACAGAAGTTTTAATATTTGATGTTGCATAATATAATAACACGAGGCATTATGATTATATGGCTGTTGCTATATTCCTCTGTCTTACTATGTATACTGGTATTTTAATCCTTACGTGTAATATGAGATTTAGAATCATAGCTGTGCGGATGTGTGACATTTAGGCACAAAGGAAGAGTTTGTGTTGTAAAGCATCAGTGTAATTTTAACAAAAAGATATGAATGTAACTACCTATCGATATTCTTCATTTTGCATGATTGAAAATATGTTTTTTATTTATTAGATCACATTTTTTAATATACATTGGCTAGAAGCTCAGAACTACAGTTGAGTGGTGCTGCAGAATTCTGAGCATGTCCTCAAATTATATTTAATGTCCCAGTAGCTACGGAAGTAAACATTTACTTTAGCTTGTGTTGCCAGAAAGCCGCAGACTTTCCTGCAGCGCCGCCTGTGTTTTGTCAGGGTTGTCAGCGGACGGAATTCGGTAGTATGTGGTTGCCTTGGAGACGAGATAAAGGCCGTACCCAGGGGGCTTTGCTGTGCGCTGACTGACAGCCGCAGTCCTCCTTCACATCTCACACGCCGGGCCGCTAACCGGGGGTAGCTGCTCCGTGCGCTCGGGTCCCGGCTGTGTGGCCAGAGCTCGGCGCTCTTTGATTTAACAACCTGCACAGGAGGATATCACGGTGTAACTTTTGTTGGCTCTGTTTCCTTCTTGCATGCAGGGGGAGGTGACGTGCTCCGTGTGATGAAAGGAGGAGCAGAAATAATCCAATAATTAGAGCCCACGTGTGTTTTTGTTTTTTTTTTGTCTGTTCCTTTCGTGCTCTCTTCTCTAATTTCAGAGTCACACTTCGTGTCGTAAACAAGATCCTCGGATTCGCTCTCCGTTTTTTCACACCACATCCTCAAAGTTGAGTTTTGGTTTGTGCAGAGGAGGCGGAGTGAAGGTGAAGGATATGCGGAGGAACCTGTGACGCGCTCTAACTTCCTCCTAAAGGTGTCTCTTCTCCTTCTGTCTCGTATTTCTCACGTCCTTCCCTTTCTTCCTCAGCAGAGGCGAACCCCGGGCCTGCTGCCGTTGTGTGCGTCTGCGTTGCATCAGACTCTGTGAAGTGTTGTTTACTCTGATCATTGCAAAGTAGCTGCGACATGACAAGTCTGTGCAGAGCGTCGTAAACACGAGGAACTGGAGCAGCCCTCGTAAATGTCACGACGCACTGTGTAGGGTATTCAGGCGCAGTGTTTGTACACAATAACAGATTTACCTTTTTTATAAAAACTTATTTTGTTCACTCTGAGACTTTAATCTGATGGTCACGCAAAGTGCATCACGGCCAAAGCTCTTAACAATCGGCCTTATTAAAACTTCAGGGTCGGTCGCGGCCTCGCAGCTGAGGGTCTTTGTCTCTGCAGAGCTTCAACCCAAACTTCCCAGATGTACAGTGTGGAATGTGCTCCTCTGCTTCTGCCCCTTACTGCTTACCTCAGGTTTAAAAAACCCATCCGTTCATTTATCTTCCTTTTCCACCGATTCTTCTTTCCATTTATCTCTGCCGCTCGGCCTCGCGATCACTTAAGTTCGGCGGTTGGAGGAATATTCTCTGTGCTTCCCCTGCTAATGGGTCAAAGTCACTCTGTAAATAATGCATATAAATAGGAAATAAACTGAATTGTTGTTGCAGCTCTTCTTTTTTTTTTTTGTTTGGAGCGTTGCCCTGATTGAAATATGTATTCATGCATATCTTCAGGTATAGACACAGCAGGACGGCAGTAATGAGCCTCAACACGTCGGCAAACCATTCACTCTGCAAGCGTTTGTAATGACTGGAATCAGACACGCTACCTGGACACCAACATTCATTTAGTCGAGAGGCAAAAATACATTCTCTCAAAAACATACTTCTTGGGTTATGACTGTACATATTCAAAATACACCACATTTCCAAATTAATATTATTAGAGTAAAAATACACAAGTTCAGGAGGTGGATGTTCTCGTCATCCAACCATGGACTTGTAAGAAAATATAAATAAATTTGTTTTGAATTCAAACAATCAATCGTCAATAAAGGAAATATTTGAAAATGACATCGTGGGATTGATCACACCAGTGGCAAACAGAGTATCAGTCGTGAGGGGGTTCACCATAAGATCGCACCAGCTACAATGCCTGTCAAGATGTTGATATTACGATATTGCACCTATCTTCAAACCCGTCCTTCATTTTGAATCCCAACTTTATAAATATGAAGTGATGCGATCGCGGTGACAAAATCTGTCCAGTACTCAAAACCTGCAGGACTATTTTTGATGCGTTAACTATGTTGGTGTGGAAATCATAACAAACATTGGAAGGGTGTTGATATCTGTAACGGCCTAATTAAAGTGAAAAACTGCTGAGACACAGACACACAGACAGACAGACAGACACACAGACAGACACACAGACAGACAGACACACAGACAGACAGACAGATACACAGACACACACACACACAGACACACACACAGACAGACACACAGACACACACACAGACAGACAGACAGACAGACACACAGATACACACACAGACACACACACAGACACACACACAGACAGACACACAGACACACAGACAGACAGACACACAGACAGACAGACAGACAGACACACAGACACACAGACAGACACACACACAGACAGACAGACACACAGACACACACACAGACAGACACACAGACAGACAGACACACAGACAGACACAGACACAGACAGACAAACACACAGACAGACAGACAGACAGACAGACAGGATGCAGCTGCAGAGCCAGATCAGCGAGGTCAGTTGTGGTTACAGCACGTCCACCGCTCACCGTCACTCTCCACGTGAGGTGAGCGAGTCTCCACTCAGAGCTTGTGGGATGTTGTAGTATTTAACTCGGGAGCAGAGAATCAAAGCTGTCCCACTTTCGAGCGACCTTCTTCTCCGGCAGCTGTGTCGACCACATCTCCCACGAGCCCTCGACACGCGGCTGCTCTTAAAGCCTAATGGGAACCGTCGCCATGAAATGCTAATTTAAAAAAAAAACATGGTAAAATAATCATTATTTGTCTAAATAAGCGAGTAAATAAGTTGCATGTGTTGCTTGAGAGTGTTTTGTGCACATGTGCCGACCCGTGTGGCTGCGGCATCCGAGAATGTTTGTAAGGGAAAAATGTCTGAAAATGACATTTTGAGAAATATGGCTGTTTATGATTTTTTAAATGTGTCACAGCAGGTTTTATAACGTATCAAAACATCTTTTTAAATCTGATAAGAGAGAAACCGACCCAAATACCTCTGAACATTTGAAATATCAGGACATATACTCATATTTCAGTGCCTTTGATTCAGTAATATGATAAAATGTGTTTTTCATTCTACTAAAGGTTGTTTTACCACAGCATTGCCAAAATATGTGTATTTTTTATATTTTAACTCAATAATAAATAGATTTTTGTCATTTTTTGTGCTATTGACACATTTCCAGCCGTGCATTATACTGGATTCCGTTCCTTAAAAGCAGAATCACGTTGATTCTCTTTATTTCTTTGTATTTCCTCCGTTGTCGGCTGAGCAGTGTTGTGTTTTTTTGAGGTTGGGGGCCGGTCTGAATGTCAGAGCCAAAAGATCATCCATTATTGATGGTCCTGCGAGCATCTCCAGACAACTCCTGGCTTGGTATTGATCTCGAATCAGCAGCGTTAGAGTCAGGAATGATATGAGCACATCAGCGGCACAATACATCTTCTGAAAAGGTCCACTCAGTGGCACTCGGAGGGGGCGGCGACACGCACACGTGGTCCCAAACACCCGTTTGAGATATTGTTGAGGTGCGTAAGTGCTTTTTCAATCTTCGGTCTTCTTATTCTGTTCCTCCGATAACTAAACTGCACTTAAATACGATATAACTACGCCGACTGTCGGGTAAAGAGAAAGATGCTCACTGACGAATACAACTATTTTCTTCTTTTAAAAAAAAATCTGGCTGTTTATGCTCCTGCAGAGATGAGCGCATTGATCTCTCTGAGCTTTTAAGGCCATTTTGTACTTTGGAATTCCTGTTGGATAAACTACTGTAGGAGAAGGAGGTTTGAAATCAGTCTCTGTTATAAGAGTGGAAGATAAACCTCAAACACACAAGTTATAGCAAACAGTAGGAAAGACGAGACACGTGTTAACTTGTCCCTGCAGCTAGTAAAGATTTAGTTTTGTTTGCATATTGGGCTGAATTCAATGTAAAAATAAATCCTATTCTGACGGATAACACGTTAGATATGAGTCACATATATTTAACTTTAATTAAATTACATTTTTATCTGGTGTCTGTATCCTTCAAGCACATTTCTTTACACCTGGAGAATATTTATTTGCCCAGACATCTCTACAGCGCCACAGGGCTTCATTTGATATATTTAGCTCCTGCGATTTGTGATTTCAATCATATTCCTATTGATTATTTCGCCTAACTGCGATTCTCAGGCACTACTGCTTCCATCTCTGTCACATATTTCATTATTGTTGTAGCTTTAGCAAATGGGGTAATGCATGGAAGCAGTTTTCAGACATGAACTCGACGGGGTCTGGACATTTTGAAGAGCGCAGCAGGAGAACGTCCGAGTCAGACGCGTTCACAACAACAGGAAGAGGTGACAACAAGAATAAGAGGAAAATGTGTGTATTTCAAAGTGTGTCGGCCAACAACTCTTAACCTCTGTGTCTTTCAGAATCTATATATCTTGTTTTGCCTTTTTAATTATAAATTCATCCGAGTCCTAAATCCTCCAGGACGCGTTGAAGCTTCATCCCACTCTTTAAATGTACATAGGTTACTTTCACCTCGGCAGGAAGAAACTCCGACCCACTCACTGACCTTCGTGTCACTGAGTTATGGAACAAATTTAAATCAATTCCATCCTTAAAAAAAGTAAATCAAATTACGAGGGATTCATGCAGAGGGTCAGAGACGCAGGTCAGCACTGCCCCTCGCCTTAGAATCCAGCTTCATTAGTTTGCTCCCAAAATGTTTTCTTTTTCCACTTGTGGAATAAAACACATTATTGGAAACCGCCTGCATATACTCTGCTTTTACAGTTGGCCTATGTTTTCAATCATTAATGCATCACAATAAAGATTTGATGCATATTTAAGTAGTGTTAAGCGAGGTTTATTTTTGTTTTGTCTTGTATTTGGAGCTATTTTCGGGCAGCATAACTCAATATGGGCCGTTATACGAATGTATTCAATAATTTAAAAAAGGGGGAATCTGCCTTTTAATGCCTCAGAATAGCTACGGGGTTTAGGGTTAGTGATTTTATTGAGCTTTTACATGCTGTTGTGTCCGTATGAAACGTGTCTGAGCGCCTACAAATCTGTTTTTAGAGCAGCTTGGCAGCTGTGGTTGATGTTGGCTAATTAGGGGAGTTTGAGCTTTTTAAATACTCCACATAAACTTTTTGAAAAAATGCTCACACAGAGGCAGATTGGAATATAACACAATCATTCAGTACAAATTAAGCAGCAGCACAATATTAGACTTTAAACATTTAACCGCATCTGATTTCTAACCTTGAAGTCCAGGTCAGGATATCTGACATCCTCGGGCACATTTGAGTTTTTGAGATGTTTTCTTGGATACTGGAGAAAAGCGAGAGGCTTTAGATGAGGAAACGATTCAGGAAATGAAAACTTTGTCTTTGAGTTTTTTTTCCATAGACGCTATTAGGTTCTTGAATGGGCATGCAACACTGCGGTTGACTCATCCCTGCAAAACAATGAGACCTTTGCTCTTGGCTAATTCTGGCTCGTCGCAGGTAAGTAGGTAGAAGCACAGTGTGTGCACTGAAGTGAGATACCGCTGCATCACAGCCCGGCTGCCCGTGGCTCCGGCAGCGGGGTGAGAGCAGATATCGAGCTGCGTAGAACTTGGTAAATACGTTCAACGGCTCAATCGATTGTCTCTGATTTTTGTAATCATGTTTGGATCAATTCAGCAGCATCGGTGCAGGGATTCATTCCCGATCGCTGCATTGAAACTCGTTAAAAAAAAAATACTTCAGATGATTTGCACCTTGAGCCGGCTTCTTCTGCGCTTGCAATGACTGGTGAGGCATCATGGGTAGTGTAGTCCGAATCGGTCTAATTAAAGGAATAAAACAAACGCACCTTCACAGGGGTGCACTGTACGCCATGTGATAAAGCTGTTAACATCCAATCATGCTGTGGAATAGACAGTATAAAACTGCAGGCTCAGCTCATTCTCATCTTCTATGAAGACAGCGAGAGGAACAGACCTTGGATCTCAGCGGGTTCGTTGTCTGGGCTACAGGCAGCAGCTGTGCCAGACTTCTCAACTGGCCGGCGTTTCAATACTAACAGTGAACTTTTTTCATGTTACACCTGCATTTAGACAAAGACATCTGTGAACAGGGTCGTCTATTGTGGTCAGCAGCGGACGTTTGATGCCGGTGGGGGACGGAGAAAGTCGATGCGGGTTCGTGATCAGACTGTGTCAGCAAGAACTGGTCATTTGCAATTACATAGAGAGGGATACTGTAGCAGGGCTGCAGCACATAAAGCTCCTCATCACCAATATGAATGCACGTTTGAGAGTTCAGTGGTGAAAATACAATAATCACTGCAGGTCTAGATCGAGCTCCTGGCGATATTATTTACAGAGACCCGACTTACCCCCACGTGAAAGGGGACGAGTGGAAGAAACCTGACGAGCTCAGGGTGGGAGAGAGGGAGAGAGAGAGAGCAGGGAGCGGTAGGAAAGAGAATAGAGCACACTCAGGTTCCCCGTGGAGATGTACACTAATAGTAATAATGATTAGAAGACTACTAATAATTGCGGTAAGATTGTAGAAGCAGTGGGGGGGTTTGCAAACACAGATCGAGACTTCGGCAACAGGAGAGAGACGATTAGGCACAAAACAGTTGGAGAGGAGAAAAGTTTGAAACCTTTTAAAATGTGGAGGATGATCTTCCTCCCAGACACAAACTGGAAGATGGTTGGAAGCCGGGAAGATGAAGGCTCTTCCTCCCAGTGTCAGGAACCACGAGGAGGCTGTGTGTTCTGGGAGTGTGCAGAGGGTACTATGGTGACTGTAGCCAGGGGTTTTAACAAGAACCAAGGAATGAGGTCATTATTTCAGCATAGCTTTCGCTGCTGCTTATATTTGTGAAATAATTATACTTGTTTAAAAGGTTTAAAGTCTGCTCCACATCTTTGTTTAATTAGGTTGTGAAGCTGCGACTCCAAAACCAAGCTGTTAAAATTCTGAATGTGAAAAAAACCCTTTTTTTTGTTTTTATGCACCAAACATTTGGAATGTAGTCCCGCACAAATTAGAACAGCGCAGCGTAAGACCTGCTGTTATTATCTTGCTTTTAAATAATTGTATTTGTTTAATCAATTGCATGTTGTTTTTATATGATACCACTTACCTTTCACAGCTTTATGTTCTTTTATTTGCAAATATTCAAATTCTATAGTATATTTCAAAGGGAGCTGTGTGATCTCTCTTTCTCTGTCGGTATCGCCCGGCCACGTTTTGGATCATCTGGTTGAGAGCGAGTTTTGGGGCAACCAGATAAAAAGGAATTGCAATAATCCCTCCTACGAGTAGCAAGAGCATTACCGTGTGTTTCTGCACCTTTTTCCAGACGGGATGTGCCAGATTTTTTTTGCGGTGGTGCATGAGTTGAACTCCCACTCAAAGCCAACTTCAAGGACTCTCCTTTTCAAAGGACATACCCTGGGCATCGATAACTCCTCACGGCGGTGCCGGAGGCCGGGCAATGCCATCTAGACTAACTATATCATTAGATGAAGTGTTTCTGGGGTTGGGGCCCGAGTACAAAATGCTTCCGTAGTAATGTGTGGTTTACACCAAGGGCTGTACAGACCTGAGTGCTTGACCCCTGAAGTGAGAGGATCCGCTGGCTCTGTTATGCCGTCTGGGGCATTTTTACTGGCATGGAGTTAGTCCACTTGTCCCCTTTCGGAGCGAGGGGTCACAACAAATCGATAAAAAGTGCTGTTCTGAGTGATCGCCTTTATCCTACAGTGAAATATGTCCGTAATGTCCCTTCCGCAATGTCAGTGCCTCCGTCCCTGTGGCACGAGGGGTCCACTGGAGGGTTTGATGAGTATGAAAAGGATGTGAATCACATCACCGTCACCGGTTCTCGAACCCAATTCAACCCCGTGGAAGATTTAGACCAACGTGCGAGGAAGTAATCTCTATAAACAGACTCTGGGTGCGAATGTGCAGAATCTGTAGGTGAGGGAGACAAGATTTCAGGGTTCGGAATCCTTCTGGTTTTCATTTCTAGCTTCACCAATCATCATCAGGCTCCGGTTGCCCCGCAGGTTAACAAATTGTCTGACAAAAGAAACTCGTCAGTAAATGATGTACCGGGAACTGAAGAATCTTGGCGCCCGATGTCTGTCTACACTGGAAGCCCCCCCCAACATATTGTCTGTGTCCCCCCATAGGCTAATTCATCGGGCTCGGAGATTGATTAGACAGCAGCTCGCCAGCAAGAAAAACGCTAAATTTGGGGGGTATCTTTTGGAAGAATGCTGCTCTCCAGAGCGCTTTAATTTCATTAAAAGTGAGATGTCAGGAGAAGTAAATTTACAGGAAGGAAAATACGTCTGAGGCTGCAGAGATATAATCTTTTTCTACTGGATATTTTTAATAAAAGGCAGGACGCGCTTTCTCAGCTGGAAATTGATGGAATAGATGAGGCTTAAGCCTTTTCTCTGGAGGCTGTCAAATGTCACTGGAAATATCAGGACAGCACTTTCTTACATCCTGGAATGCAGTAAACAGCACAAATTTATATCTTTCAGCAGGGGGGGGGGGGGGGTGTCCAGATGTGGATTTTCCCTCACGATGTGTACTTTATCACTTCTGACATAAAGGTTAGGCAGCTCAGCTG
Source organism: Reinhardtius hippoglossoides (assembly GCA_006182925.3). Taxonomy (NCBI): domain Eukaryota; kingdom Metazoa; phylum Chordata; class Actinopteri; order Pleuronectiformes; family Pleuronectidae; genus Reinhardtius; species Reinhardtius hippoglossoides. The sequence goes on from CM031673.1 coordinate 3,586,981, forward strand.
GGCTTAATTCGTCTGGACAGATGTGAGTATTGTGATTAATGGACAAGTGATGGAGTAAATATTGCAGATATCGCAGTCGGCCACAGAGCCGCTATTGTATGAATGTCAGTGGGCTTGGAATTGGACAGTCAGCAGATCATAAAAGTGCATTCTTCTGCTCCTTGGCTCCCAGAAGCTGTCAGACAATAGTCTTTTTAAAGTTCCACTGTTTTGTTGTTGTAACTTGAGACTTATAACAAATGGCAAACTTAACACTAGAACTGCAGGAGTTGTATGTGTACAGATACTAAGGGATCTATTTTTAACTTGAATCAAGTGCAGTTTTTGCTCCTGTGCAAATCCAACGTTTGCTAGTTCTACTTTTAGTTTCTTAATTAATCATCATGGAATAAACCAATCAGAGTGCAATCTCCCCATCCCCCTTTAGAAAGCCAACAGGTCTGCTGCTGCACAAAGTGACCAAGTGTGTGTGACAGAATGTAAATGCATTGTGCACTCACCTATACGCAGAAGGTGCATTTTACCAGCTTCACGATGCATAATGTGACCACACTGAAATACTGCACCAGTGACTCCAGACCAAGTCTTTGTTGGTCAATCGCTTTGTGCTTCCTCCAGGTAGCACATAAACAACGATGCGCCCGACCACGTGCACATTCAAGGGCGCTCGGATGGAAGCGAGTGCATTTTGCTATTTGAACAATGTGGGTGCTGGACGGGGGAAATTACAGCTGCGTCAGGTCGGAAACTAGCGAAGACGCTTGTGTTGTAGTAACGCTTGCTCGACATAAGGAGGAAGGATCAATATCAAAATCTACATGTACGCTGGACAAGATGGAAGCCATTGATCGCTGATGCGATGTTTCTAATTATCCTGCTGCAAACTCATCAATAACGGAGAAGGGGTTTTGTGAAGCTAAGGCTCCTCTGACATGCCGGTAATACGATAAGACGCCTGAGTCATTAGATAAGTCTTCATGTGACTTACAGGAAGTAGTTCTAACGCTATTCTAACGCTCAGTTCCTCTGATTTCCCAGATCTTTCTGTCGCCGTCCAGAAGTTCTCCCAGTCCCTGCAGGAGTTCCAGTTCGAGTGCATCGGCGACGCAGAGACAGACGACGAGGTGAACATCGGTAAGTTCAGGGACAGGATCTCTTTCCCAGTATTTGATATTCTTTCCTCTCTGCTCTCCCCCCAAATCAATTGGCTACCTTAAGATTTGTCTTGGGAGACACTCGAACACAGAGATAATGTCCTGTGGCTCAGAATATCGTAAATATAATATCATACTTTAGAGAAGGTTTGTAATATAGAAGGGAAACGCTTCATCAGAGTCGTTGGGAGTTGTTGGAATTGGATTTGGCTTTGAGCAAAGATCTTAAAGTTGTCCGAGGTGCATGCATAATTAATGCTATTGATTTGCTTATGACGCTTCCCCTGTATCTTCTCGAGCCGATATGAAATCAAAGGGGACTAATTGTGATCAGTGTCAGAGATTAATGGAGGTGCGAACCTCCGAGGCTCCGACAGGAATATGGAAGCAGCTGTGCAGAGGGTCTCTCTGCCTCTAATGGGCCGGACTCCCAGTCTGGCCTCTTCTTTTTTTATTTATTTTTTTTGCACTGCTCATTATCCCGCAGAATTACTGTCCATCTGTGTGGGCTAGACTCGGTATCGACCTCCTCTATATGAGGCTGTAATGTTCGTCTGAATGCGTAATGAACAGCCCTCTTCTCTCCTTTCTTTCTGATGAAGCTGCAATGGCTGTATGATGGGTCGGGGGGGGGGGGGGGGTCGGGGGGGTGCAGCAGACCAATTGTGCTTACTGGAAAAATCCACACCCCCCGATCCAAGCCTCATAAAGCTACGCTCTCATTTCCTGGCCTGCTATCAGAGTGGTGTTGATGTCAGATCGAACAATGGACGTTTCGGCTCCCCACCTGTTCTATCGCTGTGTTTTCACCGAGAATCAATGACGCAACAGAAACAAGTGGTTTTGGAGTCGGTGCTCATTTCACTCGGGAGGCTCGTGAACAAGCCGATGCATCATTTGCACAAATAACATAATATAATTGAAAAAAAAAAAAAAAGCACAGCTCCCTATAGGACCGGACCGACTGCATTATTTTCTTCTGTGTGAGAAGAGTTTCTGGTATCTCCTTAACTGGAAATGATTTCCTCGCGCTCGGAGCTCCCCCCCCCCCGCGCGTGCTCCCTCTCCTCGTCGTCTCCGAGAGAAAAGACCATGATTGCTGTCAGAGGGAGAGAGAACAAAAATGAAACAGCCTCTTGAAATCAATCTAGTCATCAATGAAACCGCGCTTTCTGACTGACATCGCGAGACCCCTGTGTGAATGCCAGCCGTGATCTTGATGCGGTGTTGCTGTACTTCACTTTGATGCTCCCAACTTCCTCCACATAACGTCGGGATCCTGCATGTGCTGCCAGACAGGTTCACCTGACCTTTTATTGATTCCACTCCATGACTTCTCGCAGTGACATTCACATTTCACGCCAGTTATCTAGGAATCAATGGGGCCAAAGATTGATGTGGCTATAGAAATTTAAATTTTCCAGAAAAGTTTCGTGCCCTTCTCGCAGAAGGTCAATCCGGGGGAATCTCCTGGAAGTGTTCAGAGCGTTCTCGCTCGAGCTCAGATCTCAAAGAGCTCGGAAATAGATAAATATCAAGCGGGAAGGAAACATTTAAACCCACAAAATGTTGGTAAATGAATATTGAAATCTTCTGTATTTTCATATAAGCTCATCTTATCTTCTAATTTGTTATCGAGGCAGGATTCATCAGGTGTCTTGCCTCGCTCTCTATTTACCAGTGAATGATATGCAAGCTGTAACCTCACTTTGACTCCCGTTTCCTTTCTTTGGAGCCTAATCTTGTCCCATCAACGGCTCCAGCTGTGCCCTTTACCCCCCCGAGAGGTTTGTGCTGTTGATAAAGGGGCTGGGCGGCGTTAATAGGAGGCCAGGCTGCCCGCGGGATCACTGGCACAAAATCATTGCTCCCTGGTCTTTAAAAGCTTTGGTGTGTAAATGGAACAAAGTGTCCGAGATGATGCATGGGTCCCCGTGCCAGGCCGCCGCGGACGATAATGATGTTACTGCGTTGGCGAGCAGGGGCAGCTTGACCGCTGCTAAATGGCTGGACACGGGAAGATACAGGGGGGCTGACCAACAGGGGCCACACTGTATCTGGCCCTCTATTTAATGAAGCTGTGAAGCTATCAAGGCACAACTCTGTGGCTGATAAGGTTGGATGTATAGTATGCTGAATTCATCTGGCGCTGCAGAGTACAGCCCAGATGGCACGAGTGAGTTTCTACTGCATCGGTCCTCGCTGCGTTGTGACACTATAGTGTAAAGCCTAGCAGGGGGGGGGGGGGGGGGGAATAAAGGGAAGCAATCAGTGGGTTCCATTCAATTAAAGTATTGTTTTTTTACTGCTCGTCTTGGTTTTAAATTGGACATCTGCATGATTTTATTAGCTGCTAAATGTGCTGCACTGAAAGCTCCGAAGCTGCAGCGCAAATAAACATTTTAGCACCACGCTACTGCTTGTGGGAAACATCTGACGTTTAACGACTGAGCCACTGTGTGTTTTTTTTATATAAATATCTTTTTTTTAATCATCTGGATGCCACAACTCAGAGCGTCACTGTGGCAGACACGTGCACGAGGCATCGTACATGTTGGATGCAGTTGTTTACCAGACATTCGCGGTGTTTATAGAAAATTATCCGTCTTTGTGTTTCAGCACAGTCATTCAAAGAGTTCTCGCAGCTGCTGAACACCGTCGAAGAAGAAAGACGACGCCTGGTAAGAACGCAACTTTGATTTCCCTTCTTGAATTTCAGAAACAACAATGTGATGTGGGAACACTGGCTCCGACTGAAACTGCACAAAGAGAAGCAGCTTCTCTCGGGGGCAATTTTGACTGTGTCAGTTGATGGACAGCCCTATTTATAACTTGACAAAAACATAAATTGCCTATTATCTAGTTTACATTTCTTCAATCCCTTTTATGCTCAAAATACAGTTTCTCTTTATTTGTTTGCTATTTAAAGTCATATTGTAGCGATTGCTGTTGAATTTCCATACTCATAATTATTCAGTTGCAATTCACAATAATATGTAATGTTCCCTCGTAAACAAAATGAGTTATATATAATAACACTGATAACACTTTAGGTGTTAGAGGTACTTTTCTTGACAGAGGGAAAAACATTCATTCCCATGTGTGTCTGTTGATTGACGGTAAATAGTTCCTCACATCATAAACAATATCCAACAATCAGAAGTGTTTAGTGTAAAGCAGAGTAAAACAACAATAGAAAACATCGAAAATGTCGACAAAACCAATTAACTCTGATGTTTCCTGTGATGGATCATTGAGATTTTTTCGTTTCGAGTGCTCCTGTTCGTTTTGTTCCGACAGTGACGGCTCTGACTAAAGGCTGGAAGTCAAGCCTCTAAATGTCTGCAGACAAACCAGGCGTGACCAAAAGGGCAAGGGCAGTGGAAGGGGGGGCGGGGGGGGGGGCTGCACACAAGTATGAGAGTATTGCAGAATTGGCCCCTCCCCCCCCCCTGCAATAATATACAGAAGAAAATGAGGGGTTTTGTAAATGTATAGAAGCCAAGAGCTGTCCAAAATAATGTGCAGAAAGTTGGAATAGAGAGATTTTGGGGAAAAGAACTGAATCTGCACATTCCCAGCCTCCCATTCCCCAAAAGAATACCAGTGTCTGGATACCAGTCAGCCAGTCAGTAACTCTGTTCAGCTCCCGTAAAAAACATGTATGCTCTAATAACAATAAAGCACACATCCATAATGTACTCTGTGCAGTAGAACGAGAATGTCTTGTACTTCGATATGCATGTACACTGTGTCACGTTTTGTATTTATTCCTTATGTTTACTTATTTCTTTATTCTTCTATAAACTGTGCAAAAAGGTCAAAACTTTTAGCCAAATTCAAAAACGTACAAAGCTGGCTTACCGGCTTCACAGTTCACTGCACCACTTTCTCCACTGTGTCACTGGGTTGCTCTTTTTGTGCAGGAGAAAAAAAAAAAAAAGGGGTCTGCACTTGACATTTGATTTATTGAAAGTAGACATTTTTAGAGGGTAGTACCGAGAACTGCCTCAAGTCAGGCGTTTGCTCGGTCCACGCACTTTACATAATTTACCAAGTCTGATATGCAAATGAGATCAGCTGCAAGGTTGCAAGTCGTTGGTTTTCCTAATGACATTTTCGATTTTCGATTTTTTTTTTTCCAGTGTGAAGGATCAGACTACAAACTTCTTCTCAGTCTACTAGGGCAAGAGTATTTGACACTGACAAGATTTGGTTTAGAATAACACTTACAGGGGGGCGGCGGGGGGGGGGGGGGGCACAGATGGGATCTTTAAGGACCAACACCGCTTTAAGTTAAGAAATAAGAGAATGACGCGAACCAAAGGTCTCCCACGGGGGGGGCACCATTCCCATAAATAATCACAGTTACTGTGCCCTGTGTGTAGCAGCTGCTGAAACACCAGCTCATCTGCTATGTGTTAATGCGAAGTCTCAAATTTATGTAGCGTCAGTGTCGGTGTCGGTGTTACCTCCTGGCATTCATAGTGCTGCTAAACTTTATAATAGAGATAGTTGCCCTTTGACGATGATGTGGGTCTTCTCAGTGAACACCGCGTAAGTTCACGGAAAATGGCCCTAATCATTTGACAGATGCAAATGCTCTATAATCATAAATTCATGTAGCCTGTCGAGCTTGTCCCCAAACCTCGACCCCCCTTTTTTAAATGATTTAACTGCCGTAGATGGTCCATGGCCTGTAAACACTCCGTGTCCCTCACTCTGAACTGTAATATCTGGTTAATTTAGCAAATGATGCAGAGCTTGAAAATATATATTTATCCCGGGACGGAAATGGAGTTTACTTTTAAAATTTTAATTAATGATTCTGTTATACTTTATCCTTTTTTGTAATTCTTAACCGGCGCACAATGGGCTGTGTGTGCACAGCTTCCGTCCAGGACTTTGTGTGCACAGCCTGCAGCGTGAAACTCAGCAAAGAGCGCACGTTCCCACGATTATGCATCTGAAGCTCAAGGGACGTCTCGAGAGGATCGGACTGCCGGTCTGTGATGGAGCCGCGGCGTAAATGAGAAATACAGTATTTAGTAAACAAATGAGATTTGGTTTGGATACACGGCACTCGTCTAATCTCTCACCCAAACCCCAGTGAAGTGCTTATTTTAACCCAAACTTAACCACGCGTGTATTATTGTCACCATTACAATAAAGGACTCGTGTATACCTCCAAAGGCTTGTATCAGAGAGTAGGAACAAATGGCTGCTGCGGTAATTCAGGTTGTTCGTCATTTGCTGAACTTTGTTAATTGCACAAGACAGTTGGAACAGAGAGATTTTCATGAGAAGAATTGAAACTGCACATTTCTAGCCTTTAAATTTCTAGCATCTAAAGAACGGAATCCGTTGCCAATGCAGATAAGAGACTTATAAATACTTATCGTTCTTGATGATCCGATATGTCACTACCGACTGCCTACCGACCTTTGCTGCTCGCCTGCAGTTTGTCTTTGTTGGTTTTTACTTATTATTATAATTTGTACCTGTCTGAATATCAGTCTGAATATATATAGCTTGTGTGTGGCATTTTAAACTGGCCAGGGACAACAGATGGAAATTAGCCTGTCGAGCTAATTTGGGCTCATTTAGTTGTTGATTAATGAGCAATGTCCCTGTCAGATAAACAAATAAGGGAAGTGATGATGGCGATGATCATGATCACATTCACCTGACCTGCGTGTCCTTTAAACCGTGGGAGGAAACCGCAGAACCCAAAGAACAGGATTCGTCAGCAGTGCTTCACTCCACCGCGTCAAAGGAACATATATTTTTCTATAGGAACATCGTGGGTTGTGAAACATGTTCGGTCTGAATCACCGTGGATGCGGGAGCAGAATGTGACTCGCTCGCCGGTGAACTCGGCGAGTGTGACGCAGGCCCGGTTGGCGCTCTGCTGTGTCTGCTGTGTCTCAAACGAGGCTCTGACATATGGTTGTGCTTCTGTCTCCGGGGGTGTAGCGGTGGTCATCTGATGGCTGTCGAGGGTAATCAGGGCAGACTCGGGTACACGGGGCAAGTTTTCATGACAGTTTTTGAGTTTTGGGGGGAGTTTATATAATAAGAAAAATCAGAAATAAGACAAATGCACATTAAACAAGGTGCGTGCACAGTTTTTTTTTTTTTTCCTCAAGCGTCTAATTCCAAAAGGGGTGTAAAGAGACAAAACAAATCAAGATGACAAACAGAGACACGGCTGAGCTGGATAATAGAAATTAGATGACGCCGCAGCCGAGTGCAAGTGTAAGACGAACAAGAAAATGCATGATTGCGTAGTAATGGGAATAAACGTGATAAATCAAAGCGGCTGTATAGCCACGCAAAGCTATAGGAGGCAGTACTTCATCCAGCTGTGATAGATTCAATAAGTACAAACCTCTTCATAGCCCACACATCCTCCCTCACACGCCACATCCCTCTCTACTTGCCTGAAAAGCGTCCTCTCTGCATCATCTCTCTTTTCTTCACGCTCTTCTGTCTCATCACATCAATGGAACGTATAGAAAGACGCCGCAGATCCAAGCACTGGGAGCTGTGGGTTGATTTGTAATGTTGGTGGTATAGGGCGTATAAAGCTCATTCTCCATTTACACATATTTTTTAAATCTCTTGGAAAACAAGTGTTTTATAAAAATCCTTGAGTCCCGTAATAAGAAAAGTGAATAAAGTTATGCAGGAAGATTCCACTGGTGCCGACTTTGAAATTAAATCTACTTCTTCTTTTTTTTTTTTTTTGCTGCTCCATTAAATGAACTGTAAACTGTAAATGACTCACCTCACTTGAAGGTGTAAAGCTGTGACATTGCTTAATACACCACAGCAGGTTCTCATTTTCAAGGAGCCGGCTGTGAACACCAAGTTCACTGGTTATTAGGCAGCGTGCCAGGACGGTGACTGACTCCAGCCACCTTGGTGCAAAATGAAGCTCCATCATAATTAAAAAATGATATTTCATGTGGTCCAGGCCAAATAAGCTGATGAATTAGACTTAAATTGACCGTATTCACCCTAGTTACACAAGTTAAGCTTCTTGAGGTCAGACATTTTTTTCACAAATACAGCTGAGCTGGTCCGTCCTGGTGTCGTAAATCAAGATGAACGACAGGCTTTGGAAATGGCAAATTCGCAAATTTGAATCCTAAATCATTTGGAATCGTAAACAGCAATATTGATAGATAGATATCATTTTATATCGGGGAGACTCGTGTACTATGGAAGGAACAGCGATTGGTCAAGTGATCAGAAACCCCTGTAATAGCTGATGAGAGCGAGCTGACGTTCAATAACGCAAAATTCTGTTAGTTCCCAAGTCTCCGGAATCAGAAGTTGTTCTTTAAACACCACGTGTGTGTGGTCCTGCGTGTCCTGGATTGTCTAACTTGTGTGTTCTCACGCTCAGAGTATTAAAAATGGGTTACATTGCCCGTAGGGTCTCCAATCAGTTAAGGATTTGAAGATCTTCTGGTATGCAGCTGGAATTTGGGACTCAAAAAGTTCCATCACTTACTTTTTACCGTTCTTTTGTGTTCCGCTTTACTTTTAATGTTTGTTTCTCAGGGTCTGCTGCTGTTATTTGGGAATTTATCCCCACATACATATTAACTGTAATGGGAATAACCTCAGTGAACGGTTTTTTTTGAAAAGCTATAATAGCCTCCTGTTGCTTGGGAATTTAATGAGACCGAAGCCATGTAGGAAGTCAGATGTAATATATTGGAAGTCCGGGCTTCATATGGCTCCAGACTGAATAAAAGCACCCAGAGCGTTTTTACTAAGCTCACATTCTAACTGTGTTATACATTTATGCTTTATGTACAAATGCAGATTGCATGCGGCTCAATTACAAATACTTGCTGCTGAGTGGGAAACACTCAGCAGTAACCTTTCCAACTCCACACTCTACTCAGCCTGTGATTTTCGAGACGTGGAAGAAACCGGGGATAAACCGCTCCGGCAGATAATGTTTGTCAAGCGTGATCGAGTGGTGTCAGGTGTTGTGCAATAGTTTCTCTAGCTGCGCACAGAAGATGTAATGAATCCATCATGAAGGATCGGGCCGACGCCACTTGCAACTCAGGAGGGTTTCGTACTGTAACAAAAAAAAAGCCGCGATGAGGTTAATGATGTCAGATTTATCCTTTTAAAGCCCGTTCTTCTGTTTGTAGAATGAAAACAAAGAAGCCCAGCGGTTCTTTAAGCGTTAAACCCATTGTGAGCTTATTATTTTTCTGACACCGCTCATTAAATCAGTGCTGCAGCTTCTAACCTCTGTCGAAAAAGCGTGAAGACTGTTTGATGCTGCCAGATACAGTGCATCAACTGCAGCTGTTAAATAATTCACCGGTGTTGGTGGCAACAAGCTAATTGTTTGGACTCTGCGAGGGGGATAGAAGAACAGAGAGCGGAGAGATTGTGAAGATAATGTTTCCTTTCATGGGGCCTGCGTGTGCGTGCATCGGGGCGAGCCGTGGGCCACGTCCTGTGAGTTCATCAGATTTCACGAAGATGCAGTCGGGGCCTCGGCTAAGTCACAGCAGAGAGAGCGGAGGCACGACAGAGAGACGTGCAGGTTGTGTTTGACATCTTGTTGAGTGAAAAGTGGTTCTTCGGTGAAGCTCTGATTTTGTTGTGTTTTTCGTCACGGTTTGAATCGCGCTGGAGATGAGAGGAGCTTCCTGTTCAATGGAGATCCTGAAATACATAGTTATATTAATAAAAAATGAGATTTTCTCTCATTAAAAAATATCACCATCAAACATATATGTCCACTAATTAACGCAACGCTGTCTCATTCCTGCTGTGGCCATTCATGCGTGGTGGCTCTGCCTTTGCATCCAATGTTTGATCGTTACATTTCCTTCACTGAGAAGGATTTATATTATTATATATGTTCGTAGACAATGGTTTTATTTGGTATTTCTGGCTTTTAAAGTGACGAGAGAGGAGAGAGAGAGAGAGAGAGAGAGAGAGAGACTGACACTCAAACAGAATGTTTTTCACAATATCCTGCAAATGATCCGGCAACCACACACGTCCACATGTAGTAGTGCCACTCCCCTGAAAGCTACTGTGCAATGGGAACACTGGTTTCCACTCCGGTCGGTCGGTTAGTTGCTCCGTCGGCTGGTTGGTTGATGGCTGCAGGATTATGCATCTGTCACGGTGAAGGGACGGGACACGGGACACCATTAAATCTACGCTCGGATTCCGACAGAGGAGCAGACCTTTAGCATCGAGAGACAATTCATGGATCTTGTTGAAAAACAAAATGCATATTCATGGGACTGATATCTATGAGGTGATGCAATTTGGTGAAAGTCTGAGTAAATACTCGTGGATCTTGCAGATTGAAATGTGGTTTCATGAGGGGGACTGTCGGGCCCTCGGTGGAGGTATCAGCTCTCAGTGCCCTTAGTTACCTGTGTCCTCTGCTGGTTTGTGACAGATGTATCAGACCAATACATTATTCCAGTTCCAAGCAGCAGATTGTGTTTCTCTACAAAGATATCAGGCCAGGACTGACAGCACAGGCTCCAATATAGAGATGAGTTATGTGTGATCTCCGGGGGAGAGAGGTGCCAAATGGGTTTTCAGCTGTCTGTCGGCGGCTTAAACATTGTTACGAAAGGCTTTATTTGCTTTGTGTATTTAGATTAAAGCGTTTGCGATCTGACACATGGGAGAGCACGGCGTTTTCAGATCCTCGCTGTCAGAGCGCGTGCATCTGGCTGGCTGGGTGACTGAGAGAGAAAAGGGCAGGAAAGTGCAGATGACCAGACGGTGTTTCACTCCCGGTCTTTGTGTAATTTGAAAGCAGTTGGTTTGCAGGACTCAATTAGCGCATTTCAAACAAAACACATGCTCTCCGTAAATTAATGAGATCTGTCTCGTACCGAGGGGGAGAAATCGACTCTGCCGTACGTCGAGTGGGCGTAAACTCTTCATCGGCAGCAGTTCCTGAAGATAAAACCCAGATTCTCCCATCCATCCCTTCCCCCCCCTCCCCCCCTGCGCCCCTTACTCCTTTTCACATCTGGACTGAATCTGCGGAACTAAAAATAGAAGGACACCGACTGATAGGAGCGAGTGAGAGTCAGACGTTTTCAAAGCAGAAGGGGCGAGGGAAACCCGAAACGCCACGAATCCAGCTCCCAGAATGTTGACCAGCAGCATCTACTGTATATCTCTGAGGTGTCTCTTAGCCGTGGCCCAATTCCGGGGCCGGGCCTCGTCAAGGATGAAGAGCTTCATTGTTTGTCGGCTCGGCAGGTGGCCAGCGCCTTGGAAATCTTTTCACCCCAGTCCACTTTGTGATTGGCTCACAAACTGGCCGAGTGCGCGATTCCACGTGAAGACTTCCCCCTGATTCCATCTTTTTAAAGAAAAGAAAAAAACAGATTTCTGCTGTAATTCCCCTGCTGATAACGCTTTCAACCGCATAAAGAGGAGGGAAAGTGGTCGGAGTTCTGCATGGTTTGCGAAGGTTCAGCGCCGCTAAGCACGGATGACATTTAGGAGTGGAAGGGCAGTGCCCTGATGTTGTGGCGTCCGGAGTGTTGGATCACATCCCCGGGGGGGGGAGCGAGCCTTTTACGGCTGCGGTGGAAAACAGATTGTGTGTTTTCCTGTTGTTGTTGTTGTTGTTGTTGTTTTTTCACTGAAAAGGGGGGGGGGGGATTCCTGCATTTTTAATATTCCAGCTCACTCCAGTAGAAGAGTGGAAATTGGATTTTTTTCCTTTTTTTTTTGAAAGATGACATTAAATGAAATTAATTTTAACGAACCGTTATGTTTAAAATGACACCAAAGTCGGTAATTGATTCTGGCGGATCGGTGTACATCCGTGACCCGTGTTGAGAGTTAATTGTTAATCATTGGTAATGTGATATCTAATTTATTTTGCAGATTAATTTATTTCATGGCTCGACTAATTAAAAGAAAATTACACAGCACGAGCCGCAACTTTAAAAACTAGTTAATGCTGTTAACGTTGTGGCTGATCAGTGTTTAGAAATAATATAAAAACCTAATTGGACTCGTGAAAACTTCTAAACTAATAAAGAAGTTTTGTATTATTAAATTCTTAATGACAACGGTCAGGTTTCCCATGCATGGTGTCAGGTTATAGGCATATTTTAAATGATGAGACTTGATGTATGTGAATTAGATTTAACCAGGATATGAGACTAATTAATTATATATTATATATTTTAAGTGTCAGACACTGAAAACTGGCCTCTCACTTATAAGACACTATAAATGACCCAGCCCTACAATAAACCTCCATACACACTCCTGCAGATGCTTGCTAACAGGGCATGATGGTGTTTTATGATTGATGTGTTAAAGGTACAGTTCCTGCCTCAATATTCGAAAAGTTATGTTTCATAGCTGTGGCGTCCAAGGAGCCGTAACAATGTCTGAAAATATCTCCACGCGCGTACATTCGTCAGACACAGAAAAACAAATCAGCCCATTCTGGAGACATTTTATTAAAAGGCCTATATATCTAAACGTGTGTTTTTCCACCTCTGCCGGATCACGCAGGTGACACTTTTCTATTCTCCTCTGGAATTGAACTGAAGCGTCCACCTCCCAGTGCCGGAGGGCGAGTTGCCCCATCTGCACAGGGCACAGACAGACCTGTGCTCTGGTCAGGCGAGAGGTGACACAGTGCTCAGGCTGGTAAATGCACTGACTCAGACTGGGCTCAGGTATGAAGGACATGGACCCAGTGTTTAGAGTTTGAATTCCTTTATTTTAGTTTTGAATAGAGATGTTCCGATACCATTTGTAGGTTCCCTCTCCCGATTCCTGTCCCCGGACGATGCGTATTATCCGATACCAAGTGCCGATCGGCTACCGGTGCATTAGAAGAATGATATTTTAAAAGCTTTATACTACTAACCCCTGTATGGAAGTGATGGTTGTTATCATTGTTGTATGGCCTGGCCCCAGGTTTAACCATTTAAAAAACAAATACATACATAGAACATCTTATATTATCCTGTTTGACGATCTTAACTGAAAAAGAACACAAATAAATAAATGTAGGAAAACGCTACAACCTTGAAATAGCTGTTAAAGTGCTGCCACAGTTATAAAATAATATAAAAGACCTTCGTTCCAAACAGCACAACAGCAACTTCAAAATTAAATAAAAAAAATTTATGTAAACGTGCAGCCACAGTTCAGAAAAAGATGAAATACCTTTGTCTGTATCGTTCACAGTAATAGTATAAGGATTAGGTCTATTGCTAAGTGGCAAATACTACACCACTAGAAATAATGGCATAGATTTGCGTGCTCGCTGATCGGGGATGCTGGTATCTGACCATCTCTAGTTTTGAATTAGAAAAACAAACTCCTGAAACCCGTACGTCTTTAGCGCCATCCCTCAAATCTTAAAGACGGCTCAACAAGCCGCCGCCGCAGCATCATTATTTCCCTCTAAAAATGCATCTGTAATATTGTTTCCTCTGCTCTTCTATATATGAGCTGAAAAACAAAAACACACTCACGGTCCCTCAGGTGCTGATTTGTGGCGTCGCGTTGCATTTGTTTCCCACGTGCAGAGTTGTTTCCTCTCGGTTTACATTCTCTCCAACAGCTTTTTAAACACAAACACTTACACTATCATTTATCTGTGTCACACAAGTGAAACCCAATGGTGTGAAATGTGTGTGTGTGTGTGGTGTGTGTGTGTGTGTGGGTGGGGGGGGGATTTAACAGTACAGTAGCTTCACACTGTGGATACCTTGTGCGCCGCCTGTGAACTGAGGAATGTCCCGTTGACCCTGAAACAACACAGTGTGAAAATAAAGGCAGTCATTGTTCCGAGCAGCATTGACGCTGTGGCTTGTTTAATGAAAGTCTCCGAAGTATGTGGAAGGAACAGTATCAAACCTTTGTGCTTGTCCCCCCCCCCCCCCCCCCCCCCACACACACACACACACACACCACACACCACACCAGCTAGAGTGAACCTCAGCGGGAGCCGGGATGTCACCGTGTATATCATTATTCACCTCAATCATCGATACACGCGATATTAAAGCTCAGCGGAGATTCTTTTCTTAACACATCCACGTAAAAAAACGTAAAATGAAATTGACGATTTGATAACGGTAGTATTTTGTTCCAGGAGATCCTGGCTCCCGTGGACGCTTCGGTCCAGCGGTACATAAATAAATGTAACCATGAGTAATATGAGAAGAACAGATGTTTTTTTTTTTTTTATTGTTTTCACCCCGAGCCGTCTGTGTGTGGACGAAATAACTCAACGACGCAAAGGGACGCACTTTCACCAAACTTGGAGGGGAGTGTTACTCGGGAGGGAATCTGCAGATGATTAACTCTGAGAGCGGGGGGGGTCAAAGGTCAATGTTGAGGTCAACAAGAATGCGTTGCGACAAACACCATATAATAGAGCTAGTGAGAAAAATCCAAAGCTTCTATGGATTGAGAGATTATCCCCCCGTCATGAAGAAAAGGATGTCAGGCATAGTTCATGAATGAGGTATCTCTGCGTCCATTATGAGGTTGTAGTGGGCGGCTGTGGCTCAGGAGGTTGGAGCAGATCGTCCACTAACCAGAAGGTTAGAGGTTCGATACCCCGGCTTCTCTAATCCACGTGTTCTTGGGCAAGATACTGAGCCACAAATTGCACATGTTGCACAACACATTGTGAAAGTGCTGCACATAGATGCGCACGGTGTTAGTGGGAAAGTGCGAGCCTATATACAAACAGACCATATGGCATTCATTTAATAGCTTAGTTAGATAAACCAATCATTCGTCATCATATGAAATAGCAATAAAACATTTTGCATCTTCCTTACCCCAAAGTGCAGGGTACGTATGAAATCATTCATAAAGTATAAGTACCTCAACAAAGCACAAAGTACCTTCTATCCTAAGTAGTCATTTAAATAATAGGAGCCATGTTGACTGTATGAATCAAACAAGTCTCTTCATGTATGAATGTCAGTGATTTAAAAGCGTGATGCGATCCTTCTCCTACTCGCTGCTCTCGTGTCTTTGTGCTTTCTGCTTGTTACGTGTCACTTCCTGAAAAGCAAGGTCACAGATCCCTCTGATGGGAAAAAGCATTTTCTCTCCCCTGATGCCAACCGTCAGAACGTTTAGACAGTTTGCCGACCTGACGTGTTTCCCGTCGCTCGAATCCCTCGGAGCTGAAATACCTCCGCGCGATACGGAGTTTTTATGATCTGATATATCAAGCCGAAGGTTCAGCTGGGCTTACGTTTAATTAATACATGATATACGACTCTTAATAATCTATAAGCAGACAAATTATCTCGCTCGCTCGGGGGGGTCCCTCGGTAAACTCCGCCTGCCAGCTTCACCATCTCAATGACAGCTTCATCTCTTAGGATCCAATTCATATTTTTTTTTATGGCAACAGTTTTGGTTGCTGTTGTAAATGTTTTGTTTCAGGGCAGTCGAGGGAAGAGAGAGAGAGAGAGCCGGTGCAGAAGTGGTAGACGTTTCCTGTTTTGACACACAGGTATCATACTCATGTGCCATTTCCCCCCCGCTGAGCTCAGAATAACAGGAGTTTCCCGACTAGACGATACGATGCATAAGCAGAGAATAAGTTCAGACGTCGACAAAATTGATTTTTCAAACACCTATTTGCTGTTTTCTACGACCCAATCTGTGAAATGTAAATAAAGACGTCAGCAGATCATCAAACTTCCTGACGCCTTTTAGAGAAAATCAGTAAACCGGGGGGGGGGGGAAATATAGTGACAAATATATCCTTCCTTTCATCATCCATCCATCTGTCTGTATTTTATTTATTTATTGTCATTTCAGGGCAAAACTTTAAAAAGTTTTCTTGAAACTTTACAATTATGTTAATCGGACAGAGAAGTGGTTCCTTTTTATATTTTAGAGTTCACGAAGGGTTTATTTTTCCTGTGTCTC
The DNA here is from genome assembly GCA_006182925.3 of Reinhardtius hippoglossoides. NCBI lineage: Eukaryota > Metazoa > Chordata > Actinopteri > Pleuronectiformes > Pleuronectidae > Reinhardtius > Reinhardtius hippoglossoides. The sequence continues at coordinate 3,603,102 of CM031673.1, forward strand.
CATGGCAACGGGCTTGACTTTGTTTCCGGAGCAACTTCACAGTAACGTTAATCAGCTGGTGAAGTGCGGCCTTTTGATATTTTTCGAATTCCACGAAAAGTTATTTATTTGATTTAACTTGTTTTTTTCCGTATTTCCACGGCGACGGGGCCGACTTGGCCGGATTGAGGGTTTAGGTTCTCGACTCAGAACTTTTCACTTACAAGCAACAGACAGATTTTGTATCACGCATATGAATATTTTGGATATCATTTGTTATCACCAGCACTGAATCACAGCTTCACTCATCACCGGACGCCTCCTCACTAAATAAACTCTATATAAAGACAAACTGTAGTGACCATGAATTCCTGTGGGCGGCTCTCAGGAGGTAAAGTAGAATATTATTAACTATGTGCTTTACTACCTTACTTGGTCTATTGTCATGTAAAATGATATGAAATGATAATGCATCGTACTGAGGGAAATATTACGACTTCAGGATCTGATCTTTCTGTGGGTGTCGGGGGGGGGAATAGCTCTCCTGATGTCTCGTGTTTATTTTTAAAGCTGCGATCCCCTTGACAGACAGATAATTTATTTGTGGAAAAACACAGTTTGACTCATAGAAAAAGTGTTTTTAATGCACAAGGATGAGGGAAACGTTCAACTGCTCTCCTGGCGGCTCTCGCACTCTGATATCAACGAGCATCACGATATATCACCGGAAACCAAACTGTACTTAAATAACAGAAAATCCTAATGGAAGCCACAACCCAGCGACGGGCCTCATATCCTCGCTCAGCAGCTTTGCTCTCTGATGAAATGTGCACGGCAGATGTGTCACTTGCACTCGCACAGCGTCGCTCGACTCCGTCTGCAGAAGTTTTTTTTATTTTTTTTATTTCATAGCTCATAAAAGTTGGGGGAGGACGACAATTCTTCGGCTTCTGCTGCTGCTGCCGGTGCTGCAGCAGATAAAGATTTAGCCCTGCAATAAGTCCCACACACACACACACACACACACACACACACACACACACACAACACAAACACAAACAACAATCTGCAGAGAGAAGCGACTGAAACAACACAAACTACAGCTCCCACTAATTTTAATAGAGGTCAAATCGCACCATCAGCATGAATTGGGCCATTTTACTCTGTAATATAATGATCAGGGCAATAATGTTTGTTATGCTTTTTAGCACATTAATTAGGTTGTGGGGGGGGGGCTTTGCTTACACCTACTTTAATGAGTCTGACTAATTCCTTTTGGTTTTCGTTGTGGTTATTGGTGCGAGTGTCGCTGATCATTTTTAATCTGATGCTGCTGGCGATCATTAGCCGCGATGCAGCCGAACACAAAGAGGTGCAGATGTCTGGCACTCAGGCTCCTTTAGACGTGAGGAACACACACACACACACACACACACACACACACACACACACACACACACACACACCCACCACCCTCCCACTCCTGCACCAGTGGCACTTATCGACAGTCCTCCACTTCATGTGTCATCTTCGCACACTCGCACTTTTACACTTAATAAATTGACACGATTGTACATTCAGATCAGCCGTTCAAATCTCAACGGCTTCGGCCGATCATTCACACACGACACTAAACTCGGACGAGGGGAAATGTGATGACAAATCCGAGAGCGAAGGCCACATTCGGTACGCACACGCTTTCAAGGTGAGAGGAGATTTGGGATTGTGACGTAATGGCGACTGCACGGCGTAATGGCTGACGAGTAATGACACCATCTGTGTTTAGATTGGTTTTCTATAAACCTTGTTTTCTCCCCGTGAAATCCTCGCTGCCACAGGGCGAGACATTTTTTTTCCGCAGGGACAGTAAAAACTTTTATTGATTTCTTTACGGTCCGCAGACCCACCAATGCGGTGGATTTGTCGCAGTTTTTTTTCCTGACGGCCGGTGCGGCTGCGGAGGAAGCTGCAGGACTTGGCTGACACACTTGGCCTTGTTCGTACTAGATCAGTGATTAACCAAACCGTCCTACTTTCATATATAAGTGTTTTCCTTAATCATAGCACTTAGATTTAGGTTTCTAGTTGAGTTGTGATTCTCGTGTTTTGCGTTTCTTACATGAGCAGCGGTGAAATTATTCTGTTATGTTGATAAAATGGAAGGTGGGCGGCACGAGATATATATACGGCGGCTTCACTCCTCGTTGCAGCGGCCACAGGTTCGATTCCAGCCCGACCCTTGGCGCTGGATGTCTTTCCCCTTTCGCTGCCAACAGTTCATGCTTCCTATTCTGCCAAAAAAAGGTAAAATACAAATATGTCAACCGACATTAAAACACAAGAGTGTTCTATTTAAGGGTTACTTTTTAAATTTAATATAATTATAAAACCATGATGAGTTTTTTTCTGTATCATTGGAAACAAACAAAAGTGAAATGTCTGACATATAACTCTAGATTTCTCTCTGCTGAGGCTAAATCTTGTTTTTTAAAAAATTTTTTAATCTTCATTGCTTCAATCACATAATGTTTCAACAACAAACTCTAAAACAAATCAATTCTGGCCGAAACGTCTGTATTAGGTCAGATCTCAATGATCTCAGGGGTTTTCCCACCGTTTCCTGTCAGAGGCTGTTGCTGGGCCGTCACAGTTGGCAGATTTTAACCGGCGAGCCGAGGCCGACTCGTCAAAGCCTTGTTACCTTTTTATATATTTTTTTCTCCAGAACTTTCTTCTGAGCCCGGAGCCAAGTGTTCCTGGATATTCTGTGTGTGTGTAGACGTGAAGTTGCTTAACAACAAGCCCCAAAAAAAGAAGAAAATATATGATTTTTCATTTGAATGATGGTGCGGCACAGTGAACGACCGCGCTTTTATGGACACCGCCTTCAACCGGCGGACCGCGGCAGCACCGGTGTGTTTATATGTTTGTGTGTATTCATATAGAAAGTACTTGAGTTGATTTGCAGCGGGGAAGCAGGACCTCAGGTGCATTAAGTCGGCTCTTCATTGTGACGACGGTGTCAAAACGGAGCGGGCGAAAATACCATAAAGGTTATTTACTACCAAATACTGCAGCCAGTGAGTCAGCAATTCCCCGTTAAATGCTCCGATGATTGTCACCTACAAGCAAATGCTGTGCTTTGAAAATAAGTACACACACACACACACACAGACACACACCGTTTCCCAGGAGTGAATGACATTAACAACCTATATGCTCTTCCGATAGATCTGCAACACGACGCTGTGTAAAACTTGCAGAATAGACGTCATGGTTCTGTCCAACAGGGCGATAACACCTGATGAGCTACACTAACAAGAACCGACCTGGGGGGGGTAAGGTTATCTATAGCAGTCTGTGGGATTTATGCTCATGTATGCATCCTAATTGCGAAAAGGAATTGCGGAAAAGGTTGTCAGATCCTTCAGGGTACATTTTAATGGCTTAGATGAATGCATACGGGAGAATGGACTAGTTGCGTTTCCTGATAATTTCACATTTAAACAAATCCTCCGTATCTTTTTTGACAGGTGTCAAAGGGAAATTTCAGTTGGCACACTTTGCACTATTCAATTTGGCCCGGGCCTTGGTGGCATTCTGATCTGTCTCTGCAAATTAACCTCAGAGCAACACTTTTGATCCGCCTGATATTTGGACGAGCGAAAAAAAAAAAGCAGGGGCAGGGGGAATACAGCACATTGACATTCCTCCCCCCTATCCAGTAATGAAATTGCTTAGCGCCATTGCATCCTTTCAAGCATCACACTGTGCTCGCTCATATGGATTTAATCCTGTTGAGAGAGGCTGTTGCTGAGGGCATCCGGCACAACGCCAGTTTGAAAGTAATCCATTGAGTCCTTAAATAAGTTGGCCCCCTTTGCAAAGCATAAATATCTGAATCAGCTTATTGGAAATTAAATTCTGATAATGGGTTTAATGGGCGCTGATTGTGCCGCAAATATATTAGTTCCCATTCCTTGTCGAGGTGTAAAATTCGAGTCTGACTTTGGTCGTACGACATCTAAATGTTGAAGCCTATAGAAACACGTGGAAGTTTAATTCAATCCTAAATATGAGACCATATAAAAAAGCTTTTACGTGTTGATACTGTATATCTATATCTGTATATCTAATTGTGCTGTTCCTTGAACTGAAATGTAATGGCGAGCTGAATCTAAAGCCTGGTAAGACTGCAGACTCAATTAGACTGAAAGCATGAGGAGATAAGACGGAGGAAATGACATTATCACGCTGACAGAGTCGTGTGATTCTCGCTGTCGACACCGTGGATAACGCGATGACTTCGATGCGACTGCAGGATCGTAACAGTTAGATTCGATGACCATCAGATGTCCTCTGCTCTCCTAATGGATCGTCCCTCATAACTAGATTGTGTTGGTTTATCTCACTGAAGTAGTTTTTTTTTTTTATTGCTTTTTAAATCCCATTTAGTCTCAGAGTGTAATACAGGTTTTGAAATGTGTGCTTATGTTGAATGTGGATTTGATTTCTGCATGACTTCAAATGGAACTAACAACGAATATTGTTTGTGCGTTGTGTCCAAGTCTGTTTACACATAACTTCTGATCGTCGCAAATATTGTCGTCTTTCAAAATATCTTATTTGCTCTTTCTTGACATTGAAAATCATTTTGCAGCACATGACCAGATCTAAAAATTGTGTTTGTAGAAATGTGTCATCGAAGGTCGACGGTCTACGTAGTAATTAATTGTTTATTATCGCATAATTTTTCATGAAACCCAATGATTATTTAGTTCTTAATATAGTTATCAAGGATATCGAAATTATTGTAGCCCATTGTTTACATTTGCTTTAACTTAAGTTTTGTTGAACTATTGAAATACTATGTATAGAACAGTAATTGTAGACTAATATTTGTAATATTTACAATTGTAATACAGTACTAGTACCATAGACTGTATATTAAAATGGACGCTGTGTCTCCACTTCCTCCAGTTTAGACAAAAATGAAGCCAAAATATCCCAGATACAGGCGCCGCCATCTTGTGCCTTCGATGCTTTTTTCGAGCCAGAGCCTGAGCAGTGGTATCGTGGTCTGCACCAATGTTTTCATAGCATCAACCAATTAAAACCAAACATACAGGAATAACAACACCTACATATCAAAACCGAGGCCTTGATCTTGAACGAGAGAGAAAAATGTATTCAACACTATTGCATTCAGCCACCAGGGGGCGATCCAGATGATTTAGTTTCCCATTTGGGGAGCCGTCACCTCGTCCATCTTCCATCACAGTTTACGATAAACACCATCTGAACAAGGTTACAGTTTCGAACCGCAGATATCACGTCGTAATAAAAGTACGTTATAAAAAAAAAAACAAAGCTACGAATCAACACGCAATCTCACACCGTCCCACGTTTGCTGCATGTTAAAGGAAAGATTGCAGAGATTGAAGCTTCCCCCTCTGAAGTCGCTCGTTCAGGTTGGTTGATGGAGCCGTCAGGATTATTTTGGGACAATGAAAATGTGCCGTGATTAATGGTTCAAAACAAAAACCTCCTGAGGTGTGTGTGTTTGTGTGTGTTGTGTGTGTTTGTGTGTGTGTAGCTGGGGAGCTGATAGTCCATCTGAGCCGACATCTCTAAATTAGAGCTGGTATCATATCCGTATTATGGAGCACAGCCTTTAGTTTATCACATACACTCACCACACAGAAAAAACACCTTAAATCAACCGTAAGAGCCGTGTCGCTTGGTGACGGCGCCTCCCGGCGAGCGGGCCCCCGCCGGTCTGATGTCATCTGATCTCGCCTGAATGAAAACCCATCCACGGGAAATGCAGCAGCACCTTAATGGCACCTCTCCGACACGCTCACCTGCGAGGATCGGGGCGTCGGGGCGTAATTGGCGCAATATATCTCGCCTATATCTGTTTCTGTCTGCGAGGATGGGGGGAGGTAGAGCCTCCGGCAGCAGAGACCTTTCACTCTGGTCACGACCACAGGGGGAGGTCACCAACACGTGCAAACCAAATTTAAATGCATCGCAGGCTGCGGCTGTGAAGCTTCCTCATCAGCCGCGCCGTGTCATCTTTCTTTGCGAGGTCTGCATCGCCGGTGCTTCACAGCAGCTCCCGTGAAAAGGGCTTCATCTCCTTCTATCCAGCAGCACCATTGTTGAGTGCTCTGTCGCTTATCTCCGCCGGGCTCATTTCAGAACCTCGCGCTGACGCATTGTTCATTGTCACCGGGCTTAGGAGATATTAACGGATGTGATTGCTCCCGTCCCTCCACTTGTATTTGGACTCAATGCATCTGTATTTGACTTGAACGGGATCATTCTCACTGCTAAGTTCCCCCACGTGTGCACATTTGTAAAGTAAGAGCTTTGTAGTACTTGTGAATGATTACAAGATTAACCCCCCTCTGATAGTATTTTTGAATAATTCAGAAGTGGAATCATATCTTCAGCTCTTCAGTCCCTGTAACACTGTCTCTGTCTTCATTTGTCATTTCAGATTCAGAATGCAGATGATGTTTTGATTACGCCCCTGGAAAAATTTCGGAAGGAGCAAATCGGCGCCGCAAAGGTACGGGACCTCCCACACGTGCAATTAGCAGTCCGCCAGCAGATATTTCACGTGTTCTCGCACTCTCGCATCTCCTCTTCCTCTCTCCTCCTCCTCCTCCTCCTCTCCTCTTCCTCCTCCTCCTCCTCCTCCTCCTCCTCCTCCTCCTCCTCCTCCTCCTCCTCCTCCTCCTCCTCCTCCTCTCTTCATCATCCGTACTGTATGTAAATCATTAATTAAAAGTACATTGTGACACTGATCGGAGAAGTGGCCCACTCAGACTGACGGGGGGGGATTACAAAGATGTGTTTGCAAAGGTGATATCAAAAGATATTTTAATACAGATTTTTTTTGTTGAGATAAAGGCTTTAAAATGCATTTATAATCTGATTACTCTATAAATTACACATCATCTGATACGATGCCTTCACCGTGTTTGTAATCAGATTACCGCAGCCCCCTCTGACATGCATTCCTCCACAACCTATTGGATGCAGAGGATTGATATCAGTCGGGGGTGCAGCTGCAGAGTGTTTGCTCGAGGGCGTACTGGTTCCACAGTGGATATGCTGTTGAAGCTGGAGTCGACTGCGAAAGAGAAAAAAAGTGTGGGTTTTGTATCTACAAGCGATGCCTTTCATGCCCGGCCAACACAAAGGCATGAAAATACAGCAGCTTGTTTGTGGTCATTCCCTCGGTGAGATCAGACGGCGAACACGCTGGTGGAGCTCGGGCCCTTTTCACACAGATCTCCCACTGAGTTTCTGAGTTTCTGAGTCCACTGCAACAAACCCTGCGCTGGACCCTGTGAATCATTTTACGCATCTTCCCCTCGCCCCCCCTCGAGAGGGACGTTCCAGCCCCCCGAAGCCAAACTCTCTGGTCCGTCTCGATTTGTTTCAGAAGACCTGACAGCCGCTGCTCCCTGCGAGAAAAAAAAATATATTTCACTGCACTTCATCACGAGCCAAAGGAATGCGATGCGGAGGAACTATTTCTCTTCCTGCTGCTCGGGAGCGAGAATCAATCAACTCTGCTTTTCTGTTCCGCGGCCCCGGACTAAATAATCATTGTCACTTCAACTCTCAGCCGTCACGTGCATCTGTCATAATGAAAGGACACATTTCGCTGCCATCTCTTCCTCACACACCCCCCCCCGCCCGTGTTATTGCACCGACTCCTCTCTATGTTTAGAAAATGGTTTCTTTAAAAGCCACAACCCCCGTCACTCCCACTACCTCTTGTTTCCTCCGACCACTTCCCCTCCTAATGGCTCTCTCCTCCTCGCGGCCCATCCCCCCCTCCCCCCCACCCCGCCAAACATTAGCCCAACTAGAGTGAGATAGAAAGCAGACTTCACGAGTGGCTGAGCAACTTTCCACTGTTCTGAGAATCGGGAGATCTGCAGGCTGTCTGACCCCTTGCAGTTACTGGGCTTCGTGTCTGAGGACGTCAGCCGGACTCTCTGACGGCCGAGCCCTTGCCTTATTTGGCCATGCTGCCAGTAATCCCACCGAGGTTACGTACCAGTGTGTATCGGCTGCAGAGGCAACAAGCACAACACTCGTCATGGCCGTAACACACCGGCAGATCGAGAGCAAGCACTACAGGACGTATTAGGCACAGGCTGCTTCACACAAGGCTGAATCATGTTTTGGAATAAAAAAAACCTTGTAGAGTGTTTCAACAAATGCACGACGTCGGAAGCAACGCAAGCTCAAAACGTTTCGTGTGTGTGTTTTCACTGCAGAGACGTGCGCTCGACGCCAAGAAGGGATGTGGAAGTGGATTTATTGTCAGGCGACACTTTCTTTGTGTGTTTCACATGTACAGGAACTGAAATATCTCCTGGTTTCATTGACACAGTTTGATTTCACTAAACATGAATCCACTAATTTGCTTTTTGATCTCCGATAACACGGAGCTCACGTTGACCTGCTGTTCTCAGGGTCCATCCGTGTGTGTGTGCGTGTGTGTGTGTGTGTGGTGTGTGTGTGTGTGCGTGTGTGTGTGTGTGTGTGTGTGCGTGTGTGTGTGTGTGTGGTGTGTTTTTTTTTAAGGCCTTGAAATTGAAACAAACCCCAGGGACACTTTCTCAAGTGAACACCAGGGGGGGGGTCTAACTGGTGGGTGGCATTCCTGCTCTCTGAAATTCTGACAGTATTATATTTCCCTTCATGGGCCTTCAACATTAGAGGCACTGTAGGGGTCCCCCCCCCCCCCCCCAAGCTGAGAGTGTGAAGAATTAGTGCAAACAGACCCAGATGGGAGTCAGATGGCCACCGATAATTTGAGCTGTCCTCATCCTACAAAGAGTGCACACACACATCAGATGATTTTCCTTTTGGCTGGTTATGCTCTCCAGAGGCAGAGATGACATTTGCATTCATGCAAAAAAAATCCCCAAATATGCTAAACAAGACAGTGCAGAGTAACGGGGATCAATTCAAATGGTTTGGGGGATATTCTGGCCAGCTGTGGTTCTGCACAGAAACTCCTCAACCAATACAAATCTGTACAGTAGGTTTTTATATTTCATTAATCCTGGGATGCTGCGGTGAGTCAGTGGGCATCGGTACGCACCAACTTCGTGCTCGTGTTGTTTTTTCCTCTCCTCATTCCTCTCGATCTTGTGATGCAAAAAAAAAAAAAGATGGAAATTACAGGTTTGTGCAAAAGGGATCATTAAAATATTTTTTTGTGGGGCTGAATATGAATGTATTGTTCATTTTTTTTTACAACATTCTTGGAGTTTCTATTTGCCACAGATATTCACACTATGAATGTAACATTGCACCACAGCTGCCCACTGCACAGCCCAGTAACTACACTGGAATGCTGCAGAGGTTTTGAAGGCAGCGGATTCTCAGTTAGATCATAAAGGAGCTGGACGTATTGCAGTTCTGTGCGTTACTGGGACCGTGCTGTGGAAGTTTCTTATATATTTTCACATAATCTGCACAACTGATGACTTTGTTTCACTGCTGTTTGCCCTGTTTTCACGTTTGCATGTATTATTTTAAAGTAAATACATCAGACAGCATGTGATATGTGCTGCAGTCGTTCACTGGGAAACATTTTTTGAAGGATGGACGAACATGATGGCGTTTCATCTTCCAGTATTCCCCTCCCAGTATACACAGTTCTCCACAGCTGAAAGGCTGCATGCTTATGTTTCAAGTCAGTTCCCCCACGTGATGAACTTTTCCTGTAATTCTTCCAGTGTCTTTGGGTTTGACGAAGCAGAATCGTGGAGGAAAAAAACACAAGACTGCTCAGCGGTGAAGATTAAAAATTTAACTATACTAATGAAATCTTAATCCTGAGGAGCTGTGCTGCCGCAACTATTAGACACTGACACTGGAATCAAACGTATAAAACAAGAGGAAACAAGTCACAGGCTGTTGCTGCAGTACAATCTTGTCTCAGCGCCTTTTTCCTGCCTGTCGACACGACGTCCCGACAGGCTGGAATCTGTGCAGCCGGCACAAACGCAATCATTTGCCCGTGATCGCAAATGAAATGCATTGTAAAACAGAAAAACTGCTCAGACTCAGACTCCACTGACCAAAAATGTTGCCTAATGTCTGGAAAAACAAAAGAGAAATCGTGAAATAACTTTTCATGTGATGATTTCATTCCTGTTACCTTGAGCGTAATTGGTCTGCGGAAGCTCCTTATCCGTGCGCACCACTAACCGATGACACCGCCTAAAACAAATAATTCGCAAAAGAACAAGGGGTTTCCAAACATCCCGATGACTCAGGTTCCCTCTTCCCACTCATTACCTCTGCGGGGGGGGGGGGGGGGTGGTGAGAGCGAGGTTTCAGTGGATCTTGACAGGGAGAAAAGCCTCCGGGTTCCCCATAGGATACAGTGCATTCGTATATATATTCATGCAGAGCTTGTCAAAAGACTTTTTCACACCATAATAATAAAGAGGCTCTTGAAGATCAATCAATCAATCAATCAAATTTTATTTGTATAGCCCATATTCACAAATCACAATTTGTCTCATAGGGCTTTAACAGGGTGTGACATCCTCTGCCCTTAACCCTCAACAAGAGTAAGGAAAAACTACTAAAAAACCCTTTTAACAGGGTAAAAAGAACGTAGAAACCTCAGAGAGAGCCACATGTGAGGGATCCCTCTCCCAGGATGGACAGAAGTGCAATAGATGTCAAGTGTAAACATGACCAAGACAAAGGCCCTAGCAGCATTGACAAGGGCAAACAGGTGAATTGGTGGACTAATGTCACCAACGGTCAAGTATCTGAGGAGAAGCACTCCTCTCCGCATCAGCAGTCCCGCTGCAACCATAGTCCATGGACAGCAGCCAGCAAGATCACGATACACCATCAAGATCGGATGCCACCATAGTCCACAGTCACTGTCCACCGCCGCCACCTAGGATCCATCGTCAGCTGCCACCTCGGTCGTGGTCCACCACCACCATCGGACGCCAACACGACAAAGGATCCGCCTCTACCACCACGATCAGCCAGCACGACACAGAATCCGCCACACTGGATCCACCACCACGATCCCTGATACACGATCCACAGATCCTAATCCATGATGTGGCCACAGCTGCGGCCCCGGATCTGCGGACGATAGGGCAAAGGGACTCCGGGGAAGAAGTCAAGTCAGTAACATGTATTGATGGGATATGAATTACATTGATGTAATAAAAGTTTGAGAAGTGGAAGGAGAAGCAGGAAAGAGAAGCTCCGAGTGTCATGTGTCCCCCGACCTTCTTGACCTATAGCAGCATAACTAAGAGCAGGTCCAGGATAAGCCTGGACCGGCTCTAACTATAAGTTTTATCAAAAAGGAAGGTTTTAAGCCTACTCTTAAACGTACAGATGGTGTCTGCCTCCCGAATTGAAAGTGGGAGATGATTCCACAGGAGAGGTGCTTGGTAGCTGAAGGTTCTGGCTCCTACTCTACTTTTAGAGACTTTCGGGACGACAAGTAATCCTGAGTTCTGGGAGCGCAGTGCTCTAGTGGGGTTATATGGTACTATCAGCTCTTTAAGATATAGTGGTGCCATATTATTAAGGGTCTTGAAGGTGAGGAGAAGAATTTTAAATTCTATTCTAGATTTAACCGGAAGCCAGTGTAGTGAAGCTAATACTGGAGAAATGTGCTCTCTTTTTTGGTTCTTGTCAGGACACGTGCTGCGGCATTTTGGACAAGCTGCAGAGTCTTTAACGACTTACTGCTGGAGCCTGATAGTAATGAATTACAATAATCCAATCTGGATGTAACAAAAGCGTGGACTAGTTTTTCTGCATCCTTTTGCGAGAGGACATGTCTGATTTTTGCAATATTACGCAAGTGAAAAAAGGCGGTCCTAGAAATTAGTTTTAGGTGAGAATTAAAGGATAAATCAGGGTCGAAGATCACTCCCAAGTTCCTGACTGTTTCATTGGAAGCAAGGGCAATGTCGTCTAGCGCAGCTATATTATTAGATATTGTATCTCTAAGGTGTTTAGGGCCAAGTACTAGAACCTCTGTTCGGTTCTTGTGAAGACGCCGGCTTTTTCCCTTTCTTGGCTCAGACCTTACGGGAGATCAGATACAGAGGAGGTGTCGGTGTTTACCAGCAAAGTGGGCTCAGTGAATGGAGCCTTTGTTCTGTCGTTTATTATTATCATAGATAATGTTTCATAGAGCAGATAAATTGTTCAGAAATCACACACTTCATATGGTTCTTGTGGAAAATCAGCGTGTTTGTTTTTTCAGCTCCTCAGAAGCAGATGTTTGTAATTATTCTCCGTTAATTGGCCGACGTCTCGCCTGCCTGTGATGTCTCCGCAGGAAGTGGGATCTCAGGTATTGGCGTTTGGAGGGAAAGTATCTGAAACTCCAAGCGACGCCGTCTGTTGCCTCCGCCTCCGCCTCCCCCCCCGTGGAAGCCAGAGCAGCTCATGTGTGGCGGAGCATCAAAATAACTCCGGCCACTGCTCTTTAATCACCACCCTGGACCCCTGCTCCAATTAGATGCCTCTAATGAGCTCCGACCCGGGCGCAGCGTCCTCCCTATCATGTCGCCGCTCGGGAGAATCCATTTAAAAATGAACATGCGGTGAAATGTGCTGCACGTGCACGCCTCGCTGGCCATTGATGTTTGCGTTATTCCAGGGTGTTGGACAGAAGTGAGGAAATGTAGCGTGGTGCCGTGTGATATCTGGGGTTCTTTACTCTACACACACACACACACACACACACACACACACACACACACACACACACACACACACACACACACACACACACACACACACAAAGGCAACCTCCCTTGCCGCTTACATCTGTTGCCATGGAGATGAGGCTCCGATACGATGGCCCTGAGGCTCGTTAGGGCCGGTGTCAGAACTGACGTTGTGCCGCTCGCGCCCCAAATATTCCCTCTGTCATGTCCGTGCCTGTTCTCAGAAACAAACAGAGACCACCTGACGCCCAGACTCTGCCCACGGGTTTCGCCTTTTAATTATTTTTGTCTTCTGTGAACCAATTCGTAAAAAACTCGCCCAGTACCACAGCTGGCATCGGAGTACCGTTAACAGCAACACATAGACCTTTCCAGTTTCAGGAATTCCTCCGCAGAGGAATGGGAACATCAGAACCTTCCTCCTTTCTGCTGTCTGATTTATTCATGAGGTTCCGGAAAACAAAGAATTCTAGACGAGGAAATCTCCCAAGTGCCGAGGTCCTGTGTGTTTCGTGCAGTGTTGGGAAGTGCTTTGGGTTTTTATCCATCCTCAGCCGGCTGATTACTGCCGATCAGAACCTCCCACCTCGCGTGTGCTCCAGGCTGCTGCTGCTGCTGCTGCTGCTGCTGCTGCTGCTGCACCGTACAGATCTATCTACATCTGTTGGGTCTTCAAAGCCTTTTTCCCACTGCAGCGCCCTTCTCTGCTATTTAAACGGCTCATATTCCATATCACTCTTATTGCACAAACATATCCAGAGGGCAGCCATGGGGTGGTGGGGGGGTGGTTCACTTGACACATGCACACACACCAACAAACACCTGGTGTTCTGCTGGGGTGTCATTACAGTAGCACCGGTTTATACATGTCCTGGCTGCATCAGAGACAGAACAAAAGCAGGACGCTTTGTGACTTAATCAGGCTGGTTCTGCCTCACGGAGTCACCACAGCTCTGAGTCACCGCGCACTGTTTGTAAGTGTGAAAGTGTCAGTGCAGACATATAATGTGTGTGTGTGTGTGTGTGTGTGTGTGTTTTTTTCTGGCACACACTCACTGGACAGCAGTGCTGGTAGCTTCCTGCTGTGACTGCCGGGCTCAGCTATACCTAAAGTTCTTAATTTAATCTGATCCCCAGTGAGCGAGTGTGTGCTTGTGGCTGTGCAGTTGCGGGCGAGTTGTGTGTGTGTCTGTCTGTGTGTGTGTGTGTGTGTGTCTGTGTGTTCAGTTGTGTGCGTGTTCACGAATAATGTCCCGTCAACAGTAGTCACAGTGACAGTCAGCTCCCCCTTTGTTTGTAATACAAAAATCAAAAAACTACTCCATTCCTTAAGGGAAATTTATTTCCTGTCTGCGCAAAAAATGTAATCACATGTTTATTTTGCCATCCACCTGTTTATTTTCTCTTTGTGTATGAATAGTGAGTAATTGATTTTATTTTTCCCTCCTCCTCCTCCTCTCCTCCTCCTCTTCCGCCTCCTCCTCCTCCTCCTCCTCCTCCCCCTGAGAATATCTTTCCCAGGCCAGACATGACAAGAAAGATGGAAATAAGATGCTACTACATGAAATGATCTATCGATTTCTCGTGCTGTACTTGTAATAGCCATGTAGGAGGGTTACGGTGTCTTGTGCCGAATCCCTCCGGTGTGTGTTCCGACGCTGTGGGGGCTGCTGAGGCGGAACTCGGTTCTAGGTCATATCAGTAGCATGCTAGTAGAGATTAGACTTGCTAAATTTCAGGGGTCGTGGAAATGAAAACAAACAAGCGAGATCTGGTTTTACTGCCTCCAAACTTTTTTTCCTGGCCTCCGTCCGAGCCGCTTTCCCCGAAATGTTGGCGCGGCGAAGAAGGACCTTAAGTGGGCAACGCTCGGTTTGGAGGTCAGACTTTGCAGATTGAGATGACTTGGATGCCCTCACGCAGGCCAGGTCCTCTCCGCTTGGGTGGAGTTTGATTAATGCCTGTGAAGTGGTTTATACAGGTTTTTGGGTGGTGGTGGTGGTGGTGGTGGTGGGGGGGGGGGGGGGCAGTTTTCAATCTCTCAGTCCATATGCTTTATAGATGGGCATCTGGCATGAAAAGCCCATTTCCCGTTCCCCACTCGGGGCCTTGTGGGACACTGTCGGGAGTCCTGGGACCATCGTGCCTACGGAGCTTGACTTGTCTTTGGAGGTGGTGCATAACGACAGGGGGGGGGGGGGGCATCCTCTCTGTGACAGCGCCAAATGCATTATGCTATCGATGATTTACAGTGTTAGGTGTTTTGCTGTGAACCTCCATCCCCCCCCCCCAGCCGGGGCCAGTGTGAGAATAATGGCGTGTGTATATTTCTCAGAAGCCCGATTGATAATGCACAGTCCTTGTTGACGATGCCGACGGTGTCTGCTCGTCATTACACGCTCATATGCCACTTTTTATGGCTCGTAATAATCTCTTGACATGAATTTTAAATGACATGTGGCTGGCGGCATGTGAAAATGCAGTTAGACCTCCACCTAGTGGCAGCTCGAGCACCCACACGCACACACACACACACACACACACGCACACTAAGGAGACATGACACATTTTGTGGTAAAGCGTTTAATCCCTTTCATGTATCTTGTGCACCTTTTTTTTTAGGAGGGGAAGAAGAAATTCGATAAGGAAACGGAGAAATACTATTCCACACTCGAGAGGCACCTGGGCCTGTCGTCCAAGAAGAAGGAGGCGTATCTGCAGGAGGTAAATCCACAACACTTCTTCTTTCATTCCCATCGTGTCTTTGAGTTAAATGCTGCTTTGTGTCTGGCTGGGTGTCGCCTGAAAATAAAGCTATTTGTTTGCGTGGCCCCCTCTCTTTGCTCATTACCTCTCCGAGCACACACGCGGTCTCCAGGTGGCGGCGCGAGCGTTGACCCTCCGTCCCCACACGCTGCCCTCCCAGCTTGACCCCTGTCTCCCTGTCTTTGTTGTGGCGCTGACCCCGGTTTGTTTGTTCATTCCCAGGCCGACGCACAGATCGACAAGGAGAGGCAACTCTTTTACGACGCGTCGCTCGAGTACGTCTTCAAAATACAGGAAGTGCAAGAGAAGAAGAAGTTTGAGTTTGTCGAGCCGGTGAGAGGATTTCACACTTTGCTCGGTTTGTGTGTTGGGTGCAAATCCAAAGATGCTGTAATTGCTTTGCCTCTTTTCACTTTATGTCGTCAAAAGTTTAGTTTAAGTGGAATATATTCACACGAAAAAATACTTTGATTACAAGTACAAAGATTATTTAAAGCTTTTATTTAAATCATGAAACGTGCACAAGTATTCATCTCTCACAGGTAAATATCAGTGCTTATATATTCCACACATTCATCATCTTCATCACTCAGTGTCTGTGTGGTATTGCAGGCAGTTCTTTGGGGGAAGTGAGTGTGTGTGTGTGTTAAATAAATTGGCTGTTGTCAAACTAGACAACACACACACACACACACACACACACACACACACACACACACACACACACACTGTGCAGATAAATGCCGTCGATTCTAACGTGTTTAGCTGAGAAGTTACCAGGAAACTCGAGGTGTTAAATGTCGGGGAACGTGAGATGGGAGCAAATCGACCGTTATGAAAGCCCCCCCCCCCCCCCCCCCCCCCACTCCCAGTTGTTTACATCCACTGGCAGCTCACCCGGAGCCCAGGCCAGAAATGTAAATCTACGGCCCAGGTAGTGCTGGGGGGGAGGGGGGGGAATGACAAGGCTCAGCCTTGCCTGTGATGAATCCGGTCACAGATAAGATGGTTCATCCTTGAGCATTTGATATACCAAGCCTCATCCCAGGAATCAAATCAGCGGCTGTGTCTGAGGACGCGGCTCGGAGCAGCTCTGTGTTGCTGGGATCCTATATGCTAGAGATGGGATCAGCTTTTTATTCCTGCAACAACACCGCCGCTGCCTTTTTTCCAAGATGGTCAGTGATGTGTCTGTGATTCACAGAAAATAAGATCAGTGTCTGTCAGACATACAGAAAGAGGAACTTTCTGAAACTTTCTTTTCGTGCCTCTCAGCCGGTGTGTGATATTCACCGCGGTGACAATTTAAATTTAAACAGATGTGTTAATTATATTTTCTACAAAGTACAATTTTGTTCATTTTAAAAATGTAATTAGGTTTTTGACATAATCCAAAAGTGGATGTTCCGAGTGTGAACGTCTACGAGCTGTGATTGACAGCGTGTCGTTAGAGCAAATTACAGGTTTTTGCAGATGAAAGTAAAATAAAAGATATGTGTTTGAGAGCTACAAAGTGATAATTGTGGGCAGCACGTTGGTGCGCTGGTTCGCACTGTCGAGGTTGATTGGAGACTCTAAATTGGGCGTAATTGTAAACCTGAGTGGCGACTACCGTCCAGGGTGCACCCCCGACGTCAGCTGGGATTGGCTCCAGCTCCCCTCAAAGGCAAAGTGCTACAGATGATGGACGGATGTAAAAATCTGAATTGTGTGATTATAGCTGTGATTGTTGTTTCTCTCCCAAGCTGCAGTATTACATGTCTAAATTGGTGATGGGAGCTCTGTTTTTCTTTCTGACTCACCCTTAAAATGTCGCTCCTCTGCAGCTCCTGGCCTTTCTTCAGGGTCTGTTCACGTTCTACCACGAAGGATACGAGCTGGCTCACGAGTTCGAGCCGTACAAGCAGCAGCTCCAGTTCAACCTGCAGAACGTAAGTCTCAGCGCCTCGGGGGTTTGTGCGCAAAAGGCAACCAGCCACGTAATCACATTCTGCAGCTTATCATGGCCCCGATACAACAGGGCAGGAGTTTTTCACAAATGGATGTGTGTTTTTCCGAGTGGTGCGTTGCAGGCGGTTACCCATTTGAATGCCCCTGTGTCAGACGTTTGAGTTAAACCCCAGCTGCTGACATGTCCCCCCCTTCCCTCCCTCTATCGCTGTGACCTCACCTCCTGCAGCCCGGGGGCCAAAGTTTCACTCTGACCAGAAGTGTCAGCATCATTGAATCCCTGAAACTTTCCACTCCATATGCCTTTTCAGGAAGCAGGGAGCTCCACTAGGAGCTGGGGAAGGTGACGCTCTCTCATCTTCTCCCGTGCATCAGAAGAAAGACGATTTCTCGCAGCATCAACAACAGAGTCTCTTTTCCTAATTTGGCTTCATCCTTTTTTCCGTGATGAATGTAATGTGTTTGGATAAGATGCAGTGTTTGTATTTTCCAAGAGCTTCCCAGAGTGTTAGTCTTTCTCTCAGGTGTCCTCATGCAGCTGCACAAATATGAATCATTCGCCGCTTGTTTGTGAATCCTCCGTTATTTGCAGTCTCTGGCAAAATAAGGACATTTCCCAGATGAGAAATCGCACACAGTACACAAAGATGTCATCTGTAACACAATCCCACGTTTTTTTTTTTTTCTTCCTGCGCAGACACGAAACAACTTTGTGAGCACCAAGCAGGAAGTGGAGAAGCTGATGAAGAGGATAAGGTCCGCGGATCAGGACTACCAACCCCTGGGCCAGTGGACGATGGAGGGCTTCCTGTACGTCCAGGAGAAACGTGAGTCTCTCAGGCTGGGCGCCCGGCCAGCTCGCCCCCTCCCCCCCCCCACTCCCCCCCGCGCCTCACTTCTAAGTGCACGGTTATGCATCCATCACCATAAACATGCCTTGAGTTTTCTCCCAGGCCTCTCCGCACAAGAGATCATCTGACACAGAACTCATAATTCATCCTGTTCTCGCTTTGATGTGTTCTCAAACAAGAAGGAGGTGGGGGGGGAGGGGGGGGGGTGATACCACGAATGGTAGATTTTTATCAGCACTGATAAACAACTTTTGATTCATCACGCTTTAATTGCAAATTGATTTTCAGAAGTAACTTCCAGAAGTCTGCGTTTTCAGAGTAAAAAATACTTTGACTTTTGTTTTTTTGTGTGTAATGTTTCTGTCGCAGGTCCTCTGGGATGCACGTGGATCCGTCACTACTGCACGTACGAGAAAGACAGCAAGACCTTCGCCATGAGCCACACGGAGCACAAGTCGGCCGGGAAGCAGGTAGTTCAATCCGATGGAGGTTTACTTAGGTTTAGCTGCACACATACAAATGCTACCAAGCTGAGATAAGACTGTGATCTGTGTGTGGGTGAAACCAGAACTCCTTTGAGGCTGATGAGAATGTCTCACCCTCCCCTCCCCCAGAGGAAGGGAGAAAAAAAAATAACAAGTCAGGATGACAGAACTGCAAATTGGCCTCAAAACACAAAAGACTTAACTCGAGGAAGACAAAGACGGTTCAAAGACAACACGAGCCACAAATAACAAGAGAAGGGAAACCGAGGAACGGACATAACCTTGAGGTTTAGCTTTTTTAGGGCATCGACTGCGAGTCTGTGCTGATCAAACAATGGAGTTATAGTTGTTTCTTACTTTGTGCATTAAATCAAAGTTGTTGTTTTTTTTTAACGCAACTAGTAAAACAGTCATATTTCTGTTTTTAGACCTGTATCAACATTTTGCATTTGCAGAGTCAGAGGAGGTGGATTCATGTTTCTATTTTTCCTCTTAGTTGAGAGGCTGTTTATTCGTGTTGTTTTTTTATTATTATTATTATTATTATTATTTCAGAACGGTCTCGTCCTGAGCCAGCCGGAGATGTTCAAGC
The DNA here is from genome assembly GCA_006182925.3 of Reinhardtius hippoglossoides. Lineage (NCBI taxonomy): Eukaryota > Metazoa > Chordata > Actinopteri > Pleuronectiformes > Pleuronectidae > Reinhardtius > Reinhardtius hippoglossoides. The sequence goes on from CM031673.1 coordinate 3,622,498, forward strand.
TCCGATCCTGCATTCGAAGGAAAACCGACTCCATCGACAAGCGGTTCTGCTTCGACATCGAAGTGGTGGAGAGGTCGGTGACCTGCTCTGAATCTGCTTTATCACTTTACCTGCTCTGATGTTTAAAGTTATTACCACCGACACCAGGATGTTGACATTTGTTTTTCCATTTCTAGTTCAGACATTGAATTTGAAGACGACGTCCGTATTTACTCTGCTTCTAAAACCAACTCCCGTCTCTTTTCTCTGTGTTCGTGTGAATGTAGAAATGACATCTGTCGTGGAACTCTTTTCAGACCGCTTCAGTTTTTCTATAAAGTCCGGTATGTGAACTGACCCGTGCTGCATGTGCTGCATGAACGTTCTGCTAATTGTTGCATTCACGCCACAATCTCCAATTTCTGATGTGATCAAAATTCAAATTTGTAATTCTCAAACTTTTCATGAATTAATTACCGCTTCACGAAGAATCAGACTGACCACTCAGTCAAGGATACAGATAAATCGTTTAAATTTCTACATTCCTGAATAATATGTTGATTATCTGTTCCAATAATCAGAAATCCTTTTTAATTCATGAGAATATTCATAACTGATTCGCATTGTGACCGGGCAGCGGGATAAGAGATTGGCCGAAATCAAACACCGTAAAGTGGCTCCCTGCTGATAAACAGCGGCTCTATTGATCAAGCCAAATTCATGAAAGCCTGATATGAGCTCATTATTATGATGTGCACTCCAGAATATTACAGAACTATCTCATCACAGTGTGTTGCTGCCGCGTTGCACCAGCCGGGCCGCTGTGCAGCCGCCGCCGCCGCCGCCGCCGCTCACCCTTGGCGATTGTTGCTGAGCATGGAGAATAAGGAGTTTATTTGCAGGACAACCCATTTATCATAAACAGCGATGCCCCAAGGTGCTTATTCCAACCACAAGGACAATGTGGGCCAAGCTCCAGTCATCTTCAGGCTCATCCATTTATCCTTGTTATAATAAACATGCTGTTGCACCCGGTGCCCAGACAGAAGCAGGCCAAACGTCAAGGGTGTCTACGCCTAGGTGACTTCTTTATTTATTCCTGTTGGGTTCAGGTCAGACTTGACTATGTATTTCAATCAATCAATCAATCAATCAATCAATCAATTAAATTGTATTTGTATTGCCCATATTCACAAATCACAGTTTGCCTCAAATGTCTCAACCCAAATTTAGGAAAGACTCTTTTAGAAAATCCCTTTCGACAACAAGCGTTGCTACAACAAATCAAAATGTCTGCTGTGGAAATAGAGTTTTGATGATCAGTGTTAAATTTTACATCCTCAATACAATAAAAACTGTCTCGATCTACAGTAACGAGTGTCGCCAGTGATCCACAGATCTGCCAGCAGGTTGTTTTATGGGTTCAGAGGAACATCGGTCTCTATTTCTGCACAGACGTCTTCATGTTTTCTTCATAAACACACATCCACTGTGCAGAAATCTGAAAACCCAAACTATCTGCATGTCAAAAACAACCCACCGCATGTGTGCACGTGTTATATTCATCGTAACACATGCAACCTGCCGTGGCTCCGTGCTCGTGTACTAACTATCACAACTGGTGGGGTGGAGTTTGTTTTTTAATTTTTATTTACAACAGTAATCGTCAGACGAAAGTCGTATCAACCCGAGGCATTGCAAACGAACGCTCATGTGTGCGGTGACGGTGTGTGCATGTCGGGTGCGAAAACCAGGAATCACTCTAATCTCAAGCACACGTAGCTTTTAATGACGGGGGGTGTGGAATGCGAGCGCGCCGAGCCAAGCGAGGGCACCGCATCGTTTGAGGGCAAGAATTTTTTTGCACACGAGCTATTTTAGTCGCACTAGTCCTTTTATAGTGGTCTGAGCCAGTGTAAACACGCTCTGTCCGGGGGCCCCAGCGGCACTGGGATCAGACTGAGACCAGCTTTTTTTCTCTGAAATCTGTCCAGGCATGGCGTCATGACTCTGCAGGCGCCGTCAGAGCCCAACAGGAGATCGTGGCTGGAGGCCATGGATGGCAAGGAGCCGGTGAGGAACTGTTGCCAGATTTGTCTTTTGAAATATTCATTTTGTGCCTGATGCTGGTTTCGTCGTCACTGGCGTCCTCTACTGGTGGCGTCAGAGTAGAAACCATGACCTCACCGGCCAGCTTGGGCTAATAATAGACCAGTCGAGGAGTGCTGGGAAAACAACGAATTCTTCTTCTTCTTCGTCTTCTTCTTCCTGGTATTGTGAAGAAAGACTTTAATAATGACTTTTACAACCTTTCTCTAGATTTACAACCTGCCGGCCATTCTGAGCAAAAGAGAAGAGAGTAAGTGTTTTTTTTTATTTGTAATCCTTTCAAACCCTTTTTACCTGATTTTTTAAAATGAATCCTCTTTCATTTAATTCCTCTTTTTTTAGGATTGTGATCAAATCCCCAACACACACGTATCAAATAACATATTTTGTTACCTACGGCTACAGCGTGTGTGTTCATTAACACAATCACTTGACATACATGCACTCAGCTGACATGGTGAATCCTTCCAGCACAGCGGGGGGGGGGGGGGGGTCGTATCTTATTAGTCAGAGCAGCAACACGCGGGCAGAGCTCATTATTCCTGCCTGATGCGTGGTTAACCCAGACAGTGACTGACGTGTGTTGAACCATCTCCCCCCTGTTGTATTACAGCGTTCCTTAATGAGGCGGGATTTAACTTCGTGCGGAGATGCATTGACCTGGTGGAGACGAGAGGTGAGGCCGTTCAAACACGACCACAACACGCCGCGGCTGTGAATAACAATGCGCTCCATTCATCCGCCGGTGGCCGTGGCAACGCGATGCTTGGGGTTTGTCTTTGTTTGCTCGCTCCACTTCTTTAATTTCCTTCTTTCTTTGGTCTCTCAGGCATAAACACAATGGGGCTGTACAGAATCGGAGGGGTCAACTCCAAAGTCCAGAGGCTGATGACTACAGTCTTTTGTAAGTAGCCTTGATATCACAAAAAAAAATTAAAAAAACACATGTTCCCACTCACGGCCCTGCGGTAGAATTGGGTCAAAATAACCCAAAATCCAACGTTTATGATTATTCATAATGAAAGGAAGAGTTTTTCTGCCCTTTCAGCGTTTCTTTATACTGTTTATATTTAATATCATACTCACACGAAAGGAAAGCAAAACAACCAGGTTTGATTCTGTCGTTTCCAAAATACCACGGGGACCATTATCTTCAAATAATGATTATTTTCCATCATCTCAGGTTGAATCCTGAGCTTGAACAAACCCACCGTGACCCTGTAGAGCAGACATGGGCAAAGTACGGCCCCCGGGCCGTATACGGCCCGTTGGGCTTTTTAATCCGGCCCACCAAACTTGTCCAAATATTATTATTATTAAATAAAATAAATACGATCGCGATCTACCAGTAAATTCTTGTACTGGGCGGGGGGGGCGTGGCGGCGGTGGATACCAACATTATTCGGCCGGTAGATCATGTTGAGCTGGTCATTTCAAGAGCAGCTCACAAGCCTAAGTGTGGGCACCCCCCCCCCCCCCCCCCCCCCCCCCCCCCCTGCTCTACATGGTCGCGCGTTTAGATTTCTCCTCTGCTCTCTGTATCGCGCACGGCGGAGTTCCATCCCGATGCGCGCACACACACACACTGACACGTGCGCGCGCGCACACACACTGACACGTGCTCGGGCGCACACACACTGACACGTGCGCGGGCGCACACACGCTGACACGTGCGCGGGCGCACACACACTGACACGTGCGCGCGCACACACACGCGCGCGCGCACACACGCTGACACGTGCGCGCGCGCACACAGGTGAGCCACCGCCCCGCCCCCCCAAAGCTGTAAACCTAGGGGAAACACTGAATTGCCTTGCAAATAAATGCTTTGCTACCTGTTAAAGGCCAAATCCTTTCAAGTAATGATTTTGACATGTCATTTATGTTAGTTCACACAAACACTCCATCCATCTGTTCCTGGCCCGGCCCCTCTGTCAAATTTTAGAACCCATTGTGGCCCACGAGTCAAAAAGTTTGCCCGCCCCTGCTGTAGAGTGAGTGAAGAGGTCCTCCTTGTGGCGTGAGGGAGTAACAGCCATCCGGCCTTGTATCTGTCATCACCTTATTAGATATACATTTCTAAAAAAAATAGTCTGAATGATTGAGTTAAACCTGTAAAACTTGATCTCGGTCTCTGTGAAACAAAACACACTTGATCATTCATTTCAGAGTCTCCTCTCGAGACAGTCTGTATTTTTACTGCTCCTTTTAAAAAGCGTCCTGCCGGGTCGTGTCAGGCCGCCTCGCTTTTTTCTTCCAGACAGTTTTACGGCTTAATCGTTGTGGCGATATAAAAAAACAAAGTGTGTTCCCCAACAGCCTCCAAGGCACCTGCGGATATGGACCTGGACCCGGAGACGTGGGACAACAAAACCATCACCAGCGGCCTGAAGAATTACCTCAGGTCAGCGCGCCCCTGCCAGCTGTGTGTCCTCAGCTGTCAGGAATCATCATTACCTCCATAATGTCTCTTTGAAAAGCCTCGGCGGTGCGAGTCACGCGCTCGCCGCTGACGCTCGGCGCTGACGCTCGGGGAAGGTGGACGCGTTGAGAAGGAGCCGTGTCACTCGGGGAATAAAAACTCTTTACTCTTTTACCCACCAGGTGTCTCTCCGAGCCTCTCATGACCTTCAGGCTCCACAAAGACTTCCTCCTGGCTGTCAGTAAGTTACGACCAGTTACTAGCAGTCACATTGTAATAATAACAACACTTCATATTCTTTCATTATTAAACACGAGGGCTCATTGAATTAGCAGAGTACACTCCCGTCAGTTAACGTGTTTGAAGAGCGAGAGGCTTTGAACTGAACCGAATTTGAAATTACTTCATTTGAACGTTTCAACGTTTCAACAGGAGGAAAATCAAACAAGCAACGATTGCGGCCAATTAAACTCTTTCCATCTCAGAGAATGGCAGCGTGCCACGTGTGTGCGGAAAACAAAATGTCAAACTGAGAAATCCAATTGGTTTAATCTGGGCTCGTTTGTTTCTTTCTTCACTTCGACACATGAAACTTCAACGTGGAGTTTTGTATTTGTTTCTAAACCACAATTTGAAGTTCGAGTGACGTCCCCCCGTTCTAAACACATCTATGGTGACGCAGGTTTGCAGTTTTTCTTCCTGAAATTGTAAAAGTGACCCGCGGTGATTGAGCCGCGCTGAATAAAGAGCTGCTGCACAAAGAGCTGCTGCACAAAGAGCTGCTGCGGATCCAGATCGCACAGGAAGTCCACACCTCACCCAGCGTGAGGCTGATGAGACGAACCGTTCTGGACGTATAACGAGTCACATACAGACAGATTCATTTCATGGAATTAGTAGATGGATTAACAACTGCACCGTTAGTGTATTTAGCTCCGGGAATAATCTATTATCACCATCCTAATTATCCTTATATCAATTTGCCTTTCTCTCAGAGTCAGATGATCAGAACTACCGGGTGTGTGCCGTCCACGCCTTGGTGCACAAGCTGCCCGAGAGGAACAAAGAAATGCTGGAGCTGCTGTTGAAACACCTCGTCACGTACGTATTTCTGCAGTGAATCCTAAAATTGTACCACGGATTGTTTTGTCCTCATAGCAGTTCCTCATATTGTCCATCATACACGAGACGGTGTCCCTAAATCGAAAGAGTTTGATTTAAGCAGCGTGTGATTCCCGTTGTGTCCACCTGCAGCGTCTCCACACAAAACCAGTGCAACCTGATGACGGTGTCCAACCTGGGTGTCATCTTCGGCCCCACCCTGATGCGCTCACAAGAGGAGACCGTGGCCGCCATGATGAACATCAAGTTCCAGAACATCGTGGTGGAAATACTTATTGAGAACTTCAACAAAGTGAGTCACAGTCTTGAAACTTACAAAAAAAAAAACTCTTGAAATAGGACCTCAATATTCAGGACAGTAATTAATATTCTTTCATGGACCTCCACCAGATCTTCCACCAGCCTCCGGACCCCAACGTGCCCCTGCCCCAGCCGCAGAGCCGGCCGGGCTCTCGCAGGAGCCGGGCCATCTGTCTGACGACGGGGCCCCGGAAGCCCCGCAGCCTCTACACCCCCACACTTTGTCTGGCAGACGCAGAAAGTGAGTACCCAAAGCGGCGATCGCCCACCGCAGGTCATCGCACCGTCATCTGCCAAAATCCCGTCAGGGGCGTTTAATATTTCTCGGACATCTGCACAGTTTCTGACGGTTTCTCCTCTTACGAGCTGGCTCTTATAAAAGGATGAATAAAGGGATCTTTCTTTAAGTCATGAATTAACCACCTCCTCACTCGGCAGGTTTTAATGAGGGCTTTGTATTCCTCCTCTCTGGTCCCTGCATAGGTGACACTTTGAGCAGCAGTCCGGGCAGCACCCCCATGGGCAGCATGGAGTCTCTGTCCTCCCACTCCTCTGAGCAGAACGCCTCCTCCACCAAAACCGCCTCCTCTGCCCAGGTGAAGGAGAAGTCGCCCCCGCCGGACCTCCCCCGGACGCCGTCGCAGCTCTCCAACGGCCCCAGGAGCGCCGCGGGTGTCAGCAGCCCCGAGTCCAGCTCCAGGGAGGACGCGGGCCGCACAGACGGGGAGTCGGAGGACGCTCTCAGCCTGTCCTCGGTCAGCACCGCGCCCCGGCTGTCTCCCGCACCCAAAAAAGCCCCACACGTCCGCACCGACCTCCGGCCGCCGCTGCTGCCGAGCCGTTCACCTGCTCCCTCCCTGAAATCCCTGCGTATATCTGAAGGTGGGACAACCAAAGAGTAATCCGTCAGGCCGGCCTGTCATTAGCCCATCGATTATGTCTCCCTGGCAGTAATGAAGGGGAAAGTAACCTCATGAAAGTGTCATTTTCCAGACTGAATTCGTAAACTGGATTGTTTTATTGTCATAACTTCTTCCTCCAGGACGTGGTAATTTCTAAGAGTGATAGCAACCCCTCCACCCCCCATCCCCTTTAAGCATGATTTAAATACCTGCATTAAAATGTTTCTGACATGGATCATTCCTGAGTTATTTGATGTGTTTCAAACTTTTTTTTTTTTACTGTCTTTCTGTCATTTACTGGCAGACTAGAACTTATTATTTGTGTCTCTGCCTCAAGGCCTCAGGAGCTGCTCTGGATCCGTCCAAAGTCTGTCACCGGGGGAGCCCAGAGACAGCCTGAAGCCCGCGGGGCACCCGGACCTGCCACCCAAACAAGTCCTCCGCCGCAGGCTGGACACCTCCGTGGGCAACGGATACCAGAGACCCGGCTCAGTGTAATGACTTCAGATCGTCATCATTAGTATCATTGTGTATCAGCGCGTGTGTCTGAAAGCAGCTGGTAGAGCTGAGTGATGATAAACACTTAAGAAATCTGTCTATATTGATAATTGTCACGATAACTATCACAATATTTATAAGTTTTGCTCCTGAGTGAAGGTTTTGGGTATGAACTCTTTCTTTACGGGCAGAAAATGACAAACACTTCAAATTATGTCGATTCATTATTGCCTATTCCTCCTCACTGTGCACAATGAGCAGCAGTATATTGATATTTATTTGGAAATGCGATAAATACAGATATTATTTCATTGCCCAGCTGTATTTTGAATTAGGTCACTTGTTTCAATTGTAAATCTGATATTCTATGATCTCTGGGTTTAAACTGTTGTCTGAGGGAACGAGTGATTTAAAGCAGTTACGTTGGCTCTGAACATTTGAAACATACCAGGCATTTCTCACTGTTTTCATCATTCAATGAAACAATATATTAATTGCTGCATACGTATAATAATATTCTCTTTGGGCATGTTGAGGACAAAACGTCATGTCTCCTAATGGGAGAATGCAGATTTTTTGGGGGGGATCAGTGCTGAAAAAGGGCCAGTAGTGATTACGCTGAGAGTTTCCAGGAAATGAGTGTAAGTCACGGAGCCACGACTCCCTGTCTCCTCCTCCTCCTCCTCCTCCTCCGTCTGTCTGTGACCGTGCAGCATCGAGAGGTCTCTAAGATCACATCACGAGTGTGTGTGAGCAGATTTATGTCTTTTTCCCTCTGCGGTGGGAGAACTGGCTTTAATTATGCTCAACCAGCTCCAGGGGTTGACGTGACCCAGCAGCCCGTCTGCTGTTTGACTTGTCGTGTGTGTGTGTGTGTGTGTGTGAGAAGCCGGTCACATGGCATCTCAAGTGGAGTCCTTGTGTAGCACCCACGCGGCCTCGCCCCCGAGGTGCAGCTGTCCCCCTTGACTCCGAGGCCGCAGGTTCGAGAGCAGCCCTGTTATATGTATTTTCACCTGGTTTTAAAAGAGCTGAAGCTCGGTTCGCCCGGAGGAAGGAAACCTCCCGCCTCTCACCTCCTTCTAGACAATGAGGAATGCTGGCACGGCCAAGGGAAAGTGGACCGACTGGTTTTAGACAGGAAAGGTCAGATAGGGTTGAATTTCTCTCTGGGGGCCGCGCTGCCACTCAAATTGATTAATACCAGTATTGCTTTTATAATCATCTAATCACAGGAGCTGTTTTTCTTTCTGTGACAAAATATGTTTGTAATCCTTGATATATATTGATCTGTTGTTTTTTTTTTCTAACGGTTGCAGGGTTGCTGCCAGAGCACAGCTGTTTGAAAACACCCCGTCCAAGTCAGTTCCAGTCGGAAGGTGCCGTTAAAACCATGACACCCCCCCCCCCCCCCCCACTCCCTTCATCTCATCTCTTCAAACCTGCCCTGACATCGTGCTTTTGTTTTTTTTAATTTGCTTGCTTGTCTTCACAGAGATGCCAAGGCGATGTACTCCTGTGAGGCAGAGCACAGCCACGAGCTCAGCTTCCCCCAGGGGGCGCACTTCACAAACGGTGAGCAGAGCCAGAGAGTACTGGTCCGTCATGTACTGGCAGCGAGCAACTCGGCCAATTCCCAGTGTTGTGTGGACGCATAAAATGTTTTTTTTGCTCTTAGCGTGACACCCACATATTCATTTGCAGAAGAAACAAACAGCCCCTGGGATTTTTTCTTTATCGCCTCTCTGCTTTTTCCATGAACAGAGATGACTTGGCCCGCAACCAGTGCAGGCAGGTCACTGTAACCCAGAGATGGAAGGCACCAGTGCCTGTTCCCTGTTAACACAGCAGAGCCAGCAGCCAAACGCAGAAACATCAACAAACGCTCCCCAGCATTTACCGGCAGCCAGAGCACTCTAACGGCGTCACAGGCCGATTCGTCCTCCTCGTCCCTATTCAGCGTATATCTGTTCATTACTGAGGCTGCTTCTCTTGATTTTGATTGAATCCCAGCTATCGTTGTTTTGCTGGTTTCTACTCTTTAAGTGTGTGATTAAAGTAACATGATCCCACGTTCGAGCCTGGAAACGCTCTGCAGGGACTGAATTAATGAGCCGCCCTGACCCCGAGTCTTCCTTGATCTGCTTTAAATGTTTACTCGTCTGCCTAATGGCGTCTTTAGTTGTTTTTGTTTTTTTCCCCCCCCCCGCTGGTATTCACTAAGTCCGGGAAATACTGTAATTAAATCCAAACCCCGGTGATTCTCATCAGATTACACTAAATCTGTTTCTCTTTTCTTTCACTGAAGTATTTAATTATTTTTTTGTTCTCTCTCTCCCTCCCGTAGTTTATCCCTCTGTTGAACCAGGCTGGCTCCAAGCAACGTACGAGGGAAGAACCGGTTTAATCCCCGAGAATTATGTCGTCTTCCTCTAACAGGTGGCGAACGCTGCATCTTTTTCCTGGTATCCATGGAAGCAAAAAAAAAAAAGAAATACAGATGTGGTTGTTTGTCGCTCATTGTCGTGTTGCCAATTATCGCTGGCAAACCAACATTTCTGCATTTTATGTATTCCTCAAGTAGAGCAGTAATTGTTTTAACATGTGTGTGTCAAGAGCGTGGTGTTTCAGTTTGAGGACAGGATTTTTTTGGGGGGATTTCACATTTAGATTTTGTGACTCTTGCACTCAAATACCCCTGCTTGTGCTCAAACTGTGATATTTAAGAGTTAAGTAAAGATAGTTGCTCTTCCCCTCGCTTCTGAAACGTCTGCTCTCGGATTTCTCCTCAGTTTTCTTTGTGCAACAAATCCGTCAAAAAAATTCCGCCCCACCAATAGAATTCAAGGTGTAGTTGCCCCGTTGGTACTGTTGGCAAAAAACACAGACCGTAACAAGAAGCAGGACGGCGTCCATTGTGTTCTTGAAGTTGCTGTCAACAGTGTTCCCTTCACTAGTAAGTGATTCATGCACACGGTGTTCCCTTCACTTACTAGTGAAGGGAACACGGTGTGCATGAATCCAGTTACATGAACCCGTACGTACAAGACTCTTAACAGAAGTAAAGCTGAAACACCCACAACGAGGGCAGGACGGTTTAGTTCGTTCCTAGAGCTGAAGCTGAAGCGCAGGAAATCTGCACAAGCAACAAAAATATCTGCACATTTGAGCACAAGCAGGAGCCAATCCAAGCACGAGCAGGGGCTGTTTGAGTGCAAGCGCAGTGCTGTGATTGAAACCATTGCAAAGTCCGACCTTGACATCGGTAAGTCCGGCTCTCAAACTGAAACACAACCTGGTATTAACGGTCCTCAAATTTCAAAAGTCCAAAGTGTACCTCCATTTTCTATATAACGACTCCATCGTGACATTGTTTAAATGCTCAGAAAAAAAATTAAGTACGACATTATTGATGGATGTAAATGTTTGTATGTGTAATGACCCGTCGACTGCACTGATGTTTTTTTTTTCATAGTCCCAGTTTTTAACCTTAAAGATTCACAAAAACAATCACCAACATCAATTTCACAAGTTTTATTCTCAGAAATATGTAATAATAATAATATATCTCTAAACTTCCCGTAATATCAACATAGACTTTCAGCAAGTGCTTCATGAAAATCCGCACAGGCTCATAAACATTTTTTTCTGTATTAACTGTAATTGAACAAACTGTGATTTTCTTTTTTTAAATTTTAAAGTAAGGATATTAATCTAATCTATGAGTAAAAGCAATAATGGGGGGGGGGTTTGCACCTTAACTCTCGTGTTTCTGGCCTGTGATCGATGTTGGACCACTGAACCTGCTGCCGTGCACTTTCTGGTTAGCTACACAGTACTGTACTGTACATTGAAGCTCACACGTTAACCTGTAGTCGCTGATCCAAACCATATTTACCTTCTGTAGCTGTTTATTCATATAAATTATCACGTCAAATATATGCCATGTGTAAAGAAAAGAAAAAAAAAATAAGGTGTTTTTAATAACGTCACGAATGCTTCGTTCATGAGGTGGAACCTTCAGCTCTGATGCTTGTTGTGGTACTTTATACTCACTGGTACACTGGTGTACTGGTAATGACAGTGTATTCGATTGTGTTTGTGTTGAAGACGCCATTTGATATTTAATTTTTTTCTGCCACTGTCGAAACGTTTCCAAAGTTAGAAAGTTCTTCCTGATCTAAAAAGTTAAAAATAACAACAATAAATTATTTTTGTCCTTTTTTTCCAGTTATTACAAACTAGTACTCCAAAAATAAACTTCCTCTGGCCGGCCAAAAATGTATTTCTGAAGGTATTTTTTTAAGATCTCACACTTGCCAAGATCACGGTGTTCTTTTCCATTTACACCTTTTAAAGAAAGCAAAGTGACCTTGGAGTAACACTCCCCTGCCGTCTGAATTCAGATGACGGAAATGACGTCAGTATCCCGAATATGTAATCGCCTGAGCATCGTTGTTTTTATTCCTTTTATATATTGGCAAGCTTGTTCCCTTGCAATCATCCACTGTGTCTTTTGACGGTGCATGAACATGTCTATAAATAAATAGCGTGATTCATTACACCCCGCGCTTCCATATTCTTTTGTCAGAGCAGAACTTGAACTCGAAATTCAACATGTGAAACATCTTAATTGTATTAGCTGTCGGAGGGTTGATGCATTTATCTGTCTGTGTTCCTGCTTTTTAAACATAGTCGTGCTTTTCACTTTTATTAGGAGTAGACTGATGATTTGGTTTTATTGCACATTTTTTAAAACCTTCGTCAAGGCAGGTTTATTTATTTCACTTAAATAGAATCGGTGTAAAGTTAAGTCCATTAGTTTGAAGGATTTTTCTTGACATTGTGAAAGACATAGAACACGACTGCACTCACTGGAATTAAATCCATCACATGCGTCCTACTAATCTGTCATTGTGTGGATTTAGAAAATTAATAAAATTAGAAATCTCTTCTATTATAAAAAATAACACATTCAGGGCACTGGAGCAGTGTTGGCAGAGATTTGCACCGACTCGGTTGCATTGGTTTTAGTGGTTATATATTATATATATATATCGTGTAATTTTCTGGACCCAAAGAAGAACTCGTAACATTTTGTTCCCACAGAATAATTCATGTATCTTAATGAAAAAAAATCTGCCATATTCAGAGGACTGATATATATATATATACATGTGTGCAATTTGGTGCAAGATTGATTGAATTTAACTATTGTTTTAAACACGTGTTTCAAAGAGAGTTGTCTTCCTCCCTGACGAAGGTGCTGTTAACCCCCGAGATAACAGGATTATTTTGAAGTGGCAGGTTTCTGCGTCTTTGTGTTAGAAACACTGAATATTTGTGCTCTAGTACAAAAATATCTCCAGAGGTTCTCGAAAAAAACCAGCTGCACGCCGTCTGTACACAGAGGGCAGAATGGGAGAGGGCGGCTGCACCAGATTCCTACAGAGGAGATTCATGCCTCTGAATTTTATAATATTCAAGATGGTTCTCAGAGGCGGTTTGGCAAATTACAGATGACTGACTACGTTTGTAATCGTCGGGTTGCTGAGTGATCCAGTCGCAGGATGTGTCCACGGCGCCGTCACTTGCTGTGGAATAAGAGGGGCCTCACCATGCCGGCCAGGACCTTGGGAAGCTGGGAGGCAATGACCTCTGACATCATCTCTGGAAACTCCACTTTCATGGCGTCGGCCTGGATGAAGGTGCTCAGACAGAACAGGTTGACCTTCTTCACTATCTGTCGGAGGGGAGACATGCAGACAGTTTGTCTTAGCGAGTCGGATTGAGACATGTGAATTTATGGGGGGGGGTTTGTGCTCAGCTGTGCCGAGGGAGCCTACCTCGTGCATGGTGTCCATGAGTTTGGTGAGGTGGTAGAACCGCTGGGAGCTGGCCACCATGCCCTTGTCCCTCATGTGGATCGCCTTGGTCAGCTCCCGGATGTAGTTCTGTCTCATGTCCTCGAACACTGCCTGGCTTTTGAGTCCCTCGAGAGGCACTGGGGAGGAGGAGGAGACGGATTGAAAAAAAAAAAAAGATTTCTCCAAACATGCACAGTATAGAAACGAATGTAGAAAAGTGAAGTTTCAGTCAACCGTTATTGTTTTTCAACATAACAAAGCAATGTGTTTTTTTTTTCAGTCTGCGTAAAAAATCGATAGCAGCTGCTACATAAATCCTGTCAAGGTCCCGTCGCCCCGTGCAACACTCAGCACTCCCTCCTTTGTGCAGCAGCTCCGCAGCAGATTGTTATCGCAGCATCACGTCTCTGTTTGCAACACTTTACGCTGGATGCTTTTAATTCAAGCAAAGGTCAGTGTTGCAGAGAAACTGATTTCGGGAGGGTCCTTTGTCTTTCACCTGTGTTGAGCAGTATTATGGCTTTCATGCAGAGAAACTCCTCGCGGGTGACTTGGAGGTTTGAAAACTCCTGAGGAATGAACTGTATCGCCAGGCAGAGGTCGTAAATCGGAGTTCTCCTCATCTGCTCCCTGACGGGGAAAAGAAAAACAAAAAAGGTTTCCAGACAAATCTCCGGAGCTGGTTTGTGAATATATGCGTCAGTGTCACGTCTTTGACCCTAACCCTTCTACTTACTGGCTGAGAACCAGGTCGGGTGCGAAGTACAAATATTCACTGGTGACATTTGAAAGGAGCGCCACCCGAGCGAGAACACCATCAGGTTCATCCACGAGTACTGGATGAGGGTCATCTGATCGGTGATGTGAAGATTACGAAATCCTGTGACAGAAAAGAAGTAAATGTTTACTTGACATAATCTTGTTTGTATTTGAACATTTCCTCTCGTATCCAATAATCACGGCTTCTCTCTCAGAGACCTTCAGCGAGGTCCCGTCAGCGGATCGCCATGGTGACAATAGGTGGCCCTGAGGTGAGCCGAGCCGTTACCTGGCAAAGACTTGGACCACTTGACGATCCACAGCAGTTGTTTTTCACACAGCTGGTTGAGGCTGGTGAGCAGGAGATGGGGCACGTCGGACTGGGAGATGTCGTAGCCGGAGTACATGATGTCCGGCTCAATGTTTTCCAGGATACTGATGATCTGCTGGCTGAGCTGCACCTCGCGGATGCCCGGTACGCCAGACATGGAGGTCAAGGCCTGACTGTCGGCGGCCATGGCCAGGTGGGACTGGAACATCAGGGACGGGGCCAGGCCCAAGGATTTCAGGGCCCCGAAGCGCTTCAGCTTCCTGCCTGTGGCACAGACACAAGACCCCGGTCACATTCGACGACAAGAGCACAATTTGGGCCAATAACACACCACACAGGGCTACAGCTTTTATTTCTGTATTTCTGTAATTTCAGTGAGGAAGTTGCTCAAACCTGCACCTGAAAAAGAAGTGAAATATCTGGTTATTTTTTTATATTTTAACTCAGCATATTGTCTGTTTTTAACAATGAAATCACAACTAACTGAAAAGGTAGTTTGCAAAGTGTGACTCTGGTGCTGCACAACGTTATCAGTTTCATTTCTGGCATGTAGGTGCAATAGCTCTGTGCAAAAAAAAAAAAGAAACAACAACCCAGTGCTACCTCCGAGCATCATCCCTGCTTGATAGCACTTTCTGAGGCGACACGCTGGGCAATTTTTCCTCCGGATTTTGTCCACAATGCAGTCGTTTCGCCCGGCGCACAGATAGCTGTGATGGCCTGTTGGGTGAAAATACACACAATTTGAACACTCCTTGATTCTCAGATACGGGAGGGAGAGAGACGGAGAGGCACATAATGAGGGTGGCAGCGTTCTGAGGAGAGATCTGAAGAAGAAAATTAGATAGAGGCTGTGAGGACAGAGTGACACGGCCGCGGTGAGACATAGTGGCTCTTACATATCTCACATCGCCAGATAACGAGGGGAAAACAAGTCCGAGACGAAGAACGCGGTGAACACTGGTCAGTGTGATACTGTTGCTATAGTTACCTTTTAACAACTACCATTGAAGGTCAGTCAAATTTGATGCAGTAACTCCCTCTTTCCGTGCACCGCAGCGTTCACTGGGGACACGTGAGAGCTGATATCAGAGACTATAATCCCTCCTTTGGGGTTTTGGTTTATTTGCTTGTCCCCGGCGCGCCCACTGATCAGCTGACAGGACTTCATAAATCATCGTAACTTAAATTCACAGGGACCCTAAAAATGTAACATTATATAGACTAATGGAGTATAGTGATAAAGGGGGCGAGAGATTACACGTGCACCAAAAACTAAAGATACACTATTCACTGTATTGTAGATAGAAGCAGAGAGATGGAAAACAAAGATAGGGTCGATAAAACAAAAAGAACTGGATAGAATAAAGCCGTTTAAGAGTCCACTGTATCGGACGATGTCTCTATTTCCCAGTTCCAACACATTAAATATGTGTCTTGAAATGTGTACGCAAACTAAAACTGCCCGTAAAAGAGTTGGATAATAACGACTCAGCATTTCCAGAAGCAGGTTATTAGGTTTCCCGTTTCTTTCTCTTACCTTCCACGGCTCTTTTAAAAAAGACTTTACAGCTGCCACAGGTCAGAACTCCGTAGTGACAGCCCGAAGCCTCGTCGCCGCAAATCACACACTGTCTCTGCGGCGGCATACTGGGGAGAAAAGGAAGAAGAGAAAGTACATGAAAGATGTGAAGCTAAATTCAAATAAGAGATTTATTTGCGTCACAAAAAGGGAAAAACTCAACGTTGATCGTATTAAACAGTCTCTATGTCATTGTCTAACCCTTGACTTATTTCAAAGCTTGCTGAAGAGGCATCTTTACATGTTTACAGAGTAAGATAAGACTAACAATGACCCATAAGGATCCTTTTTATATTTAAAGTTTGTAGGTGGATTTTTAACGAGCTTCCTGCTGCTCTTAAGTGGAAGAACACACATATATATATATATTTTAGAAGAAGTACAGTATAGAATAAGTTAATAACAATTGTACTTGGTTGACGGAGTTTCACATGAGGTTATAGATGTCGGCTGAGATACAGAAAAGTCAGCGGATGTTGTTGTTCCGAATTCTCAGAAACAGAAATGACTCATAAACGTCATGTGGTCAACACTGGCGAATACTTCTTAATAACTTACTGATCATGAATTCACATGGATTATTAAGTTTAATTCAACAAGACAACGTTAGTTTCAAAGTTTAGTTGTGACTCAAAAAAGGTAATGTTAAACTCCGGCACTTAAAAGTGAGAGTTTACAGTAGAAGTAAGAGTAACTGCTGCACCTTCGAATGTTTATAGTTTGAGTTTTGTGTTGTATTTAACTTTGTTTTAATAGTAAGCTCTTTGCACCTTGCTTTTATTTGTACTTTAACTATTCCACTGCTGTGTTAACTTGCATATGGCAAACAAAACTTGATCTGATTACCCGGGGAACGCAGGGAAGGGTGAATGGTTCCTCTGGGCGAGGGCCTGGGTCTGGATCCCCTCATAGCCGCCGAGAGCGAAGGGGTCGTCGGTCACACCTGTGGACTGGCACCAGTACTGCGGCTCACCTGGCATCGGCCACCGGGCCACCTCGGTCTTATACATCGGCTGCTGCGCTGCTGCGTGGATGTTGGCGTCAAAGTTGATGCCTGTCTTCCCGGATGACCCGCATCTGGAGTCGGCCCTCACCTGGCCCAGCGCCGGCAGCGGCTCCGGCTGGTTGAGGTCCATCAGGAAGTTTGGAGACGCGTCCAGCACCGGCCGAGGAGCCGAGGTGGCTGCCGGCCGAACCTCGTCGCCTCCGCGCCACCGAGCCCCAAGAGAGCCGGTATCTCCGGTGACGGGTCGAAGCTGGGACACGGGGTCTCCATAATCCCCGAGGGCTCCTTTTCGTCCTTGATGAATTTATACGCTCCGGTTGTCAGTGCGCCGGGCAAACTGTCGGACGCGGCCACATCCGTCCTCTGAACTTTGACAAACTCTTCCCACTGCACATTGTTACACTTCAGAAACTCACTGCCGCGGTCGTAAAAGTGTTTTGAAGCATCGAGTAAGTTACAATCTTTAAAAACGGTGCCCTCGACGCTCGGGTGGAGCCCGTGGATCAGCGCGCCGCCGCCGCCGTTGGCGAAATTACGCACGGAGGACGGCATGCAAGTCAGAGCCTGTGCCTCGCTGGATAGTTTAATATTAACGTACCCGGCTTCACTGGAGTCCCCCACGCGCGTGTCGGTTGAGTCGACGATGGAAACACACATGGAGCTCATCCTTCCGTGGATCTTATTCTCCATTGTGTGGACCTCGAGGCGCGCAGCAGCAGAGATGTGGAGCGCGTCCGGAGGCTGGACGCTGAGTGGTGCGTGGTGGCTCAGAGAACCTTTCCTGTAATCCTCCTCCCTTTTCCAGAAACACTGTGACTTCGTCCTTTCTTCCACAGACGCGTCTCTTTTCCTTTCAAGTTGAACAGCTGATGAGAGAGAAACACACAACGATACACTATTTTCTAGCCTGGTCTTGCTTATGAGGAATCAGTCGTGCGTAATTGCGACTCCTTCCAGAAGGAAACCCTGACATATTTGGATGAATAACAAAGTGTCGTCTCCTTGTTCTGGTGTGTTGCGAGTTTCAAAAGTTGAACAGATGTGAAAGAGTAACTTTCTTCAGTGTGACTAAACCCCGGAGAAGCTGCCAAGAGAATAAACGCAGGCTGGAGACATGTATGGAGTCACACGACTTTAACTGCAGACCTGCGATAACATATCCAGCCAATGGGGAGAGTCAACAATGGACTTCCTCAATGTCAAAGGCCATTAGTCCCCCCCCCCGCTGCTCATGGATGAGGTGCAACATGGGGACACGTTTGGCTAATGTGAGAAAATATTAGGAACAACACCAGACATATAAACACTTGGCTAAAGTAAGTAAATAACCACTTTAAGTACGGATTCATCTTCTGCCCTGTTGAGTTTCATTAGAGATCAAAATCCAATATTATTATTGTCAGAGAGACTTAAGACAAATCATTTATCTAATTTGTGCTTTAACCTGTGTTTATAACTTGAAACATCCAATCTATGGCAGGTCTGCAATACAATCAAAGCAATTTACTTTGATTTAAAATTTACTTTTATTTTTTTGCAAACGATTTTATTCAAACGATTTATATTTTAATAATGTTCCATCTTTGCACATGTGCATCTATTTAAAGCTGCTGAAAACTGAAGTTTAACATTTCAGCATTATGTTTTTTACTGTATATTTGTCATATGTTGGAAAGTAGCACAAGACCAGACATATACTATAATAAGAAACACACTATAGAATAAACAATAATAAAACTGAGGACAAAATCATGCATCTAATTTATGCTTAAACATGTATTTACAACTGTTAAACATCATCCAGTCTTTGTACAGTCTGTAGAAATACCCAAGCAATTACAATTTGTACTTTCTTTGCAAAAGACAGTTCTCATTCAACACTTTTTATTTTCAATTATCTTCCATTTTTGCACATTTGCATCTGATCAAAGCTTCGGTGTTTTACTGTATATTTGTCAAACGCACTCTCACGGCCTTTCACAAAGTGAAGAACATCCTCGGTTACATCCTCTGTCACGTTGAGTCACAACTGGACGGAATCTACTGGTTTACACTGGGTTATCCTGCTCAGATAACACATCAGCTCTGACAGTTGGAGTTCATCAGTGGAGTGTGGGTGTGTGATGCACACGCCGGCCTTGGCCCTATCTCCTGCGTCAACACTCTGGACGGTATCACGGGGGAACCTCGTGTTGCGGCGGACATAATTCTTGGATAACAGGTTCACGTTCATATCTGAATGATGTGTTCTTCACCATGCTGTAATGGCCCAGTTCTCAGACTTTAATCTGTGAATGTGATGCCGGAGACACATAGTGACCACCGGGCAGCATTTCAAATCATTGTGTAACCCAATCCCTTCTGGCTCCCTCTTTTGAAAATCAGATGTCTGATATTGCCCGACACACGGGGGGAAGGCTGCTCGGGGGACTCGGCTCGGTAGCTTTTACTCTCCGGGTCGAACGTCTTGACAGGTCAGGCTGCTCTCAGACGTTTGTCCTGCTTCACCGGGAGCGTGAGGGGAGCACAACGACGTCTGATCTAATGATGTGAGGAAGCCATAAAAACCCTCTGTGTGTGCGCCCTGAGATGAAAGCAACCAGCATAGATTTTGTAATTATATTCATTGAAGGTTAGTGATCAACGCTTCAATAAAACACAACATTAGAAGGGAAAAAAACGAGAATCACAAGAAATCTCCGAGGGGCCGTTATCACCGGCAGTCTTTTCCTTTGTTTTTTTTAAATCCAGACTCATGCGTCTGTTTTATCTCAACTGATTTCACTATTACAACTCTCCCCTCGAATCAAACTATGCAAACATGATATGTGAGTAATCGCGGTAGATATTAGGAAAACAGAGGATGTGCAGCAAGAAAACCAGGTTCCGCCAGTGCCACCATGTTGTTTATCTGTACAGAGACGGGGGGGGGGGAAGAGAATGCGATGCTACACTAAGGGAAGGTTTCCATATTTAAACATTCTGAATATCCACGTCTGAGCATAAAGGCTTTTGACCCCTCGATTCCTCAATAATGAGACGAGTGCGGCGTGTCCAGATCTTGATATTGACATTATGTTTTGAAAGAAGCCAGCTCGGGCCTCTACTCGTCTTTCTGCTGAACACGCATGACGTCTCCCAGTTGCCCGAGGAGCTCAGCCAGCATCTCCGTGTCGTGGCTCTGCCTCTCCAGCAGCTCGTAGCGCAGACTGGAGATGTCTTGCTTTATGTCTTTCAGCTCACCTGTGGGCGGAGAAACAATGAAAATATTTATATTACATATATAAATACATTTGACAAAAGCGGCGTATCCAGACGAACTCACCCTCTTTCACTTCGTCGTTGTCTTTATCCGTTTGGGCTTTCACGATGTATCTCTTGACGAGGCGGTTCATTATCTGCTGTGGTAACGAATAGAGGATTTGAGTTAGATTATTATAGATTATACATTGACTGACTCAATATGTTGGCACGTGTTCATAAAGTCTATTCACCCTTCATTTCTTTGCAGCCTTTTACTACATTTTCAAACTTAATTTTCCCTCTTGTCAGTCTATACTCAACTTTTTGCTGAATAACAGAAAATTCAATAATATCACATGTATTAAGACGTATAACTGTCGACATGATTACACAGTTTTTAGCCCTATTTTCCGCAAACAACACAAACAAAAAAAAAAGGGTTGTGTCACTGTCCTGTTGGAGTTTCAACCTTTGGCCCAGTCTGAGGTCCTGAGCTCTCTGGATAAACCTTTCATTTGGTTTATGCCACCTCATGCTTCACTGTCATGACGGCAGGCGATGAGCAGTGTCGGGGTTTTTAAAATCAGACGTGATGCTCAGAATTGAGGCTAAATAAGGAAATCATCAGATGAGAGAATCTTGTTTCTCACAGTCTGAAAGTCCTTCAGGTCATAGGTCACATGTGCATGTGTCTCTCACATCTGGCCACTCCGTCATGAAGTCCAGACCGTCCTTCTCGGAGTTTATCTCCACGTAGGATGTGTGGAGGTCAGCCTGAGTGACCGTCAGGTTCCAACCAAGGCCGCTCTCCCCCTGATTGCTCGGTCCGGCCGGGCCGTCAGCTCTTGGTTAGAGTCCTGGTTGTTCCAGACTTCTTCATTTTAAGAATTATGGAGGTCACTGTGGCTCCTGGAAAACCTTCAATGCCACATAGTTTAATTTTGTAGCCTTCCCCGGACCCGTCCTGACTCTGAGCTCTGCAGGAAGCTGCTTCCACCTCATGGTTGGGTCTTTGCTCAGATGTGGATTGAGAGCTGTGAGACCTCATAGACAGATAAGTGCCTTTCCCAAATCATAATCTAGCAATTTCATGTACTTACCGAGTGGACTCATTGAAGATGTCAATGGAAATTCACCTCTTGTAGCTTTTCCATTTCTATCTTTTATATTATAAATGTTATTATGACTATTATATACTTATGTATTTTTCTTTACATCACAGTTACCTCAGGTACCATATTTATTATATCAGACTCAAGAAGACCATGACTAAAATTATATATATTTTTTCTACAATGCGTACAGGTTCTATTATTTTTTTAATTCATTAATAAGTGACATAATGTTGAATAAATATTTATTTTAAAAGAGAAGAGGAGTCACCTAAAGTTGTTTTTATGTGATAACTCAGTTTGTCCTTTTTAATAAATTAATAAATTCCACTTTTGTTTTCTCATCAGCTGTTGAGTTTAGATGTATGAGGGGGGGGAAAATACATTTAAACAATTTCAGCATCAGGCTGCAACATAGCAAAGAAAAGTGAAGGAGTCTGAACTATTTCTAAATGCAGTGTATATACAGTGATTATCTGATTAGGATTTTTTAAATGTGTCCTCTTGATATACTTTAGTTTGTAGTATTGCATTATTTATTTTTCACATACGTGTTATGAGATGAATCAGCGTCAGGAAACAGAAACGTCTTTACCTGGTGGTGACTCGGACCAAGTGAAGCTTCCACGCTCAGATTCTCCTGTTGCCTCAACTGAGATCAGAAAAAAACACAAAAGAGAAGAAGCACTGTTCATATTTACTTTGAAACTTAAACTGCAGCTTATGAATGTGACACAAGGGGGCCCTGTAGATCCTTTTTAAAGAATGTACTGTACCGGGTCTTAAACCATTACTTCACAGTCAACAATGTGATTCTGGTCGTTTCCTTGCTTTGAGATTTTGCTGTCAGCAGCTGACGCCTCACCTTGTTAAGCTCCGTCTCATCGTTTGAACTCTCCTTGCTTTTGCCCTGAGGTGCAGGACAGAGAAATCCTCGGATCCCCAGCAGGAGGGAGATGACAGACTTGGGGCTGGGCACCAGGTTGAAGGGCACAGGCAGTGTGACGCCGTGCTCAAAGTACGAGAACCACAGTTTGGCTCGAGCAAACTTCCACTCGACATCAGCGTCGTCCTGCATCAACAGAGAAGAGAGAGAATAAGAGGGGTTTCTATTCTATTCTATTCTATTCTACTCTCTTCTGTACTTTTCTATTCTTCTCTATTCTCTTCTATTCTATTCTATTCTATTATATTCTCTACTATACTAAACTATTCTACTCTATTCTATTCTATTCTACTCTCTTCTGTACTTTTCTATTATTTTCTATTCTTCTCTACTCTATTCTATTCTATTCTATTCTATTCTATAATCAGTTTGCCTTTCTGATGTGCAACTTGTCTACATTTCTTTTTTCGATGCTATCTCATCATATCAATTGTGATCATTTTATTTGATGGTGGTGTTGCACATTATTTACTATGTCATAGGAGACATTTACACAAAATCTGTACTTTTGCATTCATGTACATATTATTATTTGTGTAGCCAAGTTTCCCACCTGCCATATTCAATTAATGTGACAGCTTTTACACAAATCGGCAGTAAATCATAACATCTACGAGTATTTCCAATATCAATATGTTCACGCAACAAAATGGCCCCTTATTGCCTTGGATAATGGATGAGACACAAAAAAAACACATTAGCATTTGTGGAAATGTGGACGGTTAACACTTTACCTGTATTTCCTGGAAGGAGCTGTTGAACATGGCGATGAGCATATTCAGCAGCACGATCACCATGATGATGTTGTACACCCCGAACAGGACGTAGCCGGTGTTCTCGATGAACTTGTGGTCGATATTCAGGACCACGGACTTCACCTCCGACAAACCGAAGATGGCCCAGAATAACGTTTTGAAGCTCTCCTCGAGCCTGGAGGAACGAAGACAGGACAATTAAATGAAATGTCGTGCGACCAATGTATTTTCTCTCATCTCGTATTGATTCAACACAGACTGAATCCACAGGCACGATTCTCTTTCTTTCCCTTTTTCAGGTAAAAGTCACGTGTGATTGGAAACCCCCCCCCCCCACTCACGTTGTGAACGCATCGTTGTGCTTGGCTCCCAGGTAGTACGAGTACAGATTGAACATTCCCACCATGAAAGCCACAAACACTGTGATGAAGACCACCATGAACTTAAAGATGTCTTTCACTGTCCGTCCCAGAGAGATCTGCAGCGGCCCGAAGCTCTCGTTGGCCGGCAGGATGTAGGCGATGCGAGAGAAGCTCAGCACGACTGCGATGGCGTAGAGGCCTTCGGAAATGAGCTGCGGGTCCGAGGGCATCCAGTTGATCCGGGCTGAGAATAAAAACAAATGGTGTGTGAGAGCAAACGGACGCAGGTGAAAACACAACGTCTTTGGTCGGAGTTATTAGCCACTAAAGCCTTCAGTGATACTTTGCAAAATTCTGTGACATTTCTTCTCCGTGCTGTGGGTCTCAAAATTATCAAGAAAAATTATATATAATTTAATAACTGCTTATCAGATCAATACGTTTTAAAGTCACCTTTCAGTCATGCAAACTAAAATGAGAGTCTGAACCAGGAGAATCTCTTAAATAACTAGAATGACACCGAGTCAAGCACATAGATCCACCAGGGACACACACTCGTAGATATTAGCTCTCTAAATATGCCTGATTTTTCCATTAAGATCCACGAATTATTCCCTGAAAATGTTAAAAAACAATGTTAAAGACAGTGATTCCAAAAATTCCTCAATCTAGCCCTTTACCCAAAATTGCCCCGGACTTACCCAGCTGGAAGTATTGTATGTCAGAGGGCAGGCTCATGTTGGACAGGTCGGTGAAGTGCTCGTCAACGTAACACTGGGCAGAATACGCGTGCCAGAACGCCATTAACCTGGCGATGAAAGACGTCATGAAAATGGCCAAAATGCTGAAGTCCAGAAGGTTCCAGGGTTCTGAGATGTACTCCCGGATATCCTGCGACCAAATGTCTTTACATTCCTCCCAGATCTTCCCTGAAAGGAAGAGAGGATTTAATTGATAGTCAAATCACACAAGATTTGCTGATGCTGTATACTGGCAAAGTGTGTGTGTGTGTGTGTGTGTGTGTGTGTGTGTGTGTGTGTGTGTGTGTGTGTGTGTGTGTGTGTGATGCTCCAGACTCTCCCCTGTGGAGCTAAGTGGAGAGAGTCACCTTTGCCTTTTTCATCTTTGCAAAGTCATTGCAAGTCTGATTTATTATGGTGCACGTGGGAAGAATACATAATTATCTACGTGGGCCATTTCATGGAAGATAGATGTTTGGGATTTATGACTCGTAATATCACTGAGGCTGCATGCAGAGCAAAGTGATGCGACTGTGTCGCAGCCGGACTTAAATCACGAGAGGCAGAGAAGAGCGGGCGTCAGAAATATGAACACATGGACATAATCTTAAAAAAGATTGTAATTAACGAGGAAATGATCTGAACTATATGAGCTGGGGGGTTGTATATATAAGAATGGGAGAGGGCTGGATGAGAGGGAAAGTTTTTTCACCTATGACCCAAGATATGATGAGAATCTCCATCCAGGTGAAGGGGGTGGTCTTCATACGGAACAGCTGCGACGGGTGGTCGTGGACGGTCATGTTGGGCAGCAGCGTCGTTCCCCCGAAGCGGTCGGCGGCGTTCAGGACCAGCAGGCAGAGAAATATCATGAAGGAAGCAGCGTGGGCCACGAACTTCAGGAAGGGTCCTCGCATGAGTTTCCCCAACTGAGAGAAGTCCGGGCACACAGAGGACAAAATGATCTTCAACTGCTCTTTTCATGGTGAGAAACGAACCAACACATAAGACCCAAACCAGTAAACTCTGGTCTGAGAGGGTTGTCTGACAATAATGCATTAATCTCCTTTGACCATGAGAGCAGAGGAACTTTAGAAAAAAGTTTGTTGATTGTCCACAGAATTACATAAAAGCTACTGGACGGATTTCCACAAAAAGGATGAGACATGGACCAAGAAAGAATCTAATTAAGTTTTGGTGCAAATCTGACAACTTTCCTCCCACTGTTTCTAACATTGTGACACGGGGAGTTTTTGATGGTTTGTTTGTTTGTTTGTTTGTTTTAACATTGTCACCGATTTTCCAGGGAACAATTCATGGATCTTGATGAAAACAAACGGACATATTCAGGGGGCTGTTTTCTATTTCGTGTGTGAAAATTTGGTTTGGATCCAAACAGAAATCCAGATCTAGCGAGTTTAAAACGTGGATTCTGTCACCGAGTCTGCGTCTGGGC
Source organism: Reinhardtius hippoglossoides (assembly GCA_006182925.3). Lineage (NCBI taxonomy): Eukaryota > Metazoa > Chordata > Actinopteri > Pleuronectiformes > Pleuronectidae > Reinhardtius > Reinhardtius hippoglossoides. The sequence continues at coordinate 3,647,989 of CM031673.1, forward strand.
CCAAATTAGCAAATCCTTTCAGCTGCTGTACGATGACTGTAACTTTGTGTAGCTGAGATAATGTGGATTCAGTCGAGAATCCACTGTTTATATGTATCTTCAGTAGTTTTAGAACTACGTCCAAATGACTGTTGGGCCTTGGCAGAGGAACACGCTCTGCTCAATGCCCTTCTAGTTGCCTTCTAAAGTTTTTGTGGCAAACATGTTGGCGGCATTTGTTTGTTTCAACTTTCGACAAACACGGAGCAGGATTGGAATCACGTCAACTGCAAATCCAATGTGCATTTCCCCTTTTGTTTTTGCTCTGTAAAAAAAGAAAAGTCAAGACAACAAAAAAGTACAATCTTGCAAAGTATGCCGGTGCAGGAACTAACCTTACTCGAAGGTGCTATCCAGTACATGAAGGCCAGGACAGGCAGCCCGACTGCGACACCCAGGACGAGCAGGACCTTAACCGCTGTGTTCTGCTGACGGAGTCCGGAGAAGTTCTCGTACCAGATGTAGAGGAGCTGCTGCTGGCAGTTTGGATGAGCTACGAACTGACCCAGGGACAGAGAAAGCTCCAGTGTGAATTCAAGAACACGTGACGTCTAACACTGAAGCGTAAAGTGCGTTCCTCCCATGCTCACCTTTTTGACTTCATACTTTAGTGCGAGTTTCAACCGGATGTGGTTTTGTTTGCCGAAGGTCTCGTAGCTTTGACACGAGTCGGGGTCCCCGTTCAAGATGGCCTCCACTTCCTCGGTGCTCCGACACAAATCCAGGAGTCCGACCACAAAGTCTTTACACTGCATGGACAGTTTGTTAAAATCGTTCTGCAACAGAGAAAGGCAAAAATCTGTAGCACCATAGAATCTCGACATAGCCTGCGATGTGTTTAATCGATGACCGTACCTTGAACTCCTTCTCAATGTTTGCCAGAACAGCGAGCTCGTTGCTCAGCTCCAGCGCGCCATCACGGGGTCCTCGTTAGACAGCGACAGGTACGCCGGACTGGCCAGACCTTTGTATGCGTTGATCCTGGATTGCGAGTGGCTGAAGGCGTCGTGTCTCTGCTGCTCGCTGCAGGCTCGGCACTGACAGAAGTAGTCGTGAGGCCGCTCTATGCGGGCGCCCTTCGTCAGGAGTATGTGCACGATCTCGTACTCATTGCTCTGTGAAGCCAGGATGATGGGAGTGATGTCGTGAGAGAAACGTGTGCCGTCCTCGTCATAGGCAAAGAAGTCATCGTGTGACTCGGCCTGGCCCGGGCTGTCGGTGAGTCTCTCACTGTCGGCAAAGGCCTGGTGACCCAGAATGGCCTCCACTATGCGGATGTAGCCTTTGCTGATGGCCAACAGCAAAGCATCACCCACTCTAGCGAGGTCCTTCTTCCTCAGTAGGAGCTTGGTCACCTCTAAATGCTCGTTGGCCACAGCCAGCTGCAGTGCACTCTGGCCCATGTAGTTCACGCAGTTGACGTTGAGGTGTGGAAGCTCCTCCAGCATCCGCCTCACTTCCGGAACGTTGCCGTATTCTGCGGCATCTAAGAAAAGCTCCTCTGTCATGGAGAGGAAGGAGGAGGACTGGGTATGAAAGAGGTAACCGGCTCCTCTTACAGCGGGTCTTCGGGGTCTGGACACAGTCGGACGCAGCATCATGACTTCCCCTTCACTGCTTCATCTGGCAAAAGTATATTAGATGATATAATACAGTTGTTATATGACTGCAAGTACAAATTATGTATATGTAAAATTTTAAATGCAACCTCAATTCTCACTCACAGCAGCTTCAGGGTGAGTATTAATTTCTCCCTAAGCAGACATGACTTTAATTAGTCGGTTTAGATGCATGAGGATCGGCTCCATCTGCATTTCCTAAAAAAAAAAAGGCCTCGGGTTCATAAAGCAGTGAGTGGACAACAATGTGCGATGGACAGCTGGTCTCAGCAGAATCATAACTCTCACAACGTGTGTGACGCCTCCCACAGACTCATCATCTGCTCGCCTTCATTTCTTGGCCTGGCACCGTTCATCCACTCCACTCCTCTGCCTGGTCGTCGGCCAAACGTGGAACATTACCCAACGATGCCATCCAGTGTTTAATCCTGGTAAATTTGAATTTACTGCAAAGATGAGGGTAACTCACTTCATTAGACGGCGATGATGCTGCCGTGTGACTGTGACTGTTTGGATGCGAGTTTGTGTCGCTGTCAGAACAGGTAAATCCACTTTCTGCTCGGTGTAATAGCATCTTGAATAATGTGGTTATCTCAGGAGCTAATTGCTTCAGCAATGACAGATGACAATGTTCCTTCATTCAATCATAATTAGAGTTAACAAGATTTGCAATAATTGACCGGTGAGCACAGTATATATAGACATGGCATGTTTGGCATCTGTATCAGCTGAGATAAGATTAAAAAAAATAATAATCAAAGTGAGGAAATTCTGAGTAAAATGAAATTGCATGATCACCAAATGAAAATACAAACATTTCTGTCGCTTTTTTACATTTGAAATTACAAATTTAGCCGTGGATTGAATTTCTGCAAATGTCTTGTTTTTGTTTTTCTGATATTCTTGGGACAGACAACTTGGATGTGATGAATAAAGGTGGATTAATGACGTCACCCCTTTAAAGATGCAGTGTATGATTGATCCGATTGTTCTGCAATCAATTCCTCTTCGTGATATTAACCCACATGTAAACAATATATTCCACGTCCTCAGTATGTGGAGAAGAAGACCTGAGTGTTTAAATGTTGAGAAATGTAACAGGACATTCAGAAAACATGGGATGCTGCAGGATCAGCCTCCTCTCACAGGCTGCTGGTGCTTTTCACGGGCCTCAAACGTTCCATTTAAAAGCCACAAATAACCACCAACACTTCTCAAATGACCTCTGCAAGTCATTTCATCATTTTCAGTGTGCATCACCAGATAATTCACATCAATATGAGCAAATCCCAACAAGATACCGTTCCACTCACCTCAGAGAAAACTGCTCCACTTCATTTCATGAAGCCGTTAGAACCCCCAAAAACTCAAATATCCACAAGCGATCAGCTGCGCCTCGTGTCCACCAGCCTCGTGTCCACCCTCTCTCCCACCGGCCACACTGACTCTCACCCCCGAGACCTGAGCGACGGAGCCGCCTCTGCACGCCCACTGGGTGGTTTAGCAGCTTTAAAGGTGCGCTTTGTAACATGGGATATTAGCATTTGTTGGGTACATTTGGTTTCTTCTTTCAGAGATGATATATATCTCAGTTTACTTGATTTTCTATAATTGTGCCCGGTGAGCCAAAAAAGGGGCAAGATATTAAAACACTATGTCAAACTAATGGAGGATTTAAGCACTGACCCAACTCACGGTGACATAAATTCAAGCAGACGGATTATTTTCTCGTGAACTATGGTGACGGTCGGTGGAGCCCAGGCTTCAATGCGGCGACACTAATACTCCCTATGGTTGTTTAGGATTTATATGATTATTTAATGCAATGGGCTTTGTCCATGCTCCATAAACAATCTGGAAAAAAGCAGATTTTCCTTAATCCTCTTACCTCACTGTGCCACCAGATGTAACAGGTAATAATAACCTTAGTGTTTGGTGAGAGGCAGAGCAGAGCAGGTATAAGCTCTGCAAAACTAATACATCGTGAGTATTCAGTGTAAAAAGGAGATATAAGATATAAATATTTAACTTATGGTAGTTTCATTATCATTATATGTATATGTATATGTATATATTATTATTATTATAGGTCATGGGTGAAATTTGTTTGAGCAGTAATTCTTCTATATACCTTCTAGCCTATGATTAGGGTGTTTTTATATATTAGACTACATCCTATTATTCAGGCTCCGGTAGGCTTAGGTTGTCTGTCTTGTATAGAATTACATGCAGCAATAATACTAATACTACTAATAATGAATATTATTGTTGTTGTTGTGTTGTTATCTAGCTCAAAGTCACATCACGAGCATCTATTTGAAGACACCTGCGCTGCTAAAAAATACAAAACGTGCAACTACAGATACGGTTGATTTCATTCCATGCAATTAATTAATTAATTAAAATTAACGCCTTATTCCAACAGCCCTAATATAAACATGGGCATCTCCTGGCTTGTAGCCCCGGACGTTTTAATTCAGTCACCCCGTCCCCCCGTCCCCCCCCGGTGCGTTACTGGCTGCGTTAACCGACGAGTGTGGGACAAAGAACATCATTTCGGTGCCCATGTTATCAGATGGGAGGGGACACACTGCCCGCGTTGCTGCGTCGTCGTGGACGCGTCTACGCGGAGAATCTCCTGTTGTTTAAAACGTGGAGGGGGGGGGGGGAACAAAACTCTGCAGTAAAGTCTGGACACGAACACTCGCACGTTCTCCGACATGCGAGAAACACTTCTCCGGACTTTTCACCATCTTTTGTTCTCCCCGTTACTGAGCAACCGGCTGCAGAGGACACCCGTCCCGCTTCCTGTTTACACTGGTCACGTGACTTACGTTTCCAAGGGCACATTTCATCTCACGTAAGCGCAGCTGGACGTCGTGTTGCCAGGCGCCAGCAACCCGGACACAGACGAGGAAGAAGGAGGAAGAAGAAGAAGAAGAAGCCGGAGACGAGCTTCCGCGGGACGGGCACTTCCTCCAGGTTGTTGTCCCGGACACAGACACTTTGGAAATGACCCATCCGCGGAGGGACATCCAGCTCCGATCGTGGCAGCGGCAGCTCGCAGAGGCACTTCCGGTGGCGAACAGAAACTGCCACTGGTTTGTAAAGGCAGCTGCCCCTGCTGCCGCCCTGCCTGAGGGCCACTTCCGCTGTTTGTGATTTATTCCCTGACATGTACACGTAGTTTATGAATGTTTATCAGCGTTTTGAGCATTAATAATAATTAATCTGTATTCCTCCACTTGTGTTATGAAACATGTTCGTTTATCTGGCTGATCTATTTGTCATATTTGTACCGATTCTGCCTAAATGCTGTTGATGCCTTTCCTGTGTTCTGTGTCATTGAACTGAAGCTTGACATCACACTGCTGCCAGGCTGCATCAGGGCACCTGCCGCGGCAGCTCCCACCTTTTTGTTTTGGAGGCAGCTGCCTTTGCTGCCACACTGTCTGAGAGTGGTGTCTGCTTGTGACTTGTTCAGGGAGATTTGGTCCAGTTTGTGAACGTTGACTTACTTGTTATGGTTTCCGGGGGCCATGGAGGGTTGAGACGCTGCGTACAGTTATGGTGTTATCATAACACCATAAGTAAAAACAATAAGTAAACACCTATAGTGGTTTATATAACAAATACTGAGTCAGTTGTACTTTCCGAATCGGAGATGTGACCAGTTCCTGATGCCAATGGGAATGGTGTGTCTTTCTGTGATGACCTCTATCCAGGCATCATTTTTAGATGCTGTTGTTAAACGATGTTTTTAAAACCGACTGGAGACAATCAATGCATGTGCAACACGAACTGGAACGGCTCTTTTGGCATAAAGCCCTTGCTATGACTTTACTCCTCTGTCTGAAATGATGATGGGAGAAGCTGTTATTAATGTATCATCAGTTAATTAATGTCCGTGCCTTGTGAACTTCAACGATGTTTTTATATTAAAGTCACTTTAACCTACGATACCTTTGCTATCTTTGACACAACCTGCTGTTTGTGTCTGTTATCTGCAGCTGTCGCCCTGTTTAAGGTTCCATTATTAACATTTACCATCACTGACACAATTTCATTACAATAGACAATGCTATAATTTAATGCTTTAATTTGTATTATGATCTGCATTTGCACAAATTACTCAAACATAAAGAAATAAAAGGCGATTATTTCCACATTTTCAATATCTATCTATCAAAAGCAACATTTATTTATTGTCATGTTGTACTTGGTAACCGTGGTGGAGATGCACTTGAAATTAATGGTTAGCCAGGAAAGTATAAATAACAGTTTGCGTCAATGTCATTACATTTCACTTTAACAGGATAAGCCAGCCTGTGTCATTTTAATGTTCTTAGGATGTTGGTGTATTTAACTAAGAGCCCTTGGAGAATGTGTATGAGATCCCGTCATAAGGAAAACATGTGAGCCAAAGTCAACTTATGATAGTAAATACAGTTTTATTTTAATGGTTCATATGCAATTGGAAAGTAAAATTGTGTGAGTGTCTCTTTGCTGTCTTGTAACACAAAAAACATGAACACAGCCTAGAGATAATACATGTAAATGGTCCTAACATTACTAGAAACTGTGTTACTTTGTGGTATTTCATCTATTTGGTACAGTTTAGTCAATACATTGCAACATGAGCAGTAGCATATCTGTGCATCACTGCTATCAGGGAGTTATTCACCATCTTATGCAGAATTTAAGGCGAGGATCACAATTTACATGTTCTCCTTTGATCTATCACAGTTTACTCAGGCGCAGTATCAGTCACACTGTAACTGGGAAAACAGTCTTTGAGTTCTTACCCATCCATAGACACCAAGATCGTGCATATGGATCTGATAGATGTGGAGCTTCCCCCCCCCCCCCCCCCGAGGGCTTGCAAACTATCTAATAAACTTTCATAAACCAGAATATATCTCATTGCATGAATCCCACACAGCTTCCAGGTGCTCTCCAGACGGTGACAGCTGCCTCCGAACAGGCAGTGTGACATCACAGGCAGCTGCCTTTGAACAGTGTGGCAGCAAAGTCAGCTGCCGACAGCCCGGAGAGGGGATGTAAACAAATACCCTCAGTTACCATGATCACCAGGTAAACACACCGTGACGGAAGACACCGACCGAACCCGGAACGCGTTTTAAATCGACCGCAGAGACTCTGGAGATCTCCGGGAGAAGTTACCGCGAACATTTCCCCGTGCTGGTCTTCCCGGTGAACATGGATGAATGAGTTAGCATCGTTAGCACGGAGCTCCGCCGACGTTAGCTTCGGAGGGACCCGCAGCTCGGAGCCTCCCCGGCGGGCTGCGGCTGCCTGAGAGCCCGGTGTCAGCCAGCGGAGGATGAGGCTTCTCCACGACAACTTCTTCTACAACTCGTATCCTCCTCCTCGTGTTTTATTATCTGTCCTGTAGACTCAGACTAATAATGATTGTTATGTATAATAATAATGATTTGACTTTATCCAGAGAGGAAAGTGCTTTGCAACAATGACTTTACACAAAGACATCGAGCATTACACAGTTTAATGTCAAATAAGATGTAAATAAAACCCAGGAAGTAGATTTAATAAAGTCTGAAGAATGAAACCACTGAATAATAGTTATAAATTGAGGTTGAAATGTAAATACATTTATATAACCTTTTTTTTTGATTATAACTTCCTTTAGTTTTCGTTATTATGATCCTATATATGTATTCATATATTTATTTATATACTTTTTTTATTCAACATATTGTAAGATTGCTAGAAATATGATAACATTATACATAAAAAAATGTAAAATTGTGAGAACTGGCATATAAATAAAGTTTTAAAAATGCACATAAAAACGAGTCAAATACGAAATTATATAACGAGAAAAAATGTGCGTTACACGTGTGAAAACAACAAGAAGTCTTGTAATTCACTGTTATTCACTGAAGTGAAATGGTGCATTCAGGTAACACAGTAAAACCAGTCGTCCTTAGCTGCTCTCTTCCAGAAATTCCAGGTTCGGAGTTGCTGCCGACTTCCACGATGAGAAGAAACTTATTGCTGAGGAGCAGAAAATCTGCCAGGCCCGAGCTCGCAGGTTTTGCCTGGAGACCAAACGACGCAGGAAGTTAGTGAACAGATATTATGATGATGATGCAATGTTGTTTTTATTTCACTACGCAGCCCATAGATGCATTATGGGCATCTTTCATTTCTTCCTGGAGGCAGATGCTGACTTGTTGGTGTAGAGTATGAACCTGTCTCCTGAACATGCAGTTTATGGTTTATGCTCCTGTCCTGCATGAGCTGCAAAGTTCATCCTCAAATGAGGCTCATACAGACGCAAAAAACAACTTTCCTATTCACGTGTGAGAGTTTTTAATGAATGAAGTCTTAGCTTGACGCTCTAAAGACTCTCCTCATCTTAATCCACACGACCACTCTGTAAAGCGTGACTGTCACACACAAGAAAGTACAAAACAATTATCCATTTCCAAAGTTAACCACTGAGAAAACCCCTATCCTCACCCACTAAGAGCCTAGACAATAAAAGCAATTAAAGTTGTGTAGACACTAGATAGTAACATCCTCCCAATATAAAAAATGTATTATACAAATACACTGAACTTTATTGACCTTGTAATGTCATTATTGACAGACTCTGTGAACCCAGCCTAGAGTGTTGCCTTTAATTTATTAATGACCCGAACACATCTCAACAAACAGACTCGGGTTTCTGTAACTAAAACACGTCCAGTCTAGAGTGAATCAGTGCCAACGTGCCTCAGGTGAATGCTCAGCTCTCTGTCATGGCCGCAGGGCGTTGGAGGACAGGCAGAAGCAGAGGGACGAGCAGGAGAAGCAGGCGAGGGAGACGATCCTGCAGCAACGCAGGGAGAGAGTGCAGGATGCGACCGAGCGCTTCCAGAGAGGACACCTACCTCCCTCTCAAAGACGAAGACCAAGTCAGTCGTGCATCTCACGTACTTCTCTCAGAAATGAGGAACGACGCACGACAGTATCAAGACTTTCAGTTTGTTTTGTGTTTTTCCTTCATGTGGTTTTTAGCTTTTACAAGAGACATTCCAAATATTGAAGATGTCCTCAGTCAACTTCAAGGCCCTTTGGGTTGTTACACCCAGCAGTCGTCATACCTGTCCAGAAACTACAACATTAACAGGTAAAAAAAGTCAGAATAATATATGAAATATACCCCAATCACTGCTTTAGGATTAAAAAATAACTACATTTACATATTTCATTCGTAGCTCTTTCTTATTGTTGGAGGAGTCGTACATGTTACCTTTATTTTTCTGCTTTCTCTTGAAGAAGCTGCACTCCCTTTCCTCAAGCTGCCCATGGCGTGGAGGTCCAGACCAAAATGTTCCTGGAGGAGAGGATGTCTTTCTCCAAGAACAGCGCAGAAGATGACACGACACAAGAGAAGCAACTAAATCACAGCCCACAGGTTTGTCGCTAATTTTTAATTTGAATTCAATTTTGAAACAAAAGTTTTTGCTATTTTAAGGTTTTCTTACTCATTCCATTTTATCCCTCCACTTTTTTAATGATGTAAAATGCTGTTTTGTTCTCACACACGTAAGGACCAATACAATCCTGACGCAAAAAGTATTTAGAAAGATAGAAATAGAAATAAAGGACATTTGCATCAATACAAATGATGGTCATATAGATGTAATGTAATCTAACATTCACATCTTTTTAATCTAATCAATTTATATGAGCTTGATCTAACCCCCTAACCCTAACCAGCAGATATGTCATAACCTAATTTGTAAACTTCTGTAAATAAGTTAGTCTCATCCTGTTATTTTCTACACTTACACTGTTCTTCTCATATCTAGTTGGAAACGATGCAGTTTCCTTACAACTTTTTTTTAAAACTGGGATTCAGATATGAAATAATCCGATGTGGTGTGTGAGGAAAAAACGTTGAACATTTTAGCATAACTAGTGCTTCTTTTGATATATTAACCTACACGAGTAGACCCCTAGGGTGCAGCAGTGTGACATGAGCTCTTTCCTGTAGTGGAGGACTCACAAGCTTCAGCACACTGTGGTGCAATACGTGTGTGAATAATGTTTCAAACTTACTTTGCTTCTTTGTGTGTGTGGGACTAGATCGACCCCAGCAATTCAAAAATACCGATATGTGCATGAAATATAATTTCTTCTTGTGTAAAATCGTACTTCTCCCACCTGACGTGTGTGTAAACAACACGTCCAACTCCTTTCCAAAAGCCGTTGTACTGTCCCAGCTTTGTTAACAAAAGTAAAGTGAACCTTTAACGGCAGGTACGATTATGATCTCATGTCCTGCAAGCAGAACACAAACCTAGCGTAGTTTTCTAGGTGTATTTACTCAGGGTGACCTCTGAACTACAGTCCTGTGTATGTATAAGATATCTACACACTCACCTTTAATCACTTCTGTGTTTCAGGCCATAGCATTTTTTATCAAATGGCTCTGCACAGTTTAGGAGTTCTTATTATAACTGACTATTCCCCTTTTTGGGGATTTTACTGCGATCCTATCACCTTTAACCTTCTGGCGTCTTCAGTTACGCCAGCATGATCAAATCATGTCTTGTCTTGTGGGACCAATATGTTGATATACTATGTCAAAGTGAAAAGAATTTGTCAAATGGGCGATTTTGTGCTGGAAACAAAGACAAACAATGGCCTGGTTAACAGCTTTTTAATGTGGTACATAAAAGCCAACTCAAAAACATAAGGGTTTAGAACATGTCAATCATATTATTGTCTCCATATTTCAGGACAGCCACGTGTCGGACAGCTGTAACTCCAGTAAGGACAGTTTGGAGAATGAGGACAACAACCGTGGTGGAAATAATCTGTGGAACTCCCGCTTTTACTTGCTCGACTCAGAAAAGCCGCCGCATACATCAGACCTAACTTCATCAGCAATGCGGCTCCTCGGTGGAAACCTGGCCCAATCACAAAAGCAGCAGCAGCCTCAGCAGAAAACGCAAGATGAGTCGGAGGGGCCTAACAATGAGATGCACGTGTTCAACGCTTCCTGGGGGTTCACGTCGGAAAAGACGCAGAAACCAGAGACACAACCTGTGCGTGAAATTAGTAGAACAGACCCAGGGCACTTTGAGGCAAGCTCCACACGAAACAATCCCAAAGACAACAACAATTTTACGAATACAGTTACACCCGGCAGCACGGCACTTGACTCGTCATGTCCAAAACAAGAGGCTCTGTTGGATCTCCGACAGCAGCGAGTCCACGATGACAGACCGCTCATACATCCGTCAGCTACAGAGATTCTGCTTCCTGCCAAAAATGGCAACGGCAAAGAGATTTCGTTGGGGGCTCCCCCAAAGCCAAATATTTTCCTAAACGATAGCAACGTAGATAATTCCTCACAATACGGAACGCTTCGGCACACAGGAAAAGAAAACCACCATCTCTCATCCCAAAAAGAGCCCAGCGCTTCCATTATTAACTTCAATAACTTTTCATACCCGGAGCCCGTGCTGCAACACGCACGCCTGTCCGACATTCAGTCAGACGCTCTCAAATGCTTCAAGCGTCCCGAGGAGGGAGAAGGAAAGTTGCCTCTCTCGGTCGGGGCATCGCGTTTAATGTGTAACGTCAGATTGATTAAGGGGATTCTTAAAAAGACGTGCAGATACACGTCAGGAGACGCAGCGTGTGCGCACGGCTCAGGCCAAGGGCTTTTTGCAGAACAAGTAGCTTTAGCGATCAAAGATAGTGTCGAATTGACCCGGGCAAAGATGAAGGAGGTGAAGAGCAACGCTACCAAAAAGAAGGTGCGTTGGCTCGATGAGGTTCATGTGGTAAAAGAGCAGAATAAATATAGGTCTTCCATCCATTCTCAGTCAAAGAAAAACCCAGAGGACCACCAGCAAAGTCTTACTACAGTCTCAGGGGGCCCCAAGCCTGGACCCAGCGTGACCCCTGCAGCCTCCACTGGTTATCACTTTACAAAGCAAGCGTGGGCAGATGTTGGGGTTCAAGTCAGTTTACACCAGGAAAGAACAGACGAGGTCAAGGTGCTGCAGGGCGCCACCAGGTCCAATGGCCCCAAGGTCCCTTGGAGAGAGCGCTCCGCCAGAGCCAGAGCGGCTCCTGTTTCCTCACGGGGTAGAAAGGGCACCGTCATACGACCTCAATCTGCCACCGAGGTGAATCGGATTGCCAAAACACAAGGGAGGATCATTGTGCCCCGCCCACCTCCCCGGATGGAAGCGGTGGAGGAGGAGATGGCGTATGTCGCCAAGACACCATATGGCGTGGATCACACATGTGGTGTCAACAGTAAACACGCCGGGGCTGGAGAGCAGGCCCTGCGCAAGGACGCCTCAGGAGGCTCACATCATGTAATCAGAACAGATAGCGGTGTTATGCAGACACCGCTGCCCCCCTCGTACACATGCCCCGTCTCAGAGGGCAACGCGAAGAGCAAGCTCAGCTCAGGTCACCAGGAAACTCCGAGCTGCGGGAGGAGAAGAGGGACGGTGTCCAATGAAAGGGGCCTCTGTTTAAACTGCACTCCCACAGATGAGGAGATCTCACAGCTCTGGCACGGTGTCCGCAGCGCCTTAGCCATCAAGGACGGTAATGTATATTTTGGCCCGACCGGCCCTCACACTGCTCAGGCCTCGGATTGTGTGTTTGCAGAGACGTGTTATTTAGAGTTGCCCACACTTTCTCTCAAACCTGTTTCTCGGCCCCCATTAGCTATAAAACTGAAACTGAGATAACAATGTGAACTACCAACCACAGGGACCTCTTCGCATACAGTTGAATCTCATTGAGGCAGAATCCAGTCAATGAACTGTGTGGTGTTTGTGTGACTCGCAAAAGTTGTGTAGGAAACCGAGGAGATCCATTTTTCATCATCTACCCATATCCCGTGTCTTCTTTGGCACCACTTTTTATGTTACACGTTTGAATAACTGTTCTTTTTTGCGTCTCGTATTTTTGATCTTGAAAAGTTCTCTCGACTTTACACTCGCACAGCAAAGGAGGGGAAAGAAAGAGTAAGCCTGTAATATGTGGAAAAGTGGACTTAGTTGACCCTAAAACCTTCCTGCCTTACAATGGCCCCTTGTCTGCCTCGCCTCAAGCCCGGGCCAATAATCTGTCCCATGTTGCCATCAGCAGTGTCGCGGTGTTATCAGCCACAAGTGATGCCTCAGACCCGTAATTTCCTCCCACAACATCTCACAGGACTGTTAAAAAACGTACTTTAAGCAAAAAAACTGATCCTGCATACTTTCACACACTTTCATTTAGGATTGCACAGCTGAACAGATCCAGGTTTGGCTTCATACTGGCAAACTAATAGCTTTTTTTTGTCTTGAAATATCAGTTTTAACAGGGCAAAGAGGATTGTTGTTATTAAACGGCACATTTACATGTTGCAATCCTACTTTGTCTGTTTTCTCAGACCTTGTAGTCAACGTCACAGACATCTCCGTCCTGCATTAGTTGTAGGACGTGTTGTTGGAAACTTGTGTCTGAACAGTGTGTACCGACGGGCCCGCGGATCACCGGTGCAGCAGCATATCACAACTTGTTTTACTGCGTTTTACTGCCAACCTCCAGCTGCTGTAGTGAAGATGACGGGAGCAGGGCGGAAGAAGTCAGGTGACGTCGTTAAATAAAGAACGAGGAACCAGGAAGTCGGGGTGGAAGGATGTGTTGGCAAAACACAGGAGACGCTTTGTGTTTCCTGTGTTGTTTCTGTTGTCGATGACGGCCTCACAACCTGAACCGTTTCACACCGTGACGACCGACGTCCTCTGATCTTAACAATGCCTCATTTGAACTCAAACCTCCATCTTTTCCTTAATCAAATCAAATCGTCACCGTTTCAAAATCGTAATTGTTTTTTTATTGTTGTAAACATGGTGACAAAGGTCTGTATACCTCCAACTGTCAGGGCTCTAACTTAGGAGACGCTGTGTGGTCGCTCAGTTAGACGACAACTACAAATAAAGTAGAATCAGTCCCAACAATCAGTAATTTAACTTCAGTCAAGCTGCACCAAACTGCACCAAGAAATCATTCCTCTAAACATTCCTGGTTTTCCATCAAGATCCATGAATTATTCTCTGGGAAATCAGTGAAAATGTCCAAAAAAAACGTTAAAGAGAAGTGAATGTGAATGTACGGCGTGATCTCACCACATTCTATTATCATCCACGTTGATGTAGTTCTGTTTTTCATGTTATTGTAATGATCCTTTCCTCTCAGAGAAAGCCGTCCCCAGATGCAGGGCGCCGGAAAGTGGGCGTGCCGTGAGGAAACCCTGCTCGGAGCAGTGCAGACAGTCTCCTGGCTCAGGGAACAGGAGGCCTCCTCCTCCTCCTCCTCCTCCTCCTCCTCAGCCCTGTCAGGTACATGCACGCAGTTGCCCTCTGGGTGGGGGGGCTGGGGGGGGGTTCAAATAATTGATCGGTGGAGGGGTGTGTTTGAACTTGTTGAATCGGTTCACAGTCCCTTTAATGTCGTCCTAAGTCTCCAGATTTTCAGTAAAACTAAGCATTGACGCAAAACGTGTTGTTTACTTCTTGCTCTGCCTGTTATCGTGCTCGATTACTACTATTACTACTATTTGAATATCTTATATAAGATTGATCTGAGCCTTAAATGACTTGACGTGTTTCTTTTTGTGCAGCCATCGAAACAGTGGACGGAGCCAGGCAGAATGTTTTCCAATGCGTGCAACGTGGCGTCGACACATGAAGGTACTGTGTTCAGTGCCCATCAGCATTTAGGTTTCTGCTACAGATCAGACAAGCTTTTAACTTCCAAGAAAAACTGTCGTCTGTCAAGTTCCACTCATAAGACTTCTCTCCTGCGTGTTTTAAGTACCCAAACATTCATATAGACAGTGGTAAGTAGATTTAGAAAGAAAGACTAAAGCGCAGCCGTATTTTACACATAAAAGCCCAGAAAACAGTCAGAGTAAAGTGGAAGCAGGTGAGAATACCAGGCCCTTGACGTGATGCTGTCTGTGCTCTCAGGAGTGGGGAGTGCAGCCCGGTTACACCTGGCTGAAGCACACGCTGCCGGCCGACTGGAAGAAAGAGATGTTGTAGCTGCCATGGAAACGGCCCAAACACAGAGTCCTGCAGCGACGCATCAGCAGCAGCAGCAGCAGCAGCAGCAGCAGCAGCAGCAGCACAAGGGCTTCACCACCATCTCCCTGGAGGAGCAGAAAGTCCTTCTCTCGCTGGAAAGGCTCAACCACAAGCTGCACTGTGAGCGCTTTGTAAATGTTGTGTGATTCAAGTCACAGCTGATCCACCGCAGTGTTGTCGTGTTGTCAATTTTCAAACGCAGGGTAACCTCCACCGGCCTCTTTCTATTTGTAGATGTGCAGAAACACGCTGGGAGCAACTCCGGCACGCGAGGCCTCGGGCTGATGGATGCACCGTCTGTGAGTGTGAATATCCGCGTGATTCACCGCTTCCCCCTTATCTTTTTGTTGAGCATGTTTTTAATTCTATATTTTCTTCTGCTGTTTCCAGACAAAGGAGATGAAAGTCACAGACCCCCACAAGCACCGTGCACCCTCGGCTAACACCCCCCCCTGGTACCTGAAGAGGTCCTGACCGAAAGCACGTCAGGGTCCAGAGCATTCTTCACTCCCATCAGTGCATTGACACCCTGAGTCGAACTCCGAGAACTAGCACTTTATTACCTTGTAAACCAGATTTAGTCTCTTTTAAAAAATGAAAGTGCCTTCTGGTAGTATCCAGCTAAGAGATAAAACCCACTGGACTGTAGATACTTAAAGTTAGATAAGACCAAAGTAAAATGTAAAGTTTGTGTGCCTGAAATCATTGTATGTTTTATCTGCTTCGGCAAGAACGTATATATATAGTCACAAAATGTACTTTAACTTATATTAAGCCACTCATTAAACAGTCAAAATCAAAGTGCCTGTGAAAGTTTGGTTTCATTTCACCAATGCAGTGAGTCGAACACATGATCAGAACCGACAAAGGGGGTTTATAAAAAGAAGTGTTGCGACAGCGAAGGTGTGTTTGTCTTTCCTCGACGGCTGCAGGAAGGACGATTATATCTTGTGCACTAGACTCAACCTACTGGCTCAACAAGGTGAGCCTCTGCCACAGGGCCTCCCAGTCCTCAGCTCCTCTAAACTTTACCGTCGCTCCACTATAAAAAAAACTATTTCATTGTTTCACCAATTGTCTACTGCTTATTAGTGAAATAAGATGATTATTAGTTAAAGTCTTCTCTCTGTCCCTTGCCAAAAACGAAAAGTAGCTGCATCTGGGGGAAGAAATAGCTGCAGGGATTATTGATGTGAGTTCAGTCGCCCCTCCTTTACCAGCATGTCTGGTTTTGCCCTTCAGTCCGCCTGCTGGAACTTGCTGCAGGAGGAGGAGGAAGCCCAGGCTCATTTGAAGTGTCGGGTTTCCGACAGTAATGAAACTCTTCTTGGTTTGACTGCAGGTTTCTGATTCTGCCGCATATATGATGCATATTCTTTCTCGGACGCTTCACCGCAGAGTTTCAAACGATGGTGTAACTGCGGGGGGGGGGGGGCTGAAGTTGCAATGATAAGAAATAGAGTTGTGCATCATCTCCTTGTTATCGTCACTTAAAACCAGAGCAGGGGAATAAACACATTCAGGTTTGATGATGCAGCAGAAGAAGAGTTGTGTGTGAAAACACTGACATTTGATCTGAATAGTAAAACGCTGGTTTATGCTACTCAATTAAATGTGTATTCAGGAAACAACTCAACAACTAATCTGTCTTTTCATCAAGTGCATCCCATAACAATGTTCTGTATTTACAGTAAGAAGAATTTTAACTAAGCAAAATCTGCCTTTTCATTCATTTGAACCCCTCGAATCTGTTAATGGATGAATCAGGATGCACAACGACAAATAAAGAAAACACATCTGCACAACATTGATCAAACTTTACCTCAGTATTCTACTGCTCTGAAATCTGAAAGTCCCTTTCGATCCGACTGTCGCTCACGTTCCGAGTCATTATGAGCACACAATGCTGAGCTTAATGACATTTAAGCCTTTTCACCAGCACAACACCCAGAAACTCGACAAGAAAGGGCGAGAGCGCTGGAAAATCAGCAAAGGCTCTTTTTCCACGGCCGCAAGTTCGAGCTTGTATTTTTTGGGTCGGTTGTGAAGCTTAAACTCACAAGTAATTTTGTCGTGTTTTTTCTTTTTGTCGCAGTTCATCTAACATGAGAAGAATGACTGAATAATGACTTGGCTGCATGTAAAAAAAGGCAATTAACTGTGAAGCCTTGATGCAAATGTTCTTGTTTACTTCTGTCACGTTGACTCCCTCTACCTGTTATTTTGCTTTATGCATTTCACCTCCACTTTTTTTGCAGAGTATCATAAGCTGCTGAAATATGATCTAAACTTAATTTTAGCCCTAAATGACTTGACAACGAGTGTGTTTTGTTTTGTGCAGCCAACGTAAACCACAGAGTACTCACAATGTTTCCCTGAGTGACATACAATTTGTTTAAGAAACTGTTCTTTGTCAAGTTGAACGTTTTTGCATGTATATAATGAGCATATTGTATTGTTGATATTTGTTTTTATTAGTCATTCACACTCGTACATGCAAAAATACGCATACCCAAAGAACACATGTTTAACAGAGTAAAGTTGTAGATTTTAATTAAATGAAACTGAAAATGACATCTGATAAAAACATAAAACCTGCACATATCTTTCACATATATTGTATTTGATGGCAAACTCTTAATTCCTGGGGTCCTGGTTAAGGTTACTGGTAAGATGTGAGTTGTGGTTAGGTTAAGGTTAAGGTAAGGGGTTAATTAGGTGAGGTTAGGGATGAGGCTTTTGGTTATAGACTGTCCACAATGAATGGAAACGCAGAGTCCTGATAAGGATAGCAGCGCAAACTTCTGTGTGTTTGTATATGTGTGTGTGTGTGTGTGTGGGGAGAGAAGGTTCACATGGGTTTATTATGAAATACACCGGTGTGGTACTCATTAAAGTCTGTAGGGGGCGCTGCCTGCAGCAACACTGTGCGTCACTGTGTCCTATAATAACACCAGAGCAACATGTTTGAAACAGGGATAGTAGCTGCAGCCCTGCAGGGCTTCGGGCTGATTGGAGGGAATAAAGCACGGTAACTGGTTTCTGCTGAGTTCTGCAGGTCATCCAATCAAACTCCGCTGAGGATGAGGAGGATGGAGCCGGATGAAGGGTTCTGCTGAGTGGGTGGTCCCTCGGGGGAGACACTGCAGTCCATCTCCTTTAATGTGTCTGAGTGCGTTACAATGATGTGAAAACGAGCACTTCCACCCAAATAATGGAGACGTCCCGACTGGCAGCATGTGTGCAATGTTTCATTCACACAACAGCGTATGTGGAACTTTAATATGAAGAACTGCACACGCGTTTAAAAAAGGTTATCAGACTGTGAATCATGAAAAATATTTTTAAAAATACACGTAGAAATATCTTTAAATCATGTAGGACACGGATACAGACACATTATGATGTAATAAATAGAATAAAATATAGTGACGCCGTAAAAAATCAAACCTGTTGCACGCTCATGTAAGATATTCTAAAAAATTGATGTGTAAAAATAAACACAACGTGAATAAACAACAGCAAATGTGTGTGTGTGTGTGTGTGTGAGTGGCAGAGCGAGGCTCTTTAATCTGTTCACCGGGGCTTTACAGTGTCTGTGGGTATTTAATAGGGCTTCATAATCATTCATTCAGGAGATGTATGGGAAAAAGGCTGGAAACAGAGCCTCTGTATCCAAAGAGACTGGATCTTGACAAAATGATTTCTCAATGGAAGAGGGGCCTCATTTGCATAACAATTGTGGGAACTGCATGGATCTACTTTTTCATGAGCACTGTAAAAAAAAGAGAGAGAGAGAGAGAGAGGGAGAGAAAATAGTCCCATTATTATGAGAGAAAGTGGGTTGGAATGACTGAGATGTGACATTTTATGTTGCGGCATCATAAGCTAAAGATAAACCATGTTCTGCATGGCTTGTTTTTCATATTTCAAAAGTTTTACACGTGCAGTAAAATCCTATTTTTTTCAAACATAAGCATTTGAAACAAATAAAGACAAATATAAAGTGGAATGCCCCCAAATAACTCTACATTATTCTGTAGTTGTTCTGGTAGAGATGTAAAAGTAAAACTAATTTATTTGTCATATAAAAATAATAAATGGCTTCCTCTCAGGCCCCACCCCTCCGCAAAAGTTTGGTGAAAATCTGTAAGCAGTTTTTGTGTAATCCAACAAATTCAAGCAAATAAACTAAATTGTAAACGAAAAGCTGAAGTAAGCACTAAACCTTTTCTCTGTCAATCTCCCCGAGGTGACGATAACGTAGCTGAATTAATTATTATACAACTTGCTTGTGTATTGTATTTTTTTTGTTTTTGTTTTGTTGTGTGTTTAAAAACTCAGGCCGCTTCTCACATTTTGTGTTGCAAATGAGCCATAAATCATTGTTCTCCCGAGTGGGCTCTCCAGGGCCCAGCGGGGGTTCCCTGTCGTGTGCAAAGGGGGGGGGGGGGGGGGGGGGGCTGCCAAAAAAAATAAATACGGAAGACGAGCAATTCAGCAATTAAGTGAAGGAACGAGTGTTGAAGATGCCCATCGATTAGTATTAGATAACAATAACACAAGTCACAAAAACCTGTGGAATAGACGTGATCACAGTGAAAAACTTGGGATAAATTTCCTTTTTTTTTAATCAAATGTGTTTGATATTAATGAATTAAAGTTGATGTTTTGATGTGGAAAGGGTCCATGTGAATGTGTTGCAGGCCCACGGACCCTCCTGGGCCCCCCCGGGTTTGCACTCACTGTACCTTTAAAGACTCTTGTCCCAATTAAAGCCAAGCTCCGCCTCTGGAGCAGACATCCCATGAGTCATAAAGTTTGATGTCCTGCCCAAAGTTTAGACCCGACTGGAGCGAAACTTTTTTTTTTTTCTTGAAAGTGAGCCGCTGAGATTTGTCCTGCGGAACCCGGGCTGTTTCTCCTTCGTAGAGACTTACCCACGGACACCTCTCTCCGTTCGGGGGGGAACACAACGCGGTGGGACTCTTTGCGCGTTTGTTGTGCTTTTTCGTCTTTTGTGGCTGCGTCTGCGGGGCTTTTTCTTTTTTTTTTTTTTGTGTGTGTGTGTGTGTCGTTTTTTTTGGGGAAAAAAACGCTGGGGCCGGGACGACAACACATCAGATTCCAGTGTGGAGTTGTAGATATGCGCTTTGTTACTCTCTACACAACTATGCCAGCAAGAAGCCCCCGGGAACCGCTGTGTTTGACTGCAGACTTCGACAGCTAACACACCGCGGGGAGAGAACCAGAGTCCTCGGCTGAGAAACTTTTTAGAATGACTTCGGATCACTTTTGCTGAGAGCCGTCGAGAGTGATCCACATTTCCTCCTGGGGAAAAGAAAAAAAAAAAAAAAAACTGACGGGGAAAAAAAAGTTTTGGGGGGATATTGGCCCAAAACTTTTTATTTTTGTGCGCCCGGATTTTTTTTTTTTTTTTTACGCATAGAAGTGAAAGTTCGCCGAGTGTTTTGGCACAATGGATCCCGGGCAGCACAACCCTCCGGCCGGACACCAGATCGTCCATGTCCGCGGGGACTCCCAGACCGACCTGGAGACGCTGTTCAGCGCCGTGATGAACCCGAAGGGCACCATCATACCCCAGTCCGTGCCCATGCGGATGAGGAAGCTGCCAGACTCCTTCTTCAAACCTCCAGAACCAAAGTCCCATTCCAGACAAGTAAGCCCACCCGCCCTGCCTCTCCTCTCCTCTCCTCCACCACCACCCCCCCCTCCACTTTTCCCAGAAATCACGGTTAAAGCCCAGGCCCATCCTGTGGCCGCGCAGGCCTTCATACAGTACGCGGCTGCTCCACTCGCTTTAAAAAGTTACTTAATCCGACTTTGCACGTTGTGTTTTTCCTCCTGGGTGGGGGGGGGGGATTCGAAGTTGCACCCGAACTGTTCACCCCCCCCCCCCCTCCCCTCGAACACATTCCACATCAGATATATAATCAGGGAATTTTTCCCAACTACTTGCAAGTAGTATTTTTTTTGTCAAAATCACCCGAAGAAAACAAAACACGTCCCACAGGAACCCGTGCGTAAAAAGTTGAGGAGTAACCAAAGTAATTTATTTGACACTAGAAGTTTGGTCTCGAGGATTTGGAGGAACTGTTGTTAATTCAAAGTTAGTTGTCACTGACTCAAACTTCACAGGAGAAGTGAACTTAACCATACGCGTAATATGTTTTGGTCAGATTCACAACGCGTGGAAAGTTTATGGGCTTTTTTTTCAATGAATCTTCTTTACATTGAATAAATCATGATGGTTGATTTCGTCCTATTTACCCCCCCTCTCCCCCCCTCCCTTCCCGTTCCCCCACAACTGTTGCCTGTGGTCCCAGTGGAGATTTATCATCGGTGCCATTGCGCATGTGTTGTTGTGCAGCGAGTCTGCGCTCTGGTCTGTCCCACACAGGCCTCTGATCCCCCTCCTCCCCCTCCCCCCCCTCCTCCCCCCCCCCTCCTCTCCCCTCCCCTCCCTGGACCTAAACAACACTCATACATGCCTGCACATGAATGGAACTCCCTAACATATGCATGTGTACTGTGAACACGTACGTAAAGTGACTGGGATTTGTGTAAAATGTGTAATTCACGTACACCACAACACCAAAATCACTAATCCTCTACTGCTCTGTAGTTCTTTGTATCCTTAACACACTATTGCATTTAAAAAAAAATTGTATTCTTACAATAATTCTGTCATTTGTAAAAGGATTTACAACAAATTTCTTTTCAAATGGTTGTAGTGTTTAACACAAACTTGTTTCCCTCTTTATAACAACACAAAACCACATAATAGAACTCTGCAGCCATTCATGATTCCTCTCTTCCAACCCTGACACAGGCCAGTAATGACGCCGGGAGTGGTGTGGCCCTCACCCCCCACCACGTCCGCGCACACTCGTCCCCGGCCTCCCTGCAGCTGGGAGCCGTTTCCGGCGGCTCCCTGTCCGGCATGACCTCAGCAGGTGCCTCCCCTCAACATCTCCGTCAGTCCTCGTACGAGATCCCCGACGACGTGCCCCTTCCCCACGGGTGGGAGATGGCGAAGACCAGCTCCGGCCAGAGATACTTCCTCAAGTAAGTGTGGGCGGCATCAGATGTCAACACTGTTTTCCTTCGCAAAAGTTGGAAAAATGTATTGTAAATGAAGGGATGCCCCTGTCAACACTTGGCATCCTGATAAAGACGATGTAATTCATGTTTTTGTAGGAAAAAGAAGGGAAATTGCATTAAAATAATCACATTTTTTGACTTGACATTATCAGGACTACGACAAATTGGCGTCTGTTATGTCTAATGTGAACCACACAACTATCCTGCTCTCATTTTGTGAAAGTTGTGCCTCTTAGTGTCATTGACTGAAACGGCAGTAGTCACAGGAAAGGTCTTGGTTTTCACGTGCGAGTGAGAAATCTGCTTAAAACCTGGTGTCGAGAAGAGAGTCACCGGAATATGTCCACCCGGTGAAATGGTTGTTTTCAAAGTGGTCCAGTCTTTAAGGCTACATCCATGCGACTATGTTTTTGTTTTCCACACAAGCATTTGGTCTCCAGATCAGTTTTTATGCAGAACTCTACGCATGTAAACAGTTGTTTGGTTTTAAAATGCAGAATTTAACTGTACAGCAGCTGTTGGCAAAGACAACAGGGTCAACAATGCTTTGTAATTGATTATCCGTGTCGTGTTCTACACTGGTGCACGAGGCCAATGCCAATTATTTTCTTTTCCGGAAGAGGGTCATGTGATAGGAGCCTGACAAATCAGCGAAGGTTACGTTGTGACCGAAAAGACGGAATCAGCAAGCGGTTGTTTTGTGTGTCTCCGTCATCGTTTCCAAACTTCTTTGTTTGTTGCAGCTCTAAAAACTCTGCAGTAGTGTTGGACGCCGGGCGTAACGAAAACGTAGTAATGTGGATGCAGCCTATGACAAAAGCTCATTACGATAAAATAATACTTATCTTCTGCAGTTTCCGTACATGTAGGTAAAAAACACAAGCCCCTAGCAATGGCCACGTTATCAGCGAAGTGGTCCTGAGATTGAATACTGACACTACAGCTCTTTTCATTGTGCATTATGCTGAGAATCATTTACTTTAGCCACAGCGTGCGACGGTGGCCAGTGTCCTCGAATGGACAATTGCAATAGTTAAATTGTAGTTTATTGACTCGAGTCTCCTCTGCAGACAAGAGCCGTCTTAGGAGGAGCTGCTGCTGCATGTAGTGTTCCTTTACTTAGGTCTCAGGTTTCAGGAGAGACAATGGACCACTGTAGCCGTGTCCCAGACAGCCAAGGACAGACGGCCCTGCAGAACTCATCTCCTACCAACGCACGTCTCATCCACATCAATGATCCGACGCAAACTTTTTTTTAAATAGTCGGAAGCAGGAAAACCAGAGCCCTGTGGGCAAGTCGCAGAGTGTATCAGCCACTTGTTGGGTTGTGAGGCCTCTCTTTCTTCTGCATGTACTTAATGGTCTTTTAATGCATCCATTCTCTGCAGCGCTGTGAAAAGACGGATTGAATAATTCATCAAAGTGCTTGTCCTCGTCAGCGATTCATGTTAATATAATCTGTTCATTGTGAAATGTCCCGAAGTTTCTGAAGCGGGCGGCCGCTCGTGTTCGGAGACGATCCCACAGCCAGCGTCGTCCTCGCGGCTCCTCCCGAAGACGAGATGTTGTCGGTTCTAGGAAATATTACGGCCTGACACGGAGTCTGAACAAACACGATAGCCTCAAATTTACTCGGATCAAAACAACAAAAAAAAAGAAAAAGAGCTCTCGGCACCAGATGTTTGAAGGTTTCACATCTGGAGAACATCTGGGCCGTTTGGAGGAGGCTCTCCTCTAAAAGCTTGCAAAAAGGACGGGGGGGGGGTAGGAGCAGGAGAAAACACTTTCCTCACGGACTCACCCAGGATCGCTGCAGTTGTTTAGAAACTGACTGATCTGCTGCCCGTCCAGACACTGAATCCATTTTGTAAACTAAATTAAAGTTAAGTTTGGAATGAGGAAAATCTTGTATAACTTTGGAGTTCAAACGATTGCTCGGTTTTCATAGGAATGACGTCATTGTGTTTTTATAATTGGAACAATGTGTGATTTTTCTTTTTGTTGTTGTTGTTGTTCTTATACAACCACTGGGTAATTTGAGTTGAGTTTTTGACTGCTTTTACTTTGAAAACAAAACAGGAAATCAGAGGGAGAGTTGCATTGATGATTGATTGGTTGGTTAACAATGTAAAACAGAAATCTACAATTACAGCGTTTTAAAAAGATTCCATACAAAGTCACAAAACTCTCAAAGTTGGAATTTTAAAATACTTTTTTACAACTTGGCGGAAGAGACGGCAACAACTAAACGGTTCCCTCATCAGACACGAACTAAATAGTTTTAATACTTGGACCAAAAGCTGTTTTCAAACATGAACTCTGGAAAATGTTGGCCACAATTAACTCTGCGTCTTTAAAAGCAGCTTTAGAGAATGAGAGCATTTTTAGTAAAGTATGTTTACTAATCTTTAAATCAATGATAAACACACAATAAAACACAAGTAAAGATATGTTTACAATGAAGGTTTGCACTATATGACTCAATCTTATTTGTATAACGCCAAATCAGAATATCCATTATCTCAAGCACTTTACAAAGTGAGGTTGAAAACAAAAGGTCGCAGCTTTTCTCTAACAAAAAGAACAACTAACTCAAAGTCTCAGTTTAATTCTTCTTTTTAAATATAAAACCATAAGTGATCTCATTTAAGTCGAGATTTCATATTGTTGTGGCTACGAATGACTTTCTGCTCGCTAGTAAACCCGATGTGAACTTTTGGAACTGGAAAAAAACAAAACAGCTGAGTTACTGTGTAAAGAATAGTTTCAGCTGGCGTGTGTGCAGCTCCGAGCGAGCGGCGCACGGCATCTGTGCTCAAGTAAGGAGACGTGAAGGAGAAATCTTCCATACGGCGAAAACATCAAAGTGCAGATATTTGATCTGGAATAAAGGCAGCCTCGCCAGGGCTTTGGGAAAAAAGACACTCCCCTATTTATAAACAGGAGTTGCCTGACCAAGACATGTTGCAGGAGGAGTGAGAGTGTGTGTTGTGGGTGGGTGTGTGGGTGTGTGGATGGACGGGTGGGGGTTGGGAGAGTTGATCACCAGCGAGCAGAGAGCAGGGGCTCACATTTCACTCCGTTGATCACTGTTGTCCTGAGAGATATATCAACTCAGGGTGAAAGTTTTCTCATTTAAAGATGCTCGCTCTCTCTCTCTCTCTCTCTCTCTCTCTCTCCCTCTCTCTCTCTCCTGCTCCGTTCGATGGGTCACTACATGATTATACAGTCGGGGAATGATCGGCCTCCGTGAGTCACAGCAGCTCCGCGGACGCCGGTGTCCCCACTCCCCTTTTTAAAACCCCGGCTCCGTTGTTGGAATGAATGGAGCTGTGGGCGCTTGCGATGGTGCCTCCTTTGTGTCAATGAAGTTAAATGGCAGCCATGTGGAGATGACTAGAGGAGAGGCCAAGAGAAACTGCGGCCCTCCCTTTTGTCCAAGCAGTGAAACAGTGATCTTTATTCAGACCACAGGCCTGTTGAGACTCATGTGAGCCTTCCCAAAATAGACAAATGGCTGACATGAAGCTTGAAGATGGCGGAGAGAGAGAGAGAGAGAGGAGAGACAGAGGGGGAGAGAGACAGAGAGAGGGCAGCAGCAGCTTCTCTCGAGAGCGTTGCCATTTTTTCTTAACACCTGAAATGTGACACTCTTGACAGGCGGCGAGTTTGGTGTAAAAAGTCGTGATTGACCACGTGCGAGAGTAACAGTGTTGACAGCTGCAGCTTTTCTATTTTGAATAGTGATAAGCATGAAATACTTTTGGATTATTCTGTCGCCAGAAAATGATTTGCTATAGTGCTCGAAACGTCACTTAATCCTTTAACGGGATCTTTTTAGGAGTTTTCTCCTGTTCTGTAATATTTTGTTGATCCAGCACCAATCAATTTGTTTTTACGGGATGTAATAAATAGACTTTTTACCCAGGAAACGATTTGCCCACTAGATGGGGCAGAGTAGAGTTTAAACCTCAGCCCAACAGATCCCTGATGAAAGCACACATTCATAAATATCAGTCCCCGGAAACTATGTCTGATTGTTTTTTTTTCCTCAAGATCCGCTAATTATTCTCTGAGAAATTAACAAAAATGTCCTGTGTCCGCCTGCTGATCCAGAACTGCACCAATATTAAATTCGTTCTTTCCTAAGACATCCTTGCACCGAGTTCGTGATTATCTGCTTAGTAGGTTTTTGCGTCGTCTTGCTTAAAAACAAACCAACCACCGAGCAGACGGGGGTGAAAACATGACTTCATTAATTCAACTTCATTTACCAAGAAAACCAGGCATTTTCATCGATTTCAGCTTCTCAAGGATTCATGAATTATGAATTTCAGAAACACTGAAAAATCTCAGTGTTAAAGAAAGTGGGGAAAAGTTGAAACGGTCCCTCCTCGGGTACGGAAATCAGTTTTTTTGCGTTATCCTGCTAAATAACAAACAAACCCAGACCACAATCTAACCTCCTTCCGAAAAATGACAAATCTGATGATCAATATGTACATAGATTTGTTCTCTTC
Source organism: Reinhardtius hippoglossoides (assembly GCA_006182925.3). Classification (NCBI taxonomy): domain Eukaryota; kingdom Metazoa; phylum Chordata; class Actinopteri; order Pleuronectiformes; family Pleuronectidae; genus Reinhardtius; species Reinhardtius hippoglossoides. Next base: position 3,674,437 of record CM031673.1, read on the forward strand.
TCGTTCCAGTGGCTGTAACCCGATGAAAATCATATATATACGATAAAAGTCTCCTGCAAAAATGTTTTTTTGTTGTGGCTGTTGCATAAAAAACAAAAACCCCTAAAGCGTGGAGAAGACCGGGAGAATGTCAACAAAGTCTGTTGACCTTTCCTCCTCCTTCTTGCTGCAGTTTGCTGTGGCCTGTGATTTACGACAGCAGGGGCAGGGAGGTGGGGGGTCACCTTGCTTGGTGCTCGGGACTGAGGGCCAGGGCTGGGGTGGGGGGGGGGGGCAGGGCCGGTCTCCAGGGTTGGGTCGTAAACTAATGAAGGTTTCTAATTTAGACACACCGGTGAACCAGGAGGGGTAATCACTGTTTCCGGGCGCTTATTAAATGCAGCTTTGAATGAGCTTTTAGTCCGTGGGAAGTCAGCCCTAAGCAGAGGGAAGCTTTGGGGGGGGTGGGGGGGGGCAGCTATTGTGTGCCCTCAGGGGCAGGTAGAGCCGTGTGTTGATGGACACTTTTGTCTTTTCTCAATTGGATTCTAAACTGTTTTTACGAGTCTGGTTTCCCACAACGCAGAGCGGCTGATTTGTGTATTTTTTTCTATATTTAACTGGGGGGGGGGAGAAAAAAACACAACACGACTGTAAATGATTGAATTATCCACTGTGGTGAGATCTGATGAATCCTTTCGCTGTGTGCATTTTATTGTCCTGTGTGTGTGTGTGTGTGTGTGTGTGTGTGTGTTTTTTTTTTTTTTTACTCCGTATAGCTGCAAGCTCCCGATTTTAACCAGGAAAACCAAACAGACTGATCACTGGTGCAGCTTCAGTGTGTCTAGAGTTTCCTGAACATCTGTTGCACTAAATGGAAGTCGAGACCCCCAATGAGAGCTGGAGGGATCCGTGTTTACTTAGACTTTACCTCGTATTTATATCTGTGTGGCACGTACCGAGAGTTTCTGCAGACATTTGTACTTTATACTATTTTAGCTTGTGCAAAACGGAAATTGTGGTTTCTTGTTTTAAAAGTTTAGAGTATTGAGTGCAGAAAAAACGCATCATTGCATTAGTGTTTTCTGGGTTTATCAATATTAAGTTACGTTTTTTTAAAATCTTTTAATGACTGCGATACCCACAGTCCTTTTGTGAGAGACACACAAATACATTATTAAGATAAAACATTATTTCTAAAACTTTATTTACGTTTTATAGTTAAATTCCTGCTTAACATCTAATGCAAACCTCGTAATACCTAAATATTTCCTTTATCAATTATCTCATTTGCGGCCACTCTGCCTAAAGCTCGGAGCGATAAATGCTCAAATTGGATTTCAAACCGAGCCGCTGTGAGCCGACGCTCCCAAATGGTGCTGGGAAGCCCGAGCCGCGAGTCTGCGTGAAGCGCTCGTTCGTGGGGGCAACTTTGTGTTTGACAAACTTTTGGTTTATTGACCACACACAGACAAGACCCTTCCTGTTCAACTGGGGCCTGTCAGCTCGGTACACAAATGGGACTGTGAGAAAGTCAGGCTAGTGTTTACCAAAGTCTTGATGTAACACCTCTGTCCCAGACATCAATGCCTCCACTGTCACTGGGGGCATCACCACAGAGACGTAGTATCTGAACAGCGGACCCTCTCAGGTGGGGTTCCCGAAAGTGCTCGGACTATATTTTTATTTATAGAAACATATTTGTAAATAGCTTGTCTGTTGCCATTATGTATAAATTTGAAGTCTTTTTTACTATTTAAAAGTATGAATATGATGTGTATTAGTGGCAAAGTAGTTTTAAAGTTGTCAACCTCGCTGGCCTACGTTTCTGCAAAATGGCCAAAAATCAATCCATTGTGGACTTTAACCCAGGTTCTTTTATCTGTGCCATATTCATTTATATAGGAAGCTGGTTACGTCTAAGATACTTCTTTTTGTGTTATTATACGTGGGCTGGGGTTGTGATTAAATAAGTTTGTACCTCTTCTCACTCCCTGCAAAGGTTTTGAGCGACTAAGATGGAGAACTTGTCTGATACGGAGCTAACGTTTTAGTTTTAAAACTTAATAGAATGGATGTAGCCTCGTATCCTCCTTCCTTGCATGGAAAATACCTAGTTGAGGTAGTTTGGATATTTAACTGGGAGTCCTGGGTGTCTTCCTTTTTGGAGGTTTTCTCGTAACGTCCAAGTGGGAGGAGACTCCAGGGTCGTCCCAGTTTTCCCTGGGACTGTTATATGTATCCCAGTGGTTCTGGTAGCACCTTGGCTTCCCTCAGGAGGAACCGGAACATGTTGCTGGGTGCTTCAGTTTGCTGCTTCTTGTGACCCGACCCCTGAGAAGTGGAATAGAACGGAAACAAACGGCCGTACAACTAAAACCGTTCGGGGCCACAATCAGTCCCGCCACTCTGTGAATTAGTTGCTTCATCGGGAAGCACGATGATACAAACACTCCTTCAAAGGGGAACTTAAAGCCACAATAGGGTCACAGAGGTCGCCCCAATAATCTCTCTTGATGATGCCCTGCTGATAGAGGGGCAGCCAGGCATCCCCAGTCAACTAGAGTAGAAATGGTCATCCTCATCTTAGAGGCCTGATTACATCTGGCCTCCCTCAGTGCACTCTTTAGTCGTCGGCTTTAACCACCTTCCGAGCATATACTCCCTGGGTGGAGCCCCTGTGGCCTGAGGATCCCATTTTTAACATTTGACAACTCAGCTGTGGGGTGTGTTTCATCACTGCTGAACTCCCCATAGCTTCACTCCCCTGTTTTTTAACACCAGTGAAATGCAGCTTTTGACATCTGGCTTTTGAAGAGAGACAGTTTTCCGGGGGGGGGGGGTTGAATAAAAAATCAATCTCGCCTCAAATCCAGCTTTGATCCGCTGTCCTGGCAGGTAGCAGAGCTCGCTCGGAGACATTTAAACCTTGGAGCCGACTTGTTTTTTTGGGCTGGAACATTCTACCCTTTTTAAAGACAGACAGTAAACGCCACGGTGTTCATGGTGCAAACAGGCCACCTGTGTGTGTGTGTTGTTTGTCAGGCTCCTGTAATGAAGTCTTGGTAAGTGTCACACTTCTGTAATGGGCTCCCCTTAAAGGGATAGTTCACTGAAAAATGAAACTGCACTCATCGTCTACTCACCACTGTGCCGATGGAGGTGGTGGGTGAAGTGTGTGAGTCCACAAAACACTTCTGGAGTCTCAGGGGTAAACTTTTAGCAACCGAATCCGATATAATTGAAGTCAATGGCGACCGAGACTTCAGACGTAATAAAACAACAGCAGAATGCCTCCATACTGCCTGCGTGCAAGCCCCAACATTCATATTCGACTCGAAACGAGGTCATAAGCCTAAATGTCCGCTGATATTTTCCTACGAGGTGCGTTCACTGACCCTCGGACTCACTTTAAGCTTAAAACATGGTGTAAATGTTATCGTTTCGAGTCCAATATGAAGGTCGGGGCTTGCAGACACCTGGGTGACACCACACGAGCAGTATGAAGGCTGTTATGATTTGTTGTTTTATTACATCTGAAGAAGAGGTCGCCATTGACTTTAATTCTATTGGATTCGGCTGCTACAAAGTTTACCCCTGAGACTCCAGAAGTGTTCTGTGGACTCAAACACTTCATCGGCACAGCGGTGCGTAGATGATGAGTGCATCTTCATTTTTTCCGGTGAACTGTCTAAGCATGTTGAACCTCTGCTAAGGTTCGGGGTTCACCCTGACCCTGTAACTGCCCAATCGGAGAGATGTTGCATCTTCAGTGATCTCACTTTTACAAAAAAAAGAATCACAAGTTAGCGGGGGGGGGGGGATTACCCTCATGTGACCGACACTGAACAGAAAAGTTGTTGTACTTAAGCAAAGTCAAGTTTAGCTTCTTTTTTTTTTTTTTTGCAGAAGGCTCCCCCCCCCCCACCTCCTCCTTCCTCTGCGAGACACATTATAAATAACAGTGGCACAATAAACGCCGGCTTGATAATTGGTGCCATCAGTCAAGGAGATGTCAAGAGCCTGGGTGGATCAAGAGTCCTGCTCTGTGCTCGGCTCCGCCACAGGCGACCATGATGACAGCTTGAGCAAAAATTAGCAAGTAAAGCACCGAGCTCGAGCCAGACAACTTGATAACGGGTCATGTTTGAACCACAGCGCTCTCCTTTTGTGTGAGTGGCAGTACCTGGCCATTTTACAGTTCTTCCCCCCCCCCCGCGAGGAAGATAATGATGGGTTATATTTGGTCTTCTGTGGTTCACGCAACTGAAAACCAATCTGTTTTCTTACTGTAATGTCCTGTCGTCCACAAGTCGACAGACATTCGCTTCATTTAAAGATGCTGTCGAATTTGGAAAAGGAAATGAAGCGCTCCAGTCTTCAAACAAAACCTGCGCTTTTGAAAAATGGTTGAAACCACTCGACAGAAATGATATAAAGCTACTATCACACCTTTTTGAAGACTTGGAGTTTTGGGCTGTGGGCTTGTTCTGTGCTCCCTCATGAAGATTAGCAGCGTTGACGCGTTTGATCTCAATCGCTTACAACTGATTCTAACGTGATAAGAGCCGACGCGCCTGAATCCGGCTTTTCCGTTCACAATCTAACCAAACGTGAACTCAAGACAAACACAGTCCTTTTTTAAACGGAGACTCCAAAAAAAAAACCTCTGGTTAAAGCTTAAGCACCGTGTTAATGATTTGGCCACGTCCGTTTGGACTACAACCCAAAACCTTTGCGCGTGTAAACACCGCTTTCAAAAGTGTCTCTGCTTTTGTGTGTGTGGACGAGGGCCCCGCAGCACGGCCACTTTTCTCTGTGTCCGCTGCCCTGCCCCAGGGTCGGACGGAGTGGGGGGGGGAGGGGACGGTGTGGCTGTCCTGCTGAGCTCACTGTGGTGTCAGAGACATGTAAAGACAACACCGAGCAGTTGTGACTGTGGAGGTTGCAGATCATCAGCAATTCCTAACAGCAACTGGTGGCCTCCAGCCGTCCCGTCCCCCCAACAGTTGCTATGACATTGTTTTGTTTTATGTTACGCCAGCCGGAAGCAGTGTATAGCCCCGGCCATGTAGGGTCCGGGGCAGGTTGGGCTGAATGGATTATCCTTTAGTTTTAAAACCTAGTGATGAATTATTGGCTCCCCGGTAACTCATTAACCAGGCTCTCTTCTCAGTTCCCACGTACGGCTTCTTTTGAATACAGTGCAGTGCTGACTTGCAGTGTGTGCACTATTATCACCGGCTTTTTCATTATCACCTCCTCTGTTTTTGTTTTTTTTCTATTGAATCTTTGTTTGCATCTGTTTTTGATTGAGTTCGGGCCACAAAAGTTTGATAGAAAATTCAATATTCATTCTTTCAACAGCTCAGTGAGGGGGTGGGGGTGGAGTGGAGGGGGGGGGGGGGGGGGGTGGAAGGGTCTTGGAAGTTGTATATTTCCATTCATGGATTTCCAGTTGTTGCGTTTCTGTTAGGCATTGGCTGTACCAGGATGTGCAGGCCTCTCATTTACGATAAAGCCTCCCTTCCCTTCCCTTCCCTCATCCCAGTGCTCGTCTCCCAGTCTCCTCCCATGTTCTCTCCTCCCCTCTAGAACAAATGTCATAGTTTCCAGAGTGGGAATGAGGCAGCGGAGGGGGGCAGGGCGGGCACTCGGGAGTGTAACAGGACCACAGCAACTCATGCAGCCAATAGAATCCGGGGGGGGGGCGGGGGGTGGGGGGATTGCTTCCGTAGATGTTTTTTTTTTTTTTTTCCTCTTTCATTCTTTTCTGTAGTTGTCTTCCCCCTGCTCGCTGTGACCCCTCTTTCTCAAGGGGCCCCTCCAGTCTGAGCAGTTCCAGCTATTTTGCTTGGTTTGTGGTGTTTGTGTGTGTGTGTGTGTGTGTGTGTGTGTGTGAGGGCTGGTAGGGTGGGGGGGGGGGGGTTGCGGTCGGGGATTTGGCAGCTCCTTTGATCAGTAAAGCATAAACAAGAGGGGGCTTCAAAATGGGTTGCATTGGTGTGTGTGTGTGTGGGGGGGGGGGGGGGTGGAGTGCTGAGTCAGGCCCTCTCGCTCTCTGGCCTGGGATGGGGAGCAGACAGGCAGGCTGGGATTACCGCAGAGGCCAAGAGAAACTATCCGAATCTCTCACTTCGCCCCAGCTGTTCCAAAAGTCTGTGCTAATGGCGCTTTTGGATCGAATGAACAGCGAGTTGTAGAGAATCAAGGCGAGAGGTGGGGGGGGGGGGACACACACACCCAGAATGTGATTAATGCTAAGGGTGATATTTAGTTTCATTAACTTTATTTTTGTCGTGCATAGGGAATTAATTTGGCCCCATAAACGTAAGTGTTGGGGTGTTGCATAAACAAGCTGCTGGACTTTGGTGCCTATTTGTTTGAGGTGAGGGGGGTCCCTTAAATAGGATGGCTCAAAAAAAAAAAACACACAAAAAAAAGAACAAGTGAATAGTGGGGTTTTAGGTTGTAGCTCAGTCTGTGCCTTTGTCAAGCAGGTGAAAGCTTTGTAAATGTGGCGCCAGATTGTTAAAGCCCCTGACACTCCACAGTGTCCGAGCCGCTTCCAGGAAAAAAGGACCCCCTGCGTTGAGCCCTGGGACTGACCCTCCCTCAATGGAGAGGGTCCTGCTCGGGAGAGGAGGGCTTCCTGTATTAGCTTTCCATCTTAATCAAGCAACAAGTACCAACAAAGCACTAATTATCAATGCCTTCACACAACGCAACACAATGCCCCCCCCCCGTCCTCCCCTCCCCTCCCCCACCCACCCCCCCTCCGCTCCAGTCCCCCAGCGAGGACGAGGCCCGTGAAGTAGACGGAGCAACATTGTTTGATGTCACAAAAGTTGTTTTGAATCCTCGGGGACATTTTTTTTAAAGCAGAAATTTCAAGCTACAGTTCCCAGATGTTTTAACATTGATTTATTTGCTTAACCTTTGTTGTTGTCTTGATTATTCATTGCTTAATTTTGTTATTCACGACGTTCATGAGAATTTCAGGGAAATAAATGAATAACGATGACGGCCCCGTCCACACAGCCGAGTTTGGCTTCTTGTAACAGTCATTTACAGAAAGTTGGACTCAGTGTTTTCATCAAAGAGCTCGTTCAAGCTGCAGTGATTCATCAGCTCCTCCATGTGACCTGCTTTTTTTTGTTGTTTGTTTTTGTTTCAGTGATTCAGACCCTTGTTTGAACTCACTACCGATTTATTCCTGGTTTAAAAAAAAAAAAATGGCGGTTGTTCCTTATTTATTTTGTGCCGTTGTTGTCTCTCTACAGTCACATCGATCAGACCACCACTTGGCAGGATCCTCGCAAAGCGCTGCTCCAGATGAACCAGGCGGCTCCGCCCAACTCCCTCCCGGTCCAGCAACAGAATCTTATGACCCCAGCTAGTGGTGCGTACATGTTCACATAAAAGTTAGTTACATTTTACCATAGTAGCTGCATGATATTCTTCATAAGATTCCTTTTTCTTTTTTTTTACGTTATTTCCAGGCACTTTCTTTCGTTTCTTCAAATATATATATATATATATACCATAGTAGTCGGGAGCTGTCTTGTCTAGTTATTACACGCCACTGAGACTCTGCACCTCCGATCCGTCCATGCAGTTGGAATTTGCCCTAGGTGGAGTAAGACGGAGGCAGAACGTGACAGGTCCTGTCTGACATGTTTGGGAGCTCTGTGACTCACAGATTACAGAGTTCATCCGTCAGCCCCTATCTCTGTATTCTCAAATCGTCACTGCTCCGGCAACCTACGAGTAAATCTATAAAAAAAAAAAATAACAACAACCTGATAGCATATACGTGTAAAACACTTTCTACAATCTACAATATACTGTAATCCAACCCTATTGTTTATTATACTTCTGTCGTGCAGTGTTGTCAAGGAAGTGAGTGAACCAGCAGCGTCTGTAACTTTACTATCTGTGCCTCCTCGTCCTGCAGGTTCTCTCCCCGACGGCTGGGAACAAGCTATTACGTCAGAGGGAGAAATCTACTACATCAACCACAAGAACAAGACCACATCCTGGCTCGACCCACGGCTCGACCAACGCTACGGTGAGTTTGGTGCAGAGCGGTGTTTTGATTTGTTTAGTTTTCAAAGCAAAGAAAACACTGTTTGTCTGATTTTATTAAATTTATATAGTTTTATATAAGTGGGTAAAAGCTACTTAGAATTATAGAACATTTTTAAATTAAACTTTTGGTTTTACTTTTGGTTTACTTTCCCTAGTAAAAGGCTCTAATCCCCGCAAAAAAAAAAAGTAATCGTGTGATTTGATTCTCGCGTGACTCATTTCACACATTTCATCACACGACATTGTTTTGTTTTCCCCCGCGTGACGAGTTGCACCGTTGGTTGTCGAAACCACATTTCACCTACACCCCACCTTCAGGATCTGCACCTAACCTTTTGTCAGCCATTTTAGTGCCGCAGCAACAGCTGAGTTGGCCATTAATCCCCCCCCCCAGGCGCAGCTACAGTTTGACAGTTAGCTTTCAGTGTGTGGTGGCCGGGGCCCGGTGAATTAGTGACAGGGCCGCGTTACATGTGTCGGGACTCTGCGGCCATGGGAATGAGCTAATCCCCCCCCCCCCCTTGTGTGCCAGGAAGGCTTCAAGAGATGAAGGTTCCTGCTTATGTCACTCTGACTCATTTACGCTTCAGGTGCCATCCCTTCATTAAAGCGGCGTTCTCCCGGGGGGAGCTCACCCTGGTTCGCAAAGTCAACATGTGTGAATCAGCACGCAGCCGGTTATCCTGTTTTAATTTTAGCGTTACTTCTTTTTTTTCTGTTCTGTTCTTTTCTTTTTTTTATTTAACGAACCCAAGGAACAGAGAGGGCAGATTTTTCCTGTAAGAAATTGTGTAACCTGCTCCGGAGTTAGCCAGGAGAGTTCAAAACAGAGTTGTAAGGCGAGCGGGGGGGGGGCAGCTGGGAAGAGATGGCGGCTCCGATCGGCGAAAAGCCCTTTGAAGATTTATAAGTCTTGAACACACAAAGCTGCTCGGCCCCTGAAAGTGAGTGAGGGGGGGGGGGACGAGACCATTTTAACTCATTAGATGCCATCAAACTAAATTTTATTCCACCTTTTGAATAAAATCCTCGCCCCATCACAAATCTCAGAGCTCATATTTTTTTAGACGTGTTCCCACGTTTGGCTCGTCTGCTGGTTTTTGTACTTTGTCGAAGTTCCACGCTCTCTTCAAACAACTAAACATTAACTTGTGGCCTGAAGGAAAAAACCCAAATGTTATTCTTTTGAGTCATATCCTTTTCACGTGTTGTGCATAGAAAGGTGCTCCTCTGCATCAGAATCCACTCTGCCGCCGCCATGCAGGTCTCTCTCTCTCAACTATAAGCCAGCTGCTTTGATAATGGAGGCTAATTTGAGCTTTGAGAAGAAAAGCAGCGGAGCGCCTTTAACCGAGTGCTGCTGCCGGCTGCTCTCGCCCCTGCGTGAGGCCCAGTGCGAGCACGGCCCCGTCCTGCTGCTGCTGCTGCAGCTCCAGACAGACTTGAATCTCTGCCAGGCCTCTTTATTCTGTGGTCCAACTCTTAATCTGTTCCAGACCTTTTCAGTCAAAGAACTCCAATGTGAGAGGGGGAGGTTGTGGTGGGGGGGGGAGGCAGGCAGGGAGAGTGAGAGGCAAGGCGAAGGAGCGAGGGGGGGGGGGAGAGAGAAAGGAAAACGCAGACGGGATAAGCATGCATCCTCTTTGAGGTCCAAAGAGGTGGTGAGCAGCGAACAAGCCGTGAGTTCAGAAGGGAGGGGGGGGGGGGGGGGGGTCTGTGAGGGTGTGTTGTTTTTCTGCACATACTACTACTACAGAGGAACAGTAGGAAAACACACACTCTGGGGTGGGGGGGGGGGGGGGGGGGATGTTGGAGCGCACGAAACACAGATTTACTCCGGGAGCGTTCCAGTTTTGCTCCGATGCTTTAACGCTCGCCATTCGTCAAACGCATTCGCCGCGTTATTCCGTCATGTGATGTTTTTCTGCCTCCGCCGTCCGAGTCGGAGAAGTTAGCACCTTTTATTTTTATGGCTGCACCTCCGTGACACACTCGCGGTCGGGTTAAAGGGTCGAATCATATGTTCTCACTTACCCTTCAGAGGTTCTCCCTCATGTATATGTAGGGAGAGTTTATTTTAGATTTCAACCTCTGATATTTAGGCTGCAACACCCTCTGCCCTCAACTCTCAACAAGGCTGAGGAAAACATTTTTAACGGGGAGAAACGGACGGACAGAAGTGCGGCAGATGACCCGTGTAGCGAGCACGTCAACAACATGACGGTTTTTTTTACAACGCTCATGATTCACGGCCCTGATCCTGATGACCAGGATGTGGCCGACATTAACGTGATGAAGAGCGAGAGAAGTTCCATGTGTCATGTGTTCCCCTACAATCTAGGCCGATGTTATGTTCCCAAAAACCTACTTTTGATGATTCACACACTTTGAGCAGGTTTTTGTTGGAACTGAAAGAAACAGGCCCTTTTTTATTGAAGGCTTTTATTTTGAAACTTTTTTGAAATAGCGACACCCTCCAACTGAAAGGATAAAAAAAACACATTCAAAACAAAAAACACTTAAATAACAAACTATATTTGTTATTCAGCTTAATAAATAAGTTATCTTAAAAAAAATATATATATATATATATATATTAGTGTTAAAATAATTCCATGATCGGCTGCTTTCTACTCTGTTCCTTTGTTTCCATGTCCACTTCAGAGCCAGGTCAACACAGGCTGGCTTCACTCAGACCTTACAGGAGTGCGATGATAAACCAGTGTTTGTTTTACCTCCAGACTCTTTCTCCACTTATCTCGCCGCTTGAAACACAACATTTTCCCAAGGGCCTTTTTTCTTTTTTCTTTTCTTTTTTCTTTTTTTAAGACTTGTTAAAAAATCGAAATCAGGCAAATATTTACCGACCTTCAAAGGTGCTTTGCCCTGGTCCCGTTGAGAACTTCCCACCGCCGGCGCACCCTCCTCACCCTCCTCACCTCTACCTGCCCCAGGTGATCTTGTGGTGTAATGTGGCTGCCGGTGTGATTGCGTGATAAGGGGCCTGTGTTGCTGCCTCGTTGTGTTGCAGGAGTGCGTGAAGAAGACAAAAGGCAGACGGCATTAAGTTGTCTCTTATCTGCCTGGCCCACCAGCTATCGCCGCCTGTATGTGCTGCAGACTACTACCCACACACACACCACACACACACACACACCACACACACACCTGCTCTCCGCCTGGACTGGCCTCCTTTTTAAGCTTTAATCTTTCTGGCCCTGGACTGAACCTGTCCTTCGCTGCTATCTCACCCGCAGATGCAATTCCCTGCTTGGATATACCCATTGTTGTGCATAGTTCTCTTCAGCAACATTAGTTATTGTTTGGTCTGGGAAGTGGTCCTTGACCGAGTGGTTCAGAAGAAATGCAGCCGTGTGCGATCGCATTGCATTAGTGGATCTCTTTCTATATTGTACGACCCCCCCCCCCCCCCTTTTTAAAGCATACGTTGCATAATTGTTCTGCAGGAGGATACAGAGTTCAGTTTATCTATGCATCCATCCATCCGTCTGTCTGTCTGTCTGTCTGTATATTTTGTCTCCAAGCAGAACTCGAACAAAGGAAAACCGCAAACTCATATTTACGCACGCTGTATTAACCGGAGTGGTGAGACCTGGGCACGTTGTGGTTTCAGTACTATAAATCCTCTGGGGAGAGAAATGTGAGCAGGCCTCCCGTGAGACAGGTTGTAAACAAGGCAGCGTGAGGCAGGTAAAACTAAACCTCCAGTGTCATTTAAAATAATATTTGCACGGGAGGTCCATCTGCCTTTCAGCAACGTTGACATGTATATATATATTTTCAGACGGGGAACAGTTTGCCTTTCAGACATGCACAAAACAGCGGGAGCTTCTCTGCACACACGCGTTTACAACAGCAACAAATCCTCAGGCGAGAGGAGCAGCAGCAGACCGAGGCAGGAAGTGACGTTTTAGCTCCGCTGCAGAGATCACCTGACGGCGGCAGCTGGTGTCATCTACGTGTTTTCATTTTCTGCGTCAAACTCCTACGGGGGAAAGTACGGAGGAGTTCCGTGCATGTCTGAAAGCAGCTCATGAGTTCAGTGTTATCGGTGACATAAGACCCCAAGTTGTTTGAAACCAGAATTCGAATTAAACGTGTGGTCTGGTGTATCAGTGGATCACTCTGCGCTCGCCTCCCCTCACTCGTGGTCTGCGTCAGAACCGAGGCAGACCCACAGCTGGTTGTCCTGACGGCGGAGGGATCCAGCCACAAAAGGCCTCCAGTATCTGACAGAGATAAGAAGCGAGGAGGAGTGACACACTCTCCTGTGGATTCTGGCTGATGTGTGTGTGGGAGAGAGAGAGAGGAGGAGGCTGCACCGTGGCTGTGTGTGTGGCTGTGTCGGGGTGGGGTTGTCAGGGGAGTGAACAGAGAGCCGGGGGAGGGAGGGAGGGGGGGGGGTGAGATGGAAGGCAGGGCAGGGTGGGGCCTGCAGAGCTTCCCAGGGAGAGCCCTGAGCCGCGGCTCATTCAGCTGGTGAGATAGTGTAAACAGTGATTGAATGGTGATGAGAAAAGGTGCCGGGGCGGGCAGGGCAGCACGGGGAGAGGCGGCCCCGCATGAAGACTGTGCCCTCGTCGGGGCTTTGTTTTGGTTGGTGCTCCGAACGCATAAAGCAAACAGCGCTCCCCATTGGTCCCGTTACCGCTACACCCCTTGTGGTCAAGCACATTTGCTTGTCTGTCTCCACTGCAGTGATAAAAAAACGTGTGACCTACTTTGCATGCATAGATTACAGCATTTGCCGTGGCCCGGGCCTTATACTTGTGTGTTTATTATAGCCTTCCCCCGCTAGAGTAAAGAAAAAAACAAAGATTTCCCTGGGGAGCAGCTGTGTTTTCAGTACACACACGTTTGCTCTGATATTGTAAACATATAGCGAGCTTGTTAGCGCACAATGCAATTACATTTGTTGGCTGAAAGGAACTTTTGAAGCCGGAGTTAAGAGCGCAGCGGTGTTTACCGATGTCGGCCTATTTTAAATTAACCCGGGTCCGATTTGCATAATGTGCTCATATTGCATTCATTAAACCGGCTGAAGTGGCCTCATCAGGCCGGCGTGAGGAGGCCGTCGGTCCCGAGGGATAATCTGCGATTTGTGTAGAAGGAGAGAGAGAGAGAGAGAGAGAGAGAGAGAGAGAGAGAGGAAAAGCACAATGAAAGGATAAGTCATGACTGATGCAATGTACGAAACCAACAAAGCCTGTCTTAGTCAGTGAGTGGGAGGGGATCAGGTCTTACAGGAATAGTGATTGTTTCAGACACTAGGTGGGAAACTTGTATCCGGCCGTCGCTCGTCCCACACAACCTGCTGCACTGGCTCCGCTCTCTTTACAAGTTCACTGTGCCGACAAAGTCGTCCGGCTTGTTGAGCAGTGTTTAAATGCAGCCACGCATTCAAAGATATAGTCACTGGATTATTTATAGACTGCCCGAAGACCTTGCATGGAGTAGTATTATGTTTTTTTGCAGCATCCAATTATTGGAAATTTGAAAAAGAACAGAATGAGGAATCAGTGTAACGTTTCCAAGCTTGGAACCAGAAAATGATTGATGCTTGACGTGAGGTGTTTCTGCCACTACAGAGGAATTCTTCAAATCCGGCGGCTTTACATACATGAAAGACAAGGTCAAAGGATCTTCCTGAGAAACTGCTAGATAATCAATTTACACTATAAACAAGACCGACTCGTTTAAAAAAAAAATCCAAATATCGGGTATCGCAGGTTTAGGGTCAATATCCTCTCGATTTCTTTTGACATAACATGTAGTAACCGACCATTTCTGCAAAGTCTAAACTTACCATTTTAGAGCCTCCTGTGTGCAAAGTTTTAAAAAATGAGCACGTGTTGTCTGTGCACGACATGTTCTACTGACAGCAGTGACTGATCGGATCTCCCTTTTTGTCTCCTCTGCAGCCCTGAACCAGAGGATCTCCCAGAGTGCTCCGGGGAAGGCCGGCCAGCTGCCTCCCAGCATCCACAGCGCAGTCATGGGCAGCAACAATCAGATGCGGCTGCAGCAGATCGAGAAGGAGCGGCTGCGGCTGAAGCAACAGGAGCTGCTTCGGCAGAGACCACAGGTCAGGAATCAGGAGTTTAAGTGTGAACCACAGTCCACAGTCCTCCTTTTTAAATTCACTACATCCAGATTTATATTTGGATCTGCACCAAATTGCACAAACGATATCAGATATCATTTAAATGTGCCTGAGTCTGCCCCCTGATCCGGATCTGTACCAAAGTTTACTGGGCTCTTCCCTGGGTCATGCCCCACCCCTCCACAAAATCTCATGGAAATCGGTTGAATAGTTTTTTGCTCAATCCTGCTAAACAATCAAACAAAGACGAAAAAACAAAAGGTAGTAGAGTATGCAAATGTCACAGGGTCAATACACTTCCAGTGGATCGCAGCTGTGCCGGGGACACCGGACCTGCGGTTGCTCACATGTCGGGCACCAGCAAACTGTTTACGTAGTGGAACGAGTGAATCAATCTGGATTTAAATATGAGTCATAACTCGTAGGTGCAGTGGTGGATCTCCGGCCCCTTTGATGTGTCTTTTATTATCACACACCGCCCTGCACTGAGACGCTGAGTCATCTGCGGTCACTTGATTGCTTCCTAACGGGGATGTGTCACAGGGTGGTGCAGCCCAGAACGACGGTTTACTCAAGGTTGTGTCACAACACCAGAAACACAGCTTTTATGATTATGAATGGCAGCGCCGGGGACTTTGTTTACCATGAGCGTGGGTTGTTTGAAGAGCCCAGTTTAGGAAGTGACCCGTGCGTGCGTGTGTGTGTGTGTTGTGCGCGTGCACCAGGCTGTAAAGGGAGAATGATAAGTTATACCATCCTCACTGAAAGTCCAGAGAGCACATGCACCTTCAACAAACCTGTTTAGTGTCGGGAGAGAAATCTGGTTTCTATAACCGGGGGTATTAAGGGATGAAGAGAAATGTGGTTTGCACAGATTGATTTCTGCGACAGCATCCAGATTTCTGAGTCGCGTCAAACGGGTTTCCGACCTGTTTTTTTTTTTCTACCGAAAGCATGTGTGCATGACAAAGAAGTCCTGCATGTAAACAAAGGTGTTACGAGTAACCGGGTTATACCAGTGCACGTATTCTCATTTCCGTCTTGCTCTCCGAGACGTGACGTGTGTAAAATGGGGATAAATAAAGAATCGTTTAATGACAACGAGGAAATAATTAAAGTTTTACATGTGACGTACAAACGGCTCCAGACAATGAAACAAAGAATGTAAGAAGTAAAAACTGCAAACCTGACAGACGCCTCTATCCCACTCGATTTCCAGTAAACCCCCCAAAAACATTCCCGTACCTTTTAAAGATACTAAACTCGATGTTTGGATTGCCGAGGCCACAGTGTTGTAGAAATAAGAGGAAATAGAGTAATCGTTCAGGCTATAGGCTGAAGTAGAGAGTTCAACTTGGGGGCAAAACCTGCCACACCCAAATGTATTCCACATGGCCGTGGAGCAGCAGCAGCGGCAAGCGTCGAGCTCTGCTGATGCTGCTCAGACATGCACAATAACAGAGCCAGTAAAACCACGGAGGATGTTTTATAGTTTTGTAACCCCTCAGTGCTTCGCAATCCAAATCCAGTTTGTGTTTACGTGTGTGCAAAAAGGGGGGTTTGGGGATCGATCCTGATCAGGGGACCACCTTCTGTAGCACCTTCTCCTGATGAACGTGAAGTGAAAAACAGAAAGAAGGCGTTTAATTCATCGTTGACCATTTATAGTCCGTCTCAACCAGAGGGGGTTCTGGGAGAGATCCTGGAGAGGAAACACTTTTTTAATTACAAAGCGAAAACAAATATGGGGAAGAAAGTATCTCATTACTTAACTCAACGAAGGGCGAATTAAGGCCTTTCATTAATCTTTTTTTAGCCAACCACTTAAATAAAAAAAATAAATAAAAAAAGACGTCACATCTCATTGGTTTTCCTCCTTGTCGTCATTTATGACCCTCAAATCCCAGGAACCGTGACGCCGTCATTTCAGCTTCCTGCTCCAGGGGTCCAGAGGGAAAACACCAACATGACTTCATATCCTCGACCTTATCTGATGCAGCATGTGTAGAAAACAATTGTCTCCAACTGTGGCTGTCCCCCCCCCCCCCCCCCCCCCCCCCTCCTCCTCATGTAATCTGACACTCTGGATGAGGGGGGAATGGAGAGTCACCACGTTGGAAGGCTGTGTGCAATTCCTCAATTTAACGTGTTATGCAAAGACAGCAGCTCCGACATATTTTCATGAAACTGTAGCTGTGTGTAATTAGCCTCCTCGGTTCGGGGCGGGGTCGACCGTGTCGCTCATCGGGGTTTTCTCTCTCTGTCGTTACCACAGGAGCTCGCTCTGAGGAATCAGCTGCCGACCAGTATGGAGCAAGATGGCAGCACGAACCCCGTGTCCTCCCCTATGGCCCAGGACGCCCGCACCATGACTGCCAACAGCTCCGACCCATTCCTCAACAGGTTGGTTTCCACGGATTGTCCGTTTCCGTACGGGCGAAATGGAGAAAGAATTGTTCCCCCCCCCCCCCTCGGCGCAGCACAATTGCGAGACACGCGATGTCCGCGCAGGGGCTCAGTGAGTCGTGTTCGAGGGAGTCTGTGAGCCGGGGCTGTTTGAGTTGGAGCCCCGGTGAGAGCTCCCTCAGTTACACAAGTAGTAAAAACAGAAGGCCAGTCTCTGGGCTTAACCCTCTTCACATGGTAATGACTCATTCAGACCTGCAGCTCTGCAGCCGGAGTTCACTGCACAACGATGACCTCTGGTGTACGACTGCCGCAACGGAGGCGACGCAGGAACCCGGCAGGATTAGATCCAAACTATCACACGGTTTCCACAGCTTGAGGAGTGAGGACACATGGGGCCGAGACTAGACGTGCAAACAGCAGCGATCGGGAGTTTTTTTTTTATTTCTACCTCTCGGTCGCAGCCTGGGAAATAATTCCTGCTCGTCCGTACGAGGACGAAGCGAGGAAAAGGGCTGAATAGCAAGCAGGCCATGAGAACATGTGGTCCAGTCAGTAGACAGGCCGACCTAATCTCCCCTCCTCCCTGTTGCCTCCGCTCCCCTGCTCTCACAATGGCCTCATTCATCCTGCCCCTGCCATACTCTGCCTACATATTTTTCCTCTCTGCTAATTAGTATAGGCTTGTCAAATGTCTCCCTCACTCCCTCCTTTGTCTCCTCTGCCCCCTTTTTCATTGTTGCCCTTTTTCTTTTTTTTTTGGCGTACGTTCCAGCAATCGATGGGCGAATAACGCGCAGCTCGGTTTCAATAAGCGTCGTGGCCGCGAATTAGTCGCCAGCGTCGCTCGCACGGATCTAAGTGGTGAAATGTGCACGCATATATACGGAGAAGATCCCCCCCCCCCTCCCCCGAGGGAACCGAGGCCACACTGTTATTTTTCAGCCTGTGTGCTTTTAATAACCGAGTCTGTTTCTCGTGGGATCGTGTTTTCCAAAGTAGGATTGTGACGATCGTTAAGGTCGTCACAAACTCTGCTTTTATTCCTTTGCAGTTTGGTGAGAATTGAGTTTGTTTGTTTATTAGCGTCTGTGCAGCTCTTTTAACTTTTTTTATTTTATTATTTCTGTTTATTTTCCAGCGGGACTTACCACTCCAGGGACGAGAGCACAGACAGCGGCTTGAGTATGAGCAGCTACAGCGTCCCTCGCACTCCAGATGACTTCCTCAACAGCGTGGATGAGATGGACACAGGTGAGGCTCGCAGACAGGTTTACCGACTGTACGCTCAGTTTGTTAGGAACACCTAGCCAAAGCTAAAGCAGTCACACGTATATGTGAACGTGCAGCGGATATCGAGGGTCAAAGTTCACCAGAGTTGAGCTCCAGGCCACGCCGCGCTTTGCTTCAGCACAGGAGGCAATTGTTTTATAAGCCTCCTGTGACACATAAGCGTATCTGTGACCGTGCTGTAGAACAACGGTTACATATATATATATAAATATATATAAATACAATCAATAATACAGAGCTTTAATTGGGAAAACAAGAGGGTCGGGTGCCGAGGTGAGATTTAGGGTTAAGCTGCTGTTTCAAAGTCGCTTTTTCACCAGATTTTAAATCAATATTTGTTCACTTTATATTCTCATATTTACCTTCTCCATTAAAAAAAAAATGTATTAACTGAAGATAATGTCGTCAATTAAATCCAACCTCCATGAAGGTTATAATTAAAACCTAATATAAATTGGTGTTTAGTGGCGTAAAAAACGTTTTTTGATAACAATTCATCAACAGATTTATAAAAGAAAACGATGTGAAGATCAAACCCGTTTCAGGGAGATCACGTAGTTCCTGCCACTTTTGATCCGTGCTGCATTTTATGAAGATATGTTTTTTTAGCCTATACTGATATAAAAGAGGTGAACGTGTCTGTATAACAATAAAACGTTCAAAAGGAAGCTGCCCATTTGTTAATCATCACTGTAGCATCTCTTCATATCATCTAAATGCAGCAGGAGCCTAAAGTGTTCCAGCCCCTTCGTCAAAGAGTGAAAATCAGATTCAAGCGAACTCCCTTTTTAATTAGCTGAGTGCTAATGCCGGAGTTTATACGCTGAGCTGATAATGACAGTGATTTTTAATTCTCACCACCATGTGGGTAATGGTGCAGCTCTCTCAAATCCCCTGCACGTAATCACCAGCGAGCGGCGCGATGTGACTGGTTCCCTCTCGGCGGCTCGTGTTTACGGTCCGGGCGGTTGACGAGTGCGGTTCAGTTATTTACCGAGCCGACTGCGTCCTCACAACATTCTCTTACCTCGATAATTAAAGTGTATTTTCTCTTCCCGCTCACCAGGGGACTCTCTTCCACCCTCCATGGCGACGCAGCCCAGCCGCTTCCCCGACTACCTGGACGCCATCCCGGGCACGGACGTGGACCTGGGCACCCTGGAGGGGGAGAGCATGGCGGTGGAGAGCGAGGAGCTGATGCCCAGTCTGCAGGAGGCGCTGAGCTCCGACATCCTCAACGACATGGAGTCCGTGCTGGCAGCTACCAAGATCGACAAGGAGAGCTTCCTCACATGGTTATAGAAGGCCCGGGCGGGGGTGCGCCCTTCCTCCTCTCCCGACACTCTCGAACTGCTGCCTGCTCTTCTGAATCATGTGCAAAGGACATTTCAGAGTTGGCTTTTGTTAAACCAAGACATTTTTCGAGCAGCTCTTCTGGATTCTGTCTCGCACGTTGTTTTAAGCACCCTTTTTTTTTAAAGTCTTTTTGAGGCAGGCGTCGTTCTGTCATTCTCACTGGTGGTGCTCCTTTTTATTTGTCTGTGTCTTGCAGGCTGCCCATGACACAATAGCAAGGGTCCGAATTCACACTCGTCCCGACTGGGGCGTCTCCCCTAGAGGTGCCGTCCCCTGGTCCCCTGGTCGCCGCCGCCGTCGCCGCCGCCGCCGCCCCCCACCCCCCCACCACCACCACCACACCACACCCCTCAGAGCGGAGCTGGGCACGTACTCCTCTGCAAAGACTGCTCCTCCGTTATCGCCTGGGGTTCTGCGGTGCCTCCTTTTTTATTTTATTTTTTATTTCTTGCAGCACCACTCTACTGTGTTTGGGACTATTTGCATCTAGCTTGAGTAGCTTTGTATTTTTGGCCTTGTAAGTTTCTTTTTCCTTTTTTATTTTTGTTTTGTATTCAACGAGCCTGAGAAACCAAAAATGATGTATTCGGAAAAAAAGCATAAAGAACAATACTGATTTGGAGTAAAGGCAACGTGTGGCCCAGCTCGGACATGATGGCTTTTGCCGCTGGGGGGGGGGGGGGTGGGGGGGGTGGGTTGAGGGTTGGAGCCTGGGGACCGACTACATTGCTGCTTGGCTGTGCCAGCAAGTCTAAGTTAAACCTTTGATAGATCAAGTGCCTTCAGTTGTATTTTTTCTTTTTTGAGACGCGAGCACCACGAACAATTTTTACGAAGTTTTCTGTACCGCAATAAGCATTAGGCTGCGTTCACGAGCGCCAGCCACACTCTTCCTCTTTCGAATGTTTCAATAATCAGAATTGTGTTTTTTTTTTTTTTGTTTTTGTTTTATAAACACATGAGGGGATTTAGGGAAATAACTTTTTATCTCAGTCTTATCCAAGCCTAATTTGTGATTTTTTTTTGTGTGTGTGTGTGTGTGTGTGTGTGTGTGTTCTTTTTATTTTTAGGTTACTATACATATGTATGATAGCGTAGATCAAACGGCATTTTTGCTTTTGTTCTTCATTTTCTTTCATCGATGAACTTCTACATGTACCGGGGGGGGGGGGGGGGGGGGTCGACTGTTATCGCTGCTCCTCACTTCGCCCGAGAACAAGTCGTCTGCCAGGACACGGAATCGATTCAGTTGTGACTTTTTTTTAAATATTTTTTTTTATTTCATTTTAACAATCTAGCCGATTCATTTCCTGTCTCCTTTTTTTTTAATTTACTATATACATATTGGTGTGATTTAGTTTTTTTCGTTGATCACATGCAGCTTTTTTACTCTCTTTTCCTAAACATTAACCAAAAAAAAAAGGCAGATCTCAAACAGAAACTATAGCTCTTCGATCAATTGTGACAACGTACATTATTATTCTACAACGTTTGAAACCGTCTTCCTGTGAGCACTGGGGGGGCGGGGGGGGGGGCGGCTGAACGCCTCCTCCGTGCACGATGCTGTGCCGTGTGTGTGTGTGGAAATGAGGGGGTTTGTAAAACTACAGCTTGGACAAGTTTGAGCAGGTTTAAGAGTCAAGTCGAGGGGTCGACGCAGAAGGCCGAGGGTTTGACTGACTGGCAGCAGTGAGTTACGTGGATTGTTCAATTTTTTTTTTCGTGGAGTAATTAAGAAAAAATCAGTTATTATCTCAGTCAGGAATTGTGGTGGCAAATTCCAAAGATGTTTCTTTCTTTTTTTTTTTTTTTTTTTTGTAATGCCGACACTTAATATATTTTTGCTTCCATTTTCACCGAGTCCAGAAACGGTTTGATTTGTGAATCAGCCTCTGTATGAACAAACTGTATAAGCTAATGAGGAAAAAAAAGATGTAGGTTTTTAAAGTGTTAACGGGCACGTCTGAGTAGGTCTAGCTGAGAGATTCTTTTATTTTTTATTTGTTTTGTTCTTTTTCTTTTAGACGGTTTTGTTTTGAGTGACTAACCCTGAGATTTAAGGATTTAAGGTTTCAGAACAAGAGAAGCAAGTGTTTTTTTTGTTTTTCTTCATCTTCTATAAGCGCTCACATGTTTACACGCTCTCCGAGGAAGACAGGAAGCCCCGGCGGAGACGACACACCGGCAACACTCTCACAATCATGTCATTTTGATGTTTACACCATGACTACACTACACCTTCTAATTACTGCAGTCACCTCTGGATAATCCGCCTGCCGTGCACGCCCCTCGACGAGGCCTTGCGGGAGGTCACAGTGATTTCTGTTTGCCAGCCGATTACACAATTGGTAGCATTAACTTGATGGAACAATTCTTTTTTTTATTTTGTAGATCTGAGAACATGAACTTTTTTTTTTGTTTTTGATTTTATTGATCATTAAATCATGTGTTGACGATGGATTAAGATGGATAAACAGTGTTGGTGAGAACAATGCAACTAAAAAAAAACGAGTGGTACACTGCAGTGCTTGTATTGCACGGCTACAGAGTTTTTCATTTTTGATGCAATGATGCATTTTGTCACGAACCTGATTTGATGCTTACTTAGTGTGTACGTGTCGGAGCATATTAGCTGTTGACTGTCAGTGTAGCAGTAGAACTAATCACACAAGTTATATAAGGATTTTGTATTTAGAGTTCTTCTGAATGCACATGAAATGATTTATATTCATTAATGATCTATTCATTTTTCGATAGATATGTGCATGTGTTTTTAGAAACAATAAATTCTGTTACATTATATCTCTCTCTCTCTCTCTCTCTCTCTCTCCTTCATATGATACTTTGAAATTGACCTGAAATAAACTATATACTTTGTGGTAATATTTTTTCCCCTGCGTGTCAATTTATTCTTTGTGTTTGGGGATTGAATCATAAACTCGTCGATACACATTTTTAATTTCATGTTTTTATGAGTTTAGACTACACGACTGTTTTGTTTTCTCAGGAAATTTACAAGCAAATATTATAAACATATATTATGAAACAGGATATTCAAGGAAATTATACAAATATGTACAGAATCAATCTAAAAGCCTTTGCTTAGCTGCCCTCTGGGTGTTCAATTCTCTCTGCCCTCTGTTACTCACTGTGAATAACTTGGATATTAATAAGTTTTGTAGCCACGAGGAAACATAACGTGCTAGTACTTGAGATAATGTATGTTGTGATTTGGCACGTGCAAATGATTCAATTTACAAGTACTTTCGTTTTCGTTATTATCTTCTACGCTCATTTGATTGTTGAATCTTTTTTGATAATGGGATAGTTCTTAGATTTATTGCTTGTTAGATACATAAAGCGAGAGATTGCAGCTCTTAGACAGTTTATATTATATCCTCATACATATTTCAGTCATTTATCCCTTTTTTTGTATTGTGACACAATTGCAGAGTCATATTTCCATTTAGAAGCCAACCAACACAATAAGCAAGATGTAGTTACCTACTCCGACTTCTAGAGGGCAGAGTTTGCTCAACTCGACGCCACATAACTTTCGATGAGGACTTTCATAATACACGTGATGAAGTATAACTAATACACGTGGTCATGTAAGTGTTCAGAAGTTAGGTTTAGGGTCAGGATGCTGGGACACGTTAAATCTAAAGGAGTCAAGGAGCAGTTTATATTTTCGGGGGCGTCGATTGTACTTTTCACATTTTGGCTCCAAAACACATTTTAAAAAGTAACTTTCACCAGATTGAAAGCATTATTTGTTAATTTTATATTCACATATTTAGCAAAAAAATTTACTTTTCCAGAAAAACACATTTGTCTCCTGACACTCAAATAAACAAAGAGATAAATAACTATATATATGTAAATAATACACGAGACAGTAGAATTTTAGGGTCAGGAGATAGAGATAATCATTCAGACGGAGCATGGATTAGAATATGTTTGATTATTAGCATTTATATGGATCATGTTAACTTTGCATCACTGGTTGTTCTCCCCTGGTGTCGGCTGCACGTCTCCTCTTCGTGTAGAAGCTGCTGATGTTCACGCACGTCGACGGTTCGACCGTTAAATCGGACGTGAACACATTTCTTCACCGGCGTCGTCTCTGACATTTCTCCTTTGATAATTCAAATAAAAAAAAAAACCACAGCTGGTTTGAAAACACAGTTGCAGGCTCTTGCATCACTTGTCAAGGTTTTTTTTTCCAGGTTTGTCGACAGCGACGGGGAAACGTAAGAACCTCTCGTGGTTTTATGCCAGAATCACACTTAAAAAGGAAATATCTATATGTTGGTATTGTCTGTATACGATGCCTGTGGCAGGGGATCCATCACTCCTCGGATATTTTAAAACTGAAATTGCTCATTATCACTCGATCGGGGACTTGCTGCCTGGAGTTACAAAGAACATGTCACACAATTACAATAACTATATTCTAGTAAAACCATAAAAAACACAAAAATAGGTTATTTCTGTCTTTGCTGAGTCCATTAAAGAGAAAAAAACCCAAACACTGAATTCAAATCAAGTTTATTAATTGCATGTGTTATAATGTTTTAATACTATCCCAATAATTATTAAATATCACATGAAAAAAAAAAAAAAATGAAGGGTTACATTATTTAAACTGCATCGAAAAAACTACCACAGATCGAAAAAGCTTGAACAGTACGTAAGAAAAAAAACAATAAAGAATAACATCTGTGTGTGTTTGTGTGGCAGCGAAAAACGTCTGAAGGTAAATACCATATCATGCTATAGTGGGTGGACACATTGAACTCGGAGATGAACCTGAAAGCAACACAGCAATGTTTTCTCTTCACAGTGTGAATTTGGTTTCTCCTCCTACAGGACAGCACTACAGCTTGAATATGACCGACCAGAACGACAGTGACCGCAAACAGAAGCAGTTTCTTGGGACCAAAGAAATACCAGGAACCGAAAATATGCTGGAGACAGGAAAAAAAAAACAGATTTCACAGTAAATACAATATAAAACAATACAGTATTACTTGGATAACAAATATTGTGAGTTTATAAAATCCCTTTTTTTTTTATCGTTTATTTACAAATGTTTTTCTCCTTCCACCGTACGTACATAACCTCTACAGTTCTGGGCTTTGGGTTTGTCTTTCTTTCTTTTTTTATTTTTTTTTTGCGTGAACCAAAATTCACTAGTGGCTGCCGAGAATCTCGTCCAAATTTATGTCTTTCATCCAGTCGTCGTTCCCGGAGCCGGACTTGAGCAGAGAGTCGATGAAGTCTGAGTCTGTGTTGATGCCGGGGACGGTGTTGTCTCCCTCGGGCAGGAAGTCAAAGGTCAGGCGGCTGGCTCGGTTGTTCTGGTGGTAGCCGGCCGAGCTGGGGCTGGGCTCGGCGAAGTTCCCCGCCGGCACCCTTTGTTCAGGGGAGGCCTGGTTCAGGCCCCCCACCGCCGATGGGGAGCCCATGATCGGCTGGTTGGGCCTGGGCCCCGTGTCTCTTATGGAGGGGTTGTGAGGGAGCATCCCTATGTCCGGCGCCACCTGGTTCGGGGGTCCGATGTGCCGCTGTTGGTACGGATGGTTTGACATGTCCAGCTGCGCGCCCTGCGACTGCAGCGGGTTGGGTATACGCCTGACGCCGAGTCCAGCTGTCAACTGCTTGTTGGCCGAGCCCCACCCCATGTTGACATTTGTCATCAAGCCTCCGAGACCCTGCCCCGGGACCCCCGAGGAATGCAGGTCAGCTGTCGTCCTCTGATGTTGAACGCCTGCTACATTGTTCATCCCAAAGGAACCCGCTTGCCCGTTCGGTCCCAGGAACCTCGGTTTATTCTGATTTAGTCCAAGCGGGTTCTGGCTGTTGTGCTGCTGGAACTGGCCGATGCATGGAGTCGGATGACAGTCGGCGCCGATGCCAAATCTGCGCTCCGACGGCGAAGGAGTCATCTTCGAACCGGGCCCACTCGGGAGGTGACAGGCCATGGACTGCAGGTCGTTCTCGGGGCCATTGCTGGAAGACGGGGACGAGTTCTGACCTAAAGAGATCGAGGAAAACTGGTTATGAGTATGAAAAACAATCACATCGATAATTTATGTCCGATCAGAAATGACATACCTGTGTAGATGTTTCCTTGCTTGAGTCCCACCATACTCCTTGACTGCTTGTAATCCGGGGGGGGTCTCGTGAGGTGCCGGCTGAACTGATCATGAGCGTTGTCTTTGTCCTGAAAACACAGAAAAGTTGCAAATATAAATCAATAATTTCTCACAAATCAACGCTGCTGTCCGAACGGCTCACGAGTTCGCGATCTTACCGGGTTGCCGATGGCGAGCTGTTGCTGGTTGAGCTGCCTCTGCATGGCTGGCGTTTTGCTCGGGCCCTTCTGCTGGAGGTTGGGCGCCGGGCTCGAGGCTGCGACTGGGCCGACATGACCCCTAAGCTCCCATTGATGGGCAGCCTGGGACCGGGAGGAACGCCCTAAGAGGAGGACACACACACACACACACGGTTTCACATTAAATTCAACAGCAAATACGCCTTTTCTCTTCTCAGTGAAAGAAGCTGCACGAGGAAAAAAAACCATGCAATGATGGAGTTTGGCCACGAGAGGGCAAAACTCTACAAGGCATTTTTTAGATCTGTGTCAAAGATGCTATGCAACCTCCAGAATGTGGTCAAGGCGACTCCCTCTGCAGATAAAAAAAAGGGAGACTTGGTGAGAGGATTTTTCTTTTTTGGAGGGTGGGTGGATGGGGGGGGAGTGGGGGAGTGGGTGGGGGGGGGGGATTGCGAGCCCTCCTCCTCAAGGCCTGCGTCTCCCTTGATAATTGAGTCTAAAGAGAGTGGAAAGAATCCCTGAGACAGCAGAAAATGTGTTGCCGATAGGGAGGAGAAGCGCCAGCACCATGACTACCTCCATTTAAGCTCTCCTTTACTGATCACTGTTGTGTTTGGCACGGAGACATCCCCCCCTCCAGAAAAAACCCATTTGGCTCCTGACACTATCGCACTGATTAAAACGTTGTAGTCGGCTGCACTCAAAGGAAATTGAGACATCCACAAAAACTGCTTTTTTATTTGAAATCGTGTCCCGTGTGTGTTTTTTCGCTTTCAAAGCTTTCACCATCTTGGCATTTGAGATGTTACATATCCTTGTAATGCATTTTTTTTTTTTTTTCAAAAGCTGCACACACGCCATCCATACCCTCCAGAAGCAAAGTGCTAAACCGGTCTTTCTTGTGGACACAAGGACACTCTCACCGCGCCGGGGCTTCGGCAAAGTGCAGGCATTTGTCACGAATGAGGTTAATGTGCACAAAATCCCAGTCAACACAGGCTGTGTGTGTACAGTGTCAGTCGTTGTGTTGACTTTAAATATTTCCCAGGGTGAAGTGGATTAAATCCAACAGTGCATTTAGCAGAAGCTATTACTTAGGGAACGGATTCTTTGCCGAGGACGACTCTCTGCAGGGTGGTGACTCTGTGGTCCCGAAAGGAAAACAGAAAGAGAAGAGAGGGAAGTGTGTGTGTGTGTGTACGTGCATGTCTTGTGTGTGTGTCTGTGAGAGTGAGAGAGAGAGAGTGTGTGTGTGTGTGCGTCGGTGAATGATAATGAATGGGGGCTGAAATATGGAGAACTAACGAGCCGGATTAGAGAGAGCGAGGAAGTTGAAACTCATCAGGAGTCACCAGCCATTTCAGAGGAGCTAATATTCAGCTTCCTCGCCCGGGCTCAACCCACACAGCAGACCGAGCATGGCAATGAGGTTACACAGGGACTACAACATCAAAACAGTGGTTTCTCCTGTTACTCTCCGAGGCGCGGTGGCTGGCCCTCGCCCTCGCCCTCGCCGTGAGCCGACTGTGAGAAACCGGGTCCATCACAGACGTTTCCCCCCCAACAGAGGTCCACTGGAGAGGGCTGGTTCCATCGGCCCGCTGTAAGACAAACCCAGTGAGGGGTGTTCTAGCATGTACCACTGAGTAATCCTCTCCTGTCATCCTCATGTGTCATAGAGCTGTTTTCTGTGTTTTTCACCCCCCCCCCCCCCCTCTCATTCTTCACAAGCTTGTTGTAAATTAATACCACATGTGGCTCGGGCCTCGGAGAAGGAGTGGAGTGATTTAGTCTCCCATCCTGCGGCAGTGTAGGCAGCTGACAGTGATCCAGGCCCCAGCCTCGCCGGGCTCTCTCACACGGCACTTCCTCCAAAGTCTGGACTCGGGACGCCGGTCCCCGGGGAGCAGCTCGGCATCTGGACTTGGCCGCGGCTCCCTTTCCCAGGAAACAAGCACTCCCTTCAGCGCGCTGCCGGAGTGACCCCGGGAACAGAGGCTCAACCCTCGTGGCTCAGCTCTCATCCCGGACTGGAGGGATGTGGTGCCACCGGGATGATCAACAAACGCCGCAGAGACGTTATTTACATCAAGCAGAGCTTCGGCTTGAGTTGCACTTACACTTCGGGGGGGGGGGGGGGGGGGGGTGTTTTCTGTTTACGAGAACAAAGTGCTAGTTCAATGGGAATCTATATTAGCTCAGGCTAATCACGAGAGCAATGACGCTCCTGCACAATGTAGGTGCACAAGTCAACACAATATATCACACATCCAGTTGCCTTTAGGCATTTTAATGAAGAATTGCTCAATATTATCTTATTTTTTAGGAAATTGGGTCATTTGGAGTCGTGAAATATGTTTGTTGGCTACAACAGATTATTCAATAATAAATAAAACAGATTTATGCATGAACTATATGCAAAATATGTGTCTTCCCGTATGCTGAGCAGATAAATAGTGTATAGAGACTAAAGGTTATCACGGTTTTCACTCCACCAGATCAGTAGATGGTTAAATCTATAAAACTAGAAAGTGAAATTTATAAATCGGTCCTGGAGGCGGTTCCAGTTCCACAGTATAAATCCAATCTGCATTGTGAAAACTTGCTTTCTTTCCCCCCGCATTATTATATTATATTACAAGGAGGAGTGAATAACTCAGAATACCTCAGTTCTGAGCCAGGAAAACCACTTTGTTACTAATATTTCTCAAAGATGCCTTTTCGGCACCTGCGTGCGTAAAGCTCCGAGGCATTTCCTTACCAGAAAAATTGCAAACAGATATGGGAACACGTTTGGATTCCAGGCGTCATAAATAACGACAGCCTGAAATTATTATTAACACGTCAGGGTTTTTTCTCTCTGTATGCGTTTGTCACTGTAGCTTAAATACACAACATGGCTCCACCGCTGGAGTGTGTCCTTGAAGCAGCTTCGCCCACCAACCACAGCAGGTTTCATAATGCATCAGTGTCCTCTACTTTCTCCTCACTTCCCCTGAGTGAGGTGTTTTTCTCTCTGTGTGTGTGTGTGACGTCATGGTTTGAGTTTTGCCGAGTGGTGGGTTTGAATTCTGCAAACGATTATTTCAACTGCAAAGCTGTTTTATTTCTTCGGCCCCTCTCAGCCGGAGGAAGCCCCGAGTCCCTCTCACTGGGGGGAGAATCAGGGCCACTCTTTCAGGACCTTTTTACTTTTCCAGCATTACTAATTCAATTCACTGTGGGAAGAGACTCCTTTTTTCTTTCTCCTCTCTTGTGAGCTGTCGCTTCCTCATTAGCTGGGGACTTTTAACCCGTTCCTCGCCGACAGCACAAGACAAACACCGGCTTTCAGCTTCTTTCAAACACCTCCCTCTTCACGTTTCCCTTTACGCTCCTCCCCTTCACGTTTGCATGTTTCATTTGTTCAAAACCCCAAAATGCAACTTTCCTTCTTTGGTCTCGCCCCTCGTGAACTCCTGCCCGAGCCTCGTGTCCTCAGCATCTAAAGACCAGAGGTGACTGAGCTTTTTTTACTTCCAGGAGCTTCGGGCTTTGAAAACCTTTGCTTTTCTAAATAATTGATCAAATTCCATTCGAAGCTTTTTCATTAAGCTTCTTCCAGCGTCTCTTCCATTTCCTTTTCACCGCTGTGGCTTTTTAATTATGCACCATTTTTATTCTGATAATTTCAGATTTTTTAATATGCTGCATTGAGTTAAGAAGGACGGAGATATCATCATTAGTGATTATCAGCAACGCCTCTGGTGTCGCTGATATTGAAGCCGAAGTTACTGCTAATGCGGAATTCTTTTTGATTAAAAAGAAATTGGAACTCGGGCAGCCAGGGGTCTCCCAATCAAATCCATAACAAAAGACCCGGTTTGATGATGTCATGAAGCAGCGTGGGATCATGGGAGTTGTTGTCTTCACCACCCTTGAGGATGAAAATCGACCTTAAACAACTCTGATGAAGATCACGTTCACGGATGAGGTTATGAATCAACGTTTTATTCACATTTATGCAGCAAACAACAGTGAATAATCGTTTCTTACTTCTCTATTCATCGTTTTGCACTGGAAGTTACAGCAAAGAAGAAGGTAAGAACGTTACCTTGAATAAAATTGGGGGATTTCTGTTTTGTGTTTATTCATTTTAATGAAGAATTGTTATAGATTATATATCGTTTAGAAATGGGGTCATTTGGAGTTCTGGAAAAATACAGATACCGATTAATCAATAGTTTAGATTTTAAAGAGCTCAGCCTCCTAAAATAAATGTGATGATGAATATATTAGTAGAGACTTTAAAGGGGGGGGGGGGGGGGGGGTGTTAATACATGAGCGTGCACAGCTACATGTTGTGCTCAAGGAGTAAATGACTCCCTGGTAGTAAAACAGGTTCTGTTACACCCATGCATGATGATGTATTTGTCATCCCATCTTGTTTACTTCAATGTCTGCACGGCTCCCCACCCCCACCCCCTCTCCTTCCTCCCACCCTCTCCCAGTCACCCAGGCACTTGCCTTGATCTGTAGAGGTTACGAGAGCTCTCTTGTGTGGCTCGCATTATCATTTCACACAAAGACGGCTACAGATACTGTTAGTGCAAGAAATGAAAGGGGGGTGGGGGGGGTGGGGGGGAACGGCCTAAATCTCCCCAATCATAACAAATCAGTGATTCAACCTCCGGCACCAGGCTAAGCAGATTACTGTCATTTTCCACCACTTGTCCCTTGTAGCTAACAACCTCCAATTAGCAAATCCCGCTGTGCATATCTGTGCCCTGACGGGGAGCTACCATGACAAGCAAAGAAATTAGAAGTCCTGCATGTTAATCTACCGTGGTCTGGCAATCTGTGTCATCGTCAAAGCAGTTTCGGGGGGGGGGGGGAATACATATTCAACAGCAGAAAAAAGGGCAGCGACGGGCAGCGAGAACAATGACAAGAAAAGTCCCACAACAAACAGCCGCCGCGCTGTGGACTGCTGCGAGCACACGGAGGATGTCGACTTGACGAGGAGGACGAGAGCGAGTTTGTTGGATGCGCTGCGAGTCATGTTACTACACCTTCAGCAGAGGATGACACCCAGTGCTGGTACTTATTTTATACATAGAGGAATAAACAACACACAACACATACCACTCAAAACAAAAAGATAAATCATCGAGACGAATCTTGAGATTGATGGAAATTAACTTTCAGCTTCTCACATTTGTAATTAGTCAGATTTGCAGCATGTTTGGTAATAAAAGATCAGAGCTGCTGCCATTAACCAAACGCTCATGATTTAATGACATCTGCTGTGTTTGTCATCGTGTGATGAAAACCTCTTAACGCCAATGATCATTTTTTAAATAAAAAATGCATAAAGGAATATTCTGTGTATTTTAATTGTGACTCGTGATGACCTAGTTTGTGTTTGGTGTTTTTAAAGCTATCAAAAGAAATGCAAAGCAGATTTGTTTGAACTCCTTAAAAGAGAACATATTGTGCTTTTTAAGTTTTTCTTTCAAGTGTGTGATATTGTGTTCGTACAATTTCTGCAAAGCTAAAAAAGCAGCAGAGGGAGCTCCTTTTCCCCACTGCCCCTGAACGCCTCGCCTCGTCAGCAGCATGGCCAATACTTGTGACATAACGTTGTCCCACATTTGCATAATGTACACATCGCCGCCCGTCTGACGGAAATTGTGAATCACTTTAAACTGCACTAACCTCTATGCAAATACAGTTTAAAGGATTGAATGAATAGGCATGTGAACCTGAATAGGAGCATAACATGTCTCTTTTTCAAAGTTTGGAGATACAAGGTTTCATCTAGTAATATATATATAAAAAAGAGATTTTGAATGGAGCCTTTACCTGTCTCTGTTGTGCCAGTTTGAACGGCAGCCCGGCAGGAACAGTCTTGGGCTGCAGACAAAGGGCCCCTGACGTGGAGATCTGTTGGTTCTGGAAGTGGAGACTCGAATGCGGCTGATTCTGGCACGTCGAAGGCGACTGCTGCTGCTGCTGCTGCTGCTGGGCTGAAGTCTTGTTCACCGAGCTCGTCATGATGGACATCGGCTGACCCCCGGCAGAGTGTGGCGCTTTGGGGCTGAAGTGCAATGTGGGCTTGGTGCTAAGAATCTTCATGTCCAGGTGATGGGAGCCGCTGTGGCCGTTTGACTTGAAGAGGCAGTTGTTGATCCCTTTGCTCTGGGCGCCGATCCTCTGCTGGTTAACCTGCGCCGGGCCGGAAACCTTGTCCTGGGGGAAGGTGCTGGTGGAGGAGTGGCTGTTCATGGCAGGAGCCCAGCTGGTCAATCCCACAGGTGGCGGTTGGTGGTGGTGATGGAGCAAAGAGCTCGGCTGCTGCTGGTTTGCTGCCATCTGCTTCAGCTGCTCTGCGTGGGATATTTCTGGCCAGCAGGGCATGGCTCTGGGGTGTCCTGCCGGAGTGTTGGGTTTCTGCGTAGTGGTGGTGGAAGAGGTGCTGGTCAGTGTGAACGAGGGCCCTGCCGAGGCCGGGCGAAGCTGTGGCGAGCCGCCGTGAACCTGGCCAAAATCTGGGGATTGCTCCGTCTTGATGGGCTTGTCCATCAGGGAGCACAGGCTGGCAGCTGCGCCCGCTGAGCTTGGCCGACCTAGATCCAAACCGAATGTATCATCCTGTTTCAGCATCTTCTCGAACTCCAGGTCGTTCAGCGGGGACACTGTCTTTGTCAGCTCATCAAACAGATCCTGGAGATCTGGGTCAATCTGACTGCCACATTCATCCTTGAAGTCAAAAATCATCTCTGTGTTTGATTGGCCGCACGACGGGACTTCGATGGGCTCCTTTTTCATTTCCTTCAGGGTCATGTTGAAGATGTCGGACCCCACTCCGTGAGGCATCATGTAATTCTTCCTCTGCATGCCCATGGCCGATGACCCTTGGAGAGAGTGAGACTGGGTCAAGTTATGGTTGCAAGGCCCATGTCCCAGAGCGCCGGCGTCCATGCGGACCCTCTTATAGTCCGATCCCGAGAAACCGCAGGATAACCCGTTCTGCTTTGGTATGTGTCCCGGTGCATGTCCCTCGATCTTTCGTCGCAGAGATCCTTGGAGCTGCAGAAGACAAGAGAGCAGAGTTTTAAAACCTTTTCTGAAACAGACACAAAACCCCTTCAGTTTTTATTTTGAGACCGACCCTAAGAAACCCTCGTCATAACCGGCCTTTAAGTTCTTTACACTCGATTCCTGTCAACCGATTTATATTGTGGCGATAGTTCTGTGCATTAAACTCCAAATCCAGTTCAAAGTATCAGCATGTAAATGAATCCAATTTCACGATTTGCTCCGAGGCCTGTAGATGCAGTGCACTTGACAAACTTGTGCAATCTAGGAAGATTACTTTTTTTTTTATTAATAGACAGTTTCTTTCTTCCAACAGAGCTTCAGACTGAAGTCACCCGGTCCCATTGCACCGTTGAGGCCACGCAGACACACTCGGATGGAGCTTAAAATATATAAATGTGTTTAACGACCTGCAGTGCAGCGCAGCGATGAGGGGGAAACGCTGCTGCAGCACTTAGAAACGTTGTTTTTTTATATAATGTAGTTTGAGCGCAGCGCACGGGCTGAGAAGATAGTTAGGAATCTGATACAGTCGACAGACCCGAGAGAGAAGAATAGGGTCTTTGTCTGTTTCCCCTCATTTGCATACATTATATCTTCATCCATTGTGCTTCCTCAGATTGCAGAGGTTCTCCTTTGTGGCTGAGATTCTGCTTAACATGCTGGTGCAGATATCTGGCTTCCTTTTGTCCTAACTCCGTGTTTTCCCATTTAAAAAGGTACTAAGCACACGGCGACGACTCACAGCTCCGACCAACACCCCCCAGTAAAAGCATTAAAAAAAACTAAATTCTCCTCTGTGTTATCAAAGTGAAAAAAACAAACAGGATTACTCATATTTTCAGATGTTATCGTCGTGTCAATAGAATAATCGTTTCCTTGTGTCATCGTCAACAACTCGCTGAGAAAGAAATTGTTTACGCAGCGGGACAGTGTTGTATACACGTTTTGTGTCATTTATCTGACCATCTTTTAATGTGGCGCCTGCATGGAAACCAAATGACTCCGATCCGACGCCGACCTGAGAGAGGAGTATCAGCGTGATGCATATTTCACTGTGGGAACAAATTTGAGTCATCTCCACCTGCTGGCACACATTGCATTAAGATGATTCATAGCCTGAGGGTTTGGAGCGAATCCTGTACTTCACTACATGTTCTACTCCAGCTCGTGTGTGAGTTACTTCTGCTAATGGTCTCAACAACGGCTCAGAGACGGGCCTGCACGCTCACATTTTAATCAAGGCACAGAGGCGTCTCTGCCACGGAGAACGTTAATGGAGAATCTCTCCAGCTGCAATTAGCTCTTTTTTTTCTGCAGAAGATCAGACTCCCTGCTTTTTTGCCTTGAGCTTCGTGAGTGCAAGCATTTTTTTTTTCAAAAGGATGATTAACTTCCAGGTAAACATGGGGGTTATTTTAGTAAACACGTGCATGAGCTCCGGGACAATGACCGATGTGAAGGCATAACAAAATAAACCATTCACCAGATCCCACTCGGCCAAACACAAAGGGGAGACTGATGTCAAAGTGAGAGTGGCCGGTTTGTTTCCTTTATTTCTTTTTGCCAACAACATGTCGTCACTGTGTGGAACTGCAGCTGGAGGCAGGATCCTGCTTCTGGTTGATTTACAAACCTCCTGACATCTGAAAAATGGAATAATATTCTGTCTGTGTGCAATAAAATGTTCTTGTTCGACATGTGACTCAAACATGTTACGTGTCTTTGGATGCAGGGAACAGCGATTGTGTTATAACATGGCAATAATTAAATGAAATGAATGTATAAATTGGGACAGAAAATCTTAGTTTCATGTCTTTATTATTATTATTAGTAGAATAGTACTAGTAGTACTAGTACTATAGTAGTATAGCAGTTGTAGTAGCTTCCTTTTAGTATGACGTATTTGGTTGTACTATGTATTTATCGGCTGAGCCATAATAGCTGTACTACTTATTATGTATGTGTATAATAATACATATCACAACATT
Organism: Reinhardtius hippoglossoides; assembly: GCA_006182925.3. Lineage (NCBI taxonomy): Eukaryota > Metazoa > Chordata > Actinopteri > Pleuronectiformes > Pleuronectidae > Reinhardtius > Reinhardtius hippoglossoides. The sequence goes on from CM031673.1 coordinate 3,709,100, forward strand.
TCACCTGATTGATTATAGCAATAATTTACTTGATTGATGAAATTAATATATAAATGCAGTGTAGGAATAAGTAGTAGTAACTGTTTTACATTAATAATTAACATTTTCATTATTATTATTGACAATAATGATAGTAGTGCTACGTATTTCATATACTCTACTTTTCTCATATTATATATTTATTACCTATTTACACACACACACACATATATATATATATATACACTTTACTTTGAGATGTTTTTTTTACATGTGTATAAACTGCACTAACTAACTTTTGTGTTCTGTGTCTTATTGTTTTTGTCTGATTTATTCAGCTCTATTTTTATTCTATTCTATATTTCATCCCCCATAGGGATCAATACGGCCGATCTTACCTTTTACCCTTTGTATAGTGAAATAAATAGATATAATAAAAGCAATAACTTATTTGAAGTGGAATAAACTTTGACACAAAAGTGAGGCTGACTTGAAAAAATCCCTGAGACGAGAGAGAGAGCAGGGAATCTTGTCCGATGATGTAATGGCAGCCGGGTCGGATGATGCCAGCTCAGAAAATTACAGAGACACACATACAGTTCAAACTTGGAAATGTTCCATGAGTTCATCTACACTGTGTTTCATTCAGCAGCTCCCTTTCACCCTCCTCACCGAGGTCCAGACTATTAAGCGTTGTGCTCCTCCACACATTACTGGACATCTGTTTTTCTGCAGAACCAGATGAAAACAGGCCCTTCCAGTGTGTGTGTGTGTGTGTGTGTGTGTGTGTGTGTGTGTGTGTGTGTGTGTGTGTGTGTGTGTGTGTGTGTGTGTGTGTGTGTGTGTGTGTGTGTGTGTGTGTGTGTGTGTGTGTGTGTGTCTCTCTCTCTCACTCTCCTTCTGGAGAAGACAGACAGGAGTACTCCTCGTGGTTCAAGGCACCGTCTGAGCAAACACATCATGAATAATGGAACGGACAGTGGATGTGTTGCAGAAAGCCATTGTGTGACAGGGTAGTCTCGCTAGTGCCGCTGTGCCATTTATAAAATGGACTGCGGTCAAGGGCAGTTCTTCATTCAGAATTCAAAGCAGAGGCTTCTAAAGACGTTCTGCAGTTGGGGCGAAGGTCAGATCGCGCCTGCATCAGGATGTTACCGACATTCAAGTTTAAAATAAATAAACACACAAGCTCAGACACTTGTTAAAAATAATTTCCGACAAATAAAGGAAGGTCCTGTTCACGCGGCGCTCAGATGTAGTAGCCTCCTGGCTGACCTGAAATCCTCGTGACAGATCTCCAAGTGATCTGGAAATAGATTTTTTGATTAACATTTAATGAGCTTAGAAGCTCGGAATCACTTTGAAAGTGACTCCTGCTGCACGAGAGGCTCAAACGTACATAGTATGTATTATATACCCGTCATCCTGGAGATGAAAGCGTAACGGTGTTTTTCTGGGTTGGTAAAAAATGCTAATTCATCTATTTTCTGAGTTGGTAGCGAGCAGAACGTCCATTTGGGGAGTTCAGTGATACAAAACCAGGCTGACGAAATGATTTCTTACTGGAAGTTGGAACATTTCATCCAAATTTTTAAGGATTTGAACAAAAGTCCCTTTTCAAACAACCCACTTACACCAGCAGACACCTATATACCTGCTGTTTTTGGTGTAACACTGTTCAACTCCTTTAATTGACCTACTAGTGGACACACAATCACATTTAAAACCATATTAATGACTGAATCCAGAATAGATTTTTATTATTTTCAATATTTCCCTTCCTGCTCACTGATCCCCTTTGACAGTGGCAGCGAGGAACCTAACCTTGGCCATGTGAACAGAGGCTATCTATTCCTGGGAGCTGGGTGGCTGGTCGCTCGTGTGTCACGCTGAGCGGTGTGGTGATGCTGAGCACTGTGGATGGAGCTCCGGGTGAGCCGCAGCACCAGGCCTCCCGGTACCATCTGTCACACCGGTGGCACAGCCCCTCAGAGCCGCGCCATGCTTCCAGGGTTGGGTTTGAAAAGTGTTTGAAGGTTTTTTTTTTGTGTTGCCTGTGCATGTGTTTTTGCGTACAAAAGTGCGGCTCCACAAAAAAAAAAAAGCCCGCGCTCGCCAGCCTTTAATCTATTCACCAGAGTCCCGAGACATGTTGTAATCCGCTCCCGCAAGAGTTAGAAACCTTCCTCTCGGCATCTGACATGGAAAAAACAGCCCCAAAATAAAAGGAATAAATAGCGCTATTGTGTTTCTAGGGAGACATAATATTTATGCGGTTCTGCAGGTTGTGCACGGTTACAGGAGGGGATTTCAGCTCGCTTATTGCCAGATAAGAAACAAGAGCCCTCTCAGTCCGGTGCCAATGATCAGCTGTCATGCAAAATTCAGCTATCTGCCTGAAAACAATGTGGAGGGCTTTGTTTAATTACAGGGTTTCTGTCTGAAGCTGTAAGCCGTGACAACACTGTAAATCCAGGGAAACGGAATCAAACATCCTGGCGAACTTGACATAGTTTATAATGGAGGCGGGGGGAAGCTGAGGCTGCTCCAACAGAGTTTTCAGAATAATTTATTTGAGTTTAGTTTCAGTCACATCAGGTCAGAGGGGCGAGTTTATGTCTTTGCCCCGCGTCTGTGTGTTTCTCTGTTGGTTTGTCCGACAGAACGGATTTCTACGAAAACTCCGGGGAAGGAGTTTGTTTGCCTCCGACTTACAAACAACGCCCCAGGAGATTCTAAGACGCGTTCGCGACAACACAGGAGTCTCTGGTGCACTCGGGCGATGCAGGTGCAGCAGAGACACAGGAAGTAACGTATTACATCTGCTGCTAACAATCAGATGTTTTAGTTTAAAGCACATTAAAACTAGCGTCGGTCTCTTGACATCTTCATTGGTGTCTTCTATAGGAATGGCACTGCTTTTTCAGATATATTTGAATCGTGTAAGCGTCAGTTGTGCGTCCATCACGTGTTCGACACGTCATCGACACGTCCACTCTCTCACTGTTAGTCCTGTGGAGGATCTCCTGGGTTTTTTTTCACGTCGGCTCATGCGGACATTCTCCGGAGTTCTTACTAGGAGGCTGGGCAGAGAAACTACGGAGAGAATCTGGAAGCTCTCACTCAGACATTTGCGTTGTCTCCGACGAGCCCCCCCGGAGAATGTCAGGAGATTATCCGGAGTCAGTGCAGGTCTGAAAGCAAGTTAACGATAGAAGATATAGAGCTTTTCAAAGAATAATTAATGGATCTTGATAAAAAACTATCAGGCATATTTAGGGGACTGATATTAATGTGTGTGTGTGGAATTATGAGTCTAGTTACAAAGTCTTGGCTTGTTTTTAATGAGAATACAATATGTACAATATGTTTTTATACTAGGACACAAACATGCAACTCATCACAGAGTAACAATTGAGCATTTTTAGTTTGACTTCATCAGGATCCCTATTAGTTGTTCTAATGTGTGTTTATCTTTAAGCTGTACACTCATCTTTAAGCCGTTTAGCTCTAAGCCTCACGTACATGTAATTTAAAGAGATCAGCAAGGCACGGCAAGTGATGCTTGTTGAGAGATGCACAACAATAAATAGTTATTTATGAAATCTATATCTAAAACATACGCCATGCCAACACAAATAGTGTTTTTATGAGAATCCAGCAGCTCGGCTCTTGTAAATCTTGGCAGCTACTTGCAGCATTAAATGAAAACCTTTTCCGAGACGTTTTAGTGGATGAATTAGTCCCTGACAAAGTGATAACATCGGCGGGTTTGATCCTTCTTCACACCACAGTGAATTATACACATACATGTTACAATCTTTTTCTCAAAATGGAACAACAGAGGAAACACATTTAACATGTTTCACGTGCCGTGAGGCTGCGCAGGGATGTGAGCACACAGGATCATAGTGTACTTTCCTAATCAGGCTGGCGCGTGTTGGGACAAAGCAGCACACTGCAGAGGTGGGCTACTTTTGGCTCATCAGCACTTTGCATCCCCACACTTCCTGACACAGTTGTATTAGATTGAGGCTGCCCTCCAGAGAGCCGGCAGGAGAGAAGGATGAGCAGCAGAAGCAGCAGCAGCAGGGAAAAAGGAGAGAGAGAGAGGAGAGAGAGAGAGGCGGCTTTGTGGCCGCCTGTGGGAAATGGGAAGAGATGATAAGAGCTCCTTTGAAGAGAAATCAGCCATTATGTTTACTGAAGGCAGATTTTTTTCAACAGTTACTGTGGCTCAGCTCGTCGTTCCACGGAGAAACTTTGCTATTTTAACAAAAAAAACGCAGCTTGAGCACAAAATAAATCCTTTCGGAGTCATCGCCGTTCAAATATCAGCTCTCCATTATCCAAACGCACAGATTAAAGCCAGTATTCCAATCAGCCCCTGCTTTGACGTGCCCTTTAGACGAGTTTAATATGATATCCCCGAAGGCTAAAGCAGCTCCGGCTTCAGAGGAAAGTATGTAGGGGGCCCCTACAAAAAAAAAAAAAAAAAAAGAAGAAACAAGCAAAGCTGGTATCTCTGCAATCACCGGTCACTGCACACCCATTACAATGATGAGAGAGCTTAATTGAGGGTGACAAGGTATGTGAGGCTGCGCTCGGACAGTTTGAGTCACCGGTCAAACGGATTTTTAATACAGCTGCGGCGTTTTTCGTTTGAATCTCTAAATCACAAATCGTAAGTGGCCTGGGCCGACCTATTGTCGATGCTCCTGTGAGGTACAAAGAGTCCGAGAGCCGCGTAGTTCCTGGCCCTCTGATTCAAGAGATGACAGGACAGCAGTGAAGTGATCCTGTGAACCAGCGTGTGTGGGTGGGTGTGTGTGTTTGAGGGGGTGGGCGGACTCTTGTCAAGGCCTCGCCGCAGTAGCAGCTAGGCCACGCCACTGCAGACGTACCACAGGTCACCGACATCGCAGTGACAAGCTGTCACATCACATACACCCATTGCCATGTGGCTCACAGAGCTCCTGACACCGCTGTCGCCTCTCATCTACATGTCATTCTCCACCACGGAGACGTTAGCCGAGGAGGACCGAGGGGCTCCCAGGACTCAGGAGCGATCCCGCGCGGCACGTACCGCTGTGGCTTTCAGAGTAAGAGGGATCCCTTCAATAAATGATTCAAAAGCTGCAAACGACATCGGCCACAGAATCATTTGCAGGTTTTAAAAGGAGACATGTTTCGCTTTCTCAGGTTTTCTTCCCTCTCGAGAGCGGAACAGTGACAGCTCACTTTGAGAACGCCTCTGGTTCCGGAGGTAAATCTCCCGTTCATTTCTCCCGTGGACGTCTCCTGGAAACAGGCCGAGCAGCTACAAGATGAATCGAGACCATGAAGCATTTGACTGCATAAAAATATTGGAAAACTGATTAAGTATGGAAGGTACGGAAAAGGCTCAACATCGCGACTTCCAGCATTATGCTTCTTGAATTTAACGTTGTTTTTAGTATAGTATTGCAATATATAGTTTGTGTTTTATGTGTATAGTTTATAATATACCGTATAGTATAGTAACCTAGTGTAGTAGCATGTTAGAAATCGTGTTTGCTCTGTTGTGAATTATCTGATCAAAGCCGACATGATTTAATGAGGTAAACATTTCCATGGTAACAGCAAGCTCCACCAATCAGAGACGCCGCGACCACACCTGGGGATTGTGGGTAGTCTAGTATTTCTCTTTGACATCGTGAATAAAACATGTTTTTTTCTCCGAACACAGCTGACATCAATACAGACTTGTGGCTTCTACATGAGCATATAAAATTGTTTCACAGTCTCTTGGCCTGTGGTGAATCTACCATGGATGGTTAAATTAATGGGAGTTTTACACTGTTGAACTCTGTTGTGTTACATACGTGCATGTGAGTTTGTCCTCGCTCATAAAACAGAGACAGGGCCGATGGACAAGGAAGACCAGAGCCAGACATCCACAACCGTACAGGATCTGATCGTCACTTACATACGTGCTAAGATGTTACTGTAGTTCAAAGGGTTTCATTCAGTTGCTTCAATTCTCACTGGTGCAACAACACTCAAGTTGTGGAAACACCCTCGATGAGCTCCCGCTCTCCCGATCCACATCTGAAGTGTTTCACTCGGAGCACTGAAAAAATGACACATGATCTATCGCCCATGATGACATGTTTCTTTCAATTGGTGCATGTACTTAAGTGTGAGAGGCAGGAGGTGAAAAACAATTTTCAGCCTGGGAAACTGCTCGAGGGTGTGGGAGGGTTCACATAAATCAAAAACCTTAAAGGGCTCTCACCAGCAAAGTCTTAAGAATAAGAAACTAACAACCCTCGCAGACACCAGAGGTCACTGTGAGCACGAGAAGATCAGATGGAAATGTTCAAGTTAACAATGCTGGATGCACTGTGAGGATTTACAACATTAGAGAAGGTGAACCTGGATAACAACAGGAGTGTAACCGGAGTCTTTAGGAAACCCTGGAGCTAACATGACGTGATGGGTTAACATATCAGCAGCTCTGGGTTCCATGGCTGTCTTTTCTGTTTGACTATCACATTACAGAAAAATAAAAATAAGTGCTTAGGTGAAACCAAGGCATAAAAATGAGGCCTGGACATAAACTGGCCGATGATTTCCCTCCATTAAAAAACGAATCCCTTGTTAAACCCGTCTAAAGCACGACAGGCATGTTTGTAGCCTTAAAAGGCCATTGCCACACAACCGCAAGCACCTTTTTCCCAGCAACTGTCAAACACAGGGCCGGCCTCCGGTAATGCCACAGGAAAAGGCCCATAAGCAGGGAACAAGTTCCCTTCCTGTTTTCAAAGACGATTCCTATGGCATGCAGAGCCGTTTCCTGCTCGCTAGGCTCATTTCACCATCTCAAACATCTGGCTGCTCTTCAGCGTGCAGCTGCAGCACGGTGAGAGCCAACAGTGCCACTGCTGAGTTGAGAAACACAGTCGTTGCAGTCATGTCTCTGGACACTACAAAGAAAACCAACTTCTAACTTCACTGTGTTATCAAAGGCTTCCTATTAGTGTGAACTGTTCAGGATCTGCAGTAACTTTAGATGAAATAACCTGTAATTGTGGCCAGGGCTTGAAGTAATGACATTACTTTCACTCTTGAAACTGTATCAAATAGCTTTTTTTGTGTGTACTACTTTTAAAAAACAGTGACCTCACTCTTTTAACTCAAGGATAAATACAAAAGTGACGTTGTGAAGCTGTGATTAACTTTTTGAGCCAAATCAGCAGCGGTAGCAGAACAGAAGCGGCACCACCCGCCAAAAACATCCCCAAGTGGACAAAATCGAACACGCCGGCAATGCCGCGTGACCAACAGGTGCATGCTGGGTCCGCAGCTAAAATGTTAATGGTGAAACCTTCAACTGGGACTTTTATGTTCACCTTTCTGCTGTTTGTGAAAATGTAGAACTCGTTTAGGGCAGTGTGGTTATATTTTACAGAGGGAATGAACGAGCAGTGACGTTGGACAGATTGTGCAGGACTCACAATAGTGACATTCAGACAGGTGATTGTTTTAGGCCACTGTACAGAGGCCTACAGGGGCCTTTTTGAACTCAATATTTTGTATCTAGAAGGTTTGATATACAGACAACAAAAAAGTGTCTCAATCGCCCCCTGGTGGCTGGCTGTAGTAGTGTTCGTAAACGCCGCCTTCATATCTGGGATATATGGCTTCACTTCTATTGGGAGGAAGTGGAGATGCATCGTCCATCTTTATTTACAATCTATGTTACAATCACTTTCTACCCCCCCCCCCCCCTCTTCTCGCCTACTATTTACGTAAAGTACATTTTAACTGACTGTCTTTGCATTTTTATCAGTTTTACATGTACTTGAGTAAGATTTAAGCAACAGTACTTACACTTGTGTAGTATCTGTTGCAGTATAGTATTTACGCGCTAACTGTAACATATTTAAGTCCTGTTTACGCGACTGCAGTTCCAAATCAGGAAACACTATTCGTCAATATCTGATATTACTGCAGCAAAGTGCTCTTTAGCAGCATCGCCGTGGCGATTTCCCACTGAAACAAGGATCCATTTTACATCCCATGGGAAACCTGGGCTGAGTGGTTAATGCTGTGCTAATGCTGCTTCACTCAGCCAGGTCTTGATAAGCCTCATGCTCTCAGAGAGGAGAACACATTTAGTGTTTTAAACCGCTTCAGTGGAGAAAGCTTGGAAAAATCCACTGGTTGGAAAACGGCGCACTTGTTGAGTTTTGTCATCTCTCTCGGGCTTCTCTTAAATTACACCCTCACGCATTAGGACAGGCGAGCAGTCGCACTAATCTGCCCTCACGCTCTGAAACAATCCTCCACCGGTTCTGCTTGAAACGGGGACTGCTGCAGCGAGAAAGTCAGAAGAAAAACATAAGTGAGTGGGAAGCTTTATTTGACTCCCACTCGTATCAGGCCTGACATTCCAAATAAGGTCTGTGTAGACCAGCGCTCGCAAGAGGCCGACACAGAAAACACTGCAGAGCTCTCACCGACGCCAACCAAGGAAAAGTGTGCGTGGAGGGAGGGAGGGAGGGAGGAAGGGAGGAAGGGAGGAAGGGAGGAAGGGAGGGACAGAGGTGGGGGGAGGGGGGCATTGGGGGGGGATCGTGGAGCAGAAAATATGTGACCTCTAAAAATTTATCATCAGCCTGACATTTCCCAGAAGGACAAAAACAAAACACCACATGATACTGATACATCTTAGATATAAGTTGGATATCTTGCCATTCATGAAAAACAAACAATTCGGGTCAATTCTAAACCTTTCGCCTTGATTCTGAATAGCTGTGGTCGGAGAAACAATCGGCTTTCACTCTGTTGAAAACAGGAAACTCATGGGAATCATCTGGTGGAGCTCGAAAATTAATAGCTACACAATACAGTTTGCACTCAGCTCGGCTCCAACCGATTCTAGGAGGTAACTACACCAAGAACTCATGAAAACATGTTCATGGTTAAACAGCAGATATTCAATTCACTAACAAAACACATGTGAAGGGAAAACACTGATCGAAATCAAGTGCATGCTTCTTCCTGTGTGAGTTGTTATTTTTCTCTTTAAATTCAATTAAAACATTTTTTTTTAAATAATAACATTGAACCAGATTATTATTGGGAAGGGAGCACGGAGCTAACTGCTCCACAAGGCTAATGCTCTATCTCGTCATGCGACAGGAAGTCTTAAAAAAGAAAACCCCCGGATCCGCCCCGTTTATCCAGATCTGCTCCTCGTGTCGGGCCAAAAATATACCTGGGAATCACTGGTGGCGAGTAGAGCGTCACTCTGTCAAGGCTCAACAGTCCCCTGTACTTTAATCAAAGAAAACCAGTCCCCTTAAATATCAAGATCCATGAATTATTCCCTGGGAAAATGGTAAAACGTCAAAAAACATAAATTCCTGAATCCGCCCTAGATCCCAATCCTGACCAAAACTTTCCTGGCATCCTCCCCGCACCACACCCTTCCACTAAGGTAATCCATCCACTGCTTTGTGTGTAATGCTGCCTTCTATCAGACAAACACACGCACGCACACACACACATACACACACAGGCAGATGAAAACATAACCTCCTTGCCTCGTATGGGAAGCCCCGGAGAATAATATCTCGTTGTTTCGGTTGCGGCACATTTCTCAGTCTAGCGTAGACATAAGAGACGGAAACTTAAATTTGTCAGGCGACAGAACGCTGACCTTGAAATGAACACATTGGCTACTTCATCTTTATGTCACATGTCAGCATGGTGTCAGTTCTGCACTTTGGTGGTTAAAAACTGATTACGCTTCAACTTTTCATTTGTCGCTTCCTGATACCACAACATCTGCATTTTGGCAACAGAACGCTCTTCTCGACAGCGTTTGTTTCACACTCAACTTCTGCGTATTCTCTTGCACACGTGAAATATAAAAAACATTTTTATTTTCGAGGGGGGGGGGGGGGGGGGGTTTGCCTAAATTGCCTTCCCATAGAGCCCTGCGGGTACCGAGCTCACAACTGTCTGGGGCGAGCGGTGGCTCTCACAGTGGCAGGGAGAGTTCAAGGTTGCAGCAGAGCTTGTGTCTCTGAGCAAGTTCGTGCTTGTAGGCAGCTCCCGGTGTGTGTGTCTGTGTGTGTCTGTGTGTGTGTGTGTGAACCCACGCTTTAGGTCTTTTTACATGTCGCAGCTGGTGAGAGGCAGAGACTCGGTGTGCTCTCAGGTAATCTGTCCAAGTGGAAAAAAACTCCTTTCCCATAACGTGATCATTGACACGCATTCAAAGTTGACGGGAAAACACAAAGCAACCGTTGTTATTTCTGAAAGTTGGGAGGATTTGTTTTTCCCCCCTCTTCTCATTAAGACAGTTATCTCTAAAGCGTGCAATCCCATCCCATAATAGTTCATAGCGGTTACAAGCAGGTCCGAGGTACAGCGGCATCTGGTCAAGAGAACGTCTCGTCCTTTGCTGGGAAATAGACAAACTGTTCTTAATGGTGAGCATTTTGTCTGTGGTTTAACGTTCTTTTCCCAATTCTTCTCCTGCCAAGACATATAATCATTCCTACATCACTAAATTCCTTTTACCTCGTTAAATATATTAAATTCAGTTTGGCGAACGCGTCTACGATTGAAAAATGCAATTCTGCTTCCACTGACAACAAATTAGTAGAACTAGAAGAACTAGAAGAGCAACCAGGGAGCGCCAAGGCCCAATTGTGCCCTCATGAAACCACATTCAAATTCACCAGATGAGGATTTGGATTTGGATCTGCACACGCTGGTAAATATCAGTCGAGTTAACGTGCCAGATTTTTATATCATTGTGATCCAGGAATTATTCTCTCAGATCTGCCCCCTGATCCAGATCCTCGCCACATTTGATGTTTTATTCGGCATTATCTTGCTAAATGACAGCGAGACAAACCATCTGATATGAAAACATAGCACATGTATATGACACATAAACTGAGTGGACGGCGAATCCTCAAAATTCACAAAGAAAGCTGCTCAGACGAGGAACTCGGAGCCATGTGGCAGCATCTGTTTAAGAGGAGCGAGCAGAGAGCAGAATCTGGCCGAGCTCCCTCTGCCCGTTCTGTGGAAATGGGCCTCGGAACAACAAACCAGACAGAGGCTGTCATACGGCAGATGAACCAGCAGATCGCACATGATCGCAGAAGATGAAGAGATTGGCGTGAGAACGAAAAATACAAGATAATCAATCTCATCTCGAGTTGTACCCGAGCAAAGTACGCATGTTGGAAGAGTGCGAATGACACAATAATAAAACCTGTAGCATTTATAGTTTAAAAATGCAGTTTGGTAGAAACGTCATTCAAGCAAAAGCAACATCACCTCGTACATTCTGCTGCTGTCATTTCAAATCACACCCTGTTGGGTGGAGGGGGGGGGGGCTGCACACATGGAACTATCTGCACCTTCCATCCCAGGATATGATATTTAGTCTGGGTAGAAGAGATTATCCTGCCTGCTTATGTGAATTTCACAGCTCAACTGGCAAGACGTCCCTTCACTTGCTAGACAGCTGTTCCCCCCCCCCCCCCCATCCCCCATCCCCCACCTCGCTTTGACTACTTCAGGCAAAACAGATGAGCCTGGTGACTCAAACTCAGCCAAGGCAGCATCAAATTCCTTCTGACCAAGGGCATTAATTAACCAGGAATGACGATGAGGACAAACACTGATAAACATGGCTGTCGAGTATGTTGATCGCTCAGTTGATCTGATGTGATGCACTCACTGTAGGGGAAAAAAATGGCTTTTAGACTAGAACTATGTGCACTCTGCAGGTCAGTGACCCACTTAAGTGACTGTTTAACGACCACATGTTCAATTATAGTAAAACAAATATCTGAGGTGAACGTGTGTAACTTTTACGGTAACAAGGACAAACGGTGTCATTGATGGAAAAAGCCCACAAAACCGAGCAGAACAGCCAACGGCAACAGATGTTCCAGGCCTGCACATGTGGCCCTGAAGTCTGAGTCAAACCAGCGGCTCACACACACAAAAACACGCTGCAGCTCCGGCGCTCGATGCCTGTAGATGGCGAGAGGCTTAAAAGTGCAGCAGCAGCCTTTGTCTGTAAGAAGCAACATCAGCATGTTCTTCAGGTTTGAACAGCGGCGGTCGCTGCTAGTTTTTTTTGTTTTTACATGCGAAGCTCCCACTAACTAATGCCGGCTTTAAGACATGAACTCCAGAAAATGACTGGAAAATTGGGTCTGGATATTCTCCGCACTTTGCCTTTAGCGTGTGAGGAGCGCAGCAGGAGACTGTCAGCGTCGGACGTGACTACAGGGAAATCTCCCGAGCGTTGAAAGGCGGCGGTGGAGCAGCGGGAGCCGGGACATAACGTACAATTTCAGCTCTCATCACCAGAAGCTCTCGAATCTCGGCGTCTTTCCCCGGTTGACATCTTCGTCGGCATCTTCTTCGTGTGTGGCTCCTCCTTTTTCAGCCTGAAATATTTGTATTCTCTTGATTTTATTTACACGTCATCAACGCGCCCACTCGATCACGGTGAATTCTCCCACCAGATATAATCCTGCTGCTCACATGGGGTCGTTCTGACATTCTCCAGAGTTTTTTTACTGGGGGGGGCTGGCAGGACGAAGTCAGAAGAATGTCGGCAGCAACTGACGTTTGCATTTTTTACGATGTCTCTGGAAAGTTTCAGGAGATTATCCGGAATTCCTTCTTTAGTATAGTACATCCTGTCTTGAAGCAGAATCCCCAGTTACCACCATCTGGTTATCAGCGCTCGCATGAACACATTTCAATGTTCAAATCAAGGAAGAAATTATAAACATTATGATGGTTTGATTTGTTACATTTCAGTAACAAACAATCTAAATCACATTAATTTCACACCAAACTGAAGGGCTTGCAGTATTAAATTCATATTTAGTGCTAACGTATATTTTATTACTACAGGAAATAACACAAAAACCTATTTCTGCTCTTCAGGGAGCTACTCGAACCAGCGGAGGGTGGAAGTGAAGTTGGGAAAGCACAGGCCTCTATTAATCTATCACATTTGACCATGCCTGTGCGCAGCTGAGCCGCAGAACACCATGCTGTTAGGTTATGGCATAAAAAGGCTGGCTTTGTTGCCGGATGTGGGAAAAACATCCAATAGACTCTAAAAAAAGCACAGGAAGGAAACTGGGGGTGGGGTGGCAGTGAGTAGCAATGGGGGTGTGGTGGTGGTGCAGAGTGGGAGTGAGAAAGGAATGTTCTCTTCACTCTCTCTTTCTTCGTCTTGTTATCATGCATACGCACACATAATAACCCCACTTTCCCACTAACAGCTATGAAAAGAATGCTGCATCACGGTGTTTCTCCGTGAGGGACGGCAGCAGAACGCGTCCTCACTCGCTCGCCGACCGTTTCGCCGTCTCAGCTCCGTCCGAATAATGATATTATTACTGTTTAATAGTGAGTTTTGTTCGGTCTCGTGTGCTGCCTTGTGTCAGTGTTTGGAGAGCGACTGACACGGTAGGAAATTGATGGAGAAGAGCAGAATAATTCATTGATTAATGATCATTGGCAGCACTTGACCTAACGCACGCTTCCCCCGTCTGATGCCAGAAAGCAAACGCTGCATCCATACTAATGTTTTAGAGTTAAAAATGAAGTATAATCTTCGTCCGTACTAACGCTCCTGAAAATGCACGTTGGTGTCAACAGGAAGCAGATTGTCCTCTCCGCGGCCACACGGTGCTTAGTTGCAGAAAACTGCCAGAAATGAGGAACAGCGATGGTGAACAGATCATGGATTTCATTTGCCTTGGACCGACAAAGAGTTGGAACTCTGAACTGATATGTGTTGAAGCGGAGCCAGCGACATTTCCAAACTGGTGTAAACCTAGCAACAGTCTCAGCTTTTGAAAGTAACCCAGTTGTGTCACAGTCAAAAGTTTGTTTTAAGGATGAATGTCAGTGTAGAATAACTTTAATCTGGTGCAGATTACTCACATTTGACCTGGTTTGTAATGATAATGTATATTGTATGGAGTTACCCTATAAACCAGCAAGTTGCTACCATATAGTTATAGGATTCCCCTCTTTTATTGCTTAGTCTCACCTCCTGGAAGCAACACCTGGCGAACACACTTTCTACTTGTTCAATTTAAAGGGCCAAAATAACTATTCACAAGAATTAAGAAACATTTCTATAATAACCTAAGAACTTTGAGGGGAGAGGAAGACCGTGAAAATAAAGGTCCTCATTCGGATGCTCGGAATTCCCTCCCTTAACTTCCTGTTTTTTATTAGGGTTTTCCCTTTGAGTTAACACAACAAAAGCACGGAAACCTATCGTACACTATATATATATATACACTTTATAATATCATAAAGGAGTGGTTTCAATCTCTCTAGTGCACTTATCTAAGTTAAAACGTCTGGATCCCTCTCCTGCAGCTGACATCAATCTTATGTAAATCACACAACAGTAAAAATGTAAACAATTTGGCTGACAACGAAAAACACGACACACATCATCCATCACAGGAAAGACTCTGCTTCTGTCGGCTCATCACTTTCCTCACACGGGCCATTGCTGCAGCTCCTCTTTTCAGCCTCTGTCTGAAATACTAGGTTTTAGCTCCTGTCTCTTTAAGGCCTCCCTCCTGATAAAGCCCAGTCTGCTCTGATTGGTCAGCTGCCACGCTCTGTTGTGATTGGTCAACCGCGTCCAGCGCCAGTAGGAAATATCGGCCTCCACTCTCACTTTACCTGGTTTTGTTTCAGACAAGCTGCCCTGAGTGGAATAAGAAACATGTCATCTCAATAATTCAGAAGTTACGGCCGGACTTTGTCGAGGTGAGTGGAGCAACTTGGGCTTTTTAACTTTGCAGAACTTTTCACATTTACAAAACAACCATATGAGACACCAGAGGGAAGAAAACAGAAAACGAATCATACGTCTCCTTTAAAAACATTACGTTGAACTCGACAAAGCACAGTATATTTGAAAGCCCTGTGTGCTAGCACCTCCGTCACTGCAGGCCTGCTTCCTGTTACGGGCAGACTGCAGATGATTGGACGGGGCGGACAGAGACCAAAGATCTTCCCCTGGTTTCACCTCCCCGTCGATGCAACAGCGGCGTCTGTGTACCTCTAGGCAAGGTGGAGAGAGAGAGAGAGCAGGCGCCAGAGCGCGGCTCAGCGCCGTGACACCTCACCGCAGCCGAGCACTAACGCAAACATTCCAGCTGCCACTCCTCAACCTTACTGGCAGAGCCGCGGCGAGAAACAAGACCATCTATGTTCCTCCTCTGGACCCGTATATCTGATGCCCGGCACAGGCTGGTCTAGACGTCGGAAACACATGAGTTAGGATTTTGACAGTTGGGGAATTTGGAGGCTGATATAGAACCGGCACATATATATTTCATACTGAAACATTTGCTGACAGCCAAAATATTGTGGTGGATTTATATTGTGGAATGATTTAGTGGCTCTAACTGACCCGACAGCCATTCACAAATGTTTTCAGACATTCACTGAACACAGATCCTCCGCCGTTTCTCCAGAGGCCCGCTGCTATTGTGAATATAAAGTATTGTAAAGACCCATTCTAGGTTGTAGAAAACAACAATTCGTACAATTTAGGTGAAACACACGAGTGAAAACATTAATGGGATTATTTTATATTCAATTTCTGCCAATAGATCCCTTTCACCTCAATCTTACACACTGGATCTTTAAATTTGTTGGTGTTGTGATCACGTCTGGACCTAATTCTCCGGAGATCCACCGTGAACTTGTCTGAAACAAAAGCCCTGATAAGAAAGTAAAGTGCTTACTGCTTGGGCTATTTGTTAAAATGATCAGGGAGCTAACAAGCTAACAGTTTAGCCAGACTATCCACTACTTGCTTGGAGGTAAAATAGAAAGTGAATGCACCCACAGGGAAAACTGTGTGTGCAACTTGAGAGAGGTAGGTCAAACGTAAACTATGATGGATGTTCACAACAATCCGTTTGCCTTTGTTTTCTCCTCCAAATAATGCAGCACCTCCAGATAAAGCCGAAAGGAAAACACACACATATCTGTACAATAACTCTTGTCCTTTGTTTAAAGGTCCCATTGAGATGCAATGTCTCTTCTTTTATATAATGAACACAGTAAACAGACTAAACCACAGAATAAACCTGCAGGGTAACTTGTGGGAAATAAAATGTTAAAAAGCAACTCTTCAATCCCTCTCCAGTAGTTCATTACTCCTCCTTCAACTCGTCTTTGTTCCTCAAAATCACATATTCAAAAGGTTTGTCAAGAGAAAAGTCCCCTCGCGGTCTTAAAATGGCTCAAATGTAACTCTACACCTTCCTTCCTCTTATGGTGACTGGGATCAATGCTAATGTGGCCATCGTGTTTATAAACTTGATTTTCACAAGACGGGGACTTTTCAAACAATACAATATATTGTTTATATTGTTTATAACAGCTGGGTGATTCATATACTTCCACCAAGGAGGTTATGTTTCCACCCCTGTCTGTTTGTTTGTTGAGTTGTTTGTAAACCGGATTAACACAAAAGCTACCGGACAGTTTACCACGAAAACCTGGTGGAAGGATGTGGTATTGGTCATAGAAGGATTCATAACATTTTGTGTTTTCAATTTCTTTACCATTGTGATGTGTTTTTTTAACATCGTTGATTTCTCAGAGAATAATTCACGGCGGTTGATGAAAGGAATCGATATATTATGGACTGACATTTATACGTTTGTGCAATTTGGTTCAAAACATCCGTATCAAATGGATTTAGATGTGGTTTCATGATGGGACTGTTGGGCCTTGGCGCAGAGATGCAGTCTTCTGAGTTTCATACTTGCATTTGTTTATAATATGTGAAGATGAAAAAAAACCCACTTGAGACTCTCCCATATTGTTTAAATCAGCTGTTTGCTTCAGATTGAGTTACTAACACAACCCATGAAAGCTTGTGGATACAATCCTGCCCCACAGCAGTGGAACGATTTAACTACTCAGCGATCTGAGCTGGGAAAACAAAAACATTTCACCCACATTTGTTTGGTGTGGTAAAGTTGACAACACAAGTACCGGCTCAGTAGTTTAACTGTAATTCACACATTGGTGTTAACAGTGGGACAGAATTCACATTGTGTGTTTTCTGCCAGGTATTGTTTTTGTCACTGCTGAGGCAGAGAGCGGGCGGTTTGCATATTAAAGAGAAAACAGATGAAGCAAAGGAGAAGTCAAGGACTGGAGACCCCCCCCAAAAAACCTGTAACGTATACTTATGCAGAATCGTGTCGTAAACAATGTCGGCAACATTTCAGACGTGCAAACGTTGCCCATATCAATTTGGTTTGTGACTTTCACCTTTCGTACATTTCACGTCTGTAATGTTCCCCCGGAGGAGAAGAGCAGAACGTTACCACGATGCAAATGGAGTTGAACTATGACTCCGACCCCGAGCGCAGGAGCGGGAAGGAGGGAGGGAGGGAGGGAGGGAGGAGAGAGAGAGAGAGAGAGAGAGAGAAGAGAGAGGGAGCGAAAGAGAGGAGAAGAAAAAGTGAATGCTTGTGCCTCTTTTCAGCACTCCGCAACTCTGGAGCCTGGGAACTTCGGCAGCTTGGCCGGGCTCTGAGAAATATCCTGAGCTGTAATGTAAACATGTCTGAACTCTGATCTGGCGTGGCCCTCCCCTCCACCACCCTTTCCCCCCCTCCCCTCCTCCCAGTTTAACCCAGCGCTCTGTGTTCGGGGGGTTTGCCGGTGACATCAGGAGCCCACTTTCTCATTTCCTGAGCGGGGTAATGACCCTGAGGAGAAGAGGCCGTTTGAAGTCCTGCAAATAAAGCTGCTTTGCTCCGAAACCCAATTGTTCCCCGGCAGAGGAGCGAGATCGGCCGATTTAATTCGCGGTTTGAATGTTTTTTTGTGTGATAAATAGACCTCGTAATGAACCTATAAACCCGCGGCTGGAGGCTGGAGTGAAGCCTCGTCAGCGAGGTGTGGAGGAGGGAGGTTGTGTGCGCACGCGGTGACACACACACACACACACACACACACACACACACACACACACAGCGAGTGGACATCCACACCCAGTTCTCCAGCGGCAACTGTGATAATCAGATCTGTTTACGACATCAGCCGCACAAGTCCAGGAAACTCTGACATATCAGGTGGCTGATTGGATCGTCAGATACGTGTGAGAACAGTTATAGATAAGCTCCCGTGTGTCCGAGCACACAACTGCTCCGGTTCCAAACAAAACCTGGATACTTGTCGAGGAAACACACACAATATGAACACAAAAAACGCAAGCCTTGTCTACACTAATATTCTTGTGGTGTATAGACGCCATTGTTGCCGTTGTTTCTGGCTCCTGCTCTTCACACAAAGCAACAGTGGGCATTTGCGAAGTGAATTGCGATGTCACCGATTTCCCCAAAACGCTCCATTTCACATGTAGCTTCACACGGATAAACACTGAAAGGCATTTGTAAGATTGAGTTAAAACCGCTGTGGGAAAATGTTTATTTTGTTAAATCTCCACATTAGTGTGGACGGGGGCATAAAACACACACACACCATTATCACCGGGTTACAACAGCCTGTACTTTCTGGGTCTTGTCCTTTAACAAACAAGTGAGCCAAAGTTATTGCTCATGTTTTATTCTGTCCCCTGGAACCAGCTTCCATGCACGGCACATAAAATACACCTGAACATGCTTCTTCCCACAGGGTTCCAGTTTCAGCGCCGGGTAGCAAAGCACTTGTGGAAAGACACTCCGAGGCTCTAACCTCCTCCCCCTCCTCCCCCCTCCTCTCCCGTCTTTTCCCTCACACACACAATCCTGCCCTCTCTTCAATTAAGTCAAGCAGGAAAAACCTGACAAACCTCAAAGAGCTCTCTCAGCAGAAGAAATCGCATCAGGCATGAACGGATACCTCGACAAGGCCCCTCTGAAGATATAGATGTACACGGGCATGGTCCTTTTCCTCATTCTTCTTCTTCTTCCCCTCACATATACACTTTTTCTGTCCACAGTGCAGATGATGAAAAGCCACGAAGAAGCCTATTTCCTGGATGAATTTATTAACTACAATGAGGGCTAATATATTAGTCCTGCTAAAAATTCCCCACTGACTGCAGTATAGCACAGGATGATGTTTTTCCGTGTGTCTTGAGGTCCACATAATGCTTGAAAATTCAAACAAAGTGCTGGCAACAACGGGAAGCATGCTGAAAGCACAAATCAACAACAAAGGGATACAGTGGGGACTCTCTAATCCAAGCCCCTCGGGAACGGAGGTATTTCAACCCAGAGAAATGTTCGGTTGGATGAAACGCTGAATGCCGGGGTAATTCATATTCATTCAAACATGAAACAAGTATCTGCACACAGTCACTGGAGTCTGCTGCAGAATCTAATTTGCGGTTGGAGGAAATTTAAACAGAGTTGTGCACCATTTTATGATTTTGGGGTGTATTTATCGCATTACACGTTTTAGATCCGTATCGTCGACACATCCAAGGCCAGAAAACACTTTACTGGTTTCATAGACCACGTCTTGTTAATTTTATTCAATTAACAACTAGAATGTCCCTCAGAGAGCACACACCTGCACCAAGGCCACTTGTGAAACCACATTTAAATTCACCAGATTTGGATTTTTATTGGATCTGAACCAAATTGCACACACGCATAAATATCAGTCCCATAAACATGAAATGATTCTCAGAGAGGAAAATGTTGAAAATCTTGGATCAACCCCCTGATCTGGATCTGCACCAAAGTTTAACGACATATATGTCCTGTAGTTTTTGTGCAATCTTGCTAACTAACTAACAAACAAACAAAAAGACAGAGATGAGCAGCAGCAGCTAATTTTTCAAAACTTCCATTGTCCAATGTCACGTTTCCTGTTTGACTTCCAAATTAATCAACCCTTTTTAACCCCAGACACGTCGCATTATTGTTTTGTTTTGTATTCTTTTGAGAATAAACAATGCCAAACAGACGTACACGACCTATTATTCATTACCACCCGGACTATAAATGAGCCCATTCAGCACATAAACACAACAAAGCCTGCTCCTCCAGGGAGGAGACGCTGCAAGGCTGATGTTGATCATTTATTTTCCACAGCGCTCGTATCGGAAGGTAAAGCTGTTACCTTGCAAGCTCATCTGGACACCACGGACCGCGGCCAAGGACAGAAATCGGATACGATCTACGGCCAGTGGTTCCACTACAACTACCAGTTAAATTGACTCTACAGATCAGGCTGTTAGACGCTTGCACAGCAGCAGCAGCAGCAGCAGCAGAGCAGACCCCCCCGGGGCCCACCTGGACCGTCAGGGGCCTGCGTTCCTCTGAGCATGTTCCCACTTATATTGTATCATCCCCTTGAAGACCGAGGATGAGATGGGTCTGCTACATGATTTCGGCAGCACTCTTCAAAGACAGATACAGCCTCACCATCCCATAGGCTGCTGAATAAAACATGAGGCAAGCGCAACGGGGTGGGTTGCGTGTGTGCGTGCGTGTGTGTGTGTGTGTGTGTGTGTGTGTGTGTGTGTGTGTGTGTGTGTGTGTGTGTGTGTGTGAGAGAGAGAGAGAGAGGGAGAGACAGGTGGAGGGTTGGATGTGTGGGAAAGTGGGAAGAGGGAGGGATGGGCTGCTTCTTAAAAACACTACTAGAGATACTGTATATACAGAGCAGACGATCCATGAGGGCTTTTGATTTGACACACATCCTCAGTGCCCCGCTGAGCGTCTGGAAGCTGCCGTCGTCCTCGTGTTCTTCTCTTCTGTCTGATTATTGCGTGTGTGTGTGTGGTCTGTTTTCTTGTACTTTTTTCTTTTCTGGATTAATCTAAATCATTCCAGGAAAAGAACGAGAGCGAGCTGGTGTCAGAATAAGCAGCAAATACTAAATCTTGCCAGGTACAGAGACGTCCCAGATTCACGGAGGATGATTTCCAACACGCCGCCGCATGACACCACATTTGCTGAGTCTCATCTTCCAGGAGAAAAATACACACACACACGATTTGTTTCTCCTTCCACCAACATGAACATTAAACGACTCATCCAATCAAAATATGACATTTTTCCTAAGGCAATAAACTTGTACTGATTTCTTTTATCAACAATGGACATCAAATTAATAAAAATGCAGTCTGAGGTATTATTAGTTTCATTAGCATATTCCTAGATGTTCTTTGAGCAATTTTAATGCTGTGGTGAATATAAAGCTAATTTACCACCCTGCGGTTTTATGCCTCCACCAACCAGTGCAGCTTCAGTCTACATACTTTCTTTTCCAGACTAATATGAGGTCACTGTGACCTTTGACCACTAAAACCAAATCAGTTCATCCATGTGACCAAGTGATAACTGGTCACAATCACTCTATGAGTCTAAATTTGAAAAGGTATCTCTCAAGGCATTCAAAAGGCAAACATGTGATTTGTGATGGTCCCAGTGACCTTGACCTTTGACCCCACAACCCAGTTAATCTGTGAGTCTAACTGAACATTTGTACCTAATCTGAAAGGATCCCTGAAGGTGTTCCCGGAGATATTGTGTTCATAAAGGCAACAACGGCGTTTTGTGAGGTCACAGCAACCTTAAAACTTAAAAACATAAAAAAGCAGGTACATTGCATGAATAGATGAAGATGCAGATCAAATCAATGGGAGATGGATAGTGATCCTGGAGTGGATTGGACAGACTGGGACGTTTTTCTGCTAAACAAGGCTTTTAAATTGACATTTTACAGATTCCCTTTATTGACTGAAACAACTTCCAGTAAGCCTGAACTGTAAATCAGTTGTCCTGAGCAGCCAGTGTCTCAAAGGTCTTTTGGGGAAAATCCACTGGTGCACAGGAAGTGATGCATAATTTCTGGCATTGACAGCGTTGTTTGGAGCCTGGTAGTCAACAACAGCCACCACCGCTGGACTGACATGGAAACATCCACAGTTTAATCTCGTGGAGGTGGTGAGAAGCAGCAGCTGCTCGGGACTAAGGATGTCCTCAAAATCAACAAACCAGAATTGCTAGGAAAACCATTTAGGGAGTATTTGTTGCCATCATGACACCGAATAATATTAAAGCTGCAGTTTACATGTATGAAAACAAAGTCTCCGTAATATCTTCGCTAAGCGTATTCATTAACTGAAAGGGATTGAAAAAAAAATAAAGCCCCTCTGAGAAATGACAGTCGTCGGGTGAACTTTGTTTTGTGCCACTTTAAAAAAAAAAAAAAAATCAGAAAGCAAAAGCTTATTGAAGCCTGTGCCCCGCTCTCCCCGGAGGACAGAGCAATCGTGATCACAAAATGTGTGTCACTAAGTTGTTTATAGCGCATGTTCTCTGATGTTATCATAAAACTGTGTTTACTGGGGAATAGAGACGTTCATTTCACGCACGATTTAGCCGATAGGACGATACAGTGGCTACCGACAAAGTCAGAATCAACACACTGTCCAAACAAATGTCCGACAGAGGCAGTAATTTCCTGGAAACTGACAGGCCGCGGCATTAGACGTGTGTGTTTATGTGTGCGTGTGATATTAACCTACCACTTACCTCTTCCTTATATTCAGACCCTGCTTACGTCACTAACATTTTACGACGTGTCCGGCTGATGATTAGTACAAATAGGGTTCTCACGTTTCTCAAGGCAAAAACGTAACCAGGTACTTTTCCGTTTATATGAGGATACATCACAGAAACTGCTATGACTTGTTAGTTGTTAACCCAACTACTAACTCGGTGGAGGCAGAGTTTATAACGCAGCCAGCCACCAGGGGGCAATCAAGGTGATTTGGCTTCACTTTTGAGGAGTTACCACGTCGTCCATCCATTTATGTGGAGGCGAAGCCGGAAAATACTCAGGAAGTACTTGAGTAAATAAATATAAAATGGATTATTTACTGAGAGAGCATCACGCTTACTTTTAATCATATTCAACAATCTTTAAATACTCAAATCTTTCAATCTAAGAAGTCTATATTCCCAACCACTTAGCATCCAGCAGTGAGCACAGTTTGACAAACAGCCTTTTGAAACCATCACAATGACTGAACCATATTGGAAAACATCATAAAAAACAGAATAATGTGAAATGTAAGTTGTTGTTACTGAAACATTTAAATAAAAAGACGACGCTCTGGATGTATATTCTACACCAAAACATGCCCCGTATGCATAAGCAGAATTGGATTGTGGCCGCGTGTAAACCATATCTTTGAATGGAGACTAATCCCAAATAGAAGGAGGAGATTAACAGTTGGCTTTACACAGTATATGGAGGCCCATCTTAACGTCTTCTAATCAGAGCACTAGGAGACACTCGACTCATCTCGCAGCTACAGTCTACACACAATGAGACAAGCGTAATCACATCAGGCTTACAGTGTAGCCGCGCTGTCAATAAACAGCACCCACAGCGATCCCCCTTCCCCACTAACGGGGGACTTAAAGTAATTCAGCGTTCGGATCGACTGACAGCCAGCGATCCCGGAAGAAAAACTTCAGCCTTCCCCGTGACAACATGGAAGCGATCAGTGGGCTGAGCATGGATCGGCGCTGCATCCTCGGGGCTGGGTAAGAGCTGAGGGCCTCACTGTGGGTGGCCCCCACGGACCCGGGCTAATTGTTTCACATCACAGCCGAGCCCGGGCTGAGCTCAGACCACCGGCAGCTCCGATACAGGCGGTTCAACAGCCAAACAGGGGATGCCAGGAAACACTTACAGCGCACACCCCCCAGCCCTGTGCACTCACACACACATGAACACGCACTTCACCCATCATACATGACCACAGGAGAGTACAAGGAAATTCTTCCTCTCCACACTGTCGCCCACTAGCTACAGCTGGAAACTGTTGTTACACCCCGAAGATAATGAGGTAAAGGGTCAGTACCGTGTCACGACGGTTGAACAAAATGTCGCACAAACATTTTTGCGCTGAGAAGAAAGTATCTTACTAAACTGTCCCTTTTTTATCTGCACTTGTTTGTTTGTCAGCAGAATTACACAAAAACTACAGGGGATGGATTACCGCACAGTTTGAGTGGAAGTGTGTGGTATCGTCGTGGGAAGAAGTCATATTCACTTCCTTTCACATTTGTGAGATGGAAGCGTTCTGCGACATTTGCACCGTTTCCTCAGAGAATAATTCATGGATCTCTAGATGGAAAATTCAGGGGGACTGATATTTATGAGTGTGTGCAGGTTGGAGCAGATGCAAATAGAAATTCAGATCTAGTGAATTTGAAACGTGGTTTCAGACGGGAACTGTTATGAGCTCTCCGACTGCACTTGCAGTTGTTAGTTAAGATAAGATGGGGTCTATGAAACTAGAAAAGTGTTTTCTTGCATTTTACATTTAGTTTTTAGATATGTGTCTGATATGGATCTATCACCTATAATTTGAAAATGACGATGAAGAGTGTGTTGCACAAATTCCCCTCAACTGCAAATTAGCTCCTGCAGCAGAGCTCTGCAGCTTCCTGGAGGCTGTTGGGCCTTAGTGGACATACGCACTCTGTTCACTGCTATTCCAGTTAAACCTGCAGTGGAGTGGTTCCCAGATTCCTGGCTCCTGACCCCAATAAATCCCAAAGAGAAAAAAAAAAAAAAAGGGAGCCTCAATTAGGGCAGAGTCTGAAAAGCAAGTCCAATGTTTGTAGCAGAAAGTTATTTTTATTTCCCCTTTCCTGTTAATCATCTTCGGACCTCTCTGATTCAACTCGTGACCTTTCTGCAGGGGGGGGGGGGGGAGGTCCTGAGACTAAGTTGGGAACATCTGATCTGCCATCAAAAGTGCAACTGACCGGAGCTGCCAGTTTGTAATCGTTTGGCCGAGGTGCCAAACTCACACACGAAGAGTATTTTGGGCCGTTTTCAGGACAGAGAGCGACCGGAAACAATAAGGCGAGGAGGGAAAGAGGAGGATAAACAGCGGACACTGCAGCAGTTTAACGTGTCGGACCTCTGGCTGACCGAGGTGCATCGCGCTCCAGCTCTGGAGAAGGAGCTGCTGCCATGTGGTGGATGACACATAGATTCAGTAGTAGGGGGGGGGGGGGTGAACAACAGGCAAACACATCATCAGCATACAGAGCACATTGAGCTCTCCTCGCTGCTGCAGGCCAACAGTTCCAGGATCTGTCCGTAGTACAAGACTGGGAAATAACAAAAAGTGCACACAGGACTGTTAATCACCAGGCGTCCCGTGCCTACTGCTTTTTTTTTTCAAGGCCTGTTTGACTTTAAGTAAACACGTGCAGGAAATGTATTCAGTGGCTCCAAACATTTATATGGGGCCTTGTGCTTCAAACTGTTTCATGGCCTGCACATCTTTCAGGAAGGTGCTTAGTGAGCCATTTGTTAAACGCCTGATAATAGGGCATGACAATGCATGGCATGCTACATGCAGCGGGGCTATATCAGGCTTATGTTTGTTAAGCCTTTAGTTTCTGTGCTCACTATCCGCGTCGTTGATAGACAATGCAATATGGCTGCCGGATCCTGATGTGATGAAACCGAACGTCTGTACATTGTAACACAGGGGCTAGTGTTTTTTTACACTCTGTGACCTATATTTCTGTGGTGAACACTTCCTCTGATACAGGTATGAAGGGAAAGATTGTGGCGGGGGGGGGGGGGTAAGAAGGTTAAATCTAAATCTAAATCTAAACCGGAAGATCCAACGAGCTTTCGACGAGTTCACGCGAGCATTAAGGAAAAAAAAAATCGCTGGATAAGTGAGCTCTCGTCTCTCCTCCTTTCCCATTTCTCCAATTTCATCTAAGAGAATATCCTTTTGTTAATCTGCTCTCAATGAGCGCTGTTGTTAAGTGCTGCTCACTCCGCACTCCCAGCCAGTCATAATCCATTGTGTTGTTTGCCCCTCGCTTGGTGTACATTTCCATCGCAAATTCCAATGTGAACAGTCAATAACACGCACAGATGTGGCCATTGTGGAAGCCTCACTTCTTTCTCTTTTCTTTTTTTTTTAAATTCAGAAGAATGCACTATGGTGAATTACAGCTGCACCCCAGGAAAAATATGCGGAGACAAGCGTTTCACTGTGTTTTAAAAAATAAATAAATAAATCCAGAAATGATATTAAAAATACATCTTTCGCTTTGGAAGAGTTATTCTAATTTTTACACATTTTGAGTAAATTCGTGAAAGAAGTGGATAGAAGCTGAGCGACGGGGGGGGGGGGGTGTTTCTGCAGTTGCTGCTGTTCTGCTTCACCCAATCATCATGAAAAGGAAAGAAAAAAAAAAACATATTAACCTCAGGGTTGAAATAAACATGTACGCCAGGACTTCATTTCCTCCTCGCCATCTTGCTGCGCTCATCAGTTTTGTGTAGAACACGCTACTCCAGAGTCAACATCAGTAAAAAAGAAACAGTACATGATAATGATGTTCCCTGACCTCCTTCAGACAGTAAGTATAATACATGATGTTGTTGTCCCCTGCCTCCCTCCCGTCTCTCTGTTCCACAGCTGTACTGTACATAACGGCATGAAAACCGAAAAAACACGTCAGAAGCCATAAAGCTAAACTGCACTTCGCATCAAACCCTGTAGGTTATTGCAAATGTGCTTTTTTTCTTGTACGTTAAGAGTCTCGATCGTTGCACAAGCCGATGCAAGTTGCTTGACATGCAGCAGGAGTGTGTGTGTGTGTGTGTGTCCCATGCCCAGTTCCAGTGATGACAATAAATGAACTGACGGGACAATCATCGCTGTCCTTTTATGGCCACGCTGGGACACACACAAAAAAAAAAAATACATGACATTGTTTATTTTTCCATTCGCCCATCTCAAGCAAATCCAGAGCAGGAACATCTGCAATCTTTCCCCCTTTCTGACATCGGAGTGAAACGCTGGCTTGGGAAATAATTCATATGCTGAACTCCCTGGTGCCCGATGGAAGGAAAAACAACAAAATAAATCTCCCCCCTCTCCGCACTGACGGTGCCCTTACTGCATGGCATACAGGAAGTCAGCACCATCAGCACCAGCAGAACATTCAAACCACACCGACACCAGTTTATCATGACACTTTACTCTGGTGGGATTTCTCCCGACTTCATAAAAATGAGGAAATAAAAATCACACAGCTTTTAACTTAATATATACGAGATCTCTGGGAAACGAGAAAAACACTCTTTTGGAGAAACACTCTTGATGACTAACGTGACACATTAACCAAACTGAATTATCTGCACTGCACAAACGAGATGACTGTGCATATTAAACCCGCCACAGAAAGCACCCATGGTTCCGTCGCTTGCACAGGCGAGATGTTGACACGGTTTTTTTTTTTGTGCAGCAAATGCAGAAAAAAACTAAACAACATCCCCGTGGCCCAATGACCCCAAAACCATTTCCTCTCTGAATGGATTGCTTTGCAAACAAGGCTTTGTGATACTGTATCGTCCCGTCTACTACAAGGGGCCACTTCAATCAGTGAAACCAAGGGAACCCAGATTTTTTTTTTACATATTCTGGTTGTTAATCCTGCCTGCTGGGGCCACTGGGTTTGATTTCCCCTGTTGAAGTTCGGGAACCGGGCCTTAACTCTTTGGTCTTCACTGCAGAGGGATTTGTGTAGAAACACAACACAAGTACTACAGTGAAGTACAGTGAAGTACAGTGAAGTACAGCCCTCACACACACTGATCGAATACAATGCACACAAAGCACTCAATGACCCGTCCTGACCAGGAGTGGAGTTCTTATCCAAGTTTGGGCAGAAGTTTGCACATCACCACATGTAACAGGACCCATGACATCACCGTCATCATTACCATTACTGAAACCCTCTCCCCATCCCCCCCCACCCCTACCCCCAAAAAAACTCACCGCTATGCGCGTATTGATCTTCTGCTCCCCCTCGGTTCCCTTCTGCTCCCCGTTGGACCTGCTGTACTCCGGAGGTTGCTGGTTCGACCCCCGGCCGCCCTTCGTCTTGCGGTTCCCGGGCCCCTGGTGGACGATGTTGAGCAGGTGAAGCGTGCTCTCGTGCTCCCGGTCCGAGCTCTCGGCCTGACCCCTCTGGTAGCGGTTCTCGCAGGTGGAGTGGTGCCGCCTGCACAGCTCGATGCGGGCGCGCAGACGCTCCACGATGGCGTTGTGCAGCTGCGGCACCGCCGACCCTCTGGAGGTGGCCACCCCCGGCCCGCTGGCGACCCCGCCGGGCATGCTCCCTAAACCGACACCCAGCATGGGTCCGAACGGCCCCGAAGCGGACTGAGCGGGGGTCGCCTCTCCCATACCCGCGGGTCCACGGCAAGTTTAGCTGAGGTCCACTGAGCGTAAGACGGACCACGGTGCGGACATGGAAGACAACGACGCGTACGGACCGGGCTATGGTTCCATGTGGGAAAAGAAAATGGACCGTGCGCACGAACTCACCGGAGCTGATAGAAATGATGTAAAAAATAATATTTTTAAAAAACCTATAAAGTGAGATAAGGTCGGAATGAACTCACAACATGCTCCACGTTTCCAAAAAAAAAAAATTAAAAAAGTGCCAGTGTTGGAGGATTTCATTAGTGATTTCCTCCTGGGGGGGGGGGGGGTCACGTCACTGTGTTCAGCTTCTAATTAAAACTCTTAATGATTTACAAACACGCAGAGCTGCCGGATCCACAGCTGGAACGGATCCGCTCGACCTCCTGCTCGCAGATATAAAAAATGATATTTCAAAATGAGCCCCGGTGGTCACATCCCGGGCACATTTCACTTTTCATCTCCAACACAACGTTTCCACACTTTATTAAAACAGAACCCCGCGAAGAGGAAAAACACACAACGCGCGCGGGGGAAGGGGGGGGAACCGATGATGGATTCAAAGTGAACGCACGGGAAGAAAAAAAAACAAAACACTTAAAGTTCGAGACTCACGGCATTTTTTTGTGCGTAAAAAAAGGGGGGAAACGAGTCCTTGTCTTCTTCCCTTCGCGGCGTCTTTCTGCTTCCACCCGCGCGAGGAGGATCCGGTCGCGAACACACAAAAGCAACCCGCACAAGTCACCGAGCGAACCGCGGAGAGACGGAGCACGAGCCGACAGGGATCCGGCTGAAATAGTCCATTGACAAGCGTTTGTCCGTGTGGTGTGCACCGAGGCAATAGAGGGAGCCACTACACACACTCAGTCTAACACACACTCACACACACACACGGACAGACACACACTCTCTCTCTCTCTCTCTCTCTCTCTCTCTCACACACACACAGAGCCTCATTGTATGAACATTCCTCCTTTGACATGATACACTCACACCGAGCAGAGCTGGGTGCCAGCACGCACTCTGCTGGAGGGAAGCGGGACTGCCCCCTTTGGAAAGAAAGGAATTCACATTATGATAGTTAATTGATAATAGTTGTCCCCCCCCCCCCCCCCCTCTTGTTTCCTGCTCACCCCCAACCGGAAGAGGCACTTGGACCATGTTTGCTTATAGTGGGAACTGCTGGGTTTGTCTATAAGTTTGTGAATTATATATGTATAAGTGCATTGACATGATGCATGTTGTGATTTGGTTCTATGTCGGCCTAGATAAAGGAATTTAATTGAATTATTGTTGCATTTGCATATAAATTAAGACGATTGAATAGTGGTAGGGTTCAGTATTGTATCATTATCAATATAACACACGTGTTTTACTGCATAAAAACAATAACAACTGTCTCATAGATTTGAAAACTAAGACACCAAAGGCAAAAAGAAAGATGTGAAAAAGATAAAGACCAAATAATAACATATTAGCAGATATATATTAGCAGAAAAATAAAGTAATATTATGCTCAAAGTACAACCCGAGGCAGAAGTTAAGGTATTAAAGTGAAAACATCTCAGAGAAAGTAAAGTAATTATGTTTTTTCCTCCTCTCTTTAGTTTATAACTAATGCTGATCATTGGGGTGAATACGTTAATTATACTACAAAAGCAAACAGGTACATTTAGGGTTCATGTGTTTTATAGAATAACACAAATATCGCAAACAATTAATGAGATTATAAACATATATGAATTCAATTAGTCACATTAAAGTCCTAGTAAACTTAATTTGTCCACATGGTCATATAATAATGGCTGTTAGTAATAATGATCTACAAAATTACATCTAGGTTATATAATTATGTAATCACAAAAGAGAAAACTTCTGTTTGCAGTGAAGTATTGTAAAACTTCACATTTAGGCGATATCAAATCTTCAGGTGATGATCGAAGTTGTTAAAGCAAGTTACAATAAGAACTTGTGCACTCCCTCATTCTATATTGTAAAGGAACAAATAAAAGTCATACTTACATATTCATTTACCTCCTGCAGTTCCAGACAAAACAACTTTCATCGCAGATATGTCTATATTAAGGTGCAACTTTATCAATTAACCAATCAAAGGAGCTGATTGGCTCCTGG
The DNA here is from genome assembly GCA_006182925.3 of Reinhardtius hippoglossoides. Taxonomy (NCBI): domain Eukaryota; kingdom Metazoa; phylum Chordata; class Actinopteri; order Pleuronectiformes; family Pleuronectidae; genus Reinhardtius; species Reinhardtius hippoglossoides. Next base: position 3,739,554 of record CM031673.1, read on the forward strand.
GTGCCGCTCTACACCCAAATTAGTTCTTTTTCAGGTCGTCTGCTTATGAAACCTGCAAAACCTCCACAATCCATGTCTTTAATTTGTGTCTGAAAGGGGGAGGTAAAGTGAATTGGTTTTGCCCTTGTTATAACCCTAACCCCCCCCCCCCACCCACCACACCCACACACACACACCTCCAGTTAATTCAATGTAACAGACCTAATGACTTCAGCAGAGGGCCGTCCTGCAGGGGGCTGCACACTCAGCCCACCATGAAGACTTCGTACTGGATACCAGTAAAACCACAGACAGTCACAGACACAGGATGCATGTTCTGGTAACGCAGACGGAAACTGCAGCTCTCAGAGGGAAAACCACCAAAACACAGGGGAGGACACGTCAACGCAAAAGAGAGCCCACGAAGAAATAAGACCCCCGGGACACTGACTTACCTTTGCTTTGAAATAATAATAATAATAAAGAAATAACAATAATAATCACAACAATAGTAACAGCTGTCAGCACCTTGTAGTGGGGGGAGAAAGAAAGATGGCTGCTACAAACCCGTTGACTCTGCAGTTATCTCTCACCTCACCCTGACCTTCCTGGCTACTATTAGTTTATTACTATTAGTCTGAAGCAAAGGCTCATACAGGTTTAAAAGATCTAAATATAATCAGGAGCCAGGTCATGAAGCTGATGAATAATATCTTAAAATCAATCCTAAATGAACCTGGGGGCCGGTGTCAAGTGGCTAAAACAGATATGATTCATTTTTATGACAACACCTCAGCACGCTTTTGAATTTAATAATTTTGAATTCATGATTTCTAACAGGACCCCGAATGTAATAAATATGCTGGTAAAATAACTATATACATATGGACAGTATTTTTCTTTGTGGACAAGTAACAAACAGTGTATATTGCTTGTCTGGAGAAAATACCGAGATCCCAGATGCACAATATCCCAATCATCATTTATATATATTTATATATATTTATATATATATGGTCAGATAAAAGTCCAGAGAATCTTGTCTAACAGTTTTTTTTCTTTCTCTGCAGCTGCTGCTCATTCCAGGCGCAGATCAATACATGCACGGTCGATACTGTCCATTGTCTGGCCAGACACCCGCTCGTATCAGTATCACTATCATCCATGAGAGGGGGGGGGGGGGGGGGGGCTCATTCTGCAGGAGGTGAAGAAATAAAGTACAGAAGAAAAGTAAAGAAATATTCAGTCACTTTGTTTATTCAGCCGCCTGCTCCTCGGCTCGGTGAGTCAGCTTGATTTGTCCTTTGGGTTTTGGGTTGACTAAGACACATGTGGCCAATCAGTCATTTTTATTTATGGGAAATGACTTCACGTTACTACTGGTCATTACTGGAGAATGTGACATGTGTTGGAGTTCAATAAAAGTACAGAACTGGTAAGTTGAGAGATTCTGGAGATTTTAAAAAAAATTGTGTTTCAGTAAAAAAAAAGTATAACAAATAACATAAAATGTGCACACACCAGATAAAACGCTGCTTCAGTCATGAGGATTAACACGTGTAAGGTTTTGTACGAACAGGCTAAAAACCCCACTGGGGGTGTATCAGCTTTTAAAACCACACATGGGCTGAATCCGTCACTGGCAGCTCGTCATCTGATCCTTTTTTACAAATGCAGCTGTTGTCCCTTAACAACAGGGGGCAGCAGACGTTACATTATTCCTATGTTACAGCACCAATTAAAGATCTGAGAGACGAGCGGTGGAGTCGTTCCTGTCGAGAAACTACGAAGTTAAAAAGATAAATGTGTCAAAGGTTGTTTTCATATTCACAGACGAACCTTTAACATGGAACTTTTCACTTCTTGATTTATTCTATGTCCACAGTTTAAAGTCTACAGTAATACAGGAATAAGGAAAAAACCTTGTATTCTTGCGTGAATCCCAAGTCAACTGTACCACATCGTTACCATCACACTGGCATTATTTGTCATATTGCTTCACAAAAATCAAGACAGTTTTGCATACATCAGTGTTAGTAGTGAGAACGTTTCCTCGTCGGGTTGTTGTTGTTGTTGTGTTGTTGGTTTTTCTTCCTCTGGTTTTTTTTTCTTCTCACAATTCCCCCAAAAAAACACACACAATAAATTAATAAATTAAAACACGAGCAATCTGCGAATGCTTTACAGTAGTAGCATTAAAAGTGGTTTTAAACAAAAACAAAAAAAAACAAAAACATGGTCTCTTACTGGTACAGTACGTCAACCCAGTGACAGTCCCCGACAGCAGATCTGTGTTTTTTTTTCAGTGTCACCCAGTCAGGCTGTCATTTTTTTTAACTTACTACAATTCACAATCTACCACAAACACATACACGGCTCTTCTGCTAACAACGGGTCCCTCTCTCTCTCTCTAGATAATAAATTACACATCTATTTCACTTCGGAGACTAACGGGGGGGGGGGGGGGGGGGGGGGGGGAGACAGGCTCTTCTTCAGTCTTTGCTTTTTCCTCTTTCAAACCCTCGCCCCTCCCCCCCCACCCCCCCATCACAGCTCGCCTGTTCAGTGCAACTCAAACCTGCCAGCCTTCCCCATTCTCAGGTATAAAAAAAAAGGGAATTTAACAATAAAAAAAAAGGAATAAAATACACGTTGTAACAAACTTAGCTTAATTTAGCCGGACCCCCCCCCCCCCCCCCCCGTTCTCACGAAACACAACATCCCGTGCTCGCACCTATCAGTAAAAAAATAATGATAGAAAGAATACAAAAGCAGTAAAAATGGTAGAAAAAACATTAAGAAGTAAATCTTAATGAAATAATCAATAATACCATCGAGCACTGCGCGGCCGCACGATTCAGACAGGGGGATTCTCCCTTCAGTGGTTCCAGCCCACAGTGAAATACTGGACTTAGGTTGAACTAGAGTCATTCAGTTGTCCTAAATACAATATGGCTCTTCCTCGAAAAATAATATGGCAAAAATAATTCAAAAAAATTCTTCAAGGCAAACTTTATAGTCGTAAGTGAAATGAAAACATAAGGCAAATTAAACAATAGAAGAGTTAAGGAAATTAAGAAAAACATTCTTTCCTCAACTGCTTTTTCTTTTTTTTTTTAAGTGACTATGATCACTGGCAAATCTTCATCGTTGTTTTTTTTTGTTGTTTTTTTTGCAGGAACGGCTCAATATCACCGCGGTGCACGTTTTGTTGTTTGTGTGTGTCTCAGACGACGAGTGCATCAAACAGTCGACAAGACGTTCTATTAATAATTTACACACAGGGAAACAAACTGCTGTTGTGTACGTGGCCCGTATCAAAGCCCGGAGACATAAATCAGTGAGTGGCTGAAACATAAATATGCTTCTCTCCTCCCACTTAGCTTGAATTTACGGGCGTCTCTGAACTCCTAGCTTTACGTTTACTCCTCCGTCTCCATCGTTCCTCCTTGGTCAGTGCACATTTAAAAAAAAAAAAATGAAATGCATTAGAATATTACCTGAAGTCAAACCCCACAAAAGACGCTGCACACGATTCCTCGCGTGCGCCTCGTCTTCTTTCTTCATTCTGCACATTTGGACGTTACAGACGTTTGTACCTGCGTTGAAGTGACGTCTGCCATCCCACCCTGACGGCTTTTTGAAAACACGCCTTCGGGGCCGTGCTTAATTGAAACCGAGGCAAACAGTCATGCACAGTTATCATTAGGGCTTCTGACACAGGCCTTTGCATCGCTGTATTTCCCCCCCCCCCCCCCTCCTCCTCCCTCCCTCCCTCCTCTTCGCAGACATGCACTGCTAAGCTGAAATGATTGCCCGCAGTGAAAATAATCTCCTCGCCGCTTCTGCAAGACTCAGCACAAATGATGGATTGAAGTGAGAAGAGAGAGTCTTGCCCGCATGCCAAAAAATGGGGGAGTGCATCTTGGCATTCCTGAGACCAGCGAGCACACTCTTACGTTATATTTAAAATGGTTATCGACCGGTTTAACCACCGTGTTAAATGGCAGCAACTTGGTAAATTATTCGCTTGATGCAAAAATAATAAAACGTTGCAGAGGGCGGGGGGGGGGGGCACAGCTTCGATGGAAAAAAAGGAATGATTGATAAGTAAGGATGATATACATACATACACATTATCATCTGTCCATACTCTGTTATAACAGTCTGCGTGGAGAGCTTTGGCAGGAAGCTCCACCTCTATGGCCTGATATCCTGCACGTTAGCGGCGCGCTGCAGTAGTAATCATCACAGAGAACAGGCGTTGGGGTCGGTTATGGCTTTGTGTCCAAACATCTCAGGCTTAAACAAGCCCGACCAGCATTCATAGCGATGATAGGAACGTGACACTGGCGATGCTTGTCTTTAAGATTGGATGTTTCGTGTGTTGTTTTTTCGTACAAGTCAGTGTCAGGACTTGACCCCCTTGGCGGGTTCAGTAGACTGCCGCACATCGGTCCACTCCTGCATGGTGTTCTGCAGTGCCTGGGTCTTCTCCTTGTCCACCTGCACGTAGTCCACCTTCTCGTCGGAGGTCACAGAGGACGTGGAGGGCTGTGGAATGATAAATAAGGCAGGAGTGAGACACTGGCCTGAGGGCGGACTGCGCTGCGCTGCGCTGAGAAATAAGAACAATCGACTGTAATGGATTAGGTCGACAAAAAAAACCCATCTGTTTACTTTTCTGTGCGGGCTGGGTGACCCGGGCTGGAAGTCCAGCGCCAGGTAGTCCACGTTGCCGCACTTCCTGGGAGCCGGGCTGCTGGTGCCGCTCATGGCTGGCGAGGTAGACGCTGGGTTCTGCTAATGGGGGCAGGAGGGGAGGTGTTACTCACGCAAGGGCGCAGCGAGCTACTAGCATGCAAACAAGTGAATCGTTAAAACAAAGGACACAATGTGCTCCCCCTGATCTCCCCTCCGGCCATCGGGACTCACCATAGCCACATAATTCTCCTCACTGTCTGCAGAGTCGGTGCTGGTGATGCTTTGTGTGGAGATGGGTCGACAATGCTGGGAGGATATGGAGTTCATGGGCGGCCTGGAGCAAAGCAAACAGGACAGTGAGTGCGTCTACCTTCTGACCTCAGGCAGAAAGAAAAATAACAGCGGCAGTCTGTGCCATCCAACTGTGCGTGTGTGAGAGAGTGTGTGTGTCTGTGTGTGTGTGTGTGTGTGTGTGTGTGTGTGTGTGTGTGTGTGTGTGTGCGTGTGTGTGTGTGTGTGTGCGTGCGTGGCCGGGGGTAATCTATCTCGAACGACTGATATGAGACTCACATGGGCCGTATCCAGGACATGGTGACCGGACTCTTAAATGGCAGCTCATCAATAATCCCATTGTTCTTCAGATCGAGAGGTGTTGGCTTCGCTGTGGAAAACAAGAGCGAACACTGTCAACCAAATCACTGTCGTCTTTGTTGGTACAATAAACAAAGCAGACCTGGAGCGCTGATGGGAAACTATAGAGATGTCAGTGGTCACAACTGGAGACTGACATGTATGAGTTATTGGGGGGTTGATGTTATGATATTAGAGAGAAGAAATTTCACAATTCTGATTCCTAAAATGTCGTTTTCAGGTCCTTATGACCAAGAAAAGTATTGAGGCTTGATATTTGACAGCTTAATGAGAGCGACTTTATGATAAATAATCATAAATAAAGACAAATTGCAAATACCACCAAATATTAATAAAAAGGAATAGATCTTTATTCTGTAAAATATATTTGTTTACATCGGCAAACATAAATAATTATTTACATATAGCAAAAAATGTATATATGTATAGTTTTTATTTGCATGTTATAGTTTTTTCAATATATTTATTCATTGTCTTGTTGTTTATATGCGAAAAATATGATCTGTCTTTTCCTATGATTTGCTAACCTCACACTTTAATTTCATTTTGTGAAACACCTTATAAATCTGGTTTTGAAAGGCGCTTAAAGAAACAAAGCTTATTATCATAATATTTTTTATTACGTCTGTGAAAGGTTCATATCAGCCGTCGGCCAACCAATTAATCGCTGTCGTTGCAATTCATGTTTTTACATCAGTGAGAAAATCCCGCTGCCAGAAACTTACATTTCCTGTTGGGTTTGAGGTTGCGGTTGACAGGTGGTGGTGTAACATCGCTGAGGCGGCTGGGCCTGTGACACAGGGAGGCGCTGCTCCCCTTGCGGGCAGGTAGCGTTGCAGAGAATCCTGGGAAATCAAAGTGATGTGGCCCAGGGCTCATGGGGATGTAGATATTCTTAGGACTGTCAGCCAGGGCGGCGCTGAGTGGCGACGAGCCGGGATTCATGGGCACGTAGTTGTCATCCGAGTTGCCGCTGTCGGAGCGAGTCAGGGGGGCTTTGGTTCTCTGGTGTCAAAGAGACACAGCGGTCACATGACATCTCAATCTCTCTGGGCTCAATTCTGCAGAAAAAACTGCAACGCTCCACTCGAGCAAAAATATTGGAGGAAATGCATTTTTTTTTTTTCTATCTGTGCGCTTCACGATGTCTGCACTGGCAGAATTGATCTGTGTGGCGAAAAGGAGCCAGTGACTCACCAAGTAGGAGCTGAACCCGTCATTGACAGACTCCACGGACTGGCCTGAGTTGTTGAAATGGATGGGACGGTGATGGCTGTTCGTTTCGAAGGAGGAGCCTGTGGGGGGGAGAGGGAGGGAGGAGAGAGAGAGAGAGAGAGAGAGAGAGAGAGAGAGAGAGAGAGAGAGAGAGAGAGAGAGAGAGAGGGCGAGGGGAGGGGGAAGAAATCAATATTTACCACTGCTGTAAACTCGGAAAGGAAAAAGAAAAACATCCCCCTCAAGTGAAACACAGCAGTGCAAAGTCTGCACGAGTCACATGTTGTGCAATATCGCAAGCGATGGAGGCGGAGTAAGAGGGGGGGGGGGGGGGGGAGACACACCAAGGAGGAAAAGTCGTGTTTCTAATGGAACAAACACAACATGAGTGGCATTTAATTAAACGCCTGACTGGGTTATAATTAGTCCTTTTTTCGCCGCGCAGGTGTGTGAACAGCCTGTAAGCCTCGCTAACAAGGGTCAGAGGTCAACTCTGGCTTCAGGCGATACGAGGGCCCGAGCATGGACTTTGCAAAGCGGAGAACACGGCACGCTAAAGAGGCCGTGCGCGGCGTCGGCAAGTGCTTCTGTTTTTTTTTTTGTATTGCTCGTCAGCCTGGAACGAAACATTCTGGAGTTGCTGTGTGGCTTGAATTTCATTACTGTCTCAACAGAACCGTGTCTGCCAGACGGGCTCCTTTGTTTTCTGCTCAGCTGCTGGTGTTAAGTCAGTAAAACGAGAGATAGCGGAAGCGGGAGAGAGCGAGGGGGGGGGGGGGGAGGAAAAGGAAGTGCAAAGTCGCCGCGACGCCACGAGAGGATGGACCCAGATGAGTCCGTGCTGCATTTTGAAAACAGGAAACAGGTGAAAAGTGCGATTTCAAAAAGATCTGAGCGAGTCGACTGAGGCTGTGTTTGAAGGAAGAAGCGGCCGTTCAGGAGGAACACGCTAGGAAAACAGTTGGAGAAAGAAAAAACCTGTGTACCTCTGTGCAGCCTGATGTTCTCAACAGCAGGGAGAGTATTCCTGCGTGGGATAACCGACACTGCAGACGTCACCTCTCCGTTCTGGCTTCCTACCGACTGGGGACTCCCCCACTGCCCCTCTGACCCCTGGCTGGGCTTCGGGGGCCTGGGCGGAGGGGCGCAGGACGACTCGGAGCTGGAGGGTGTCAAGGCATTGTGATTCTTATCAAACGTCCGGGGGATCTGGTAGAAGGAGCCGGGCGTCGTGGGGATATCGTAATTGTCCGTCGGACGCTCGCTGTTGTGCATGGTGGCGAGGGCGTTGCAGGGCGTTTTGAAGGTGTACACCTCCTCGTCCTCCAGCTCGGGGTCGCCCAGCCCGCTGTGAGCCGGCGCCTCGGAGCTGAAGCCCCGCGGGAGCACGTAGCAGGCCTCCTCGGACGAGTCGTCCTGCGAAGGTAACTGGTGTTTTCCTGGTTTGGGCAAACTGTAGAAACCATGCAGCTGGCCGCCCATGCCATTCAGACAATGGGAGAAGCCGTGAGAGAGTTTCTGCACAGCAGAGTCGCTCCCGACGAACAGATTGCTTCGTGTGGCCTGGGAGAAACTGGCACTCCTGCAACATGGACAAAGACACACACACACACACACACAGAATCAGCCCTTTGACATTATCACGTTGTACAGTTGATTTGATGTAACTATCCATAGAGCCACGAGATGGCACTGTAGCACTTCAGAGGACACGTCCCCTCTAAAGGCCGCAGCACATTTTAAAAAAAAACAGCACATCTCTGCATCCGTGCTCGAGCACCTCGGTGCAGCGACGGCGCAGGAATCGAATTTCCAGGTTGTCGCTTATTTCATTTCTTGAAAGGAGCCGATTTGTTTACATGTTTCCCAGCGTGTCGACAGGGAGAGGGCGTCCACGTTCAGAGGGCGAGCGCTGCGACTTTCTCACAGTGTGTCGGCCTCGGCTTAGACACCCCCAGGGACATGCCTCATTTATTCCGGCTCCTTGGCGGGGGCCTGACCTTGAGCAGCAACTACAACAAGCGCACAGCTCAGACGTTTTCTAGCCAGTTAGCTGAGCAATGGCCCGACTGAGTTGTCCAAACGGAAAGATAGGAAATCCTCGAGGAGTCGTTTCTTCACGTTCCGTGCTGATCTCACTTTGAGATTTTATGCATATGCATTAGCGGCTAATGTCCTTGGTTATAAATGGAACATTTGAATGAATAATGCATCAAAGTGATGTAATTAATATCGACATAAACATTTTGCTGTCTCCTCAGGATTTTTTTTCGATCATCGATCAATAGTTTTGTTCATCATTTTTTTCCCGTCCGTCACCGGGAACTGAACGGCGGCTTTTTCCAACACAGATTATGAATTCACGCCATTCGGATCGTCAGACCAATTTGAATCCGACGTAAATCACCAGATGCCAGTCTTAACTGTCAGACCCACGGAGCAGACGCACGGGAATATCTGCATAAAGGCCCGACGAGATGGATCGTGCGGTTTGATTTCCCTGCGTCCCACCGAGGTCCAGCGCAGCAGATTTATGTGCAAACCGCGCGGCTGAGAGGGCGATTCTCTCCTGGGCGAGTCCAGACCCACAGCAGTGATGAATTGCAGCCTCGACCTCATTGATCATCTAACTGTACGGCCTATCTGCAGAATGGCATCATTATTACAGCTGCCTTTTTTGATTCTTTGGAAGTGGCCACTGGAGGTGAGGGGAATGTTAATGGGGGAAAACTCAGGAGTGCATTTAATAATAAAAAAAGCCTTTGTTTTTAATGCTCAGCACAACTTATGCATTTATATCCATGTAGAAACAGCAGCTGACCAGGTATCCACACTTTTGATTCGTGACTGACTAATTGTTTAAACTCTGCTTTAAGTTGAAATACATAAACATTTTTTTAAAGCATTTATTCACTGGATGGACCAAAATGAGACGTTTACATGTCATCTTTAAATAATTATCAATATGGCTAATTTAAATGACATATTCTGTGTTAATCCATGTCGCCCTTTCCCCCCTTTTCCTCCTGTATATATCATTATCATTATTATATTACTAGTAGTAGCTGCCGTGGAAGTTATGCGTTCATCTGTTTGTTTCACTGTCAGTCAGTTGGCAGCATTACACAACAACTACTGGGCGGATTTCCACGGAACTTGGGGGAAGGATGTGGTTTGTATCTGTTAATCAACCAGTCAATTTTGGTATGAATCATGACCAGGGGGCGGGTCCAACAACTTTTTCCCACTATCTTTACGATGCGTGATCTTGCAACATTTTTTAATTGATTTCTCAAAGAATACCTAAAAGGATATTTTGTGAATTTAAATGTGATTTCATTTGGAGAGTGAGTTAGTAAGTTATACAATAATAATAATACATTAAATAAGTAAGTTTAGAATATTCACTTTAATATTCTTCAACCAGATTGCTTGTAAAATACATTAACACACACCCACACACACAGTTAGCTACCCCCCCCCCCCAACAGTAGTTCAAACCCTCGGGGGCTTCTAAACTGAGGAAGCGCCATAAACCTGTACGTTGACCTGCATTAACGGATAACAGGAAACTGACACAGGACGCTTGAGGGTCGTGACCTTTACCTTGCGCTCTCCGTCTTCCTGCTCATGCACTGGTGGAGGAGGAGGTAGTCCTGGGGCGCACTGTTGGACAAGGAGCCGTGGTGCGTGTGGCGCACGGGCACGTCGAAGGTGAAGAGGACCGGCTGGCTGGAGTGGATGGGGGCGGAGGACTTGCGGTCTCCAGTCAGAGGGGCCGCGGAGCCGGTGACATCTGCTCCGACAGACCGTGGCATATGTTGCGACCTGCCATCTGCAGACGGGAGAAATTGAAGTTATTGATTGTTTAACCCCACAAGAGTTTTTTTGTCTTTAAACATGTTAAATCCGTCTTGTGCAGACGAGGCGTCCTGCACATTCATATGCTCCACAAAGTAAAGACCAGTCATGTAATCATCCCTTAAACATTTTCCTTTTGTTGTCCAAAAACCCCCTGAAGTCAAAGTGTGTAATTCATTTGAGGGGTTCAAGCCTCGACGTGACCTCGCCTTGCACGGAGTCTTGTATTCAGTAGCTTTCAGTCTGCTCTGTAATCAATAGCGAGGACGGGTCTGTCTCAGGGGAGGAGAGGAAAACAGAGTCCTTCTGCTTATTTTTGGGCTGCAGGGGTGCGAGTGGTCCAAAAGCACATGATCCAAGTTATCCTTTATGACCAGGGTCAATGTGCTTTGTTGGATTGTATTGAGCCGAGCACTGTTTTGCACAGCGGGACTGTGAGAACAAAATGCTCCTGCAAAATCTGGAGAAAAAAAAAAAAACCTCTATTGATCTGTGCTTTGTTAGAAACAGACAGCATACAGTCAGGAAAGCTCAAGTAAATAAGTCATGGTAATAAATATACAAATTCAAATGTGCAAGGAATAAATGTGCACTCATTTGTTCCTGTGCGAGATCCCTGTTATCTGCATTTAAAGGCTATGAAGGAAGTGCAGATCTGAGACGGGGATACTGCACACAGACTGGGCAGGGGGCCAAAACGAGGGGGCGCACACCGAGCTGTAGGAGTGGAGAGTGGGCGGCCCACTGATCCATCGACCCGTGGAGCTGTGTGCAACACAAGGAGGAAGAAGAAACAAGAAAGGAAAAACAGGTCTTTTTGCAGAATCTAAGCTCGGGTCTTTTCACTGTAAATGCGAGGGTTTTGCATGATCATGGGTGTGGGGGCAATTAATGAGATTCACCGCAGCCCCCAAATAACCGCTTTTATATGAATTGTGTCAAAAAAAAAATACACCGTGCAATTTCTAAGAGGTTCAGGAGACAGCTCGAAAATTGCACGATATAAAAAAGGATTAAAACAACCCAAAGAAATGTCCAAGGATGACAACCTGAGAGAAACTGTAAATCTTCTCCTTTGAAAAAAACAAGTGCAGTGTTTGTTCTGAACCTAAAACGGGCTGTGTGCTCGTCCTGTGACGACGCTGGTTGCAGTTCTCCTTCTGAACCTGTGAAAGGGACCTGCAGTACTTGAGCCTGCTGCAGGATTCAGTCCACAAAACCCACAAAGAGCTGTTCCCCTGTTTATTTAAAGTTCGGCGAAGCTCGACTCAGAACCAAGTTGCCGTCGCTGTGAACGAGCTGTTCTCACAGTTCCACGGTTGCTTTTTTTTATTTTTTTTTTTAAAACCAAAGTTTCACCTTCTGTGTCCAAATCGCACCAAACTCAACACCGGGGTGAGAAGTGTGAAGCCGATGAGATGAATGTTCCTGGAGATGTGCGAGCCACGTTTTTTAAACAGAGGGAGATTTCTCTTATTGTTTGGATTATAACAACCAGTCAGTCAGAGCTGAAACATGATGGTTACACAACTGTTCTTCGTCTCTCTCACCCCCCCCCCCCCCCCCTCTCCTCCCTATCTCTCTCTCTCTCTCTTCTCTCCCTCTTCTCCATCCACCTCTCCTCTCTTCTCCATTTTTCCCTGCTCACCCAAACCGGCCGAGGCAGATGTGGAGTCTGGTTCCAGAGGTTTTATATGATTTGGGTTAGGGTTCCTAGCAGTGAATATTGAAAAATTATCAAACCTACTTCAGCTGCGATTTAAAAAAAGATATTTTCCTCTAAACGATGCACATGACGTCATTTCCTCCGCGGTGCGTCACTGCCCCTCTCCTTTCTCGGACCTTCACAGAGCACATTACGGGTCAAACGGCCTTTCAACCAGAGGGCCGAGCTCTGTGAGTCACGATGAGCGGTGACCATACAGAGACACCGCAGCCCCGGTGAAGAACAGACACCACACACACCACACATGTGGTGTGTGAGCGGTTGTGTACGCATGTGGAGTGGTCGGAGGGCGGGGTGGGTGGAGCCTAGTTAGCTAAATGAGGTCACATCAATGCCTGGGGGGGAAAGGGCCTCTGCTGTCGGGTCTTCAGGCCAGTGGACATCAGTGAGATGCCCGGGCCCAAAGCCACACAGGCAGGGACTCCCCCCCCCCCCCCCCAATGATCCTCAATTACACCATTGTTCTGAGTGATTCCACTCTCCTCAGGCTGTTTAGGCATCATCTCCCTTCTCCGCAAAAAGCTTTGTAAAAGCTTTCACCCAGTGCGGTGAGTACTGGGGCCCACTAACACGGGTAGATATATTGATTTATCAGGGAAAGCCAGTTCCTCCACCGAGCGACGTGGAAAAACAAAACCAAGCAGGATTGATCACTTCAATGCAGAGGAAGGAAAAACATTTTTAAAAATGTGAAAATATACTTATCAAGGAGTGTGTGTGTCTGTGCTTCTCAATGAGTTTTGATGAAGTGTATGATGTGTGGCTGTGTGAAATGAAAGAGGACTGGGCCGGTCGGCTGATGGAAGAGCCAACACGGCTCATCACTGACACTAATGGGTCCGATGATGTATGTTACCACTGGGAGGCAATTCCATCAAGTCACTGGAACCACAACACAGAAATAGAAAAAAAAAAGCAGAAAACAAAAACACTGAATCTTCCCCCCTCCCCTCCCCCCCACCAGGAGCCTTCCAGGAATATTCCCTCCACTGGCTAATGTGCTATGTCATCTGATGCAAGGTTCTAGAAGTAAGTCATTTAATAACCTACGTCAAACACATGAGAGTCGTACATCTGGGTGAAATAAAGGGTTGTTGTTGCAGTTTTTTTTTAGTTACAGGCTTAATGTCATTTCCGGGTTTCTAAGGCTGAAAACGTCCACATCACACAAAGCACTTAGAAGAGACAAAGCGTTCTTCCCACGACATTCCTCGGCCTGAAACAAACATCAGAGCGGCGATGCATTAAAGGACCTTTTGGGCTGGTGAGCGACATATGGCTATTCCGGGTCAAAGAGCCCCTAAGTTCATGCGCCATCTTCCAATTACTCTCTCTAATACATCACCTACTGTCTCTTCTGCTCTCTCACCATAATCTAATAGAAGCTGGCTGCTGGTCTCCGGGGGCCAAAATTAGAACCCTGCTGTATCGCCAAGAACAAGAACGTCTTTGTAGGGGGCTCATTTCCTCTCGGCCCGGCCAGAATTAGCAGAGGACATACGATAATCTAATCTGAAACCAGATACAGAAATAGAACATATCACTGACCTATTGAATTGAAAGCGTGCCCGGTGGAGACATCAGGGAAGAGGGAAGCGTTTGAATTTTTTCCTCGGTACGTGTTGTTGTGCGCTTTTAACCGGGATCGCTATCATCCCCCCCCCTAAAATATTCCATACAAAAATAATCATCCGAGGGTACACGCTTGTCCACCTGCCTTTCAAAGTGAGTACTAGAAAAAACGCAATTTCCTTAATGGTTTCATAAGAGATTGTGTTTAAGAATTATGGCCTCTGAGCTCACAAGGCTACGACGAGTCCTGCAAATTAACCTCCGATGTGTCAGGGCTCTGCAGGGCTTGGCCCCCGGACGAGGCCGCCGTGTGACACGGAGGTGAAGGAATACGTTCGATCCCCCCCGTCAAGGTGCCCTTGAAGAAAGGCATCGAACCTGGAGAAAGGGGGGTTAATCTTTTGTCTTACAGTATAATCCGACATTACTTGTTTTCCTTCATGGGGAGGCTGGACCAGTGGCTCTTTAAAGCAAGACAGCGTCCCAGGAGGCAACATAGTGGAATCCATTTGCATGTGTGGTTGGCAGGGGGTGGGGGGTGGGGAGCTCTCAATGAGACGGACAGAACTGAAAGAAGGAGCCGAGATGGGATAGGTAGGGAGAACGAGCAGAGCTGTTAGCACCGAAGGAGCGTGACGCCCCGGCAGGAAGAGAGAGAGAAAATGGCCTCCTCGCTCTGCTGAAGTGAACAAAGTGACATGGCTGTTCCATCCTCCCTTGAAAACCCTCTCGGTTGTGTATTAAGCAGAGCAGACACACGGGAGCGTTTTCCCTGATCACATTATTTCCCTGCGCCTGCTCGCTCCGCGGCGTCACGTGAGCACCCGCCCCCTTAACCACATTTCGACATCAATTTGCCCTCGAAACGCCGGATTGATCAGTCACCTAAAAAGGCTCGGGCTCGTCGGGGGGGGCCAGTGAATTGCAGAGTTTGGCTGCGTGTAGAAACAATGCCTCATTTTCAAACACCATGACCTCATTCCTGCAAGGTGGTGGTCGTGGGTGGATAAATACTGTGGCTGTGAAGCGGGATTGCGAGATGACAAGTTGAGAGAATTTGTGGCGGAGGATGAGTGTTACTTTTTCGTGCTGTCATCGGAAAAAACTGCAGGAACCTACGTATACCTGGAGAGGGCTCGCAGCCTGCAGCCTGCAGCCACACCAGGCCAGAAGCACCAGGATAAACCGTTCTGACAGTGCAGTGCATTACACAACGGGAACACACACAGAAGTCCTGATGGAGGCAGAACGCGATACTTGTTGATGCTCTTAGCAACGATATACACACTGTCGTAATCCTGTCAGGAGGAGCTCCAGGGTGGATTCTGGGGTGAATCGGTTTCTATGATTGCATCAACATGCAGCCTGATCAACTAGTGCTGGACAAAGCCACAGTTTATTATTTGGCTTAAATAGGTGCTGTGATCATACGCTTTAATACTTTCAATATTTTAAAAAAACAATCTCTGTTTTAATCATTTAGCATTTTAGATAGATACGTCTGCATAATGCTGAAAACGACAAAAGACTTGTACTAAATGAAATGTCTGTAGGTAAAGGTGTTGAGTTTGTCCAGTGTGTGCTACTGTAAAAAAACATGGCTGCACACCCCCCCGATGTAAATATAAAGTATTTAAATATAAAGGACTAATTCTAGGGTTAAGAAAACAACAATTCGTACAATCACACCAGTAAAAACATCACACTTCAACACTTGAACAGTTACAAGGATTCCTCTGTGCACAGAAGGAGGCAGCGCTGCCGTTACACTTCACCTCTCTGCTAACACCAGCAGCCGACTGATTACAGTCAATGTAATACACTGTGACAGAAGTGGGAGGCCTGTCCGTGTGACAGGAGGCTGATTACAAAATAAAAAAAAACAAGTCTAAACATCTACAGACATCAGCTGAACTGAATATAAACAGTTGGCAGAAGAGCAAACGTTTCCATGCGAATGCAGGTTGAATGACGTGAGCTTCCCGTTAAGAGGGATCGGCTTTTCCCACTCGTTATTGAAAGAATCCGGCTGATGCCAAATTCAAATTAAATAAAAAAAGAATTATTTTTGCTCTAAATTCACAAAGATGATGATATTCTGGGATGAACAAGAATTGAACAAAACCTATCCAACAAAATAACTGAATTCAAACATGCAACTGTAGTTTCCTAAAAAGATATTTTAATTCTGCGGCATCTTATAATCACATAATGACATAGAATTTCAAGAAAAAATGAGAAGCTTGATTTCATTATGTTACAAAACTGATTCTTGTCTAGTCAGGGAAGGTTTATGTCATATTTTAAGTGTCAGTGACCACAGCTTTACTATCTCTCCAGTACGACCCTCCTTAATCATTGATGGTAAGTGGCGACTGAATCTTTTCCGAGTTAAAGTAGATTTCTCTCCAATGAAAACATTTGTATTATTATTATGGAAACTGGAGACGGAGAGTAAGATGGAAAAGCCTCGATCGCGATGATGTTGATCACCGTCACCATGACGACATTTCCAAGCCACACAACAAGTTATCAATCTGGCTTCACAGCTGGGGTTTAAAGCTGTGGACGCCCCCCCCCCCCCTCGGAAAGATCTATGTGAATAAACGTAAGCACTTTTCAAAAATCTGCTGGTGCCGATGCTGGAAATGCCAGAATTTAGTAGTAACGCTGAATAACAATATGGAATTTCTTCCCTGGGAAAAGCGTGGAAAATACAGAGGAGGGGAAAAGAGTGGTAGCCATCATACACAAAAAAAAAAAGAGGAGTGCTGACGAGTGAAAACCTCGTCCCTCAGTTGAGCTTCGTCTCTGAGTTCAAACAGCCAGGAGAGAGCGAGAGAGAGAGAGAGGGAGAGAGAGAGAGAGCAGAACAAAGCCCGTGATTGACGAGATGATGTTCCATTCATTAGATTGCGCTCGGGGGTGGGTCTCCCTGGGTGCAGACACACGCCACACACCCGGCCATCAGTATCTGATAACAGCAGCGCCAACACCCACCAACAGATTGTGAGACCTAGAAACACACGATAACTCAGTTATTAGAGTTATTAGAATCCGCGGAGACGCCCGATTTAAAAAAATCTGCATTTATCTATCATCTATTTATCCTTTGTTTAAAAAAAAAAAGGAATCGATAAAACCGTAACCCGATGCACACATTGCACCTCCTTTAATGTCTGACTTCTGTTCTTTTCTTTTTTCACCGACAGAAATCTCTGCCATCCTCTCTGGTGATTTGGACCGATGGGTGAGCGCACAGTGCATTCTCGAGTCTCTGGTTTCCAGCAATCCCTCAGATGCTGCCAGTGGGTTTAATGGGATGCGCAGCCGTGGCAGCAACAGCAGACCGGCCTCAGACAGCTCTGTGGCAGCAGAAACCTGACCTTCCAGTGCCATGGAGCCTCATTAGTTCTACAAAAATCGATGCAGACAAAGGGCAGTTTGGGAGGAGAGGAGGCCGACGTGCAGGTGGACTGAGACGTCAAAGGAGAGGGGATGGGAGTGTTTGCATTTATTTAAAATACTGTATATGCATGTATGTACTGTATGTTTATATGCACCTATTGCTGTCTTTATACCGTAAATCAGTTTCTTCAACTCCAGCCAGGGTCTACAACTCAGATTTTTTTTTTATAAAATTGAAATTTTGTAGAATTCAAAATGCCACACTGCTGTTGTGGTGGTCAGTCTTAAGTCCAAGGAAAACTGATCTAAATATGAAGAAACTACCTTTAGGCCGACTTGAAATATCATGTTCAAGACGCCAAAAGCATGGTTTGTGAGGCTACTGTGACCTTTGACCTTTCACCTCAATCTAATCAGTTGATCTGTGACTCTTAGTGAACATTTGTACCAAATTTGAAATGATTCCCTTTAGGTGTTCTTAAGAAAACACGCTGACGAGGGAAGAAGAGTTTTGTGAGGTCACTGTCAATTTGACCTTTGACCTTTAAATTATAATCCGATCATCTTTTAGTCCCAGTGAATATTTGTGCCAGGTGTAAAGAAATGACCTGTGGGTGCTCCTCATATATCACGTCCACAAGAACACGAGTTCGCTGTGACCTTGACCTTTGACCTTTGACCCGAAAAGCCCACATGAGAATTTGCACCAAATCAGAAGAGATACCTTCACGGCCTTTTTGAGATATTAGGTTAGCAAGGGGAAAAGATGACGCAACCTTGAACTTTAAAACACCAAAATCGAATCAGTTCATTCTTGAGTCCAACTAAACGTTTGTACCAAATTTGAAGAAATTCCCTGACGGCATTCTTGAGATATCAGGTTCACAACAATGGGACAGAAGGATCGACATCCCCCCCCCCCAAAAAAAATAATGCATCCGACCAATGACTGTCACAGAACGATGAGCAACACATATCACATCGGTCTCAGACTCTAAATGCAAAAATGCACAGACACTAATCGAGACACAGTGGGGAGATAGACTGGGAGGGAGTTGCTGTCGACAGTTGTGTAACACTGGATCGTCATGTGCTGCCCTCGGCCAACTCCACTCCACAGCTCCCAGAGGCGGCAGGAGCCAACTCTGACTAACCGAAGGTTGATACAACTGATGGTTTCCATTATCTGAGGAAAATAAACTTGCGTGTCAACCCTACTTAGTGCACACCAGTGTTTGGCAAAGCCCGGTTAATTCCCTTCACAATCGTTTTGGTACTTCACACCAGCACCGCGGCTACGTTTAAAACAACAAACACAACGCTGTGTACAGTGTGTAAACGCTGTGGCTGCAGAACCCCATCTCCAGGCCCGACGCAGCTTCTCCCTGCTTCCCCACTATGCTATCTACATAACTTGGTATTTGTGCTTCCTCTGTTTGTGGGATTGTGTAATCCGAGCGAGTCTGTTCTTCGTCAGCGAGGTAACTCCCAGTCTGTCGGGTGACACACTGGCTCGGATCCGCAGCTGTCAGCCTGGAGGGAAAAACACTGCAGCCTCTCCTGCTCAGAGAGGTGTGTGAACAGTTGTCCTCTGTTAGTTCCCAATTACCGCCCCGTATGTCTGAGTCACTTAATCAAAGTATAATTACAAAATAAAAAAAACCCGCAGACACAAGATATACAGCTGATAGAAGCTCCGCGGGGTGAAGCGGCGGCGGCGGCTCGGCTTCCTTGAGCGTTTACAAGATATGTTCGCGGGCGCACAAGATCAAGATGGGAGATGCTGTGGGAGGAATACCGACGCACACGTCATCAGGTTGTGTCAAGAGCCCTCCTCTCATCTGACATGCTCCGTTTCTGCCAACACACGCTCAGCGACATCAGCTGTTGCATCAATGCACCTTATTGTTGACAGGTAGTTTGTTCCAGCCCCGTTTAGTCAGATGTGGGGAGAAGTTTCCACACAGCGAGTCTGTGTTCTCCCACCACAGCAACCAGGACACTTTTTCTTAAGAGTGTACACTGCTTTGATTCATTTCTCTTTTTTTTTTGGAGATACTATTTGTGAAATACAGCAGAGAGATGTCATAGGTTGGAGGGGTTTTGTTGATCGTTTTGATCGTCTGAACTATCCACGGAGGGATTATCGGACCACGGGACCTGGTGACGAACAAACCACAGACTGCTGCCCGCACACAAACAGGACACACAAACAGGACACACAAACAGTACACGCACACACGCCACGCCCCCCCGAGGCAACACGCAGCCACACGGCATATATCACTTTGAAATTATATTTGTTTTCTGTACAAGTTGAATTACGGCCTTTTTAGGTCTTGCATGAACACCATGTAAAGACAAGCCTGTACAACTTTAAGAGCTCACATAAATACATTAAATACTATTTCTAACAGAAAATAACTTTTTGCACATTTGTGTTTAGGTAGTGTTTTTATACTTGCTCGCTTTTTACTTTATAACATTTCTATACATGTATATAATGTATATAATGTACATACTCAGCATTTTTTTTAAATATATGTGTTCTCTTGTCCTCCTCATTCTGACCTGCCTGCTGCTGCAACAACTGAATTTCCCCCCAGCGTGTGGATCAATAAAGTTTTATCTTATCTTATCTTAAATGAAATCATCGTACCGAGCGAATATGAGCTGTGAAATCTTTTTATGGAGCATTGTCATTGATTAAGTCGCCAAAGTCCAACTGCTGTTCAGTCGCTGCTGCGTCATCCTGCTCCGTAGTTCGTTTTTTGATCCTGGACATGTACGAGGAGGACATACGCTGGTACTGGTCCAGTTGCTTTTGTTGGTATCTAATTAGCTGTGTTAGGAGTTATAGCATCTTTAAGACCAACCCTTTGTGAAACTGAGGGCATCATATGCGGCAGCGATTGTAAAAACCCCTCCAGAAGAACTATGACTGGGTATTGTAATCATCAAAATGTAATTTTGCCTCAGAATAGCAGAATAGACAGTTTTTCCAAATGTGTAAAAAAACAGCAGTTTAGCTTAACCCCCATATTCCAGGGCGGTGCTGATGAAAACAGGAGGTGAGTATTTATTTCCAGCGTCCATACTGACAACAACAACTTGATACCACACGAGGGAGGAGGCAGGAGGCCGGAGCTATTCCGAGTAAGAGGGGGATGGATCTGCGTACACTATGAGTCAACAGCTTCTTCCCTGGAAGAGCCTGTCATGCAAACATGGATTTCAAAAGCAAAAGGCTGCATGTTATTTCGACAGGAGTGCGTGTCTGTGTGTATCTGTTGAAGATTAAAAAAGACGTATGTGATGAGAACACGCTTCGGCTGGTGGGTCTATCACCTCAGGATCCGCGGCTGCCTCCCTCGATTCATTTATTTGCTTTTCCACTTACTGAAGACGTAACGGGGGAACCAGTGGTTAAATAAGCCCGTCTGCGGAACAGATATATGAAACAAAAACATCTACAAGCCTGTTTGGTTCCTTATTTAAACATGAATGCATGGACGGTTTTTAAGCTACTTGAGAATATTGAGTACGACACGGGGGGGGCGATAAGGTCAGCGGCACCGTAACACTTCCCCCCCGAAACATCTCCATGGCTGTCTAGAGCATTAAGTCACTTAAAGAACGTGTTAGTTTCGGTTTAGTAATGCTAGTCAAATGCTAGTCAGAATCGGTTAATGTGTGCCGGGGCAGGGGGGGGCAGGGGGGGGGGGGGGGATATTCACAGAAACCCTGGAAATTACAGCCCCCTGGCACATTTTCAGAGAATAAGACGGTTTCGCAAAACAAGTTTTTTAACTTTGCCCTGGACTGAAATAGAGTGTGAAAGATGCATTTGGACGGAGAGTTCCCAGTTCCTGATAAAGTTTCTCAGAAAACAGCGACTCGACGATTCAGTGAAAACAGAGTGAGATGACAGACGAAAGCCCGATGTGCTGTTTACACTCACAGAGAGCACCATCACTAATGCAGCGGTCATGACATAAAGCCTCTCACTCCCCGCCACGCCCTGCTGGCTACAAGCTCCTGAGAGGACCCTGCTAATTATTGAACTCGGACCCGGGGGGGGGGGGGGGGGGGGGGGGGGGGGATTCCCCCTACATTTATTACACTCTGCACAGCTGTTTGTTTTTGCGATCCTACACCTGGACATAATGCACGTTACAGATGATCAACCATGTGCACAAAGAATTAACGTCCACCAGCCCGCCAGATGGTTGGAAACACAAAAGCATGAAAAATATAAGAAACTGAGAGGGGGGGGGGGGTTTACGCAGACTTCGACGAAACAGATACTTTACTCGATATTAGAGATGGTTTCGGTACCGTTTCCCCTTCTCGGTACTGATTCTGATACCTGGACTTTGTGCACCAAATTTCAGACGCGCATCGATATCAGTTCCCTTTGTGCATCAAGATCCATGAGTTATCCCCAAGGTTGTTCCCTAAACCGCAACTGCATCCTCCCAACAAGTTTAGCACTAATCCTTTCAGTAGTTTTTTGTTTAATCTTGCTAAGAAACAAAACCCTTTGGTGTATTTTAACAGCTGCATGTTCTACACGTGGTTCTTTAAATGCTTTAGGAGATTTCTAGTGTTGCAATTGTCCAAATTGCTGATATCTTAACATTTTAGCTAGCTCTGGCTAAAGCCCCCCTTCTTCTCAGCAGCTCTAGGAACAGTACTCGCCGGTGGCAGATCAGTGCAGAGGCTGTTTCGATTTGTGTAAAAAGAAAATTGCATTTTTATCTGTGGTGAAACTTACTTTAAAAGACATTCAAGTACTTTTCCGATGTCCGATTCCTGCATCTCCTGCAGTATCAGAGGCACTTATGTTTCTGGTATCGGTATCGGAAAACATCTCTGCTGAATATAAGTTGCTTGATTTTCTCACGTGGAGCAGAGAGATGCTATCAGCCCTCAGACACCAGCAGCTATAGAAACCACATATATGCAGTTATAGAAAGTCTGTGATAACGTAGCGATTCATTTCAAGTCGCAGTATTTTTTGTTTTCAACGACATGAGGTCACACGAGAGGGTAGTTCAGGCGATAAAGGGAGATTTGAACATATGAACATTAGTGCACGATAGGTTGTGGTCGTGTCCTGTCTGATAGTTTCCTATCATAGGTGGCAACAGTGGAAAATAAGCCAACCTCAAGCACGTAATATAAAAAAAAAAAACAACAACAAGAAACCGAGTGTCGGTATCTGCTGCAACCCTTTTCACATGGCCCACATCCTGGATGAGAATTTCCATCATCCTGACTACAAGAGGCAGCGATGAGACCCTTCTATAAAAACAAATTAAGAGAATAATCGATTAGCCTCTCAGACACCGTGTCCGTTTGATTTGGCAGCGTCGCTCCTATTCCTCTCGCTCAAATAACAAAGATGGAAAAAAAAAACATGATCTCCGATGATATCACGTGGTCGGACCTCTGCTGCCGATTTTTTTTTTTTTGGGTGAAAACTGAGAAGCAGGCTGCTCCAAATAACTCGAGAAAGCAAAGTGGGAGACGGATAGAGATGCTGGTGTATTGTTTGGTACTTCTTATAATGCCTGAAAGATGCAGTATCATACTCGATATACTGTACTGCACATATTGTACTGTTTATTCTGACCATGTTTTAGAATATGTCCATTACTGTCTCTGACGTATAAGGGGACGTCTTCAAATTGCTTATTTTCTCTGAGAAGACTTAAGGTATTTAAACTTACAACGATATAAAACAAGGAAAAGCAGAACCTTTACATAATTGAAAAGATTTGAATAATTATTGGATTATGTTTAATTGATAAATTTATTAACTGACTAATAATTTCAGTACTAAATAATAGTGGACGCTGTGATTCTCTTTGAGGCCAAAATTAGATAATTAAGCAAAGTTGAAAGAACGAATAAAATTAACGTAAAAACAAAGAAACAAAACAATTTTTATTGAAGGGCCTAATTATTGTGGTCATTATGAATTGTTATCAGCTAATTTGATATTAAATTGGTGCGGTTAACAATGTCAGGGAACTACTAAATGTGGGTAACAGCAGAGACAGAGCAGAGACACACAGAAGCAGAGTGATGGAGCATCGAGCAGAAAGAGGTCAGGGCCCCCTACCGTGGTTGTCAGCCGACTGGTTGAACCCGCACAGCTGGCAGATGGAGCGGACCCACTTGTTCATGTCCTCCTCCGTCTCCGCCACGAGGTAAAAGGTTCGGTCCGAGGTCTTGATGTCAAACACGAAGCTGTCCTGGAACTCCTTCCGCTTAAAGGTCAGGCCGCAGTCCACCTGCTCGCAGCAGTGCAGGTCGATGACCCGGATGGGTTTCTTGGAGTGGTCATTCTTGTAGTACTCCAGAACGTCGGGGTCCCCGCTCATGCGGCCGCTGCGAAGGATGAACCAGCGTTTCTTCCACGCCTGGGGAGAAGCATGGGAAATTGAAAGGTAAGAACGTGACAATAATACTGGGGAAAAAAAAGCCAGTGCAGCCAAAAATCGAAATTTCTCATTTAAAATTGGATTTTGACAGAAGTTCAACGAGGCCACAAACTTTTTAAATAACCCAACAATGCAGAATGTTGCAGTGGCATGCGTCGACAGCTGGACTTGTGGGGTTGTGGTGTAAACTGTTGATCACGTCTTGCTAACTTTGAGCAGGTTTACTGTGGCACGCGCACGTGGTCGTGTGTGGTTTGCATGTGCACGTTCACGAATGAGGCAGCAGGTGTTTGCTCCCCTGCTAACGTATTTCCTGTGCTGACGTCCCCCCCCCCCCCCTCGCTCCTCCCGCCTCCACAACCGATGAGTGACGCCGCATCGTCATGCCACCTCTGCATACGACTGTGTGACTGCGGCTGGAGAGCGGGAATAAACTTTACTCGTCATAAACGCGGTAGAAGTGCATGCTCCGCTGATGCCGGCAGAGAGGACTCGGGAATGGGAAGCGTCCGAATGCAACATGTGGCACCAACAACGCCATTGTTGCATTTCTCAACTGGGGGGGGGGGGGGGGGGGAGCACAAAGGAAGAACAGTGGCCTTGATTACAACACATCCATACGTTTTCCCAGTGGCCGTCTTAAAGGGACTCTGTGTTCTCTGTGCCCAGAGACAAAAGAGGAAGATAGACCAGGAAGGGAAAGGGGGAGTAAAGGGGGTGGGGGGGCTGAGCAGGGGGGGGACTTTTTGGACATCTGCCAGTGATGCACTTCCGCCAGGCAATGTCTCTCACATGCAGGCTGCTGACACACAGGATCCTGCGGGGGGCCCCCCACCCCCTCGCTCTCCATCAACACAGACACTGCCGCAAGGCTAACGCCACCCCACCCCGCCCCCACCCCCCCGAAAAAAACAGGTTTGCCCCATACAGATGCACAAACTGCTGGAAATAGCTGCTACATATTCGTATATACGCTGTTAAATTTATGATGATAGCAATTTCAGCTTCAGCGCTACGGTGTTGTGCATATTGGTTATCTGTCACACCACACTGGGACGCTGGGGCCGAGGGGTTTGGGATGTCTCCAGTGGAAAAGGCCTCTTCGGTGCCTCCTGACTCCACATTAATTTTTAATATGCATTCTGCTCATTGATCAATGCTGTGGTGCTTCTGAGTCAAATAAATCAATCGTGTGAGTTTAAGTAGCTGCAGGACGGCACTTTTCCTTTTTGTTTCAGTGACGCAGGTTTTCAGTGCTAACGCTAACAACGTGGAAGATACAAGAACGGTTTTCTTGTATCTACATAAAAGACATATTATATATGTTATATACAAACAGCGGTGCGACTAGGCTGCCCCAATTCGAAGGCTCCGACAAATGTGTCCCCCCCCCCCCGAGCAACGCAGCCTCCCGAACATGGATCCTTCCCAACCCGACATATCCCATGATTCATTGCGTCTCAGTGACAGAGGAGGTAATGACGGCAAATAGCAGGGCTGGTGATTTCACTTTCCTGATATAATCAAATATTTACTTTGGTCCATTAACTGAAAAAAATAAAAAAAATAATTAACAACAAATATTTGATTTGCAGCTTTTATTATAATTAAGCAAATTGTTGCTTTCAGAGTCTAACCTGCCATATTTTATTGAACTAAATATTCATAAAGTCTCTATAAAGGGCTGGTGGAAATCAAGTGGAAATAACATGATGACTCATCAATATATTTTGAGATTGTGTCCATTGTTTCTGATGCAAAATGTTTATCATTTCATTACGCTGCCAGTTTTGTTTGCTTTTCCTCTGAGAAGCCAACGCAGCAGAGAGGTGTCAGCAACCCACTTCCTCTTTTTCCAGGAAGTGCAGATTTCGATCTTATCTTCATCACGAAGCTGAACGTCAGAGGTATTGGGGGGGGGGGGGGGGGGGGGGTGAGACTTCTTCACCGTATGTTCTGTCAGACTGATCCACTGATAAGAGGCACTATGGTCTCAATGGTGTTGATAGTATATTCTTGCTGCTGTGAACATTTTCAGGCTGATCCATCTGCGTGGATTCGACACAGAACCATGAATTGGGCTGTACCCTGACATTCACTTCCCCAAAAATGTAACTACGCTGCGGCCCACTTGGTAGCGTCACATTTCCAACAGATTTTGAATTGAGATGAAGGAAGACACACGGACCAGTGGCGGAGCTGTGCAGTTTGTGTGAGGTGCAGATTATACTGGTAAAGGGTGTGGGCAAACAAATTCCAAGAGCGTTACTCCCCCAAGTCTCCGTCGAAAGGACCCAACTGGAGTGTGCACTTCCTTAAAGAGAACACAGTGGAGTCATCCCACCGCTCCACAGAAACACGCACATTTCTCTCTTTTCTCCCGAGTCCACATGGCCTCTAGTTTAGCGAGACTGCTACACGAGTCAGAGAGATTATAACTCTTACAAACCCCATTTAAATATTATTGCCTTTTCTGGAAAGAGCGAGCGTCAGTTAATTGAGACCTGGAGCAGTGCCCAGTTTCACGAGGTCAGTGTGACCCATCTGGGTTATTCCTGGCATCCTTCAGCTGCAGCCAGCATATTAACCCAAGACAGCAGCAGAGCTCCACCACAGAGGAAGACAGCTCATTTTAAAAAAGGACCTTATCCGACTAAATATAGAATGAGTATTTCCACAGTTGCTGCTTAATTCGAGAACAAATTAATTTATATTTCCCCTCTGTTACACTTTCTGACGGAGGAAAACATCTCAACTAACCCTAACCCTCTCTTATCTCTTTCTCATGCACTTTTTTCAAATTTGCAAAAAAAAAAAAACTTCCCCAGCGAAGTAAATCATGGGGGAGGAGGACACAGCGAAACCAGCGAACCCACCCACCGCCATGTCCTACAGAGCATGTCTAAGCCCCATCGATCATTGTCTAAGCACTGGGAAGCTGTAAAACTAGGCTGAACTCTCCCAGCGCTCCAACCTTCCCCTCCCCCCCCACATCATGGCTCTGGTTTGAAACTACATCACTGTTCCCCAAAAAAAAAAAAAGCATAGACACACTGCCCTTGTTATCAAGTGGACTGGACAGTGCGCTGGAACACACAGAGAGAGTTCGCTAATCACATCCCCGACTAACAGGACATCAAAGACAGACTGCTGCATGAGACACATGGGACAGAGGAGACACAAGTCAAACAAAGGTCAAATCCAAGCAGACGTGTTGTGTGTGTGTGTGAGAGCGAAAAGCAACAAAAAAAAACAAGTTGCAGACAAATTGTAGAGTGAGCGATTAGGAAAACTTGACTGTAAGTAACGTGTTGTTTAAGGGTCTCAGAGGATTGCCTGCTCCCACTTGAAGCACAGAAAGAAGTGCAGCCATCCGCATCTATGAAAACCCGGGCCGCTAGTCCCTTCAGCTTTATTCAAGTCATCCCATATAAGCTCGATCATTCCTTGTTCCAACATTGTCTCATTTGTCCTGACGGCAGACGGCTACACACACACACAGACACACACAGACACACACACACACACAACACACACAGACACAGGCTGGTCGGGCTACAAAGGAGCCACACGAGATCTGCATCTATTTTCGGTGGCCGGCAATGAAAACAATTACAAAACAATTCTTTTCTCGCGCCTAAAAATAGGATCAAAAGTAGTTTGTCTGGTCGATTCCTTTTGTCTCTCCGCATGTTGATAGGTGGACATGCTTTGGCTCTATTCCTGGCAGTCGGCAAAACAATGATTCGGTGGGAAAACAAACAAATTTCATACAAAAGCGCTCGGTTCACAGGAATAAAAAGGGACACGGGAGTCTGGCTGGTGTGTGTGTGTGGTGTGTGTGTGTGTGTGTGTGTGTGTGTGTGTGTGTGTGTGTGTGTGTCGTCCACCGCAGCCATTAACTGTATTTGCATAATGTATAAAAGAACAAAACAAAACTTATCACTCTGCTGTTCTAATGCACTTTAGAGATGGTTGCGGCCAAAACAATTATCCAAGGTGTGTCTTTTACGGCCACAGAGCAATATGTGCGTGTGTGTGTGTGGTGTGTGTGTGTGTGTGTGTAGTAGGCTGTGTCAACAGGCCTGTCGATAAGCATCAGTCAACATGTTTTTAAATGTGCGTGAGCAAACATCCAAACTAAACACGTTTGTTATCCACGGAGAGAAGAAGGTTGGAGTAGTTGTGTTTACCTCTGTTCCCATTAGAGCGGCGGAGGGGGAGACGGCAGGTTGTTGTCTCTGACTCTCCTGCGTTACCTGCTGCTGCAGGACACACAACTCACAGCTGCACAAACACCGCTTCCCCGTGCGTTACCTGCTGTGGTAAAGGTCATGTGCTGCGGCGCGGCGATTTACCTAGACTACGTATGAACTGGGGGCCTCGGGGCCAGTGATGCTTAATTGGGAACCAGTGTGTTCTGAGGCATGGGACTGGGCACGAAGAGACTTGAGAGAGGAAGGAAAAAAGTGGAGTGAGCTCCAAATGAAATGAAAATGGGCCTTGATCAGATAAGTGTTTGATTTCAAATATTATTTCATTTGATATTATACAAGCAAAGGCAGCATTTGAACAAAAAGGATTATTGTTTTCTCATGTAAAAGGTTATATATTCAACTGTATTGTGAATGACTGCCGAAGAGTAAGAAGCTGCTCTAAGTGAAGACTCAAATGAAGCATCCCTCCCACATCTATTCTCTGTGGTTGTTGTTCTCAGGCTTCTCAGAGTCAGCGAAGAACAAAAGAGGAATATTTAGCACATCAGTGACTTCGCTTCTCGTCCCGTCTGGTGGCTTGAATTTCATCTTCCCAGAAAACTCCTCCCGACAGCAGGAGGAGCGGCAGTGAATCCACTTCGCGATGCATGAATTAAAAAAGGTGGGACCTGCCATAATGGCCACGATTGTACGAGCCGACTTGCCCGGACGCTGATTCTGGTTAATGTGCTGGGGGGGGGGGGGGGGACAAAGCTGGACGGACAATGATGACAGAGCCCTGATTATCTGGTTCTAATCAATAGCGGGTCACACGTCAGCCCACATTACGGGAACAGACGGGGAGAGTCAGCCGGCGATGGAATGCAGTCCGGTTACATGTGAAGAATAATTGCCTGGAGATTTACACAAAAGCACCTTTTAATTTCAGACATTCAAAACTTGTCTTTCAATGCGAGCGTGCGTCAATGGGGCAAAACGTGGCCCGAGCGTTGTTATGTGTAGAACATGAGGACATGGAGATCTGTATATTGTTACCTCCGTCTGTTTGTTTGTTTGTTTGTTTGTTTGTTTGTCAGCAGGATTACGCAAAGAAATCCTGAATGGATTTTCATGAAACTCGGTGGAAGCGTGGGACGTGGGCCAATAAAGAACCCGTTAAATCACTTTTTCTTTAACTTTCCAAAATAGGGTGTGTTTATGACAAAATTTTGGACATAATTCATGCATTTTGATGAAAAAAAGGTGTATTTAAGGGACTGATTTCTAAAAGTGTGTGAAATTTGGTGCAGCTTAATTGAATCTAAGGGGACGTGGCAGGTCTGAGCAGCAGTTTGTGCTCTACTGAGTCTTTATAGTTTTAATTTGCCTCAATGTTCTTAGCAATTCAAATATTTGCAGCGGAGCACCTCATATATAAAGTACTTTTTTGAAAATAGAAGTAAATTCTGCGGGAGACACGGCAGTTTATGCAGCACTGCGCTAAAATAAACCACACAAATGGACGTGAGAGCGCACAGGGAGACGATTCTTGGAAGTCTAACAGTTTACACAACGCTCCACGTGTCCGCTCGGAGTAAGACGTTGAGCAGACAGCTGCCCCCGGACAAAGTTTATAATGCACATCTCTGGAGCGTTTCCAACAACTTCAGGTCACAAACAAAACCAGGAGAGCGACCGTGCCAACAGCGTGTGGCCATTTTGTATTCTCGGCGAAATCCCGCCGTTTATCTGTCTCGAGTGCTGAAGAGATCCAGATGCTCCCCGGGGTTTGGACGTGGCTCAGTCCCCGTCCGTGTACCCAGAGAAGTAAACACGAGGAGATGTTAAACAGAGTGTCTGGGGGCTACAGGCGTTTGGGTCCGACGGATGCATTAGAGCACCGCGGGCAATTTAAATCAAACCGCTCGTGTTTCCCCCAAAAGTCAAAACACTGACCTTGAAGGGCCGGGCAGCTGCAAGACGTAACGCCTGCAGATAAGACCCAAACACAGGCCTGTGCATTCTAGTGTGTTAATAGAAGAAGGTGGGAGATCAGCCGCAGAGCACCGAGACACACAGGGTCCCCAGCTCTGAAACCCGTTTACAACCGAGCCTGATGGGATTCAGCTTCAATGACATTACAGCGATATATGATTCCGTGCACAATGCCACAACGTGAGCGCGATGGAAACGCTCCATCCTACAGGTGCGCCGCTGATGAAAAGCTGCATTTGGAGCCTCCGCGTCCTCGCTCTCGCTCTCTCTTCACGGGGGCGACGATCTGCAAAAACCCGCCGCATATCCTGCAAAACACAAGCCCCTCGAAAGCTCCCAGTGAATAGAATCAGCCTCAATTTGCAGCCGAACACTTCCATCGCGAGGAACGTGAGTAATCTCTTTGCCACGTCCCCGGTATCAGCAGCAGGCTGAGCGTCTTTAGAGTGAGCCCGCCCTGACACTGTGACTAATGGGGAGCATTATATTTAATCAGAACTCTTTGTGTCACTTCCCCTAGCCTCTGCCATCTGCTGCTGCTGCTCGTACACATCTGGGGGTGCCGAGCGTACGCCGAGCGCGAAGCCGCTCCTGGCCTCTCTCCGATTCCGCCCCAAGGTGGATTCAGATGCACAAGGGCAGATAAAACAAGACATTTACATTCAAGGGGAGAAGCTGACCCGAGCACCGTAATGTGTTGCACCTTCACTCCGGCTCTAATGTCCCAGCGGCTGTGGGGGACTGGAGGTATCTCTCCTCACTCAGCTGTGTGCACCATTACCGTCTGATGCCGAGGCTGCATCCGGAATCTCACATCTAAGGCAAATGCTTTTAAAAACACATCACGCTACATACAAGTTTAACTAACTAACATTTCATATTCTAAAGGTTAAAGCAGTAACAGTGTGACGTTTATTGTGATATTATCGATATTGACGGATGTGATTTTGTTTTACCTTGATATAGTTTTAGTTTTTTCGTTTCTTTATTCTTTATTATTGTCCAACGCTACGTTTAGCACCAGGAGTTGTCGAGTTTGTTTACGATCAATCAATCATAACTGTTTCTAATCCCGACATCTCTCTCCTGGTATTGATTAACTTACTAAGAATCCATCTGTTCCTCAATGATGACACGTTCACACAACAACAAAAAAAAATTCCCATGACGGAAAATCCCTTCGAGGTCTTAAACTGTCTTGAATGCAAAACTCCACTTTGCAAACCTCTGAATATGCAAATCGTGCCTGGCGTCTATTTCCATAACTGTTTCAGTCGTGATGAAGCTCAGTTCAAGTTCTCCTTTACTGCAGTGTAAATAGAATTCCTTTGGTAAAACCAACGTTTCCCCATTGCATCATACGGATTATTGGAGAAATTCCCGAAAATCGGATTCTAACATCCAGATTATAAAATGTCCGTTTATTGTGCCTCCACTATTTTCTAGGGGTTGTGAAACCTGGAGACTTCAGACACTTCAGTGACGGGCACCAGTGTCTCTGCTGATCTCGGTCGTCTCACCGTGCTCCGTCTATATTTGTACATTACTCATGAGTTTATTCTCATCTGAGTTTCAGTTGTAGGAAATTTCAGTTCCTTCATCTGAAGAGCGATGACTCATCTCCTGTCTGGATCTTCAGAAGACGACAAATGCGCCGAACGAAGCGGTGTTGATACGACGTAGAGGGAAAGGTCAACAACACTAATTCTAATTACCACTTCAAGGACGTTATGGTTTTTCCCATGCATGTTTAGTTGTCAGCAAATTACTCAGAAACAAATTGCATAATTACCACTTTCCTTAACATTGCGATATTTAAAAAATATATATTTTCTTTAGTTTCTGGGGAAATAATCGATGTATATTTCTATAAAACATCAGATATATTTATTTGTTCGACACAGTGCAGATTATCTACTTCCTGTTTCCTTCTTTGTTTCTATTCTAAGCGCTGCCGAGCCGTGCTGGATTGTTTGTGGTGTTTTTGAGATGTGATTCTCTTTTATCAGCTCCATGCCCACTTGTAAGGTGGTTTGAAGATATCATGAATAAAAGATTGGGTTTTTTTTCCCCACCGTCTCTCCGCCTCAAATGATGAATTACTGCAATAACCTGTGCGTGACTGTCGCTGTCTTTCAGTTTAACTACATGTATCTAACTCGACGCTTCACATTTCCAACTCCGACAAACTATCAGTCAGTAGTGTCGGTGTTTTACAAGAAGTGGAAACGCGACACGTCACGAGAGGCTATTCTCATCTTATTTACAGTTATCAGTGTTGCAGTTAAAGTCAACTTCCACTTCCAAATGTAGAACACTGTATGTGACACAGAAATGTATTTTTATGTTCATGTAAGTAAAAGGAAAAAAAATGACATGTTCCAGGAGAAGGAAGGAAGGAAGGAAATGATTATTAATTAATTCATAATTCTATTTAAATATTCTCTGCAGATCTGCTCGTACTGTTTGTTTACTCGCGTGAATATCAACGTTACATCCTATGTGCAGTACCTCTGGATTTCACTTTGGTTCTACTCTATTATGTTTATAATATTACATTTGATTAATATTGACAAATTAAACTTGTGAAACTAGTGATGTATAAATATCCTGACCGACAAATAAACTGTACTGAGGAAATAACAAATTCTTCCTGTCGTGTCACGGTTATTACAACCTAGATATGTGTCCTGTGATGTAATCTGCAGTGTTTCCTTCACTTGATTAAAGTATGTTTATCTGAATTTTGAATTAGAAAACAATAGTGGACAATTCAAATCCTTTAATGATCATTTTGAGTTGAAATGACCTGGAAGGAGAGGAGAGAGAGAGAGAGAGAGAGAGAGAGAGAGAGAGAGAGAGAGAGAGAGAGAGAGAGAGAGAGAGAGTAACAGTCTCTCACCGTCTCGCTGCCTCCGAGCTGCTCGTGGTCAAACAGCGGTGCTCAGGTGTTTTCCTCGTAACGAAGGGTGTCGGTCAAAAAGCGAGCGAGTGCGCTCAGTCAACCATCCCTGGGCAAATAAATGCCATAAAAGAAAATGCGATAGTTGTCGGTGAACCCTCTCGGTCGCCACACACAGGATCCAAAGCAAGTACATCCCCTAAATCCTCCAGATGTCAGAACTGGCATTCAGGTTTTTTTTTTTTTTTGCTTTTACTTGTTACATGTCTTTATAATTGCTGCCAAGCAGGAAGCCTAAAAGGCTTTTCCACTGACACACGTCATCATGACAGAGCCCATTTGCGTCAGAGGGACGATCCTAGCGACAGTCATATGACGTGTTGGATGATTCCTGTACGTGATTCCATGTTTGGATATAATCAGCACTGCAGAAACTATATTTCCTTCATGGACAAAACAGAAAACACACGACCAGACAATACTGCATCTGTGATCAGTGGCCATTTTATTTTGCTGTTATAGACAAACTAACAACAATCCACAGCATGTAGATTCTCTTTGATTATCTCTGAGTACAATATAGTTTTTCTACTTGGATCAGCAGAAAAATTAAATTTTACGTAGTATAATCTTTATCTACTTGTGTATTTTATGATCCTATTAATCTTATATGTATTTGAAGTACTATGAGCTGCTATGAGCCTTTTAAAGACATATCAGTATCAGAACTATGAAAACCTTTATTGTACGGAATAATAAATGTAGAAAAGATGAACATTTATGTTTGTATTTTTTACGTGAAAAGATTTTTGTTTATTTTCTTACTTTAAGTTCTATAAATTTGGTGGTAATTGTGTTTTCTTATTATTTATAGATATTTATAATAAAGTTTAAATGCCAAGCCCCAATATATCAAGCGATTTATCTGTATTTAAAATGTTATATTCTAATATTGGTATCGGCCCCCGGATCTGTGTCAGTACGTGTTCATCAACTCGGTCAATAACGGTGATTCTGATAAAACACAGTTGTAGATATGATAACAAACAATTCTTCAAATATGGAAGTTTCAACAAAGAAGCCACAGACTGAGACACGGCAGCTGAACTCACATGTTCTTCCTGATGGAACATTTCCAAGATGGAAACCGATGATAAGTTTAACCTTTTCAGAATCTGACCACATATGAAGAATACTCATCGTTCAGTTCTGGTTTTATTAGTCAGAAAACAACAGTGTGACGTCACAGTGACGTCGACTTTGACCTTTTAGACTGAAAGATGTCATCGCTTGGTTTTTATCCTATTGACCACAAACAAGTTCATCCTTCACTCGTCACTCCTTCACGACTGGTTGTCGTTGCCTGTTGTGATGAAATTCCCTCAAGGTGTTCAGGGTGTATTCATGTTAATGAGAATGTGACAGATGTCAGGTTTGACCACAAAACTCTGATCAGTTCCTCCTCGAACTCAAAGTGAACGTTTGATATTTGTAAGATATTCCGTCAAGGTGTTCTAGAGACATGGAGAACGGGATGTGCAGACGCCCAGATGT
The DNA here is from genome assembly GCA_006182925.3 of Reinhardtius hippoglossoides. Taxonomy (NCBI): domain Eukaryota; kingdom Metazoa; phylum Chordata; class Actinopteri; order Pleuronectiformes; family Pleuronectidae; genus Reinhardtius; species Reinhardtius hippoglossoides. Next base: position 3,773,769 of record CM031673.1, read on the forward strand.
GCAGACGCCCAGACAGACAAACCCGAAAAAACACGATGCCTCAGGCAGCGGCTGTCCCTGCACGGCGCGGGAGGCATAAAAACCAAAAGAAAAATCAATGGGATCTAATTTCCTTGTGAACAACACTATTTTAAGCTCGGCTGATAGAGTCTTGATAGATGGAAATACATTTATATACTCACAGACCAATTTAATTCCTTTCCCTGTCAGGGGAACTCAGTCCACCACACTTCCTGTAGGTACCATCCAGAGGAAGTCTGGCATCTGCTATTGGTGCAATAATTAAGTTGTGGACAGAAAACACACCGGCGAAGGCAGAGTTCATGGCAAAGGACAGGATATTGTGACAAAGGTTCAGACGAGGCCACCGCGGGACGTTCCCAGTGAACGTGAGAGGACGGACGAAAGACTGATTGTGTGACAAACAACTGGGACTTTTACACGGTAGCGTGTGATCAACGTCAAAACGACTGTTGGTGCTCCTCTGACAGGAAAACTGAGAAGTTGAATTTCATAGAAATGAAGCTTTAAGGTAAAAACAGCATATTTTGAAATATATTGTTTTCCGACACATTTACTGTAAAGAACAGTCCATTAAATCAGAGTGAAGTTAAGAGTTAATCAACAGTGACGAGCGTCGCAGGCTGCAGCCTCAAGTCGATCACAAGATTCCCTCTGAGTGCACACGTCTAACGATAGTAAACTAATCTGACGTTGATACCGCCGTCACATAAACACCCCCGTTCTGTGGCTACTGGGGAAAAGGGCCGCTATGAGGCTCCACTGATAAAGTGGAACAAGGAAAATGAGTGTCTGAGCGCCGGGTGTCTGTCAAAGCAGGAACTGGGAGGCGTTCTCGGTTGACCTCCGAGGGCAAGGACTTCCCAAAGCCCCTCTGCAAAACAACAGCGGACCCGGCAGCTGACAGTGGGACACAGGCGGCTGCTGCTATGCCTGCTTTAAAAAAAAAAACTCCTCTCCTCCGCTCACAGGGGCGAGATGGCAAAGCAGCTATCACCTTGCCGATATGATCTGTCTGGAATGTGGCAAAGCTCTAGTGTATGTGAACAGACACGTTTGTTATGTCAGATACAACGGCGGACAAATGGAGGGTTAAAAGCCGACAGTAGCCTGATCCCAATCTGAAGTACAGCCATTAAATTGTTTACAGTGTGACACGTCGCATGTGTGATTCATAACGTGCGTTCGTATGGGCATGACTCACGTAGAAGACTTATAATTAAGCATTTATCAACACTGGAAGCCACACAGAGGTGTAACTGGCACAGTTTCCTCACCCAGGTTTCCTTATAGGTCACAACTTAACTTTAAGTTCTAGTTCCTTGTGTGTTAAAGGGATCTATTGGGAGAAATTGAATATAAAATAATCCTAGTGATGTTTTCACTAGTGTGTTTCATCCTGATGTACATATTGTTGTTTTCTTTACCCTAGAATGAGTTATTTATATTTAAGTACTTTATATTTACATCTGGAGCGAGTCCTCTCTACGGAGGCCGCCATGTTTTTTTACAGTAGCCCAAACTGGACAAACTAAAACCTTTTGAGTTTTATGACAAACTGAAGGCTGCCACAGGTTCTCTGCCATGTTTGGAAGGGGAGGGTTAGGTGAGGGGGTGTTCAGCTGCAACATGCAACTTCACCACTAGATGTCACTAAATTCTACACACTGAACCTTTAAAACTCAAGTGTCAAACACTTTGCACTAAGTTTCTAATTCCCATGTGTCCTCTCCTGCCCTGGAGCAGGTGAACAGAAACAACTAGACCGCACTCAGATGGCACACGGCTCCGCCAAGGCCCAACAACCCCCTGCAGCTATATTTAAATCTGTGTTTTCTCTTTGGATCTGCAGCAAAGTGCGCACACTCGTAGATATCAGTCCTCTGAACATGCCTGATTTGTCTTTCAACAAGATCCACAAAGTATTCGCTGGGAAATCAACAAAAATGTTGAAAACAAGCGCCCTCTGCTCCCTGTTTTGATCCCCAACCAAATAGAATCTCCTGACCCCCGTGCATCCTTCCACCAAGTTTCACATACGGACAAAAACACGACCTCCTTGTCGGTGGGTAATAAAACACAGTAAAACTTCTCATCTCCACATTAAATGGACCAACAACCTTCACGAGGTGTGATAAAAACAATATTGGCCAATTGATCGTCTCTAGTTGACGCAGCAGACAGGAGGAGGCATGTGTTCTGACCCCTGACGGATGACGAGTGATGAGTAAAACAACTTTAACAGATCTGCGCAAGAGGCTCTGGGTGAGTGCTGGATTAGTCAGTTGTTTTCATGTTCCCTCTGCTTATTCTGGACATTGTTCAAGAAAAACAGCAGCCACGCTAGACCCCTCCCACCTACTCTTACAACACATGCCCACCTCTGGAGCCTCGATCAGCCCCCGCGAGGAAAAAGAACCAAACTCCAGCCGAGTGATTCACTTTAGCTGCGCGACTGTTTTCCTCGGGGGAGCTGCAGCGAGGCTACACACATAGTGGTGCTATCACATGTTCAGGGGTTGGCTGAGTGGGTGGGTGGGAGGGAGGGGAGGGGAGGGGGGGGGGGGGGGCACAGAAAGTTTATGTTCATCATGTGTTTGAGCTGATGCAGAAAACGTGAGTCACCCAAGTTAATCGCATTTGTAAACAGAAAACATGTAACCCGGGACTAGCGGCGCTTGTTACTATAGAGCGTGAACATGTCGTCTCCTGTCGTCACCAGCTGCTGCGTCCCGGCTTCAACTGTCACAAGTGTTTGTCCTCCCTGACTTTGCATACGATTTGCATGGCAGGGCTGCGGTGGTAGTACCAGTTTTCACTCTCTCCTAACCCCGGGTTCCACTACACATTCAACCCGAGCAGCAATGTGCCACATGTTCAGACAAACCCCTCTGTGGAAGGAGTATAATGATACAACTACTGATTAACTGGCATGAAAGACTGAAAGACTTCATGTTAGGAGGCGGTGGGATATTGAGACTGTGTTGTTAAGGATTAAATAAACAGCTTTTCATTGTGGCAAGTAATCTCCTGAAACAGCCGAGGACTGTTGTTGCGGCTCCACAGCCATGTGCACCTTCCACCTCGTCAGCTCATTCCAACGTAATGACCGATCAAAAACTGGCAGCCGTGTTTATTGAGGAACACACGGTACACCTTCGGGCTGGAATGTCTGCGGCTATGTGAGAGCGTAGTATCTGAAAATATCCCTCTGCATCAGGACGTCAACTATGTCAGATGACAGCAGATCTGCCGAGTAAATGGCCCCGATTGTCCGACGGCCTGACTTTAAGTGGAAGGAATTTCAGATGGACCGATTATCGCATTCACAAGTCGGCCTGTTCTGGACACTCCATCTCATGACACTGTTTTCATGAGTGTGTTTGTTTGTGTGTGTGTATGTGTGTGTGTGTGTGGTTGTTTATAGGTTATTGCTCAGGGTGAGAAGCAGGTTGAGAAGAGCTGGGAGGCTGCTCCCTGCTCTCTTGCCTGAGGAAGGCCATTATGTTATAGCTCCATTATGCCCGGTCAGATGGTCTCTCTCTCTCTCTCTCTCTCTCTCTCTCTCTCTCTCTCTCCTGTTGTTTATACAGTAGTGCTATGAACAAAAGCAAGTTTTTCCCCCCCCCGCACCGCTGCAGCTGCTGTTCCATACTGACCACGGTGGTCTCTCTATGTAAACATTAACCAGCTTTAAGTGGAAGACAATGAGGAAATGACAGGACAAAAGCAGGGGTGGGGGGGGAGTGAGGCGAGGTGTGTGTGTGTGTGTGTGTGTGTGTGTGTGTTGAAGACATCAAGGATGGATTTCCAGATGAAACACACAAGAGGTGACATCATGGCAAAGTGAGCTAGTCGGAACATGGAGAGGTCTAGTAATGCAACACCGCGCATAAACAGTGGACAGCTGTATTTACAGGAGATTGTCTCATGGTTGTATCTGCCTCCATAAATCCTATTATCTGATTTGCAGGCTGCCCGGCACCCGGGGAGAGGAGCAGCTTTGGCTTAAATGTGTGTGTGTGTGGAGCTTTATCCAAGGCACTCAAGTGCGGCTGCAGTTATCACTATGGTTGGGACGTTGGCAAACTGGTCCCACCGAGCAATGCTCTGATTAGACGTTACCTCATGTGGATCGGATAAAGCAAAACAAAAATGGCAGTTTGAGTGTGTCTGAGGGCAAAATGATAGGCAGCTGCTGGGTATTACACAGGCTTACCTCCATGTTGGAGGAGGACCTGGGGAACATAGGACCCCCCCCCTACAAGTGGGTGAAATGTGGCAAACTGCTTCTTTTTTTTATTATTATTTAAAAACAATCTATAGTTTCAGGATCCAGGCTGTTATTTGGTGATGGAGCACATTGTGAAGTTTCCTCCTTTCGAAAAAGAGAGCGGAGGTCCAGATGTGAGTGGGATGCACCTGCCACATCTGGACTTTGGAACATCATGACACCCTCAGACAAACCGGGTCACACCTCCAGCCCTCTCGCACCACACACACACACACCACACACACACTCGTAAACAAACAAAGCGAAAGTGCACATTCACTCACATATCTCCGCAGCTTTTTCTCCGGCGGTGACTTCCTCAGCCAGCCCTGGAAGATGATCTCCCCGCCGCTCATGTTTTCTCACAATCTGCCGTTTCCCTCTTCGCGCTGCAAACCGCCGTGCGTCACTCAGTACATGTCGGCTCCTCCCGGAGGTTCGAGCCCGTTCAAAGTGCTGCTGCTGTCGGCGTCCGGCTCCCTCTGGTGCAGCCTGCTCCCCCCATTTGATTTCACACTCACAGAGGAGAAAAAAAGGAGAAGGGAAACAATCGCGTGGTGCCGGTGGGAGATGCAGAAACCCGGGGGACGCTCCTGGTGGTACCGCGCGTAAAAGCCCCCGCCAGGAGACGCTTGGAGAATTACGCACGGCCAGCTGACGAGGAGCCGCGGGCCAACTCAACTGATGCAGGGTGAGGAAGTATCACAGGGTGTCTGCAGTTTGTTTTCCCAACTCACACCACGCCCACGGTGCAAAGAAAGAGGGATGGGCCGCGCTTGGATGAACAGGATGGAGAAGTGCGCGTCACAAAGTAGCTCCGAGAGTTTTAATAATGGGGGGGGGGGGTTCGGTGGATTCTGAGGCTGCTGTTCTGGTCCGCATCGACACAGAACTGCTGTTGACGTGATTCTGTTTCATTTTTTTCTCCAAACACTGACACCGATCAGATGTCGAATGATTAAATCCAACACGTGCTGCATGGAGGCTTGTGCCAAATCCGACAATCAATTACATCAACCATAATTAACAGACGGTATTTATTCTTTTTTTTTTCTCCTCCTGTTGTTTGTAAATTTGTATTAAATCAATAGTCAACAGCTGGACTGAGTAAAGGGGTCATGTGTTTTCAACTGTAGGCACAAGGGGGGGGAAAGCACCATCTGGTGGAAAGGAGCTGACAGTTGCTCTGAAAACTATATAAAATATGGAAGTTGAAAAGGTAAAAGAATTTAGGGCTGTGTGATAGAACGATAACAATATGACTTTCATCAAAAGCAATATGACAAAAGTTCAATATAAATGAATCAATCGATTGCTTATGCATTGCACGAGCATGATGCTGAGGTGTAATAATCAAGTTTAAGGTTATTCCTCTTTTGCCATTTTCTGCTCATGAAGAAGAGTTTAAAACAAAACCTTCACAAAGGAGCAAAAATCTGTCTTTGAACATGAATAATTTGACTTTCATCATAATAATTAATATGTCGACTGATCTGCACGTTTTCATCTTGAAACCATCTCGACTAAACATCAGTAGATGAACTGTATTTGTTATCAGAGATTGTTTGGTTGAAGTCATGAACAGCAGAGCTTTAAATTGCATTAGATTATGTTAAGGCCTTTTGAAAAGAGAAAAAATGTTGGACACAACCTTATGATAAGTTATATTAACACAATTGGAAACTTCAATTTGAAAAAAACTCTTTACTTTTTCATAACCCAATTTCAAATACCAACGATATCACTCATTTCATACAACAGGTGCACATAACACATATAACGTAAAAAATGTACAATGTTAAATATCATATTTATTCAACGTTTACCACAAAAAACAGACTTTACACACTTCAAAATTTACTAGACTGAAACAGTAGTTTAATAGTTTTATAGAGGACAGGAATGGGAAAATCTAGGGAAAGGAATCACGTCCTTTATGTTGTCGACACCGAGGACACATTGTAAAAATCTCTCAAACCCGAGCCCGAAGCCGCCGTGAGGCACCGAGCCGAAACGCCTCAAATCCAGATACCTGCAGATACACAGAATATCATTAGAACTCTGCTGGTCTGTTGGGATGATGCTTTTAAAATGCTGTCAATATTAGTATGAGTTGTTTACCAGCTGTAGGTTTCTTCTAAACCAACCCTGGAAAAGAAGAAGAAAGAAGAAGAAGGCTTGGACAGAATTTTGGAAATTTTATCAAATATTGATTAAAAACATGCTTTCTGACAAACAATTCTCTGCCTGGAGAAATATTGTTGTGTCTTTGTGTGTGTGTTGTTGGATGGTTGTGTAAAACCATTTTTACTTTAACCAGCCACTGCAACATTTAAAAACACAACACTACAATGCAGTAGCTTGCCCAGAATGCCACTCTGAGGATTACGCTTGATCTGAATTAATGTAAGGCACCTAAGCACAAACTGATAACAGTATTCCAGATATATATTAGCACGGGCTGATATATGCGTTCTTACGCTTCCAGCCGAGCGCTCAGCAGATCCAGCCGCTCCTCTCTCAGCGAGCCCCCGCACAGCTCCCCCACCCCTGGCACAAGGAGGTCCACTGCGGCCGCCTGCAACACACACACACGACACTCCCTGTAACCTCAGATATGCAAAACAGCAGCGACATTACAAGGAAATAACTGAGCAGGTTCATTATTGACTCGCTCTGCATTTTTTTAAACAGTGTCTCACTGTGTGCTTGGGACCGTCCAGGTTGTCTCTTGCATAAAACGGCTTAAGATCGTACGGATAATCAGTGACAAAGACCGGAGTGTTGCCGCAATGTTTCACCAGGTACTTCTCGTGTTCCGTCTGAAGGTCACAGCCCCACTGCAGAAGAGAAGCGCTAAGGTCAGTGTGGAGTGAGAGCGTCGGTGGCAAACACACAGAGAGAAGGAGGCGAAAGGAGAAAATATAAGGATCAGCACTCACGTTCGTGGGGAAGACAAATGTCTGAGAGCTGCCGTTCAGGATGTCTATAGCCTCACTGTAGGTCATCCTGAAATTGAGATGGTGTCATTAATTCAAGTCCTTTTAGCATTTTGTCTTTATTCTGAGTTCTTTTCTATGGCCTGTTCAGAAAACTCGAGACTTACACAGGGAACCTCCTCTTCATCATGGCCTCTACCGTGCCCTTTGATTGCATGGACGCGACAGGAAAAACAACGTAAGTGGAGACGATAACAAAGTCAGGTGATGTTGGAGCTGGTTGGTACGAGGAGCCGGGTTATGTGCCCGAGTTAAATAAGCGTCCTTCAGCGCCGGCACTCACCCTGTGTCCGGGAGTCACATGCTTGTGAAACAAATCCACATCCTCTGCACAGCGAGCCAACACATGCTCCGTGGCCGACCTGAACATGTCCTCCATGACCTAAGGAGCGGACCCAGTTTAATAATTAAAGCTCTCCTGGGCAACTGTGCACAAGGGCAGCGTCAAAAGTCACAAAAGCTGTGTGTAGAAAAAAAAAAACTAAAAACACATCTTTGTGCTACTCTAATCCATATCAGAGCAAAACTGTATTTGAGGTCAATGACACGCTGTACCTTGGTGAGATCCTCCAAGGACTGTGTGAAGGAGACCTCCGCCTCCACCATGTAGAACTCGGCCAGATGGCGCCTGCTCTGGGAGTTCTCCGCACGAAACGTTGGCCCAAATGTGTACACTCTAGAAAAAGCTCTGCAAGAGTATGAGTGACAAGGCATAATTACGAAGGCACTCCAGGTGTGTGTGTGTGTGTGTGTGTTGTGTGCATGCGTCTCTGAGGAGGAACCAAAGACTGCACATAAAGATGGATGAAGTTTAAAATCTCCTGGATACCGGAGCGCTGCCATCTTGTACTTTAAATATCGTCTGGTGCCAGCGTCTGTTCAGAAGCGATCTTTGTTTGGATACACTCAATACAATAGTGAGTCCGTTTTACCCTGTTTTTACGATTCACTATCTACAAGGAAAGAAACTATATTTAAGAAACATGTATTTGATGATGTAAACAAGATATTAGCTGGTGCTTTACTATACTATACTGCAGGCAGCCACTAGGAGACGATCCAAATAACTCGGCTTCACTTTCGTTCATTTATTCCATCTTTATAAACAGTGTATGGGCAGAACGTAAAATAAAAGCCGTGCAGATTATCACTAGTAAATACATTTATTAAACGTAATCTCACCCTGACATCACTTCCAAGTGAAGCTGGCCGGACACGGTCAGGAAGGCCGGGACGGAGAAGTAGTTCTCATCTTCCTCGTGCTCTGGGCCCGACGGCTGTGAAGATTCAAACAATATCACGAATCCTTTTTTTCCGTTGCGTTTTTGCAGCAACTTAAACTTTATCTTTAATTCTCACCTCAACCTGAAAGAGCTCCCCTGCCCCCTCGCAGTCATTCGAGGTGATGATTGGAGTGTGAATTTGCACAAAGCCATTTTCCTGAAACCAAAAAAATAAAGAAAAACTCTCATGCTCTCCATTTGGCGAATAACTCGATTCCACCGATCTCTTCTCTTCCACTGACCTTGAAATGTGAGTGAATTGCTGCAGTGGCCTCACTTCGTATTCTCAACAGGGAGCTGAAGGCGTTTGTTCTACACCTGAGATGAGGAAACTGACGGATATACTCCAGGCTGTGTCTGTCTTTGATTTTAAAGGGGAAATCCTGAAAGACAAAGCAACAGTATGAGGTTACTGAATATGCTGCTGAAGTGAGTTTGCATGTGGGATGTTTGAGGAAATCGGTTTCCTTACCAGTGGATTACATTTTCCAACCAAGTGGATTCTCTCGGCCTCCAGTTCAACCGGTTGTTTTTGACGTGGACTTTTCTTAAGAATCCCTGTGACTTCAACAGCGCTGCCAAATGTCAACGACCTGTATATTAAAGGGGAAAAGGGGAATTACAGATATGTGACATACGTGTGATATGTGCATCCTTCACGCGTGTAGAAATAAATGCTTACGGGTCATTCAGCTCCGAGCCTGCGACGACCTGCAACGACTGCAAAGAGCTGCCATCATTCACATGGAGAAAGAGATTTGTCTTCTGGGGTCTGACAGAGCGAACCCACCCCTACAACAGAGATATTACAAAATAACTTAATACAGAAATATCTTCTTCTATACAAATTCTTTCTCAATAAATAAAATGTGAGTTACGTGTACATAGTTTGCTCACTGCTGACAAAGGGAGTGTTTCCTGGCTGTTGAGTTTAAAAAGTCTCTTTGTTTGCTGTCACAATATCACATTTCATATTTATTTTTTAAAAACACTTGTAATAGCTTCAAAGTCTTGTGACTAGAATCCAATAAAAAGAAAAGTGTCACTTAAACAGAACTAAGAGATGACAGGAATTAGTAAGGTGATGCAATAGATAGACAGTTAGACAGACAGACAGACAGGTTGTCAGTCAGTTAGATAGACAGACAGACAGACAGACAGACAGGTTGTCAGTCAGTTAGATAGATAGATAGACAGACAGACAGGTTGTCAGTCAGTTAGATAGATAGACAGACAGACAGTTAGATAAACAGATAGACAGTTAGATAGACAGACAGATAGATGGACAGACAGATAGACAGACAGACAGTTAGATAGACAGACAGATAGACAGACAGATAGACAGTTAGATAAACAGATAGACAGTTAGATAGACAGACAGATGGACAGACAGATAGACAGTTAGATAGACAGACAGACAGTTAGACAGACAGACAGACAGACAGACAGTTAGATAAACAGAGAGACAGTTAGATAGACAGACAGATAGATGGACAGACAGACAGACAGACAGACAGTTAGACAGTTAGACAGACAGACAGACAGAGAGACAGACAGACAGACAGACAGACAGTTAGACAGTTAGACAGACAGACAGACAGACAGACAGACAGTTACACAGACAGACAGTTAGATAAACAGACAGACAGACAGACAGACAGTTAGACAGACAGGTACTAACAGCAGAGTCACCTTCACGGTCACACTCGTCCCCAGCCCGGCTCCCGACAGAGCCTCAGAAACTCGCAGCGTCTTCTCACAATAACGTCGAAGACTCGACGAGATTCCCCGAGAAACTGAAGAGGTCGCAGCCGAAGAAAGTGTCTTAGCTGCGGCCTGAAACATCGTGACACTCCGCTGCTGGTCCCGACCTTTAACAAACACTAAACCCTCAACATGCTGCGACAGCGTGAAGCAGATAATCACGTGTTTAACGGTGTTTATTAACGATTTGCAGCGTTTAGCTCCGCTGCGACTTTCACGTTGTGTCGCTTCTCTTCCTGTTTGGGTCCTGCGCCATTGGGCCAATCCGGTCACATGGTTGGGCATGAACCAATCAGATTCCGGTTTGTCACAGCAGGAACTATGGAAGCTCACGCGGGTCAAGATAATTGTAAAATCTTTTATTTACAATAAAATCATATATTTAACATTAATTTGATTGAAAATGATTATATTGGTCCAGAAACAAAGGAATAAATACAAAGAATTTCATGATTTTATATGTTAATGGTTGATTAAAAGATGATTAAATAATTATCAATCAATTGTTAAAACAAAATGTTGATCCACCAATAAATAATCCGAATTTTTTAAAAGCTCATAAATTAATTCATAAATAAATGAATTTTGAAAATGCAGTTTGAGAGGAGAATTTTAAAACTATATTACACATTGGTTTAAGAATATGGCTTTTTATCAGGCAGTTTAATATTTATATTATATCAATTTAATATTCATTTCCATTCCTATTTCCCTGCTGTTTATCCTTTTCCTGTTAATGTTATCTTCTCACTTCAGTAATACTCTTTCCCTGTGAGATTAAACTAATTATTGATGGATTCATATTTAAGTTTTATAATTATGATTATAAGTAGTAGTAGTAGTAGTCTTAGTAGTAGTAGTAGTATTGTTATTACTATTATTATTAGCATTGTTGTTGTTTCTTTGACTCTCAGTATCTGGAGAGGTAGTTTTATTAAAATTTGCTTGAAAACCGTATTAGATGCAGGTCAGCAGTTTGAGTTTTTTTATGACGTTTATGAATAATCTATAAAATATCAAATTTATCATATTAAATGTTGGCTGGATAAATATTCAGGGAAGATCAAATGTGAGACAGAAGAGTGGTATTCATATTAATAAAATCACATTACTTTAGTCACCTCTGATTTTACCTTTTGACTGAATCTGAAACCGGTGATTAAATACAGAAGGTAAAAAATTCAAATATTAGTCTCTCACTTTGTAAAACAATTTGAAATTCTAATGTTCCGGTCACTGCGTTTATCTGCAGTGGGTATGCAGGAAAAACAGTGTGAAAAATGTGACACATTTTCTAATGCATGCTAAATCTACTCCTCGGGTCCACTGGGCAGAATATTTCATCCAAATGGCCACAGAGCCGGCTGCTTCCTACAAGCAGGCAGACATGTAAAATAGCCAAAGGAAAGGGCAACACATGTGGAGTGATTCAACAGTTTAATGAAGCAAGCAGAGCAGCTATCACAACCACATGGAAATCCTCTTTAATCTTGCATGAGGTATCTGCCGTCAGCGTGGAGTCCATGTGCACATAAACCTTGTTAATTCAATACCCACAACGACACTTGGTTTATTCCCACCATTTGCTGCCGGAGTAAATCAGATCATGCCAGCGATGTAATAAGATTCCATAGACAATTATTCACCTGGTCTCGCCTGTCAGCTTTGGAGCCCCTGGTCTGGGCCTGCCAGCGAAACACAGAGCCGGGTGTCTCCACCTCCGGCTGCTAGTGACACATCATCATTAAACCCAACATGATGCATTTGAAGAGTCAGCGGGGTCAATGATATTAATTATCTTCAGCATGGATGGAGCAATTATGCACATGGTCACATCTTAATGGGGAGCAGAACAATTCTATTTACTGATTCATTGAGAAAGAGTGCAACAGAAAATGATGGGGGGGGGGGGGGGGGGAGTTTTGCAGAGGTCACGTATGTTTCTGTGTCTCTGGAGCAAAGTTGAGACACGGTGACAGTCAGAGCTGTGGAAGCCACCGATCATGAGAGAGAATACGTTTGATTTACAACACGGATTTTACAACTAAAGATAAATAAATACAGAAAAACAGGAAGTAATAATAGCAATAAAACTATATTTCAATAGCACTTATCTAAACAAGGTTATAAAATACTTTGCAAAACACATGGAAGTAAAATAACACAAAACAAATCAAGATCAAAACAGGGAGGATGACATAAAAGATACGGTTTTCTGATCAAATGTGTTTTAATCAATGACAGGAAATAATAATAATAATAATAATAATGAATAATAATAAACTTCAATTACATAGCACCTTTCAAAACACAGTTTAAAGCTGCTTTACAAGTTAAACGTTTAAAAATAGGAACGAGTTCAAAACAATTTGAAGACCAAGCAGCTTTAGAGCACAGTTAAATAAAAAGTGTTACAGATGTGAAAAGAGTGAAAACAAGATTTAAAGAAAACTGTGTGAAATGGTAAAAAAAAAAGAGAGTGACAGAGTGAGATATCCACACAAATGTGTATTTAAGAGAGATTCAAAGAGTGCAAGTCCAGAACGGGCCTCAAAACTACAGGGATAAAGAGGTAAAATGGCAAATCTAAACTCCTCAAACTAGGAATTCCAGCCATAGTTTCCACCCTTGATTTAGAGGAACTAGCAGAAAATGTTGGTTGCAAGATCTCAGATTATCCTTGGAGCACAGGGAGTTAGAAGCCAGTAGCAAAACTGTGCTGTTATTTAAAGAATCTTGAAGGGAGGAAAGAATTGGAGAGAACTGGACCCTCAGCTTTGAAATGCACCTAAAATTTGATTGTATGTAAAACCTGCTCTCTTCACTGTGCAATATCCAACTCCTCCACAGGGTAGTGCTGTAGCTCCATGAGACTTTCCATTCAACCTTCCTCATCTCCACCAGCTGCAGATTTATTCATTTACCCCTGAGTTGCCTCCTGTACATTATTAATTTGCTCGAATGGAACCAAGTTGGGATTGTTATGTTCTCTCTGCAGTTCCAAGGACGTGCTGCATTTCACCGTCTGCAGAGAGTCCGGAGCAAACACTGAATTCAGGTTTCATCCAACAACTGTTTCCCACAAAACAGAGAACAGCGAGGTTGAGGTATATATCCCCCAGTGTTCATATCCATAACTGTAATTTTGTAATTTCCTCCCTTTTTGGCAGGTCTGACACATCCTGTGACGACCTGCACGTGGGAGAGATGCTTGATGCTGTTGCATGTAGCAGAGGCTATTTATATTCCTACAAATCAGCCCACACGAACCACAAGGCGAGGCACGGAACAAGGTTGCAGCCGCGTACTCTGCTGTCTGTGTAAAACTATAGGGAAAAACACCCCCGAAGTGAAATGTTATCCTGTTTACACTCCACATGTCGGCCTAATAAATCAAGAAGGGAAGTCAAAGGCTATTCCTAACGGGCGCCGCATGGCTACGTGTTCCCGGAGCCTCTACAGGTGGAGGAGGTGTTAGGCAGTGGCCTGACAACCTTATTTGGGCTTAACAACCAGTTCAAATCAATACGCGATTAGTCAGCAAAACAAAGGATTCTGCTGTAAAAGCTTGGATCTCGGGAGGATCTCTGAACTTAGAGGGCGAGTGCATCCTTTGCTCTCAGCAGGCCTGACTGTCCGGCGGCCGCGGCGCCGTTAATCGACAGCGGCTCCTGCCCCCCCCCCCGTCCACGAGCCTTCATCGGCTCCTCCAAATATTCTGCATTCTGGAATGGAAGGGTGCATTGATTTTATGTAACACGGCTCGTTAAGTGCTGATTAGACCATTGATGTGATTTCAGGGAATGGGTTTGGGTGACAGGCGGCCAAACACAAATCAAAAGGAACTAACAATCCTTACACTGAGGGAGATTTGGGCGAGCGCACCGCTTCACCTACAACTCTCCAGCTCCAACCAGAACACTGTGGGGGTTCGATTTATATCTAATGGAGCAGCTTCGGAACAAATCTGCAGACTGAAGAAAATAATGTCCGTCAACAGAGCTCAGGTGTTTCACTGTCGGGGAAATGATGATGTTCAGCCATCAAAATCAACTGAAGAGTCAATTTGAAGACGAACAACCCAACGTTCCCCTTAAACACTCGTAAATGTCAATTCCATTATTGTTTTCATTGAGATCTATGAAATTATTCTCTGAGCAATTGTCTCTCAATGTTGAAGAAAGTAAAAATCCTGATGATTTGCACTTTGTTTTCCTGGTTCTAACATTGTATAAATTCTCCTGTATCCTGGAGTTTTTATTGCTTTTCAATAAAAAAACACCGTAACCAGAGTTCGTCTCGTTTTTTATCTAATTTAATTTCCAATCAATTCCATAAGTTTGAGTTGTAGAAACATGGATTTAACTTAGATTGAATTATTTTTAGTTCAGTTGCAATGTAACTCATTATAACAGGATTATATTGCATGAATGAACTTATTCTGAGTTGGACAAACACTATTAAATCATATTATATAGATGTACTTAGTTTGAGTTGCGGCTACATATATTTATCGGATGTAAATCCTGCCCACGATTTAATTGAGTTCATCCAATTGGCTATTTCTTTAATCGCCTACTAAACTGAGTGTTGGGTTATATTCGGGTTTTGCTGGTGAGACAAGAAAAGAGCATTAATGTTTCACATTCTGAAATCATTTTAGAGCTCGATTCATTCATCTATTTTAAAACTCATTTACTAATAATGACAAGAAATGATTGGCCACATTCCTAATTCATGCAGCGACGTTTGCAGAGCGTCTGGTGAAATAGCCACGTGAAGAGAGAGCTGAAATTATAATGGGAATTTTTTTTTAAAAGTGCTTGACATCAGGTTTGACTTCTCTTCTCCTGGACGGACGAGAATAAATTAAAGATATTTAAGAAAAGTCTCCTTGAGTTTTTCCCCCTCGGGTGCAGCTATACTGTAATTATCATATTTATCTTTTTTCTTTTATTCAGCACATTCTTATTCGCTGCTGAACTGACTTGTGACGGACTGTGAAGTTTCTTCTGTTTCCACCGCTCCGGTGTAATTTAACTTATAAATATATTACCCCGTAAAGTGAGTTTTCTGTTCTGTGAAGCTATTTTCAATGCTTGCGAGAAAAAGCTGTTGCTGATTCTGAGTCGAACTTGTCAAGTTCCCGCGGAGCTTGAATGAGATCTTCCCTTTGCACTCGAACCTTCAGATAACTCACTCGGGGTGAAGAGGAACAATGTGGTGTAATCCCTGATTACCCCATTGTTCTCACGCTGCGCTGCGACAAATTACTGTTTCTCTTTCTGTGACTTACAGTGACGCTCTTTATGAGAAATTGTTGTACTCGTCACAGTGGAACCATCGAATCAGTATCTGACGTGCACGTGTAATTTGGAGGCAACGCTCCTGCAGTAGTGAAGGTGGTGATTACTGCGTGTCGAGCTGGAGCAAAACATGAATTTATCATAATTTTAGATTCAAACAAGACAAATACTCAAAGATTTGTTGGTACTTTCAGTTTTTGGGTGGAGGAAGTACTCAATTATTTTACTAAAGAAGTACATCTATCTATCTATCTATCTATCTATCTATCTATCTATCTATCTATCTATCTATCTATCTATCTATCTATCTACAATCTATCTTGTCTATTGTTGTCAAACTGCAAATACTCAAGTTGTCTGTCTTCAGTTGTTGTCTGTCTACTATCTATCTATCTATCTATCTATCTATCTATCTATCTATCTATCTATCTATCTATCTATCTCTCTATCTATCTATCTATCTATCCATCCATCCATCCATCGGTAAGAACACAATAGATGTAAACCTACCACTGAGTAAAAGCAAGTTCTTGCTTTTGGATATATTTAGATAAGTATTAAAAGTTACTACTACACTTTGCCAGGTGTAGTCTATTCACGATACTACATCATCAACTGTGTCTACTCTATATTTTGTTTAATATAATAATTATAAATTACTCCGAGTACAGAAACATAAAAACTGTACTTAAGTGCAGCAACAGAGTAAATGTGCTTCGTTAGGTCCCAGCACTGTGCAGCCGGTCATGTCGTGAGGAGCGATAAGAACATTACAACTTCAACCTTTAAAAAAAACGTCTCGACAGTTTAACACCTGAACTTCTTCCTCTCCGTTCCTCTCGCCGAACGCGTCGTCAAAGACACGACTCTCCTGAGGAGGCTGAGAATAGAGGAGCGGAGCGGTATATCCAAACACCCGACCTCATCACACTGTGTTATTCTCATCCGCACACATTGGTCACGCTCAAATTAAACAATTCATTCTCATCAACACTTTTTACGGGGGCAGCGAGGAAACAGCGAGGCCCCCGATTCTCCGCCCGCAGGTTCTTTCATTTGACTTCCAATAAGGACGCGCGTCTCCCTCGTCCTCGTTTACAGGACCATTTGCACAAATCATCCTAAATGTTAATCTCAACTGTGATGCAGGGATTTCAGTTTCTATCTAGGTCAGCCCAGATACAAGCGGAATTCATTTTCACACCTTGCGGGACGTACAGTATGAAGAATGTGTCTGTGAGAAACATGCAGCATTTGTTATATTTTGTTATATTTGTATGACTGCATGTTGTCATGGTGTGAAATATTAGAATGGAGCCTCACTGTATTGAAAAACACCTCAAAGCCTTGGAAACAGTATTTTGTCAGTCTGGGTCTACGAGCGAGACGACTTTGAGAAAACATGTCGTATATTTCCGGGGAGGTTTTGAAAGGGAAACGCCTGCTGTGGGCTTTTTCTTTATGATCTATAGCTCCACCTGAAGGTAGAACAACTCCTTTGGACATTTTTAGCTCCCTAACATCGACTTCACCTCATCTGCACCCAAAGTCTTAATTTTGAGGAATAGTTCAGGCATGTCTTTCTAATCTCCCCCAGAGAGCTTATGCATTTGTGCAAATCCATTTTATACGAGTACGGCTGCTTCTCTCTCAGTAAAATAGTGAACTTAAATTATGATATGGATTTTGACGCCAACTCAATCAATCGAGTGAAGAAAATCACTAGTTGTACCAACTTATTATCTTTTGTTATATCTTAAAGTGACACAAACTTAATATCTTGAGTGCTAACACTTTTAGCAGGTTCCAGAGATTTTCCACATCTCTCACCATGAACAGTTTTCTTTGCCACATGAACATTTTAGCATCTAACCACTCGCTGTCATTGGTCGTCACGTTTTCCTCAAGAGAGAGATGAGAGCATCTGGACACAAACCCCTGCAGAAATGATCAGTAGACCCCGTTTTGATAACTTTGACTTGGCCTCCATTCAGGTCAAAACGTACAACTTTGTGTTGTTTTCCAGCACATTTAGGGCAACGAATAAAACTTAAAAACATAAAAATAAGTTGAATCAAACACGACCGTTCACAATTTTTCGCTTTTTACTTTGCAGCCTAAGTGAAAAGAGGTGTGGCGCGGTGGTGCAGCGGTGTGACTGGTGGTTGTCTCTGTGTTGATCTGGCGACCTCGGTGACCCGCCTCACCGTGTCCCCGTGCTAGCTTAAGCTAAGCTAAGTGTTGGATATCATCAAGGGGAGACCTGACTTCGGCAGCCATTTCCTGACCGTTCTTTTACCCCCCACACATCTAACACTACCTTACGCAACTATTTCACAATCTACACTTTGGATCCGTCTGAGAGGAGCGAGATGAAGGTTGATTTCGGCCTCTTGGCCACGTTCTGCTCTCTGCTCCGCTTCTTCCTGTTCAACAAGCACTTGTTTAGAGGCAAGACACAGTGTCCTACTTCCTGAATGCCAGTGAAATGATGAACAATTCACTAACAGCAAAGTACAAATGAGCAGTGAGAGCTGCTCTGCCCTATTTGTGAGTGTGTGTGTGTGGTGTGTGTGTGTGTTTCTTCCCCGACTTCCATTTATTTTATTTACCCCCCCGGTTGAAGCAGGAACGATCTGACATGATTTTTTTTTTAGGAAAAACAAAAACAACGTATAATAGCGTCCCTGTCCAAGCTGCTCTCAGCCAATCAGGAGAGCACGTTGTCACTGTGCACGCTGCTGATTGGTGGAGGAAGTCTGAGGTTCTCAGGTCAGTTTCTAATTCGTTTTCTCGGTTGTGTGTTGGGCCTGAGCGTGAGTTACCGTGTTGCTGAGTCATTGTTCATGAACTACAAATAAAATCTGAGCTAAACCGCCACCTGAACTCCTCCTTTATCACCGACACACAGTCTCATCATGACACATAATGTCATTTCAATGGGGAAACTTTAGCCGATCCAGTTTGACACCAACTCCTCTGAAGCTAAGAATATCTGAGACTTTTAATCACAGAGGTCAGGGTGCTGAGGTAACGGGTGCGATACCCCCCCGGGGGCAGCTTGTCAAGGGCAGTTTGAAAAGTTGGACAATGTTCTTCTCCTGTGGTGGAACGCGTCCGTCCGTCCGTCCGTCCTTGTTGCGTCCTTGTGTCCGGCGCTGAAGATCTTTTCTGAAATGATATATATTTTACTGGAACACATTGAAAAAAGAAGTCTCGTCTTCTCCGGTGTCCTCACTGAGACAATAATCCCCCTCGTAGACGCAGGAACCTGCTGCCTCAGCAGCGCCGCTATAAATCTATGACTAATTACTTTAGTTTATCAAGACACACCGACTGCCCTCTAATTAGCCAAACAATGAATGGTAATGTCTTGCTTTTTCCATTTGGGCTTTTTTTTACACTCACTCACTGCATCAAACCGAAGATGTGAGTACTCAACCAAAGTATTTTCATTTTTTCAGCGTATTTATGCAAACAAAGCCTGCTCCCATATGCTGTTTCGTTAATTATGGAACAATTACGACCCCTCTGAACAATCCCTCAAAATTAAGGGGCCCGTCTTTTCACGTCCGCAGAACAGAGGAGGTGTGATTTTTTTGTGGAAAACAATGGCAATGCTTATTTTATTTTATTTTTTTAACAGTAAAATGTTCTCCTCCAGCTGCAGGTGATTTGGGCCTCAGATTTATTTATGCAGCCAATTCCCATTCAAGCTCCTTTTGTTGTTCAGCAACAGAGACGCTGAAATAATAAAAGATATTTTTTATTTTTTTATGGGATGCAACAGAAACACCTGCAGTGTAACCTGGGAGTTGGCACAGTCGCTGCTTCTGAGACATATGTCATCATTTAAAAAAAAAAAAAACAGGGTCAGAGTCAGTAAACAGTAGTTTTCAGCACAAATTCTACTTTTCAAACACCAAATATTTGATTTATCTATTTATATCACTATGTATTTCCCCCTTTTTTTTGCTTTCAGGTTGTTAATACTCATCGTTAAGGGGGAAGTGAAAAACCAGACCACTTGGTATCAGCCTAGTTGTGAAAGTTGTCATCTTCCTTTGTATTTGTTTGTATGCAGATTTGATTATGTCTGACAGCCTCCCACTGGGAAATCCACTTTATCAGAAAGTGAGAGCTATTCCATGATTTTCTGTTTCGTGGCTCGAATTGAGACCAAAAACAAAAGGAACATGTCGGATAAATACGTTTTTCTTATTTGCGAGTGTGTAGCAGCAGCAGCAGCACAGTAGCCCCAGTGAGCGGTGAAAGCTGAGGAGTGTAAACAGCAGAATTATAATTTAATTCTGCTGCACGAACATGTTCTGGTCTGAGGTTTGTTGCCAATAAACAAAACATTTGCACATGTACGATGACAGAGTATGAAAACTCCTCATAAGCCAGGAGGGATCGGGGAAAACTGAGTCACCCGATAAAATCATTTTCTTATATGTGTGTGTGTGTGTTGTGTGTGTGTGTGTGTGTGTTTGTCTTCCTGTTTCACATCTAAACGATATTCAGTGTGTCACACAACAGCAGAATTCAAGCTTTTCTAAAATGGTCTTTCAAAAGAAGTGACTGTGAAAACCTGAGGTTAAAAACATAGTTTTTTTTCCTGACAGCAATAAGAATAGTGTTTTCATGCTTTGCCTGCGGTGCCGTTTGTGTGTGTTGTGTGTGTGTGTGTGTGTGTTAGTGTGAGGAAGAGGTGTCGGAGGAGGTGGGTCAGTGATTTTATCAATTCTACATTTAAAGAAAATGTGGTGATAAAAAGGAAAACAAGTCTCTCTGTGAAATGTGCTGAGAATAAATAAATAAAGAATCCGCAGAACTTTAAAAGCGCCAGGACTGGCAGGCTGATCTGTGTGGGTAAATGAAACGAGAGGCCAGGCGTGTCACAATCCAAAACGCGCGACGTGGAAATAAATTCCCCGAGGCTGATCCACATAACAGTGTTCATAATGGGCCCAAAGGTTCTGTCACCAAAATAATTCCGTCAGACTGACTTCAGGCTCTGTGTCTCAAACTGAAAAGACACGATTCGAAAAAGAAGACGGGGAGGAAATAAAAGTGTCTGCTGTGCTTCTGTTGTCTTTAGAAGAGACACATCGTTCCCACTGAGTGCAGAACAGAACCACGTTTATACAAACACTTACTCCACCGCTCACAGGTTTGTTGAGCTTAGGAAACTCAGAAACACGAATGTTTATCTTCCTTTTTCCTCCCCGTGTATCGCTTGTATCACCTGTCTGAAGGGAACATGTGGTAAACTGTACGATTTAATAGTTTTAGCGATAAAAAAAAGGGAATGTGACAGATTTATGAAGTTTGGGATTTCACTCTCAGTCTGGGCTGGAATCCTTTCTGTTGTCTGAGCACTTCACCGACTGTCACACATTCAGAAACTCCCACCGGAGCAGCAGCAGCAGCAGCAGCACAAACCCGCTCTCAACTTTATTCCCTTCGCCAAAAGTTTGTGACTGAAGCTGCAGTCAGACGTGCACTGAACTCGCCGAAATCTTCCGGAGGAACTGTGTGTGAGAACGCAAATGTCAGGAAGTCGTCCTGCCAGCAATACAGAGTGAGTCCACGTGAGGATACAGAAGGAAAACATCCGGAACATTCACGGCGAGCGTGTGGGCGTGTTGATGACGTAAAAAAAAATACAAATATGAAAAAGACGAACCGTACATGTAGAAGGACGCTGGCAAAGATGTGAACCTGGAAGATTTGAAAAGCTTAAGGATGAGAAACAACGCTGGTGAACAGAAACACCTTAGTTTCCTGTGTCTTCATATGTGAAATCCAGACTCTGGAAAATGTCCAGATCCAAATTTGGATAGATGAACATTTTCCTGGAGTTCAGGTCTGAAAACGACTTCAATTTCAGTTGCAGCCTTAAAGGTTCAGTGTGTAGAATCTAGTGACATCTAGTGGTGGAGTTGCATGTTGCGGCTGAATACCCCTCACCTCGTTCAGTTTAGATGAAACACACAAGTGAAAAGAAGGATTCTTATATTTCCAATTTCAGCCGATAGATCCCTTTCACCTAAATCTTACACACTGAACCTTTAAAGGCCTAACATCACAGGCAGCTCCTTCGTTTTTGAAATACACTCTCTCCACTGCTCTATATGTCTTTAATATATCCTGCTGCTAAATACCTGCAGCAGCTGAAGCCTATTAAATATACATGCGCCTTGTTTCAACAAGGACAACAGAGAATCTCCACTGTGGACGACCCCCCCGACCTCTGTGACTCCACTACGTCCTCACTCTCTCGACACACTTCCACACGATTGACTGGGTCAGGGGTTGAGCTGCTTCCGTAGATGACGATTTCAAACTTACTTTCCAAATCTTCGTTGTTCATCGTCACTGTCGTTCTTTTTAAAGATGGCCCCCCCGAAATCAATAACACCTATTCTGTCACGGTCGTGAAGTGCTACACGATAAGTTGTCCTAAGACATTAAGCGTCCGTGAACCCTTCTGTCGACCACGCGGCTCCCTCACGCTTTTTTTTTATTGGATGAACAGATTTGACCTTAAGCGTAATTAGCCTAATAAAAGCATCGGATACGCTGTCAATACGATTTGCATAATGTGCAAAGGCAGCTTCGTCGCTGAATGCAAACAGTGTCCGAGTCACTGCAGTGACATTTCTCTGGGTCCTTTGTTCACACCTGTCAGGGGGAATGTGACGGGAGGTGGCAGCTGCAGCTGCGGCTCCTGCCTCCGGTGAGTCCACCAAGACCAGCGAGACCCCCGCTGGAGTCCGGCTCTCATCCACCACACACACACACACACACCACACACACGCTCACAGTGAGCATCTGTGGAAAAGAGAAAAAAAAAGAATTTAACCTTGTGCTGACAGGATTAATTTCTTACCGCGTAGATTCCAACATAATCCACGGAGATCAGAGCGGGAATCGAACGTGAACTGCCAGGTAACCAAGGAGACAATAATGAAAAACACACAGCTGAGTTACATTAATTCACATTTCACAAACCGTCAAGAAAAAAGGCTTTTCGGCGACACGCAAATCAATTTCTTCTATTTGCTGTTTTTTTCCCCCTCATATTTCTCATAAGAAAAGCGAGTCAGCGCGGTTACAGTCGACAGCCTCTCGCCTCCAATGAGAAGCTACAGGCTGCGAGTGTGTGAGGCCGCTCTGATGTGGCTGCACTTCACAGATTATTGATTATCCCTGTGATGTGTGTCTCAGTGAAAATGACTTCGACACTGAAAGCCATGTAATGAGTCCCTCTCACACTGGCACCAGACCGGTGGTGTTGCTCTCCGGTGGAGGCAGCCGACGCTCTCCCAGGGCTCTCAAGTCTCATTTTTGGGGGGAAATAATGCCTCTCACATTACGAGCCTGCAGCACTGAGCTGCTTAAGGTGCTGGTACTGCACATTTTTTCCATTCCCCCTCTCCTCCCTCCCTCCCCCTTATGCAGGCCAGTCGCATGAGACGTTGGCCTTTGTGTGACCCGTAGAAATATGACACTGTGAAAACCATCACCTCGGTTTTATGTCCGTCGCTGAGCGCCGCTGTCGCGGGTGCGTTTTGTCATCAAGGCGTCCAAACGAGAGCAGGACAGATTCGCCCCTCGCCTCCTCTCTGGCCAGTTGGTTTACCATTCCTCGCGCCATTAGCCTTTTATGATTGGTCCGCCATTTGCATAACCGGTGGAGAGGGGAATGTGGACGTGGATGATTAAAGACGGCATCTGCGGCGGCACAGCAGATGTGGACCTTCGTACCGACCGCTTCTTTTACTGCTGTTGGGGAAACTTGAGTGTCGCCGGAGCGGAAACAGCATGAACATGTCTGCGCAGGGGAAACTAGAAAACACATTAATACAGTTTATGTTTTAATCTCATCTTCGTCTGGGTAATTTTCCTGAGTTTCCTCATGTCTTACGAGGAAGGTGAGGCCCAGAGGAAAACCCGGAGACAGGTGTTTCATTTTAGTGGTTTATTTTTGGACCGCACACAGGTTTCACCGAGGCCGCGGAGAGCCGGACCTCGGCGGGAATCAGCTGCGCTTTTTAACTGCTACAACCTTCGCCCGTGTTTATCCAACACTCAGGCTCAGAATGTTCAAATTATCAGTGAGAGGAAACAGATGGAGTGTGAAAGCAATGTGGAGATATCGCTTCTCATCAGGGCCCCAGCTCAGGTAATGGGAAACAGTTCATGCATGGTTCTTTTTAAAAAGAAATAAAAAGCCCCTGTGCCTCCTGCGGTCGTCGATGTGAAAGCAGGATTTTCTCCTTTTTCCTCCAACACACACATGTATCTGGAAGGAGTAAAGTCAAATCTCAATGTAATGGGTGTCGAGTGAGAGCTGGGCTGCATGCATCAGAACCGGGGCAGCTGTCAGAGAGTCGTCTCCGATTGAACTAGAGAAACCAATTTCTGCAGAACAAGTTGTCTGAAAACAGGAGAGGAAAAAAAACAGGAAATAAAGAGCAGAGAAATCATTTTCCCTTTTAACCTCGTCTGATTCACGCGACCCGATAACGGACAGAGGTCGGCTCCGTGTCTCATACGATTAAAAGATCGTCGGCTAGTTGCAGCGTCGTGATTTGTTGCTTCGATAAAAAAAGCACAATTAGAGACGTTTTCCCCAAAGGACAGGAGCGAATTTGTGAGGTTTTAATAAGGTCGTTCATCAGCACCAGTGACTCCGCCATTACTTTGAACACTTTCCGGGAACAAACTGTTTTCCTCACAGTCCCCGGTGTTGAAGTTGCAACCACAGGACAGTTTGTTCTCAAGGCAGGAAAAGAGAAACGCTGCAGCATTTCACATTATGATCGAATATTTGCCCACAAATAACACAGAGTGTGAATTCTTGTGAATTTTGTGTCTTGCAAAGATTTCGCTTTATGACCTTTTAGGCTGTGGCTGCTCAGTTTCCCCAAATTGTCCCTGATTCAACTTCATTTCCAGTAACATACAAAAGTAAAAAATGCACTTTTCTGTCATCAGGGTGCAGCTGTGTGTGTTTCCTCTGCACCAGGGTTTTTTTATTAAGATTCCACCGTAAGACTTCAGTCCTCAAGGCTAAAGGGTATTTCCCCTCGGCTGCAGAACTCATCCTGCACAGCCTCGATCTGCTCGCAGGACTTTCTGTTCCCCCTGTGAAGAAATCCTCTTTACCAGAGCCATGCGGAGCTCGAGGCTCAGGCCGTCTCGGGGAAGATGAGAGCCGCAGATTTAAAATTTACTCAGCAAAAAAAAGAAGAAGAAAACGTGTGTAGTCAAAGTAGCCCAAGCAAACACTAGAGGGTGTGATCGTTTCCATCGACGCTCACGTATATCACACAGGGACATCTGCTGTTCCCCCCCCCCCCAATGTAGTAAAGTGAAGAAGAACAAAAGAGAGAGAGAGAGAGAGAGAGAGAGAGAAGTGTCTGCTGAGGTAAAACAGGCCTGCAGTGAGCGGGAAAGCTCCAGGCTCCCTCGCCGCCGCCACCACCACCGCCTCACACTGGCAGCTAACTCCCACGCCGCCCCGCCTGCTAACAGGATTAGCCCCTGAGCTCCACTTGCTTCCACAAAGTTATAAAGTTTTTTAAAAAACAACACAGTCTCTCGGTGGCGTTCGCAACATCTAAAGATCGGCCCACGACTCTGACAAGTTAATTAATAGTCAGGTTTCGCACACAAGAGTTTTCCTCGAGGCTTTGCTTATATATTATCACGACACTTAAATTCATCTACCACAGGGACGTTGTTTTTATATTAACAGTCTGCGTTTTATGTGCTGGCGATCGACCACATGTTCACAGGTGGTGGTGAATATTTAACTAAATACCGGCACATGGTGTTATATCATTGAAGTCATGAATGAATCTCAACAAGCAATTAAATATACAGGACGTTGATAATCCACAATCAGTGGATATAAGGGCGTTTCCACACTTTGGCTGAACATTGTAAAATCAGGAACATTGTACTTTTGGAGACGCACTGAAGACTCTTGTATAACAAACCTACGTCCTGTCATCATCACCTACCTGCGCTGCGTCTGCGTAGATTTGACATTGATTGGTTTGTAGATGTGCGTGTGTCTGATGTTGGCGTGTTGGCGTGTTGTCAGTCAATCAGTTCGTTTTTACCATTTGAATGGAGAAAATTAATGAACTGGGTCATTTTGTTAATTCAGCTGCTACGGAAATATCACATTACGGTTTCACTAGCATCTCCACGCTCGCTCGTCTGCACCGAATGAACGTCCTCGTCGTTCAGACGTATCGTCAAACTTATCAGTAGCGAACTTTCCTCCCTTCAATCTGTTTGAATAAGGAAGCAAATCTGGAGCGTGGCTTCACAAGGAGTTTAACTTTGGAGAACTTTGACCCAAGATATCGAGCATGTGTGACCGTGGCCTCATCTTGTGATCTCTGCTTCAGCTTCTTTTACTTCTTCTGTTGTTTAATTCCGTCTCCACTTCCTGCAATTGGTTCCGAAAGTTTGAAGCTATCCAGAAAAGTGTTTTCACGCTGAGAACGAACGAAACTACGGTTCAACTTAATCTTTGTCGGTTGGGTCTGGACCGAGTTCTGCACCGTTCTCCGAGGCACTTTTACACCTGATGCTTTGGTTTGGACTAAACTCAAAAGTCTGAAGCTCTGGACCGAACAAGATACGTGTGAATGAGCCCGAAGATAAACTGATAACACGTGTATCATGCAGAACATACACAGTACAGTATGAAAGAAAATACACGAAATAAACACAAAATATTCCCTTTATTTTTTTTCTACCTTAAGACTACACAGGGTCACCGATGTAGCTCTAAGAGGTATCTACATTTGCATTTTATTTACAGCTTACTTTGATGTCTTCATATTTACATAGTCAAAGAGAAGCGCTAAAAACACAGTGTCGAGAACAAACCGAAACTCAAAATGAGTCCAAAACGTTAGAAAAAGATACAGTCTTATGACGCAACAGTTCTCAGTGCAATATTCCACAATGCAAATATCCTTCATTCATATAAGGTTGAGCATACATATTTTTTATTTTATTTTTTGGAAACAAAAAAAAACGTCACTGAATCAACCGACAGCAGAAAAGAATAAAAAAGAATAAAAATAATAATAATAATAACCGTGTACTGTTCGCGTTAAGGTTTGTACAGATTGAGACGCTCAATCACGCTCCCGCCACCTCTACACACACAAACACGTTTATATGTCTGATGGAACAAACGATGAGAAGAGTGTGCAGTGGATTGGCATAGTTTAAAAAAACAAAAAAAAAAACAATAAAGTACCAGGAGTCAAAATCGATGTCACAATTTCCAAAATAGTCTGTGACTCCTTCTTTTTACGTTTTCACGTGTTTTTCAAATTGTCCTCTGCAGTCTCCACCGAGGGGGGGGGGGGGGGACACACACACACGTGTTTCAGAGCTGGACTGTGCCCACGTGGGTTGTTTTCAAGGTTGGGGCGTGTGTATAGACGACCTTTAGTCTGTAAACGGGAGCAAGTGGACCTGCAGGTTCTGATGCATTTCAGCCTCATTCCGGGGGAATGAAAGCACTTTGGATGCTGACCTGCAGTCAGCCCTTAGGGCAAAGGCAATTTGTATCTTTCACCTCAACCACAACAGAACGCGGAGCCTATCCATCTCCGCAGCCAATATGTTAATGTGGGAAAACATCCCTAACGAGACCGGTTCCTTTTGGACATCCTGGTAACTTTAAAAAAAAAAAAAACGTATTTTCAATCTGTATCCGACTGGTAATCGTGGCGAGAAATACTGACTCAAGCTCGATGATAAAAACAAACACTGCCTTTTCGTATGAGATCAGTTAAAAAACGTAGCTGGTCTAATAAAAAACAAAAACACAGTAACTGATTTAACTAAACCACCTGTCATAGTTTATTCCATGTGTTGAAACACCCTTAAGTATTGTTCAAGTACAACAATTAACAATAAAAGGGACAATAGTTCACATTTTCTTTAAATTCACATTTGTTATACTGTTAATTCATATAGCTATTTATAAAACAAAACTAAAATGTAATTCAAAACCATTCCTGTAAAATACTTTTTGTCGTTTAATACACACACGAGCGCCACAGTAGTTTTCGTTGGCTCGTCGCTATTTTCAGAATTGAGTTGTTTGACCACAGTCAAAAAAAAAAAAAAAAAAAGGACAATTTATTCTGTTTTCATTTTCTCTTACTTGGATTAAAAAAACTAAACGATTCCAGTCAGAAAAGAAAAAACCCCCACACGATGAAATTAAAACAGTGACCTCATCTCCCTTTGTTGGCTTCACCACACGTCGTAAGCATGATTAAGCAGTTCTGTTAATTTTGTAGTTCATGGAGAAGGCGCTCGGCGTGCACGCGCAGGACGAAGCCTTTCCACGCCGCGACCACGGATGAGCGTCATGCCTCCTCCTCTTCAAAAAAAAAAAAAAAAAAAGGAAAATGACAAGACATCACAGGAACGAAGGATCCTCGACAAGTACAGCTCGTGGTGATGAAGGGCTCCGGCGCCAACAGAAATCTCTCTCATCATTTATGGATGACTGGGGCTATGAGGGTTTCAAGTATAAAAAAGAAGTGATTAAAAGAGAAGGAATCTCCTTGGCTGAGGCGCGGGGGGGGGAAAAGGCAGAATGGAGCGAGCTTGTGAATAACAATCTGCAAGTCTGGCACCAGGAGTGAGCCGGTGAACATAATGCATTACCAGGACTCCTCTTGGATTCCTTTGAACAGAATCACCAACAGGGATGAGGAAATGGAGTCACAAAAATAAGTCACAGACGTCGCAAAATTTTTTTCCATCCTCTAGCAGCCGCACTTGAAGGGCAAAGACTGTTAAAGAATCTTCAAAAGGAGAAGGGCACTCTTCTATTAATACAGTGCAACTGATTGCAACCATGTTTTTTCTCTTTTTTAATGTTTTTTTTTATATAGTTTTTTTTTAACAGTATTTTAAAAACCAAGTTGAGCACAGTCAAAGGAAAAACAACCGAAAAACAAAAAAAAAAGTGGTCATGTACACAACTGTCTTTGGCAAGAAGTCCCCATGTCCTACATGTGAGTCCGTCCCTCCAGAGCCGAATGTTCATGTCACCTTCGGCCCATTTCGCTCTGTCTCATGAAATGAACGTTGTTGACACTGTCCGCCAGCTCCGGGTACTGGTCCACCGAAACCACGTAGTATCCGTCGTAGCCCTGCACCTTCCCCGAGCCCAGGAGCTGCTGTTTCTCTCCCTCGGTCCAGGTCCGCGAGCCCTCCTCTCCGTCCCTCAGTCTCTGGCGCTCCCGGGCCCACGCCTGGGCGACGGCTCTCTGCCGGGCCAACTCCAACACGCGCGCCTTCTCCTCGTCCACGCTGCTGCCGTACCGCGTGTTCAGACACAGGGCGCCGTACTGCAGCTGGATGTCCGTAATGCGCCTAGTCCTGCCATTGAGAACCGTGTTGACCTGAGACACCGTCACGTTGACGCCGGTCTCTAGCGTGCGGCGGCCCACCGTCATGCCGATGAGGGCCAGGTCTCCCTCCACCGAGCCCAGTTTGACAAAGTAGTGCGTGTCCGTGCCGGTGACGGTGAAGTGCAGGTCTTCAAGGTAGAAGGCGTCGTTCAGCACTGCGGCCATGCGGCGCCCATCTTCGTTGGCCAAGCTGATGATGTCGGTGCTGATGCGACCTTCTCGGATGGCGAATTTCAACCCCTTCCCGAAGATGGAGCCGCGGAGCCGAAGACCTTCTTGCTCTCGGTCTGAGCACATCCGGCGCTTTTGGATCTGTAGATTTGGCCGAAACGCTCCAGCTTCACAAACGCCTTCAGCTGCCTCTGAACTTCACACTGAACGCCGAGCAAGGACTGCAAGACAAAGACAACACACTTTAAAGACACACGCACACACACTCAAATATCACTTCTGTTTCAGATTTACACAATATCCCTCCGTTGCTCGTTTGAAGACGTTCTTCTTGACCATATGTTCAGCTCTGATCGCTGCACACCGGGGATTCGAACCCTTGTCTTAATCCGGCTCGGAGCTTAGACCGAGCAGGAGAGTGGGCTTCAAGATAAAATTAGATTCAAACCGCTTCATTAACACCTCAAACATTTTACAGTCAGTGCTAAAACATAATTTTTTTGTGTGTTAATATGCTTTGACTGAAATTAAAAGATTCAACACCTTTTGTACAGAGTGCGTTAACGTGATGTCACACACGTACACACACACACACACCACACACACACACACACACACACACACACACCTGACTGCTCAGACCTGGACCAGGAAGGTCACAGCGCACTGAGTTTCTTATTTTAATAAGATTCCGATATAGTTACGGGTTCTTTCTTTTTCATTACTTTATATCATAGACTGTATTGATCGCCCCCTGGTGGCCGGCTGCCGTATAGATCATGAATCCCACCTCCTCAATGTGAGATTGAATTCATTAATTAATTAATAATCATCCACTTATATAAGGATGACAGATGCCACCAATTGGTTCACGCCAATGAGGTATAAGGTATAATAACATCTTACAGGTGGAACGAAAAAACACGTCGACGTGAAATATCTTTAAAGCACAATGTGCCGCGTATAAATAATTCTGTAATTGTTTCACATTCATCATCAGAAGCAAACAACAATCTGTGAAGCTTTGAAGCCGTTAATGAATCGCGCACAGCGGAGGCACGGGGCAGAGGTGTTGCTCAGCAAATGCAAATCTCTCTGATCATTCGTGACAGGCATGATATTTTGAAAAAGGGTGAAATTACAGTCTCCCGACGGCCGCGCTGCGCTAAATACGGAGCAGGGATCCGTGGGGAACTCGTGTACAGTTTAGATCTCGTCCCCGAACAGACGAGCGTCTGCGTCCACGGGCAAAAAAAACATCATCAACGTGAAAAGCTGTTGCTGTGGCTACGGGCGGGAAACTATCCTAATATGGAAACCTGCTTCTCTCCTTTCAGAGTCTCTCTTCAGGATCCTGTGCAGCCCATCGATACCAGTCCCCCTGTTTACACACTGCAGTCATTTCCAATATTAGATTCTGCTTTGGTTTAACGCAGCTGGAAGTTTCCAGGTGTATTCTGGGGGAAGGGAGCAGGATTCTCGTATATGCTAATGCTTCAAATGCAATAACCGCGGCGAGCACAGCAGAGCCCCTGACTCGTGCAGCAGGTAAACAGCATGACGGCGTTTAAAAAAAAAAAAATGCTAATCTGGAGCTTTTAAGTTGGGGCTGATGTGTCTCGACACACACAGGCCACGTCTCTCTGCCTGTGGAGTTAACTTTGTTGTTATAGTCTCGTGTGGCATCACAGGAACCGCTGCCGCTTCTCACCGGAAGACGCAGCTGCCGCAGTTGACAGATGTGTATCAAAAGGTGGCGTGTGTTTAAAAAAACAACATTGTTTGTAAATGGGAAACCCGTCTATACTCACAGACGACTACTGTTGACCAGCATTTTACATAATATTATATTAACGTGCAAATGAAAGACAAACACTGGATCTAACGCTGGAATTGAATTGTATTTTCGAGTCGACCGCGACGTGAAGTCTACGTTGATAGCAGCGGTTGACCACAACCTAGGAGACCCTGAATCTTCAATTGAGATCATGCCACGTTTCCTTTAACCCAAAATGAATCCTCTGTCCTAATACTTCTCGACAAGAGACGCTCTTCGGGAATAGAGAGAGATGTTAGCGATATGAAATGGAAGCTGGCCAGCGATGAGACGGTCGCCTGAACGCGTCCGTGCGGCGACAAAAAGGCCGTTTTAAACACGGCGCCTTCTCGCCGGCGCCCGAGACGAGAGGCTGCGAGCGTCCCGAGGAGTCTTTGTCAGCCAGTCACGTTCAAAGTCCTCCTGACAGTTTCTTATTCTGTCTCACTGTTAGACGGCGACTGCAGGCCGGGGGGACAGGGTGGGGCTGAGTGACGAGCACATCTGCCCCCCCCACCGCCCCTTGACACG
Source organism: Reinhardtius hippoglossoides (assembly GCA_006182925.3). Taxonomy (NCBI): domain Eukaryota; kingdom Metazoa; phylum Chordata; class Actinopteri; order Pleuronectiformes; family Pleuronectidae; genus Reinhardtius; species Reinhardtius hippoglossoides. Next base: position 3,805,414 of record CM031673.1, read on the forward strand.
ACACCACATCAGATCCTGCATGAAGGGGAAACATATCACAGCGAGGGGGGGGCAGCTGTGCTCTTGGGCCCCTGACGAGCGAAGGCCTGGGGGGGGGGGGGACACTTCACACCACGCCACTCCGTGTTTTGTTTACCGTGCCAACAGTGTGACCCGGTCAGACGTCCCGGAGGCATCGGGAGGGGACGGGGGGGCAACGTCCTCCACTTTACTCAAACAGCCTCCCGGGACACTCCCGGAGAGGCATCATTCACATAGCATGGGGCGCAATCAGCCTCCAGCACACGGCAGAATGAGAGATCAAGCCTCGTGCAGCACAAACCTCATCTGTCTGGGCCCCTCGTGGCATTTTTCCAATCTGGGCGCGGATTCAGCAGCGCGGCGGAATAGGGGCTTGAATGAAAAGAGATGGAACGGCGGGGCGTACTTTTCTCCTGTACAAAATAAAAAATAAAGCGCCAGGGATGCGCAGGATATATCAATGTGTGGTTTTGAAGCTATTCACGCTTCAAAATGAATCCTATATTTAATTCGGCTGGTGTGTCCGTCTGCAGTGAGGAGCAACGTGACGTTAACCAGCACGGAGCGCCAGAGGATGAAGCAGGAACTCCGCATAAGGAGAAGTCAGGCCTTGGCACATACGTGGGTTAAAGCCTCATCCTCATTATCTCCATCTTTCCTAATATACCGTTTACTGTTCGTACTTCAGCGGCGCGCTGACGGACGAGCTCCCCTCACAAACACAAGCACACGTCTTCAAAATCTGGGCTGACGCTGCTATTTAAAGCCTCGATTACAGGGTTTTTTTCAGAGATATCACAGTCGATCACGGATATTCTTGAGCACACGCTTGAAAGGCAAGGGCGAGAAAAAATTAGCTTTCAGGAAATATTATCGTATCAACTTGTGCGTCGTGTCTCTGAGTGAAGCAAACCGAATATAGATGCACATGTGACTAATTCAATTTAGCAGAACACAAGTCCTTTTAACCCTGAGTGCTTCTAGGAAACAGAACGGTGGAAATACACAGCCTGATGTGCCTCGGCTCGATGTGGGGAAGTGAAAATTACATATTTTACAAAGAAAGATGTTTTTAGTGATTAAGAAATGTGGAAAAAAAAGCTAAATTTGATTATAAATCATTCAAAAATGATTAAATTGTCCGATCTGACTCATCCATTGATTCGGTGAGAATTGCGAATGCTTTCTTTTTTTTTTTGCATTTATTCTGTCTAATCTCTTATTCTATTCCATCACACAGTATCTGCTCTCAAATATTTGAAATGGAAATTGCCCGGGATGTCTCTGGATTGAATTAGATATTTCCTCTGCTGCCGCTCCTTTGTAGATCGGTACCTTGGGTGAGTTCAGAGATCCCCTGTGGACTGTCGGGCACGAGCAGCGTGCACGTGCCCCGTCCCTGGGGCCTTTCACACTTACCCCGACTCCCCGGAGCGTCTACGCTATAGATGAGGACATAACAGGAATTCTCTACAACTATCTATTTCTGTATATTCGTTGGCGCCGCTGCCTTCCTCTGTTCAATATGCCTGGTTGGATGGCCTGTTTATTATGGATGGCTGGTCAGATCAGAGGTCACACACAATAACCTTGTATTCTATCGTAAGCTTTTAGGCTTATAAATAGACAAGAACACGTTTTTATATAACAGCAAATCCCTGCTGTGTTAAGGTGGCAGCCAGAGTGTCGCTCGACATGACTCTGACCTCCTGATGGGTGGCATTCACCAGTCGAGCTGTAACCGAACCCCAGACAACAACATTGGCCTCTTCAATAATTCAGCGGAGTTGGGGGCAACTTAAAAGGGCTGATAAACGCGGGAATCAGAGCATGTCTACTACTCCTCAGACCTTGGCTAACGGTGTAAGACTGAGATGAAATCAATGGGCAGTGGTGGAGGGAATCGAGAGTGAATTTCCCTAATGGCAGGACAATTACAAGAGCTGTTTAGCCTGACCCCATTCCCCAGGACGAGGACGAGGGGCAGGGCTCACTGGGCTGTGCGTCGGCCCGATGGCTGGCAGCTCCTCCGGGACTCTGGGCTACATGGAGCATGTCTATTCTCTAATCGTGCCGAAGAGGAGGAGAGGGGCAGAGGTGGAAGAGGGCGAATCTGTGGTGAGTTGACAAGAGGAAGAGGTGAGAGTGACTTGGTTTACCTTGGTGCTATCCCACTCCTGGGTCTTGATCTGGGTCCTGACCAACTCGTAGGACGGCTCCATGGCCTCGGTGTTTGGTTTCCGATAGCCGGGGATGACGTTGTACAGTTGGAAGCCGAACGTTACCAGCCAGCTGTTAACATCTGCAGAGGAGGGATTCAAACACAAGATCAGACAGTGATGTAGACACAGATGATCATATACATATTACTGCGTATATGTGTATGGTTCGGTTCATAAATATCACAATTTGTTCATTTAAACACTAGTTTACTTTAAGTCTGTAGTTCGACATTCTCTCAGCATGTCTTTAAAACCTGTGTTCTGCTGCTGCTATAGAAACACCCACGGTATTTGTTATTACATTTTGAAATTATATTTGGGTTTGAGTCGGGTTCAGTCACGTTTGCTGGGCTATCAACTTGACTTTTTTACGCTGCACTTGTCTGTAATTGGGTAAAACATCGGGCTTGGGTCAGGATCGGACACAAAACACAGAACGTCTGACGGATTCGGGTCGGACTCGGTCAGGATTGAACAGAAAATTACTTAAAAAATAGCACAGAATGAAATAGGATTGTGTTAATGCCACGTTATGAATTGAAGTCCTTTTTAAGTTGGTAAACAGTTTCCAGGGGTTTTCACTGCACTCGGAAAAAGTTTCAAATTGACTCCTGCTCACGCACGTGCAGCACACATGTTACACCGCGCGCGCCGAACACCGAGGATTAATTTGACACTGGGGGATTCTGCAGTCAAGGGCTTGTCTCCTTAATAAACTCCTCAGTCGCTCGGAGCACTTGATTTGTTTGTGGAAGTGGACGAGCTGTAATAAACACTCGAGGCGGCGTCACGGACTCGTGTCCACTCCCGCAGGTGCCCGCGCTAATGACACACAGCTGGGGCCCCACGAACGCCAAAAGTGATATCGGCGAGTGTCTGATAATCACACGCCGAAAGTTGATGTCGTTTCAAAGCGGCCGAGACGCGGACGCGGGACATTTCCGAGGACTCGGCAGGTTTTTAATCCTCTAATGAGACGCTAAAAAGCAGGAAAGTGACATGTCGGGGATTCAAATTGAACGCGGGTCATCTAACAGCAGCTGCGCTTGTAGGTGCAGCTGCCAATTCCTGGTGATAATCTGTCATTAACTCGGGAAAACACAGAAAAAGGGCGACAGACATGACTGGAAGATTAAAAAAGAAAGAAAAACGGCGTTTGTTACGGACAGCAGAATCATTGCCGTGACACTTCGGGGGTTAAGTTTGTGACAGACGGGCGACGACCACACTGTCGCACCTGACAAAGCTTTTTAATTAAGAATTTGTTTGAGGACAATGAAAGGACCCGGGTAATTCAGTGAAAGGAATGGAAATGTCAGTGCCATCAATCACAATTGAGACGCAGAGCCGCTACAGTATATCTAACAGTCTGCTTAGCATTCTACCGCCGGTCGGCCCCTAATGGTGGACGGTGAGGCCGAACGCCTTTTCTCTGTTTGGCAGGAGGCTAAACGGCTTTGTTGATCGGAGAGCGGCGGCGAGCTGGAGAGCAGCCTGAACAAAGGAGTGTTTGTCTTTTCCCTCTCATCATCGTCTACACAGGTTAATAAATGAAGGATAACAGGTTAAAAAAAAAGAAAAAAAATCATTATTTCACAGCCAGCGTGAGCATCAACGGAGAGAGAGAGTTCTATCTCGCAGTTGTGATGTGATCTGGCCGAGGCTTGTTTGGTCCAAACCACAGTCGTATTCAGCGAGTATCCTTAACAATGCTGTTTAACTTGCAGCCAGAGAGGTTGATACCACGGGCCCTGGCTGACGTTTCTATGGATCTATTGTGCTCTGCCTCTCCGCTGGGGTGCTTTCACTGCCATTTACCTCCTGCCTGCCACAAAGCAACACAGGACGATGTGATATTTCTGGGAAGGGACCTGAGTGTTCGGCAACAGATGGGGGGGGTGCTTTGCCGTACAGCATTGTTCCCTTTGAGCACTTTCAGAACGACAGCCACTGGGCACACGCATGCAAAGCAACCGCGCACGTGCACGCAGACAAACAGCAGAGCAGGAAAAACAAGCTCAGCGTCCCTGTGAGGAAGCTATTGGGAAAAAAACCCTCTCTCTCTCTCTCTCACCTACACTGCATTTCTATTTTCAAATTTAATTTTGGCAGGATTTGTTTTTCCATTTGTGGCTTGTTGTTTAGAATAAATTAAAAAAAATTCCGCGTCAACACCTGAAGGCAGAATAGTTTGCTGAACTGGGAGAAAAAGCAAGTTTCAGGCAGGTCTGAGGCTCAAGGTGCGATCCCACCATTACTTTTAATTTACTTCTACATGAAGCGCAAATCCCTCCACCGAGGCCCAGGAGTCCTATTACTAAGAAACCACATTTAAATTCACTAGATCCAGATTTTTTTTATCCTTTATACATGAATTATTCTCTGAGAAATCAATGTTAATGATGCAAAAACGCCCAATCTTGCAATGTTAAAGAAAGAAGGTGCCAGAATCCGCCCCGAGCTGGATCTGCACCAAAATGAAATGGGCTCTTTTCCTACTGATACCACATCTTTCCACCAAGTTCTGCTGTGATCCATCCAGTAGTTTTTGATAACAGAAAAAAACTATAACATAACCTCCTTCGTGGAAGTAATGATATGAATCTAGTAACGCTGACTTAATAAAAAACTGCCGTTTACTGTATATACACAGTTATTTACCAGTTAAATAATTGTGATAATCTCGGGGCTGCATCAAACCTTCAGTTACAGCTGAGTACTTTACACAAAGTCCTGCCTCTATGTAGAATCTGCCTGAAGAGTTGAGATGTGGCCTTGTTTTGAAACTTGTTAACACATTTATTTCTCTATTCTCTGTGTTGCCAAAGCTTCCATCCTCTGCAAGAGAACGGGTCGGGTGGATCCGTCTCCGTGTTGAACATGACGTGAACTCACCAGTCATGTAGCACTTTATCTCCTCGTTGTTGCTCAGAGGATTGTTATTCTTGAACATGTACAAGTTGAATGGCACGATGTGGTTGCTGTTGAGACGTTTCCAGATCTCGTGGTTGGGCGTGGTCCAGCGGCCGGCCAGGACGTCGTAGTCCCGTCTTCCCATGTGGACCAGTTTGCTGAGAGGCTCATACAGGCCTCCCTGGTAGCCGATGATTAGCTGGAAGCTGGGGTTAGTGTCGAGGTAGACCTCCCCAAACGCTGTGTGGAGAACCTGTTTAATCATCAGGCCTGAGCCGCTGAACACAGCCAGGGGGGTGCCGATGTTATCACAGGCCACGTAAAACTCATCCCCGCTGCTCAGCTCCATGGCGAACAGGTGTCCCTGCAGGTCATAGTACAGAGACGTGATCTCCGAGCTGGAGTGATTGTACATGTGCGTGACCCGAGTGGGGCTGGATAAGTCAGCATAGAAGAACTGCAGGTGGTGGCCGGCGCTGCTTCGGCTCGACACCCTCCTGCCCACGCCGTCGTAGCGGTATTTGATGCTCCAGCCGCTCACTTTGTTGTACACTTTGATCAGCAGGCCGGCGGAGTTGTACTCAAAGTATTCGTTTCCTCGCTGCCTGAGGAAACCGTCCTCGTCCACCCTGTACTGGACGTCTCCCAAGCGGGTGATCCGGTCTCTGATGTCGTAGCGTAGCGGCGTGAGGCGCGCGCTGTTTCCGGGGCTGAGGAGATGCAAGTTGCCGTTCAGGTCGTAGCTGTATCTCCACAGAGGCTTGTCGTTGATGGAGACCACCTGCAGCTGGCCGTCCGCGTCGTACTCGTACGTGTAGCGCGTGGTGTTGGCGTACGGCCCGACCTTCAGCTCCTTGGCCACCACGCGGCCCATGTTGTCGTACTGCACCATCATCCAGTACATGAGCGAGCGAAAGATCTCATATTGTACCTCCTTCACCCGGCCGTAAGCGTCAAAGTGCTTGGTGTGGGTCATCACCGCCGTGGTGATTATCTGATTGATGTCGTAGTAGATCACCCCAAATTTGCCGAACTGCTCTGTTTTGCCGGACACGTCGTCATAGCGGTACAAGTCGATCGGCAGCGGGGTTTCGTTGATGACCGCCTGCATGCTTGTGACTCGGAAGCTGTTGTCATAGACGTAGTCAAACCTGGCGTTCACCATGCCCTCCTCGCTGAATCGGAAGATCTGCCGGTCAATCAGCGGGCCGATCTGACGGTAGCGGATGGTGCAGGTGAAGCCCTCGCTCTGCAGGTTCACCGTCTTCAGCATGCCCGCCACCTCGTCATAGGCGAAAGCGACGCGCGTGGTGTCGTAGAGGATCTCCAGCAGCTTGGCCAGCTTGCCGTATTTGTAGATGACCCTGCGGCCCGTGCCCAGGTAGGTCGTCTGCAGCAGCTGGCCGTTCTCGCTGTAGTCCTGGAGCACCGAGGCGTTACCCTCCGGGGGCCGGTAGGTGTTCCTGTAGTAGCCGATGGAGCGGGAGGTTTCCAGGGTCTGCCGTGCCACGTTGGGCATGGTCACAGAGGAGAGTCGGTCGTTTTTGTCAAATTCAAAGATGTACTGCCTCTGGCTGTAGAGCAGGAGTACCATGGACTGTAAAGAGGAAAGAAAAAAAATAACTCGTTTATAATTACCTTTAACTAGAATGGAACATAGTAGAGCACAAACCAGACCATCAAACCACATTTAAATTCACTAGATCTGGATTTCTATCTGCACCAAATTGCACAAATATATAAATAAAAAACTAAATTCACTGTATCTGGATTCGCCCCCTGATCTGGATCCGCACCAAATTTTAAAATGTGATCCTCCCTTTGCCGCCCACCCCTCAAAAGATGTCATGGAAATCGTTCATGTGATTTTGCAAACATGGACGAAAACATAACATCCTCGACGGAAGATAAAAATGTGATAAAGTACATAATGTGAATTATATTCAAACAAAAGTAAAATTGAAACTTTTCCTCATGTTGCCTGTGCAGAGTTCAGGCTGTGAACGTACCAGCGACTCGTCCTGTCCACAAGAGGACGAACAAAATGTGAAAAGCAATAACATATCACGTAAGCAAGTCTGAGTCGGACCACATCTCATTTCCATCTTGAAAGAAAGAGTTGTTGATCCTGTTGATTGTCCTCCGACATTAACATTTTCCTTTATCTCACAAACAAGCCGCTACTTGTGTCTTTGGAGCTTTTGATTCAAACGGAATAAAAAAAGAGACCAAAGTCGGCAACTCAAAGGTTTGAAGTCTTAAATGAAGTCTTTAAATCTGTTCTGTGGTTGTCACAACACGCGGCCGCCATCTCGGCATTTAGAGGTTACTGGAAAACCGACAAAAGCCCGTGGACAAGGTGACTCTGAGCTATTTTCATATCCCCTCGTCTACAGCGGAGAATCGCAGCGCTTCACCCTTTCCCCAACAATCTTGGCTTCAATTCGTTAGTAAAAAGTGACATTTCATTCTTACAGGTTGAATTCTGCTGTCAGGATAGAACAAAGTCTAACATCCGTGGTGCACTAGACAGGTTTTAATTACATTTCTGCTGATATCTGCTCTCGAGGCTGATAACGCGGCGCAAACACTGCTGAAGTATTACAAGTTCACTTTTAACTCCAGTCTAAAGACTCCCGTCACGGTTCTTGCGCAGACACGCCTCCACAATTTAACGGTGCAACATGCCCCCATCGTCTGTTATTACATTTTGTTATCTTTAAACCATTTAATCAATGTTACAGTGCAAACAATTCTTACCTTCTCGAGGTATGTGTAGCTCCAAGATTTACCATCGGCGAATATCTGGGAGGTGATTCTGCCGGTCTGGTCGTACTCCATGCGAACGGACATGGTGCCTCTCTGGATGCCGGCCACGTGCCCCCCGGCGGAGTAGGTGACGTTGACCCCGTTCAGACGACTGCTTGGCGCCCACAGAGTGGGTCGTCCCGCCTGGTCGTAGTGGATCCGTAAGGTGAACTTCCTGTGGTCGTCATAGACCTTCTCTGTTCTGGTGATTCGATCAAAGTCCAGTGACAGCAAGTTCCTGTTATGAACCTACGGAGGAGAGGGAAGCGGAGAATTCGAAAAAATGTAATTAGACCTCATCAGCTCCACCACGAGGAAATAAACAAGTTTGGATGCTTGAACTGACTGAGAGGAATCGGTGCCTGGCTCCTCCAAGGTGGGACCTTACGGGGAGAGCCTTAATCACAAAGTGATTATTTTATGTTGCTCTTTCTTTTCAGAGCTTTTAATTACAGCCGAGGAGCTGTATCTCAGGACCGCAGGAGCCACTGAAGTGATGAAATTATAAGAATTACCATATTTCTTTGTTTGTTTAAAAACCCAGCAGTATTAGGGGGAGTTTGTCTATTCATGCACAAAACATTAGAGTCACATTGATCATTAAATTCATTTTCACTGCGCACTGAAAGGAATTACCCCGGGCGCAGATGACTCTCATTTTATTTAGCCATTTCTGTAAATTGGGAGAAAGAAAAAGAAAATCAATTCTCCCTGCCGCGTGACTCAGAAGATGGTTTAAATGACACTTTGCATTGTTTGGCTCTTTTGACCCTTGGATCAGAGCCGAGCAGGGATCTCTGCTGTGTAACGGCCGTGTCTGGGTCACAGAGACGAATCCACTGTCCTCCTCTAGTCAGGAGGCAGCTCCTGGGCTGCAGTCAACAGGATCAACCAACGTAGAGGACTTCAGACACTGAGCTCCGGGCGTCAGTTGCTCCGGCCATTCTTCCGAAAGATTAAATGCTTGAACCCATAAATACAACAGATTTTGTTTACGCCGTCAATTGTTTTAACAATATTCCTTAAAGGCCAAATTAAAGTCAAAATGTCGAGATCCAATTGAGTTCTTGTCTGAAAATTGTCTCATGTTTCCCAACAGCCTCTGTGAGCAGAAGCTAGTGAGGAAAGATAAATGAAATGACTCTGGGTCGTAGTTCAGAGCGAATCCTCAAACAGTCACTAACTTCATGTGGTAGTTTTTAGAAAATACAGTCGAAGACGTCTCTTTAAACTGCTCCTCTGATTCTGTGCTCTTGTCTCTCTCCCCCCCCCCCCCCCCCTCTAATAGTTCCTCTTTAGGTGTGCTACCATTTGGCGAGCGGAGATACTTGGCAAGGCTTGAAACCATCTTGACGATCGGCTCAGAAAGCTGCTTCTGGCTGCCGCCCAGACACATGCCGCGGAGCAGGCCGCGGGGGGGCCCGCTGAGAAGCCGCACTTTTTCAATTTCACGTCGGGGGGGAAAAAGGATGCTTAGGTCCTCTCATCTGTGAAGGGACAATTACCCCAGAGGCAATTAAGGTCACTGATACCTAATTGAGAGGATTACGTTGCACTAAAAGCAACAGATTCATGAGGAAGGCGATTGTGTGTGAGTGGCACAAACAATCCGATCCCTGAGACTGGGGGTGGGGGGGGGGGTCAGGGAATAGAAAGGTGGCCCCACATTTGTTATCCTCTATTTTACCTTCACATACAGATTTCACTGACAGAAAAAGAAATTGCTACACCTGTTAGGACATTTCCTAAACTACTTATATTCTTAAAGATAAGTGACTTGGGCAGTCGCAGGCAGCACAGGGGCCGCCACCTGTCCGACACGATTGTGTCGAGGTTTGTGCACAAAATAAAATAAGGTGTAAGAGAGAGAAAGTTCCCGAATGCCAGGATCGGGTTCGCCAGAGACTCAACAGGGCGAGCAAAAAAACATCAGAGTTCCCACGATCCCTCGAGAATGGAAACCCACTCGAGAGGAATCATTTTAAATTGGACATCGCCTCCAAAAAAGGAGCTTCTAAAAGAAAAAGGAGACGTGTAGAAAAAGACTATTACAGAACATGAGACCCAGAATATTACATTAGCTCTCGTCAACATGAAACATCGCAGACGACGTCTCGTCTCTCGATCAATACGAGTGACGGTCGTGTCGAGTGACAATCGCAAGCTGTCGCTCGAACGGTGAAAAGCGCCTTTCAACAGTTTCATGATCATTTCAACAATTACTCGCTCTTTCAATAACGTCGGTTTTGTTTATTCTGACAATCAAAGAAAACTAATTCTATCGTTTCATTTGTTGGCAACTGCATCTCTTTAAAAAAAACAGACCGACATTATAAGACGCTGTGATGAGACAGAGATATCAACCACGTGTTTTTATGATTTTATAACGTGAAATAACAGCTTCGACATCATTTAGATGGTTCACAAACTTAAAATAGAAAACGATGGCATGTCGGTTATTGCACACAGCGCCCCCTGGAGCACTACGACCTGCGACCTGAGTACGGACATCAGGCAGAGCAGCCGGAAAATAACTGAAGAGGAGGTTGGTCGGAGGAAACGAAGAAGAGGAGATAAAAGAGAGGCCAAATGAATAAATAAATAACTTCTGCTTGTTTGCTGTTTCTCATCAGAACCAGGTAAACCCATTTCGATAGGTTTAGCGAGTTAGCCAACGATCCGATGTGATTTGATTTATTAGCTTGTGTAGCGAATGTGCACAGAATCTCTGTCAGATCCCAAAACCTTGTCAGGCGACTTGGTTCTTTGGCGTCTGAGGTGGCCGGTTTCTTCTGACCCGGCTCCGGCTGCACCTCCGGTGAATCTGTAGGGGGGGGGGGGAGCCCTTGTGTAGCAGCGAGCTAATCTTAGCCTTTTGTCGCTTTAGAAGGGATTGAGGATTCTGCTCTCCTAATGGGCACACCACTTTAAGAGGAGGGCTTTTCTTCCGAGGAGATAAACCATTATTGTGCCTCGGCGGCGTTAATCATGATCATTGTGGTGAGGCAGGGTGGGGGCGGGCCAAGGGGGGGGGCGTCAAACCGAGCACCGTCAGTAACCCACTTACCCCCGAGGACACGAGGAGCAGAACACGGCGAGCACACGCACGTGCAGTTCCGCGACGTAACAAAGTTTACAGTCTGATAAACAAACGCAACAACCTAAAGAGCAGAACGAGGATCTGTGAAGTCTTTCTCCTTTTCCTCATGCATCACTCTGCTCTGCACACGAGACCCCATCACCCCCCCCCACCACCACCCACCCCCCCCGCTCTCACACTGCCTGCCACACACTCACCCAGCCACCCACATAATATCACTTGACATGCCACTCAAGGTCGCTCAATGATTCCAGCTCCGTTCATCCCCTCTGCTCTCGCCATTAGGCTGCTCCCATTTCCTATCTCGCCCCCGGGGCCATTGTCTGTAACATACATTAGAAGCTTTCACTTCCAAAGGGACAACAGGGCCATTAAATGAACAGCCGACGACAGACAAAGTGGCACCTCCCCATTAGCGGTGTGTCACCTCCCAGCGAATGTGGAAGACAACTTAAACCAAGTTGTTATTTGCCTGGGAAAACCCTAAGAAAACATAACAGGCCAATCAGCCAGGATCTCTGGCTGCTTCTCCACGTGTTAATGTCGATAACCAGATGTTGTACGATTAATCGGCTGTCACGAGAAGGGACCTGTTGATTTACAGGATGGATGCATAGAAATATTGATACGTCAGCCAATTTATATGTATTTTGAAAAAGAATTGGCCATGATTCCTAAGTTGTCGTTATCAAACCCCCTATTGCATTGTTTATTCTGCAAAATAAAGATTTTCATATCGACAAAAACATAAACACAGATACCAATTTGTCTGCGAAAGCCTCATATTGGCTGATTTTTTATCGGTCCAAGCTTGAGTCATCGAACACTTTCAGATGAAAGAAAAAGAAAATGCAATTTGTGTGTTGGGAAAAGCTTTGATGTGATTCTGGAAGTTGATTTTGTCAAACACCTGAGAGACCCCAATGAATCCCAAACCACTACACGGCAGTTTATAGAGATGATATATATACGATATTTTAATTCTTGCAAACCTATTACAGTGACAATATAAGCTACAAACAATAGGATTACTCTATTCATGCTAAAATTACCCAAGGAAACGTGGGCATGTAAGTGATAGTCCCCTGCAGTGCGTTGCTCGATGGGAGGTTGAGCCAGATTCAGTTTTTTTCTTTCCTCGATCTTGCATTTTGACACAGTACAAAGCAAAATGCTGAGTCACTTGTTAAAAGATAAAAGCTGCTTTAATCGTATTAGGATTCATTTGGAGACGCACCTCGCAGCGAGTCTGAAAGTCGCCTCTCCGCACAAACTCACCCTCCGGTGAAGAGGTTGTAAATGTGTTCGTCCCTCGCAAACTCAGACTCATGCCGCTGAAGAATGCAGAGGTTTTTTTTCATTCAAGGATGAATCGCAGCGAGCGCGGTCACATCCAGGAAGAGGCTGGAATTCGATTCCATTTTGAGCCAGATAGAAACTCTCCTCACCCTCCTCATCCATTTTTAAACAGTCACCTTGTGATCCCTTTTCAAGTGTGTGCGAGGCGCCAGTCACTTTTCGCAAAGCTGGCAGCGCTTACCCTTAATCTGCGTCCATAAACAGTGACCTGGCCGCGGGCCTGCTCCTTCCTCTGCCTCCACTCCACCAGGTTGAGGCCATTGTCGATGGCCAGGGTCACGTTCCTCTTGCTGACGGTGGGGTTGACGGTGCCAGCCAGCAGGTGGGGCTCGGTGTGCAGGGAGACCTCCATGCCATTGGCCAGCACTAGCCGCAGCGAGCCATCCAGACCAATGAAATAGCTGTTGCGTACTTGATCTGCAGAGGGAGCGTGGGGGGGGGGGGGGGGGGGGGGGGGGAATGATTATAATTAGGAATTGGAAGGAGACACACAATCACAGCCTCTTTGCAGCCGAAGTAAGAGGACTAAATCTAATATTCATCCCGGGGTCAGACGCAAACATAATGACCCAAAATGGCTGCTCAGCAAAAAAGGAAAGCCATTAACAGCAGTATTTAACTGACCCCTGCAATAATATTGGGTCTGTGACAACAGAGATCGATAGTGAGAGGTTTCCCAGCGCCAGTAAAGTTTTACAGCTGTTGCGGCGGCCTCGAGGATATGGAAGAATGAAAACTATCAAAGATTCAAGCTTGCCCGTGGCCACAGAGAAAAGGAGGGCGAACGCACGTGCAAGAACACACACACACACGCACGCACACGCACACGCACACACACACACACATGTACGCACACGCACACGCACTCTCTCAGGGGATAGATCTGAGCCTGTCTGTTACTGTCCCCAGGTGACGACAGCCTGTGTTCCAGCTCCAGACCAGTGACTAATGTTTCCACTGAGCATCTCATGTACATTCATCAGAGATGCCTCCTGCTCGCCTCCTATCAGGCCACTGACAGGGACCAGGATGAATATTATTCTCATTAAGAACAAAGGGGAAATTAATGGCTCTGTCAAACATTAAATTAATTAGTTGACTTCATTTAACAGAGAGAGGGGAAAAAAAAAAAAAAATCAAAACATTGCACTTTAATTTTCTCGCGTTGACACGTCAGGGCAAAGTGGCCGCGACGATTTCTTTATTAATCACAGAGAACAACATAAACAAGTCACGTGATCGGTCGGAGTTTCGCGCTTTGTTCTCACGCAGCGAGCGCCACGGGACACGTTGTGTTGCGGAGACGGGCGGAGGCGGAGGCGAGGAGGAGGAGGAGGAGAGGAGGAGGGGAGGAGGAGGAGGGAGGAGGAGGAGGAGGCAGGGCCTGACCTTGCACTGGCCCTCACCTCGCTCCATCATGCCGACACCTCGGACGGCTGACCGAAAGGCCTCTGGGACACACCGGGCCGAAAGGAGGCCTCTGAGACCAGATGAAGCTGGAAAATACTGCTGAACTGGGATGTTCGCGCTAATGCATGTGCGCACAGAGCAGCAGGGGAGGGGGTCTGACCTGCGCTCACATCTAAAACGGGGCTGTGGTCTGCTTAAAGGAAAACAAATGATGGAACAGCGCACCTGACCCTCAGTGCTGAGGTATTCTCACTTATCAAATACAAATCAGGACATTACACATATTCACGCTGTCAAAAATAACGGCGGACAGAACGTTAACATAATTATGACGTATTCATTTCTTATTATTAAATTTAAGTATTTTTTTTAAGACCCCGCGGAGCCTAGTTGGATAATAAAATAAATAATACAGTTACAGTTCACTTATAGTTATTATAACTAACAGCTACTCAAGTGCAATACGATGACATTACTCCACACTTGTCTGTTTGATGATTTTTTTTACTTTCGTTTCATCTCAATATTATATTCAGCAGTCAATTCACATTTTAAAAAGTCATGTTTGGCTTTTATATACGATATCTTTTATTATCTCGTGATGAGTCTTCACCTGATTGGAGTTTTAAAGAAAATTTAATCTGCAATCTTTTGAATTTTATGGTTATCAGCTTCACGTAACGACACAATTAACCTTGCGGTGCGTTGAGGCTCGCGCGGAGGAGGAGGAGGAGGAGGAGGAGGAGGAGGAGGAGGAGGAGGAGGAGGAGGAGGAGGAGGACAATCCCATTAACAGATGACCAGGAAGGGGAATCTTTAAGGCCGTGCATTCATGTGATCGCCACAGTCGCGAGCGCACAAAGACCGACAACAGTGAATTCATTAACAGCAGAGATCCTGGCGCCGCTCCCCATCACCAGCAGATGTCTAAGACAAGGTCACAACGTGGAGGTGACCGCTCCTTTTGTGCAACAGTGGGAAACTGGAGAGTTTCATCTTCCGTTGCAGCGAGTCGGGGGGGGGGGGGGGACGGACGAGAGGGTGGAGGACACGCGTTCAAACCCAAATCAAACATTAGCAGGTGTAAGGTGCGGGTGGAGGAGGTCCAGGAGAATTAAAAGATAACACCAGCTCATCAAAACAGAACATCAGTGATTAGGGTTCGGGTTAAACCACAAGATCCGTCCGTCCTCTGTCTGCATGTCTCGCTAAATGTCCAAAACATCTGCTGTGGACAACCAGCGCTGGGTTTTCAGACAGAAAATCAATTCAATTTCCATTTTGGTAAATGGAGGTTGCACAACATTATTATTTTTTTTTTTTAAATTATTATTAAAAACAGAGCAGCAGTAAACTCAACTGTGGGAAAGCTCTGTGACTGATAAGCAATGAGTCATTACGTCTTCATTTGAAGTCTGTTCACTCGAAACACACAAAAATAATTACCTCCGCCAAAGAGGTTGTGTTTCCATCAGTGTGTGTGTGTCTGTCGTTTAGCAGGATTACGCACAAACTGTGGGAGTCGTAACCAGGGAACTTGGGGGAAGGCGGCAGAATAATGGATCTTGATAAAAATAAAATCCTGGCTTGTTTAGGAAACTGGTATCGATGAGTGTGTGTAATTTGGTGCAGGTCCAAATAAAAATCTGGATCTGGTGAATTTAAATGTGATTTTACAGGGGGGCTGTCGGGTCCTGGTGGAGATATGGATTCTCTGAGTGCCTTTCTGGTTTCTAATCTAACTCCTGGTTTTAACCATGCAGGAGGTTTAGTTGTATTTACTCAGGGATCTGGATCCGGGTCCGCCTCCACCACAAACGCTAAAACAAAGAACAATTTACCAGTCCAGTTTAACTACAGTATCCACCACACCAGTCTTTGTCAGAGGGAGCTTGTCTCCCATTCGGGAATCCCTTACTTTAAGAGGCTCCATCCCAAAGTGACAGCTCTGCATCGCTCATTCTCTCGTCCCTTATCTAACACTGCTTGTCTCTGGACGTCGTACGAAGAGCTATCGGCCCCGACAACAAACCGTACAGGATCAGGGAAGCACATTAAACCCTGCAACAACGGCGACTGTGGACAATCCCTGACACTAAAGACGTTTTCAGGCAGAGAAAATGTCTGCACAGTGTGGTCCAGACCTTTTCTGAATTTTGCCTTTCACGTATGAAGAGCGCAGCAGGGGATTCTGGGGTCAGACCCAACAGGATAATGTCCGGAGTGTTCTGGCGAGGGGGTGGAGAACCACTGACCCTGGCCTTGGCTCGTATTGCCACCAAGTTAGTCAACTTTTTGTATTTTCCAGTTTCCATCGCGTGTGTTTATAAACTTCCTCAATAACGTCAGGATAATCTCCTGCTGTATTCTCACATTGCCTTGTTTGGATTTCATCTGGAGTTGTATTGGGGAGCTGGCAAGGAAAACTCCAGATTGTTGGGAGCCTCTGACATTTGTCTTCTCACATAAAGCCCCCCCCCAGGTAATTTCAGGAGATTATGCACGTTTTTTAATTATATTTTATAATTATTGTGAGTTCAGTGCATGTCTGAAAAAAACGCTTAAATCTTCTAGAATGGGTGTCGCTTTCAGAAAATATGTCCAGAGTACTTAAATATAAAAGTGTGGTAAATGCAGCGCTGGAAGTTTTCGGATATTTACAGTAAGCGAGAATAACTTTACACACTGACACTGATAGAACACCTTAAACACCAGCAGCTCCACCTACAGACACTTACCCTGCATCAGCGTGTAGAAGGTGCCAGAGGCTGACAGGTTGGTGGTGACGGTGATGTCCTCCTTGTTGGAGCCCTCCGCCTGGATGCGGATCGAGCTGTCGGCGGCCGTGCGGTAGCTGCTCACTCGGCCCGTCGGGTAAGTGATGTTAGTCAGACGCCCGTAAGTGTCATACCTGCAAAGAAATACACTGATGTGAGCCAAAAAACGAAAACGGGGGGGGGGGGGGGGGGGGGGTCATCTGAAGCTGTGGGAAAACAGTGACGGAAGCAGAATCATCTAAAGCGCTTTGCCCGAGAGAAAAGACATAAAGTTAAACATATAGACGCCATCATCGTCATCGTAAATGCTGGTCAGGTTTGCATAAAATTCATGAAGGTGCATAAATGTGACTAATGAGTTGCTCTGTCACCTCTGATTTACTGTGATTATGAGTTGTTCTGTACGATGAACTGATCAAGCAGTAATTACGGGGGGGGGGGGGTTTGCCGAGCCTGAGATTTCCCTCTTGGTTGTCACAAATTGTGAAAATGCGTCAAACGCCGGCAGTAAACACGACAACAAATCCATCGGCGTTGGCAGCCGGAGGTAATAAAACTCAGAAACTATTGGCTTTAATCACCGGAGCACAATCAGCACAGGATCGTGCAAAAAATGTGCAACGTCGCGAATGAGTTGAACTTTTCTAGCTCTTCCAACAGGGGGGCGTGCACGAGACATGAATATCAATGACGCTCAGCTTGGGGGGGGGGGGTAACCTTTAAAAGGATGGACGCACTTACTGACAAGGGAAAAAAAGCACACACCTCGTCACATTTGGAAAATCTGCTTATTAGTTTAAAAGATTAGCGACGTGGCCCTAATCTCGTGATACAGTCTGTGTGAAACGGGAGCGGCGAGGTGCGACTCCTTCAGGTCGGTTCATCACAAACAGAGAACACGAGTGGCCAGATTGTTTCATTTCACTCACGGAGCACATCAGCATGGAACAATTTGAAATCTCTCAGATTGCCAGTGTTCCAGAATAGGAGTGAGTGAACGGTGCGTTACTTAGAATGAAGACTTTTGATCTGCGGCGCTGCATACAGATTGGAAAGCCCTCTTCGACGTCGCCCGCCTGCCACAATAAAGCCTCTAATAAATGAGATGGTGGGTGCTGGTTTACGGATATTTCCTCAGCGCTGCCGTCTCAAATATCCAATATGGAGAGGAAGAGTGAGGGGAGGAATCATCTCCCAGAGATAAACGTTATCTGATTTCCACTGCAGGGGGACTGGGATTCGCAGATGCATTTCAACCCCAGATCTTCCACTTCAGGAAACACTAAATAGCAGAGTCATTTATATCGAAAGCATTTGATTTCTTTTGATACCGCCGAGTATTTTATCGGCGACTCGTTCTCCCTCTGTGACAATCAAAGTTTTTTCGCAGCGTTATCTGCCCGCTGCTTTTAACGGCTCCATTCATTGCAGACAAAAGGGCGTGTCCCTGTTTTGCCCGTCACCTCCGCACGAGAGACTGAGGCCACGAGACAGAAATCTCAGTCTTGAGCGATGCGGCACCCCCCCCCAGCTTGATCACTGACCCAAACTCTCTCCGTCTCAATTAGGGCCTCGAGCTAGAGCCGTTCCTCGGGCTCCGCCGCCGAGCCGTAATGGCCGCGCCTCGGCTCAGCTGCCTATTAGCTTACTTTCTCTGGACATGAGGGGCATGCGGGGGCAGCGTTCCTCAGCAGAAGGGAGAGGACTGCTTTCCCCCACGGATGGCCACACAAGTCCATTCAGATTGCATCACCCCCGTGTCACATGCTAACTCCGTGACCTTTCACGCTGGCGCCCGACAATAGGCCCGGACACTTCACATCAGCGTCCCCTGTAGCATACCTAAACTCTGCTCTACACAGAGCTACTCTCTCGTGCTTTCACTTCCAGTCGCTGCCGTTACATTTCAGCACACGTGTCGGCTAATGACCGCGAGGACAAAAACATACAGACAAGATGTTTCACGTGATTGAGGCGCTGCTGTTCCTGATGTACTTAATCAGCTGAAGAACATTTCCCTCGAAAACCCAGCAGCGTATTCATATTCGCTGCTAAACAGAAGCATCACTGGCCTGTTAATTGGCGGCTAAGAGAACAATTAGGCATCCTTCAGATGATTCAATAGATTTACAGTAGCCCCTAAGTGTGAGCACTTATCATTACAGCAGAAACGTTAGGAGGTCAGCGGAGAGCATCTGCGTTTACAGTCAACATCAGAGCAGATGAGACTGAAAGTAAGACGGTGAACCAGATGTCCTTTGTTCTCCAGTCAATCCTCCATGTTTTTACTTCTGCAGACATAAAATTGAATCCTGATCTACTGGCTGCAGGAGAAGAACAGTGCACTAATTAATAAATTGAGATTGCATCAAATATTCAGCCGTGCACTTTGTTGAGCAGAGATAAAGGCAGATATCAATCTGGATGATAGCAACTTATTGTTTTGACCCTCGGGTGGTGGAGTGACATCCCAATGGAATTATTCTGGAGAGAAAAACAACAACCACTCAAACAGGGATTATCTGCTTCGGTTGTAGAAAAGTATGGAATCATTTCATAACAATACAACAACTACTAGTAGTACTATGACTACTATTACTAATAGTGATAGTAAAAATAATAATATGAATGTCACTCATGAGAGCAAATACCGGCACCAAGGCCCAGTAGTGCCATTTAAAGTGACTAAATCCAAATTTAAATGTTTCATTTGAATCTGCACCAAATTTCTAATGACTAATTACTCTCAACAAACATGTTGTAAATCGCTCAATCTCTCTTGACAGATACCGAATCCTTCCACGATGAAAACATAACCTTGGTTTAGGTCTAGTTCTCTCTTTTGAAATGCAAGTTTAAAAAGAAATCAACGGGTGACGGCTCCACAACCTAAATACAGTAAATACAGTATAAAGCATCTATCAGGGACCTAAACACAGAGCCCTTTGCATTTTGTATCTTGTTCACACACACCACACACACACACACACACACACACACACACACACACAGATGGCAGGGGGCTATTATGCACGGCCTATCAGGAGCAATCGGAGGTCTAGTGTCCTGCTCCACTCAAGGACATTCTGAGTGCCCTTGAGCATGCGAAGAGCAGGAACTGCAGATTGAACCACCAACCCTGTGATTAGAATATGACCTGCCACCCCCCCCCCTGAGCCAAAGCCAAACAATGATGCAACTCTGGAATGAAACGTGTACACATCCCAGTAACCCCCCCCCCCCCCTCCCATTTCTTCTCTTTCATGTGAACTCTGTGTTTGAATAAAACATGCTTCTTTCAAACATCTTGAAAAACGCTGCACTTGTTTTTTTCCTATTTCCTTAAAGTCAAGGTGAGATTTTGTTTTAGTTTTTTTGGGGAAACGTCTCGATCGTTGTTTGCGTTGCATCTTCACAAAAAGCCCTTTGCCTTAACGCCGCTGTAGCAACTCACTGTTTTCTTTACATAATGGGTGCGACTCAAAGCTCAAAGCCGATAACAACAGCCGTAACATTGACGGAGACATAATTCAGAATTCCAACCACCCACTGGATTTGTTTAAGCCTCAGGCGATTCACTCTACCTTGAGAAATGCCCGTGCACGGCTGCGTTTGTGCCGTTTCCGCTGCGTCGTTTTTTTTTCCTTTCTTCTTCCAGTTCAACAGTCTCGGATGACAACCAAATCAAACACAGGTGATAAATGTCTACTCAGACTAAACACAGCACCTGATTACGTGTCAGAGAGTGTTCTATTCCTCCGGCGAGGTGTAACAGATGTCTGACCAGCCGATCTGCTTAATCACACTTCTTTTGGAGTGACAACCGGTTAGCACAGTATCCCTCGGTACGGCATATTAAGCTAAGGGACAGATTGCTCAGTGGAAGTCACGAAGGAACATGAAATCCCGGGCTTACTGGCTGCGGCGCGGGGGGAGCGTCCGACTGTTCCCTCACAATGTGCGGGGTTTGCCTCGATCAATTACTTCCTCTGTCCAATCTATTATGTTCCTGCGACCCAACAACTCCAAACAAGCCGCGGCCTGGATGCTGTCACTGCAAGCAAGGGTGCAAATAAGCAACATGTCATGCGGTAATCCTCTAAACGGCAAACAGGATTACACCCATACCAGAACAGGTCCTGTATTCTGATTGGCGTAGACTTCCGGGCATAAGAAGGTACCTCGCGTGCCAAACAACTCTGAACTCTTCAACTCACTGAACATTTACTCACTAAAGCATCGTAGCATTTACTGCCACGACAACTACCGCAGAGATATTCTATAAATGACTTTGTACAAATTGTATTTTGGATTTAGGGGATTTAACAGATCTATTTAGTTGCTCCCGGTGGCAAAGCGCTAATCTATAAATCAGCTCAACCGGGATCCAGACATCCAGATTATGTGGATTATAAAGGGTGTTTGCAAAAACGTTTCTTAAGAATCACTCACTCGAAGAAGGTTGTCCATCCGTTTTCGTTCGTCTTGGTCGCAAGAAGTCCCGAGCTGCCGTGGTAGGTCATCACAGCGAGTTCTTGACCCTGAGCGGCGACAGTTTTAAGGGCAGTGTTGGTGCCGATGGTGAACCAGAATGTCTGTCCGTCAGGGACCATCAGCCACAGGGGCATTCCTGTCGTGTCTCGTCGGATGATCACCGTGTTCTTGTTCTTGTCCGTGATGCTGCTCAGATCCCCTCCTCCCGTGTAGGTCAAATTGTAGAGGTGGTCTCCTGTCGTCAAGCTCTGTGTGAAGATGTGGCTGCCATTCGAGTCGAACAGATAGAGTTCGTCATCGATGGGAGAGGACACCTCGTACATGCTGAGGGGATTCAGATAGGGCTTGTTTCGGCGCACATAGCGGATACGAATGTTGCCCAGATCTGCGATGTAGAGCTCTCCATCTGGACAGACCGCCAGCGAGGAGGGCGCGTTCAGCTTGGCGTCCTTGGCGTAGCCCTCGTCTCCGGAGTAACAATCACAGTTGGCGTCGGTCTTGCAGTCACAGCCACTCGGTGCCCCGGCAACCAGCGAGATCTCCCGTTCGTGGACACCCGTCGGACTCGGTTTATTTTCTTCTCGTCTGACTCACCGATGTACAAAATGCCATTGTGGGACACGGCGAGGGCATTGGCGGACTCCAGGGTGGCGTGGATGGCCACTTTGCTCATTAGGAAATGATCAATCCCGGGGACTTGGCAGTGCATCGGGCGGCCCGCCACAATGCGGACTTGATGGTTCGCTGAGATCTGGAGAACCACGTTGTTGTCCAGGACGTACAGGGAGTTGTCCATGGGACTCACGGCCAGGTCTGTGGGCCACTCGAGACGCACCTGAGAGGAAAACAAACACACACACACCAAAAAAAATCAGCTTCAGGTCACAGCAACAGACCCAAGCCCTCATCGATCCACACACTTTTCACTTTATCAGAGGGAAACAGTCCCTCAAGGGAAGAATCACTGAAAAGTGCTTCGAAAAAAAAGATCTGCTGCCTGCTGCAAAAAGAGGTGGGCAATCTCAAAGTGTAAACTGGAAGCAGATACATTTTTTGAAATGATTTATCATCCGATAAGACGGGAGAAAAACGTTGCTTTGCTCTTAAAAGGGTCGAACCACATAAAAAACATGAAATTTAAGATCAAATACGATAACGGCAGTGGCGAGGAAGGGCAGACGAGGGGAGATCATTCAAGGATCAGATTAAGTGAGAGAGAAAGCAGCACTTTCAATTGATCGCGAGAAGTGTGGACACCTTAGGACCGGGCGTCCGCGTCGCTCACCTCCACAAAGTCACTGTTTTCCCTCGCTTTGGGTTATTAATTTTGTAATGACGAGAGATTGCACGAGTCCTTGAAAGGAAACTGGAGCACACTTTACCAAATGAAAGTCTAGCCTGCCTCTGGCATCCTAAATTATGACTTATTGTTCTGCTAACAATGTATCAGGCTTTTAACAAATTGGAATGATTAGATTCATCCAATTTACCGGTCTCTCTCTCACTTACGATCCAACGGGGATCTCTTAGGAGCATAATATGAAGTGCTATATTTCAATAGAAGCCTTGGGGCAGCAACAATGGAGGCTGATTAAAATCTGGACCAAAATACAAAAACAGGTTCAGATTTTAGACACAAGAGCAGCGTTAGCAGTGTTTTTAATACTTTGTGCCACCGCTGGGAAATGGGAAGGTGAATGAATTCATGTGGCTTGCCGCCGCGGTTGACTAATTTGTCATAATGACCTGGAAAGGCAAATTGCATCGACCTTTATCACTAAAAACGAGGAAATCTCCTGAGCATCGGGTCATGTGCGCTTTAATATGAAATAAATTGCCGCCTCCGCCACCGTATCATACTCCTTAATTATGCTTTTTGGAATGAAAAGAACCTTTTCGATTAGTCAAGTGAGACAGCTTTTACGAAATAGAGCAAAGTAAGTGCGTTGTGTGATTGTGGGAGCCGGTAAAACGTGGCCAGCTGCCTACTGACTGTCTGTGGTTAAAAATGCATGGAAATATGAATTAAATACCGTAATAGATATGTGATAAGAGAGAGGAACCACAACACATATTTTTTTGAGAGAGCTATAAATTATACTTATTTGGGGGAAAAGTACATGTTATGATTAAAGACATTCTGAATTGTACATAGTATACACGGGATAATATGCAGTTATATATCTGTACATGTACCCATCTTTTTTCTTTTTCACCTGTTTCTTATTGCGTCTTTGTCCCATCATTACCACTAATATTTCAAACGGGAATCAAGTTTTGTACTTTTTCTTTTGTCAGATTTGTTTTCAAACGATGTGTAAACTGTCAAAACAAAAACAGACCACAGACAAATCGTGAATATGATTTAATATGAGTTAAACGTGTCTTTCAGCAAGAGGTTTGTTTTTTCTTGCTTTATTTTAGTTTATTATAATATTTCTTCTAACTAGACATTGCTATATTTTAGAAATGATGAGAAATTTATGATTTCTGATGCAGCTTGAAAATGCCTGTACACTATAAGATTAGATATAAGAACTTAGATAACACTTGTACTGTGTGCCCTTTGACAATGGACACTTCTAACCATAGCACATAGGTTCTCATTCCTCTTTTGTTTGTTTGTTTTTATTGACTGTGAGAAAGTCAGAAGTCAACTTCCTCTTGCTCTTCTGGCTGTGTGCTCCAGAAGGATCCCGATAAATATAAAGAAAACAGTTAAAGTGCTTCAGGGAAATAGTTTCACTGATAAATGAGGAATAAAGTCAAGGTTGACTGATAATCGTTTAACATTGTTCTCTGCAGCACAATCACAATATCACACTGCGCAACAGTTGCAAAAGCCATTTATTGCCTTTTATTTACCTGCAATCGGCAAAGATTCCTAATTTTCCAGACATTAACGCAGCGAAACTCATTTCAAACTGATTCTGGATACGGAGATGATCATTTAAATCCCCGCTCCTCTCTACAAGTGGTCCACCCTTGGATTGAAAAACAGATTTGACGCAGCTCCAGTCTCATAAAACCATAAAAGGTTTTAAATACTACCACTACACGTCTTTAGCAACAAACAGGAGACGTGCTGAGGACACATGTCGTCCCTTCGACGAGCAGAAAAATGCATTTGCTCGGGGGGGAAAGGATGGAGAGACTTATTCAATTTCTTAAAACCTATATCTTGTCAACAGTGGCGGTTAAATATTTCACGAGGCGGAGTGTGGAGTGGCTCGGGGGAGCTGCCTGTAAGGAGGTTTTCACGCCACTCTGACTGATGGGGGGGGATATTTCCCGAGCTGCTGTCCCATATGCTGTAACCTGATCACACACCCCCCCCCCCCCCTTTCATACAGTGGGGCAGCTGTCAGTGATGTCTGCCACAATGTGCTCATCAGCTGCGAGAGCCGGCCACGGAATCAAACAACACAACACCCGGGGACTATTTTTAAAATGTATTTGCACCGGCATTAGAACTTTAATGACATTTTCCATTAGCAATCTCTCCTCTCTTTGCTCACACCCGCACGATGCCTGTCTGAAGAAAAGTAATATGTCATTATTTGAAGTCCCTCTCGTATTTTAATTGAATGTCACAGTCAGAGGCGTGATAAAGCTTTCTGAAGCCGCTAACACCCTTGAAATACGTTCAGAGAACTTGTTTTAAGACACGGTTTTTCCCCCTCTATTTGAGATTGAACTCAGCAGCGGGGGGGCGGGGGGGGGGGGGGGGTGCGATGCGGAGAAGATTTCCAAGACTTGACGGATCCAAAAAGGGGACGCTGATTTCAGAAACACGGAGGAACCTGAGGGCCTCGGTGTAAACAACGGAAAGATTCCTGAACAAGGTCAAACTCTTGTCCTCTTGAAGTGATAATAAGACGTTAGACGAGAAGGAAGGTTAAAGCGACGGAGCTGGAATCCTGAGTGAGTTTAGCTGCCGTTCGCTTCCTGCACAGATGGCGAGATACCGACGACCTCATCAGGGGCGACAGGGAAATCTGACATTATTATATATTTTTTTTCTGTTGCCTTAAACAGGTGAAGTACAGGAGAAGTGATGGCCACCATGATGAGTCTCCTCTGGAGAAACGCGGGGCCTAAGTGAGGGGCTGGGGAGTGTTTGAAGTAGGAAGCTGCAGCGTGTGCCCTGGATGAATTTTTAATGGATGCTTTTTACCGTCTGAGTGTCTCTGCTAGTGCTTGTGCGATTTGTCATCGTTGCGGAGCTGCAGTCTCCCTGCGTCCTCTCGGCTTTGGCACTGCGATGGCGAGCATCTATAGGCGCTTGTGTGTGTTGTGTGGTGTGTGTGCAGTGGGGTGGGGAAGGGAGGGGAGGGGGGGGTGTAAGAGAGCAGCGAGCAGGGGTCATGATGGGGATGGAGTTCCCTCGGGCTGGAAATGGGCAACTGGAGGCTTCGCTCCCTCCGCTGAATACTTCATTTCAAACAAAAAGCCTCCAAAAGACGTGCTCGCGGCCCCTCAGGAGGTTTTCTTTTATGATCGCTGTGCTCAATAACACACACGATAGGGCAAGAAGCAAACTGGTGCAGGGAACACACGGAGCAGAGCAAAGAGTCAATCAGATCCCATCGTTAAAAAAACAAGAAATTGCTCCGTTCATGGGAGTGAAACGAAAACAAGACGACACCATAAAAAACACACAGCGTAGTTTTTAAATATGGCAAAACAACCCTCAAATTACTTTGGTTGAAAAAACCAGCGAGAGCTCCGTCTTGTCACTGAGCGGAGACCGATGTGACCTCAGTGCGGCGTCCTTGCCTCGGGGGGGTGTGCTCTGTCTGGTGTAGCAGTATGGTACATGTGCCCATATGTGTGTGTGTCTGTATATGCTTTTGCGTGCATGAGTGAATTGAGAACACGTGGGGTCAAAGGTCACCCCTTGTCACCCCCTACAGCTATAGGTCAATGGCCCTTTGTGTTTGTGGAGGTGCGGCCACTTGACGCAGGCGGGGGGGAGCTCCTGGGACTGTACGCTCCGAGCGGCTACGTTCAATTCCTGTGATTTCCTCCCCAGTCTGGACCGAGGCCAATTAACTGCTCATTTTCAATTATTTATACGTATTTGTGTGTTAACCGTAAGATGATTTAAATTTTTTATAATGCGCCGAAGCCTGCACAGCTGTGTTTGGGGCCCGCTTTCCTGAATTCATTATCTCTCGTGGGCCAATTAAATCCATCGTGGTGAATCCAGCCGTCCGTAATGCAATGAATTTAACATCCCTCTTTCTGGTCGATGCAGGTTTTGCTTTTTTTTTTTAAATACAGCAACATCAAAAATTGAATTTATTCTAAAGCTATAAACATGCACAAGTCAAATAAACCACACACGGCCTGCCTCTGCTCACAGATAAGAACTTTATTTTGTTCTTATTTTGGATTTTCTCTTCATTTTATACTGCCGCCGAGGAGGTTATGATTTCATACTTTGTTTGTTGTTTGTTATAAAGAAGATTAAAAGAGGAAGAAACCAATCAATTTTGGTGCAGATCAGGATCCAGGATTTGTTTTTCACTATATTTAACATATATCATATAACTGATATCAGATCAGAGTGAATTTAAATGTATTCTACTTCTAGTTTTGCATTGTGTTTGTAGTATTTACTTTATAGTTCTTCTACTGTCATATTGTATTTTGATGTTTTTCTTGTTCCCCTTGTTAAAAAAGAAATTTCTTCTTTCGAAAAAATAAAAATGACCCTGAGAACTATTTCGTTTATCCCTCGTCATCATTCCTACATACCACAGTTTTCAGACTTCACCGACGCGGGTTCAGGTGAACAAAGGAAAACGGTAAAACTGGAGGCAGAATCCTCAACAGACGGCTCGATGCCCGTAAGCTCTTACTTTCTTTCCTCGGCATCCTTTGCAAGTGCAGTGAATCTGAAAAAACTGGCATCGTGTAGCCGATAAACAAACAAACAAAAACTAAACTGAGGGCTACTGGATCCAGGCAGAGAGTTTCCATCCACACAAACAAAAAGCTCCGAGACCAGGGTCAGTCAAGGAGAGTGGTGTTGGCTGAGAGACAGGAAAGCACACGCTGGCCGCGCGGGTCAGGGAGAGGTTACCTGAGAGATGTCCATCACGGCGTCGCAGCTGAGGGGTCGGGCGGAGGTCAGGTCATTGAAGCCCAGCAGAGTGGAGATGATGCCGTTCTGATCAATCCGGCGAATCATGGTCCCGTCCACGAAGAAGATTACACCGTATTTATCCACCGTGATTCCTGCAGATGAAGTCACACGGTCGGACAGAGGAGTAAGAACACTCATCGGTTATTTTGTTTATCTGGGAGCTAATGTGAGGACTGAACACACCGCTAATTGCAATTTGGGGCTATTTGTTAGGGGTAGAAATTAAAGAACGCAATGAAACTAATGCTAGGATTGATTCGTTCAATCAATAGCGGGGGGGAACAATTGAAACATCAAAATAGATGAATAGTACTGTGGGCATTGATTCAATTACAGGGGAAAATTCCATCGATGCAGTTTCTTTCTCTTTTGCTCTCGGCCCCAAACAACAAGGAAGCGGGGGGGGGGGAACAGTGGCTTCAGCTGTATTCTCCCATTACCACGTGTATTTAAACACAGATGAACATGTTCAGCCTTTAGAGCCAAATGTTCTCTTTTCAACTCGAACCTGGACTATACGCGTTGCCCATCTCCGAGGGACCGGCGTGTTATTTCAGTGCGTATGAATCACGACTTCATCCCAGCGGAGGACAAAGCGAGAGCATGTGATCTAATGACTAATGCATCATCCAAATATGGAAGCAACGAGAATAAAAAAAGACCCCAGGAAAACACATGGAGGCAAGGCAGGCTTTACAAAAAAATAAATTATGTTTTTTATAATAACCGAGAGAAGAGATTCTGGCGAGTCTACATGATGAACTGCCCTCGACACACCACATTGGTTATAATAACATCCATTCATTACCTCTGGGGTTCGTGAGCGTGGCCTCGATGGCCTTTCCTCCGTCCCCGCAGCGGGTGTCGTCGTACGGGAGGCACTGGTCCCCGGTGCCGGCCACCAGCTCCAGGTTCTTGGCCACGTCTTTCACCACGTTCAGGGACTTGACCTTGAACACCTTCCTGCTGCTGGTGTCCGAGAGGTACACGGCGCCGTTCACCGGACTGGTGGCCAGGTAGTACTTGTGAGCGGGGCTGTTGCTGGAGGGAGGAGGGAACAAGAGAGGAAGAGGAGGAGGAGGAAGAGGAGGAGGAGGAGGTCAATAAAGCTGGAGGGGCTACAGTGCTTTCAATAAGAAACATTGTGTAATACAATTAAAATGGATTCAAAAGCCATTTCGAGAGTCAATCGGGCACAATTAGAGTTTAAACCAATGACACGGAAAAAGGAAAAAAAAACATGAGATTAAACATGACATAATGATGGAGCTTTAAGAGTCGGCTTAGCAAAGAAATCCCTGTTGTCAAAAGTGAGTGGGTACTCAACTCCTCCACACGCACTGACATGTGAACATACTTCCCGCGTGCGAGTACACGTCTCAAATCATATTTCAAATCATTGAGGAAGTAGTGATGTTGAAGGGGAACGCGAGACGACATAGAGAAACGAGGGTTTGGTTAGGACTCTAAAGACTTTATGACAGAAATCCTAATTAAAATTCCTCCCCTGGCCCCGAGAAATCTCTGTGATAGCATCTGAGAACAACAACATGAAACACACACACACACACACACACACAGTCGCACAGCGGCAGGGCGCCGCGTGTCGCTGGAACAACTACACACATGTAGGTTTTTCTATTTCCCCTGGGACTCGTCTTTTTTTTTAGACAAACAGAAATGTACTGCTGAAGCTGCAATCCAAACACATTATGTATCCATCAGGCATCCCTTTAAACCCCCAAACCGAGTCAACAAGGTAAATCACACACACACACACACACACACACACACCACACACACACACACAACACACACACAGGAGGTCGCCCGCCCCCCCCAACCTGACAGACAGACAGACACACAAGAGCCAAATATAGCCAATCCCTGCTGAGGCGGGATGTATGCGATCTGCTGGAAACCTCCTCGTCGGGATGGGTGTCAGCAAACAGAGACGACTGCAGACACATCCATAGAAATACAGATGAAGTGACGGAGAAGGTTTATTCTCCAAACTTCGAACCCTCACACTAAACCCACCTCTTCCCTGACCCCCCCCCCCTCCCCTATTCCTTGTGAGGCCATGTGAAATATTAAAACATGGCCAATGAAAGGCCCAGTGCCACGTTTACACCACAGGATACTGGCACTGGTGGAGGTTTAACAAAGATTTTACAAGCCCGCCCGTGCTCCCATAAATGCAGCACGAGGCCCAAATGGCCCAAATGAAAGCCTTTCGTCTGCAGGTGACACAGTTACGTTAGTTTCTTTGTTGATAACATAAATACTGTGGCTATGTCACATGATTCCCTCGATTATAGGCGCATGCAGCATAACAAAATGAAGTGGATAGATCCGCCAACAAGGCAGAACCTGAATGATATTAAATGTTATGTCCAAGCCAGGCTCAGAAAAATGTATCATCAACTATTTGGCTACTCGATAAAAAGCATAAATGCAGTATTTAACTGTAAATGTACGTTTTGCTATGTCTTTATACTGCTGGTCACCCCCCCCCCCCCCCCCCCCCCCTTGAAGATAACCAGAGGTCTCAGGTCAGGATACAACACAGTTCTGCCGGACCTGATAAGCATCATGGAGAAACCTGTCAGCGGGGCATCATTCAAAGTGGATTAAGACAGAATTTCAACTACAACCTTGAGCTGATGGTCGACGTGCCAGACGGTGCCAAAGCTCATATTTTGTGTCATGCAACGAGATCACAAGACCGGTGGGTCTGTGGGATTGTCAACTCCGGTGCATGATTTTAAATGACAATTGACCTTCATTGAATCAGTGCTGACAGTGAACCTCAGGCGCACACACGTCAAGAAATCGGCCCACTGACCAAATTGACTGATGTGTTTGTAGTTCCAGGTGCAAGTGGCTTTTTTTAAAATGTTTTGCAAATCATATAATATATATATATATTTCTATTTTTGACCTTCAACAACCAAAAGATATATATATAACAGCAAAAATGAATTGGTAACGATTCCTTATGACAAAGAAGTGGAATTGATATTTTACCTTTTAATGATAAATAAATAAAAGGAAATGTTTTTTTTTTTTTTTACAGGTACATAAAACCTAAATGCATATCTTTCCTGTATTGTTTATTCTGTAAAAATAAAAGATTTCACATCAGCAAACATATACGCTGACGCAGGTACGTCTGTGAAAGGCTCACATCAGTTGATCTTTATAGGCAAACCCATAAAAAAAAAAACGTTATTAGCTGTTGTGGTGGAACAACACGACGACACGAGCAGACAACTCTATCCACAGTGTTTGAAAGAGACGTCACTTTGGACGGAGCTTCTGCAAAAGCCTGATTTTTATTCACAGATTACACCCGAGAGGCCGAAAACACCCAGAATAAAGCTTTGTTTTTAAAAAAGATACCTGTGTCTGTGTTGAGGCCTCCGAGTAGGTCAGTAGCACGCCTCAATAACCGGATCCTGCTTTGCATTCTATCTGCCATGTGCATTCAGCTGATACCTTATCAGCTCCCCGGTTGCGTGTCGAACAGTTCTGGACCCCCCGTGGTGTTTGAAACTATGAGGCGCCATTGCCTGACCTTGAGCTACGGCCATATATTCCATCTATATTCACTGACAACATCTAGTTTGTAGAAGATAATTGGATTTTGCCGCATGCTGGTGCGGCGATGGAGGGAGCGTGTTTCGGAGTGGATGGGGACACCCTTAGTAGGGGGTCAATGAACACCGCGGTGAGATCACCCAGCATCCCGTCCGACCGCGAGCTCACACATGGACAGGAGGCAGCCACCCATTTTAAACAGACACATGCTGTGTTTACCGGGATGTGGCTCCTTTATAATTTGCAAATGTGCTCGGAGGTGCCGAGGCCAAAGGAACAGAGCTCTGACATTTCTTTAGTCTCGCACTGGCGAACAGATCATGTGTGTGTGTGTGTGTGTGAGAGAGGTTTATAAGCTCCTGTACATAAAATAACATTTTTGTTCTGCACAAAGACATTTAAGAAGTAAAGAGAGGAGGTAGTTGCACAGAGGGAACTAGAATTACTCGCCTGCATCGCCACGTTTTTATTTTCAGACCCATATGAGATCTCTGTGACCCGCGACCACTGAACTCTAATAAACTCATCTTCGAGTCCGAGAGACAACTGATCAGAACCGTGACATTGACCTTTGACCACACAGATCTAATCCATTAATCCCTGAGTCTAAGTGAATGTTGGTGCCAATTTTGAAAGAATTATCTCGAGGTGATGTTCAGATAACATGTTCAGAAGGGGGGGGGGGTTGGTGAGGTCAGAGTGACCTTTGACCTCCAGATAAACCAGACGTAATGAAATTCCCGATATATCAAGTTCACTTGATCACTGTGACAGAAACCTTTGACCGGCATCAACCGAAATTGAATCAGTTCGTTTCCGAGTCAAATTGAATGTTTTTGCAAATTTGAAAAAATTCCCTCAAGGCGTTCTTGAGATATCGTGTTCACAAGACAGAACAGACATGAGGCCACTGTCGTCTGTCGCTGCTGCTGCTGCTGCAGAGACATTAACACCAGCAAACTGCGTCTGACTGTTTTATTAATCTGGTCATTTTTGAGGCCAGTGACCAGCGTCACAAGCTTTTCCATCTTCAGCTTGACAACACGTTCCCCTGCTGAAGTCGTGACCCTCTGATAGAAAGTCAATCAATAACCCTTTGCCGCAGACATGATATCTAAAGACAGCAACCAGAGATTTCCCCTGCCGCCTCCTGCCATGGAAAATTAGGTTTGTGCATCTTAAGCCATTGATACAATCTACACCGAGCTGCCGCTTTTAGGAGGCTTTGTAAATGAAAACTTCATAAAAATCACGTCTTAATCACATTTTACATCGACACCGTCAGGAAGACGTTGATTTAATTCAGCGACAAATCTTTATTTTTAGGGCGCTTTCAATACGTTTCAAATATCGCTCCTTCAATAGGAATTAGTTCATCCTGCAACGTTTCTCTGACACTGCCAGGATAAAAAAAAAAAGAAATCATGCCTTTCATGAAGGTTGGATTTGTTGCCGTGGAGTTGTGTTGCATTGCTCTGCATGTTCTATATCCTACTGTACTCAGGTGTTGTTTATGTGAGAATTGCTTAAATCATATTATATCGGACAATACGTGACTCCTGTTATTAACCCTGAAGTGAAAGTACGGCCTCTATTGACTCAACAATTAACTGGATCTTCTCTCTGCAAATCACAGGTACAGACGCAAACACACAGAAGGGAACAAGCCACTGAATCCGGAGATTAGCTCGGAGGACGTAGTTACTAAACCCCCCCCGAAATCTACAGCTTTATGAAGATGGAGCCGATGCAGTCAGTGTTTTAATAACGGATCTTCCCGCTGCCTGTGTGAAATTGGCTCAAAAGGTCAACTTCTGCATCAAGTATGTGGACTGTACAATCTTTCATCGTAATTTGGACAAATGCTGGGCGGCTTACCTATGCCTGAAGTCTTTATTTCTTTCAGTTTGACAAAAGCAGCAGGAAATGAGAGAAGGAAGAGAAAGGAGAGGAAATGTTAGTTGTTAGTAAAAAAAAGAATTAAATAAGAGAGAATCATGCAAAGCCTTCAGATTTCCACTCAAAAATCATCTGTGCTGACAAAGAGAAACAAATTCATCTTATACTTGGAAACATTTGTTGCGTTAAGACCCCATTACATCCTCTTCATCCTCTATCAGGGCCAAGCTCCGGCTGATACAGGTGGACCCGAGAGGCGAGACCATCAATCCTCGGGGCCTTTAGGGCATTTCTCTCTATCTCGATCGACCTCGGTGGTTTATGACCTGTGCGCGAGCCCATCTGAGGCCTCGGCTCTGAGTGAATGTTAGTAAGGCAACTCCTCCATTACCTCAGCTCCAG
The DNA here is from genome assembly GCA_006182925.3 of Reinhardtius hippoglossoides. Lineage (NCBI taxonomy): Eukaryota > Metazoa > Chordata > Actinopteri > Pleuronectiformes > Pleuronectidae > Reinhardtius > Reinhardtius hippoglossoides. The sequence continues at coordinate 3,838,576 of CM031673.1, forward strand.
GACACTGGTGACATTCCCCGTGGTGAAGATCCTCCTCACGTAGTTGAAGTCCCCCACGTACAGACTCCCGTCCGAGCCGCAGGCCAGGGCCACGGGGGCCAGCAGCTTGTTTCCGTCAGCCAGGCCATTGCAGCTGGGGCAGGAGATGCTGCGCCGGCGCCCGTTGCCCATCACGCTGCCGATTACCGGAGGCTGCTGGGAGATGAAGACGTTCTCCCCATTTCCCATGTGAAGAATCCCTAATGAGGACACAGGAAAGAAACAAGTAACACCTGCAACCTGTTTGGGTTGAGCAGTTTTAAAGGCTGGGGGCCAAAAAATCGGAAGCAAGATTCAACCAAACAAAGAGCAGTGTGTCTTAAGTGGTTTTGAGGGCCGCCCCCTGAAAGTCATCAAGTCAAACAGCCTTCAGCCGACTGACATTCTACAAGTCCAGCCTTGTTTTTGTGTTTTTTTTTTTTGTGTGCTACTACTTCCAGGGACATCTTGGTCCCTGGGAAAAAAATCCAGGCCATCAAAACTTGTTAAAGAAGTACAATTACACAGAAACTAGAGCATCTACAATATGTCACAAAAGGAAAAGGTGTTGAAGTTGAGTTTACATTTTCAGACGCGCTAAAATTACTGTCCATATGTAGTAATGCGCACAAATATATTTTACAATTAATTTATGTAGTTATATAAGGTTATAAAACTAGCTGTGGCAAAAAACTAGAGTCAACAGTTACAGTGTGAAATGCATTAACATTTTTATAACCTCTTCCTTTCACCACAGTGATAATAAAGGCTGCACCCAATTAGTTTTTATGCTTACATGCATATATTAATCCCAGCTCCACAACTTGTTTATGCAATTTATATTACTTCATTAGCTGTTATCATTATTATCCTCTTCACATAAAATTACTTTTTATTCGATTATATGGAGGAAATACTGTCTGGCAGTTTCACTTAAATTAAAAATTGTGAAAGCGGTAGTAAAGTTACATCCTGATTCTGGCAGCTACAGTTCCAGAAATATGCAAATCAACTTGGAATCTGCGGAGAACAGATTTCCAGTCTGGTGTGTCGAGACGCACAGAGGGCTTTGCAAATATGTTTGGAAATTTCACGTCATAAGATTGAATTAAATAACTAAGATACTTCGCGTGTGTGTGTGTGTGTGTGTGTGTGTAATAATGTGAGGTGCAATTAGCGAGTGGCGAACAACAAGATTAAAGTGGGACGCTAACTGCATGTGGCCCTGTTCCTGCTGGACGGGCGTAGTAGGAGAGAGAAGTTTGAAAAGCAGAGGCCGTTCCAATGCACTAATGCTGCAGGTTCCCTATGTTTAAATGCAGATGAGATGACAATTATAAAAAAAGGGAAACACTTTAGTTTTGTTGTGTGTGTGTGCAGCTCTGCCAACTCAGGCCATGAAAACGGCTCCGAGTGACTCACGTTTGCATATAGAGGTGAAACACAGGCACGAGCGGAATCTCTCGGAGCTAGAAAATCACCACACGGGCTCCGAAAAATTGACTTTCCTCAAGTCAAAAAAATTGCATCTCGCCCTCTTTTTTACCTCCGCCGGATTTGTGCGGCGGCAAAAAATAGGCAGCATGCGTGCGGCTCGCGTGCAGGCATTCAGGCTCGCACCCCCCCCCCCCCCACACACACACACACACCGCGCACACACATGCACACTATGCTTCCATTAGCGTTGCCAATCTTCTCTTGGAGCGATTTCAGATATGCAAATGTAAAGATGTTCCTGCTGCCCGGTCGATGTAATCATATTTGAAAGTCAGCATCTGCATGTGTTTCTGCTCCTGATGGTTCCTGGTGGTGTGACCTGAGTTCTTTGAGCAGCGCAACATTTGGTCCATCGGAAAGGATCAGCCAAGCATCCCCTTCTCGGGACATGATTTAATCTTAGGGGCCGCCGCTGCTGCTGCTGCTGCCGCTGCCGCCGCCGCCGCTGCCGCTGCGAGTAGCAGACTGGTGGCAATTAAATTAGGGATGATTCTAAAAATGCTGGGCATGTACCCGACACTGAGGTGCCAAAGGGTGGAGGGGCTGGAGGAGGCGGCGGCGGCGGAGGTGATGCGGGGGCAAGTCGCAGCTCTCTTCCCTCCTTCCTTCCGGACAGCACACATTCAGACTCAGCAGGTTTTAGTGCGATGGATCAAAGTGCCACCTTCGAGCACTTTTCATATAAGTATGCCTCATCTCCTCTGATGAGCCCCTTTGCAGACACAAGCACACCGTGAGGCCCGGCTCGTGACAGCAGCTGCCCAAAGTTGTTCCGTTCCCCCCCTTCCTGCCTCTCAGGAGTAATTTGCTGGCAATAAGAACATTGATCCCGCCCTCACCTGAAAAGCGGACGGCGGTAATAAAAAAAAAAGTGAGACCTATCTGACGGCACATGGCGCTGCTGAGGGGGAAAAAGCCCCAGACTGCTATTGACAGGGGGGGACAATTCAATGTTACACTAAAAGCATCGTATAAAGGCTCAGCGTGGACATGGGGGTACTTAGGTGCACTCTGGGCCACATTCTGAATGATATGTGTAAAATGTGACAGGCAGCCGCCAACTGAAGGCGTGCAGCACAAAAGACGGGGCCATGTTAAACTTAAGTTAATGTATTTGTTTAAAATGTAGCTTAAAATACATAATTGTCCTTATATCTGTAATTTTCCAGGTCTTTACTCGTCGTTAAATTACTTCAGGTCACTTTTACAGTTTCAGAAAGAAAACTGCAAACCAGCATCACCACAGACTAGTGCTCCAGTTACTATAAAAAGCAATCCGCATTGTGCTGAGACAGAAGATTTCCTGCAATGACTAGAACTGCACCGGAACACAGGTGTATTTACTTCTCTGTGATAGTTTTTAAAAAAAATTTAACAATGGAAGATATAATGTGCTGATTTTTCAAGATTTCTTGCAGTTTCCTCGGACTCTGTGTTTTTGATGAATGAGAGGCTGAGCATGGGAATTTAAAAAAAGAGGATTAGGCGCTGACTCACCACTCTGGATATTTAAAGCGTGGTGCTTGTCTATGGTCCACCTCCCAGTTTGGAGGCTGTGATTTCGTAGCCCTGTAGAACAGCCGTCCTCTTCTCCCACAGAATAAGATCTGGACATGACTCGTACTCGTAACCCACAGATACTGGAGAAAGACAAGATATGTAACATTAGAGAACTGCATGTGTAAACTAAGCATTACTGTATGTTCGATTTATCTTGTACTTACCAAAGGCTTCAGACAGGCCGTAGACCTTCTGGCTGTAGACGTCAGCCTTGTCCCACACAAAGTAATACGAGAGGTTGGGGGCGGCAGGAAACCACTTTCTGAACAGCCGGCCCTCCACGGCCACCATGAGGTGAACCTTCATCAGGTTGAAAGGGATGCTGGAGTGGCTGAGGGTCACTCTCAGTATTGACTTGTAACCCGGGGTCCTGCTGCTTAAATAGCCCAGTTTCATATCTGATCCTGGAATAGGCACTTCCTCCTGCAGGGACTGTGGACACACACAAAACAACAAATGCTTATCGATGACATGAAAGAAAACACAAATCGTTAGCCTGCTGCGTGTGTAAATGCTAAACCGATTAGAAATTATTGTCTTCGGGGGTTTGTGTCTGCATTAAAAAGTGATAAGTCATCTTTTCTTCAGGCAGATTATCAATTTGTCATTTCTCTGGTCAGCGGCCACTCTCACCTTGGTCAGATATTTTTTTCACGGAATATTTGGACCCGAGGGGAATTAGAAATATCAATCGGACGACAATTACACTCATGCGTGATGACGGATTTGTTCATTATGTACTCCGGTGAGTATTTTTCATAATTGATTGAATAATAGCAGGTCCTTCATTAGGACAATAGCCTTCCCCGCAATCCATATGACAAAGGCATCACAAGAGCCCCCCCCCCCCTTTATTAAAAGTTAATTTGGATATTTCCGCTGAGGTCAGACCTGCGACCTCTTGATGATGCAGGAGTGGGTCAGCGGTCACACATCGGGCGGGGTTTGCGTTCAGGATCAAGGGTCGACAGCGCAGGTCCGGTTGACCAACTCTGCTCTGCTCTAATTAAGTCACCTCTGGTCGCTCGTCTCCGCGGAGCCGAAGAGGATGACAATTAAAACGACGACGCACACAGACTCACTGGGCGTCACGTACGATCTGCTTCCTTTCATCAGAGCATGGCTACGCCTGGTTAACGGATCAGACTCCCCCCCCCCCCCCCCCCTTTTTTTTGTGGACAATTTGGATGACGTCCCTGTAAAGTGCAGTTACAGCTCAAGGAAAGACGAGGCGGCTATAAATAGAGCGGACTGCATAACTAAATTCACTGATACGCCATAAATCTTATGAAGCAAACTGGGAGATAAAGTAATTAGGGAAGGGCACAGAGATGCCTGCCAGTGCAGCCACACATTCAGCTGCACGCTCAGGCCCATGCAGGTGTGTTCTGGCAGCAACAAGACAAATTACATGTGGTCATGAGGACAGATATCAACATGTATATACAGTCAATATGAAAACACAAATCCTTTCAATTGGTACACACGCGTGCTTAACCTGGGAGCCAACAACCCTGGAGAAATTAGAAAACCTCCGGTCGGTTTTCCTGCCGCGCGAGGTAATCATCATCACTCTGCGGCCGGACAGTACAATGTACACTGTAAATTGTCCAAGTTCCGCGAGCCAATTACACCAGAGAGATAAAATCACAGGACCGCCCTGAGCCAGAGTTACTATCACACTTGTGCTTGATGAATAGTCTTCGTGGTCACTCCCAGATGTGTGGCATGAATCATTTGGAGGAGAGACCCCGTGTGGATCGCAACCCTGCGGGGCAGTGGCAGAAGGCCGAGCGGGGCGAAGGGGAGAATCACCTGGATCTCGGGCACGACGTTCCCCCGCTCGGCGCAGGAGCCGGCGAAGGCGGTGAGCGCGGCCGGCGACACCACGGGGCTGGGCCGTGTGAAGCTGCTGAGGTCACAGCTCGGGATGTCGTTCTCCTCGTGCCGCATGACGATGGTGTCCATGACGAAGAAGCGTCCCCATGGCAACCACAGCGTGTGTTCCTGGGTGATGAATGGAGCGCGCTCAAAGTGCAGGGCGATGGCTATGCCCCCGTTGGTCACCAAGTCAAAACTGGAACACAGACAAGGACAATGTCGGGGGAGGATGAATGTTGATTCACTCACAAGTAAATACATTTCAAACACACACGGCAAAACAATAAAATGGAAAAACCAACAATTTGCAGGGGAAATAATGGGTAATTTTCTAATTAAGTGTTGTTAGAGCATATCAAAGAGTCATAAAGTCTTATTTTGAAAAAAGATGGTGTTTCATTGTTCAGCATTATCTTTCAGGCACACACCGGCGTAAAAATGCAATAGGATGATTGATCACAATCTTATAAGCACATCTCTTAATTAGAGTTATTATCTGTATATTTTATTTGCCCTATGAGACAAATTGTGATTTGTGAATATGGGCTATACAAATAAAATTTGATTGATTGATTTGAAGTACAGTAAACGCATGAGTTCAGATATGACTGTTTCACTTCTGTGTGTGTATGTGAGTGTGTGTGTGTGTGTGTGAGTGTGATGCACTGCTCCTGTGCTCACATTTATATGTGGGAGAGAGAGAGATTTGTGCTGCAGGATGGAAGCAGCCGCCACTTCTCTATCGATCTCTTAGACGAAGGCTGTCCACTCTAACATCAGTCTAAAAGCCCTGCAATGCAATCCCATCTACAGTTGCATTAGGGGGCCTCTGCCTCTGCACGGACCTGAGTGGGTCTCGGCAAAACAGGCTGAGCTCGGGCGATTTCATCACCTCTAACTGCTGCACGGTGACATCGGCACGCCTGCACCTGCACCGGACTTCTGCAGCGCTTGTCACTTCTCTTTAAGAGCCAATTAGCAACGGGTCACCCCGAAGGCTCGGGGGACGGGCCTTCTCCTCGCATGGGAAACATCCTTTACAGGTAAAGAAGCAGGTCCAAATAATGGCCTCTAAACGGGAAAAAATCCCTCTTGGTTTAAGCTCCTATATAAAGAATCTGCTCAATCTAGCTTCCCTTGAGGGTGAACATCTGATTGGCTGTGGCGATAAACAACGGTTTGTTCCGCCCTTGGTGTTTTGCCCTTGGCTCGGTCCGAGCGGAGTGAGTAAGCCCGGCGCTGATGGGGGGGCTCGGATGGCGCTGCCCTTGTGCTGCCGTGATCCGTCAGCGAGCCATGCAGCTGGAGCCGGTCAGCCCGCATGACACCTGGCTGGCTCTGGCTATGCACGCCTAAAACACTTCTGGACAGATCCCCATGGGCGGCCGCGGCCAGTCGATGGGGAGATTCACTGGTCGTTATCGATCATGACAACAGCCTTAAGCCATGTGACAAAACTTATTAAGCCACCTACAACAGCCTTGCTTGCTGGTGCCCTTGGGGGAATGCATCAAGCTTGAAGAGTTAACCCTGCCAGTGAACTTGGCATGCCTCATACAAATTATACACAATCATTCCTCAGCCAATGTGTGTTTATGATGAACTGGGCGGCATCAAGGACACGGCAGAGTTCGAGAGAATGAAAAAGAGCTGTGAAGCGTCGACCCTGAGGATGTAGGTGTGGCGGGCACTTCAGAGTGTGTGTGTGATTGAAATGGGCGGAATATCACGAGTACAAAATATTGAATCCCCTTATGAAACTACCTTTTGGTTTTATGTGGATCTGCACCAAATAACACACACTCCCCTAAACAAGATCCATGAATTATTCTCAGAGAAATCAGAGAAAATGTTGAAAAACACCCAATCTCGCAATGTTAAAGTAAAAAAAACAAAACATCCTGGATCCGACCGCTGAACCGGATCCACACCTAAATGTAATGGGTTCTATTCCTGATCTACACCACATCCTTCCAACATGTTTCATGGTTGATCCGTCCAGCAGCTTTTGCGTAATCCTGCGATTTTTACAGACGAATAAACAAACGCAGACGAAAACATTTCCTCCTCGGCGCTTGGAGGTAGTCATTGTTATTTTAAGGACGGATCCTTTTAAATCAAGTCATAGAGAGAGAAGGCTGGTTTGCTCCTATACATCACGGCTCCTATAGAAGTCCTCGCCTCACCTACTAATGTAATAAGCCGGACTCCATGTCAGACTTTTACTCATTATTGGAGAAAAGCATAAAAGGGAGCGGGTCTGTCTCAAAGCTCAGCCAGGCAGAAAATGGCTACACGGCTGCAAAGAAACCAAACTAACCTCTTTTGTTTAGGCCAGAAAACTTTTCTAGATAGTGGGAAAAAGGTAATTTAAAAAAAGTAAGCCCTTAGACAATAAAGAACACATCATAAAAATGAGTTGAGACAGCTTTCCTATTTCTAAGTGGCTGAACAGGTGCATTTCTGATTTCACGCTGCACTGAGCGTGTTTACAGTGATTGCAGGGGAGTTGCAGGAGACTGGGCATGTTTACAGGGGAACCTGGGAGATGGAGTAGTGTTTACACATATGCCCGAAAGAGAAGAAAGAGTACTGAGCTTTGCAAAAAAGGGAAAAACGGACGGATGCATAAGAAAAATGGGACATGCATAAATGGGAAAAGGATGGAGATGAGGAAAGCCAGTGTGGTGGAAAGGACATGAGACCTGGGCTCAAGGAAAGCACAGGAAGCCAGTAAAGGAGTAGCGCCCCCGGAAAGGAAAGGCTTAAGGGCTGCGGGGGTGATTAGAGGAGGAAGAGCGTGAAGGGATGGAGAGCGAGAGGAACGAGCGAGGAAGGTCAAGCTGATGAGGTGAAGATGAGAGATTTTTTTGGGTGTAAAACCATAAAAAAAGAAGAGGAGAGTGACAAGAAGACGGGAAGCAGGAACGATCGAGATCAAACCGGCTGGCAGAGATGTGGGCCTTTAGTGTGCGAGTGTCTGATAAAAGTGTCGGGAGGAAGTGGGGCTCGGAGAGCAAACACCGATTCATGCTGTGCTGTGATAGAGGGGCTTGGTTCGCCACAAAGCTTCTCTAACACGAGAGATACAGGGGATTGGGGGGTTGGGTGTGGACTGTATGTGTGCAGAATCTGATCTGGAGGAGAAAAAAAACAGAAGCTATAGACACAATATTACGCGACGTTTCTCTTTTTCACAGCAAAACCAATCCGAGGTGTTGGTCTGCGTGTTCTGTGAGGAACTCGCGAGGAGCTGAAAGCAGGTGGCGCCGAGTCGCCGAGAGAGAAAAAAAAAGCCACACGGCGACTTTTTCTCTCACGTTTTATTTTTAGAACTCTAAACAACAATTCATCTTAGCTCCAAACGGCGTCTCGTGGTACCGGCCATGAATCAGCCAGCACCTAGACAATGAGTTTATTGACAAGGTCAGAGGCTTCTTGCCGAGGCAGGAGATGTATGGATTCGTCTGAAGAAGATAGCGCTAATGATCCACGTCAGTCAGCGCAGTCAGTAAGTGCTATTTTATGGATGCGGGTTTTTAAGACATCAGTAATTTGGGTTAGGGACCAAAAATATTTTCTCGTGCGTGACATTGACGGCAAATTAAATAAGTGACGACAAGAGGAGGAGGATGCACAGTCAATTAATCGCGTGTCCGCGGCCTTAACTTAAATGCACTTAACTCTCTAAATCCTCCATTGTCAAATAAATAATGTCCATCTGCACTATGCTTCCGAGCCCCAGTGAGCCGCTTTGAATCGGCATATCTTATTCTTTCCCCTCCCTTGTTGCTACTGAAGCATAACTTATGAGTGTACCAGAAGGGCTTTGTTTGATTTCTCTGGGAATTGAGCCGAGAACTCCGAAATTGGACCAAATGAAAGCGCAAAGCAGATCAATGGCTGCACAGTTTGCTGTGGCAACTGTGGGTTGTTGTTTTTTTTTTTCTTCTTTCTCTCCGTGCCGTCATTAGAATTCAGCGCAGCTAAAACAACAGCATCTGACAATAATGTAAGCATCATTGAAATCATCTCTGCAGCGCACGTTTAGGGTAGCGGTTAGTAGTTGTGTGTGTGTGTGTCTGTGTTGTTGCTCTTACCTTCCATCCTGCCGGGTGATTGTGTAACCGTAGGACGGGTTGCTGATGAAACTGATGTTGACTCCGACCAGCGGCGTTCCGTCCGAGGTCACCACTTGTCCACGAATGACACAAGCATGGCTGTTTGGGAGTGAGAAGGAGCCACACAGTTACAATGATGGAACACTTACAACACTTATTTACAGTAGATAAACCAGTGCAAATACACAAATAACTTGTTTAATTTGTTTTGCTGTGTTTCTACTGTTATCTGCCGACCTGACATATGGATACAAATATTAAAAACACATATCAATAGTAGGCAGTTTGATATATCATAACCAGAAAGTCAAACAATACCATCGAGATGAATCGACACCACGACAAAAACGACGATTTCAGTTTCAACAAAGTGTCACTTGTTGAAGAGCAGGATCTCGGATGTCCCCGCATTGTAGAGGCATCAGTGATCCGATGCACAATGACACATAAAGAAGTATATGATTGCTTCCTTGCACTAACAGAAATCCACCAGTGGGAAACGGTGGTTGTTATCAAAAGGAAATACTGTACACAATAAAAAGCAGCGAGCTCCAACAGAACCAGAACATAATAGCACCTCCTAGGTTCTCTCTGAGGGTTTTTCTATCCAGAATGGCAGGATAATGAGATAAGGAAGCTTTATTTTGCTTTTGCTCTAATTAAAAAAAGAAAAAAAGGAGGATTTATCTTTTCCATTACGGAATGCAAGAGCGGGAAATAATAGGTCTGCAGATTGCAGGACTTGCTTGGCTGCTTATCAAGAACCTCGACAGATTTCCAGACTGACACGGAGTCTCCAGAAGCCGCATAAATTAGATCTGATCATCGGTCCCCGCCAATCAATAGCGGGACGTCATCCAAACTCGACTGCTAATCTCAGTGAAGTGATGAGACCAGAGCTCGCTGTATCACACCCCCCTCGCTGAGCTCTGCCCTCGTCATTAGCGAGACCCAACTTAGGGTCAGCCGCCGTTTCTGCAGTCGTTTGCAAAAAAATCGGTCCCCTAACAAAATGCCTCGCTGCCACTTCTTCATTAGACCGTGGCTATTTTTAATACATTTGGGTCTTAAACACTGCCACATACTGGAAACAATTAACACTGGCGTGTTAGTAGCTGCCCTCAACATGTCCTTACCAGAGGCAAGATCATTCACCCCACACTGTCCCGGTCCCCAGGAACCCAGCTTTATGTTAATTAGGGCGGGTCCCCTTCAGAGGACCTTGGCCGTCCACCGCCGCACCGTTAACCAGCGAGGAGACACTGCTCCGAATCCTTGAGCTTATACCCAAAGATCTTTCTAGATTCACTTACATAGAATTACTACTAAGGCTAACCCAGCGTTAGCCCCGGCTGTCTACGATTAATCATTCATGCCGGCAGTTTATTTTAGAGTCATGTTTGAAGAGGCAATCATCCACATTTCCTTCAGACGGAGCCGTGAAAGTGGAACTATCTGCTCGCTGCCTCTGTGAACCACATGGGGAGATGATTCCTCGCCGTCAAGACAAATGATTTAAATATTGACATCAAATACAGCAGAGGGGGGAAAAAGCAGCGAAGGAACCATGTGTGAGATTTCACTCGTCCAGGAGGCTTCACAAAGTCGAAAAAAGGGACAATATCTCCAACCTCCGGTTTATCGTACATCATCCGCAGAGGGCAGAGTGAGGACATGCGGTGACAAGTAAACAGGTGAGGCCCCCTGGACTCGGCAGGACATCGTCTCTGCTCTGGCTTCTTTTCAGAAGGAGTATTTTGGACGACGAGACTCCGTCCGGTCAAGACTTTGAGATGGTTAGTGGAGCACACGCTCGTTCTCCGCTCCGCTAACTTTGTGACGTTGAGAACTCGCACCATTCGAAAGAAGCGGCTCCGAGCAAACTGTCGATGTCGCAACAGGACAAATTTCAGTATCTGCTTTTTCCTAAGTGGAGGTGTGAATCAAGGTCGCTGTCGGAGAGAACAGTCTTCAGGGTTCCGTGTGTTGAGAGGAGCCCGATTGATATTTACAGCAGTGACTCGCTGCTTCGTCTACTAATTTACCCCAAACCACAGAGGTGTGCGTGTCGCTTTGGAAAACCAATGACTGTTAATGAGCGTGAACAACCACCGGTTAACAAAACATAAATATCGCAGACGTACGGCGGCAACACGGTCCCTTTTACCAGCACGAGGAAACGACACCGCTCCGTAGTATTTCAGAGGAGATACAAAAATATACGTTAGACTTAAGTATAGAGTACTCTCGATGAGCCCGGCTAATAAATGGTACCATCAGCGCAGAGGCAACAAAAACATCATTACCAATGCAAATGGCTTGATTATAGGGTAAAGCCTGCTGCAAATACCAGCGTGTCACTGCAGCACAGTGTCGGAGGCAACAGAGGAGACACCGAGGTACATTTCCCGCTCTCCAAATACATAACGCTGCTAAAAGCCACTGAGGGGAAAACAAACAAACAAGAGATTTCCAGGCACTAACGGCCTAATGCTAATAAAAGAGTTGTAAATAAAAATAATAAAAAGTGCGAGCCTCTAAATTAAGGGGATGGCGTCTGCCTTGCTGTTGTAAGCCAGCTATCAATCTTCGGGCCAAATTGTTCCACGGACAAAGTCCCTGTTTACTATTCTAGTCAGCACCCATTGCCGGGCCCTGGGCAGCGCCTCGTATTATGTGTCATGGTGGAGAGTCCAGACATGCTATGCAGTGGCAGATGCTTTATTTAGTGGCACCTTTGCAGCTTTTTGTGGTGCGAAACATCAGAAATAGCACTCCAACATGTCTACTAGCATGAGGAAGTGGTTAGTGGATCAATAGAGAGATGATCGGGTGACGGGGGGGGGGGGGGGGTCAGGCGTACCGGGAGGATGCTGAGACCGGGGCCTGGAAGGCTCATCTGAAGCCCAGAGGCCCCTGTCACAACTGCTCATATCTGTCAGTGGGTGGGGAATGAATACCAGGCATGAATAATAGATCACCACTGATATTTTTAGGTGAGCCCAGGCCTCCAATCTTGCAGCTCATCTCTTGGATTCTTTGATTTTACTTATTTATGACTGCATCTCCTTGCGAGAGAGACAAGAGTATTACTCAATCCCGTAGGCCTCTTCCTCTGTCCAGTGGAGATCTGCTAAATGTTGAGTGGTTCTTGAAAATCCGCAGGGGAAGAATATGTCAATGAGGGAAAATGTCACAATGTATGTTACGAGTGGTTCTCCGAGGCGTCCGTTGTGAGAAGGCAGCGGGGAAATGTAAATTCACAGGGGAGCGATGTGTGGATGTGTTGATTATGATTTCTCACACGTGACACCTCTAACCTGAGAATTCCTTATTTCTTAAGCTGCTTTAAGACACACACCAAGTATTTCCTGAATTTTCCAGAAGCACTTTATATGACAACACAAAACGTCCCAATCAGTTGCTACGGACATTCCCTGGAAATGTGAGAAAGCTTCACAGTGAGTGGGCGGGACGGACACAAAACTATAATATATAATATAATACAAATATCTCAGGATTTAAAAACAGGAGCTATACACGTAGAAGACACAAATGAAAATGGCAACTTGAAAAGAAACTGAGGTTGTTGCTGCTACGTTCTTCATTTGTTAAAGGCTAAATGTCCGTGCAGACTTTTCATTGTCTGAAACAAGCAAACTGCGGCGTTCAAGGACCAACAGGCTGAATACAGACGGTGCCGAGACGTTTCCATGAGGTGAGACCGAACACATTAGGTTGGCAATCATCACACTATTCTCAACAAGCACCCAATAATCAAAAGATGATTATACCAAAGGAAATTACCCCTGCTGGACCAGGAACACTTCTAAAAACGGATCTGTCCTTCACGCACAAAGCAACAGCTCCGCTGGAGTAAGAAACAGTGACGTCTGAAACCTTCATTTTGAGAAAAAATGGAAGTGTGTGAGCCTCAAATAACATCTGAATAGTCTGTGTGAAATATTATCAACGGAGGAAAAACCCCAACTTTCCACTATTTTGTTGCGATTGTTTGTTTCGCAGTGAGTGTAATGCGCCGAGATGAGAGAGATCCATAACCAAGTGAGATGCAAATAAGGTGACACAGCCTCGCGAGCGATTAAAGATGAAAAGAGACGGAGACAAAGGGAAAGAGAGGCAGGGGGAATCTTACGGGACTCTGACAGCCATCCTGCCTGATATGAAAGCGTCTCAGATTCCATGGCTGGGGTGTCGTGAGCTCTGCCTGCTGGGAGTGGGCCTCAGATGGATTACAGTAAGAGTAATCACAATACATGAATATGAGATGCCTCACTTCCCAGGGAATGCTCTTTGCTTTTTTTTTGCCACATTCTATGTTTGTCAATCATCATCTGTCCATCATCCTCGGAGCGTGGTGTGCGCCGCCACCAGTCCCTGCCCGTCTCAGCCTCCACCGCCCACGGCTGCCTCCCATCACACAGACATTTTGTTCCAGGGGTTGAAAAGAGCAAACATTTTACATCCACCGCGATGTCAGCGCAATAACCGTAGCATTGTAATTGCACGGGCCGGCATAAATAACGAAAGCCGCCGATTGATACGTGCCTGCACCTGAAAAGCCATTACCCGCGTGAGGTTAGCTCGGATGCAAATTCAAACCGCATCGCTGTTGAATCTAATGGAAATGAGCAGAGCCGCACGACTGTGTGTACAATCAGAGTCAAGCATACCGGGGCCGGCGGAATTAAAATGTGAAACGTATTGAATCCAGCAGCTGACGGAATGAGAGTGGTCTCACTCGAAACCGATGCACGAAAGACCCAAGGACGACGTGCGGAAAAAGGAAATTCAATTTAATATTGATGTCAAAAAAAAACAAAAAAAAAACCTCCCCATGAAAATAATAGCTTTCGTCTGGCTGCGGAATCTCGCACTGCGCGGGGGTGTCTGGTGGGAGGGAACGGACGAGTCACTCACTTGCCGTCGAAGGGGTTGGCCCCGGGGACGATGTGGGTGCTGTCCCTGCCCACGAGGAAGCGCACCCGCTCGTAGAAGCTCTGCAGGTTGTTCTGTGCGGAGGACATCTGTGTCTCCTGGATGATGTCCAGGGGGTCCGGGGAGCCCACGCACAGGGCGGTGGTGTGACAGGTCGCCTGCAGACAGCAGTCCGGATCCATGCAGTCCACCAGGCCATCTGACAAGGTCAAACACACACACATCCTCTCGTTTTAACAAATACCTGGACACACACACACACACACCTGGCAAGAGAAACCAAGCACTTATGTATCTGAGTCACCGGGACGTTATTAAAGTTTGGCTGCTGTTCTACTACACGACTGTATACATCGTCTAATCCTGGAGAACATTCAAAAATCCAGCAGCGCTCGTTGTCCTTTTAATCTGTAATTTGGATGAAATAATGCAGGGACAGAGGGAGCTGCTGCGCAACGCACGTTACTTTGCTGAAGTGGGTCATCGGACTCCCTACTCTTTGCTTTCAGGGTGTATCCGGCCAGATGGGTGATAAAAATAAACCCTGCTGTCAGGAGTCAGTCAAATCCCCGGCAGCACCCAATCTTTGCCACTGAGAGCCGCGTGGTCCCTGCACAGAGTCACGGGGAGACAAACAGCCTCTGCATGAATAAGGGATGCTAGCGCGCAGCTTAAGCCCAGAATAAGGTCTGGAAGAAAGGAAGTCACGTCTCCCACTTGGCCTCGAGAGTGGTGCGGCCCCCTGGCCCTGGTGTGTGTGTGTGTGTGTGTGTGTGTGTGTGTGTGTGTGTGTGTGTGTGTGTGTGTGTGTGTGTGTGTGTGTGTGTGTGTGTGTGTGTGTGCCTGGCTCTGCTCAGGGCGAGTTAGAGGGCAGAGCCGGGACTTCCTCCCGGGGCCAGCGAATGCTCGGTGCTTTACGCCCGCTAGCCTGCTTTTTAATAAAAACCCGGTGTCCAGCTGACTGACTGGGAGCCATTCCTCATCCTCGCCTACAGAAGAGTACAAACGAGCCTGGGAAGCACAAAGCCGGTACAGTGCGGTCGATTCTATCGTCTGACTGTGTTCGAGTCCCTGATGATGCTCGGTGCCGGTGTCAGAAAAGGTAACGCTGCACCGATTGTGATTTTTACCTCCATCGTTGTCCTTGACGTCACTGCAGGCCGTTTCCATAGAGGTGTCACAGCCAGTGCCCCTCCAGCCCAGCTGGCACACACAGTACCAGCCATTGTTACCCAGAGTGCACCTACCATTTCCATTGCATAAACCAGGGCAGCCCTCTGTGTGACAAAAAAGGACAAAGACAGCGGTCGGCACAGAATATCAAGTAAAGCAGGTGTAATGGGACACAGGTGAATACCGTTAATAGAATTCAAACAGTAAAAAAACGATGACAACAAAGCAGCTCGTTGATGACGATGGATTGTTGCTAATATTTCTGGAGAAAGGTCTAAAGTCATTTTGAGATTTTAAATGCGCGAGAGTGGCTTTAATGCCCCTCCGCTGAAGTTGATTAATATCGCGCACCTTTTGTGAAGCTTCTAATATTCCCTTTGCAGTCAAAATCAGATAAGAGGGATCTTCTAAATCAATATTCACTTATTACAACAGTACATCGGCCTGATGCTACCGACGCTGGGTAATGAGGGTGCTGGTGTATATATATGACGGCGTTCTCGCACATAATTGGATCCGTATTTTTATGCGATTTTTCCAATGCGACCATCATTATGATCATAGAATTACCGCTGCTGTCGTCGGGCAGAAAAAAAAAAGAAAAGAAAACAGAATAGGCTGCAAACAAAACTGCATTAGTTATTGAAAAAAAAAAGGATGTATATCAGTACTCGCTCTCCATTTTGATGATAATGGGGGGGGGGGGGGGGGGGGGGGGGGGGGGGGGGGGGGGGGGGGGTGCATGTGACTCCAGGGAGGCTAAAAGCAGGCTGGAGCAGAACGACAGGTGGAACATTCCTCTGTTTCTCTCCGGATAGGTCTTCACAAGGGCATAGATCAGAGGATTATCGCGCCCATTTATGTTTTTTTTACCCCGGGTGCCGTTTGGAATTTATCTGGTACCTCTCGCATCCCCCCCCCCCCCCCCAGCTGGAGCAGAGGCCGAGGGTAACATCTCCCCGATATCAAAACGCACCGAGACTGTCACAGTTTGTGTTGTTAACAAGACGTCTAGATAGAGAGAGAATGCTAAGCTGACCCATTTTATCAACTAGAAAAGAGCAGGGGGGGGGGGGCGGCCGTCTTGATGCTCTTACATCACACGGGGAGAACGGGAGGAGGAGGAGGAGGAGGAGGAGGAGGAGGAGGAGGAGGAGAGATGGGTGCGGTGAATGGGAGACATTCATTAAAGTCAGAGAGGAGGAAACGGTGATGAGAGAAAAAGTATTTAGAAAGATAAAGGTATAGAATCAGCACCAAGAACAGACGGGTATGTAGATCACAGGGTTCAGTGACATCAGCTGCCTTTTGGTTTATCGTTGAGGCGCAACACAACGACTCAGAGAAGAATCCACATTCATACATATTATTGTACATTTAATTCTCATAAAGCAAAAAACGAAACTTGACTGTATTTGAAAAACTCTGGAATTCACATTCCCAACGTTCTGCGATTCCTTTTGATCTGATACATTAAAAAAACACTTTATCCGATTGACGCTTTTCATTTCAATACAATAACTAAAGCGCTGGTTTGATGATGTCGTGAAGCAGCAGGGAATCATGGGAGTTTATTTCTTCACCACAATTAGCAATAAAAATTGACCTGACGCAAAACAGACGCGGATGAAGTATTTCAGTTGAATTCACGTGACACTAACGAATAATCGGGATCCATTACGAGTGACCTAGGAGAAACAAACGCTACCTGGCTAATTGTCTAACGGCGTGTGTTTCCTTCGTCACACGTCATTTGCCGCAGAAGTTACAGCGGAGACAGGCAAACTCAAACTCAAGGGTAAAGCGGATGTGCCGCGATTAAAAGGCGATCAGAATGAAACGTCCCATGACCTGGAATCGAACTGGGGATTTCTCTGGATTTGAACATTTTGGATAATGTGAGTACACAAGTCCACAAGTTATATAACATAGGACTCGTCGTTTTTTTTTAGACATTTTTCTAACGAAGAGCTGTTAGATATTCAAACTTTAAATTAATCAATTGTTGTATAAGTTTCACGTTAAATTATGAGGACACTCGTTAGTTAGGTCGAATGTCCTCATGAAAACAAATTGTAAAAAAATACAGCAACAGCAATTTGTCCCTGTGCTTTCACAATCGCAGCCATTCATCTACACTTTTCACATTTACTACAGAGGCACAATATGGGCTTTTTGTTGCGTTGTGAATAGCTCCTCAGAGACCGAATCAATACAGGTGAATAACAAAAGCAGCGTGCGCCGGTTTCACGCTATTCAAACGGCGGGGGGGAATTGTGGAGCATTAGACATTTTCTTTAGATAAATAAATAATTCCATCTCCATTTTCCTCTTGTTTCCCCGAAGAATAGGACCGACCGTCGAAGGCTAATGCCATTAGATAGCGTCTTGCCTCCGAGACACACGTTCGCGCATTAGCTGTCCTTTTATTGAGCAAATGGACAAAACAACTCCGGTTGGACCAGTGGAGACAGATGATTAGTGCGCTCCGAATGTTTATTACGAGGACAAATAAAGATCCGCTCTCTGTGCTGGCAACAGTTCAACTTAATTGGCAGCCCTTTCAGACAGGAGCCCCCCCCCCCCCGCTGAGCCCGGGCCTAAAACAGCTCCAAACGTGAGCGCTGCGAGTGTTCGAAGGACTCCTCTGGCAGCCGCTCCGATGCCAGGTGGTCCATTACCAAGGACACAGTGAGAGGGAGAGAGGGTGCTGCCGGCGGGGAGAGGCAGGGAGAGGCAGGGAGAGGCAGGGAGAGGCAGGGTGGCAGCGCAGCCTCCACCCCCTGCTCGCCCTGCACCAACCAGACCATGAACTCTTTTAATTAGATAGGATGCCGGCCTCAGCACCTATCAGGCCCCCCCCGCTCACAGCTGCACACTCATCCATAATGCATGGCACAGGTTATGAAGCCCCTTCCCCCCCCCCCCCCGCCCCGCAGCGAGGCTGCACACAAAACCCCAAGAAATATTCAACACGTTAAAGAACAGCGGCACAACTCGACTCACCGGGTGCGAAAGTGCTAAGTGAAGATAACGTGTGACGACATGGCAAAAAAGTTGATGGCGGGGTGGAGGATCTTTAGAATGAGTCGTTTGGGGGGGGGGGGGCGACCAGGGGTGCATGAAGTTTGCATATGTCGATGTAGAGGGGGGGGGGGGGGGGGGGGAATGGTGTGTGTGTGCATGATTCGTTACAATGGGAGGAAGGCAAAATTGAAGGAAGGAGGTATGCCATACCTTTCACTACCTTATCCAGATAGTGAGCTTGGGAGATAAAAGACACAGGACATATAAGGGAGGTTTGAACAGTGCCACTTCTATGACCAGACGGCAAGCCACGGTGTTAGTTTACATCACAGAATGTAAAGAAGAAAACAGAAATGTGCAGTCATGAGGCAAACGCATGCACTGCAAGCACGACAGACACGGTCCGACACCGAGGGAGGTGGGATGGAGACAGGAAAAAGACGACGGGGGGGGGTTTGAGGGTGTGGAACACAGAGAAAGAGAAGAGAGAGAGAGAGAGAGAGAGAGAGAGAGAGAGAGAGAGAGAGAGAGAGAGAGAGAGAGAGAGAGAGGGTAAAAAAAATTGATATGTTCAGAAAGAACATTTCAATATGTCCCCATTTATCAACCGCCAGGATCGGCAGAATATCTCAGGGGAGTATTTCAAAAAGCAACATGATTGATGCACATATTACCGCCCTTAAATCTCTCAAGCAATATCAGACAGGGGGTCAGGATGTTCGACGAAAAGCACTTTTAATCTCGAAACACACTCTATAGACGATGAGGTCACCGGAGGCTTTGCCGGGGCCGCGCCGGACCCCCCCCCCCCCCCCCCCCCGCTCCGCGGCGCGGGGCCCGGGGCCAACGCGGAGCTCTCAATAATGAAAATTGATTTAAATTGAGATCTTTGGCTTCTTAATGGATGACACCGAGGAATATTCTTGTCGAGGGAGTGGGGATCTCAATATGGCACTTATAAAAGGCCCATCAATTATGTAAGGCCGGCATATAAAACATTCACAGATTGAGTCGAGGCGCGGCGCTCGGGCGGCTCCGCTCCGAGATGTGCAGGAGAACACCGCGAGAGGGAAACAGCTTCGTCTCTTTGAACGCGTGACAAAGCTCTCACCTTTAAGACGAGCGCTCGGAAACTTTTGTCCCGCCTGTGTATTAACTCAGACGTGAGTGACAGTTGCAAATTTCATGTCCCTTAAAATGCCGCGGCAGAAGAGGGACGAGGCGGCCATTGGGATCCCCACTTCCCTCGGTGACACCTATATTCCCCTGTCAGGCCACGGCTGTCAACAGAGGGGCAGTGGATCCATGACTTTAACGACAGGACGTTTTCTTTTCAATGATATATTATTTTGGGTAGTTTATCCAACAAGAACAAATTATACTTTACGTGATACACATTTTGTGTTCAAGATATTATCTTAATTATTTATAGTGTTCTACTTTATTTATTTGATTTAGCTTCTATTTATTTATGATTGCTTGATATTTGAATTAATTTTGAATTGTCTAGACAAGTTTAATCTCGTAAAGCTTTTTTTTTTACTTTATTGTTAACATTATTCTATTGCCCTTGATATAGAGTGGAAGGGATAAACAAAATAGATATATTGGAAATACTCATGCGTACCTAATATCTCTAAATTGCACATATGTATACGTATATTTCATTGTTGACATTGTTTACCTTCAACAGCACCTTACAGGTTTTAAACTAAATAAGTTGTCGAAACAATAATAAGCTTTTTCACTGTTTCTCATAAGGGAAACCTGTATATATTATTTTGAATATGTTTATTTGTTAAATCTCCTGTTAAATGTCTGATTTGTGTGAATTTACTGACGGGGGTTGCTAATCTATTCAGTAAATGAACTTAGTTTCTTCCCACAAGAGAAGAGAAGAGAAGAGAGGAGAAGAGAAGAGAAGAGAAGATAACAGAAGAGAAGAGAAGAGAAGAGAAGAGAAGAGAAGATACAGAAAGAAGAAAGAGAGAGAGAAGAGAAGACGATGGTAAACTTGCAAACTTGCAAACTTGCAAAGCAGGCATCTGCATGTCCTCTGGATGATCTCCGCTGATGTTCACCGGAGGTTTGAGAGTCCAGACTTTGAATACCGTGAAGATAAATCACATTAAAACACTCGTCGAAAACTGTCAAACCTCCAGAACATCCATCAACAGAACCCCGAGATGTCGTCATGCTGACCTGGCAGTGGGCACTTCAACAGAGGTCAGAGGTCAGCTATTGCTAATCTATGAACACAGCTTGGCTGTTGTCTGTTGCTGCTGGTATTTACATATTAGCACTGATTCCTTAGGACAAACTAATGCTCATAACAGCAATATCCTCTCTTTAGGGAAGTCAATGTTCAATATATGGTAATTCAAACACTTTGGAAAAGCAAGTTGGCTCCTTCTACCTTTTTCACGATTCCCTGCGTAGAAGATTTGAACACAAAATACATAAAGAGCCAACATTTTAAACGCATGAATCACTGTTTGCTTGCTCTGCTTCACAGTTATGAAATCCTCTATGAAAACACACAATGCTAGATAACTTCCCTCTGTCTCTCTCTGCAAACACAGTGGAAACTCTCAGAACTTTTGGGTTTAAGCGGGTCAGTGTTTTCAAGAACAGCTCTTGACATTCAGTCAAGGTCTCGAAAACTTCTCTTCGACGAGTCTTTACAGACAACTGTCGGGTTTTTGAAGCTGCAGCTCGAAGTGACGGTCGGCCGTGCGCACAAGGACTCACACGTAAGCATTGGAAATTAATAGTAAATGGAAAAAAGGGCGGGGGGGGGGGGGGAGGAAGAAAGAGATGAGGAAAAAGGGTGAGTTAAAAATGAAAGGACACCTTAGCACATTCCCACATTAAAATGCAAGAAGGCAAGCCTCAGATCCTTGAGTAAACCTGTTCATGCTTTACCGAGTTGCACAAATTCAATTAAGCATGCTTCCCCCCCCCCCCCTTCTCCGAATGGACCCTTCCCCTCACACCCAGCGCTTCACACACACACACTGGCAGACAGACAGCCCCACGCCTTTGTTGCCCCCCTTTCTAAACACACACATACATCCCCCCCCACCCACCCAAACCCCCCCCCCAAAAACCTCTTCCCATCCTACCAATAGTGCAGTGTTCTCCGTTCCAGCCCGGGCTGCATTCGCATTTGCCGTCCTTGCAAGTGCCGTGCTCGTTGCAGCGAGCGTGGCACGCCCTCTGGTCACACCCGGTGCCCGCCCAGCCGTCGTCACAGCGGCAGGTGCCCGACACACAAATGCCATGGCCACCACAGTCCGCTGCACAAATCTCTGTGGGAGACAGGGACATAGAAAAAGAGGAGAAAGGGGGGGAAGACAGACACAGAGGAGGAGGGATGGAAGGGGAAGACAAGGCGGTGACAGGACAAGGCAACAAGGGTGAAGAAAAGACAAATCCAGGAGTTATTGTCGGGGAAAAGGCGGCCACGCTTCACTACCTTGTCTGATGGCGGCTGAAAAGAAATTCCTGCACCTCATAAGGGGCAATCCTTTCTGACAATACAAATCTAATAAGTCCATTACAAAGTAAAGACATGGATTGTGGCGACCTTTGCAGACTTATTCCCCCCCCCCCCCGGGCCTCCTCTCCTTTTTTTAAAATTCACCTCTTTCTATCACAAAGGAGGTAAAGAGTGGAGAAGAAAAAAAAAAACATGGCAGGAGCCTCTCGCAGGAACAACATCGGCGCTACCATCTTGATTAAACTGTGTACATTTTTATTTCCTGTGTGGTAAAGTGCTCGCAGCTTTGCCATGGACTCAACTAAAGGATGGAGGTGAAGCTCCTGCAGATCCACGTCTATATCTGCTGGCTTTTATTCTACCTATAGGAGCGGTGTACCACCGGAGGGAGGACGTCCAGGGAACTGAACGACGGAGCCACAGTGAAGCTCGGCTGGTGCCATTGTTGCGGCGGCTGAAAGACCTCCCTGCCAGGCGGAGATAGAGCCCGGGACATTACCCCCCCGTCTCATGAACTCGAGGGAGAGTATGACAAGACCAAGACTCAAAGAAATTAAACACTGACAGATTACTTATTAATCTCATTGAAATGTTAACCTCTTTATTAACCATTCTGTTTCAGAAGAGGCTTAGCCGTATTGGGCAACGAGGAACAATAGCCGCGTATTTCTGGCTTATTAGCCAAGCCAATTCAAATATGACCACAGGGGACCAAACTGGAGGTAAAATCTTTTAATAAGTCAATTACTGCCTATTTTGTCATACAAATTAAATTTGAGGGGTATTTTCGCCCACAAACCATAACATGACATTACCAGCTTAAAAGGCTTTTTAAAAAATCACTCTCCCCCCCAGCTAATTACAGCCGAGCACTTTGTTAAACTAGACAAATGCTAATTTTTACATCCGACTTTTGATTTGGAGTCACAGCGTCAGAGCAGCGTGTGAATATTGAAAATTCACACACGTACCCCCCAAAAAAATCATTACACATGCAAACATAAAAACATTAATCATTTTCTGATAACCATTAATTGAGGAACGATGCCTTAAGACAATATTAACACAATGAGTGATTTCTTTAGCACGTATGTCGACGTTAAAATGTAGAAACCGGACCCTCTCGCATCCTTCCTCTGAATTATCAGAGCAAAACCTGCTGGTCAGGGAGAAACCAGACTCCAACTAACTGTGAGACAACAGCTCACTTGTGAAGACAAAGGGCGGGGGGGGGCGTGGGGGAGACCTTTAACGTGATAAAGCTGCAATTACAGCCTGCAGGCAAACCCTCATTATCCGCGGTAAGAGTCGTCCACGGTGAGAAATACCCCCATCCCCACGGTGGCCGTAACCATTTGCACTAAAGGAGCGTGTAAACAAACTTTCCTCTGGGTGGGAGAACGGGCAAAAAAAAAAAAAACGGCATAAAAACACACATATTAAAGGACATAAAACCTCAGGCATTGTTTTATGGGCTGTACCGGAGGCACTGCCGACCGTGCGCGTCCAGGTTGTGCTGTTCTCCGAAAGCCACACGAGTAAAAAGGAAGTGTGGAGGTGGGGGGGGGGGGATTAAAGAATCTTGAACGATATATTAAAGGATTTCCCGTCTTTTTGCGTGCCCCCAGTCTCCAAGGTGAGCGGCTAGTAGCTGTACCACGGCAGCGGCGAGCTTAGCGTTGTATTAGAGCCCAGAACGCTCGACAATGAGCGGGATGAAGGAGGATAAAGAGCCAACTCATCATCATTTACAGAGCTCTTTCTTTTTCGCGAGGCAGACTCAGACTAACTGCCCATTTCCCCTCAAAATCCCCAGGATTACCTAATAGGTCATTGTGTCTGCTTGGAATATATAAAGGGGATTCGTTGGAGTTACCGCTGGACTCCAATTTGAGTCCTCATTTCAGAAATTGTTCTGCGAGGATCAAATTGTCTCGTCTAAATAACGGCAGCTGGAGGCGGGAACTGTATAAGACTATTAATTGGCCTTAAAGCAAAAGAAACTGGGGATAATGTTCAGACCCGGTGTTGACGTCCGTCCTGAGACAACGTTAAGTTTCTCTGTTCTCACCTGGGATTCAAATTCGTCCTGATTGTGTCTTCTGTGACCTCCTGGGATTAAATCTCACTTCCCTGCTCTACATGCAAAACAGTCAAGTCGGTCATTAGTGTTCTCCGAGACCAAAGGATGCTGCTTTTACCCAGTCTGAGATTATAACAACGAAAAAAAATCCAGATGTTAGTGGGTGTTTTGACCAAAGGGCTAAAGAGAGTCCGGAGGGACTGAATGAATGAATGTGTAGATCGATCATCATCATGCGGCGGTGACCACAAACAAATCACCATATGGGCTCTGAAGAGTAATAATAACATCACTCAGGATGGACGTTAATAAAAAGGTCTGAACAGGGTCTTAGATTTGCTCCTCAACAATATAACAACAAGTTCACTGAAGCCTCATTAGGAGAAACATCCTTCTGTAGTTTGATGTGAGCCGAAACTAAATCTCTCGTGACTTCTCCTCATCCTTAAGAGTCCAAGACGCTATATTCTGTGCGTTAAGACTGTTTCTCACGCTCGGCCGAGTCCCGGCGACCAACCACGAGACATCGGTCCCCGTGGACACAATCAAAAAACAATGGCAACAATCCTCCGGAGCAGAAAAAACTTATCGTCAGCTGCGAGATCTGTGCCAGCGTGAGGAGCATTAACTTGCATTAGATCATTTCCTCTGACAACTTCTCCCTCGTCTCTGCCAACGAAGCACGCGGCGATAAGAGAAACAGATCCAGGACAGAATCATACCGGAGATCGATTGCTAGCTGTGGACCTCCGACTGATCACTGATGTGAATAATTGGGGCTTTTATGTGACAATTTTGTTTTAATATGATCAGAAATATTTACTTCTGTGGGGAGCAATTGCCGAGTGTATAATCAATCAGACGGTGAACAAAGGATTCTAAGGGTGGACGTTATCGCAGAGGAAATGACAGAAGGTGTCAAGGTCGGAACATGATGTTACAAACATCGAAGAGAAAGAAATTTGTACTGGATACAGTAAAATATCGATGACCTTTGTGTTTGTGAAAAAACGTTTGTCTGGAGCTGAGGATCAATACGACAGAGAGATGTCATAACTGAGGAAACGTCGAAAACTACAAATAAGGCAACGGCTAATGTGTTTATCTCCACAGCTGTGACTAAACTGTATTAGATCTCTGTTTCTTTATTTACTAAATTGATCGTGAATGTATATTTTTTCCTTTTTTATCCAATGCTCCTTTAACATGCATCGTTAAAAAAGCGGCTGAATTTATAGAGGCACCTCAGATGGTAGCGCAAATGTTGTTTCCACTCTGCAGAGAAAGAAAAAATGCAATGTTCTCCATGAATGTACTTATGTTTTACAACTTGTTTTTACAGCTGAGTTAGCACCGGTCCTTGGAAGGAAAGAAAAATGTTTGCTCTCAGTCGAGGGGGGGGGGGGGGGGGGGGGGGGAACGCACTCACCTGTGGAGCAGTCGTGGCCCGTCCAGTTGGGATCACAGCTGCAGGTTCCGGTGTCTGCCAGGAACGCTCCGTGTCCAGAGCACTGGTCCATGCAGGAGGCCCTGGGGCTCTCACATCCTGGCCCCCCCCACCCCACAAAGCAGTGGCACTCTCCCTGGACGCACACCCCTCGCCC
Source organism: Reinhardtius hippoglossoides (assembly GCA_006182925.3). NCBI lineage: Eukaryota > Metazoa > Chordata > Actinopteri > Pleuronectiformes > Pleuronectidae > Reinhardtius > Reinhardtius hippoglossoides. Next base: position 3,864,001 of record CM031673.1, read on the forward strand.
CGAGCATGTCGGGTCCAGGCAGTCCACTAGAAGGGGGTCCAAAGAGACAATGTCAGACACAACAGTCGCCCGCTGGGGAATCTCTTTCAGCAGCAACCTGTCGCCTCCGTTTGAGCTCGAGTTAAGTGACAAAGGCGGAGGGAGCGCACAGAACAGGAGATGGGAGCAAAGGACGCTCACTTTCTCTCAAGAAAAAACACAGGAAAGATTCACAAACAAGCAAATCAAACATCTGTTTTCACTCCGGGGGTCGTCTGCAGGTACTGCCCACACTCCTGCTGTGAGTTTCCCATCATCTCAGAGTGAGAACTCATCCCAAAAAGAGAAGGTGCCTTGATGGGAGTTTGTTTATCCAAAGATAAACAAAAATGTGAGTTTTTTTTGCTGCCAGCACACGTGAAGAAACTCTAGATAGGGTCTGAATGAGCTTTAGGAGATTCTCCGGAGGGCTCCCTGGGCTGTTGGATGCAAAACTGAAAATAAAACTAAAACAATACACACGTAGAGAAGAAGCAGTCAGAGAGAAACATGTCAGATGTGAAAGATAACGAGATCCGAGGCGCAGCGGTCATGTGCTCTAAGCAGAAATGTGGTGATCCCCTCGGTGGAGATGCTTGAACGCTCCAGAGAGTTCCCTGTTGTCGTGGACGTGTTTAACCGGATTATCTCCTGCTGCGTTCCTCGTATGTGAAAGACAAAGTGCAGACCCCGCTGCAGGGACATTCTCTGAAAATGGCCACACTGAAGAAACCCTCTTCCCAAAAAAGAGAAACTGCCTTATTAGGAGCTTGTTTATCTAAAATAAAAAAAGCCGAAGCTGGAAGTAACCAAAACACCCAATAAACAGATTGTAAAGAAGAAAACAGGGTTAAGTGAGTAAAAGCCTGGGGCAACATGAGACGCTTCTTGGAGAGCGTGCTCGCTCACAGGGGCTTTGCACCGGCTTCCCTCCACTGTATCAGTTAAAGTCGAATTCGTATGCAAATATCAAATTAAGGGTCCGTTTCTATAGCTTCTCCTCCCTTGAGTAGTCGTTAACTGAGCGCTCACGTCGCAAGGTCCAAGGGGTTGTGGGAGCGTACAATCACACTAAATAACATTCCTCCTGCCAGACAATATCTGCACGGCACACACAGATGGCAAATGGGTGCCGAGCAGCAGCAACGTCTCGGCCGCGGAGAGCAGAGGGGCCGCGCCGTGGCAGCTCCCCTTTACCACGACACAAACGGGTATAAAGGCCGTTGTGGTGAGACAAACAGGATCCAGCGCCTCTTAGCAGATGGTTTGGGCACAAGGCACAAAGATCAGAGGCTAACTGACAAGCAACTCTCTCCTGGCAATTAATCATCGCGGCTGAAGGTCGCCCGGAAGAAAGGTAAAAATGTTAAAGGGCCCTCGTCCGCCGTCCTCTCCACTCCGTATGGCTGGCACTTCACCCGAAATAGAATGGGGAGCCTATGGATGTCACCAACCCCCATTTATCAAACTCCCGGGGTCCATTTTTCATCCTGAACTGAGAGCCTTCAAGAGCTGACAAACACAATGGCTCCTTCAATCCTATCTGGTCGAGCTTTATCCGGAATCATGAATGCGGAGTTCCTCAGGGATTAACATCAGACTCTCTGTGTGTGTGTGTCTGCATTTCAAACAGCAAACGAACATTTGGGATTAAATTAATTCCTTATATTCATGATCTATACAGGAAAAAAAAGAGATACGGCTGTGGCTGTTTCTATTGAGAGTATTATTGTTTGCGTTTGTTTGTTTGTTGTTAGCAGGATTATGGAAAAACTCGGAGATGGATTTCCACAAAATCTGTGGTGCAGATCTGGATCAGGGGACAGATCTACGGATTTATTTACTCTTTCTTTCACATTGTGAGATTTGTCAAGATTTTTTCGTTGATTTCTCAGATAATAATTCATGGATGTTTAAGGGAACTGATATTTATGAGTGTGTGTAATATGGAATGAATTGAATTGGGGGACTTTTGGAGGCCTTGGTGGAGGTTTGTGCTCCTCTCCTCTGTAGTTAGCAAAGATTTTAAAAACGTCATTACATGTAGAGTTTCTTTGAAATGTAGGAATACGTGACCGGGACTTATTAAAACACTCACCTTCTTCGCAGTTTTCCCCTTTGTAGCCCGGGTTGCAGATGCAGGTCCCCACGATGCAGGTGCCATGGCTGCTGCATGTGATGTCGATGCACTGGTTGGTGGGAACGTCACATTCGGCGCCCTTCCAGCCGCTGTGGCACATGCAGCGACCTTTAAGGTATTGACCATTCCCGCTGCATAGCACCGGACAGGCGGCTTTGAAAAGAGCAGACGGCACACATCCGTTTGAATGGACCCCTCCAAGCATGGCTTCAAAGAATAGCGAGCTTGTGCTAAAAGCCTCGATCCGACAATGAGCTTCGGCAGCAAAAAACGATTGGAGGTTCGCTTCCCTCTGTACAACATGCAGCATAGATTATTGCACTTGGAAATTTAAAGATTCTAGAAATATCACTATCGCGTTTGTGTGGCTGTTAAAAGAAAAAATCGGATGGATAAGAGATGTGTAAAGACGCGACTAAAACAAACTACTTCAACAAACGCAGCCTTGATTTCAATCGTGCAATCTAAAGCTCTGTCCTTTACAGTTAGTCGAGAGCTCTGTTGTTTGTGATCACAACGCAGCTTTAGAAGTGACAGAGGTAAAAGTGAGTCATGTGGAGCGGCATCGAACAGATCTGAAGAACAATTAAAAGTAAAACGACAAATTGAAACGGCTCTGCTCTCGTCGTGCGGCGAACACAATTTGGTCAGCGACGTGAAACGCCGTTGTGTGTGTGTGTGTGAGAACGATGATGAATACAAAAAAAACATTTTTTACGACGGAGGGATGAACTCACCTCGCCCACAGTCGGGTCCTTTGAATCCCAAGAAGCAGTGGCACGCTCCGGAGACGCAGTCGCCGTTCCCGAAGCAGTTACTGGGACAGTCGTCGAGAGATTCTGCAAGAGGGCAATCAGCGGCTTTTCTGAGTGATGTGGCTCGAGGAAAAAAAAAAACAAACACTTTTCCTCCCACACATTTTCTCCGGCTTGATTATTATCCTCCTCTTTCCTAATGACAGTGATGAACACCAGCCCTCCGATGCTGTCAACATTTTCTGTTTCTCTCCACGAAAAAACAACAACTTTTGAGTGTTACTAATGTCAGGGGGAGAATCGACTAAGAGAGTAAACAAGTGTTGTGATCGTCTTGGTCTTCGAGCAGGAGTCAGATAAATGCTCAGACGTTGCACAGAGTGATAAGTGTGATAAGTGGCACACGTCGCTCGACAAACCCAACTCGACACTTTTAACACAAGCAGGTGATTCAGAGCTTCAGCAGCACTAGAACTTCCATTTCCCCACTGAAGTAAGTCATAAATAATAGTAATTAGCACTTTTCACAGCATTCGATGTGGCTCAAGGTGCTTTTACGGTGGCCGAGTGCGAAAGCGACAACAAGAGCCACACAACGGACACACAACCACGACGGAATTGAGCGACAACCGATGTTGACGGTGAAGGAGCAGCTGTACCGTAACACCTCAAATAGACAAGCATCGCATTTTTAAGCGGGCGCCTGGCTCGATCACAGTTGGTGACTGTGCTTGTTTCACTGACAACACCATTTGTCACTTCCCATTGTGTTGTGGCTTTTGTTGTCACTTTTGCTTTTGTGTCGTGGCTTGTACGTTTGTGTTTTCCTTCAATGCGCAACAGGACAGCAGAAGCTTTAAGGGACAGGACACGTTATGGTTAGGACAGTAAAAGATGTTAAAACAATTCAAATGTTTACAAAAATCGAGGTTAAGATTACGATAAAAGAAAAAACACTTTTGAATTGATCATAAAATTAAGTTTCCCACATGCATTTGCAATATGCGGTGGGAGTTTGATCCAAAACTTGGTGCACGGCTACAGAAAGCTGCTTCGCCATATTTTTTCCAGTTGAGCACTGAGCGATCATAAACATATTTCCTCTATGGTGCGAATTAAAATAAAATCTTATGTATGTCTGCTTCATGTACATGCAAAAGCAAATTCATCATATAAACACACACACACAAATATGTTATATCAGGTTGTAGAGGAACCTTGTCTAGCTCCGATTTGGCTAAAAATCAAATAGTGTGAGATTCAACTTGATTGAAAAATCACTGGTGCGATTGATTTTAGGAAAATGAATTAAAATAACAAGAGTAAGAAATGCAAAAATTGTGTTCCTCTCCATGGAACATGCAAATAAAACTTTATTTTCGGGGCTGAAAAATATTTTGCAGTGATTAAAGCCTCTGATCAGAATGTGTTTTTTTAATGTGTCTGCTCCGTACAACAGTTTACAAGACAGTACAATCAATATTTCTAATTCAGTCGTCTCTGTTCTATTCAAGTTCTAAGAATATCATTGTTTCTCTCCTTCTAAGAAAAAAGCTGCGTGGAAATACACGTTCCCTATAAATAGAAACCAGTATTTTCAATGGGAGCTCGGCTGTATTTGACATTACAGTATTTACGTCCCGTGCATCCATCGGTTGCGATTCATCTACTCTCCAGTCGATTGTGTAGCTTTATTCTTTTCTAGGGCATTTTTTTATCCGATGCACACAGAGCGTTCGGCGCCCTCTCCGTCATCCTGTCTGCTGATTGAACTTAAAATCAAATGAACGACAAAATAACTATTTCTCCCACCTTGTGTTCTGGCACTTTTACTTTTATTAGGAATAAAAGTGACCAGCGATCTCTGAGGAACTCGACAGAGGCAGCATTTCGGGGGGGGGGGGGAAACACGACGCTCGCCGAATTAAGCCTGAAATGGTGCTGAAAAAATATTCAGTCTTGTCCACTGCCTTCAGGCAGCAGAGGCTCCGAGGCAAAACTTACTGAACAAAGGATCTCTTGTGCTCCACAAAGGGCTAGAAATGTGAGCCGTGGATTCAGCTTCCCTTTACTCTGGAGAGTCAATCATCACGGAGGATGCAACTCAAGACAGAGAGAGAAAAGAGACAAAGAGAGAGAGATGGGGGGGGGGGGGGGGGGAGGAGGAGGAGATGGAGGCAGACCAGAGGTACAGTAAAAAAAAAAAAATAGAGAGAGAGAGAGCTGGGAAATGCTGTTGATGTCTTCTGTGCTGCCGGCTTGCCTTTGCCATGTTGGGTTAGTGGGGGGGGGGACTATCCTCCAGCGTGATGCAGGCAAATCAGCATTTTACTGGCGTTTTGATGGCTTGCAACAAGAACATCTAACTACAGTAGGAGGCCTGGGCTTTTCTTTTTCGCTCAAAGCTCGGGAAACCAGCGGGGCGGTGTGTTGTGGTGTGTGTGTGTGTGTGGTGTGTGTGGGTGGGTGGGGTGGTGGTGGGTGGCAGTTAGGAAAATGAGGTGTGGTGTGTGTGCATACTTGCCATTAGAAATTCCTCCCAGAAGTACAATTATACTGGGGAGATTCTTGGCGTGAATCTTGCAGCTCATGCAAACAGGGCCCAGAAACCCCCCCCCCAAAAAAAACCTAAGTGGGTTTGTAATTTATTGTTCACCTAGCGAGGCACGGGAAGATCTAACTTTCAAAACCGCATTTGCCTGACATATTAAGCATCAAGGCAGTTATTCTGTTCCACATTAATGTGCCTCTAATTAAGGTTATCTTATCTTTATCCATCATGGGTTTTTCTTTTGGTGAACAACAAGCCGAGCAGAGTTTAATGGAGTGATCTGCTCCCATTCTGACTGCTGACGCGGTTTAGCAGACTTCACCCTCCCCATGTCGAAATGCCTGTTTCCTCCGAGAGCAGGATGGGGAGGCCATGAATATCTCTTAGCCACACACTCGACATAGGCCAACGCATAAATCATGGATTCAAGCAGAGCTTCATTGAAATTCATTACCCTTCATATCAGGGGAGCTAACTATTGTGTGAGTGTCTGCAGTCGGCGAGGACAGAGTCGCGCGCAGTCGGCAGGTTTAATCAGAGCCTTGCCGCGCTCTCCGAGGATGCTCGGCACCTCTGAATGATGGGCCGCCGCGTACAGAGTGAGACAGGATGGGGTAAGACGTTACCAGTAAGTCTTTCTTCCCCTTTTTGCTTTGCTCCCGCTGTATAGGAAGCCATGTTTGGGACTAAAGCACGTCTGGCACCAGGCGGCAGGGACAAATGGCTTCATGCTTCAGAGGGCTGCGAGACAAAACATTCAGTACATCTCAGATTGCACACGGAGCCGCTGCCAAGTAATGAGGAGTAACCCAAATTAAAGACGGGGACACTCTATCCCCCAGATGCCTCGTGGGCACGGCGACGTGTGCGACGTGCAAACCTTCCATCTAAAGTGCAACTTCAGCCTCGGCTCGGAGACTCACTCCACCCACTGCATCATTTTTGAACAATGCTCCAAAACCGGGCAGGTGGCTGAGGGAGTGGGTGAATGTAGCGTTAGTCAGACGGCCAACGTTAAAAAGCGATCGTTAGAGTAATTTGCAAAGCTATGTAATTTGCGATGACATCAAAATGTCCATAGGGGACACTGTGATGTCCTCTATCCAGGTGTGTGTTGGCACTGCAGTGACACGTCTCCCTTAGAGGACATGTTGTTGGAGGGAGGTGCCCCGAGCCAAGGCTACGCCACTGGAACAAGACCAAACCACATTTAGTAAATTAACAACAATATCCTGAGTCTGATAATGAACCCTTAGCTTATGAATCTCATGATGTAGAGAACGAATCCCAAACAGTCGAATCCATAGCCTCTTTTCCACTGGTCTAAAAACCCACTGACATCCACTGACATTGGCTTTTGTCTACCTGCTAACTTTGGTTTAAAGGAGTGTGTCGTAGGGAGGTGACAAAACTAACGCTACTGGAATAACATCCACCCACATTGGATCAGGAGGCATTAACGTGTAAATGTCATGATGCAGAGAGGTTTTAAACATCGGCCTACAAGGTCCAAGACGGTTTTGAAATGACCTTATGAGCCATGTTCAACCCGTTTATACATCTGGTAGGAAAACAATAATGTTTTTCATCGCAGTGCATTCATATTATTGAGTTTACAGGTAAAAAAAAACACATTCTGTGCAGTAGTAGAGCGCCGATGCCTCACTGACGGTCAAATGAGACATTTTCTCTCCCACCAACACCGGCTGCAAACACACTGAAATCATTTCACCGCCGGTGTCTCATAAACAATGCAGCTTGTGTCTCTCGGCGCGCCCCGTTCTGGATATTGCTCACATACACTTCTTTACCTGGGTTCCTCCATTTGAAGGTCAACTCCATCCCTCCACGGCTCAATACAATCCAGGCAGTTGGTGAGATTCAATTTCTGCTGAAGGGCACTTAACCGGTGACCCATTTTAGAAAGGGCCCCTCTGAGCTCCCGTGGGCGGATCAGCTCCAATACAAATGAACAGACGCAGAATTCCAGCTCTGACTAAGACCGGCCCCGCCCCGTCCTGTCCCCGGCCGCTGCACAGAATACCTTATCCACTGGTGTTTACCCGTGATGCAAACCACAGGAGGCCTCCGTCGACGCTCAGCCAAGAAGACATATAACATGACTCCCCCTGCTTGTGTCATATCACATATTACGTATTGAATTACGGTCGTTGTTGGCACAGCGAGGGACTGGGGGTGCGGGGGGGGGGGGGGGGGGGGGGGGGGGCACGGTGCATCTCTTGCCTGTCTCCTCTTGGTGTTACATTGATGTTGAGGACAGCTTCCCATCGATCTGCTGCCTGGCACAGCCCCTGTCACAGATGGACTCTGGCCCAGGAGCTTTTAATTAAAGAGCATGTGAGAACAGCTCCCAGCTGCCATCCCTGTGAAAGTCGACACCTCGGGCCCTCTCACACCTTGCTCGCTACAGCAGTGATAATCAAAGGCGCTTTAGGGAGAACAAAGAGGAGCGTACAAACCCAGAATCACCTTAAAAAAAAAAAAAAGAATTTAAAAAATACGTATGGCTGAAACGCAGCTGTGTGCCGAGCGTGGAGCCAGAGGAGAAGGAATATCTCCCACGACTTTGATATATGGAAAGTAGATGGAAATTGGAGCAAATCATGATCAAAAATGGCACTAGCAGGAGGGTACAATCATACTTTGAATTGTATGCAAATGGCTCCCAGAAGCCGGACCCCCGATTCGCTCGGAAGACACTCAGGCTAATGAGGATATTATGATCTCTCAACACTCCACTCTGGGGCATGGCAGGGTAGCACTGATGTCCTGATTTTTGTAATATTCAACTTCACCTTGATTAACCCGCACTTTCCTTGACTATTGAAATCTCTCAAAAACGGTGTCTGACTCATGCCCCCGAGTCGGGGCTGTTGTGGATTGCTGCTGGTTGGTATTATAGGGATTATCTGGGTTGCTATTACAGGTTTCAGTGGCGGGTCATGCTCGGGGGGGGGGGGGCGCTCACCTATGGCAGTGGTGAGGAAGGAGACGGTTTCGGTTTCTTTCCCGTCGTTGTAGATGGCCAGATGCCAGATGCCCGAGTCCATGTACTGGATGAAGCCTGTGTCGTGCGTGGTGATGGGCACCAGGCTCCGCTGCATCGCCACGGGCCCCTCCAGACCGCGGAAGCCCTGGGCGAGAAGCCGCCGCCCGTCCAGGAGCTCCACAAAGTCAAACTGTGGACAGACACACGGAGAGTGAGACAGAACGACGGAGCGGACCGCAGACATGCCATTAGAGTGACATGTGAGACTTGAGTGCTTTCAGCCCTCTGTACAGCGGCGCATCATGTGGTCTGCATGAATAACTCATCATTCCAGAGGAGCTTGAGTAAGTCCTGGAACATCGTGGCTGGATGGGCTGTGTGATAATTCCCTCTTCCACATATCTCATGTGAAAGGCTGTTAAAACCCATCACAGTAAAAGGGGAAGCTAGGGTGAAAAATGAATTTAACTTACTTACTGTTTACCAAATAACGTCTGCAAAGATTTGCCTCATATCAACAGTGACTCAATGAATAGCAATGAGGCGGCGTTTTTCGTTTTTCATCTGCATAAAGAGGAGAAGTCCTGACTCATCCGCCACTCCGCGTGCAATCAGTCACAGAGCGAAAGAAAAAAAACAAAACTCCGGCAGATTATATTCTTTGTAAGTAAAAATAGAGGGAAGAGACAAACATGATGCTTTGACGGAGAAAATGAATCACACGCCGGACATTAGTGCAGACGCACAAAAAGAAACAAAGCTACGAAACGGTACGTTGAATTACAGTTTGCAGTTTACAGCACAAATGTAAACTCTGTGAACCGAGCAGCCAGACGTGATTAATAGCCTGATGCATCTGATTCCGTGCAGCACATGGATGGGGAATTAGTGCAAAAGAAAAATCTCCTCTTCTTGGCCCCTGAGCTCTGTGTGTTTTTTTTTTTTGTTGGTGTGATTCATTGATGATACTGAACCTGAAAGAAATTTCCCCATAAATCCTTTCTGCAACAAAGAAAGTGATTCATAACACAATAGAGAGATTTATGAATTGGTTGTTATTCATGATGCGTAGCAACACGGTGAGATAGATTTACTTTTTAAAAAAACAATATCCCGATTCTTATTCTGCGGCAGATGAGGGAGGGAATAGGGGGAAAGAGGCTGAATCCTTAAACGACACAGGCAGAGTGATTTTAAGTTGTTTCACAAAGAATCATATTTTTTACAACTTGCTGCTGTTTTTCTGTTTTTCACAAACAAAACATAATGATTTCCTCACTGAAAAACATTGAGATGGGCCGAGTTAGAGCCCCAGACACATTTAGAGTTTAAACTGGGAATAAACACAACAGAGGCTACATCCATACTGATACGTCTTTTCGCTTTAAACTCTCCATCTACGAGTCTTTTTCAATATTTTGATTTCACCGCTCTAACGCAGCTACAGAGTTTTCAAACTAAAACAGCAGCGTTTTGAAACTTCTCTGCTTTAGGCACTTGCAAACTCTGCAGTAGTTTGGACGGCAGACCTTTTAAAACGCTGCAGTGTGGATGTAGCCGGAGTGAAACACTAATACCAAACACAGCAGAGACATTCCCACCTGTGTGTGTGACGGAGGCAGACCTCTCCTTCCGTAGATTCCCACCAAGGCATCTTTGCTCAGGGACACGTTAAACTTCAGGTACATGGGATGATCAATGAAGACCTGGGACCTCCAGAAGATGCCGGGGGGAATCTGCTGCGCGACCTTGCGCCCCACGTCAATCTCCCCCATATCTATATAGCTGTCATCTGGGAACAAGCTGTCCAATTTGCCTGCAATGCACACAAAGTAAATCGGTCAAAGAGATCACGCCATTAATCCAGCGTGTGGAGGGCAGGGAGAGTCAGCCTGCCGGAGCATGATAGTCTGACCATATCACACATATTCAATCACATCGCTGACAAGCCGAGGAGGGAAATATAATGGATGCCCCCGTCTGACCGCTGGCAGAAAATGTTGTCCGGAGAAAGAACAAAAGCAAGAATAATCTGAGATCTCGTTATGTCCTCGAGTGTTTTTGTGTCGATTCCCCTGAGATGGGAAACCGGTCGCACCGATTATATGAAAACACCAACAACCAGCAACTGAACCTGATGATCTGGCTATTTTGTTGAGGCTGGTTTCCTAAACAAGGTAAATTTGTATATCTGAAAACATTTCATGAAATCTTGTTCATTACAGTAAATATGCAGGACAAGTTCTGAATAATGATTTAAAAAGACCAAACATATGGTTCGGAGATCCCAGTGAAAACACAGCCGCTTCAATACTGTGATAAAACACATTTATAATTTAAGTAAAAATAATCAAATCTAAAACTGTAACGACAGCAGAGAGGGATCTCCGATGCTAGCGCCCCCCCGCTCAGGTACTCGCACTTTCGCTGCCAAAAGAAATGTGCTCATAAGCTCCGTAATGCAACTTATATTGGACTCTGTGGAAATGGCAACATCTGTCGGGCTGTGTCGATGAGCTAATTTCAGCAGCGATGTCGACTAAAGCAGACGTCCTTACAAACCACCCCCAGGACTCGGTGGCAGACACGGCTTTAGGTTACACGTGGCACGGCAGATGGCGGCCTTCTCAAAAGTCCATCAGCGGCGGGCGGGTCTGATCCGAGCAGACACGACACGCTCCCCGTCCCCTCAGATCCGGACTTTGCATAAGGCGGCAGCACACGGGCTCGTTTTTCGGGGTTGTGTGTGTGTGTCTGTGTGTCTGTGTGTGTGTGTGTGTGTGTATCTATGCAACACATTAATGGGGTGCTCATCAGCTTGTTTAAATAAATCATAAGCCGAGGCCTGGGATAAAAAAGACTCATGGTTAAATAAATGATTATTGTTTTTTGGATGAAAAAATAAAGGACTCGGCTGAAGAGAGCTACACTGAATATCAAAAAAACTGTTCACTCCTGCGTCACCTTGATAAAACATCCGACGGCTCCACGGTGGTTTCTGGTGGCAACCGCTGCAGAATGAGGCCGAACGAAACTACAGCTATTGATTAGGTATCAGCAGCGGCCGCCATGCAGGGTCTAAAGCTCAGCTGTTGTCATGCTTGCTGTTTGCTCGACACACTTTCCGCTGTCTGTTAAATGAGCGAGACAACTCCTGGATTCATCTATATGGTAATGACCCCGTCTTCTACCTATTGTCGTCTGCCAGTGGCAAATCACTTGGTTAAATCTGGGAGACCCATTTCGCCCGGAGAATGGAACAGAGCAAACTTTCCTCCGAGTCGAGCAGTTGGTACCGTTGGGGGGGGGGGGGGGAGCGCATGCTTTCTTTGGCTGCCAGGGAAGGCAGCCCAGGCAAAGGACATGAAAGGATCACATCCGTTCTGAAGGGGGACCGAGTGGCTAATCCCCCCCCCTCCAGCCCCTGGATACTCAGTCCCTTAAGCTGGCCCATTTTCTCCCTCCAGGAACAAATAACACTTTCCCCACTTACAACAACTTTCATAGGATTACAAAGCAGATCTCTTTGCGTACCGGGGGAGACGAGCAGAAACAATGTGGAGCCGGACGAGAAAAATCGCAAGAAACTCGCTGGAGCTGCAAAATGTCATCTGCAAACTTGGAAGATTTGAAAAACTTTCTTCCCCCCCCCCCCCCCCCCCCAGTGCAGTGTTTTCTGATGTGCACCAAACAGCTTGAGACGCAAATGGTCCTGAAAAACGAAAAAAGCTGCTGCATTTAGGACGGGTTTATTTATATGAATATATCCATAAACAAAAGAACCGTTGCACTTACTTTCATCTTTTCCTTTGCGGTCCGGTATTTCCACACCAGTGTTGCCGAGTGGTGGCAGGCTCAGGTCGGTGGGGAAGGGTAGGCCACTGGTGTTGTCCTCAGACAGCTGGTACATCTGCCTCTGCATCGGCTGCAGGTGCCAGTTTAATCCGAAAAGGTGCATGGCTGAAACGTTGAAGGAAAAAATAACAATTAACTAATCATGTAAAAGAATAAAGTTGTAAAATTATGAGGAAAAAGGTGTAATTTGACATGAATATTAATATATATATATATATATATATATATATATATATATATATATTAGAAATAAGCAGCAAGGAGAACCTGATATTTCTAAGGGTGGGAATCTCTAGACACCTAGGTTCAGAGGGCTACGATTCCATTATAAAACCATTATTAAAGAGTTGTATTTCCATACATGATTAATTGTGCGACTACTAGAGGTGTGCGTCTTCACCAGCCTCTAGATATTCCCCATATAAAATAACACGTAGCCTGAAATTAAGACTTTATTCTTGTAAAACCACAACAGTATTCCTATAATACGACTATTTTCATAACATTATGACTTTTTTTCTCTTGAAACTTGGTCCTTAAACAGCGTCTTGAGTCAGCAACACCCCCAAACTCTTGAGTTACACTTGCAGTATTTTTTGGGGAAGGTGCTGGGCCTGTAATTAACTAAAGGTGTCAGCTGCGAGATGGAGGAACGGAGAGTTAATTCTAAAAAGAATAAAGAACAATGCCCGGTTTAATGGTTAACGGCGTCTTTTTTTCTAAAAGTGCTGAGGAGTTCGGATCAGAAGACGAATGACCCCGAGGGGACAGCATCTGTCTCCCCACACCAGCATCGGCAGGAGCCCTCCCCAGAGCCCTGTCATTTTTCCTCACCCCCTTCTACCTTTCAATTCCCTCCACAAAACTAAGGGACAAAAGGGGGGGGGGACAGAAACTGGAAAAAAAAGCCATCAGCAGGAAGGAGACGAGGGGCGCTTCAATGTGAACTCGGTGGATGAAGCATGCTGGATATTTCACAAGGTCGACAAAGGAAATGTCCTCTGGAACAATGGTGGTGGGGAGCAGGGGCCGGAGGGGGAGGGGCCCCGACCATGACAGATCACCAATAAGAGAACGGACAAGACGAGCTTAGCGAGGCAAAAGCCACCTCGGAAGTCAACAGTCAGCAGAAAACAGGCCCAGGAACTCAATACGGCTAGTTTTATTGGTTTGTTGCTCCTCAGGTACATAAACACACAGTTGAACTATAAAGAGAGAAACTATATGACAGGTCTAGACTTTCTTCAGATGCATTTTTATTTATTTCTCGCTCATATGAGCAGAAAGTCGCTCGTGTCACCGCTAAGCCCTTCAGTCACCGATGAGAACAACAGACAGAATCACTGCGTCAGTCGTTGCTTCGAGAAATACACACACATTGATTTGTTGGTGGGACTCGAAGCTTTAGCGGATAAATTGTAATACCACTGATACAAATCCTCAAAAAAAACCTGTGACAACTTATACTCACTGAGGTTTTATGCACGGAGAGATGAATAACTTTAATTTTGAACGTAAGAAAATAAAACAAAAAGTAAAAATAGGCCTGATTTTCACACACACACACACACACATGTCTATATATGCATGCGTGTATATGTGCACGTCCCAATCAAGAAATCTCCATTAAAATAATCAACACACTGCTCATCATATCGCACCCTCATAATTAGTCCTACATGAATTCAGAGATGATCACACCTACAGTTTGAGCATATTTATATGAATCTATGGGTAAACCGAGCCAAATGCACTCGCGTGTTGGTTTCACGTAACTTCGTTTCAACGTCACTTCACAAAGTGGGTAAGAACAAATGCTTTTTTAAAATCAAAGTTTCTTCATCAGCTTCATCACTCGATGTAAGTTTCACTCAAGACCTGTTCCACTTCCTGCTGCTTTTTGAAGGCACGTTTAAAGAGAGAGAGGTCGTAGAAAGGTCGTAGAAATGACAAATTGGAGTCAAACCTCAGACTCGCTGCAGAGTGCGGCTCGAGTCACAATTCTCCGTTCGACCTTGAGCAAAAAACCTGAAGCGAGCCGTACCTGTCGGGCATTCTGCGTCCAAACCGGATCTTTTCCCTGGTTACAGGCCCACAGGCAATCAGCACAACACGAGTGAATCAAAATATAATATCAAAATCTTTTTTTCCAAACCAGTGCTGACCCGAGTGAATCCACCCTCTAACCTTCTGCCACTTTCAAACCTTTACTGTGAACTTCCCTTTTAACTTTTGAATAAAAAAAAACTAATGTATTCATTCATTCATCACAAGTACGCTGGTATTCTCACTGTTTGTATTTTCCGCACGTGTTGCTCAGTATCGTCGAGCAGCTTCTTCACGGTAAAAAAAACTTTCCCTGCTGCATCTTCCGACAACGTGCGGCTGAATCGTTGTGGTTCTCAAACCAAGGACGGCGACTCTCAGGAGAGAAAGCAAAGAGCTGGAGTGCATTGATTGATTTGCGGACTTAAATAACAGCAACAGGCCGATGTTCAGACGTGACTGAGCCATCGTGAGAGCTGGAGAAAAAGTGCTATTAACCTCAAGTTGACCATGTGAATGTAAAAACCAGCAAATCAGACAAAGCAAGGCCGTGGCTGGTTCCTTCATTTAGATGTCTACAAGCAATATTAAGATTCCGTGTGTGTGTGTTTAAAGATATTCTAGATAAATCAAACGTTTATTGAACTATTTAAATGGTTTCTGATAAACTGTAGGTAGCCATAGCTTTGGTTAGGAGGGGAAATGCAATATAAACCCTTGAGTGAAACCGCAGCACGAGCATCTGTTCTGCGTCCGTCCGGTTCCCGTTGACGTGGACGTGTCAGCGGAGAGACGGATAGCTTTGTTTGTCACTGCGTCGAGCTCGAGTTTTTAAAAAAAACATTCCCTTAGATTTGTAGCGCCGCGCTGCCTGGTGAAATGGAAAAAGAGTTAGTGTGTGTCGCTGGCAGAACCGTCGCAGAGTCGCCATGCGGGCTGTCGTTCCAAGTGTCCCAGTAATCACGTCTTTGTGAGCCTCGCTCTTCATCCCATCCGTCCCCGAGGCCTCTAATGGAAAACAGTTGCAGAGGCCTGCCTGCCTTCCCCCTCCCGTCCGTACAGATTTACTTCAGCGCCTTCTTGGTATCTGTGATATGCAGAGCACTGGACCCGAGCCAGGGAAAAGCCTCCTGATTTTTGTTTTTTGCTTACTTCTCAAACTTTGCAAACGCTGTGCAATGACACTCAGAGGGCTGCCGCAATTTGGCTGCAAAATGAAGACAGGTTGCAGGAATAACAAGGTACTTCTAATGAGACGGCCACTGGCAGAGACAACACTGACCTGTCAGGACTAGTGCACTTCCTAGCATCACCCATTTTGTCCTGAGCACATGTTGTGCCCTCATTTCGCTCATCTCTTGGCAGGAAGTTGGGTCACGCTATGTGCCAATTAGGGAACAGAGGTACTGTAGTAGGGAGACTTCTCGGCCAATCTGAGGAAAGTCGCTGCTTATTGCTTGTGGGTCATCTGCCAGCAATCCTGTGCTTCTATCCTCTGATCTGTGGAGCACTTTCCAGCGAGTGCACACTTCAAGGGAAGCTATGATGAGGAGAACCTTTTTTTTTTTTTACATCTTACTGGTCAGAAATCATCAAATACATCTGCAGGTATTTAAAAAAAGAAGACGGCAGAGAGCAATGTCTCATATGGCTCGGTGCGGGGAATTATTTAACAATTTCTCATTTCCAGGTACAAAGTTGAGACGAATACAAATTAAAGCCTCACATCTTGAGCATTAAATCATTTCATAACTGCCGTGCTGAATTTCTTCATATAAATATAATTTATAAAAAAAAGGAAATATAGTACAGACTGATTCGAATATCCCCTCAGAATTAGGTTGTGTCTTAAATTCTGCAACATCTAGGTTGGGAAGAAAAAAAAATCAATGTAAAGATAGAATATTGAGGCTTGAGTCCTGCAGCTGCTGCACGTTTCTCCCTTAATGTTTTTTCTTATTCTTCACCATGGACACGATGCATTTCTTCCCCTGCACTGCAGAATGGATGATATCAGACAGATAGCGATGAAAACACACGACTAGCTGAGCATGTGAAACCGTGGCGTGGCTTCAGTTCGCCTGTGCAGCCGAGAGTTAGTTCAACGCAGCTTGAAGCTCAGTGTCGTGAGAGAATCTCTAAATACACACAAAGTATTTCAACCCACTGTTGCTGTGTACAAACTATATTTTCTACTCGAGCTGATTCAGATTCATATGTTCTCGTCCTCTGTTCACGTCACGACGGCAGCAGCTCAACGTGAAACCCGGGGTCGGGTCAACGAGTCTCGCTTGTCAACACAAACACTTGATTGAGCTCATGAACACAAGAAATGGCTGCGTGAGGTTAATGACTATATGAAAATATGAAAATGTAACACTGATGTTACATGCTGGCAATAATATAAAGCCTACAGTGGAGTGATGCATGTTTGGCAGCACAACACAGACTACATATAGAGAGGGCGACACGCAGGGAGCTTCGGTTTTTAGGGTTTAGATAATTGTTATTGATGCTGCTACTGTGGTTTCAGGTTTCTTTTCTTTTTTTGTGTTTTTGTCTGGCACATCAATCAATCACTCAATTCCTATATCTACTCCACGGTGTCTGTATTATTGTAATCTCGCACTTGTGTTTATTCTATTGTAAAAACAAATTAATTTTGATTTCTCTGTTATTGTAGTTATTTTTTCTTTATATTCCCGCTGTCTGTCTCCATTGCCTCGTCTTTATTACTTACCTAACTTTATGTCTTTTTGCTAATGGAGCCTCCCCCGCTCCCCGTGTGTTGTATAAACATCGAGAATCTTTGTAATAGCAACAGTAACGAGGGATTTCACTGTTTGAGCGATGTTTGCCCAGAAACTGAACATTGCAGCAGAAACATTAGCCAGTTTAAAATATCTATTTGAAGTTTCACTGCACTTTTCTTGACCATTAACCAAAGTCAGATCCGACAGTTCAAGTTTTTTTGCACTTAAATGACTTTCGGTCTTTAGATAGCAGTGAGATTGATGTAACCTTCATAATAAAAGCGGTGGCAAATTCCCTTAATGCTCCAGTATTCCCTTAAACGTCCTTCACATATTTTATTTTTTCATTAAAATTAGCGTCAGTATTGATAAATCTAGATTCTGCAAATATCACACAGGGATAATGAAAAAGTCAAATCAAACAAGGATCTAATATTAAAATCGATGAACGAACCGACAAACAGGTAGAGTCTGTGATGCAGGAGAGGAGATTTTTCTTTCTGGGTTGGATGTTCACGCTATGAATATTATTTCTGGGGCCCAACCTCCTTTGTCCTTGGCTGGAAACCCAGAGTGAATGGAAGGGAACACGGGGGGATAGCAATGACCTTAAAATGACGAAAATATAACAAAATGTGCTAATGAGGGAGCGAGGAGCTGCAGATATACAACCCCCCCCCCCCCCCCCCCCCCTTTCTGGACAAAAACGTGTCCATCTAGAAAAAGGGCTGTGACCAAATAAAACCATGCTGCAGTCAAAACATCTGTCACGAGGCATAATTGGGTTCATTAGACGTCTCACCCCGAGTTCCCAATTAGAGGCCTCAATAATTAATTGCACTTCAAATTAAATGTATTTTCTCATCAGCCTTTAATTAAATACGGCCCCCTCGTTTCTTGATTGGAAATTCCGATCTTCGGGTGAGGTTTCGGTCTCCAGCATGTTTACTTGTGGTGCATCGGGAGACGGTGTGAGTTTAGCAGGGATAATTACACCGGCTGATTAGGCACTATCGGGCGGATGGTGCTCGCTGGCGTTCGGCCAGGTCACGCGCCGCAAACAGCAGAGTCGTACTGTATCTCTTCTTCTTCCCTCGACAGCCAAACCCCCACGCTGCCAAGGAAACAAGCCAAACCAGCGCCCGGACACACCCATCGTCATCTTACTGGATTTATCACCATGAGAAGCAACCAGCTGATTCCTCTCATCTATTCCTTTTTCCCCCCGATTCCAAATGAAAGAATCTAAATGGCTCCGGTGACGAGAGGAAAAAAAGAATAATAATCAGGTTTTAGTTCGTTTGGCCTCAAGCAGAAACGATAGCTTTTTCCGCGATTGTTATGGCATAATACATATCTATAACAAATGTCCTCAATGAAGAATTCATTTATCTCCGCGATGAAGGCCACAGAAGGATCTGAGCTGTTCTTTCATTGACTTCATGCAAATGAACTGCGACACTCTAACCATCCCCTCAGTGGAGAAACTTTCTTTTTTCTGTGCCAGAGTGAATTCAACAGTGAAACCATTTATATGTTAAACAGGTACCCACCGCCAATCAGACCTATATTATATGGTGAAATATATTAAATAGACGCGTGTATCACCTCCTTATTTGAATTTGTAACAATGGGCCAGGGCGGAATTTGTATCTCTTGAACAAAAAAACAAAGGGGGAGGGGGGGGGGGGGGGACTGCTATCTTTATCACGTCGGCCCCCACGTCTTTGGAGCCGTCGGCCACTTGAAGCAACAGAGAGGAATGTTCCCTGTGACGTTCAGAGACGTTAAACCACTCAGACCTGGTTGACATTACCTTTTTCTCTTCACTCACTGTGCAACAGAAACCTCCCACGTGTCATCCCTCCTATTCTGGGCTCGTGCATGCATCCTCATCTCCACGCTTAGCACTGCTCATATCCCCCAATACCCAAAAAGAGATGTTCCAATAGAAATTTCCACCTCCTGATACCGATTCTGATACTTGGACTTTGAGTATCAGCCATATCAGTGCATTTAGCGAATATTAACTTGTATAATGTATTTTACAGCTGTATGCTGTACTGTTCGGAAGTGATGATTGTTGTCATTGTTGTCAGGCCCGGCTCAGGTTAAATCCTTTGAAATAGAACTTCTTCTGGTTCTACAGAAAGAAATAAAGCTAGGAACCGGCAAATTTACTTCCTTAAGTAGCGTGAAATGAAGTCTTGATACTCGTCACCATTTTACTCACAGGACTTTCCAGTGTGAAATATTACCTGATTGCTGACTAGCTCTGGTTTACACTACGCTACCAGAAATCACTTCTTCTTCACCGCTCTAAAAACAATACTTGCTAGTGGTAGTACAGCACAACTGCAGTTTTGATGCAGTGAAGCAGAAGTGATTTAATCTTTTTATGCGCAACGAATACACTTTAAAGACGCGACATCGGATCAGTACATTAGATTCGAGAACATGGCAAAGCCCGACCTGGTATTTTAAACAGTATAGGAAGCATTTCCGATGCTGGTGTCTGTATCGTAACATCTGCAGTTGCTATGTGACCTTAAATGCCCCCCCCGTAGGTCTTTGCACAGGCAGAGAGAGTAAACTCATATTGTCCCTGACCTTTCCATAATCCTCCATCTCTTCTCTATCTATCCAGACTGTAAACTATGAATCCCTTGTCTTTTCCTTCTATTGTTCCTGCTCTCACTGGTTCATTTACCAACAGACGTTCTCCCCCAGCCAGTTCAAATCATGGGAGCGCTGGTTTTAAACATCAGGATTTGGGAGGATTTTTTTGTGAAGAAATAGTAAAAAAGAAAAAGAAAACACTGCATTGCTAGCATGAGTCCAGAAAGAAAATCTATAGTCCAAGTGAGAACAGTTGGAGTTGTTTAACTATCTTGTACTTTAAAATTCCCTTTTTAAGTTTAGATTTTTTTTGGGGGGGATGTTTATCCACTTCTTTTTCGTGTCTCTAACTCGTAAATAAGAGATAAATAAGAGGCTGTGTTATCAGATATGAAGATCATCCCCTTGAGGACTAACATTAGTCAAAAGGATGTAACAGTATAATTCTCGTATCCCAGCTGGTCGTCTGCGCCCAGCTGAGACCTGGGTGCGCTGGTCTGGCATCCTCAAAATCAATAAGATGAATATTCTGCACGTGTCGTCTTCTCTAGCGTGATGGCCCATGTCTTTTTAATTCATTCCCTATCTGACCTATTCACACGAGCAAGAAACTGGATTACTCATCTCAGATTCAGTCGACCAAGTCTATGAATGATAATGCTATTTTTTTGCACGAGGAGGGCGACGAGTCAATCTGGCGAGAACCCGATTGTAACGACGCTCGTACAAAGAGCGGAGACGACTCGACGGCGGCGAAACGGCTGATGGAGGAAACACAATGGACTCAACCTGTGTCTGCGGCTAAGTGAGGGGTGGGGCTCGGGGGTGAATAGGTGGCCCTGTCCCCGGTGTGTATGAGCAAGGGAAGAGGTGACTCACCGATAAAGTAGGCCAACAGGAACAGCAGTGTTACTGAGATGAGGATGGCACTGAGAGCAGCGCACTTCCAGTTGCAGTGCTTGTAGGGCTTCTTCAGGCTGAAGGCGGGTCGGGAGAAGGTGTTGCGAGGCAGAGGGCGCGGGGGAGGCGAGTACACCGTGCTGGAGGTCAAAGGGTATCCTGGTGATGTTGTGCAATACATTGGTGAGGTTCCACCTGGTTTGAACAGGAAGTGCCTGGAGGGGGGGGGGAGAAAAAAAAACGATATTTTCTAAACAAAAACTCAACATTTCTACTTCTGCAGGATTTCTAATCATCGTGATGATGCAGGTTACAGTCTATCCCAGCGCAGTCCCATCCACTGGTAAGTAATTCTGCTTCCAAGCACTTTCACTACTGTTGCCATAGTCACGCTTCTGCTAGATTAGTAAGAATACTAGAGCATATTGGGCTTTGCTCAGTCGAAGCTGTGAATCAATATTAAATCCAATTTATAGGACTAGTGACCGCAGCTGGCTCTTGTTTATGTATTCACGCCAGCCTGGCGAGGAGTAATTCCCCGTGACTATGTGTCAGGACCGTCCAGAGGAGAGATACGGTGTGTATAAGGTTTGCGGCGCGAAGTTGAGCAGATTTATTTGCCCTTGAAGAACATGGCCGGCTACCTCTGAAAACATGTGTCGGGCTGCATGTCCAAGTGCATATGATCAGCCCATCAGAGAGTCGGTGGCGGCGGCGGCGCTGTTGTCACGGCCGTTCTCCTGACAAGTTTACAAGAAGCGCTCGGGCGACAGTGACATGGACGTGATGGAATGTCACATTACAATGTATGATGTGGAAAGTCACTGCGAGCATATTTTAAATATCAGGATATCCCTGTTCTAGCAGTCGGAGATAACACGGGCAACTGTGCTTCACAAAGCGGTCGTGTTTCACATTAATCAAAAGCTAAAGAGCCCGACAACCTCTTTTTTTTTTTTTTTTTAAGTTGTATTTAACAGGGATGGGACGAGAACGGCAAAAGATCGCACCGCTGCAGAAGATATGACATCGACGACATTTCAAAACAGTGGATGTTTGATGGGGGGGGGGGGAAACAAACAAAAACAGCACAGGCACATTTGTTTTCATGGCAAAGCAGAATCTGACATTGGTTGTGAGTCAGATAGCAAACATGCAACATACCCGTCGTTGTACGGGGCATCGTGGTGAGCTGATGCCAGAATGTCCATCTCAATGAGGTTGTCCTGTAAAGTCTCTAGGAATGTCTGCTTTGCTATGTTTCTACACACAGGTGGAAAGATGGAATATGAAGCTAGTTTGAGATGAACATGCAAGAAAACACAGAAATACATGTGTGTGCCGGGGGTGGAGCGCTGTCTTTCTGCCGGAGCGCACCTATGACGAATGATTGACATCCATTTGACAGGTTGCTTGGCAGGTCAAGGTCAGGTCAAGGCTTCAGCAAAGGCTACATCCACACACTACTACATTTTCATTTGAAAACACATGACGTCCACATCAAGTTTGGAAATGCTGCCGGTCTCATTTTAGTTTGAAGACGTCGAGGCTGCGTTTACAGTCTGGACGGACAGAAACAGAGACGTTTGGAAACGATGACAAAGACGACCAACTTTCTGATTGTGTCTTTTTAGGTCACGACGTAGTCTTCGCTGATTCGTCAGGCTCCTATCACATGACCCTCTTTCCAACCGGCATTAGCCTCGGCTACTAGCGTCGAGCACAACGTGGATGTAGCCTAAACTAGCTTCTAGCTAAAGATGTTTTTGTTCTATGTTGTCATCTTTACTGTAGTTACCAAGGTGGGAACAAATAATGTAATTCACCCTTCACACTCAAAGGCTACCGACAGCTGGCGGCAACAATTAAGGTGAAACGTTCTCTCGTAAGTGCACGAGTTGACGTTGTGAATCAATCAATACACCTCGGATGTCAACATGACAACTGACCTTCTCCATCTGTTTACAGTGGCTCTCCAAGTGCTTTTAAATATAGATATATATGAATTTTTAATCATCACTTCATCGTAATGCAAATATATACAATTTCGTCATTTTGGTGCGCGGCGGCAGCAAAGCACTGCACCCCCCCCCACCCCCCGCCCCACCCCCGAGTATGTGATCACCAAGCAACATCAACAACAATGAACAGATGGCGATCAAGACGGACAGTGTGTGTGTGTGGGCGGGAGGGGGGGGGTAAAGGAAACCAAGGCCCTTATGGAACTACTTCTACGAAAAAAGGTGTGAGACAGATAACATCTAGCTCTCTGGTTCCCCTCGTTTGGGCACTGCCATACCTGGTTTTGTAAGAGCCCTGCCCTTCTCTGCAAGCGTCCTGCTCTTCTCTGATAAACATTAGAGTATTCTGGCTCCTTTAAGGTCGTGATTGGAAGAAAACAATGCATCACTGAATTAGAACTTAAATAAAAAAAACTTTACGGTATCGCTCACTTATTTCAGACAAAACAGTTCTAATATATTTTCCCTTTGATTCTCGAATGCAAACGAACTGGCTTTTCACATCGGATGGTATCTGTGAGTGCAGGTGTTTCCTATTTAGAGGTGGCAAAACTAATTCTCCCATGATGCACTCCTCCCCTCGGAGAGCTCCGTTCCATAAGGAAACACTGAGGCAATGCAATGGAGAAATGAACCGTCCACATGCGATGGGCAGGCTGAACATGTTCCGTGTGACAAGAGAAAAGCCTTGTTGTTGTTGTTGTTGTTGTTTCGTTGTTGTTTCATCTCCGGGCCCATCGAGGCCCTCGCTCGTGAAGTCTGTTCACGGCCGCCCGGGCTCGTGTTCTCGGGAAGAATGCAACTCTTAATGAAGAGGAGAGAGAAAGAGAGAGACGCCTGGCAGAAAGTGTTGGGACTGGGAAAGGCCACAGCCAACTGCTGGCGTCTCTCCAGTGGCCGAGCGGGAGAAGACCCACCAGCACCGAATGGATCAGGGCCATTACATTCCATAAAAGTGACGAGAGAGGGGCCACTGCTGTACGATTAACTAAGTAAAAGTGACGTTTAATATTTCAGGGCCCGTGTGGGTATTACTAATGGTTTCAATTTCATTATTGGAACTTTGGTAGTTGATCCTTTTTTTTCAAGGCAATGGATCATACGAGGTTTAAAGCAGAGCTCCCTCCTGTTGCAGATCCACTCTCCTCACCAGCTGCTTTCCGCTCCACGGGGAATACCTGTGTCGGATTCACTCGGAGCTGGATGACGCACAATCATTCATTATAGCTCTAACTGTCCTTCTACCAGATGAAATTGATGCTCATTATCCCGTTGACTGAACCGTCCCACCAAAAAAAACTGTGGGAAGAGGAACAGTGAGTCCGTTCATGGCTGCTTGTTTACGCTGCCAACTTAAGAATCGGCTCGTCTGCTGCCAATCCCGGTTTGATTTACGACAAAGAGTTTAATACACCTCGTTTTAATAGGGTTGAATACACTGAGGACTGAGGGTTGTGCGATATGATGAGATCTATTGTGTGAAGAAGGAAAAATGTAATTTCAATATTGTCGTTGTGCCCTAAATCCCTCTTTGTGTGAATATTTAGTTAATCATTTTGACAATACTTAGTGTTTTCCATACTATATTCATATTAAGTTTTACTTCATTGCTGCCCATCTTGATATTATATCTCCATGGTCCTGGATACATAATATAAATAGAATATATCAACAGAAAAAAAACGTAACAAATATAAAAATCATTTAACATGACATCTCAGTGAGTAGTTGTCATGGTAATATAACTCTTTTCCGTCCTTTTTCTGGGGCTCAGCAGACGGAATAAACTGTGTAAATCAGAGCAGGCGACGGGGAAAAATATAACACGCGACATCGAGTTTAAAGAAATGCACCTCCGACATCGTCACGGTCCGAGACACCCGAGTGTGAGCTGACCAGCAACACTACCGTCAGACTGAGTGCTTGGCTAAGAGCCACGTTTGGGCTGCTCGTGGATATCCATCATTCAGCGACAGTGAATTGACTGAGGTATTCCCAACACCATGTATGTGCAGAAACCGCTCGTCGGTGGTCAGAGCCGTGCCCTCTCTGCTCCGAGAGAGTGTGTCTGCAACAGCAGGCTCAACAGTCCCTGCTTTATCTGCCTTTGTTCATCTCAAATACAATATACTTACTTTTTGGAACAAATATAAGAGGAAAACAATATTTAAAGCTGTTAAAACCGCCTGTATGTGGGCTGTAATGAGCGTTGGATCGCAAAGGGAGCTGTAGAAAAGAAAGACAATTCCTTAGGACGGCTGCTGCGCTTTAAAAAAGTTTGGTAAACACGTATAAATAATCTAAATAATGATATCTTTATAGTAAGTTCCATCAAAGACGGGGTTTTTTTTACGGTCTTTTTATTCAAATTTGCTCAGCAGGCAACCTGTTCACGCTGAGGAGTCGGGTTTTGTTTGGGGAGTTTTTCCTCCTGCAAGCAGCGCAACGGGATCATCAGGAGGGTTGGGATGATTCCGCCTCGCTATTCCTGATTTCATGGCACCTCGCAGTTAGACCAGCCGAAGAAATACCAACACATATTCCCTTTGTTACAATAACACTCGACAGATCTACTTCACACGAGGGCCTCCTATTGAGAACTGTGCTGGAGCGCTGAATACTGATTAATACGAAATAAATAAAACTCTAAGTCGACGTGCAGGAGCTCGGAAAAGTAACTTTCCAACAACTGTTTCATTTTGAACGTGATTCAAATGACTCTGTTTAAAAATTGAATGCTGACATTAGACCAAAGACCCAAAAGCAGCACTTTTCTCTTGTTTGCCACAAAATCATGTTCATCACAAACGTCGGCCTTTGCCCCTTGCAGGGTATTTCCCATTCTATTGCTTTGCTCCTTGTTAGCACAGTGGTAATTCAACATGGAGCAGACGGCATGAACACGCTGCGTTCAACGGCACCGGGTCAAGCTCACAGTCTTACAGATGCCACTACACGCCACCAGGAGACGAGCGTCACGGTACCTTGTTTCCAGGGGGATGTTGCTGTTGAGCAGCCAGTTGTCCGGCACGCTGCCGGGGTCTTGACCACTGGCCGGACCCTCGGCAGGAACGGAGCCGTCTGTGGGCGCGGGGCTCGGGTTGCTCCGAGGCGTGTAGTTGCCCCTGTTCAAGGAGTTAACGGAGGCCGCATGGTGCTGATGGTTGGGCGAGTGGGAGTGGGAGAGCGGGAGAGGAGGCGTCCGTAGCCGAGAGTGGTTCTGAAAGGCTCCGTCTGAGAGGAAGAGAGGAAGACAATGAAAAAACACGTTGCAGAAAATAAACACAACTCAGTTCACCAATGTTTTCCAGGCACTTTTGAATCTTTGGTTTCCTTCGGAGGCCCCAGCACACCGGGGGGGGGGCTCTGGATGTTGCATGCGTGTGTCTGTGTGTGCAAGCAGGATTATTTACAAGTGCCTCCTGGTGTTTCTTTAACTCCCAGCGCATCAACTCTGGGACTGATAAATGATTAGTTGTGGTTTCACCGGCAGCACATTAATTCCCGCCTAAAGACTCTTTCGACTTGAGAGCCACAAATCCCTTTTGAAAAACAACAAGTCCTTCCTCCGCTTGTTATTTCTCCAAACTGGTCTCTATCGGAGTGCGGCCTCTGCCTCCCACAGAGACCTTTGAAAGTTTACTCAGACGAGATAGCGGCCCCTGTGTAAACAGACGAGCTGGCTTCTTCTGGAAACTGACCAGTTCTTTACAGGTTTTTTTGGGGGGGCCTTTATTCAGCCAGGGGAGGGAATTTGAGTCCTTGAAGTCTTTTTATAGAAACAGTCGAGCTGCTCACAGACATTAGGGCCCGCAGACTTTCTATTTTCTCGTGTCCCAACCCGACCTGAGCCCGAAGTTGTTTCCTATTACAGGCACGTGTAGCTTGAGTAAATCTGGTAGATAGCCGACTCAACGTGGCCGAGCCCAACCCCAGAAATATATTTTTTTAAATTTGTCTGAATTTGTCTCTTTGGGACACAACAGGCTCAAGTCAGGTTTCCTCTATCCTCTATCAGACATGCACTGAAGTCCGGACAGTTTCCTAAACATTTCCATGAGGTGCTGTATGTGAGAATGTCCGAGTCAGTTGCTCTTGATTTGCTCAGGAACGTTTCCAGCAAGGCCCCTACAGTAAAATGTGTGTGTAGAACACAGCAGGAGAATGTCACAGTGAGCGAGCGGGCGTGTTGATGATGTGACGGAAAACAGAAGAATACAAATAAGTCAAGTAGGTAAGTCATGTTGTACCCAGGCTCCGCCCATCACCTGAGCGTTCTGGGCATTTTCTACAGTCCGTGTCTGGTAACAGCTTCTGTTTCATTCTGCGCTGAACAAAATCTTTCTTAAACTCTAAGCAAAATCTAAGATTTAAAACAAATATGTAACAACTATTTGCTAAAAAATCTGCCGCGTGTCACTTTCACATTTGCAGTGTTCAGCCTCAGAAACAGCGATTCCATCTCGTGTCGTTTTATCAGCACAAACTTACTCTTTTTATGTCTTTTACAAGCTCCGTTGTCACTTTTCACCGGAGGATTTAAAACTATTAGATATGAAGTGCAGGAGAACAGATTGTACCCAGAGGTCCTATATGCACTATCTGATACTCCCTGCACTTCACAGGAGAGAAGACCAATGTCCTTGTGCACTCTGTATCCATTTATTTCCACATCTGCTAAGCCATTCATCAATCAATGAACTCGGCTTTACACCGAGTTGAAAGAGTGGCTTTTCTTTAGAGCGGCGAGCCTCCCTTTATTTCACAGATATCCACAACACTAAATTGCCAATTTACAGCCAGAAAGAGTGGAATACAGACACACACACAGAGAGAAGGCTCACTTTGTATAAGCGGCTCCTTTGTTAAAGCAACACCTACTCGTGCCGGTGAAGAAGCTAAGAGTCAGTTCAGGGGGTCAGGAGCATGAAGCTGCCTTATCTACATGTGCCAATCAGGGGAAATGAATACAACTGCTGGAGGCGGAGAGCCGGCTTTGCGGGGAACAAAGTGGCACTAAGTTTCAGCGCTCGAGGCATTTTGGGGGGGAAATGGAAATTGAGCCCGTCGTGTTTACAGGTAACGAGCTAACGAGCGACTCAGCAAAGAGAAACAAGACAGAAGAAATGTGCCGTGTTGCAGTTAATCCTCGTTCAGCCTCTCGCTGTAGAACCTCTCGACAGACACGCGCTTCACAAACAAACCAGGGTTTCAACTAACTCTGCATTTCATTCGAGAGTTCGGATTCTCACCTTCAGACTGGATTTCTGAATCTGGTTCACAAACTTTTACAGGATGGACCAGTGGATTGTTTTATTTCTTTTACATTTTGGAGCGAGCGCTGTATTCAGGCACTGACAGATGGTTCCATACCGAGCACAATGCTGCCCTCGTAATTAGCTGAGACACAGAACGAGGGAGCGAGAGGGAGGGAGAGAGAGAGAGAGAGAGAGGTATGCCTCCGTCCTGTTGAACAATAGACCGCTGTACGGTAAAACCACACAGTTGTTGATGACCCTCCCTCCTGCTCGGTAATGTACCTGATCCCTAAAGCCATTAATAAGGTTATGCTAATTTGATTCGCGGGCCAGTACAGTCATATTCGGAGAAACACATCACAGGGACAAATGCCTCACTGGTAAACTGGAATTCATTCAGTGTCTGGTAAACAGAGACTTTACCTC
The DNA here is from genome assembly GCA_006182925.3 of Reinhardtius hippoglossoides. Classification (NCBI taxonomy): domain Eukaryota; kingdom Metazoa; phylum Chordata; class Actinopteri; order Pleuronectiformes; family Pleuronectidae; genus Reinhardtius; species Reinhardtius hippoglossoides. The sequence continues at coordinate 3,892,353 of CM031673.1, forward strand.
CTAGGATGATCCAGCCAATGAGAGGCAATAAGTAAGTCAGATTTTAGTTGCACTATGACCTCAATAATTACCACAGAAACGAATGAATATATATCATATATATATGTATATGTGCCATAAACTTAACACAAAGGAATCGTTAATGCAGGTCCACTAAGTGCAGACTTCACACTGTCTGGTGCAGCTGTTGTTTTGTGTATTTCTTGCATTGAACAGTATTATAACTTCAATTTAACGTGAAAAGTTTTTTTTCATGACCAGGAGAATAACTGAGAACATCTCACCAACTTCTGTGCAATAAAAATAAATTCTAAAGAAATGAGAGAGATCTTAATTGTGAGGAAACACACGCATTAAGACTCTAAAGTAAAAAAAGTAAACAGAGATGAACAGTAAAAGCTTAAAGATATATTTAAAATAAAAACATAAAATCACTTATATATAATATTTAACAATAATAATCATGAATTTAAAATATATCTATATACACATGTATACATATAGAAATGTTTATTTAAATAAAAAATGGTTATTTTAACATGTATGTTAAGTGCTATGACGGTTTACTCAACTGAAACACAACAGCCATAAATATTTGATGACAATGCAAAATGTTTAAATTCAAAAGTTTCCTGGTGAAGACAAAACCTGCATTAAGTTAATTTACAATATTTGTAAGTAAGAAGTTTGTTTAACTATGTTTTACATGTAGTTTCCTCCAGATGCTTTAACAGTCTGCTAAACCAGTCGACTTCACTCGCCAAATCATTTGCATATATAACCCATTACCATTATAATACATGGTAGGAACATGTTCTACAGAGAAGGAGCCAGATAAGCTCTGAATCATCATTTAAATACATTAACCGACTGTATGTTGCTTGTCCTTGTCCAACCAATAACCCGTCACCAGCCACATCAGTACTCGTGGTTTACGTTTTTTTTGTTGAGATAAACAGAAAGATGAGAAACACGACTGCTTATGAGACAAAGCGCGCGGCGGCACGACCCCCACAGATGGGCTGACTCAGCAACAATTTTTCACCAGCATTCAAAGGACAGAAGGGAAAATAAATGGTTTTCTATTGACCTGCTTCGCAAACAACGAAGCGGCCGGAAGAAGGAGATTAATTTGTTATCGGAGAGACAGAGAAGGAGGCTTCGCCACAATGGCCGAACTCTCACATGGCTTTCAGAGCAGAGGCCGGAAGAATATCCATTCAGTCTGGGAATGTGCTTTTTCATTTTTCTTTCCCAACAGATGCCTGCACCGGTGGAGACCTCCTGATGCTATTCCAGACAAGTAATTAAGGCAAATCCACTTCATTAGCCGCCACCTCACCCCCAAACCCCCCCCAACCCGGAGGGATAACAGGAATGTCTGACTAATGGTAAGATGTTATTATTTCAAAGTGGTGAGGTATCAAGTAGCTTCATTATGAAATTAAATCTGGTAACTTTCCAGAGTGTTCATTACAAATAACAACACAGCTCACACAGATAGCAGCGGGGGTATTTTTAACCATATTGCACTGATACAAACTAAGTAATTGATTTTTATTTTTTTACTTTGGCTGAGGATTTGTTTTTCTGTGATTTTGTGTTTTCTGATAATGTCGCTATTTACTCATGAACCACTAAAGACTGTGAATTGCTTGTTTCGGTGCTGATCCAGACACACAACTAGAATCAGCACTGATTCCCTGCAGGGCTCAACAGTCCTCTCATTGAAAACTGCACCAAATCCCACAAACTCATAAATATCAGTCCCCTGAATATGTCTGATTCACGTCATCAAGATCAAGATCTGCATTGTTCCCTGGGAAATCGTGGAAATGTGGAAAAAGCTCTTCCTTGGCCCATGTCAGCAGATTCTGCTTTCTGAATTCTTTCTGTTTCTAAAAGTTTCATGTTGAATTTATCTATTTAATACATGAAATACATACATTACACCCAGACTGAAGAGTGCATTGTTGGTAATCCTCCATTAAATCACAGCCAAAGGTGATTCAAATAAACAAATCCCACGTGCTAAATAATTCAAAATGCCATAAATATTCTAATTAATCTGATTCACCTCAGGGGACGGCCATACTCCTCTTATTGGCAAAATGTGCTTAGTACATCAGGTTGGCTAATAGCCAGTAGCCTGCAGCTGAAATGCTGCGGCGCAGTGAAAGCTAAAGTATGTTAAAGCTTTTATTATGAGAATAACTTAGTGAATTCGCTGAGTTACAAAACCCCCAAACTATGCTTTTTCTCGAGAGGTGAGTTAGTGGGGGGGGGGGCGGGGGCGGCGGGGGGGGGGGAAGTGGAACTACATAAAATCACACTCTAAAATTGACTTGTCAGTAATGATGGCGCTCTGCAGCTGAGGAGCAGATCTCACCCTCCAACGTCGGCAGCGTGTGTATACAGTACGTCCCGCATGGCCAGGAGTCGGCGACAGTAGTCATGGAAACAGTTTCAATATACTGTAACTGCAGCAGTTAGATGTGTGTGTGTGTGTGTGTACGAGATCGGCCCGTCTCTTCACTGGATCCACGTCTCCTCGTGCATCGAGCAACCAGATGGTGGCACTTGTAATTATGCAGCACTGTCTTTTTTTAACAGTAACGACGATTAGCGGCGTGCAGGGGGACGTGCGTGTGCTGCTCAGATAATGCTCAGACAGGAAATAATCAAACTTGGCCCCGCTGGAATAGTTCTCCACCTCGAATGGTCAAATTTTGAACTGAATTTAATTTGTTTTAACTTCGAACACTCGACAAATATCAAGTGGTGCAATTTGTTTGGCCGCACGCATATCGAGGAACACTTGCTTCCGAGCTAATCCGCCTCTCTCCGTGCGGTATCCAGGGAGAAGGTCTATTTCTGAACAAGGACGGAGGATCAAAAATCACAGAGCGCCGATGGTCACACCTGACGAAATGAGGTGATATGACATGCCCCGGACACCCGATCAAAGCAATGAGGTGTGAGCCATTCGATGCCGAATTAATCAAAAGCCATCCAGCACCCCGGATAAATCATTAAATCTTGCTTACTGCTGTAGCGCCTATGGCTAATCATAGGAGCACAATTTCCAGTTGAGCAGCTTTTGTCTATAAAAGTACAAATAGCATTTGTCATGAGGGCAGTGGAGCTGCTCTCTCTCTCCGCCGGCCTCAACGTTCCCTCTGCACCGTTAGAGGAGTCTGACGGGGGAAGAGCCGCGAGGGAATAGCAGCATGTTTCTCTCCTGGACTCATTTGAGAGGTAACAGGCACCAACGAACAACACAAGGTGGGCTTAACCAGCAGCTCTCCACTGGTTCTCGCTAGGAAAACAAAGGGGGGGGAAAAGGACCTTGTGTAATTTGAATTTGAGTTCACCTTCATTAGCACCTGCAGGAGGTGGAGGGGGGGAAATGTCCCCGGTTTTCCCAGAGGACACCAAATGAGGCATGAAACAAAACAAAATAAAGAATTCGTTTCATGCTGTTTATTCTATGTGCGTGTTGGGTAAAATAGTAATATGAGTCCTTGCAAAAAAAGTAAATTCAAACAAAAGAAACTATTTAAAGAAACAAAACTCTCCCAATCAATTTGCTTTATTTCCAGCTAAGGTCCAGCGCAGTTTGCAACCTAATCCATTAGAGGTCCCGGCATCTGCCTCCCTCCACCTTTTGTGAGATCAAATGGATTTTCTGTCAATTTCTTTGAGCCGCCTTTGCAAGAACAAGACAAGTGGTTACGTATGCTCTGCTGTGTGTGTGCGTGTCACTCCGCTGCATATCCATCAAGGGGTTGAAGATTTTGTTAGAGGGCACAGATGGTCGGCAATTATCATGGAATGAAAGTAATGCATCTCAATTTATGTCAATGAAAAGAAGATATGTAGGTATGCAAAATGCATTATCCGGGGTCTGTGTGCGCTGACGAGCAGCCAGTCGGATAGAACCGGACAAATTGTCTGTTGGCTTCGCTTTATTGATAACTCGACAGCATCAAGGGGGAAAACAGATCCCTTTTGATATGTCAAGTCAGAAGTGAACCCGCACATATTGAGGAGAAACAGGGACGTGCCACTGCCAGTGCCATGTGCTACTCATTAAATTATTATTTAGCCTCAGATAGCTTCATCCCTCATGGTGTCTGTGGCTAAATTACTTTCTGGTGTGACCTCTTTTAACCAGATTTCCCCCCGTCCTTGCCGACACAGGGGGAAGATTAAGCAGTTCCAAATGAAGACTTATTTGAAATTCACGCAGGGGCCGCCGAGTCCCCGAGCCTCACACCCGGGCCCGGCTCAGGATTCCTGCTTGGTCAGCCGCGAGGTCGTGGTGCGTTCGGCTCTTTCAACACTGGCCCGACCCCATGCTGTTTTTTGCATTAAGAGATGCTAATGCTAGGAGGTTGCAGGGGCTCAGATCTTTGGGCTCAGCGTGGCAGCGGGCTCCCACTGGCAGCCTCCCCGGGAAGAAGCCCCTCGGAGAAAGCCGAGGGCCACGGTGAAACACATGCTTCACAAAAGGACTGCAGGCCTCAGCGAGCAGCCTCGTCGGGGCTTACAGAAACCCCCGGCTCAGAGTTCCTCCAAAGGGGAAAAACGGGACCCCCACCCACCCACCCAACCACGAAAACCACCTCGAAAGAAAATAAACACTGCAACCTCGGAGGCTGCTAATGTGAATAACGACATGCTGCTGAAAGCGTTTACTTATTCCAAATCCAGCAGAACATTTTAAGTCCTGTGTGTGGGCTCAAAGATGACCTTGAGCAAATGTAATCTGCAGTGATAGAAAGCCACCTGTTTTCCACTGCAACAGATACACACCGGGCGAGCCAATTATTTCCTGGCATACATTTTATCCTCCGCGATTGTTTACCCGACAACAACACAAAAGTAAACAGTTCTCGCAGCGTGTCAACTCCGGAATTTGAATATTCCTTAAGGAACTGACCCGTGTGTCAAAAAAGATCTGATTTGGTATTCCAGTCATCTTTTACCACGGTGGCTTTTAAATTACTTTATTTTTTTTCCCGCTCGTGTAATTCCAACTGAAAACCTGACGTGCATACTTAATTCAAGATCACATTACAGTTGGCCCCCCACGCAGGCGGTTTTCATTTCCCGCAACGGGGAATTCCAACATCTGCATCAAACAGAAAATTACTTTTTTTTTTACATATATTTGTGTTGAGTGGTTTAATCTTCATAACCCCTGGTCTGCGCCAGATGTGCACCACAACCCATGTTGCTCACACCGGTTCTGTCACATTCAGAACAGAGTCACGACAAGTTACATCATTCCCTGAAATGGTGGAAACCAGCCTGGGTTGATGGAGTTCTTCAGTTCTATCAATTATTTGTCACAAAAGCTTTTTTTCGGAAGTCTGGAGGTAAATCTAAGAGAGTGGTGAGATATCACTCTCTGCTTAGTGACAGTCTACGCACGTGTCTGAGGAGGATACAGAACAATATCCAACTTAAATTAGGATCATGAAGAAATATCCACGATCCACTCTCGGATCCGCATCAAAAATCTAATGTGGGTCATTTGTATAAGATATCACAATCTATCAAAGAATTCCAGAACTCTCTTTGTCTCTCTGTGGCTCACATATCTCAAGAACCGTCCATCTTATCGGCTTAACTCTTGGAGTGTTTATCGTTAAGGGCCCGAGGAGATGCAGCTTTGGACACAGCCGGTACGAGGGGCTCTCCCGGTTCTGGGTTCTGCGTACGGAGTCAAGCAGCTCTGAACTCTGGGCAAACAGCTGAACAGCTCTTTGAGCCGCAGCGTGGCGCAGCTCCAGGGTTCTGTGGACTGAGTCCCGCAGCCGCTCCTCAATTACTACAGGTCACTTTTTTTTTACAGATTTCTAAAGAAAACTGCAACCAGCGTCACCACAGGCAAAGTTACCAGCGTATTCCTAATAGGCAGGTTGAGGACGGGCACTGGGCTGGTTTCACTTAATTCGAATGGCTGCTTTGAAAGGACATGAATTGAGTTGGCCCCCATGAGCGAGAAAAACTTCAACCAAAAAAATGAAAAATATGCGCGTGTTTGTTCAAAATCTGCTTGTGAAGATTGTTAAGTATTTGAACGTGATGTGGAAACGCATGAGCATGAGTTTACGTCCCTCATTAGAAGTTATTTTCTTTTCCCTCACTTATATATCATGAAACTAAACAATGAGTGATGCCAAAGAAAAGCTCATTTTGGATAATTTACCATTTATTTCATATAAAACACCAGATGGGGTGAAACGTCCTCGATGTGGAGGAGAGCATCGATTTATTTCGAGTGCGCTGCACCGGTTGGACATTTTTTTGGAGATATGAAAGTGAGAGAAAGTCTTTTGCAACGTCTCTCACGAGCCGCACGGGAACTCGCCGTACTTTGCAAATTTTGCCAGGAGTCTCACAGAGGCCCGAGGACGAGTGAGCAAGCAACCAGAGCCGAGGAGGAATTCCTCCTCAGTCCTCTCCTGTGCCCCTCGCCGACAGCCCGAGGCCGACCGAAACCGCCGCACCTATGCAAATCAGAGTCATTGTTATGAGACAAATCTGCCGCGGTAAAGGCCAGTCCCCCCCCCCCCATGTCCCCCGCCCATGTCCCCCGCCCATGTCCCCCGCCCATGTCCCCTTCAGTCATGTCACCGCTGGGTGACCGGCTTGTTGCTGCTGTGGAATTAGGTGAGGGAGGGGGGGGGGAGAGATTTGTGACAGGATTAATAACTCATTCTCTGGGTTTTTCTGAGCTTTGGGGCAGTTGGGGGGGCGGGGGGGGGGGGGAGACTTTGGAGTTTGATATAATTCAACCCTTTGGGTAGTTAAGCTTTAATCAATTATTTACATGCTTTTATTTTGTTTGGGAAGTGGGTAGAAAGAGATTTCTAATATATTAATATAACAAAAAAATGTGATATAAGAGCTGTACATAGTTAGTTTGAGTGACAGCGTTTTATGTATCTTCATGTTGCCGGATCATAAACCAGAGAGTACAACCTGCCGCACTTCTAATCTGACGTCACCTCGAGGAAAGACTTGAAATCGCCGTGTTGTCCGTGCATCGTCCAAACGTCACGCACGTCACTGTCCGTGGCGTAATTAACAAAGCACATCGAGTTAGTGAGCGTGAAGGCCCACTCGGTAATAAATCCACTCAAGCCTATAGCGACACACGAGTAATATTACATCAGAGCTACAACACGCTTACACAGTCCCAGCCCCGCAGACCACCCAAGCTGTGTTATCTGAAGCACGCGATTCATTAGTGTCCCAGAGTGACACGTCAAATAAAATGTTCCCAATAAATAAATCAGACGAGTTAACAGCTGGAGCCGAGTGTCACATACGTTCACTGCTTCTTGGCGAATCTACTGTTTCAGTGCTGAATGCCGTGTTTTCAGTCTGAGTGCAAAATGCTGCTGTGTCAGTCTGAATGAATGTGAGGCCGAGGATATCCCAGAGGAATGAATATTGTAAATTAATGAGAAAACTTACATATGGATTGTTCAAATCTCATAAAACTGTTTAATCTAAAGACAAACCGCCGGGGCTGACACTGATTTAAGTTTAACTTCAGGTCCTTTCAGTGCTGAACAGCAGGATGAAGCCGGGACGGCACTGGAAGCAGCTCTCCTGATTTCTTTGCTTCCTCTCTGAGTTGCAGGGGGGATGCGTCCGGGCTGGTTACTCCCACCAGCGTGTGCAGAAACTGAAGAGAAATATCTGTGACAAACATCTCCCGCTGAACCAAAAATGGTCCACCTCTTCGACTGCGGCTCTGAACTTTGCAGAGCTTGCTTCAGAGAGTTCTGTGCGTTTCCCGAAGCTAAATATTGACTCGGAGTTTCAACCTCTCTCTCTCTCTCTCTCTCTCTCTCTCTCATGGTGCTCGGGAGGAGAAGGAAAACAAAAAGGGACATTTTCTTGCCCGTAGCCATCTGCATGACCTATAACACAACATGTCCGGGAACAGGGGAAGGCTAACCTCTAGAAAAGCAACAGTAGTTTGAAAACCAACTCACCATCAGCAGTCGCAGTGGCAGGAGCATACAGGTTCCCTGAGCCAGTTTTAACTAAGAATGAATTGGGGCCAAACTCATCCTCAGAGTCAGAGTCCTGGGCTGGCTGAGCCGCACAGTTACCTAGCAACCCTCCCTTGCACTCATTGGCTGCAATGGAAGGGGGAGGGTATGGGAGCTGCTCAACAGGGGAGGAGGAGGCGGATGAACAATGCAGCGGAGGACCTGTAGACCACAAACAGAGACAACACATGGGGGGGGAAAATGAAACACACCCAAACACAGGCAACATCACATAAGAGCAAAAACACACAAACGCACACACACGCCGCACACACAAACATGCAAGAGTTAATTCTGACACATCTGCCTTTGTCTCCGCCACCTCGCCCCAGCTGGGAGAACAATACACACAAGTGAAAAGACTGTGAGATAGAATGAGAAAAAGGTAAATGTCTGCCGCCGGTTTGGAGAAAGAAAAACAACAAAACAGCCTTTTTAGGAAGTTAAATGCAAATATAAAGAACAATAAAGAAGCTGATTGGTTAGTGCATGCAAACATCACAGCAAAACCACATAAGCATTCATAAAAAAAAAAAAAAAAACTTTGACCTCAGTTTTAAATATGTTCTGATAAACTACGCTTTCTCCAAATGACGCTGGCAGATTCAAACGTGTGTGTTTACAGCAGCCGTGCGAATATGTTCCTGAAATGAGGCGGAGTCGTTAAAACCATCTCCTGTGGAAACACATACACAAAAAAATAAAATGCTGCCAGCCAAGAAATGAATCCGCCCTGAAACTATCCTTCCTCCTGCTTCTGTGTCCATCTCAGCTTTCCTGCCTGTCAGTCGCATAAAGCACCGCAGTCATCAGACCGGACACTCACCTTAACAGCACAGTATGAATAATTTACAGGTGTGATTATTTATAGCCTCTCGTTATATACCGATGTGCGACCCCAATTCTTACACATCACGCAGTTTCTCTATTTTTTCCCCCTCCCAGGCTTATTGACTCCGATCCCCGCGCTGTCATGGAATGTTAAATCTCCACAGAGCTCCTATTAATGTATGATTAACTTTTGATTTCGGCGCTGTGCCGAACAAAGCCATCGGTTTAGTAGTGCTCTCCCCGTCTTCCCATCAGTCCGCTGGCCTCGACGCCGGAATTCCTGCTGACTGGACTTGTCATCCATCAGCAGAGAAGATACATTTCTCCTCGTTCTCTGTAATGATCCCTGAAGAGCGTTAAAATACGACTCACTGACTCGCATCTAATTAGGAAACAATTAGCGATATATTAACATATCAGCCGCAGCCCCTACACAAGCAGCAAAACGTCCCCTGCCCCGGAGAGTCACAGTTTGTGCTTTCCATGTACTCCACGACACACACTTCATTTCTCCCTCTCAACCCTCTGATGCTGATGCAGTAATGGGTGCAGAGGCGCAGTCGCCATGCTGCGGGTTAATGACTGTGACACTGCTGTGCTCGAGTATACAGCGACACACGAGCGGGGGAGAGGAGCTGCCGGGAAACAGCATCATTACAGTCATTCCCAGAATCCCTCAGATACACATCTGAGACCTTCGCGTTTAACGTGCGTCAAAACAACAACACCCTTGCTGCCGCACCAAGTGGCGCCCGATGAGCTGGTGTACGGTATATATCTGCCGCTTTGAAAGATCAAGAGCGAAAAAATGTCAACATGGAAAAGAAAAAGACAAAAAAACACCCCGAGCTCCGCCAGGTCCTCGGCAGAATATTACAGCTTTTTACCTTCGAGCGAGAGTTGATCAATGAGACAAGAGGAGATTAAAGTCTGCTAAAAATGGTCAAAGTCATAACCTAAATGAGGTCAAGGTAGTCACGCTCGGCGGACGATATTCTCTTTTCGCACAAAGGGTTTGACTGTCTCGCTGTGTTTAATTAACACAGGCGGTTCATGCGTGAGCCGCTCGCGCCGACCGGGCGGGGGAGACGCCGCCACTTGAGACGGCCGGAGAAGTTTCCGTGGGAGTTGATTGACTTTCGCCTTCGCCTCGAGATGCGGCGGCGGCTGCAGAGAGGGAACCTTTACTGGAAAGCCCCCGGCTTTAGTTCCCTGACAGCTGCGGGAGGCAGCAGTGACTTTGGCCCCCGACTGCAAACATTGACCACCACTCGCTGCATTATAGGTGTTAATCAGCTCGTTAGTAATCCAATTAAAATCCCAGACGAACAAATTGGGTGGCTGTGATCTGCAGGTGATGATTACTGGTAATGATATTGGAGCATTTAGAGCAACACCCGCTCCCGCAGGACACAACGCCACATACATGTCCGGGAATATGAAGGATGTTGCATCATGACGGTGTAATTATTTAATTCTATCAGTATATAATCGTGAAATCTAACACTCTGATCATATTAAAGTAGATTCACTTTGATGAGATTCATTAAAAGCTGTTTTTTAATATTATATTTCAACTGTCTACATTGTGAGACTTAACAAAAGTGGTTCACGCAAAAAACAATAATTCAAAAAGAAGTCAACTTTATATCAAAGCTCCGGTTCAAAGAATGACATTTATTTCCAAAGGGAACACAACAACAGTATGTGGTGCCAGTAAGAGAAGCCGAGCGGCAGCGGAACGTGAATGTGGGCGGACGGCTGTGCGTCAATATTTTTTTATTTCCCACAAAACCTACAACTTACAATGAAGACGAAAGAACAGAGTAACTGTGTTGTACTCGGAGACTGTGAGAGGACACTGTGCAGTCGTGCAGAGACGGAGAAGATCTGCTTGCAGGGATGTTTCTCCTGTAGATTAAACTACAAATTTATTTTTTCCTGGAAATCACTTCTTCTTCTTTGCTGTCCACAACTGCTGAGCTGCCACTGGCAAGTACAGTTCTCAGAGCGGCTGAGAAGATATTATTGCGATGTAGCCTTAGCCTGAGCTACGTTAAATATCAGCCATTTCATCCCGGAGAGTCCCACGATAGATTATTAGCAACCGCGTAAAGCATTTGTTTTGTTTTTTTCCAGTTACGACCCTCAAACTAGATAATTGAAGAAGTTCTGCATTTGTTTTTCAAGGGCCAAACAACGATAGCAACCATCACTTCCACACCCAGCTGTTAAAATATATAAGCTTTGTTTTTAAATGCACTGGCATGGGATCGGTTCTCGTTATCGGGGGCCGATACTCAGGAAGTCGTGTGATCAGAATCTGTGTCAGGGAAGAGAAAAATGAGATCCCCCACATCTGATTGAAAGCTTTCCCAGCAAGCGTCTGATACAAGTGTAGATATTTAAGGGAAAGCTACCTCTGCGGCTTAAGAAATCCATACGGGTTCACAAAATCTCTAAAAGCTGAGGTTATATAAACGGTGATATCATCCAGCACGAGGCTGAGGCTGTGTCACCGTCGCTTCCCAAACCGCCGAGAATCAGTTTCTGGGAAAAAGGCCACATAAATCGTTAAAAAGGCCATTTTGGAAAATGTGAATTATTGACAAACTATCAGCTAATAGAAGCATCAATATAAAAAATATGTTTCTGCCTTCAACACAATCTCACTGCAATTTCTTTTATCAACAGCATGACTTACAGCTGCTTGAGATACAGTATCTCCCATCTGTCCCATCACTTTGATACCACACACCTTCATAGCAACACAAGGGCAGCGACTATCAGCTATTTCTACTACACGTTATTCTGCTGTTTAATTAATAACTTGATCATTTGCTCCAGTAAAAGCGTTGCATATTTTGTCTGACGCTCTCAAACCCCAAAACACATCGAATTTACAATCAGCGAAAAGCTAATTCTCACATTTAAAAGACCGGCACTAACGTTATTAGCGACGCCGACAATAAATTGCGCTTTCAAAATTGCTTTGTAATTCATTTTTACGTCAATCAGCCAATCAATTAATCAACTAATTGCTCGGCACTAAAAACCAATAAACAATTACAAACTTCATAAGGATTTGTGGATACACTTTGTGCTCCAAAAGGACATTTTAAAAACCTCTGTATATTATGTTAATGGTTTAATCTGTGTATGCAAGTGTGTTGTGTGTGTGTGTGTGTGTGTGTGTGTGTGTGTGTGTGTGTGTGTGTGTGTGTGTGTGATGAGTGATGAAAACTCCAGCCACACCCACGGTCACTGCAAACATTAATGTGGGGACCGGGATGCAGAATCATGCGCTGGAAACCACGTGCATGAGACCGAGGCAGAATCAGTCATTACTGCCGCGTGAAAATATACATTTAATTCATTTGCGTTTAAGTTATTTTTCGAGGAAAATAAACTCAGCTCGAGGATGCTATCACGAGAGAAGAAGATCGAGTGAGAAGAGACAATATCTCTCAGCTTCGGAGTCCTTATTTCTAATCCTCTCTCTCTAAACCGGGCTAATCGTTCTCATTCCGCCTCTAACCGCCGTGAATTCCGAGGCTATACGTTGAAACTCGGATCTGGATCAGAGGAGATGAAAGCCTGTCGCTCTTCAATTCGTCGTAAACCACCGTGGTCAAAACGCGCTGCACGCTCGCGGCGCCGGAGCGCGGTGAAGCGGACGTGTCGCTCCACGGTGGCGGCAGGAATTATCTGCTGCTAATTCTGCACTCACATCTTGGTTAGGGGGGCGTTAACCATTAACCGTTTAACACACGAGCCAACAAACACACGGATTTGGACGGATGTGCACCAGGCTGACCCCGGAACACGTGGCTGTATCTGAGCCGGCCTGTTAATGAGGGCGGATTTTTTGTGATTGCCCACCGTACACGTCGGCAGTTTGCTCTCGTGCACGTCGTTGGTGACTGCACGGCCGTCACGGTTGCAGGAATGGGCGCGGCTACTGCAGGAAGGTTTCGCTGATGTCAGCCTCCCTAAGACGCTAAAAACCTGGAAGTATCGACGTTTTTACGGTCCACTGGATTTCTCCCCCCCCCCCCCCCCCGACGGAGACGAACTGTTTATGCTGCTGTGTGCAGTTAACCCCCTTGGATGTTGCATTAACGCGTCAGACACTCATGCGTCTGCTATGTGTTTGAAAAGGAACTCAAAATGTACATCCCATATCTCAACATTTGTAAATGACAGTGTTTACCAAATTGGTTATTGATAGTAACCGTACAGTAAAATGATGTATACTTTGTTCCTAGCATCAATTTAACTATAGGAGGATTCTCAACCTGTGGTAGCTCGTTCAAAGCTATTGTCATGTCTGTAGCTGTCTGACTGTGATCACCATCCTCCTCTTCCTCGCTCGTGTTCTTCCTGCTCACACTGAAATGCACAGCTCTTGAAGCAGGCACATGGCAGGAATCTGTATTTCCTAAGGTGCAGTGGGTTTTTTTATTCCTTGCCTGCGCCTTCTTGGTATTTTCGCAGTGAACGTCGGTAACGTGCCGCAGTGTTGACACAATCCTGTTGATTTAGGGGGCGAACAACTCGCCACGTTTTCTCTCCATCGCCCCGCCCGCTCACACCGAGTCAACCCGCGCACCGCAGCTGCAAGCAGGTTCCGTGGTATTCACATCGCTAATTGGAGGAAGCACACCTTCTTTAAAAGTGTTCATTTCAGCTGATTAATTCCCTTTGGAGTCGCATGAAGGCGGCAGGTATTTGTCCCTTCTGCAGTTTCTAATTTGAGTGGCGCACATTGTGAAAGTGCGATTACGCACACACACCACATCCTCCGGTAACCTTGATTAAATCTTACACGGGGGCTCTTTGCAAAGTCACCGGCACAAACTTCTTGTGTTCTTGTGAACTGTCAGAGTTGTATTTGGATATTCTTCACGGTCTTGACGCGGTTTTAAATCAGCTGCCGGCGTTGGGGACGCACGCCGGCGTCCTGAGGACCTTGTTATAAATGTCTGTCTACTGTTGATATTAATCCTGCACACAGGCCTTAAGTAACTGCCGGGGCTAAACTAAATATTACAGAGTGGGTGATCATAATGAATCATGAGCAGGGTGTGCTCGGGAGTTCTGGGTGGAAATGAACCTTGAGTTTTCATGTTGTTTAGACAAGAACGCTAAGTCATAGTAACTAATGCACACGGGCCATGTGAGTGTGGCAATAAAACATCAGGGATCTACCGTAAGTCTGTTCGAATGGGGAAAAGGAAACAGTTGCTTTAATAAATAAGCTTAATATGTCAAACCTAATGCAGATAATAGTCTATTAATTGAGTTACATGTGCCTACAAGGGACTTTGGCACACAAAGGTGCCTTAATTGGACATTTAATAGCTTTTAAATTGCCTTAGCTATTTCCCTCCCCCCCATGACGTCCTGGAGCTCGAGCTCAAGTGTCCCAGTGTTTACAGTGTGCGACACGAATGTTCACAAGGCCCGGATCAAGTTGTCCTGGAAATGTCATGCAACACAAAGGTCTCAGAGCCACTAAACCCTTGAAAGGACGCTCGATGCCCCTTTTGATTTGAAGTTTTCACTGGCAGTAATGTGACGCTGCCACGACTGATTAAATGTGCCCTCTCGCCTGTGGTATCACTGCTCTTTGTCTGGACTGATCTTCAAAGAGTGTGGAGAGGCTGCGTTGGTCCTGCCTTTGTGCCGCCGGCAGTCTTAGACATGTAACGTGTCGGTGACGTCAGTGAGGAAAATAAGCTTCACATAGGTGTTTTTGTAATGTGACACTGAAAGACGGGGCAACAACAGACACACACAGTGTGCGAAGGTTGTGTGACATGAGATGACGGTGTTTCATATTATCTGCTGCCTTAGGACCGAGTGAACTGTTTGGTGTCTCTCTGGCAATGTTGGATTTACAGGGTAATTAGTTTCTTGATTTTCAGATATGTAATTATTTCCAGTTGTATTATCCTATAAATAAGTTTGTGTGTGTGTGTGTGTGTGTGTGTGTGTGTGTGTGCGTGTGCATATAAACTGTTTAACCGATAGGTCACGAATGTTTTTGTTGATTAACGGTTTGATTTGTTTCAGCAAATGTGAAAAACTACAGTAATAAGTATAAGCTGTACTTTAACTTTATGACAGAGGCAGAAGATTAATAGATTTATAAATCACATATGCATAAACCCAATTTATCACTCAGTCACTTTTCTCGTGCTTGATATCGATACTGGTCAACTATTGTAGCTGGTCGATGAAAATTCAAATCATAAATGCATCATAAATATGTGTATCTTACATATATACACTTACATTATAGAGTCATATTCCATCTCAAAGAGACGCCACTGGATTTCCACGTGAGTTTATCAGACGGACGAAGCAACATTTGAAATCGCAAATAATCACAATGTAGCTTGAATAAATAAGATGAAGCTAAATGAGCTAAATTCATTGTCGTGCCAAAAAGTAATCAAATTAATTCAATCTGTAAAAGGTTTTGAAATCCTTACAAGTTATTGGTGTTTGTGCTCAGGTAATAATTACCAGAGCTCTCCAGGCTGTACACACACGTGACGGCTTAATTCTGGATTTTGCATTATTAGGATTCTCAAATTGACATAATTGTTTTCTATTGCACAGCTGCAAGCCACAACTAGCCTTTTTATGAAATAAATACTTGATAGGTGATCTAATCTAAGTCAAGAAACCCCCCAAAAAAACAATTGAGCGTGGATAAAGGCCTAAAGCATCACATGCAAGTGATAAGCTGCATTGTAATTATCGTGCAAACATTGCAGACGTGTGTTTTTAATGCAATATTGTAAAAATGAAAGTTTCTTTACAAGAATTTACCCGGTTGCTGTGGTGCAAATGTTATGGATCTGTCGTGCAAACTGCTGAGGTCCCAAACTCAAACTGTACGACGAGAAAAACACAAATACACACACTGTGGAAAATGAGCTTTTATGAGTCGACATCGGAGAAACGATAACAATTTCTCTGACTGTGCCGTTTACCTGCTCGGGATCAATATCTGTACAGCGAACGTAATGTATGATAAGCCAAGAAAACTAATTGTAATCCTGCACCTGTAAATGTTTTTTTTAGTGTGGACATGCCTGCCCATTACTGAGAAAATGAGAAATTATAAATGAGCGTAATAAAAAAGCATTACCACACAAGGCGCAATTCCATTTAAGGCTGACCCGCAACATTTCTATCAGCACTTTAAACCCAGCATCCATTACTTACAACTGCCGCGCGCTCTTTAGGAGATGCTGAAAGACAAATTATGAAATGCTTCGCTAATATTCAGCCAGAAAACAAGCAGAGGAAATATCTCTGAGTCCAACTACAGCGGTCGAGTCGCCTGCAGGACAGTTTGGACGATAGAATCCGAATCTCACCTGCATCACGTTCTGCCACAACGATACCACCATTGCATTAGATTACAAACAAAGGAAGATTTACGCCTCACGTGTAACGTCACCGCGTCACGTGACGTCCAAACCTCCCAGGAGCAAAGCTGCTGCAGTTTTCTGAGTCAGGTGCTGCAGTTCTCCTCCGGCTGAATCGCCCCCGTGACGACAGGACGCGGCCCCTCTTATTGGCTTTAAGGCTTTTCTGACATGCGTGACGTGCGGTGGGTTTAAATTCCAAGAACTTAGGATCTGTTATCTCGTCCAGGAGCGAACGCAATTTATTAGATCTTCCCCCTCTCTTGGAAGATCATGTTTTTAGATATGGGCACCGACTTGGTGGTTTTTAATTTGGAGGAGCAAAGCGGTTTCGTGTTTGTTCCCATGTGTTAAGGTTGTGTTAACATTGCAGCACGTTCCGAATCAAACAACGGGTCGAAGAAGTGTGTTTCTCGTTGTGTAGTCACAGTCTGCAGTTTCTGAAGAGAGTGAACGGGACTATTTTCAACTGGGTTTGAGTTTATAAAGTTGTTCAGGTTGTGTTATCTACACAGACCAGGATTTGGCCTCAGTCTGATGAGTTCAGGAGTCATTCTGAAAAAACCTTCTTCATATGGGGAAAGATGTAAAAAGACCTAACTTGAAAAACAGCATTTTTATCCCAAATATTCATAATTGCACAGAACCAGCTGAATTACAACTTTCTCGAAGGATGAACCATCCTCCGAGGTTATTCCTCCCAGTTTTTCTATTCTTTAGATGTGTTCTCTTGAATTGTCAATTAACGTTCAATTAAGTAGAATCACATTGTTGAGAGGAGAAACTTGAAGCTGATGAAACGTCATCATGTGAAGAACAAACCCAAATGCAGTGCGAGATCGAAAACGCGTGATTTGGACGGAATTAGCAGTCGTCACATTTCCCATATGTTCGCAAGCCATGGATCCCAGACACATCAAACATATGCCCCTCCCTCTTCTGCAAATGACACTATTATCAAAATGTAATTACTCAGTGATAATCTATTCATCTGCATGACGGAGGAGGAGGAGGGAAATATCCAGAACAGTAGCACACAAGCCTCAGCACACAGCAGAACACATACCTGGGAATATATATATATATAATATTTCCCTGGGAAGATGAAGAGAAGGCCCCGAGTGGCCGGGTCTAGAAAATGGCATTTCTTCTTCTCTGGCTGATAATAAGCACAGACTTCCTACACCGTCATCTCTGCCTGGCTGCTGCCGCTCTCATCCACCGAGTCTGGAGTGCGCCCCGGCGTGTGCGCCCCGGCGCTCCGGCCCAAAGACACCATCTGTTTCTACTTCTCTGCGACAAACACGATGAATCGGGGGCTGGAAATGTGAAATTGAAACCGTAAAACGGAGCGAATGGAACTTTCTTGGTGTTGGAGAGGAGAAACCTCGCCGGTGCTGCTGCTGCACCGCGAGCTTCACAGGAAAGTCCGGGAGGAGCAATTTCACCTCCTGCAGAATGTTTAGTGGACAGAACAGAATGAGCAAAACTCCTCTTCCAGAGCTGAGTAATAACAATTTTCAAGACTCCTTACTCCTTAAACTCCAAAGCTCAATTTCCCCTGCTCTTTACTTCACTAGTCTTTTGAATCAATGTTGGTTCTGACATGGTCTGACGTTGCTAAATCCCTCCATGCAGCCCCATTCCAGCACCCCTGGGGGCTTCTCTTTGTTCAAAGGATGAAAAGCAAAAGGTTCCAATCTCCTCACCTCTGGGCCGCTAACAACATCCTGCAGGCGTGCGATGGCTGATTCTCAGGATCTCCCGGTGACAGTTTGTGACTAAACTCGACACGGAATTCTCCTCCAACTGCGAAAAGTGCCATAAATAAACGGCTTATGGACGCATCCGCACCCAACCCCCGACTTCAAAGACGTGCGCATGCTAATCAGCTTTAAATGGACGTTTCTAGGCTTCGATCTCAGATAGCGCGATCATCAACTGAGCCGACTTAAACTATGGCTGAGAAAACAATGCTAATAGTGGATAATTATCAGCTTTTTACTCCGCCTGCACTGGCTGCTCTATTCCCACTCCCATCACACACACAGAGGCTGGTGAATAAACACAATGGCATGAATAAATAATGACCCCACAATCCTCTTAAGGTCCCCGAATAGTGGGGGGAAAAGAGACAAAAGTTTACTTTTGGTGTTTGAGAGCAAGCGGAGCCTGAAATTGTAAGCGACTCATTAGGGCTACATGTGGCTTGCCCGGGGCCCCGCTGAACAAAGATGGCAAGATCCCCGTCCTGTCATTCCTCGGCACATTTTAGGCCTGGCCTAATAAAATTCTAAAGTATACCCTTAAGTAAAAGCTACACTCCCAATAAAAGATAGTAAAGAGCTAAAGCACTGCCTCACAACAGCTGCAAAAACCATCACAGCTTCCAAACTTCTGGGATCAACGTTTTACAGAGACGCAGTGAGGGAATTCCGGGAGTGTCGAGGCGGCCACGTTTGACTTCATTTGAACGGATTTGCCGTGTTGTGTATAAACACTGCAGTGATGTGTGCGCACACCTCTGTCAAAACATGATTTCCTCCTCTCGTCGGGCTCTCCGGATAGCTTACGTAAAAAGCCCACTGTTTTTCATTTCAGACACTTTGTCAGTGTTAAGGAATTGATTTGCGGAATGCCTCCCAGCTCCCACTGAGTGCATGACAGTTCAAAAGGCTATCTAAAACACATGCTGTCAAGGAGCCAGTGTTTTCTAAGTACTTATATCGTTCATGCCGTGGTTAAAAACTCGAGCCGGTGAGAGTCTGCAACGCGGCAAACAAGGGATTGTTTATAATGGGAGTAGTTAGGAGAACGTAAGAGGAGCACGGCTCGGGCGTTGAATTGATTACCTGAGCAAAAACACGGATCCTGATCTCGTCAGTGCAAAAACTCTACGTGCATCTTTCACATCTCCTCTCCTGGAAAATTACGTATTGAACACAGTGGCGAGGGCAGCGCACGCCTTCATATAATTGTCGAGGCTTCGGCCACAAAAACCGAGGTGAGCCAATTTAAATGAATCCCTTCCACCGAGGCGATGAATAGAAATGCCGCTGCCTCGGGTAGACGGGAGTCCGAGCAACTGGAGATGGGCAGCGAACGCGACAATTAATCCTTTAACGTTCTGCCAATCCTGCAGTAAATCAGAATGCACATCTATTTTTCATTGCTTGAATATTACTCCGCCACATGGTTATTTTTTAATTAAAGGTAGTGGTAGTGAGGAGCACCGGTATCCTGCAGCAGACTCTTTTTAATGGATCGTCTTTACGAGGCCTCTAAACCTCTAACTTATAACTTTCTCATGAGGAAGATATACGGTGAAACACATCTGTACGTGTCGAAGCCGTGATGAACAACACATAAACAAACGTGTCCTGAGTCGATCCACCGGAACGGAGCGATCAATTATCGATCAGCTAAAAACAATTTGAAGCCTGATGCGCAGTCCTTCAATCACTGCAACTTTTATCACTTGTTATTATTGTTGTGTTATTTTACAGAATGAAATGCATCCGTGTTAAATGTGTTATATCCAAATGCTTAGAAACGGAAAACTGAGCATTAAAGTAAAACAAAGGTATCTTGTAATGAATCCTGTTTTCTCCACATTCAATTTTAATGACAGATTGTTTTTTTTTAATATATATATTTAATGCCTGTTTCTTTCACGCTCATAAATGCAGCATGTAATACGTCTGCTTTATTGTCCTGTGTATACAGCGAGCCCGTGCAACAGTAAACAACAGTGACTGGCCGACGAATAACGGTCCGTTGAATTAATTAAAAAACAAAAACAACAACTTCCCTCGGTGTGTTTCATGACGCCCTGATCAAATCACTTTTTACAGCTCTGCGGTTTCAAGATTAAAGGGTCTGTGTGTAACATTCAGAAAAGCAGTGGCCAATAAGAGAACTGCAGGCATAACCTTGTTATGTATCCAGGAAACCGACCCCCCCAATTAAATTGATCTGACTTGACGAGCGAGATTTTCCCAGATAATTTGGCCACGAGTCCTTCACGTAGAAACAGAACCACAGATTGACTGGCATCCAGAGAGAGATGGGGGAGATTTCATTTCTTAAATGATGCTACGATCTGTTTGCTTATTGACAACAGGAAAAAGGATTCTTACAAATACTCTATTTAAACTGAACGTACGAGCGTAGTGTGCGACTCCAAGGCTGGGTTAGGTTCGGAGACCGCTCCTCTTCACATCCTCGCCGCTGCCTCTTCACTGTCTTTGAAGCAAGACTGACACTGAAAAGATGATGAAACCTATTACAAGGGTGGAGCATGAATACATTTTAAAACACCAAAGTGAAAGTCTGACCCAGGATTTGAAAAGCACCAAGCGTCCGTTTAGTGTTGGCTAACGAGCCGTATCCTACAGACTCTGTTGCAAGGTGAAACACGCCGATATCAATCCTTCCACTTCAAAAAAACACACTCCCAGACATCGGGGAAATCAGGACATCGGGGTCATCGCCCCAGAATGCAAAACAAATTATTGTAATGTAATTTATCAACATAAACAAGGTTGGGGGGGGGGGGGGGGAAACAAAGACTTCCTGTTCCTGCTGTTTTCTGTAGAGTTTTTTATTTAAGTCTTAATCAAGCCGCTGACTTGACATTTTGAGAACGTCCCGCTTCAGGTCGCCGTCCGGTCCCTAACTCGGCCGGAGAAACGTTTCCGTCGTTTCCCATCGGCACAAATGAAATGCTCAAACTGTTAAACATCCCTAAAACCCACTATTAGTGCTCTCTAGTCTCTACGCCCCCCAAAGAACTTGACTATTCCCACACAGTGCAGGCGTTGAGGTTCGGAGACGGAGAGGATGCGACCTGCTGCAATTTATACGGCTGAGATAAGACTAATGTTTCTAGTGTGACAGCAGCACTTTAGGGGAACCTCTAAAGGCGAGAGGGGGGGGGGGGAATCTAGAGCTTATGTCCGCAGCTATTTTCTTCAACATGCACAGGATGTGAAATGTCCCTGTGCCCTGCCACTTTCACCAGAGCCGAATAATCCAGGAAGAACCTGAGCTGTCCGGCACAACAAGGTTTTCGGGGGAATCGCAAAAAATCCTGCGTGTGCCCCCAAATCTAAGGAGGCTAATCTTATTTTTGAAATGTACAAGAACGACAAAACCCTGAGAGAAGAAGTGGGAATGTTGCGAATAATTAATCGCACAGATATATGATCATCAAAGTTATCACACACACACACAGGATCCCGCGTCCCAGGTGGCTCGAATCGAATGCTTTCAAGTTCATAAATAAAAACTTCAGCTAATTGCTTTTCACTGAAGATAACATTTAAAACTGTCTGCAAGTTTATGCCAAAAGTATATATAGTGTTACCAGAAGCAAATATCACATAACTGGGAAATTGGTCTGTGTCTATATCGAGCTTTTCTCGTCTTGATGACCGCTCAGAGTGCATCGCGGTGGTTTTGCCATTAACCCGTTCACACACACACACACACAACACACACACACACTCATACACCAGCATCTGTGTGTCTCCATTACACACAGCTGGTACAACTGAGGCCAGTTCTGGGTCAGTATCTTGCTTTGGCCGGTGAAATGGATGAGCTGGGGATCGAACCAACCTTCTGGACGGTGGACGACCCGCTCTACCCCCTGAGATAAAATCAATTATATTGTTGTAGAAGGTCTGAAAAGTTATATGATTCATTTTATAAAAAAAACAACTCTGACAAACAATGACCTGCATACCTGCTCTGTTTATTAAGGTCAGTATTATGTGCAGATCCAGAATCAGAAATCAGTGCACGGCTAAGCAGGGGAAAGTATTCCCCCCCCCCCGAACCGACCATAAATATAACATGAGCATAGATAAGTGACCGTATGTTAAAAATGAATATTGCTGTGCAGAGGGACAGACGTTGGGAGGCTGCGTCGGGATGATCCTCGGCGGACGAGGGCTCATCCTGCTCCGTGTCGTGCACCGAGCTGTGGCGAGGCCCCTGAGCCCCCCGGTTGTAAGATGGGCCCCGGTGTGCTGTTGGTTTAGACTGTCGGAGGCACTGGCAGTGGAGTGGGCATGCAACTCCACAGATAACAGCCCCAAAACTGTCCACCCGGGCCTCTAAAACCCAGCAAATTAGCCTGCAAATGAGCCAGAGAATATCTCTACTAATCCACGATCTGAGCCGCGACTCTGCCAAAAAAGTAAACAAATAAATAACTTCACAAGAAATGCTGGGGGCGGGTAGAACCGCGGCCGGGAGCTGGGAAACCACTAGTGATTTCTTTGAAGCGTCGTTCTGCCCCGTGACCGTTTCGGGAACAAGCCTCCATGTCGCGCTCAATCTGGATGCAGGGAAATTACAGGACCCGGTATTACAGAGAACAACGTCCCCGACAGCAGATGATCACAGCCTCCGTGTCTGTCACAGATGCCAAAAGGCGACGATGCATCAGGATACCACTGTGTTTTAACAGAAGAGATTATATTCACCCCGGCAGGACGGCTGCTCATTAGCAATCCCAACTGCGTGCAGGATTTAATTGTTTCTGGGATTTCCTTCATACGACGACTTTAGTCACTTCTGTGATAACTCAGCCGATACAGATCTTACTGCTTTACTTGATCTGGATTCTTCAAATGAGTTTCGAACTTGTTTGAACGATCGCTTTGTAATTCTGGACATGGAAGCGTCTTCGTAGAGAATATGGCAAAATTCAGGAAAAGCTAGTTTCAGAAAAATAGGTTAATAAAAGCAACGTGCGGTAATGTGAGTTTTCTGTTTCGCTATTTCTTTCAAGCCTTTTGAATTGTTTTATACAATAAACAAGCAGATTTTAGTTCATATTACTGGATTCTGATGTTTCTGAATATTCTACAGCATTCAGAGAATTACAATCAATAGCTTGGTAAATTAAAAAAGACAATCACTCCCTATAGTCAGTTAAAACGTTTGTTTTAGTCTGTGAAAAGATCAAGGTGAAGCATCTTACTCAAAAGATGTTATTTATATATCTATATGTAATATGAGAATAATTACATTTTAAGTTATCTGTCACTTAAACATACTGTATACTATGAATATATATTTTTCCTTTGCTAAAAGAACATTCTGTTGATGCTTGTGTATAAAGAAATAAGAATAAAAGACGGAAAGGCTTTATGGACTCAAAATGTATGAGACTCAGTAACAATATGACTCTCACGTATGAGAATAGATTTCTCTGTCTTTAATTTTCATGTATAAATAGTGTAATTCATAATTTGATGTGGTCGTGTACCTTGTCCTGTGTTTAGGCACAATCAAGAAAGTCCATCTCACCACACAGCTTCAAAACACACACTTCCTCACCCTTATACAGGAAGTGTCTAATTGGAAGTCTGATTCCACTTCACCCCACGAGCTCCGTATGTTGTGTTCAAGCTCCAGGGGGAGAAAAAGTTCAAAGATAGAAATCACATCTTAAATGTGGAATATACATCAAAGCAATGTGCTGATTCTCCTCTGGATGACGAAGGATCAACGCGTCTTCAGACGTTGCAACACTTCCTGGGTCAACTCAGGGTAAACTGAAACTGAACGAGAGCCTTTAGCAGAAGAAAATAGCAAATTAAAAAGGTTAAATTCCTATAATAAATAATAATTACGTTGACCAATCACCCTCGAGCTCAGTCGGTGTTTTGCTACACAACGGAAATGTGACCCGGGCCAAGAATAACAGGAGCGAGTGGAGCCGAGGACAGGTTCCTTCAATACTTCACTCTCAAACACAGCCAGGGGACAGGCTGATGTGTCGTTCCCCCCCCCCTGCTTAAGTTAAAATCCACCAGAGATTTGCTTTTTCAGAGCCCTTCATCCTCTCAGGGCTGCGACACGCGTCGACGTCCAACACCTGTCCCTCAAACAGGAGTCACGCTATGTTCAAAGATTTAGTAACTGAGCGCCCCCCCCCCCTGGAGCTCTTAACCTCAACCCCTTCAGCGGTTCAAAGTTTCGGCAGCGAGGGAATAAATCACCGTCACTGAGGGATACACGGCGTTTCAACACGGATAGGAAAAGTACTTCTAATTATTGCTCTAATATTATATTTCCTTGTTTTTTTACGAGAAGCTAGAAGTGTGATTCGAAGAGACAGAGGTAATCGGGTATTAATTCGCAGCCACTATTGGTAATTTTGTGTAATAATGTGCAAAGCAGATAAGCTTCATTAACATAACGCAATCTGAATAATAGAAGGTGGCGTTTTATATCTCTGTATGGAAATCGAAGGTTATCAGCGGCAAGGGGGGGGGGGGGGGGGGCGGAAAGAAAACATCCTAATCTTGACAGCTGTAAACAAATCTGTGTTAAAAAAAATAGGGCGTGCGCGGTAAATCCTGATGAAAAGGACCGGCCACGTTTCATCTGACAACTCAACGTCAATAAATGTTGCTCTCTCCCCCCCCCCCCCCCCCCCCCACACACCCACCCCCCCCCACCGACTAAAAGCACGATCACATCGGCAAATTAGCCGCGATGTGCTTTGAAGGTGAAAATGCAGATTGACGACTCGTGGTTAATCACGAAGAACAAGAAAGGCAGAATTGAATTAAGAAACACGACGATCATTTGTCTTCAGGTCCGTTTTTTTGTTTTTGTTTTTTATTTAGCTTGCCACTTAATATCATCAGTGTTGTAGCCTGAGAAGTTGTGTCGTTCTCGGTGTGATAGAAATGTGAATGCGAGAAGAACTATGAACAAAAAGCCACTATTTATATATACTTTCTATAACATTTTGAATGATACTGCTGATGCTTCTAAAAAAAAAACATCCTTCTTCCAGTGTTTCACCATCAAACTGGTCCCCTCCTCGAAAAAATAAAACACGAAATCGCCATTTGTGTGTTTCATTACGTCCACTCGGCTTTAATGCGATTCCCTTTGTGCTGCCACAAACCCTCTCCTCCGCGCAGCAGGCCGGAGATTCAGCCGCGGATACATCGCACCAATCCTTGCATCATCCCTCTGGATACCTGTAAGACTTTCTGAACCCGGGGCTGAAGAATTTATTGAGGACTTGTTAAAAGTGCAGAAGGAGCCCGGCCTCCATCCTGTGGATACACTCGGTTTTTTTGTGTGTGATGGTTGTGAATGTGACATTTGCCATCGGGGCTGCTAATCATGTATTAGTGGCTGTTTCTGTGGCACATTCACTCTTATTAGCATCAATATAATTACTGCTACCGGTGGAGCTCTGCTAAAAGGGAGTGCTGTGATTCCGTCGGTGCTGAAAACCAACGGTCAAGGCTGCGGCTCTGATGGAATTTGAATGAATTTGACAAATATCGGAGTCGATTTTGGAGACTTGAGAAGCGCGTGAAGATCTCGACGGGAGCATCAGTCGCTCGAGTGTCTCGCGGTTATTCAAATTGAAAGGTCGTGGACGGACTTTCACAATAAAAATGTCAGCGGCGCTCCTGGAGGCGGTTCCCCCCGAAGCGATGCCTGTGCAGCTGGCAGGATTCGAGTAGTGAGAGATGATTAAAAATTAATTAGCTCTAAAAATAAAATGTTACACAGTGGAGTCCCACACTGGTAAAATAAAAGTACAAAAACATACTGCCCCCCGTATATACAGTACGTGTTCCTGGTTAGTCTGGGGTCTCTCTCCTCAGGTTTTCTCCACATGTTCTGGAGGTGAAGGTAACTTTGGGGACTTTAAATTGACCATAGGTGTGTTGGACTGGTGCCTCTCGCCCATTGTCAGCTGGGATTGGCTCCAGCTCCCCCCCCCCATGACCCTCAGAGGATAAGCGGTACAGATAAGGGTTGATGTTGGGTGATTCCACTCTTTAAGTTTGGGGGGGTCACAGCCCCACATGCTCGAAGCCCACTTTAGATTTCTCCCTCCACATCTGTTCCAGGTTGTTCCTTCAGCCCCTGGTGCATCTGAACCTTCTCGTGCTCCTTCCTCTCGCTGTTTGAGCCGTATGGATTTCCTTATGTTCCTCTCGTTCATCTTAGGTACAGGCTTGTGAACTATTAGGGGTCTAAACCCTCGGAGCTAAATTTTACAGTAATTTTTAATTATTTGTCATTACTCAAATCCTGTTTGCTGTAGGCATATATATAGGGTACATGTACCTCTGTGTGTGTGTGTGTGTGTGTGTGTGTGTGTGAGTGTGTATTCCCAGGAGGAGAGTGAAGGAAAGCAAAGTCAGTACACAAACTAACCAGCCACTGGAACTAATGACATTTTGTCCTTAGAAAAACACCATGTGTCAGTCACACGAGCATTTTTCCCATCAAAAAGAAACTGCGTAGGCCTCAGCCGCATTATTTCTCTCCACAGGTTATGGAACCCATGAATAACAAGAGTCCCTCAGCAGGCTTCTGTGGCTGCGTCTCCACTGCTGGTTCTCATGGTTACAGAAATGGAATAGTCTCGCCATAACAGTGGGGGAGCAGGCTGAGATTAGAGCACACATCTGGATGAGCTTTAATGGGCCAAAACTCAGAAACAGCAGCCCTCTACCGAACAAAGCGAGTCGGGGCCGGGCCTCCGTGCGGCTCGGCCTCGCTGGGATGTGCAGTGACTCAGCAGTCGCAGGCAGGAGTGTTGTTAAGGGGCTCCCCGATGGACCAGAGGCAGTATGGCTACAGGATACACACACACACACACACACACACACACACACATACCTCCACATATACTGCATTATTAATACTAACCAACCCGCGTACACACACATACAGCAAGTCATCTATACGTGTTGACAGAACACACATGTGCCCAGCTCTAACAGTAGGTGGGGGACGTAATTGCTTCGCCAGTGCTCGAAACCCCCTAAACACCAGTGATCACTTATATTTCCTGTCAATCAATGTATCAGCGAATGTTATCATCTTATCACAGCTGGAAAACATCTGGAGTTACGAGAAAGTTCAGCAGGGGGGGGGGGGGGGGGGGGGGGGGGTTTACCGCACAGCGTGTACAGTAACGGACGCCTCGGAGTCACATGAGCAACCTCAAAAAATATTCGCTGTTGCCTATTTGCATTCATTAAAACCAGGGTCAAGTAAGTCACACGTGAAGGGGGGCGGGGGGGGGGGGGGGGGGGGGGGGACTGCCCAGCCGCTTGAATACATTAAAGCAGAGTAAATGGTTTGTTGATTCGCGGAGATTAAAGCACACACAAGCAGGTCCGCTCAGTGGATTTTAATTAACTTGCCATATATAAATTGTATGTTATCAGGCATTACTGAATTAAACGCCGAATACAAGTGCTCGTGCTGCTCGGGCGAGTGGAATAAAAAGCTACTTAGAATCTCGATTGGGTCTCGCAGATGCGGGGAGATGCCGCAGCTACGGGCGCAGCGAAATACATATACCACCCCCCCCCCCCCCCCCCCCCCGAACAGCCGTCCGAGGAGATTCTCTTTAATTATGTACAATGCAGCCAAAATCCAAAGTCCCGTGGCATCTCAGATGATCGCGCAGGGGGGATGCCACGTTCTCTCCCTGAGTCATTGGGGCAAATGGATTCCACTTCCAAGAGTCATTTCTGTCAGTTATAATAAGAAGCTAATACATAATGTGACACACTCTGAAATGCAAAACTATTCACAAGGTTCTCGGCAAGGCTGTGCAGGGGCAATTAGAATTTCGCTGCTGGTGCCCCTTGATGAGTTGGACTATCTCTGAAGTGTAATGTATGCATAATGTGAGGCAGAACTTAAGTTTCGCCACGGAGCAACAGTACGGCAGCAAACGAGGGAGGGAGAGAAAAAAGCAAATCCCCAAACTGGCAGCAGCGCCGGTAAACACACGCAGAGAGGAGTTGGCATTTTGGACGCGAAAGGGCGCCGTGAGCAGAGGAAACCTGTCTGCCAGGTACTGCCTCTCCGAAATGTACGGAAAATACTCCGAGAGCCAAATAAGCAAAACAAATAAGCGCCTGGGGGGGACGGAGCCGAGAATCCAAAACGGTATTTTCTTGCTTCCAAACAGAATTCTGTAATATCACTACTTCATCGTATGCTAAACTCCAAACCGAATACGAATACTGTGTCTTCAGCAGAACCGCCCGTATCTTCTGGCTCATTCTGGCACTTGACACGGCTCATATTTACATATTCATCTGAGCTCATGTGACCTGAGTAAGCACACAGGCTGCGTCAGGCCCTCAGGGCAAATTAGAGATACCGAGCCACGGAGAGATAAACTCACCGCATGTGGCTGCACACTTCCTGCCACTGATGTCATCAAGAGGAACCTGTCGGGCCATTTCTATCAAAGTTAACGTACGTACCCACGGACTCCATAAAAAGAAATATAGAGGGGAACAAAGTGATCCGAGAGTGATGAATATTGTGCTTGTGCTGAAACAATAGAAGTCGTTTTTCCATAAAGAATTTAAATCCTAAACATGTTGGTCTGGAGCCAAATTCAGAGACGGTTTACAAACAGCTTAATCAATCTGTCAACTTTAATTTAGTCGGACAGAAATAATTTCCAGAAGGATGAAAACATACGCAGAAATGTACACAGACAAGAAAAGATGCCGCTCATGTGGTGATCGTCAAATAAGGAAAACCAATCCAAGTCAACACAATCATCCTCCAGTCTCAATGACACGCAGAGCAGTCTAGTCTGTGCTGTGTTTTTCTGTCTGCCTCAATGAACAGAAAACATGTCGGCAAAAATATGCACGTATCCGTTTTCATTTCAACTCCCAAATCAAATCCACGTGGTGAAAAAGCAGGCAGTGTGAAGCCAGGCAGCCAGATAAGGGGGCTGGCAGAGGAAAGTGAGGGTGGAAAGAAAAAAGGGCCCTACCGTTTTCTGTGTTCTCGTGTTCGGTGTCGGTGAGAGTTAGGTTGGAGTTGGCCCTGCTGGAGAGGCACGAGCTGCGGCCCGACTTGGTGTTGCTGCGTCCCCATAACCTGACGGCGTGCTCCGGCGACATGATGCCGTCCGTCTCCGTGTCGGCGTCCGAGCCCACGCTGACCGAGTAGTCGCGGTGCGGCATCCCCAGGTCGGTGCGGTACGTGGCGACGTGGGACGGCAGGGCCTCTCCGAAGCCAAGGTCTCGGAGGGAGAAGTCGGCCCCTGCAGCGAGCCAATAAACACAGAAAGGCTCTGGTAATTAAACCTGCCGCTAACTGCATCACTTAACATAATGAACTGTGTTCATAGCAGAATGAAACCACAGCAATATCCCGGCCTTGAGACGTGGAGCAATCACTTCAAAGTTTCACAAAGAAAAAAGGCTGTGAAGTTATGTGAAGATGCAGGTGCAGGTAGTATTTTTAAGTCCCTACGTGTGAGAATGTTAAGTGATTATGT
This sequence comes from Reinhardtius hippoglossoides, assembly GCA_006182925.3. Taxonomy (NCBI): domain Eukaryota; kingdom Metazoa; phylum Chordata; class Actinopteri; order Pleuronectiformes; family Pleuronectidae; genus Reinhardtius; species Reinhardtius hippoglossoides. The sequence continues at coordinate 3,922,043 of CM031673.1, forward strand.
GTTATATTTGAAAATTGAGATATCTGCCACTTTCATTTTCTCTCTATCAAAGTAATAAGAATAATCTCCACGAGGCAGGAGACACAAACCTTCGTGATTTAAGAATCTCAGAAGATTTGCTCTTTTTGAGTTTATCCCCCATAAAAGGTCAATGATGCATATAATTGAATATTAATATGAACTTTATATATATATATCTCACAACCTAAGTCCCCCCATTGTTTCTCATGCCGTTATAATCAAGAAGTATATTTTTTTTGTACAATTGCAGACAAATACTTCCGTGAAGGATCAATAATTTATCGAAATGAGCAGGTGGAGCTCTACACGAGTCCCATGCAGATTTGAACACTGGCATGGAAAGTTGTGTTAATAGTTTAACTATGCAGAGTGACCTCTACACGGGCTGAATGTGAATTACCCGGAGACGCCTTAATGAAAATGCACTGATGCATACGTTGAGACGCGGAGCAACGTGCCCTTAAAATAATAATTGGCCTTTTCATGCCACGGTGCACAGCTAATATACTTATCGATGGACAGAACCCGGTATCAATGACAATCACTTCCATTTAGATACGAGCGCAGTGTATCAAACTATTTGGCACGGACCTTGCCGGCTGAACTCGTCCACTTCGTGATGGACCATCTCTTTGACGCGGCTCCCGTAGGCCATCCTTGAGTCGTGGTCAAAGGCCTTGAGTGTTTCGCTGGAGCTGTAGGACTTGGGGTTGGGTTTCCCATCCTCGCTGTCGGCGGAGGAGCTGGTGTAGCGGCGCTCGGTGTCCTGCCGGGCGGTGAGCGAGCGGTAGGGTCTGCGTTCCTTCACTTCCATGGCTTCCTCCGCGCTGTTTTCAACATCAAACGAGGGTTTACGACGGCGTTTTTAGTCTGAGGGATTCTGCGAGAGAGAAGAGAAACACGGGAGAAACATTTTGCGGTGAGAAAAGAGGCTTTGACAAAAGCGTTGATTTTTTAAATGGAATCTCGTAATGCATTGTTGTTTTTTCCATTACACGATGTGAACAACGTGTCTAAGGATAAACATTTAATCGCTTGCAACCATGAGCAACTATTACTCCGAGAGGCATCATACTAGTTTGCGTTACACACAACACAGATACACACACACACACACACACACACACACACACACACACACACACACACACAAGGCAATCAGGGAAATAGATAAAATGCAAGTGCATGTACAAGTAGTGCACGCAGGCCGCAGCACGCAGACACACGAGGATCCACCAGGATTAGATTTAATACAACATGGCACAACAAATCTTGCTCCTATAAAGTTTACGGTACAAGTCCCCCACAAATATTCCCATTTTATGTGGCACACATAGAACCACTGGGCCGGCAGCGTCGGTAAAAGTGGCAGGTGTCCTTCCATGAAATGTGTTGTTTATATGTTAGAAATCATCACCGGCGGGGAAAAAAGCAGAGGAGCCGAACAAATCCGGGGCTAAACTGAACCAGCAGAGATGATTATAATCCAAAACATAAAACTACAAATGTCAAATGGCACACGGAGAACACGATCAATAGAGAGGGGGGGGGGGGGGGATTTCAGCACTTAGCACTGAGCTGCTTTGGATTTTCTTGTATTGAAGGACACAGTATTGAATAATCTGGAGGAAAAAAAGACACGTGATTAAATACAATCAAGTATAATTGTTCTTGGTTTTGCTCGCTCTGTATTTATCTATATATATACACACACACATATTGTGATTCAAAACAAACGTCCCATCAAGAGACTTTAATCATCTCACTGCAACACTAACAAAAAATGTGATAAATGAGTCGTATGTATTATTGTAGTTGACCGACGATGCCGAGGAAACGGCTCATTCCGAGCGACCACATGGTTTAAAGAATATCGAGTCGGATTAACGAATGTCAATACGGATGTAAACTTGATTAAAGGCTCGGTCGCTGTTTACTCCGAAGCTCATTTGCTGACCGCCGGGGATTAATGAGCCAGATATCAGCAGCAATACTGTATATTTCACCTGCCGCGTCCGAATGCAACGACCCGGCGACATGTCATGAGAAGCGTATTAGTCATCTTGCTCCTGCACCACGTGAAGAGTCAACAAACAAAGAGAACACGGCTCGTTTAAAAATAGGTGAATATCCTTTTTTGTCCTGGAGTTTTTCAACTGACATCGGGCCGTGTTGTTCATTCAGGGATTTCTCCTCAAGATAAGCTCTTTATGAATTCTGTGCCCGGACAAAGCAGTAAACAATAATCCCCAGTGAACTATATTTGCCCCGGCTTCCCCCCCCCCCCCCAAAAAAAACTTTGTATTTAAGACGCCATTGTTGGGTTTGTGGGTTTCTTTTTGTACGTATTGACAGCTGAAAAGATCCCAATGATTAATGACTTGGTGGCTCAATGGGCCTCAATAGCAGGACCCCTGCCACATGGGGGGGTGGGGAGGGTTCGGTGGGGGGTGTTCCCACTCTGCAGCCGCGAGAGCACTTCAGCTGCTCTCAAGATTTCAGATGCGGCTTTGCTAATTTTTTTTTTACCTTTTGCTCAAGATCCTTGACGCTATGCAAATGTGAGCGAGCGGAGAGCGAGCAGCTTTCTAAAGTTTGAAGAATGTTCTGTAAAGTGCATTGTTTTTGTTTCCAAAGAGCCGGGCTCGGGGCTCGGGGCTCCGGCCACCTCCGTTCCACCGAGGCTGCCGCTCCTCCTCATTGTGAATCGGCTGGTATGCGACGAGACGTACCTTTGAGGCCCTGGGAAACCGAGAGAAGTGTTTCAGTGAAGCAACAGGCCCCAGAAACAAAGACAGGGTGATATGTGATGCAAATGCAGGAAACCTGGAAACGTGTCCACCTCATGTGCGGCTGCGAGAGCTTTCACACGGAAAAATATTGTGTAAAAACCGAACAGCGTTGTTCGTCGTAAATCGGCCACATCTGGCATTATTATTGCAATTCAGCGCCAGACAGCAAAGCTGTTGTTTTTGTTCATCTGTCTGTGTCTGAATCCTGAGAGAAAGAGCCAAAACAGAGAAAATGCCAGCATTGTATTAACTGTACTGGTACGTGAGGATAATAAACAGAAGGTTTTATTTAACCGAGGTGTCTCTACGTGCCCGCGTAGGTAATAATAAGAGGGTTATTTTTAAAGTGTTCTTCTCATCTCACGCTAACACATAAGAGGGCAGGAAAGAAGTAGCTTGAAACACGGAAGAAAAGGTTAATGAGGGCACGTTCACAAAGGCTCAGTTGGAAAAAAGTTATTTACAAAGACCAGTGAAAAATGACTTCCCTGAACCGAAATCTCTGAAATGAAGATAACAATCAAACGCTGTTATTTCAAAGACAATGTTCCTCTAAAGCCTGAGCGGCGAAAGATTCAGCGCTGCAGCTCGAAGGAGCCGACCGCCCTATCTATGCAATGATCCAAAATCAATTGAAGTCTCTCTGGATAGACAAAAGAAATGATGGATGGTCTGTTTCCCCCCCGTTCAAACAACTGCAGACTCTACATTTCTGAATTGCATTGTCTCCAACCGGCCAGGGTAGAGTCAGGTCTGTCTCTGCGTGTAAAGCAAATGCATGGCAGCTGTGAGCGGACCAATAATGTGCTTCTGCAGAGCGAGTGTTTGCCGGCAGCGACGAACAATGAATTGTGTCGATTGGAAGTCGTCCCATACAGTGATGTGGCGTAAGATCGTTGTGTGTTGGAATGCGTGTGTGGAGGTTGCGGCTGCAGACTCGAGTATTGATTTTGCTAATAATGTGATCAACAAAAAGAGTTCGGCAGCTTTAGAAACACAGAATATACTGATACCAGCAAAAAATCATAATTACCTGCAATTAAACAGCACAACGAGCAATTTGACTAATTAAGTGTTTTAGTATGTGCCGGGTGTTTCCTATCAGTTGCATGGACGTGGGACAGCAGGGTCGGTGTGTGTGTGTGTCTCTTCCTGTTCTCCCTGCAGGCGCACAGGACGTGCCAACGGATTTTGGCTGGAGCGCGGCAGCGGCAGCCTCCCCGGCCAACACGAATATCCGTGATTGACTGAGTGACAGAGTTTCACCACTGGTGGGCCGGCATGAAAAAACATCGGAGGGGTTGATTTTTTTAAGAAATAAGTTGCTGCGAACAGTTTCTATTACGTCATGTGGGAGTCTGGGCTTGTTACTGTTGGCTGCTCCGGTGCCCTCGGCTCCGGAGTCAGGTGCTGCTCAGGTCTGCCCGTCTATTAAGAACCTGCAGGCCTGTCATGGGAGCGTGCACAGCTACAGCGGAAACAGGTGTTATGCCGAGTTAACACCAGCTGACAGCGGCAGAGGAGACTTAGGTGCAACCGAGAGTTTCTTCGATTGTCCACGGTTTGTCGACGAAGCAGAAATGTGTGATTGTGGCATTATTTTGCACGTGCATCTCGCTGACAGACGCGTTGACAGGAGACAAGTAAGTGAATGTGATGAATAACATAATTATGAGTTAAATAAGAGCAATGGAAACTATTTACATCGACTAAGCTAACTTACCAATGTTCACACTAGTTAGATAACGTCACCACAACATGCAAGCTGCTAAAAAATCAGGTGGCATATCAACACCATCGCTTCTATATATAATCTATTTATTCTCAATCTGTACTGGTAATGGGATTCATGACTTGTACATGACTGAAAGCAATTATTTCTATTGCTAGATAATGCACTCTGTGGAGTTTAGATCATAAAATACAGAAATATCTAACAAGCATAGGGAGCAAACCGTGTAAAAGCTATAACCTTATGATAATCAGCAAATCTGCCGTATGCTAAAAACACATCACGATAAATAAGTTCATGAGGAAAAGCTTCATCAAAAATGATTTAATTGGCGGTTCAGGGAAGCTAATAAACATCACACGTGCTGTAGCATGAAAGGAGTGGAGTTGTCACAGACAGCTTTTCATCACTGGCCTCTGCGTTTCCTTTGACTGGTCTTGACAGATCATTTTTCATCCTTTGTGTACGATTTCTCTGCTTGTGATCAAAGATTAAGACCAATTTAATACAGAGTACACCCCCCCCCCGACAGAAAGACCAGTTTAAAGTCTCTTGTGGTAAAACATTTTTTTAAAGTGGTGCCAGTGGGCAAAAAAAAACGAAAGAAAACCATTTTCAACCAAGGCTTTTATTTCCTAGGTTTAACTGACATGACACTTAATTGTCTGTATCACTGTAGATCTTTGCAAACCTCCAATTCAGTGGTGGCACTGCTGTTAAACAGACACTCAGAGGATTTACAAGAACAAGAAGGTGCAATAAGGAGTATTTTCAGTATCAATCAATACTTATTAGTGTTTCATTACTTAACTTACTTACTTAAATACCTAAATTCATGTATTATTTGTACTTGCTGTAGATATGATGATCGTGTACCTCTGTCAAACCAAGGACTATGTCGAGATTTGAGTTTACTTCTTCTCTGAATTGGTTTTAATTTATTTTTCGCACATCTTGACTCCTAAAAATCGAGGATTGCCAAACGCTAAAACGCAAAGAGCCTGCCGACTTCACAGCCGCAGACGATAACAACCGCAGCTTCTACAGACTCTGTCAGACGAACCCATAAAACAAACCACCCACAGTGTGAGCGGCGGGTTGCGGAGCCCCGCTCGCCGGGGTTCCTGCCCGGGCAGCCTGTTGTGACCGTTGCCCCAGTGTCAGGAGTTAGTTAAATATGGGATCTAAATAGGTGGGAGGAGTTTGGGCTACAATACAAATGCAAATGGCTCCGTACTATCCATCACACAATTAGCAGTGTGCTGAGAATTGCTATTCAGTCGCTGCCGCATATAAATCTAACCTTCTCTCGGGAAGCAAAGCCCTGTTTTCCATGATAATTAGCCGTTTGCTGCTTTTTTTATACACGTCGAAATGAATATTTAAAACATGCAGAACCCGAACTCCAACAAAAAGCAGTGTTACACAGAGGGCGACGTGGGGGAAACGCATGCACGTTGTTCAGCGAATCCCTGGGAGTATAAATCTAAAATGATTACTTGTCTGTGAAATCACTTAATTACGATTGATCACTAACATCGAGACGTAATGCGTCGCTGATTAGTGATGACATCTTTAGACGGATGATTGCTGATATTCTGCGCGCGAGCTTTATACTTTTTCCTTCGCGTGATTGCAGCTTTTCGCGGTTCCCGGGGGGGGGGGGGGAAACAAAGCGACATTTCGTCAAATCGTCAACTGTTAATTAGCGCGTGACGCTGCGTTCGAATAAACTTGTGTGTATATATATTTATGGAGGTAGTGAAAGGGTGTGCTGACGGGTTAGCTCACACACCGCACACAAACCCAAGCAGCCTTTAGAGCGGCATAGAGGGAATTTGGGCAGATATCAAGAACATTGTCTACAAGGTCCATTGAGAGGAAGGAAAACTCCATACAGGCACCACTTACTTCTTTTCTGCAGATCTTTCACATGCCGGGGCTCTTTAGAAAAAGCCTCCTTGGTCAACAGAAAGGTGTGTTTTCAATGGAGAGACTTTGGTAGATGGGGAGCGGGGCGGGGGGGGGAAGCTGAATTGCTTGCCAAACAAAACTGAATTGGGCAGTGCTAATGCAGGCTGAGCAGGGGGGAGGGGGGGGAGAACAGCGGGTGGGGCATTTCAGCAGCCACCTCCTTGCCGGATCAAAAGCGAGCTCTGCACAGTGCATGGAACAGAATGCGTAAAAAAAGCCTGAGCATAAACAAAGGTAGCCTGGGACCGCGGCTGCAGCACGCTCCCTGCTACTAATCACTCTAAGCAATTCAAGGTTTAGTCCTGACAGAGGGAGCAGGCAATGGAATAATGCTTTTAAATCAGCCTGGTAAATAACAGAGAGGAGAGGCACTCTCTTTTATTTCACATTCGGCACCGATGTTCGCCCCTGACCTTCGCTAAACACAGCAAAGAAACGTTAGCAGCGCTCACGTCGGGGCCGAGATTTCCACTCGTCCGATATCGATATTGCTGCTAAACGATAATACGTTGCTATGTTTTGCCGGATCGCCTGCTGCAGATCCAAAGTAGATCCACAGTAAAAGATGCTAAAAGGATTTAATAGAAAAGAACAACACGAGGTTCACGTTGGTTTCTTCTGAGCGGTAAGTTCAAGTGTTTCTGTTTTCAAAGCCTGGCCAGCGAGTGCAGAGGTCGCCGTGGTAACGACCTGTCTCTCGTTAGGGTACAATTAATACTCATTACACTGCAGTATAACAAACTATAGATCGCCTGCAGTGACACCAAACCTAATACCCACTGAGTAATAATCAACTGACTGTAAATCTGTAACTGTCAGACCTACTGTCACGAGTACTTTGAAGGTTTGCCTCAGGAAGGTCCAGGACCAACATGCTGGGAAATAATTGATGCCGCGACACCAATGTTTTAAGTGCTGTTCAAATGCCTCGGGGGGTCGCTTCACCGGATAAAACACGTTTTCTTCCTGCATGTAAATTACGTGAGTCTCGTATGCAAGGCTATGAGAGACGTGCCCCCGGTGCATTGGAGGTGAATGGATTTTTTATTTATGCCGCTCATACAGGATTGGAAAAATTACTTTAACGAGGGAACGTTAATCTGAATAGTTGATGGAACGCGCTGTCAAGCTGGAACTACATTTGGACCATATAAGGTCTCTTTGAAAGTTGTGGACATCGAGGGGCGTTCGCGAAGAAAGGTCCAGAAACAATTAGCACAGAGATTAGAAGACGCACATCACGTTCATCTTAAACTCATGAAAACAAAACCACCTGTCGTGTGAGTTAGTGCGAGAGGTAAAAGAAGAATAAGATATTTATACATGCTTAATGTTGACCTCCGCTCCAACATGACAAATCAGCTGAACGTAAATTAACATTTATTTAACCCTAAGGTATGATTCATTACAAAAATATGTGAAATAAAAACATTGTCTCGGTTTGTTTAAGTAGATCTGCACTCTGCACTCTATTATTTTAAATATCAAAATATCTACAAGTAATTAAAAAACTAAACTGTCAATCAAAACAATAAGAAAAGACCTAATTTGACGACATCATGAACCGTGTGCTCTTTAGTTGACCTTATTTAATGTTATATTGCTTCTTTCTTTACTTCTGTACTCCACGATACACCAGCGGCTTTATCAAATACTATTTGGCTCGGTCTCATTGTAAAAACCTGCTATGCATTAGCCTCACAATTATTAGTATTATATATGAATGCTAATTTAAGTCACATTAGTATTCATACACCGAGGCGGCCTCTGAGATTACTTCCCTCCACTTGACGTTGTATTTAAATGGTAAAATTAAACGTCTGCAGTTCCTTAGAAAACCCAGTGTTTACTAAATGAGTCACCGATGTTATCACACCTTAATGCCAGTAATGCTCCTGCCGCTCCCGCTCGTGATCAGAGAGCAGGAATCATATGTGGCAGCGTAACACACTGATGAGAGTGTACATTACACTGATTATGTAGAATACACCTATTTACTCATAAACGGGATTCTGTTCCAAAAGACAGGGACAGAAATAGGTCGCGGTCCAATCCAAACGCATATGGTGTCGTTCACCGTCTGCGCGTGATTTCACAGTAAAGACGGAAGAAGTAGAACAAATTAAAAACACCGAGAAGCCTCATCAAGTCAAACAGGTGCAATAAATCGACCTCGGTGTATTTTAGTCGACGCGTGGCGTCGGACTTTTGTCTCAAGTGTGTCTCAAGTGACCACTTCCCTGCCCACTCTGCAAAACACCATGTAAATCATTTCCATTTCTGTCCGCCTGCAATAACTGACGAGAGCTGCATGTTGAGTATTCACAGAACACAACGTATGGTCCCTGAATCCATCCCTCCAAAGGGCCGCCGGGATATCGGATATTAATATGTTCCCAAACCCTCGTAGGTTTCAGTCCAAAGACTGTAAAGATGGACGACGTGACGGCTCCCGGAAGTGAAGCCAAAAGATGTGGATCGCCCCCTGGTGGCTGGGTGCTGTCTGGATCAGAAACCCCGTCTCCTCCATGTCAACCTTTGACATTGTGTATAAAGATGGACGACATGACGTCTCCCATAAGTGAAGCTACAAGTGTCTCAACCCATGATGACTGGCTGCGATATAGGTCATAAACCCCACCCCTCCATGTTAGTGGATGGGACATGGACAAAACTACAGAGTCAAAGAACACGTCTAGGAAAATATGTCCAAAGATTGTTTAATTTTAGATAAATCTAATCACATTCAAGAGTTTTAATTTGTTGTCTGATGCTATAAGAACAGGGAGAATTATCATGACTGACAGCTGAGACTGACTCGTGATTGGTCAAGCCTGTGTATGAGTGGGACCTCGATACCGCGGCTCCACAACAAAATCACTACTCTGCAGACTCTGGCTCTAAACTTCGTCAGAAACACAAGATGGCGGCCTCCGTATCGGGGATGTTTTGGCTTTAGTTTCCGTGCAGTGGGATGTGAAGTCTTTATTTGCAGTCCATGCTGCAGTCACCTCTGTATTTAGAGCAGTACGCTTCTTATCTAATCAGCCAAAACACAATTATCTTCAAAAATCGGAGTTCCGCGGATTCCCACCGTCTCGCTGCCCAGTGGCGGTAGACCGGTGAAGAAAACAAGGTCATTAACACACCACTGAATTTCTCTTTTACGGAGCAGCACTGAGCAGCAGAACTCCCCCCCCCCCACCTCAAAGAGACTGAGATAGTACTGTCGTCCAGCAGGATACCACTTACAGTCCACTCACAATGGGGGTCCTGAGATTTCCTCGAGATAACTCGTGCAGACCCAGAGTGAGGAAGTGCACTGCAGAGATCACAGACTGAGTCAGGTCCTCCAATCACTGATCACCACTAACCTCAGCGGGAGCTCGTACCTCCAGACAGAGAACCAAGTCACCTCCTTCACAGTTCCTCTTTCGTATATATTCTTTTGCTTTTCTGGTAATTCTGTGTAAAATATTACATCATATGAAGCATCCTGGCTAGTGATGGTAACACCGTTGTCCGTCCGAGTGACTTGTGCACAGTAAACACACACACACAGTGTATACAAGCACAATTAAATGAATACAGCATCACCGACCCGCCCTTTAATCCAAGTAAACCAAATAGAAAAGAGGATATTGGTTTCAAATGAGAGAAATCAACTGTTTTGTAATAAAATGTTCTCACAACAGCACAAAAAATTAAAAAGACCTTAACCGGGCTTTTCAAAATGAGTCGGCTCACAAGGCAGACTTCAGAGGAACACGAGAACCATATGACAACCTCGTGCACAACAAGCTGCAAGCACGACTGTTTTGTTCGAGACAATAAAACCAGCGGCTGTTCGATATAAACAATAAAAAAAAAATTTAAAAAAACAGCACACGCAGCAAAGCTCGACGCAGGGTTCCTGCATGGTAATGATCTTACTCTAAGTGCCTGACTGAGTCATCTCTGCGAGCCCGGCTCTGACAACCACACACCTCCCACCTCTCCCCGTCGCTGCAGCCTCTGGGTGGGGCTAATCACTCAGTAGCTTCATCAGCGACTGGATGATAACTCTGGCTGTTAAGATGCAACGTCTGGAGGGCGTGGCTGCTGCAGTGGCCGACTGTGCACACAACCACACACACACACACACACACACACACACACCACACAGGACTGAAAATAGAGCAGCACAAACATACATAACAGCCCGTGCTCTGTCACGGAGCAGGAAGAATGAAATGTATTTTGCCATCCTTTCATACGGCACAGACAAGAATCCGGAGAGAATTTTCCCCCCGGGGCACCGGAGCTGGTGTATGCTGATTTTCCTCTAACTGATTATGACATGAAATGGCCAACGGGCAGCTTGGCAGTGCTGTGTTGACCCGAACAATCTCCTTCCTCTGCCTCCGAGGTACCAGAGGTTTGTACTCTCTGATCCCACTGGCTGAACATTAGACAGTGCTGATGTTCGCAAAAAAAAATGCACCATCTCCCGTGCAGATTCCTTTTTTTTTCTCTCTTGCAGCTGATCTACCAGCAGCCTTTAAAAGCAGCTTGGTGAAAGCCTCGGTGTGTTCTACGTTATTAAAACGCACGACAAAAAAAACAAATCAAAATGGAAGAACTGTCTCATTTTTCCCCCCCCCCGTATCTTGATTGTTGATGCATACGAGGGAAATGCCCTTTCATCTACCGGGGGGGGGGGGGCAGGGGCACGGCATCCTCCCATATATAAATTTAATTCTCCAAGTAAATTAGGATTGATCACCACAGCTCCAGGCCACAATCAGCATCCGTGATCTAATCAGGGCCCGGGCCCTAGACAGAAAAGGATACTGCCATAAATAAAAACCATATGAGAGCCAGCAAGTGCTCATAACACTGGGGGGGGGATTTTATTACCCTCTCCCCCTCTACAGGTGTGCTTTTAGCCACCCACCTTCAAAGACTGCCGCTCTGCAATAAACATGTGCAGCCTCACTGTTGTTTGCCCGCACTGAGGGTTTTACATCATACTTGCATCAGCGGATGTGAACATGCTGGAGTCGCAGCTCGTGTGCAGACCCGGGGGGGGGCCCGTGGAACCCGAGGACGGGTCCCAGGGAGACGGGATCCGTCAGGAGCTGCTCGCCCAGCGACACCCAGGGTAATAAATTACAGAGAATTAACACGTCATCCGGGGCATCCACACGGCAGCCGCACTCCACTCACACCACGCTGCTTAATGGATCTATTAACCAAATGGATACAGGGGCGGGGGGGGGGGGGGGGGAGCGGCTCTCAGGGCTGCAATTCATGTGTTTGGTATTTGCTAACAACATATGGGCGGAGAGAGAAATGTGCTCGTCCATCTGGATTCAAACTAATGTAAAATTAGGTTTTGATGCAGGACTCGGAAAAATCCAACTGTATTTACCATGAGAACATTTGATTATGGAGGTTTTGGCTCCACTGACTTGTGCTTGTTTTTAACACATCACCTGAGTAGTTGTGACGTTCCGCGCTTCAAACATAAAAATCTATGCACTATGTAATATCAGCTTGCTCAGAACGCCACAGCTCCCCCCCCCCCCCCCCGTGTCACCTGTTTGGGGATTCCTCTGAGACGCCTCTCTGCAGCCATTAAGAGTATACTCCACTGTTGATGCCTGTCACTGATAGCAGGGGGGGGATATTTAGTCGAGGATTCAAAATGCCAGTCGTGCAGCCTGTATCTCCTCGGCATCTCTGGCAACCTGCCAGTGCTGTGACACGCTGACGGCGAGGCGGCGCTCAGCGGGGGCGGTTTCTGACCAGAGCTCGCTCATCACAAGAGGTAAACACAGATATGAGAGAGGGAGCCTCTCATTTCTCCGGGACCCCACTGTGTGTTGCTGTGTGTGACTGCGTCGCATTCAGTAGAGCGCAAAACTTCGCCGAGGCCCAACAGTCCCTTTAAAATCAGTCAAGCTGGACCAGATTTCACACACTCTTAAATATCAGTTCTCTAAATATGCAGATTTTGTATTATTCTCTGAGAAAATGGGGAAAACACCCCGTATCTATCTATACCTTTCTATATCTACATGTGGTTCTAGATCCGCCGTCTAATCCGGATGCAGCGTCCTTCCACCAATTTTATAATCTGATAATCCATTCAGGACTTTGTATAATCAAAACATAACCTCCTCGGGGGAAGCAATTAGCTAATTCTTTAAAAAGTAAAAAGCAGTAGTGATCATATATCAGGTTAAAAAGCGTATTTCCTCTTTGCTGGTTTGGACGAATCCCCTCTGCCGTCAGGAGGGCAGCATTATTTATTCCCACTATACTCTTCATCTTTTCCCTTTTCCATGTTTTGCCTCTGAAGCAACCATAAAATTTTAATAAGCGAGAAAGAACAAAAACCTGAAAAGCATAAAAATCTTGAAATCTGAATGATAAAAACTTTCCCGGAAAAATCGGGCATTCATATTTGTAGCTGCTGCAATGTATTAAAATAATACTTTTTCTTGGTGATGTCCCTCGATGCACAAAGTGGAAGAGATCAATCACCTGCCAACCGAGGCTGCAGTCACACTCAGTGTCTTCTGCTAATTCGATTCCTGTTGATTCTCCCTGAATTAAACAAATTGAAAATACACTTTTTTGTTATTGATTTATGTATGAATGTTTTTCTTTAAAGATAAATCCTTCCCCCTCACTGCTGCTCGCTGCTTTTGAATTATTCTAAATCAGCTTCAAACATGTCTCAGCTCTACACTGAACAGATATGCTGCGAAAAAATATAAATTAGTATATCTGCATCTGCCAGGTTGAGACACTCGAAGACACGAGTCCATTTTGTAAACACACACAAAAAGCACCAGTACCCTCGAAGCAAACAACAACAACAAGCGTGTAAACTGACACCTTGAATCCCGTACACTGGGTTAAGATAACCTCGTTAGCCTTAAATCAAGTACTCGATTGCTCCCGATTGAATTCACAGAAGATGCATAAAGACCCAAGCCGTTGAAAACATTCCACATAGCGTCAGTGACCTTCTGGATAACTAGAGCCGACAACGGAGGAAAATCCAGCACATACACAGCTCCATTAAACAGACAGTTAACATTACGTTTTCCTTTTGCCGTCATTAAACAAACGGCAACAATAAAAAACCCGATAGATTTGAATAACAGTGTGAATGCTGATAAATGATCTCGTAGTAAAAAGGTTTTATTCTGCTACTAAGCTGGAGAAAGTAGTAAAGAATTGTGAGTAAAGGAAGTGGGGTCCTTAAAAAAGGGTTGCGACGACCCCCTTAAGTTAAAAATCATATATTTTGTTTATCTTTACTGATCTCCGTAATCTAATTGACAGAAATTTGTCATAGTTACACACAACTGCAATCCCCACGTCTCTTAAAATGCTGCGAACTTCAGCCGAGCTTGGGAGGAAAAAAAAGAAAAAGACCTCCACTCAGACCACATCCAATTTGTGAGGAGTTAAGTGGCAAGGAACTGCCATTAAAATGTACTCTCTTTTTTTTTGTAAGTGTAATAACTGCAGGCTTAATGTAGCCAGGGAGACCGATTCGAAAAAAAACATGAGTACACATGACAGGAGCCTTTTCCAATTCTCATCAGAGCAGCGCTGAAATGTCACGTTTTAAAAAGTTCACAGAAAAGAAGTTAGAAATCTGTCTGGTGTGATTCTAACCTCAAGTCAAGATACATACAGAGATAAAAAAAAAGCTAAATAAATAAACTCAGAATAAGAAACTAGAACCATCTAAATAATAAATGAGACAAAATGCGATCCGATAGTTTTTCAATGAAACATAGTGTATTCAGTTAACAACACACACACACACACACACCACACACACACACACACACTGGGTCGGCCCCGCCCCCACATCTACTCACACAGAGCGACACAAAGAGAGAGTGAAGCAGCCGGAGGTGAAGTGAAAACCTTTTGGGTTAAAGGCGTTAAGAATAACATGAAACCAGCTGCAGCCGAGAGGAGCGGTGCACTTTACCTCCGCCGCCGCTGCGACTCCATCCCAACGGAAAAACACCGATATCACATCCAATCAGGAGGAAAATCTCTCAAGTTCAGTTTAAGTCGCAACTTATTTGACCCGTTTCATTCAAATCACGTCTCAGGTAAATAACACACGCAGCCTCTGAAGTGGAAGAGATCATGCGAGCGTGTGTTGCAGCAGCAAGAAAAGGCCAAAAATTGAACTTTGTATTAATAATAATTCCCACGATTGTTTCCCCGGTGCTTCAGAGGAACGTCGACTTCCCTCCCGAGTGTTTCGAGCCCTAACTTTCTCACAGCACGCCGACAACGAGGGGCAAAGAAAAAAATGTGAGTTTACAGAGTCAGAAGCATCGAGGGTTGAAAATAGGGACGACCTGCTCAAGTGCGTTCATTGTCTCGTGTTTAAGTGGGGTCAAGAAAGACCACGTCGAGTCACGAGCACGGAGCCTCGCGGGAAAAAAAACACCCGCTCTTCACCCGGCATACCACGCAGTGTCTCTCCCGACACACAAAGACAGGCTTTATCCCCCCCCCCCGCCCCGCCCTGCACTCAAGGTGCGCTCTCCTGAAACCCTCTTATGAGGTGGACTTGCTTAAAGTCCAATGGTGAACTTCTCGTTCGGAGCAGAAGAGCCGATGAGGGAAACCTAAACTCTGGATCTGACACGGTGCGTTCGGGCTTCCGTCGGCTCCGGACAGAAAGATCTGGAGGCGAAGGAAGGAGTGAATAAAAAATACTGCACAAATAACACTTAATTGAGGTCAGCGTGATTGAACGCTGCGAGGCTGCGATGGCTTCAGCATAGGTTCCAGATGGCAGGCTGTTATTTCACCGTGCCCTGCTAATGCTGCAGGATTCGATGCTGGTAACCCGAGTGTCCCCTGGGCCCCCCCGGCTCCTCCACTGCACTGAAATCAGGGCCAAGCTCCCGCCGCTGCGACTCTGCAGGTTTACTCAACTTTGAAAGAGGGAGGGGCGGGTGTGTTTTTGATATGGTAGTGGAGGAGGGGTGTGTGTGTGTGTGGTGGTGGTGGGGGTGGGGGTGGTGCTGGAACAAAGCATGTTAACACCATCCCTGTGTTTAACAAGTTAGGGTAACAAGCAGGGGTTTCCTTCAGGCCCCCATCGGAGGCTGGTTCTTACCTCTCCTCAACAACAGGAGACAAACCCGGAGTGAGCGTTTGTTTTCCCTCCCCAGTGCTGCAACACTGGTAAACAGACTGGAACCATTCTCAAGCTGCTTTCAGACATGCACTGAACTCCGGTGATCGTCCTGGGGCTGTATACCAGAATGCAAATGTCCGAGTAAGAGGTTCCGGTCCAGAGTTCTTCCTGCCAGCCCCCCCCCCCCTGAGTAAGAACTCTAGATTATGTCCAAGTAAACTCATGTGAGACTCCACGAAACACACAGATCTGCCTATTTAAAAAAATATAAAAAATAAAGCATTTAAAACCCTCCCACTCATGCAGAGCGTTTTTCTTTGCTGTGTTAAAATAAAAGCACGTTTTCAGAGCCAAGGCCACCGCTGAGAATTCCAGTAACGTTATTTTTGGGCCTTGTCCAAGTATTGGAGAATATCTTAGATGACTGTATTGTTTTTCCTTCTCATAAAATTTGCCATCCAATTGAATTAGACTCTAATTTACATTTAAAATATGAACCTTTTCCTCCTACTTCCTACGAAACCACGCAGGGCATAGGCTCCAGCCCCCTGTGGTCATGATTGTAGAAATGTAAAAGAGTGGAGATTAGATTAGAAAAATAAAAAAAGACAATTGCAGCAACTTGGAGTCACGGCATTTGAAAAAGGGTAAAGAAAAGAAGCAGAGCAGCTAAACACCTATAAATAAACTTCCTTATGTTATGTGTATGAAGTTCCTCCACGTCACCTTCACATCAGACCAGTGGCCCATCATGCTCGGAAATCCCTTGGATTGGGAATCAGCCAGGAAACCTCTGTTCTATTAAATGCACTCACACTGAAGGATAATAAATTAAATGCCTTTTTTTGTTGTTTTTAAAGCAACTAGAGTTAAGGTGTCAAGGATACAAAAAAAAATAAGAGAAGATGAAACAAAATCCTCCGCCGCGTTTGGCAATAGAGATGTAAATGAGCAGAAGTGATTCCAGTGCTGAACACAAAGACGTCCTCCGAAGACACAATCGCTGTTACGTATCCTTTATCTCACTTGGTTTTACTTGTTTGACCTTCAACACGGGATGAAACTTCTTTATCGAGTCCAGATTTTACGAGTCCAGGTGGACGCGTCGTTTCGCCGGCGTGGAAAAACTTCTCGGGCGGATCATCGCTCTTACGCTAAAAAACCCGAAAACCCGTGGTTTCGTAGATCAATAGCCTGCTTAACTGGAACCGTGCACTAACAAAGGACACGCACTGCATCTAACCCAGTAAAAAAAAAAAAGAAAGGACAAATGGTTCCTGCAAACTTCCAAACTCAGCATTCCCCTAACTTTCTTCATTGTTTTTTTTTTTTTCAAAAGTAAAGTGCGAGCTCGGTAGGTTTTCCGGCCACCGATTCATATAAAATATGAACCAAAAAAAAAGTTCTCTATGAATTACAGTCTCCCATTCACATTTGGATATGCAGGTTATCGCGGTCTCTGGAGAGGCTGCACTTTTCTCAATGCCTCTGCCTCTTCTTGCCAACTCTGAATATAACTGCACTCATTCTTAAGACCCACAAGATTCAGGTGATCCAGATTTGTCTTACTGTGGCGTTTCCAGGACAAAGAGAAACCGCACTTTACGTGCTTTTTTTTTTTTTTAAAGGGAGCTATTTTTCAATGATTGATTTATAGTGTATAATATTTTACAATGCACAAGCAGACGAGCCACCTCTGTGAGAGGATTTTATAAGCAGGGGGATTTTATAGTCTCTTGCCTATTAAAGCTACTTCTTTTTACGAGCAGGAGCGGGTCAATGCTCGACGTGGTCTCCTGGCAGAAACAGGCCGGATCACTGTCTCCGCTTGACGGTTGTCTTTAGTTTGTTCTTTAGTTTGTTCTTTAGTTTGTTCTTTCTTGTTTGTTCTTGAGTTTGTTCTTCATTGTCCCCTTTTATCTCATTATCTTTGTCACGGTGTATTGCTGCTCACAGACGTTCGCGGAACTTCACAAACGTCATAGTCACTTGCTCCAGATATTTTATGGAACTTTTCCTGCACGGCCCCTGGTAAAAATCAGAGTGAGTGTCTGGGGTGGTAACAGTGAGTGAGTAGGCGTGTTGATGACGTATTCAATATGTAGATAGGTGGATACAAAAGCCGACAAAGACCGGTACATCCACTTACATTATGAACTTCAAACTAAAATCTCTGTCCAGCGAGTCGTTTTGGATTTGTGTTCATTTTAATCCCCGTCTATACTAACACGCATATCACTTGACCTCTCGCATGTACTGAGCGTGTGCTGTACTGAGCGTGTGCTGTACTGAGCGTGTGCTGTACTGAGCGTGTGCTGTACTGAGCGTGTGCTGTACTGAGCGTGTGCTGGTCGGGTTGGGATGCATTGGGTTCTGAGCTGCAGCAACAGCAAGATGGCTTCTCCTGCTCGTGTCAGCGGTTGTATCATCGTAAAATGGAGAATGTTAACTGCACAACAGCTGTTTGCAAAGACAACTGGGTCAGAAACACTTTTAATTGATTATCCATGTTGTGCTCTACTCTGGTGTCCGAGGATAATGCCTCTTGTTTTTTTTTTCCTGGAAGATGTCATGTGATCAGAGCCGGACGAGTCAGCGAAGACTCTGTCTTTAGTGGTTGTGAGTCTTACGTTATTTGTTTCTACATGCACCTCCAGGTGTCTGTAACAGAGGTGATGTGTTTTCAAATGAAAACATAGTCGTGTGGATCAAGTCTTGGAAGGACCACAAGACCCAAGAGCTGCATCTGCCAGAGTCGATGTGCTGCAAACAAAAAACTGACGGCGAAATTTAAACACCATGTGGACAAAGTTCTGCTGCGTAAATAATAAATAAAAGCACATTTAGCAGATTTCATCTCTAAAAAGGATTTATGATGTTATGTTTTTCTTAAGGAACAAACTCAGCTGAACCTTATATCAGATCTAAAGAAAAAAAAAACTGTTATGCAATGCACGTTGTTTCCAGGTTAGTTACTGAGGTACTGGAAACGTGGGTAGACACAGATTGTCCCCAGCAGCCCCACGGTACAGCAGCAGTCCTTGAACTGATGTTAGCAAATCAAAATAAATCACGAGAAATGGAGTTACGAGCAGACAGCAATAAATAATCCCCGCTACGGGTCAAGTCGTGTACCACAGCGCAGCGGTTTCCTCTGCGATGATATTCTTCGAACTCAGCACAACAGCAGCCTTCCCAGTCATGATCCAAATCACATAAGCTCCCTCATTGTTTCTGCTTGTGTTCGGGCGCAGACGGGGGAAAGTACAAAAAAAATAAAACATTTCAGGCACAGACGGAGCTCCACTTACAGCTAGGAAGGCACTGGCCTGGAATACTAAAGGCTCGGAAAGCAAATACAGGTAACTGATGGCTTTGAGTTACTTCACGCACTTTAGAGGAAAAAAATAAAAAAACGTCGTCTTACCATCTGGTTTCTGGGTGGAAGCCGTGGTTTTGAGTTTTCTTATACTGCCCTGACCTCAGTTTATTAGAATAAGGAAAGTCACACAAACAATGAATGAATAACTGAACCGTTAATAAATAAAGTTGTGGTTTCCAACTAAATATGGACAAATATAATGTCACAGGATGTGACATTTGACCTTTTGGATATAAAGAATGATTTCATCCCGTTAGACTCACTAGTTAAAACGTCTCATAGTTTGAATAATGAATTCTTGATGAATGGTCAAATTAGGGCCCAGTGACCTTGACCCACGACCTTTGTGCTCTAAAATCTAATCAGGTCATCCTTCAATTTAAGTGGAACTTTCAGCATAATTTGTAGTAATTCTCTCCACATGTTCCTGAGATAGAGTTCATGAGAACGGGAAGAACTGACAACCGAAAAGTAAAAAAAACGCCCTTCGGCTCAGCTGTCGTCGGCATAATTACACATTAAAATGCGGACTACGTGTGCCCTCATCTGGAGTCCTTGATTGACAGATGTCACACCTGCCAGGTTCAGGTCACAGCCTGAAGAGTAAATAAAACTCTATGGAGATAATGTGCATTAAAAGCATCTTGGGCTGACCTGAGCAACGTGATAACATTTAACATGTTTAAAGTGAAGAAAAAACCCTCTGACAGGTTCATGTAATTGGAATTATTCATTACACGCAAACATAAATGATTAGTCAGACACTTTTTTTTCTTTTTGCATTGATGATCATGTCCATGCATCAGAGCCGTCGCTATTAATTACCATCATTACGGCGATAAGGAAACTTTTTGTTTTTTGCCAGGACAGCAGATCTACCGGGGCCCGGTTGGTCCGTGCACATTAACGAACACGTTCACGTGTTTTTGCTTCTCCGTCCCGTGCAGCGAGCAAACCGAGGAAAAAATAACCCGGAGCATTAGAGGGAGGCAAAAATATCTGCTGTGAAATGAGCCCTCTCCCCCCCCCACAAAAATAAGCAAGAAAGCATTTCCAGCAAGTTGTTCATTTTTACACAACACAGCATTTGAACAATGAGAAGCCGAGCAACAGAGACACGAGGCGGTGTGTGGGTGGCACAGTGGGCAAGAGGGAGCTTTTTTTCCCCCTCCTGATTAAAACCGTTAAATTTGAAAAATCACATACTCGGAAAGTCAAGGGACAAAACTGTAGGATACACAAAAACAAGTTGATCTACTTTCCTCGTCCTTAAAGCTCAACCTGAAGAGCAGGTAGCAGGAAGTCATTGTTAACGCTTCTGGCTGCAAAGGGACATTTTGACAACGGCGTCTCAAAGCCGATTTCATTGGACGTGTTTTTGGGGGAGCAGTCGGATTCTGAGCGGCAGCTGAACACGAGTTGACTTGAACTCTAGATTCTGGTGCACTCCGGATATATGTGACATCGGGAGTGAAGCATATCATCCAGCGAGTGAGACCGAGCAACGGAAACCAACACAGATAGAAGCTCAGCTAATTGATGTTGTGCGTTGGAAGGTCAAAAACACAACGTGATGCATATGAAAACAAATAAAGTGGCCTCAATAAACTACACACAGCTCACTCATATTTAACAGTCCCCTGGTCTGACATCCCCTCCAGGGGCCGGGGGGGGGGCTCGTCTATTTTGCAGTGCCGCTGATAGGTTGCATGTATATTTACATAAAAACAATCCTTTGTGAGACATTAAAGCAGATGCCTCGAACCGAAAAGGCGTAAGGGCACAGGGGGGAAGTCGGTGGGTACAAACTTCACTGAGCATCTCTGTTGATCGGCGCCGGTAATGCATGCACCCAAGGCCATTACTTATTCGACAGCGCACATGTGCTACATATCAAACGGCCACAAAGCACTGCTCGTAGGATATGTGAAAAATGCAAAAGCTAGCTGGGAAATTAAGAATATGCTCTCTGATCCAAGGATACACTGCATTAATGTGTCAAAGGGTTACGACGCTCGTAACGTCCTTCGCTGGCAACGCTCAGCTTATTAATATTTGATGTCAAAAGGTCATTCATGAATCAAAGCATTCAAAAATGTAACTTATCACTTACGAAAAAAACCACAAAGCTTCGTGCCAAATAATTGAACAGACATAAATATGTAGGGGGAACTTTTCAATTTCAGTTTCAAGGTGGAGCATCGAGAGTTTTGTCACCGACCGAATGTGAAAGATGTTCACTTCTCTCTCTCTCTCTCTCTCTCTCTCCGCCTGTTTCTGAGTTATGGCCAGAAAAGGGTTTCTGCAGAACATTGTGACTTCACAGTTAAGTTGACATTTTGACCTTTTACACAGAAAATGTCGGCACTTCATCCTCACAACCTGTTACACATTCGAATGGGACTTTCTCACAATTAGCGTATGAATTCTAAATTCGTTCTTGTGAGGCCGGCGTGACCTTGACCTTTCACCTCTGACCACCGAGTTCTAATTGGGTCATCCTTGAGTCCAAACGGGGCGGTGGGGCCGATGTCATGGGAATCTCCTGCAGGCCGTTCCTGATGCATTGCATTCGCATCAAGACGATCCATCTTGAGCTAATTAAATTAGCCAAACTTTGACCATTCCTGCACATCACTCAATCACAACTGGACCAAAAGTTGCAGGACACATCCATCCATTAAAGGTTTAAATTTGATATATTTGATTTCACAATCAATACCATTTATCTTGGTTTGAGAATTGTTCCACCACCAAAGAACAAGCTTTTACTCGACTGGAAGGAAAAACAATATTTCACCTCGTGCACTTTAACAACTCTCAGCGAGATACAGGTTAGAAACAATCCAGACAAAAGATGGAAATGTTTCCACGTCCCTGAAAATGTCACGTTCTTCAATTTTATTCTATTCACGAGAAAACATTGAGTCTGAAGCACTTTGCTTTATATTTTCAACGAGGTTGTCACAATATGCCGTGCGCACGAATAAAGGCTGTTATTGTTACGGACGTGTCCTCTATTAAAGAGTTGAACTAAATAATACGCAGGACCTCAGGCTTTCCCCCAAAAAATGACCCATTTAGATGCATTCACTGACAAAATGATGTGGGGGGGGGAAGGCAGTGATTGTCAGTAACAGTGTTTTTAATAAATTTCACACACACTCAACAAAATGCCCGTAAAGACCCAACGGCCTGTTTGAAGAGTCTCCTGCTCCGACCCCGTCTTACTTTAGACACAGAGGTAGAAATTAGACACAAGCAGTTTAAAAGCTGCCTTTTCTCTGTGTGTCTGAGTGTTCATCGCTTTTATTTTACTCGGTTACACAAATATACACACACACACAACACAGACACACACGCAATGCACTGTGACTCTTTGTGAACAGCTGGCTGTATTTCAAAATGTGCATCTGCGCTGTTGTATTGAACAGAACAGACCTGGTTCATGAGATTGACTTTGTTTTCAGATAAAATCAAAGTAACAGAAATCAGTGACAGGACGAGTGTTTAGTATTTCACAAGAAAACCATTCACTAGTTTAAAAAAGAGTAGCTCTTGTTTTTTAAACTCCTGCAGCTACAAACAAACGTTAAATTAGAAATGAAATTCAGCCAATGTCTCAGATATAATACAACTTATTTTCTTAATATTTAGAGAATAAACAAAGCAGAAAATGTGCATTTATATTTACATTTTACGTAAAAAGTAGATTTTCTTTGTTCAAAATCGAAATGAATGGGTTGCTATTGTGTTTTCTTTCTATTTCTACTTAATATATATATACATTTTGTAATTGATTTGGTTGAACTGTAAAAACATCAAGCCTCCGTTACATTTCTTTGTCACATCCTCCAGCTCTGCATCCCATGTAATATTCACGTTCTTCCAGGCCCCTCAGTAGTTTCTGGGGTTTCAGCCGAGCAGCGGAGGAACCGATCCAGTGACTCACTCACTTTTTACCACCTCTGCTTCTTGCTTCCTCTTTATTGCTCCCTCTGCATATGTGTACGTCTCACATCAGAACCTGGCAGCCGGAGTTTGAGAACCGACTTATCATATACATACGAGCGTAATGTGGTTTTTCCACGGGCACGATATTCTACACCTCACCACCGTACGTACTTCTAGTAACTCGACATCCTGCTGCCTTCTTTATATCTGGAAACAACTGCAGTGTTGTCTCTGCGCTGAAATCACAGTCGCCGTTGCCTGACACAGTTCCGGGGCCTCCGCCTGATGAATATCCACCATTAGGGAATCCGCTATAATTATAGAGGTGAGACAGGGTTCACTAGGATCCTGATAGTCAACGCTTTCACATTCTTTCTAAATACTATAACAAACATGTCCATCTCCAACAGCACCATAAATCCGAGGATGGGACATATCACATGACCACATCACTCCTGTCCCAGCGTCTTTGCACTGGCTCCCAGTTTGTTTTAGAATTGACTTCTATTCACTTTTAGTATTTTACGAGCCGTATCTCTTTTAAATCCCTCGTTAAAACGTACTTTTGTCGGAGATCCTTTCCTGATTCTACCTGAATTTGAATTCTACTGTATTGAATTTTTCATTTAAAAGATTTGTATGCTCTTTTAAAAGGAATATTGTCTTTTAATATGTGTGATTTGTGATCATTTCTGCTCTGTAAATAAACTTATTATAAAGTTATGATGACACGTTGCTCTACTTGACACACAAGCCTTTGTATTCAATATAAAATCCAGTTTGATTACGTTGAACACTTGGAATTACTCCGGTATTTTTGTGTGGTTACGCGTTTGTGTGTAATCCCGAATAGAACGTTGGCTTTTCCCCGACAACTTGTCAACATAAATATTCCCCGAGCCCTTTAATATCCCCGCTCGACCCGCTGTGTATTTAGCTGTCACGATTCGCCGAGGCTCTTCACATCCGTCCGCAGACGGATCGCAAATAGATGCTGTGGTCAAGTTCCATCACTCACTGGGACGGCTCTGGCAGATGATGCAGAAATGAGTCACCTACAGACGGCGATATAAGCAATTTTCGACTACATGCAAACCCCATTAGCGCACGAGCTTCTGGAAATTAATGGAGCACAGTAATGGAACCTAAACATGCCGTCTGTGATTCAAATATTAACTGCTTTACATGTTGTTATCTATCTTTTGCCTTTCAACTAAAAAAACGTAGCAATCTAATCTCAGGCCACAGGGATTACAGGAAATCCAAGAACCCCCCCAAAAAAGATTTTTGTCAACTAATTAACACCGTCAACCTCATCTTGAATCTCAAATAGAAAAACGCTTCACATCAAAGCGGCTCAATTTTACACCTTACCACACAGGACTTATCTCCTCGCTGGTGTGAAATACGGTTAATACAAAAATACTTTAGACACAGAAAAGCAAGAGAGAGAGTAAAAGAGGCTCCTGCACAACGGCTGCCCGGCTGTAAACATGTCTGTGGATACAAGTGTTTATTCTTTGGATAAGAGAAAAAATCATGTGTCCACATACAATGTATAGCGGTGACGCTGGGGGGGGGGAAGAACTAACCAGGCCGTCGTGCACCATTAAAGACAATTTCCCCCTTTCGTGCATAAATATTTAAATAAGATGGGAAAGAAATGTAGAAAGAATGTAGAGATGCATGTGAACTGAGAGAGATTATTGCAGTTCATTGGGTTTAGGTTTCCATCAGCGATGGTGAATCTCTTCTTCTGGGGAAACTAACTGTTTTGGTTCGTACAGATGGACTTTAGATTGGAGAATGTTGAGAATGTATCTTGCCGAGGCCTAATGAGCTGATAATTGTATATTGGAGAATCGAAAAAAATGCCTATTAATTATTAAAACGTTAATTCCAAGCAGTAATGTATTCAGTTGATTTACTTTCACTACTTTTCTTTGGCTAACAAACACGTGAATACTGCACATTCCAGAACGAAGCCAGTGTTGACGTACTACTACCCAGAAGCACAACAAACAATAAGAGACGGCAAATTAATTTAATCCTCTGCCAAGGATAATCCCATCGATTTTAAACCCACACAACTCACAGCCAGACCACAACAAACTGGGGTTGTGTTCTTCTGGTACAACAGCATCACCACTTGAATACGTTAATGGTTGACTTCGCTAAATATGTATTGGCACCAAACAACCGTTGGTGTAATACTGTTAAATGCATGTACTAATACACAGGGAGATAATGACAACCTCCATTTGCAAAAGTCAAGACTACATCTCAACAGGATGAAGTTCTTCACTATAACAATATCCAAATTGTATATGCTGTAATATACAATTCTTAAATAGTCGTCATGTGTAAACAATATCTGCATGTAATATAGTTTGTAAAATAAATACCAACAAAGCTCTGTGCTGCTGCCTGAAAGCGTTTGGGTTGAATTTTATTGATTCTGATTCTCGTCGCTGGTTCATATTGATCCGACGTTTCAATCCCAACGTGGTGAAACAAGGTCAAATGCTCGGATAACAAATATATAAATACTTTTAAAGGCTGACCGACCCCTCACAAAGTACATTCACTGGCAGTTACATACAATAAAAATGTATGATACACAGACAAATATTAATAAAGATCAATCTAAACTAACTATTAGTTACTTTGGACGTTTGGTGACAAACACGTGAATCACTGTGTTCAAATTCAAGATAACATTTGAAAGTATCCTCAACCCTGCTGCCAGGAAAGCAAAACAAATATATATATATATAAAGTACATAACAATTTCAAGTGTATTATTTCTTAAGATATGTGTCAAAATAAATACGAATTTGATCGACGTACGTTTTATCAACTTTCTACCGAGTGTTAATATGAAAGTATTTCATTACGTGGCGATGTTAAACTAAACAAATAAAGCCCAGCGGGGGGGAATTGTTTATCGTGTCACCGGTTTGTAAGGAAGAGGTCAGCAGCCTCAGCTTCCATTTTCAGTGACGGCACATTTCATATTTGAAAAAATGAGGCCTGTCACTAAATGTCACCTCACCGTCCTCTTTGTCATCTCATCATTCTTTTCACGGCTCGTCGCGGCGAAGCCCAGTTTGTGACACGAGCAAACCGTTAGCTTCCTCCCAGGCAGGCTAGTAGGGCTTTATTAATATTTATAGAATCACAGCTTAAGGCCAGCCCCCTTGAGAGCTATCACTCCGCTTTGCTGCCAAACACTTGCAAAAATATATTGACAACTGCTTTTCAGCACCGCTCTCCCCCCCCCCCCTGAAAACCTCCGTGTGCAGGTGTGCAGCAGCAGGTTTTTAAACAATGTGCCGGATTTTTTTTTTCTGCATGAACAAGGGAGGGAACTTTTACCCCCCCACTCGATTTAACGACCTGATGTCATTCACACGCAGACTTGAAAAGGACATTTTAACAGAGCTGGGACTGAAACGTCTTGTTGCTGAATGAGGAAAAACAGGCATAATGATGATGTCATGTCAAAAAAGAAGCAGTTTGCAGCGCTGGTTTTCAGTCAAAGGTTTTTCGGAGACTTCCACTGCACAGGCAGAAACTTCCCGTGTCACTCGTCCCCCCTTTCGGAACGTAAACAGTTATAAATCTGGCCCCTGACGCGAAGTGACATGCACATGGACGTAATCAAAGAGGGGGGGAAATGTTCCTTCCTGTGACAGGATCTGATTGCCTTGGATTAGTGAGACAGAGACTACCGACCGCAAAATTATTTCATCACTCTTTCGGCAAAATAAATGCTTCCAGAAGCGTCCTGATGGCTACGGGCAGACTATACTCATCCAATAGCGCCGTGGTTAGCGGAGCGTGTCCACAAAGAATACTTTGGTTGTCAATTCAACTTGTTTGCCTCGTTGGCTTTAAAAATTTGGGAGATTATTCTTCTTCGTTTTTTGTCTAAGCTCTTAAACTCGTAAATGTCAAGTCAAATCCTTAAACTTTGGGAGAGTGGCTGTTATTTCATCTTAGAGACGTCCACTGAATTACCGTTAAAATGCACTTTCAAATCTCACTGAAATGATTATCTGTGGATGTCTGACTTGGAAAGGAGGCAAAACGAGAAATGAACCCAAAAAACTAACTCTGCAAATTCAGAAGCATGTGAAAATGTCTTCGGTGCAATTTTGTGAGACAGACACCGACAGGGAGCTGATTCCAACTTTAATAAAACACAACTCTGCTCTGAATGTTTTAATGTCTTCGAGCATCTTCCCTTTAATGTCGTCCTAATTTGTATCCTTTAAAAAAAAAAAAAAACGCCTCCGTCACGGCGATGACAAACTCACAGCAGCCAATTAGCTCGGGGGTCTGACAGGAGCGCAGCGCTGGGAAGTTAAACCTGTAATAGTGCAGGGTCAGATTCCCCCCCCCCAGTCAGGCCTGAATGAATGGCAGAGGATGAATTTCACGATGCCTCCTTTGTCCTGCTGAAAAAAACCGTTGTCCAGTTCAAACAGGTTTAAAAAGTAACGTGTAAAACTATGTACATCAACAGAAACGTCTGGCCCAGTTTTAAATAGTCAATATATAACGTGATGGTAATTTAAAGCATTTATGTGCTTTTTTTGTTTCACCAAACTAATGAGAAAAGCAAGAAATCTATAAGAGTCTATTTAAAGAATTGGCCGATATGAGCATTTGCATTTATGTTTTGTTTCAAAGAATAAAAGCTGCAGAAAAGATGTGATATCATGTTTGTTCTACTTGAAACAAATCTTCAAACTATTAACTGAAGCTCTATATAATTGTCTGTATTTGTGTTTTCCTCTTATTTATCGTTATTTATAGTAAAGTTTATAATTAAACCGTAAAATATCAAGACTCACTTACATTTAAACACCTTAGGAATCATTGCCAAAATTATTTTAAATACATATACTGTATATATACTGTTTTTATTACACACTCAGGCTTTAAACATCATGGTATTTCCGAGACCTGTCAAAGTATTTGAATAAAAAACATCAAATTCCTTTTCTTTTTTTTATTTATACAGCAAGCCACCGAACCTCCGACCAGTCTTTGATTTTCCTACATCAGCAACAACTCCCTCAAAGATTACGTGATAAGATCTAATATTCATGTCGTGAGCTACCAGGATGTGCAGTAAACAAAAGGCACGGCTCTGTATCAAATCAGCAGTTTCATAAGCTGCCAACACTCCCCTATAAAAGTCCCCCGCGCTGCGTGAGACATAAATAAGGTCCGATAGCGCCGAAGCAATGTCATCATTCAAAACATTACACTGCTGTGTTGACCACGGCCGTACAGTAGACGCTTGCTTTTCCAACTGTAAACCACTGGGGTTTAATTACCTGCAAATTAACTGCCGTTTCACTATCTTGCATAAGATTATCCTGGCCATGATGAAATGCCACCAGGGAGGCTGTGCTGATAGGGTGGAGGGGGGGGTGGTGAGGGTTCGAAGAAGCAGAAAATAAAAGATAGCACATTGTTAGTGTGATCGCTGCGCGGACTGTGATTCCTGTCGCCCTCGTAATGTGACCTTCAAACCGTCTGGACGTCTGATTGTTCAACACGAGTTGAAGTTCCATCATTGATTTACTGGCTGTTTTAGAAATCTGCCGTCCATAAGTGAAGCAGGCCGCAGTATACACACACACACACACACACACACACACACACACACACACACACACACACACACACACACACACACACAGACAACAACAACTTGAGTGTGGCAATTTTCTGCAGTGCATTTAACTCTGGTGGTGTAAAACACATTGACCCGACAGTTGGACGGAGTGAGTCTGGGAACAGTAGTTTGCAGCAGTTTGAAATGGTCAGCCTCAATTTCGCTCCATCAGTGGAGAGTGTTTAGTGCGCGATGGGCAATCAAGCACCGAGATCTGTCGGGTCAGCAAAGCCAAATCTGCTCTATTACCGAAAACGGTTTGATGGCACATTTATTTTTTCTTAAAAGCATTTTTTTTGTTGTTTGGGATTTTTCAGGCTTCAGGTGGGAGATTTTTAGCAAAACCTGCAGACACCAGGAAGTGTTTTCATTAGCCATTTTCAAGGGGATGCGCAGGAACAACGTTACGTAAACATGAGTGGGACGGAACTATGTGCTCTGTGTAATGTAGGAGGGAGAGAGAGAGCATAACATCAAAACCACAAGCTAGCATCGCTACAACAGGAGGATTTCTAGTAAATCGACCGACATAACAAGAGGATCCAGACTCTGATGATGACTCAGTAGCAACTGGAAAACAGAATTCCCCTCGAGAGGTCTGAGAAACAAGTAAAGAAGTATCCGTGTTGGTGTTTGTTGCGACACACCAACAAATATGGCGCCTGTCAGCTTTGTGAGATTCCCACAACACTCATCATTTCGTTTCTTTCAAGCCTGTCATTCTTCAGGACCTAATCACACAGGATCCAGTTGTTGCAATATGAGGCGTCCAGCAGTTTTCTTTGGGAATAAACTATTTTTTTTGCAGGAGCAACCGAATGCCTCGAGTTCAACTCAGAGCAGAACCCCCCCCCCCCTGCACTGGACCCGACGATCCTGCAGGAGAATCCAGCGCTGGAGTTTTGTGACTGAACAGAAGAAAAAAACCTGGAGGCCTGGAGGCAATTTAGTTCAGCACTTCAAATTTCAGCGTAAATTGTTTTCATTCATTTAAGCTGCAGTTAAGTGGTAGCACGCAGGTCATGGTTTCTGTTAGGCTAACGTTAGCTCACTTTCAATGTCAACATTCCACGTCTCTGCAGAAAAGCGGCAAAAACTATCTGAAGAAAAAATTGTAGCTATTAGGAGCAGATTGACAAAGTTTCAAACACTCGTCGTAAAAGTAGGCCTTCAACCTTCCATTAACCAGGTGGCGCTCCCCGACCAGGTACTCCCCCCGTTACGTTTCCTCTTTCTGAGGGTCTCGCCTCCCCACATACATCTCAGGTTCCCTGCTTCCAATGTACTAAATTGGGAACAGCCTTCCACCCTCAGTGCCCTTCACCTGTAGCCTTTATATTTAAAGAGCAACGTACGGATCTATGAGTTCACTTGCGGGCTTCAGCAAAACAGGCAACGCGGTGCTTCTTGCACTTTTCAACCTTCCTTCCTTCCTTCCGTGGAAAGCGTCTGATCGGTTCCTGTTGTTCACTCCTGTGAGCGTGCTCGTACTGAGAGCATCTGAGAATACGTGGATACGCCAAGAGACAGCACCACTAAGTGCACCTGGTCCTATAAAGTGGCCTCATATTATTACAACCATGCAAGGCAACCATCAGTTCTAATGACCCTCTCGAGATGGCTGCTTATCCCATTTCTAGTCCAGAACCATGTTTAAAAGGAGGAAGGAGCTGCCGTCGGTCGAAGGCCTCCTCACGCTCCCTGCACATGTTAACCTCCTTTAATCCGAGAAAAAGAATCAATGAGGAGCGAGACAAACTTGTATTAGATGCTAAATGAAAAATGTCTTTCGTGCTGCCAGGCAACTCGCTGTGCTTTTATTTTTGCAGCCTTGTACTGAAAGTGCCAGCTTTAGGAATTTCCTAAATGAAGTTTTCTTTTTTTATGTTTTAAGGCCGTGGGGGATTCTAGGGGAATTCTAAGGCTGTAAGAGCATCTACCTTACAAAGTGCATCTACAGCTCCTTTAACCACTGTTCACTTTTCATTTTAACAACTGCCCCTCTCTCCGCTCACATCGGAAAGTCAGCCCCATGTGTTCCAACTAATTTGCTTTCTTTGGAGCTCGGCTAGTTATCTCGTGTTTGCCAGCGAGACCTCACACGCTGACACATCCACCTAAAAGGCTTTCTCCCCATTGAAATGCAGAAAATGGGATTTTATATTCATACACCTGGGGGGATATCTTTTTATGATTATTATTTTACACACCCAACTGTCGTAATTATGTGCATTCCCCGAGTAAGTGTTGTGTCGTGAATTTCTGATCTGAGTGTGTCGCCTGCAGAAGCAGGAACAGACAGCCAGAGGCAGAGTTGCAGCTAATGACAAAGATATATTTCTTTAATAACCTCCGATTGTTTGTTTCTTCCTCTTTAATAAATGAAATCAAGTGTTTGGAGAACCAAAAAAAATCATTCTTTCTTTCCTTAGACGGAATAAAAGAAAGGGTCTTGCAGGTCGGGAGCCGTTTTACTTTTAAAAAAATAAATAAATGAAAAATACAAAACTGGGTCGTCTGTAACATACACGTAGGACAGTTTGCATTATTAATGTAGGAGATGCAGGATTAATGCATGAAGTGGGATTCTGAACAACGGCTTTCACCGTAGATGGGCTCTGAACTCAACTTGGCCCCCGGTCTGCTCCGAGGACGGTGGTTTTCCTGCTCGGTGAAACGTTCTAAATCTTTCTGGGAATATAGGAAAACTTTAAGAAAAACCCGAGCCTACGCTGCAGCGCTGGGGCGGACAAGGGCGTATCAAAGTGGACGATGTACGGATAATGAGCGCCACACCTGCGGAGTTGTCGCTAGCTTCCGTAGAAATGAGAGTCATCCTAAAAAATTGCTACATGTGTACTCTGAAATGTGGGACACAAAGGGGAGTCTGTGGCCCTGCTCCCTGGAGGAGAAACACTAGCCTGCGTCTGGGGGGCTCAAGTGCATAATTTCAACCCCCACCTCGTTTCTCAAGTACTCTGTTTGAGTGATTCTGACGTGCCGAGCAGCAAACAGGTGTAAGATTCCACTTCTTTGGAAAGTGGGTTGGATAGTTTTTTAGGGAAAACAGCTCAAAAAACACGCAGGGACACAGAGAATGTGCGGATACAGAACATTATGATTACGGCTGTTAATCAGGTTTGTTTCAGATCTCAGAACCGCAACTGGAGATCAAATGTTGTTTTCGTTTCCCTTTCATATCTGTAAGTGAATCTACTACAAAAAAAACAAATGAATCACTTCCTTCTCCCAGAGAATTTGGCTTTGTTTACTTTCTGATACGGGCCCGAATGCATAGAAGTCAGCCCAGCGCTGGTTATAGCGTTAATACAGCAAAGTCAAGTTCCTGCTTTGTGTTTTGTTTGGAGCTAAAAAAAACATCAAGGCAAAATTGACTGGGGACCTCGCCGCGGTACGTCCATAGATTTTTTAAAAAGGGTTTTCAAGATGCTTGTCACTTTAACTTTTTTTGATTCTCCATCACAAGAAAACCAAGGAAGCTTTGTGGAAGCAGTAACACACACGTGCCTCCTCAAAACGAGGTTGGGTCAACACTGGCAGCAGAAACAAGCTGTTTCCAGACGTGGCACTTAACTCTGAAGTTACTCCGTGTTTTCTCCGCGTGCGTGAACGCAAATGTCCGAGCGAGAGGCTCCACAGTTACTGAAGACTTTCTCCACCTGGCCTCCTGGTATAAGGTCCGTAGAAAGTCAGGGGAAGTCGATGTGAGAACGAGCACGAATTAAAAAAACTAAAAGAAAAACAAATATCTCCTGGTGAAAAAGCGGCGACACACACGTCGAAGATAGAGTTGGCGCTGATCTCCGCAGCCCGAGTTAAAAGGTCACTTCCTGTCTCTGTCTGCTGCGCCACCATCTCTTGATTTGTTGCTGTTGTGAACGCGTCTGTGCAGGAAACCTCCTGCTGTGTGAAAGGCAAACTGCTGTAACTTTCACTGCTTGTCCAATTAGAACGATCCAGCACGTAAAGCACTAATTTCCCCCCCCGTCTCCCCCCCCCCCCCCTCTCACCCTCATGTCTCTTCTCTCAACCCAACCGGTCGAGGCAGACGTCGCTGCACTGACTGGAGCCAATAACTTAAAGACACAACTACAAATAATTCACAGTCCACATGTTGCAATGTATTTAAAAGCCCATTTACAACGTGATTCTGAAGAGGTACATTAACAGAACCTCCCCGTGTTTACTGTCCCTCAGCTGTGCTGCCTTCTAGTGGACGCATTGCTTGTCCCCCATTTCAACATAAAGGACGCATGGACTCAGTTTCAGCAACACGCTCTGAAACGGATGAGCCTGTTTTCATACAGGCAGCTAATATGAGCCTTTGGTATTTCTAATTTATAAGACATTCCTCTCCACTGCTTCCTGCTCAACTGTTTCTCTTTAAAAAAAAACACCTCGAGATTATATATATTTTATGAATTTGCCATTGAAATGAAAATACAAAATTAGGTTGTAGATGTAAATCTGAGGTGTGTGTACATATTTATATCTACGGCAGCCATACGCATGAAAACTGAGCTGCTGCTCTGCCACTGTCCGTTGGTCACTTGGTAACACCGCATGCTTCTGAATTCTGCAGTGTCCTCGACTCATCACACAAAGTCTGGAGCTGTCCTGTCAACATTAGAAAAAGAAAAAAAAATGAGGGGGCTGCGAGTGTGAGTGAGAGAGTGAGTGAGAGAGTGAGTGAGAGAGCGAGGGAGAGAGACAAAGGGAGGGAGAGGGAGGAAGGAATGTGGTGCCCGGCTTTCATGTCCAATAAAGTGGTGTAATTGTGACAGCTACCCATTAGTTCTGTGTGTGATAAATCACAAGATGACAGACTGCAGCTTCAACTAAACATAATGCTCCGGGCTAGAAAATCCACCTTTCCCCGCTGCACTCAGTGCGGCTGCATTGGGGGGGAAAAGAAAAAAGCGAGGTATAGGTATGGATCACAGATTAACAGGAAAAACTGAGATGCATAATTCATGTGTCAATATTAACCTGACACAGCCATCAACTGGATTTCAAGGTTTTCTGCTGCACAAATCACATTTTTCTTTTCTTCATGATCACGGCGCCGTTTCTATAGTTGTGAAGAAAAACACTCTCCAGCATCCACAGTATCCATTTCCCTCATATGCAGTGCCCCCCCGCCCTCCTCTCTAGATGACCGTGCAGTCTCTCACAACAATTATTACTTGAAATAACACGATCTCCCCGTGGACAACTCCAGGAGGACGGAGGCATTTCATTGTTTCCTCTCTGTCATCGCTCTGCCCCCGTCCTCTGCCCGGCGTTAGTTCAAACACAACAATCTCTTATGGAAACGTAACGAGGTCCAACTGCAACTTACATGTCATCTCTCTTCCTTTCCCCTTCGGAGAATAGCTGTTTGGGGCTCACAATGAAACGGCGACGACAAAGGGCGAGAAGACGAGCAACAGATTTTTCATTTTGTGGCCCACGGAGGGAGGGTTGCTTACCCCCCCCCCCCCCCCCCCCCTTATCGTGCAGAGAACTTGTGCCGAGGCTGCTTCTCTGAGCTCATCAGCAGGACAAAGAGGAGCGGGGAGAACACAGCCCTGTTCTGCAAAGGTCAACCTCAACGGGACCTAACAACTCCAGACTTCTCATTTGATGCCTCAGCCAAACACTTGCCATGAGAGGACATGTGGGGCCCTGGATTCCCCTGGATTTAACCTCTAATATCTGGGGTCACGGATCCTACCACGGCCAATGGTGCAAATCCCCCCCCCCACCCCTCCACACACACCTCTCAAACACATGCACACACACACACACACACACCCACACAGTTGTTTCTTGATTGTCTGGATTGTCTGCAGCATGTCCTGGGAACAGTCTCACTACGAGAACACGCTCAAAAATACATTTTGTTTGTCTTTAATTCATAATCGCTGTTTTTATTTTGTGTCAAAACCGAATCTCGAGTACCAGAACACTTCTTGCCAAATGAACTCCCAGTTAATTAAGAGGAAAAGTTGACTTTTCTTAGAGACTTCTATGAGATTTGGCTTTAAAGGTATCATGTTCTCCTCGACCTCACTCTGACTCTCAGCCGACTGTAGTTAATTACCGGATAACTTCTCCGCTAATAATTTGAATTAGCGTGATTAAGCTTAAGCTAAAAATGTACTTCCACTATGTCAATCCTCAGAAGAGAGTGTGTGTGTGTGTGTGTGTGTGTGTGTGTGTGTGTGTGTGTGTGTGTGTGTGTGTGTGTGTGTGTGTGTGTGTGTGTGTGTGTGTGTGTGTAGTCTTACAACTCGCCCCAATGAGTGTGGAGCTGGTCTATAAGCCGTGTGCAGGGGCCCCCAACAATGACTCCCAGGGGTCCTGCTCACACTTTTTTTTTTTTACTCCCCAGGTCTCAAATGTGTGTGAGCTGCCGAACATTCAAACAAAGTGCTTTCTTAATTTACTTCATTAATTCCATGGGTTCGATTGTGGGGCCATGTGATGACGCAGTTTTATTTTGAAGGCTTTGTCTCATAAATTTAACAGGACAGAAAAGGGGGGGGGGGGGGGGAATTCCGAATCCCATTGTGATGACTTTAAAATTTAATTTGATGCGACTTAAAATAGAGCTGTAGTGAGTTAATCATGAATTATTAGTTTTTTAATGTGGAATTTTTTTTTAGTATTTAATGGGACTTATTGCTTGGATTTGTTGTTTGTTTTTTTTCCTCGCATCACAATTGAAAAACTATGAGTTGCCCACTTTACCCTGAGCCTCGATCCATTTTGAACAAGACCAGCAGAAAACCCACAAACCGCTGTGGTGCTGCGACCACACTACAGCACACAGGGGCTACAGGACAAAGTTGAATATGGACTCTCCCTTTTTTATGTTTTTTAAAAAGCGATAGAAAGAAAACAAGGGGGGGGGGGGGGGGATGAACTAAATCTCAACCATAACAAATCTACACTTCCTCGCAGAGCCCTTTAAATTAAAACAGCAGGGGTGTGGGGGGGTTGTAGTCGTGCAACTCGCGGCTCACACACATCGAGGAAACACAGGGTTCGTTGCATGCATTCAGGGCAGAGGCACTTTAACCCACCTATAAAATTCCGGAAGCGAGTCTTCATCCGTTATTCATGCACCTATCCCACCTCGTTGAGGACAAGCTGCTGCAGACGGTCCCTGCTCGTGCTGGGGAGGGGAGGTGGGGTGGGGGTGTGGGGGGGGGACCAGCGGTCAACGATGTGACTTTTTTTCACAGCCTCGGTGCCGAGGACGTGAGACAACAAACCTTCTTCCCCCTGAAAAAAGCTGCAGGGAAGCGCCGAGGTGCAGGTAGGCTGAGAGCCCCCCCTCCCCACCACCACCACCACCCCCACACCCCCGTGCACGAAGCGACGCACACATCCCCACCGGAGGAACAACACGCTGCAGGTTTTTATAAAGACACACACAAAACAAACCCCGAGTAATGCAAAACACAACGTAACACGAGTTTGTGCTCCTCGTGCTGCAGCTGCGAGATGATGCCTGCGTGCAAGATGGGTTTTTTGTTGTATCTTCCTCCCTCATGCAAAAACATGAATAATCGCAATAATAAAAATTTTAAAAAGCTCACCATTCTGCAGAAACATCCAATGAAGCAGGGGCCTGTCCCGATGGAAATTCACCAATGTTAACGTGGCCTCCTCCTCGTCCACTCCAAAAAAAAATCCCTTATGCTTCTCCTGCGCCTCCGTCCTCCCTCTTCCTCCCTCCGCCTGGGTTTGATAGTACCCGGAGTATCGCGCACGACACGGTGCGATCGGGGAGGAAGAAGCAAAAAAAAAATCCTCCTCCTCCTCCTCCTCCTGCTGCTGCTGCTCCTCTTCCTCCTCCTCCTCCTCTTCTTCTTCCGAGGGCTGTTTCTG
The DNA here is from genome assembly GCA_006182925.3 of Reinhardtius hippoglossoides. NCBI lineage: Eukaryota > Metazoa > Chordata > Actinopteri > Pleuronectiformes > Pleuronectidae > Reinhardtius > Reinhardtius hippoglossoides. Next base: position 3,958,673 of record CM031673.1, read on the forward strand.
CCGGGAGGCTCACATGGAGCAGAGAGGCAGCCGTCCAAAGGTGCGCAGTAACACGCACACGCCTGATTGAGAGTCGTGGAAATCCTCCGGGGAGGAAGTGGAACGGACCCGGGGAGACGAGGTGACACGCCGGCCGATGCGAGCTGAATGACGGGCTGCTGCTGCTGCTGTGCTCCTCCTGCTCCTCTCCTGCTCCTCTGCTGGTGCTGCTCCTCCTGCTCTCCTGCTCCTGCTGCTGGTGCTGGCTGCTCCTCCTGCTCCTGCTCTGCTCCTTTCTGCTCCTGCTCCTCCTGCCTCCTGCTCCTGCTCCTGCTGGTGCTGGTGCGTCCCTCACGATGTACAGTGGAGTTTGTGGAGCAGGGGACGTGCGGCTGTGCGTGGTCGCCCCCTTCGGTACCAGGGTATAGTCCCATGCTCACTGAACACACTGCTGCCGACAGGGTTTCACATGCGTTTGATGGAGGTTTTGCAAACATTTGAACACATATTATCAGGAATATTTCACATGTTTATCACTGTAAATAAACAGCGAGAATATATATGCATACTGTCATTGTGTCCTCTCATGAACCCACACTCGTAATTAATCTGTCTTTGACTTCATATTTCATGTTTTGCACAGTGTTACTGTGTAAAGCCTCATAATCAATTCAAATTAGGAGTGTTGCATATTGTAAATGTGTCCTGTCATTAAACCGCGATCAATAGAATCTATACAATCTATAATCTGTGTTTGACTTCATATTTGATGCTGTGTTCAGTTCATGTTTTGCACAATATCCATAAATAGTAAAAATCGAGTAATATGGTCACTGCTGTAATTGTGCCTGTCATTAACCACATCATACATATAAATCTGTCTTTGACTTCATATTTCATGTTTTGCTCAATGTTACCGTGTAATAACTCATAATCAATTCAAATTAGGAGTGTTGCATATTGTAAATGTGTCCTGTCATTAAACCACGATCAATAGAATCTATACAATCTATAATCTGTGTTTGACTTCATATTTGTGTTGTGTTCAGTTCATGTTTTGCACAATATTCCTAATAAGTAAGTCAAAATCGATTTAAATTAGTGTTACATGCTGTAATTGTGTCCTGTCATTAAACCACAATCTATAAATAATCTGTCTTTGACTTCATATTTCATGTTTTGCACAGTGTTACCGTGTAATAACTCATAATCAATTCAAATTAGGAGTGTTGCATATTGTAAATGTGTCCTGTCATTAAACCACAAATCTATAAATAATCTGTCTTTGACTTCATATTTCATGTTTTGCACAGTGTTACCGTGTAACAACTCATAATCAATTCAAATTAGGAGTGTTGCATATTGTAAATGTGTCCTGTCATTAAACCACGATCAATACAATCTATAATCTGTCTTTGACTTCATATTTTATGCTGTGTTCAGTTCATGTTTGCACAATATTCCTAATAAATAAGTCAAAATCAATTAAAATGAGGAGTGTTACATGCTGTAACTGCGTCCTATCATTAAACCATAATAACTCAAAATAACAATAAACCGTCAAGCTGGTAAATCTGCTCTGACGCCGTTTGTGTAATGTTTTCATTCATTTTTTTTAATGTGACGCTTAATGAACCATCGTGAATGACGGTAAATCTGCCGTTGCTTTTGTAATGTTATTTTAATATTTTTTTTGATGTGGATTACATTGTGTCACATTTGACTCAAGTGATTACTGGAAGTCATCATGTGAAATGAATATCTGACTTTGTTTTGCGTGACAAAATGATTTAATCATGATCAAAATTAGGATTTATTGTTGAATATTGTAATTGTGTCCTTTCTGTTTTTGATTTTGCATGATTTACTGTTTATAATTCCTAACCAGTCAAGATCAGGGCTTGTTGTGTTTACCTGTGTCCTACTATTAAATCACATCAGTCAATAAAACAATATATTGTCATACTAGTAAATTTGGTGTAATCCAGTTGTTGTTGTGATGTTTCTGTCAGTGATGTGTTCAGGGGATCACACATTGAGCCAAGTGATTAGAGGGAGTAACAGCGCATGAGAAAAGACGTGTTATTGACTTGTGTTGCATAATATCAGTAATTATTGTGTAATAATGAGTCAGAATTTGGGCCAAATGTTGTGTCCTGTTTAAAAAGTGCAGAGTCATATCAGAAGTTATCTCAGGGCAGTTTCCACGACTAACTCTAAGTCCTCATTACAACATGCAAGGTCATTGTAAACAACATGACCTAAAATAGCTTCAATACATAAATCAATACTCTTAAATTTGATTTATACAGTTTTGAATTTATCTGACGGCACTTTACAGAGTTAGGTCAAGACCGAACAATATCACTGAGAGAATCAACACTGGCTCCAAGTCATAACTAATATTCTCTATTCAGTAAGTTAAAAATCTTGATATTTCCCTTTTGAACTTTTAAAACATATTGTTTAAGTTTCACAAAAAACAGTTTTAAGCATTCCTACATTCTCACCAGTTCCCACCTGACTGGATGTGCTGGTCTCTATTCCTTGTTCAGTGGATTTCCCTTCTTCAATAATTTAACTGAAGATTAGAGGTAAATATATAATCAGCTGTAAATGTTTGACTTGTTTGTGCATTCTTCATGAATATTTCATGAGCCAGGAGCATTTTAACATTAATTGTTCGAACCAAATTATTTTCAATTTGAACTTTAAGGTTTTTTTTTAGTTTACCAAGTCTAAATAAACATGCATTTGATATTAAAGGTCTTCCCCCATCTCCGGATAAATAAGTAAAACGCACCAGAGTACAGCAGAACTAAATATTTCAGGACCAGACAAAGCTCCAAAGTGTTTTTCTTCTTCAAGCTATGCAGAAACCTCCGATGCTGCAGTTTGGTGGGCTAGCGAAGGAAAAGGACCATCTGTCCGGTTCCATCTGACTACACTTTTGTCTGGCGAGTTTCTGATCCTAAATCCATTACCATACACTTATCTCCAATTCCTAGTTTCTCCTTGTGGGTTAAAAAGACTGGTCAAGAGTTCCTGGCCCTGGAAGTGTGTTTGGTCACCCAGAGAACAAGAGAGGGGCCATGTGTGGCCTTTAATTCACTGCATTGTCTGCCAAAAGCTAATCTTGGCCAGACTCAGAGTCTTACTGCTTGCGGCCTGTGAATGGGTGAGTGAAAAGTTAAATATGCTTTCAAATGTAAAACTCAAGACCGGCCCCGGTATTGTGGTCGCGTCGCTGGGGGAATGTGAGATTTGCCGTTGACCCGGGCAACGGGAGGGAAGGGGCCATTTTGTGTTTGCGAAGCCACATTCAGCCTCATGTTTGCAGGTGGTTCCCTGTAATCCATTGGTTGTACCCTGATTTAATGTGGCCCTGTGCGTGAAGAATATACGATGCAGGTTACAACTTGGATCACTCAACTGTCAACAAGAACTGATGTTGTATTTTACTAGGTACACGAAATACAAGTTTTAAAAGTTGAGTTATTTAAGGTGACGTACATGAAACACCAAGTTTCCCCGTTTCATCCAGCCACGAACAGACTTCACTTAAATGCTCTTGTTTCATCAAAACCTTCTGTTATTTGTGGAAAATTTGCAATTCGTGCCAATTCAATCATCCGTCCACGAAAAAATAAGTTTCTAGAAAGTGATGAACTCACAGAGAATCATCGCCTGACTCCGCAGCTCCCTTCAGTTTGTGCAGCTTTTAAAGCAGCAGCGTGCCGTCGGGGTGAAGAACGTGGAGAAGAGCTCGTGTCCCGGTGACAAAGGCTGCTGCTGCTTGTCAAGCGGGGGGGAGAGAGCGCGGCATGTTGCGGGTGTTTGCACATGTGCATGGAGGATAAAACCTGGAATCTCTGGTGGCAGACTGGATTTAGCTAGCTTAGCTAAACAGACAAGCTAGCTTTACAGACAAGTGTGTTCGACACGCTGCCCTTGACTCAGATTCCGCCGTTCCCGAGATCAGGTATCTTTCACACGGTGTGGTTTAACACGCGGTGTTACCTTGTGCATCGTGGGAAATTACTTCAATCAGCGTTTGTTCATTATGTATCAAACAATTTAATTTGATTCATCATTTCTGTCTAGGATCGGCAGTAAAAGTGAGAAATTTAAGACATATTTCTAGAAGTAGTGCAGAAATGCACGTGTAATTTAGACTATTTAGCAGTAAATTAATATCTACAGCAGCAGACCTGCACCTCCACTATCTTTATACATGGTTCAAATATAGTTCTGACAACAGGCTCTTAAGTTGCCATGGGATTCACTCATTTACTCAACTGCTCTATATTTAACCCACTGGATGAAATAAATGAAAATTTCCCACCACAGTCACCTACTGGTCTGCCTCACTTCAGACACACGTCCCCCCGTCAGGAACACTGCTCTCGGATGCACTGGTCCACTTCACAATCGTGAGATACTAAATTACAATATAACATTTAATAAAGCTTTAGTGCAGTAAACAGCTGACCTCCCTTCTCTTTCAACAGAGCTGTTCCTACCTTTAAAAGTCACCGCACACCACTGCAGGTCACGGTTTAGCGGACCGACCCACGAGGCCACTGTTTTCGGTTCACTCTCGCAGTTTTTGTTTTGGCTGCAGCAAGCAGCTGCTTTCTGCGTTAAAAGCTGTAAAAAGCTCAGCACACGCTCCCTGCTCGCTGCCAACCGGCCGACAGACAAAGCTAGCTGATAAATACCGTGGTATTTTAGCTGCGAGCTGGTAGATACCAAAAATAGAGCCAAGAAAAGGTGAAGAGTGAACTAAAAGCCACCAGGATCGAACGATGACCGATGAATCTGGCTCCTGCTGCTCGAATTCCAAATGCAGCTCGTGAATTAAATCAGTAATTGCAGGTTTAATATCATATACCTACAATAACAACATTCAGATTTTAGTATCTTTAGTATCTGGATGAGAGGAGGCGGTGGCCGTCATAACTACAGCATCAGCAAACCGAGGTGAAAACACCCGAGGCGGTGGAATCTCAAGACCCGAGATGATTTAAATACAGTGCGTGTTACATGCAAGGAATATGTAAACCGGTGCTTTGTAAATGAAGCTTCAACAAGGAGCTGCCTGTAAATCAACACATGTACAGTATTCATATCACAGATGTTGAGCCGTTCTCCTCATCACACAACTCCAGATGCAGATACAGTAAGTGTTCGAGGGGAAGTGACGGTTATGTAACGTGGACGCGTGCGGTTGACTGCTATCACAATCACTCTGAATAATAGAACACGCTGCGTGTGGATGAAGAAAGGAGCCGGAGATGTAACCGTCGCTGTAAAAGATCCACATCGCTCGACTTTGTCATTCATCATCAAACGTCAGATCCGTGACGTTCAAAATACTGTCTGAAGTATTTGATTGGCGTGTGTTTTTCACGTACAACACGCAGACTTCAGTCCGTTGTGAATATCTTACTCGGCGAATCAATTTTTTTCAGTCGCTGTGAACTTGTGAGATTTCACTCTTCTTGTCTGCTTTTAATATCCAAAAGAAGAATAACAAACAAAAAAAAAGCGTGTTTGCTTTTGAATCAAAGCTTAGTGCTGTGCCTCAAATTATATGCCCCATAAAACTCCTAATTAGGGAATGCTCGGCGATGCTCTACTCCCACTCGCTGTCTTCTGTTTTTTTTTCCGGTCCCTTTCATTCTCCTACTTCTTTGGTAATGAACAAAGGCGATCATTAGAAAACATAAGCATATTGTATGTGGCGCGAAGTTCTCTCCGCTTGATATTTGTAAAGCAGTAAAGCAAACGTGACATTTTGTTGTACTTTCCGGGAGACGAGTGCTTTTAATACACATCTTTTTACTGCACTTTTTTTTTACAACGCACCATCCTACAGACTTTGTTTTAAAGTCCACTGATTCTATCTGTTCATGCTCAATATGTCCTGCAACAGCTGCTAAGATACGGGTTATTCAGACTTGTGACTGTGGCTTCAAAGTGTTACCCACACAAACTGTACCACTACAGGGCTTATATTTAAATTTCTATGCCCCAAAAAAAAAAAAAAACCTCAAGCTAAATAAAAATGTAGGCGTATAAAGAAAACTTAGCTATCAACCATAAATTTAGACGCTGGAAATTGAATTACTTTCTTATTTTATACACCACCGCAAGTGGCTGAACAAAAACCTGCAGCAGAATTATAAACTAAAAACAGCAGCTCTGTGCAAAGCTGATTTCAATCTTCTGCTTCTCGAACCAATTAAGCAGCAACTTCCGCACAAAGTGTGGCAGCTGCCGAAATAACCGAAACACGAAATGCTAGTTATCCAACTTAGCCAGCGTAGGCTTCTCCGGCCTGATGAATAAAACCAAAAGCACTTCTGAAGTTTTGTCTTTACGAGTCAAACTCAGCGCAACGCTGTCAAAACATCGGCGGTTTGCTTTAACTGTTTGCGACCATGAAAGATAAACGAGCAATTACCAGAGTACAAATCCAGCTACAGATCTGCAATAACGTTTCTAATTTACTCGGCAGCGATATTTCTTATTATAAATTTTAGATGGCGCTTATACGGATCCCTAAAATGATGTGTCATGTTTAAATAGCTGAGCTAATGGTTATGAGGTGAGAAGCTGCGAGCACATGTTATTATGCAACCGAAAAGTAACTGAGGAGCACAAGTGCACAGAAAATCCAATATTAAAGAGGCTCCCTGTAGTAAGTGATACAGCAGAGAAGATGCTTCAAATAAATAAATCAACAGGCAACAGGTTCCCTGCGATGCTGTTCAGCTTCGAGACCCGAAACCAACATTTTCCAGTTTACAGGTTTAGTTTATGTTTATAAAAACATAGCACAGTGATCAGAAGAGCAAGTCAACGCTGTTTGGAGTCGTTTGGACGTTAACGAGGTGGCGAGGCCGACACACTTAAGATGCTGCGTTTGATTTCTCCAGGAGAATTAACGCCTCACGGTTGTAAGCTTCCACCACAGTTCATATCCACGTCCGTGCACAACCGTATAACACACAGTGGAGAAGGTAGGGAAGCCATGGAAGGAATTTAATAATATGAAGTGTTTCGCCTAATATGGACATAACAGAAGTGTTCTGTCATTTTACAAATTAATGAACACGTTTATATAGATATCATGATTACATCGGGGGCCAACTTTAAAGAGACAACAGTTCTGTACACTTGTGTTTTGTTAGTCAAATTATATTTAACTCTTTTAGAATTCAGAGTCCGAGAGACTTTCATTTGTTTGTGAAGATATTTTTCCGATATTACCCAAAAACCGAACAGCCTTCCCCAACAGGAAGTGGAGGGGGGGATATGGGCCAAGAGAAGACACAAAATATTCCGGGGAAAAAAGGTCAGATCCAGAAATATTCAATCCTTCTTTAAATATTCAAGATTAGGCATTTTAGGAAATTTCTTCCAGATTTCAAATCAGGCATCTTTAGAGACTGATTCTGAAGACGGACTGGCTTCATTGAATTTAAGCGGTGTGTCTACTGAGCACCTGTAGTTACTCGGCCTCAAGACCCCTTCAAGTGTCAAAATGTTCCGTCAAATGGTTGAACACGTTATTGTTTGGTTTCTAACGACAAATTTAGGCCGTTTTCAGAGCTGGTCCCCGGGTGTGTGGGCTCATGGAGATTCTACACTAAAAACCATCATTATCTCAATTACATTCTCCCGCACAGCAAACCGAGGGTAACAAGTTTGTGATATAGTGCTTCAGTGTAGTACAGCTACAGCATCTCTTTAATAAGGACACACTTATTTACCGCGAAGCACCTTTCCAGCTCGCTGGTCTTGATTCGGGAGCGAACTTGGACCGAAAACGTTGGTTAAATTACTATCAGAGAGACTTTGAGCTGTAATGAGCTGTCCATTATCCGTTGGCTTTATTGCAAAGTGTTCCACTTAAAAGCAACTTGGCTAAAGCAGACTTTGTAAATTCAAAACGCAATCTAGGTCTGCTTTTCATTTGGCTCGGCTGCCTCGGTGATTGCCACTTTCGCTGCTGCGGAGGGAAAACAATTTTTAGAACCCTCCTCGTTCTCTCCAGAACCTCGCGCCGACACGAGAGGGAAAACAATTTCTAAGTTGTTTGTTTACTTTCAATTTTAAGCAAACCAGCTTGAGGATTTTTTTTTTTCTTTTTTTCTCCCTAACTCAAATTTCCAAGTCAAACCCGAGCTTCCATCACAAGTTTCGGTGCACGGGCAAACTTTCCCCCTTGCCGTTCTCATGCCTGTCAATTTGGAGCTGTTGCCCTCAAACTGTAATAGGATCACGGCTCGAGCCACTTCCACATGATTGATGAAAGATTAAAAGGATTGTTGAGACTGAAGGCGCATTTAGCTCCCGCTGAGGTCCAATTTCTTGTCCTTGTGCCGGCGAGTGGGAGGACCGCCACCATGCAGATGAGGGATCGCTGCAGTGAATGCCGATGATATGAAACGGTTGTGGGGGGAAAATCTTGGAGACGAGGCGATCGTTGTAATCGGGACAACGCGGTTTCCTCGGGGGGGGGGGGGTGCTCGTGTCAGTTATGGTCAAGGAGGTGATTGGGGGGGTGGGGGGAGAGATGAAAAATCTAAAAGTGCGAATAGAGGAAAAAACGTTGTGAGTCTACAGTATGTGATAATAGTGTGGATTTCTGCCGTTGGTGATCATGTCCATGTTTAACCCCTCGGGGGGGGGGGGGGGACACATGACAGCTTCTTAAGAGAAGACAAATGGCCTCACACAAACCCAGTTGTCATCTGTCTTTGTTAACCGAGCTTTGTCCTTCACGCATAAGTACATTTGATTTAGATCAGGCAGCTTTGCAGGGATGTGTCTTTAACGTCAACCACGTTAGAATCAGGCCCGTTAAAAACATAAAAGATATTATTAGTTGGATAATAATTGTTCGCGCTATTTACCGTACTTGATCATTCATGCAGGGCTCACACAGTCAACTGTCAGCTCGGCTCTCGCACATGGTATCCATGTCACACTGCAGCTATGAGAGCCCTGTAATTAGTGGTCCGACAGCTAAATATAGAAACCCCCTAGTCGTATGAAATGAGGTGCTTATTATTTCTAGAGGAGGGTGTAGTTGTGTCATGCAACGATACGGGGGCCTAACAGAACTTTGCACCTTGAATCGTCGTCCACTCATTACTGCTGGACAGATTTATTTGATCCAAGCACTTCATTAATGCTTTTTTTTTTTTATTGGCTTTATAAAGTTGCAGAATATTGCACCACGTGTCACCGTGGTCGCAGTGCGCGCGCCGCGTAATGGCGACGCACACCAGCTGGCTTTTGTGTCTCAGACACAAAACGCACCGGGGTGAGTTTTGCCCTTGAAGGTCTGTCATGCCTGTGACCCCGAGCCGTTTCTCTGCGGAGGCATATGATTAGCGGCGAGCCGACAGAGATAACGACCCGCGTGTCCGTCAAAATCAAGTCGCAGCTCGGTGCCTCGGTCCGTGTGTGTTGTTGTCTTAATATGAGCTGAAGTGCGGTGTCCGGGTCTGGGGTCAATTCACAGATTCAGCAGTGCATTAAGTCAGCGCCTAAGCCAGCTCACCGCTCGTGACATTTATTAATATGTGGCCCTAAGCAGAAAATAGCTGTAAGATGTCACCAGGGACACACTTAGAGGCAAGAGAGTTGAATAGTAGCACAGCTCGCGCACTGATGCATGCAAATATATTGGATACTATACAAACGAGACAAATTATAATGTAGGCTTTGCTTGCAGTGTACGTACACACACACACACACAGGGCTGGACACTTAGACACAATCATAAACTGTAAGTAGCACAACAATAATCTTTTTTTGAAGAAAGATTAGATCCTTAGTCATCTGCAATTGATCGAGACAACTTAAAGGGACAATATCCTCGCGGAGGGAAAGCCCTTGATCAGCTCTCACAGTGTTTCGCTCTGAATATGAATGTAATCAGGATTTTTTAGATGCCATCTCTCTGAAGAACACTCGGAGCCATCAGCTATTATCTGCCAGCGCGCGCGGCATCTGTGGTCTGACCTCATCCGCTGCACCGTCCCTCACAAAATGGCTGAGTTATGACCGGCGTCGAGCGGAGCCGAGCTGCTCGCCTGTAAATGAGCGCGGCGCGTAACCGAGACTTCATGCGTGTCACGATCCGCCCATCATCGCTTTTTTACAGGGTTTGATTCGAGGCACAGGCCCAACATGTGAGTTATACATGCGTCAGACCATGTACACAGTGTGTATTAAAAAAACAGATGTATCGCAGAAACTCCAAGACTGCACGAGGCGAAGAAGTGTGTGTGTGCAATGTAAGTTGAGAACTCTTGACTTTAATCTAAAGTAGCAGCACAATAAATCGTTTTTAAAATAATAAAAATCTGTATTTTAAAAAGCCATGAATGTTTTATTTTGAATCTGTTTCGACAGATCTCATCATCCACAACTAAAAGTAAAAGCCTTTTACCACATGGTTCTTTGCTCAGGGCTTTAATTACACTGATTGCATGAATTATTCACTGTGGCCCAACAACGTGCATCGCGTCACTCTGCACGTTATCGACAGGAAACACACCGTCTCCCTTTTGTGAGTCAACGTTAACGTTTAAATCAAAAAATCGCCCCTTGATGTAAAGTCAATGCTTGAAGTACTTTCATTAAATGGCCATTTTCAAGCAATCATCTTCAAACAACTTTGATTTTTTTTAAATTTTTTTTATGTCAGGATCCGTTATAAATATGCATGTGGTGTTTTCCCACATTAAAGTTGCATGAGCGGAGGATCAGTTAATCCGGCGTTGACTGTTACCACCTACACGGCAACTCTCCACGGACGCCGACATCCAAACTCCGGTTATTGATCGGCTCAACGTCATAAAACCACGTTTGAACGTGTTCTTTCCAACTCGACCGAGGTCCTGTTCGGGCCCCGCAGCTAATTTCATCAACCATCTTTCCCTCTGTCAACTCTAACACAGCAACACCGCAGGAGAAAGGCATTTACAGATCATACATTATTTAACAGAGTGTCAGAAAACCTCTACACTACACACAACTCACCAAACCGGTCCATTTGCACTGCATAGCATCCAAAGTAGCTTAGATCTGTCTCAGTAAGTGGAGACGGGATGCTTAGCTCTAATCCAATCCTACCTTGCTGGCTTAGGGTTGCAAGACAAGGATGCATTTACATTTAATTCTTGCATAAATCTTGAACATAGCCCAGCAGAGTTGGCCTAAGTCTCGCAGGCTCAGTTGTTCTCACGAGGTCTTAGCTCAGGAAAACATCCCCAGCTTGGCAGCTTCAGCCGGTTCAATCAGCAGATGCTGAGTTTAGGCGCTTGATGTTCACATTTATGAGCATTTCATTGTGAATAAATCTCTCACTGAACACATGAGTAACTACTCGAGGCGCAGGAGGAACCGGTCATTCGTCACTTTAAACCATTTCATAGACAAGTTCCTACTTCACGTTTCGTCAGCGGGGACCATGTGGTTTCCAGTTTAAAAACCAGACGTCAGGCCCAGACACTTTCTGGGTCAGACGTGTTCACAACAACTGGGAACATGTCCGGGACCATTCAGGCAAAGGGGCTGGTAGTTCATGTAGGAGGCAGGACATGATGCACGCTGCTGACAGCACAGTGTTTTTGTTAGTAGCATATTGACACCGGCGCCAAAAAGCTCTCGAATCTCGCAAATCATTCCAAGTTGACATCTTTGTTCCCCGCCTTCTACATGTACAGCATCTCAATTCCTCCTGAGACACTTGTATTCTGTTTTTCTCCACGTTTGCGTCTGTCAAGTGTTAGAATCACCGAGAACTCGAACCGCTCGCTCACCTGCTTTTTTCCTCACATACACATTTTACTCGAGGGCTGGCAGGAGACTATATTTATCCATAGTGATTTTCTAACCTTATTGACCAACTCAAAGCAAAGTAGACACATGACATTTTCCTATCGCACCCCAGGCGTCAGAGTCATTTGGGAGTTGAGTATCTTGCCCAAGGACTGGAGGAGCCGGGTATCGAACCAACGGCCTTCTGGTTAGTGGATGACTCGCTCTCTCTCTCCTGAGCCACAGCCGCCCCCCTACATTTTAGTGTCTGGACAACTGCCTGGACTTCAGCGCTTGTCTGAAAACAGCTCAGTCATCCCAGGGAATTGCTTGACGAGTCTGGAATGCGAGAAGAATCTATGCTAATGTTCTGAATCATCTTTCATTATTTAGAAACAGTCACCTGCTCGGTAATTCCACCGCCGCCTGTGATAATGCCCTCGAAACCGAGCGCTGTCTATTATCTCCACCGAGCTTTAATGAGCTAGCTTCTCCATATTTTGGATCATTAATTTAGCACTAACCCAGTTTTTTTAACATCAATATTGATTCGAGTATTAGGCAACATGAGGGATGGGGGTTCAGCTTCTCCTCATCATGTTCCCTGTTAGCATTCAGTGGAGGAATTAGGCTATTTCCTAAATGGTTGGCTGAGAGACTCTTCGCTCCACTCAAGACAAATTGCCTCGCCGAGTGTTTGACGGTGGCGTCGCGTGTGCGCGCGAACCAGGTGAGATACGGCGTCACCAATATAAACCTGAACCTCGCAACTCTGCGAGAAATGAGCTCTCACAATTAGTCGAGCAGCCAGCACCAGACATAAATGCTCCTGAATATCATTTTCTTCGTATGATTAAAAGCTCTCCTTGTATTTCACATCTTGCCACTTTCAAACTGCGAGGGGTCGCGGCTAATTGCCGTTCCTGTCAGTAATTTTCTTAAATTACAGCCAAAAATACCCATTAAGGAGCTCTGTCCTCTGTTTCCGAGCCGGTTCATTATTATCTGAGATTAATAAGGAGTTTGACATTAGCGGGGTGATGTAAGAAATCTATTGATGTCTCAGTTAGAGATGATACAATGACGGGGAAACGCTTCAAACGTTTTTTTTGGGACATCAGACGGTTTGAAGCATTTTGAAGTACAGAGCATTTAGAAAGAAAACTTCAATCCATGACTAATCATTTTTGTTTTATATATCCGATTACATTTTACAGAAAGCATTGTACTGCAGCTATTCAAGGATCTGATGTTGTATTGTTGTGATACTGATATCAATAGCTTTCAGACTTCCTTGTGCATTGATGTGAAATCGCAAATATTACATTTGTAACATAAGGAAAACGCTCAATATCTCATTGACAGAAACCTCCATAAATACTATAGTTTAACCTTTAATTATTCAGGACAGCTTGACTTCCCCTGTTGAAGCTTGTTCCAGCAAGTGGGCAGATATAATATGTGATCAATACTGTGGACAGTATGTACAGATATCCAACGCTCAGCCCCGCTCGTTACTACAAACCAGAATAACAAATATTCTGTAATTCAGTTCAGTAGAATAAAAGAAAATGCTCCGTGAGCAGAGGTGTAGCTATTGGACTGTTGTATGCATCCATACAGACATTTTATCACATATATACATACCCTGGATATATAGCATATGAATCACCAATAGTAAGAATTGTATATGTTATTAATTAATACATTAATTAATATGTTAATTCTATTCATTTTGTATTGGCAAGTTTTTAAAAACATATGATTTAAGAATTATACATTAATATACAAGTTTGTGAATGTCTATCTTTTATATTTGAATATACTTTTAATATGTTGCTGGGATTTTGGATGGATGTGCATGTATGTTACATATATGTCTTAAAATGTTTTACAATACAAGCATATATTATATATACATCTGCATAAACACATGTACGTTAAAAATGTATGATTGACACACATGCATTTCTTTCACATGTATAAATGTAAGGAAAACATACATATTATATGCATTTGAATTCCTTATGCAAAATATCAATGCTAAGAGATACAACATATATGTTTATATGTGTTACATGTAAATAAAATACTTCAGTATGTCAAAATTAGTAAAATATATACATAAATATTTGTATGGGCTGGACATGTGTCAATATATGAAATTATTCCAATTACTAATAGGTTTTATACACAATTCTTACATGAATAGCGTTTATCTTCATATGTACATATATTGTATACATGAAGTAAAGTAATATATGTACAACATATGTACATATATACAACTTTTCCGAATGAGCAGACTATATTTATACAAGTCAAAGTCAAACTAAACAGTTTGAGTGACCAACTATTTGCCGTCCACCAGGTTTGTAATGACAGGAACTCCTTCTGTGGTTTTACTGTATATTTTACATTTGAATTGAAAACCAGAAAAACATGTCCTCCTTCCAGAGAGGCTGTGAGATTGTCAGAAAGTGACTCGGCTTTTAACTTTTCAATCAGCTTCCCCTCATCCTTGAACAAATTAAATTTCCTTGTCTTGACAAGCAGGCAGATATTGGCCGAACCGGCTCTTCTCCTCCACGCCGGACAACGTCTACCACCGCATCACGTTTACACCAAATTAGCACCGATGCAGAAGAGCTCTGTTCTATTCAGTATTGACCAGCACAGACTGTGTTTCCGCCCACTTGCTTACAGCCTCCAGCAGAAAAGATTGTGTGAGATGACCCGTTCTGTCGTGTGACCCCCATTCAGGGCAGCACCTGTGAGTTTGCTCACCGAGCGTCGGGCCTGATAAATGAGTCTGTGGTGATGAGCAGCTGATGGAGTGAATAGCAAAGGTCACGGCGGTCGGGGAGGCTCCATCCTGCTCTCCCGTTTCAATCTGGACCCTCACCACCTTTTGCAAAAGCTTGATAACCCTGGGCAAAGGTCAGCCCGGTGGAGCCAAAAATCCATCATTTGGTTTCAGACTCTATCTTCTCCACCGGCCTGAGTTCACACGCAACTTCCTCGGTTGAAGCAATATACAGAAAGAGAGGAATTTAATTTAGTGCATCTGCGTCTCTGCCAAATGAGGGCGCATGCTGCTTGCACTCAGGTGAAGCCACTAACTAACAAGGCCCCGCAGGGTGGTTGGTAGCAATAGACGCTGGAAGCATGCAGAGTGTTTATGACTTCTTTTTAAGTAAATTACTTTTTCACATGCGTGCACCCATTGAGTTTTATCACCACTTCATCCACAGGGATTAAGCATTTATCACAAAGGCTTTCAGTGTCATAAGGCCTCGAATCTGAGATTTGCACAAAGATATTTTGTCATCTTTGCGGTGGCTGATGTCCTCGTTCGTTCTATACTCTATGTTTGTGATCATGTGGACGCACGAGAGAGCCACAGCGAGCGAGAGAGAGAGAGAGAGAGACACAGGAAGTGGTGAGGTGAAAAGGGGAGGGAGAGTGTAATTTGTATGGCAGCGGCGACACCTCCCAGCACATATGGACACAGGAGACAATTGACCCGAACACTGTCTGCACTCACCCGTGCTCGCAACTGAAGATGGTCCTGATAAAATGTCATCTTTCAAATGGCCATGTGGCAACCTGTGGCCCCCCCGCAGCCCGCAGCCCGCCTGCAGCCCGGATTGGAAGAGGCAGGTGTGAATACTTTGAAGATAATGCCCTTTGCAAACTCCCACAGTTTCTGAATTTGCATCACAGAGAACAACTGCCAAATGTCAGTGGTCAGTCAATTCAAATAATCGGCGGCCGCGGAATATAAAGCACGGCATATCCATAGTGTTGATAGGAAAATGTAATGAAATGACCCCTCGTCCCCGAGAAAATAGTGAAAACTCATTTGCTCCGGTGAGTCAGTTTCAGGACGGGGAAAATGTGAAGGGTAATTCATCCATGGAAATTAAACACATCCCTGGGGTAACATATCTAAATATGCAGGGGGAAATTGTTTTCTTTCTTTCCTTCCGTGTTTTCCAGCACAGCAAGTGGAACAACAAGTAGTTAAGGGGGTGGAGGAGGAGGAGGGGGGGGGGGGGGGGGGGGGGGGTTGTTCTATTTTCATTTGTTTGCATTTATATATAATAAAAAAAAAGAAAAAACTCTGAGCAGTTTTCACAGCGTTTATACAAAAGCACCGTGAGCTATGTACGCGATAACAGCACAGAGCTGTCGAACAAAGCCACGTTACAATGGCCTATTGAATTCTGCACAAGTTCAGATCCTTGCGGTCATTAGGGAGCCCTGCGTGAGGCGGCCGGCGCATTCCACGGCTACAGTGCGATTGTTGGGCTTCGTTAATGCACATGAGCCGCTCCCGGGCAGCCTCGTCGATGCTAACCAGCACATCGGGTTTGCTCGGCGAGCCGGGCCCGCTGTCCTTTTGATCAAGTTAATATCGGTCGAAGTCGGGAGGGGAACCTTGCGCCCAAAGGACAGAGGGCAAGGAGGAGGAGGAGGAGGAGGAGGAGGAGGAGGAGGAGGAGGAGGAGGAGGAGGAGGAGGAATATTTGGCGTCTCCTTTCACCCCATCTGCCTGAAACACACCAGGTGAGGAAATAAAACCAGTCGTCTCCTGTGGTTTTTCTTTTTTTGTGCAGCGAAGGGAGGATTTGAGTAATTTCTCTTGCAAGCGAAATTAACAGAAAAAAAAAAACGCTTTTTCCTTATTTGCCCTTTGGTGAGAAAGATGCGATCTGTTCTCTGTTTAATGGAGCCACAGTTCATTAGCCTGTGATTTGAAGCTGTGCGTCAGCAGCATGACTCCCCTGCCTCAGCTGTGTAATATTTATGCCTTAAAGTGATACTCTACCCAAAATGCGTCTTTGGAGGATGAAACACTCACAAGGCTGAAGTGTTGCCCGACACACGCAGCGTCTCAGAGGCTCAGCGCGGCCCGAACCTGAGAGGAACAATGGATTCAGCCATTCAAATAAAGTCAATCTAGTGTTATTGACAACTCAAAGTACTTTCATATCTACATACAAATTCATACATGCTGCAATATTCTTTTCAAACACACACGTTCAGTATTTGTAGGAGATGTAAGGGTGAACCTTGCACAGCCAATCGTGAGCCATTGCCCAAGGACACTGAGGCATACAGACCAGAAGGGCAGGGGCTCGAACCAACGCCATTTAATTGACGACCTGCTCTATCTCCAGTGCTCCAGAACTTTTTAGAATCCAATTTGAGCCCATAAAACCTCAGGGTAAATGTAGGAGCAGCTGATTGTACAGCAGCTTTTTCACTTTAATTCTGCCCAGTGAAGGTCTCTCAAATAAAATAGAACCGTATCTTATCCCTTTATTTAAGTCTTGGCCAAGAAAAATGTACTTCAACCATTTTTACTTTTGTCATTGTTGCCGTTTTTTGTTTTACCGACACTAAATAAATCCCTTTAGGATCCTATTTTTGTATTTATTACTTTGGTTATGATGTTTACTTATCTGGTTTCTGGATAAATGAATGCTTTGTTCATGTCCGATGTCAAATTTTCCTTTTGCATCCTTTCGATATCCCGGCCACAATCTGCTTTTTCCCGTGCTCCGAACTCATGGTGATTATAATCAGCCTTTAAAAACTCCGCTGACCTCTGTTGCCGTGTAATATTACTTGATGCAGATTGATAACAACTATGTTTGAGATGAAAAAAAAGTCATTTCAGAGAGTGTGAAGCGCTCAATGCTTTACAATCAGCCCACACACTCAAAAGAGCAATGTTGCCATAGGTGGGAGTGAGAACGCAGCCTGAACACTGTGCCGAGTGCTCAGCCAGAAAATGACAGCTCCATCTTAGCTACTTAAAAACACATATCATTAATAAAAAAAGGCAAAAAACAACAGATTACTCACATTGCACTTGATTCATTTGACGCCCACTCACGTTCACAGTTGCACACACACAGAATAAGCGTGTTAACAGTGATCAAAAAGTAAAACCGACTGTCGACATCGTGCCGGGGAGTTGAGAACACACTTGGCTTATATGCACCGTGGCAGCTCCCTGATATTCTGACAGACTCTCTCCCACACAAGCTTCACGTGGAAATGAGTGGCACTCGGTGAGTATGGAGTTCTAACAGTTTGGAGGCTGTAAAGTTAGACACTGTAATTTCTTCTCGGTGTTTTAATAGTAATACTATATGTGGCTGGGGCTGGACACATGGTTAAGTAGAAATAACACCTCCTAGATATCAATCACCTTTTATATTCATCAAGATCCATGAATTATTCCCAGGGAAATTTGTGAAAATGTAAAAAAATTGCCACTTCTCGCAAGATTAAAGAAAGAAAGTGACAAACAGGTTACATGTCACTATGAAAGAGAAAATCTGACATATATCAATATTTGCTATAAATACAGTGTGAACAACAGAATCTAAAAGATCATTTTCATTGCAAATCAAATGTTTAAACAGCATTTCTAATTTTCATTTTGCAGAGAGGAAGCCAATACATTTCACGTTTTCGTTGAATTGTGGGCAAAGTGTTATCTGAAGCAATGAGGTGAATTTGACCTTGAAAACAAATGCACAGATTTGTGTCAATTTAGAATAGTGTATTGACAGTTATTTATTAATCCTGCTGACAAACAAACAAACAACAACAAAGAAATGGGGGGGGGGGGGGGGTAAACACTCGAGATTGAACAGCGTCTACGGACTTGAACAATCGCCCGTTCATCACTTCATGTGCCAGACCCAGTGTTGATCAAACGTCCAGAGAGTAAACAGCCCATAACAGGAGTGGAATGGTGCAAGAGGGAGCCGGAGACAAAAGGAGCCGTGGGCGCTGATAGATGGGGGGTGAGCGAGCACATGAATCTGGCCAGGATCACACACACATCCATCCCCACCTGTCAGGGAGTGACTAATTTCCAAGTGGGAGCCGGGCACTGGCAAGCCAAGTGCCTCGGGTCAGAAGAGCCACTTGGGTTACAGCGAGGTCCTCTGCACTGGCTGGGAGGATAATGGCCGGGTGCTTACATGACACACCACCTTGTTACAGAGGCTGCCTCCGCGACGGAGCCTCATATCGGATCAATCACACCGCGGCCTGTCACAGCTGGGAAACGCAGCCTGGACGGAGCGCGGCTCCAGACTTAAGGACCGCCCGTCGTCCCGGAGCTGAGAGAAAGAGGACGGTGGGGAGAATGTGAATTAATATTGGGACGAGAAAAAAAGAAAAGAAACGGGTGACGTTTAAATGAAGTGAGATGGAAATGAAACAGCCATGACAACATTACACACACAAAAAAACACACACACACTATCGACTGTATATGAAGACAGACGACATGACAGCTCCCCAAAGTGAAGCCAAACCATTTGGATCGCCTCCTGGTGGCTGGCTGCAGTATAGGTCACAAACCGCGCCTCCTCCATGTTATCGGATGGGATATGACACATAGAACTCATTTTTAAATCGTTTTAGGAAGTTGAGGTGTTTATTTACTAGTAAGTTTGGTTTTAATTTGTCAAACAGACACTGGCACATCATTTCATCAAAAGCACAAGATGGCCGCTCCCATGTTCAGCACCTTTTGGCTTCACAACGGGAGGAAGAGGAGACACGTCGTCCTTTGTTTTCACACTATGGCAAAAAAACTGACAAATATCGCTGCCACAATTCATCATCAGTAACAATGGCCATGTTATTATGATGTTAACTAGAATGAAAGTAGGAAAACAATGTTTTTTAAATTCAGGACACTCATTAATTCGGTACAGCTAAGATTGTATTTGTCAGTTAATAATTAAATTTCCGTCCTATTCGTTCATTCTGATTCGTGTTTAAATGATTGAACCGTTAGTGCGGCTGCTATCTTCCAAAGCAACGGCTGCTGTTGCTGCTGCTGTTGTACTTGTTCCTTCTATTGTGAGTGTTTTATGTGGTCGAGAGTGAAGTCTGTCATTTGCGAGGCCCTTGTACGTCACTTCAAGTACAAGGATGTTCCTCCAAGGACTCGTGGCGCCCGCGTGTCAAGTGAAACACGGAAGCGAATGTTGAACGTTTTTTTTTCTAAAAAGACTTCTCCTTGATCTGCCGCGGCGCCGATTGTTCCTCATTTGGACAAACGCATCCGCCGAATGAATAAATGCAAATTCACATCCACCGCTATCGCTCGTCTAGTACGAATAATGCTGGCTTAGCTTTAATCGGCGTATGAAATGATCCACTGTCCCTCCCAAGGAGATAAAGAACAAAAGCCTTCCAATAACGATGACGAATAATTGAGTCTACACACACAAAATGACTTTAAGAGAGATATTAATTTGCCCAGTGAGATCTCCTCCAGCGGCCTGTGCATAGAACCACAGGGACCTTGTAAAAAAAAAGGACCTGATTACATTCTGTTTGCCGTCTAGACGGTGGAAACATGAACGCAGAGGCCAAATAACAGCAAAATGAAAATGCTTCCCGATTGTTCTACTATCTTAAGCGACTCAAGCATCTATAAACGGAAACAAAATAATTTTCCAGCGCTTCCAGAATAACACATGCAGGATAATGATCTCTGAGGGTCTCGTGACCACCACGGCAATAAACCCGAGCACTGGATTATAGGTTGCTCTCTGAACTGCACTGAAATTACATCCTCCCCTCCACCTTCCTCACTTCTTTCTATAATAAAAAAAAAAAGAAATGCCTCTGACCTCTGCTCTCATTATGACAAATGGCTTGTAATGACGGGGATCTGGGAAGCAGGATTTGTATTGAAATGTGAACCCAACGCTCCAAATATATAGAGACTGCAACATGAGAAGTACAGTAGTGTGCATAGTAGCATCTCTGTTGTATTTAGTTCATATCATTGACGTCTGAATTGATTGTACAGCTCCAGATGAGGCTGCTCACATTGAAGGGACCTGCAGTAAAAGTCTAATAGAGAAGGTGAAGGCGACTCACTTCCAGCTGAGACATTTGTTAAAGGGGGGAGGACATCACTCCAGGCACCGGCAGCCACTGTCAGCTGATTCAAATTCAGATTTAAAAGCAGATAAGATTGTATGTACGTGTTAAGGAGAGCAAATCTCAATTTGAAAGTCTCACCTCTACTGCATTACTCCCCCCCCCCCCCCCCCCCCCCACCGTTTTCACAAGTGCGTTCACAGCCGTGGATAAACACGGGGGAAAGGGAGCCGTGCAACTCGGAGTTGAAGTTAACAGGTGAATAGTTCTGCTGCTGAAACCAATACAAATTTAGACTCTTTTTTTTTTTTTATGCTCGCAGGATGATGAGAGAGTGTGAAACTGTACAAATAAAGAAACACAAGTGCATATTGGTGCTACAGCGACTATAGCTGCTTCTCAGTCGTGCACCGGACTCCAGAGATTCTCCTGAATTCATCCAGAGGGGGGCTGTGAGTGAGAAAAACAAATGTCCAAGACAGTTGCTCCAGACATTCTCAGGAACTCTGTCTGCCCCCCTCGTAAAAATGTCCGGAGAATGTCTCAGGGAGTAACGACATTTCTTAACATGCCTGTAGAAGATGCTGAAGATTATACCGACGTGAGAAGACAATGACACTCGAGAACCTTTGATGATAAAAGCCAATTACGGATCACCAAAGAAAACATGCTAACTGCCTCTTGGAAAGAAAGCCACACGTTTCTTACGGGGTGTAAATTACATTTCCATAAAATCCGCTGCAGGTATTTATTTCAAAATATGTGTGAGCTGTAGCTAGTTATCAAGTCTATATATAATGCAAGCTTGTGCCGGTAAGTTAAAAACTGCCAAAACTGAAGAAAACAGCCCTATTACCAGAAATGGATTTTTCCATTTACAGTAATCCAAAGCTATCTCTTCCATTGGACACCTAATGGAAGTGTGTTCCCGGCACTAACACAGTATTAACACAGGTGGGAAATGTTTAAACCTACACGTACTACCAGAATAAGGACAAACCACTAACAGAGGAAAATACACTGTGCTAAATACATTTCCCCCCCCCAAAAAAAAAACTAATAAGGGCAAAGCTGTGCCCAACAAACTGTGTCAGTCGTTGCGTTGTGAAGCACACAAGTGGAGTACAGGACTATTTTGGACTCAGACAGAAAACACGACATCCTCTAAACCGGCCTAATAAGCCGCCTGAACTCAAGCAGTTCCCGCGGGTGGGGAAGCTGGGGGCTCGTCCTGATACAGAGAGAGAGAGCGGGGGGGGGGGGGGGATGCAGGTCCTGCTTCTTGTCTGCTGCCGGGGGAGGCGAGTGTAACGCAGCGAGGGCAGCTGAGAAAACATTTCACTGGAGACAGACAGTCCCAACCTGCCGTTCACCCAACAGCTGGAATAATAAATGTCCTGATTTAAGATGGGTTAAATGTTCCTCTGTGCAACACAAATAATCTCAAGGACTGTGTCGAGTGACGCCTGTGTTATGTATTAGCTCCTTAAATCACTCGATATCAGAGGCGTTTTTTTTTTTTTTACGTCAGATAATAAAACTAAAAGAAAAAACAGCTCCGTGACCTAAAGAGGATATAAGTAAAACTCTGCTTTTGTAGTTTTGGCAACATTTTTGGTGATAAATTGTCACTGATGTTGACATTTTCTTATTTTTTTGGTCCTGAAATTTGAGCTTTTGTGTGTGTGTGTGTGTGTGTGTGTGGGGGGGGGTGCTGTCTCTGTTTTCTTTTCAGCAACGGTTGCCATCACATCTCATGTTAACTCCGCTGTTCTGTATTCATTGCCTATATTTATTCAGGACAAGAAAAGCAAGCAGCTGTCAGAAAACACACAAGCGGGGGGGGGGGGGATTTATTTTTTTATTTTTACAGGGTGTATGATATTTAAATGTTTTATTTCTTTAACTGGCAAACTGAATGTGAGACAACCCCCCCCCCACCGAAAAACAAAACTACTTTCATCTGGTTCCAAGAAAACATGTCAGGAACTTTATCAATGTGAGTGCAGGCGTCTCCCTTCAGTGTTGTGTTGAACCTACACTGGGTTAGGGGGGGGGGGGTTTTAAATTTGAATGAAGTACATTTTTAGACAATATCTGTGGCCGTCTAATAAACTCTAATAAAGACAACCAATCATTTAGCTTTGACGAGAAGGCAGATCATTAGGACGGGGGGGGGGGGATGTTTCTGTCGCATGTTAGCGTAGCCTGCTCTTGCTAACTTTTCTAGGATTACCAACCTAAGCTTTAATGGGTTCTTCCTTGGGTCATGCCCCACCCCTCCACAAAAATTATATGGAAATCACTTGGGTTATTTTTGCATAATCCTGCTAAATAACCACAAAGTTCTGTAACATGAGTGATGGTGGAATTAGAATTGTTTGTAACAAGGTATAAAAAACGAGGCGTCGAATGTAAATCACCAAATAAGCCTCTGGTGTTAATACTTGTCTGATTAAACTCACTTCTATCCGGGAGGCATCACGCACAATTGCCTTTTTTCCATATCACCCATTTGCATGTTCTCCAATCTGATCAGTTGTCACTGGTCTATTTCTGTATCCACAATCTGAAAAGGCTGCATTAGCCGGCTGGAAAATGGACCCGGAGAAGCAGACTGACGGGCCGGAGGGAGGCTGGAGGAAAAACTGTCACCGGTTGTCCCTTGATACAGAAAATTAATTCGCACATGGAATTCATCTTCATCAAGATGTTTCATCGCGAGTGCGGCAAACCTTTTAACTCTCCTCTGATCAGCCGGAGACGACAGAAAATACTACAGAATGTACTTGTCTGTGAAAATCCCGGAATTAAGTGCTCTTTTTGGCAAGTGCATTACAGGAACTCTTCAGAGAGTTAAAAGGCAAATTACATGTGGAGAGAAAAGAGTAGAGAGAGCGGTGGTTTTAAATTATTTTTTTATGCAAAGCAGATGATTGGGACTTTATTCAGCGTCGGGTGTTCTCGTAGGTCAGGAGGAGTCCAGGGTTTGTTAAACTGAGCAAACAGACATGCGCAGAGCACAAGGGGAGGAATAAATACACGCTGGTGGAGTCAAAATGTAATTATGGGAAAAGAAAATTGATTTTTCAACCTTTGTCTTGATGATCTGCTGTTTGCCGATATTTAGGCCGGTGGGAAAAAAATGGGTTGTCCGTTAAAGGACGTGACTGAATGTCAGATCTGGATCACGAGGGACAAGGCGACATCCATACTGCTCTGTTTTCATTTGAAAAACGTTTTTTAAACCAAAAACGATCTCTGTCCACATCAGCGTTTTGGTTCCATATCAGTTTCAATCCCTCCATACTTAAATACCCGAAAACAAATATCATTGCTCACGTGCACTGGACAGGCTCGTGCCTAGTGTAAACAGAAACACGTGCGTGTAGTGGTATGGTGTAGCCACATAGCCAGAGTGTGGCGCTAGAGATCAGATGTCCTTTGAATGAATCGGACCCACATCAGACTGTTGTAAGATTGACAAAACTACATTTCTACTTGAGTAAAACTACATTCTAAACTGGTGTGTGTTTACCGTCCTCTCTCCCCGCACGTTGTGCTGGGTCTGTATTCAAGCGGCAACAACGGGGAAGCATTAGCATATCATTATAGTTATGCTCTTGTAATTGTGAGCATCTGAGGGACGGTTTGCCGCGATGTAACCACTGGTTACTGAGTCAGATGTTCTCAGGCCCCGAGTCCATTTACAGATTCATCGTATGTGAAACAAAAAAAATCCATCCTCTGCTTGCAGTGGTTTATGCACAAATACAAAAAGGGAGGGAGGAGGAGGAGGAGAGGAGGAGGAGGAGGAGGAGGAGGAGGAATCTTAGAGATGGTGACAGAATCCTGGAAATAGAATAAAATCCTCCAGCCATCAGGAGGAAACGAGGAGGCTTCTTCAGCTGGGAGGTGAAATTGCTTGAGTAAAAAGTCGACAGAGTTCACAAATAAGATCCCTCACCTCTGAAACTTCCACTGACAAAACCTCAATATTATAGTAGAAATACCTCAACAATTAATTCCTTACACTTTGTTTAAAGTTTAAAAATGACTGCATCTATCTACGTACTGAGATTTATCCGATCACTTTCAGTGTTCTTCCCAATACTGAGCTCCAGAGCCCCGGCTGTCCCGCTTCCTCATTCAGACGACGTTGCCCTGAGCGTATCTTGTTTTGCATGAATAGTCAGAGTCATTTAGCGTCTGTGCGTGTGGCACATTTCAACTCCACAGGCAGGTGATCTCACTGCTTTTGTTCTGAGGCCAAACTCACCGAGAGGGAAAAAAAAACCTCCACAGTTCATTTTTACATTTTTTTAAATTTTCAGAACCACTCTTCTTGAGATTAATCCGCAAAGTAATTTTAAAAACGTACGCACACGTCGGCTCAGACAGTGTCTGTCTGGTGGAGAGTGGAGCTTAGGAGGTTAAACCCTGTCAAAGGTTTGGGCCACAGCAACTGTCCCCATCAGTCTGTGCACTGGTCGGGTCCATGAGTCTTTTGTTTGCTCTATTAACATCAGCTTTAGGAAGTGAAAAGCTTGTCACACTCCCATATATTAAGAAAATCACAGAGTTCATACTGCAATGATCTAATTTTTTTACTTCTATACAGTTTACAACTATCTTTAAATTCTGGGCCACCTTGAAAAAATGGCCAAACAGTGAGATCTTTTTTTATCGGTTGCAAATAGTTCAGTGGTTGAACAATAGACTACGGGTCTGGAAGTGTCTGAAATCTGTATTCTGTTGACGTTTCTGTACAAGTTTATGTGAAATTGAACGAGTTAACATTTCCCTAAGGAGTCTATGGTCCCAATCTCGAGTTTCAAGTCTTCTTCAATACAATACGATGTTCACTTTGTACAATACGTTTCCATTCAGAGTCCAATTGACGATTAAGCACTGTACGCATCAGGGTGTGGATCCTGTTTGTTAAATGGCAAAGTCCAGGCTTCCAAACAGCAGCTCACAAACCAAACAGTGGCTCGACACTTTTCTTGATAAATTAAACATACCCAGCCTTAATGGATGCCGCCGCTGCACACATGCATCCGTGTGGTTACTCTCAGCCACTCACTGACAATGAGGTGGTGCAGCACTGGGCGTGAAATACAGATCAGTGTGGTTGTATTACTGGTGAGTCCCTCTGCCGGGCAGCGTCGCTGACCTTGGCCTTATCAGTGCGACCTCATGCATGATTGATAAATAAAAATGAAACTCAAGCTTTCTTTTCCGAAGCCGAGGTGTCTAATCTCATTATTGGAGCTGGTTCTTTTGGGTAACAAAAAAAAAAAAAACCGAGAGCGGGCCCCGGTTGGTCTTGGCTGGTGAGGCGTTTAATTTTCCAGCAGCGTTTACCCAGTGTCAGACAGGGAGTGGGGACGCGAAACAATATCTCCTCCGCTCCTCTACACCTAAAAGACAATTCAACTCGCAGATGAGTCAATAAATATTCCATCTCCGTGGTAATGAAAAACCATGTATTGGCCAGCGGTCCTCGCTTTCAGCCCGTTGCACGATGCAAGTAAAGAAAATGACTTCATGTGGGATTTTTTTACACATGCATCGCCACTTTGCCTGCAGACATTTGTTTACAGTTAGGCTCATGAATTATTAAAGCAGAAAAAAACTGTGTTTACCGTTGATATCACGAGGCCTCCCCGAAGCTACGGCTCGGCATTGAATGCTGTCGCCATCAGTAACACGCGGTACATGTGTCACCGTAGAGATGTGCTTCTCAGCAGCGTGAGCCAGGAGCAGAACAAAAACACAAGTCGGGATTCAAATTGTAACTGACTGGTATTCTTCTTTTTATCGCTTTTCATTTGCTGTATTTAAGATTATAACAGCTCCTATGATATTATTCTCTCTTTCATAACGAGGAGTATTGTTTTGAACTGTTCAATCAATAATCGTTCCCCAGCCAATGAGACTGTCGTGGGGATGTTTATTCATAGATTCTCATATTCCTCTCTGCAGATAACGCAGATCACTGATAACTCCAAGATGAATTACTCTGCAACAGTGTACGTGGCTATTGGCTGCATTCATGTGACCTACAAAGAGGGCTCTACCGGGCAGGGAAACATAAAACCAGAGGAATTGTTTTTCGCGTCTCCTGCCTATGGTCTCCCCGTGAGTGATGATTACCGTGTAATTACTTCCATGAGCATATCCACTGACACAAAACCCACGTGCGGTGTTTTATTTCACAACGGTGCACCGAGGTAAACTTTTGACTACAGCGAGAAAATATATTTTTCCTGGCACCTTCAAATGCAGATGCAGTGGATGACATTAGAGGAGCCGGGGCGGCCGGCCTGGTGCTTTGCTTCAGTGACTAAACACAAAAAGGTCAGTTTGCCGCGCTCGTGCTGCGTGTTCACACCAGACGTGTTT
Organism: Reinhardtius hippoglossoides; assembly: GCA_006182925.3. Lineage (NCBI taxonomy): Eukaryota > Metazoa > Chordata > Actinopteri > Pleuronectiformes > Pleuronectidae > Reinhardtius > Reinhardtius hippoglossoides. Next base: position 3,985,844 of record CM031673.1, read on the forward strand.
GAGGAACTGGAATCTGCCGAGAGCCAAAATATCTCATTTCACAGGTTAGCAAAAGTTCTATGAGATCACAGGCTCTCACGCCATGTGTCGGCCTGAATATCATAGCAAACGTCTCTGTGCCTTTTCTTACACAAACACGCGGCCAGATTTGAAACGAGCGAGCAAATTGGATCCCTCTGAGGTTCGCTGTGCGCAGATAAGTGAACCACATGTTGTTTTTTTTTCCCAACCGGACGATCACAAGGAAATTCAGCGTATTTAAAAACACGAAATTCCAAAGAGTTTTCTCATTTAGAAATATAGTTTTGTGTTATTTAAAAAAATTGTGTTTCTCACACAGCTGAAACTTAATAAAAAAGTTTATTGAATCGATTGTAAAGTAGTTTTATATTTGAGCAAGGATGAACAAACAAACTTGAACCTTTGGATCCTTGTTACCGTCGACGTCTTTGCTCTTTGTGACTTCTTCTTATTTATGTATAAAACTGGCCAGTTGGGCTAAATATTAAATATGGTTTTCATTTCTTCTAACAAATGCTGTTAAATTGTTTTGGCTGGAAACCTACGTGGATGTGAAGTGACTACGCCAAAGAAAATATTTTTAAAAATGTGCTCACTTAGTCAAATGTAATTATAGGTAGGCTTTTTTTTAATGCAAATTATCAAAAATGTCTATGATGAAAAAGGCAGTGAACCTTTTGAAATGACCTGCATGTGTGAATGTATGTGTGAATTTGACTTCAAATATGGACGTATATTCATCTAAGAACGATAAAACCATCTATTTTAACTAATAATACAAGGAGCGAAGATGGTCGTGGACTTTCCTGCCAACGCCTCCGCCAGCATCACGTTGTTGTAGCTGCAGCATTCCAGCAGGTCAACATGCTTGAAGAGCACAAGGCGTCCTGAAGCTGGACCTGGCAAACGACCTGTGGTGCACAGAACCACCCTGATCAATAACAGCCACACAAATAATTTGTCCGTTCCGAATGAATCGTTAAAAAATCGCACGAAAGCCTGGAGCGAATTGTTTGGGAAGAACAATGCAGCAACTACCTGTGGTGTACAACGGACACTAGATACTAACAGAGCATCGTGACTTGGGCCTGAACAGCTCAGCATCTAGAAAGAGAATGTCCGTGTCGCTGCCGGACAGTGAATGTTCCACAGAACGACGTGGAACAAAGTACAGCCCCCTGCTGGAGGATCCCTGTCAGACCTTGAAACACTGGAGGTGCAGGAGGAATGACCTCATGAGAGCAGTTCTGAGTGAGCTGAAGGTTTTTCTGCAGGAAGAGTCGTCCAAACCTCCTCCTGAACACACAGAACCGATCCAGGTTGTTTTCTGCCAAAGGAGATTCGACACGGGGTCGACTTTCCTTTTCCTCCAGCGCTGTGAATGTTTTCATAGGTGCGTTCAATAAGGATCAGATCAAAGATTGGGATTTTTTTTTTTGAGTCCTTACACTGTGTTTTTCTTCTCTCGTGACTAAGATGGAGATCAGATCCGATTTTATGAGCATTTAATGCAGGAAAAAAACCCTGGAATTTCCGAAGGGTTCACTCACTTTTTTTTCTTCCCACCTTGGAATGAGAACATGAAAGTAATAAATAAATAAAAAGAACCACAAGGGCAGGATCTTTATGTGTTTCTCTCCTCCCAGCGTCTCCCCTCCAACGCCTGTTAGGAGTGAGTGGGACAGCATGGCAGGAAATGGTCCAACAGCCCTGATGTGTGTGTGTGTGGTGTGTGTGTGTGTGTGTGTGTGTGTATACTGTACATGATGGATGATGAGAGAGTTGCCCTCTATACCCGTGGCTGTGACCTTGTAGCTGCTAATGTTACATGTAGTTTTATCCTGACCCGTTACCGATAAAGAGGCTGATCTCACCAACACACCCTCCTCCATCAGCCGAGGAACAGCGGCGGTGAAGGATCCAGGAAGCTGGGAAACATTCAAGGCCTTAACCGTAAAAAAAAAAAAAAAAAGAAAAGACGTGTCCAAAAATATATTTGACAGCAGAATTTGAGGTATTCCAAACCACAGTATTCCACAGGCAGGGTGGGTGGGCACTCAGCTCAGCTATGTTGAATGTTAATAATAGGGACTATAAAGTCCCATTGGCAATAATGGAGTAATGACTTCACAGCTGGGCGGCAGTAGTAAGTTAATCTGTGGCTTTATTCACCTCATAATCCCAAAGTTCCCTGGAATGGCAGTGAACTGTTAAAGTGAAGTTATGAGCTGCCAAATGCTAAGATTATCCACGGAGGTGCCGGCGGAGAGCGGGCCATGTGACCCCGACGCAAACATTATTTTTTGATATCCTGTTCTGTCAGCAGGGTAATAACTCCGCCGGCGGCGCAGCGGAGTTATTACGCTCTTATAATGTGGGCCCATTATGGCGACTGTCACAGCCTTTAAAGAGTTACTAAAAATCATCATACAAATAAAAAAAAGTTAAGAGGTAAAAACTTTTTTTTATCTGATGGATCCATGAAAGGTAATTTCCAGCGTGGAACTACACTGGAAATCGATAGAGCGCGTCGCTCCGCCAACGCCCAAGAGTCCGGCTATGAAACCACACAGCCACAGGCCTGTTAGATCCGGATTTGTATTTGGATCCACAACAGATTTTTTCTTTATAAAGAACATCCATAAATTATTCTCTGAGAAATCAATAAGAAAATGTCAACAAAAGCCCCGTCTCATTATGTTAGATTAAGTGATTTTAAAAAAAAAATCCTGGATCTGCACCTTTGTCCAGATCCACAACAAAGTTTAAGGGAAGTTTTGTGGAAATCTGTTGATTATTTTTTTTGTGTAATCGGACGAAGAAACAAACAAACCACACAACAACAAAAAAAACACACAAACAGACAGGGGTGAAAACATCCTCCTTAGCAGAAATGTAAAATACTAACGAATTAATAAACTAGAGATCGCATATCTCTGACAGTCCCCTTTTGAAATCACATTTAATTTCACTAGAACCAGATTTTTTTTGGCCTCAGCACCAAATTGCACACATCCGTAGATATCACCCCCTAAATGTGTCGGATATTTTCATCAAGACTCTTGAATTATTCCCTCGAGAAAAAAAAAAATGCTGAAAATGAAAACGGCCCGATCTTGCAATGTTGAAGAAAGTGAAAAACACACATTCCTGGATCTGCGCCCCTCATACGGAACAATGCAATTTAATATGTTCACATCTTTCACCAAGTTCCACTAAGTAGCTTTTTGTGTGATCCTTGCCAACTAACACAACTCATACCTACAAAATGTCTATCGCTGCCATTTGCTAGAGAAATAACTCGCAGTATATTTCCTGCATTAACACAGAGAGAGAGAGTTCATGGAACGAGAGGAGTGAGACCTCTCACATTGTTTAACACGTGTTGGATTTATGTCCGGGAGACGCATTCAAATCATTCCACAATTCAACCTTCAGTCAGCCGGGTGCATTCAGGTACATCCCGACAATCTGCAGACCCAATGTAGTGGCTGTGCTGTAGTGCGCTATGTATTAACGTATCCTGTGGTAGTTACGTGGAATAGAAAGTGACACATTCAATAAATTATGAGCATTGTAAAGCACAGAGATAATTCCTGAGGCTGAGAAGTGAGCCTGTGTGTGTGTGGGGGGGGGACGGGGGGGACGGGGGGGACTCTAGTCTCACAGGGGGATGTGCAGCTTCATCACCGAGGCTGATGTGATACTCATCGTGATTCATTGCATTCTACGATTCTATGCAATTCAATGAGGTGCAGATAGTTCGATTTTTATATCTTCGGTTCTTCTTAAGCAAAAAGTGACACTTTGACTTCACTTGTATTTGTTTCTCTAAATCAGAAAACATCTTATTTATGCCGCTAAAGAATAAATGGCTCCTTCGCAAATAGACCTGTTCACAAGTCTGACAAGAGACAATAAATCCAACACAGGTCGCATTAATCCAACTCTATCTCGGGCTTAACTTAACCTAAAGCCGTTGTCAGACAGGAACAAGCCTTCGAATATTGGAATTTTTCCAAGTTGCCGATGTCTCCCGAGTGTTTGTCTTTTTCCTCTTGAGACATTTTTTATTCTTTCAGTTTTGGCATCTCTGTACATTTTCCTGCCGTCTCCTCACACGGTCGTCACTTGGACATTTTACTACACGGCCGGCGAGAAAAGTTCCAGAAAAATGTGAGGCTGTCTGAGACATTTGCATTCATTCGCATATAAGTCCCTCCAGAAAATGTTCCGAAAAGTGTCCACCAGTGCACGTCTGAAAGCTGCTCAAGTGACAAATTGTCTTTTTCACACAACAACAACTGCCTGCAACAATTCCATATCGATATTTAACAATCTAGAAACACTTCTAGCAGCTTAACAGTGGTGCAGAAACCATCTGACACTTCCATAAGCTCCATAACGACCCTGCCGGTGTGGGCAATCCTAAAAACCTGTATGTGACATTCTAATAGGCTGCCACATCGTCCAGCTAAATGCACGACCTCACAGTTTGCTAGGTTGTCCATTTACCAGTCAGCCAACCTTGATTCATTTTAATTAGTCTAGCATTTTCCTTTTCTTTAAGAGCCAGCGATACAAACTTCGCCGCTGTATGTCAACCACCGAATGTGCTGCCCTTAACTTAGTGGCACCCTCATATCAGAGGCTCTGGCGCCTTCTCATCAGTGCAAACAACCACATAAACTACACTGTTGTACATGTTTCACTCCGTTATCTATAGGTGGAAATCAGATCAGACGCATGTGACCTACATGCAGCTTGTGTTTGAGCTGGAAATGGAAACTTGTCGACATCACCATGTCAGAAATTTGAATCTCAGTCCCAACCTGAGACGTTATAGTGAAGTTGGCGTGCTCGCGGCGTGGCAGAGCCAGCAGGAGCTCTGCAGACAACAGCACCAAATGGAAAAGAAACTCAAACAGATTCCAAACTCAGCCGGAGGAAATGTGATTTCTCCTCCCAGAAATGTCTTTTCAAAATATCTGCCGATTCTCAAAGGTTTAAAAAGCTATAGACTATATATTCTAAACAAAATCCAGAACAGAATCAAGGTCAACCATACACAGAAAAAAAGTTTATTCCATTCTTCACGACTGTGGTCAAATAAACTACAATCATTGTATTCAACAAGACCAAAGTCTAAAAATAGATTTAATATAGAAGTCAATCTCCTGACAATACAAACTAGGTCATGTGAGAATGGTGCAACTTAGTGAAAGTGTGAAAAACAAGGACAACTTTTTCACAATGTCTTTTAGAATGGCATGTTGCTTTTTTTTTCAGACACTTTAAAGGGTCAGTGTGTAGAATCTAGTGACATCTAGTGGTGGAGTTGCATGTTGCAGCTGAACACCCCTCACTTCACCCTCCTGTGAACCTGTGGCAGCCTTCAGTTGTCATAAAAACTCAAAAGGTGTTTAGTTTGTCCAGTTTGGGCTACTGTAAAAAAACATGGCGGCCTCCGTAGATAGGACCCACTTCCTGTAAATATAAGTATTAAATATAAAGACTCATTCTAGAGTAAAGAAAACAACAGTTCCTACAATTTAGATGAAACACACTAGTGAAAACATAACTAGGATTATCTTATATTCAAATTCTGCCAATAGATCCTTTTCACCTAAAACCCTTTAAGCACCGTAACACAAACCCATTCACTTTGCTCGTGTTGGCAACGAAGTTAAAAAAGACTTCATTCACAAAACTTTCCAGGATTTCAGTCAACCGGGATAAACGGATAGAAATCTAAAAAACCTTAAACTGCCGCTGTGACCCGCGGTTCACTGCAGCTGAGCGTTTGTCACGTCTCTGCGTGCGGTAACCTGTAATCACCGTACGTGCCAACGACTCCTCTCACAGCTCCCAGCTCACGGATGACATTTCAGACTCTGTCAACACTGTGAGGCGGCACTCATCTTTCAGTTTACACAAAAAAAAACACCTCCACCTTTTTTTCTCAGACCTCTTCTATTACCAACGACAACGGATCTGCCAGTTGTTGACTGTTGTTACAGCCGTTCGAGCGTTTCGGGACTAAAACACGTAAAAAAGAAAGAGTTTGGTTTTGTTGGGAGTTGCATTTTAAAAAATCGGTATCTTGTGAACGTGGTCAAAGAAGAGTTACGGCCTCGTGGTTGTTTGGTTTAAGTTGCAGGAGATACGGTTCACTGCAGCCGTCTCTCCCTGAGATAAGGTGCTGAAGTGTATTCGCTCGAAAGTTAACTTGACCTTTTGACCTCTGCATATTAAATGTTTTCACCTCGTTATTTTGACCCTATTTCACGCTAATCAGAAAAGTTGTCATAACTAATGGAGTCGTTATTCAGTTACGGAGAAGCTTATACGCAAACGCTGGAGTGACCGTGACCTTTAACCTGAAACCCAAGTTAATGTTGGTGAAGAAGTTCTCTTGAACGCCTGATGCAATGGTGCTGACACGAATGTAATGGAGGAACAGACAGAAAACATTATGTCTCCTGCCACGACTGATGCTGACGTGAAGGTGTAAATAAGTTCCAGCGTATAGGGGAGACAACTTTGTCGACTTCTCCATTTAAAATGTACAGTAACTGAAACGTGTCTCTGGTCTGCAGTGTTTTCCCCTTTTGGATAAAAAAGTTGGTTTTCAGTATTCCTGCTGCTCTCAGTCTGAAAACTTTTCATCATGATCCGATTGCTCATCTCCTATTTCTCCAGGTCATGAACTTACTTTGTGCAAACACTGGATGTGAAGTGAAAAAACCGTTGTTAGTGTTTAGCATTACAACGCTGCCCTTTGCACTTATGAGTCAGTGTGAGACGAGTCACATGTTTCGACACCTTCTAATTGCAAACTTTTATCCCCTCTTGCTGCGCTGACACCTGCGAGTATGTTTTTTGCTATTTGCATCCGAGTCTTCCAGGAACCTGTCATGTCCGTGCACACGCTAATTAGTTGTTTGAGGTTGTGCTTTCATCAGCGGCGGTTTACATGGGAAGTGTACAGTGGATTACTGTGACACTGTGCGCACACACGGGCGCCTGTTACATGTCTGATCAAAAGCAAGTCTCCCTCCACGAAGGAAGGAAGGAAGGCCTGAACCCTTGATGTCTTTTCAGTTCTTTCAAACCTGCTTTCGACTTAAAGTGAAAGATCCAGGAGGTGCGGAGTCGTGTGTTTGGTGATAATCCTGGAAAATGAATAATATTCTCTCTCTTTTCACTCCGTTTTTGGTCTCCGAGGTTAGTTTTGATTTCACGTGGCGCGTCTGTCACTCTGACATGTGAACGTCCGGTCGTCATCACCGACGAGAGCTGCGTCGACCTATACTTCACCTTGTTTGGTTTGTAGATGAGCTAAACTACCCGAAACTGTCATTTCCCAAAAGTTACATTGCGACATGATCATATGGTAATAATTTGGATCAAATTGTTAACGGTTCGTTCTTCAACTCACTCACAGCTCAAAGAGGAGGGTAAATAAAAGTAATGTGATAGATGTTTCCTATAATGTGGAGTTTGCCACCGTATATATGAAATAGACGTTTTCAGTTGGCTCTTGATCGTCTGGCCTTTTGAAACAGTGCTGTGTTGTATAGTCGGGCATTTGTCACTGTCAGTGTAACACTGAAGGTCGGAGAGTATGTTCAACTGCATTCTTATTACAGGGGGGGGGGGGGGGGACTGTACGGCCATATAACATGTAAGCAGTTATGTGAGCGTGCTGCCTCTGTGCTATCTGCATGAGGCACTTTACACTCATGCATAATTTCTCATTTAATACAAGGTTGTACTGCAAAAATGAATGCGCAATAACGGAGGGGATCTTTGACTTAAATCAACGTTACTGACCTAGAGTCACGTTAATAATTAATTCGCATCACTAAAGCAGCAGAGGGAGATACCAGCGGTTTCGATAATACGCTGGGACAATGATGTGCCTCGAGAAATGCCTTCCGATGAAATCCCCGCAAATCAACACAACAAATACCGGCTCTCGGGAAAATTGCTCTGGCATATTTAGTGTTGCGGTGCAAAGCCATTGGAGTGGTGGATAATAGCAAAGCTCTGCATAAGTGCGACTTTGAAAGGCGCTATAAATATGCAGTGCAATTTTGGCATTCACGAGGGCTGCTCGCGGTGTTGCCGGACACGCGCGTTGTCAACAGCATGTCGGCGAAGCTTCTCGTTCTCACGTCAGATCACAGAAGGCATCTGTTTTAAAGGGCATTCCATAAAACACGGGCTTGAGAGCTGCGGCGGCGTGCGATTGGCAGTTGGATCTTGTAGTAAAGGGAAAGCAATTTGACTTGTAGAGCACGTTTCGACAAAGTGCTTCACTCGGGTTGACTCACACGCATTCTGAATCTCATGACATTTTAGCTGAAAGCAACAGAGGTAAGAGGAAATGTCTTTATTGCATTTGTCACCTTTTTATTCCTCCGGTTTATCTGTATTTTATATAAAAGCCCTTCTAGGAACAGGTGTCGCGAAACCGCGGCCGCTCGACGATATTCGCATCGAACAGCTGTTCTAGTTCGTCAACGTTAAAACTGTATCCTGACGAATAAACCATAAATAAATGCATTCACATTGCAGGATCGATAATGCCCCCTGGTATTCATATATTTCCTGTGGCTGTGCAGGGGAAAGTTTGCTCATGAAAAGTTCAGGCCAAGACAAGTTGGCCACAGACGAACATGTTTCCCTGTCAAACAGCCATTCAGCTATTAACGGCTCCTTTGTTTCCCTGGAGTCGTTTATTCCAGGAAATACAGTTTTCATAGCTAACAGCAAAATGGAGGACGTGTTGATGGACACCGAGATCAAAAGCATTCTTATTTGATTTGTTGGAATCAGTCCTTCTCATCTTCTGTTGTGTTTATAGAACCATAGACTTATAACCTTGATACATCTGCAAAGAACACGTTATATATCCGTGCGTTTCCCCAGATACAATTAAAACATGTCAAGGTCTGACAGAGGACACAAAGAAATGAAGCTTAATCAATACGGCCTTGTTTCCTTTCAGAGACGCTGTCGTGGTCACTCAGTAAAATCCACCGACTTCACTGTGGACGGGAACACGTCGACTGCGGCGCATCGTTAGCTAATTGGCTCTCGCTTGCTTAGCAATGTTAGCTCGTGACAACGACGTAACCTAAAAATGAAGTCCTCTGCTTAAACAGGGGTTTCCGTGTGTCGGCAGACCAGTGTGAACATGGACGGACGGGAGGAGTTGAACACGGGGTTTAGTTTAATATCCAACTGAAACCCAATATTACTGTGACCGCAGCTCCCTCCCCGACAAAGTATCTACACATCTGCACGAGGCCGAGAGACTAAAAATGAGCTCCCTGGACGTCTGAAGCATATTAGCTCTGCTCCTGACTTCATTTGACATCACTCAGAGTCGTGCTTCATCCTCCTCATTACATTCTGTATTAATTCACAGCCTCATTTCATGCCTCAGGTAGGATGGCTTTTCGTTTCTTTCATACAGTGTTAACTTTAGCAACTGGGCTTTATTTGGGTTTAGTCTTTATTGGTTTTAATCAAATTGAAGTCGTTTCATTGGTAGTTTTTATGCCAGTTTCTCTTTGTCTCAATTTCATTTCAACACATTTATTCTTTTATATCATCAGTGGATCGTGAGAGTACAGACATCACTGTGTCAATGTGACCCTGCTCTTCAGGCTTATCTCGGTAGATCCACTTAGTATTTTTTAAATTCTCACACAGAACAGTTGTTCCTGTTCACAGCGTTGCCGCAGCCTCGCGTGCTGTTCACCAGAGTCGACTCGTTCAATAACATATTATGAATTTTTCTATGTTTAATAATTACTTTTGCCCTCTGGAAAACAATTTGGATGATCCGCCAACTTACATCCTTGGAGCTGAATCACTCCTCCTGACAGCAGCTTTTAAGACAACCAACTAAAAATAATGTTTCCTCCACATCCAGAGCACTTGATGGGTACATTATTTTTTTATATATGTCAGTGCACTGTCCGCAGGTTTTCAGTTTCTCAGCTGTCTGGGTTTCTGCTTCTGGTCCAATTTTCAGAGGATTGTGGATGAATTTAGTTCTTCAAACTTTGCTTTTCTTAAAAAACTTCTGCCAAGGAGGCTTCTCTTACATTCATCAAGGAGGTTTTGTTGGAAATATGCAGTATAGATCAGGAAAGAGCCCGATTGTTATTATTATTATTTTGGGGCAGATCCAGACCAGAGGCGGATCCAGGAAATGTTCTTTGACATTGCGAGAACATTTTTACATATTTCTCAGGGAATAATTCATGGGTCTTGATGAAAAGAAATCTGGCACATTTAGGGGACTGGTGTCTATGAGTGTGTGCAGCTCTATGAGTTAAAAGGGACGTTTGGGCCTAAAACACGTCTATTTTAAACTATTATTATTTTGTTTTTTAAAGAATAATATAATGGCACAGTTCAAGTTTGCAAAGGTTAAGTCTTATTCAGTTGAAGTCTGTTGTGTCATCATAAAAACAGGTGAACAAATGCTTTCCATCATCGTTTTGAATAACAAAATCAACGCTGGCTTCCCGGTGCAACGTTTGTGTTTACTGTATATATATATATATATATGAAGCTTCAGTATTTCCAACAGAAGCCTTGTTAAAGCTCTTCTTCTATGTGAAACTCTGCTCTTCTGAGTGGGAGGTTTCTATTTGAGCGAGTGCGTGTGGCTTTGTGTAGGTGTTCATGTGAGTGAGGGAGCATGTTCCTCTGGCGCTCGCTGCTTGACTTCATATCTAATATCCAGAGACTGTGTGACAGTCAGGCTACGGCGCGGTTCTGCCGGTATGGTTTGATTTAAAGTAATAACATTCGCCCCCCGCTCACTATATTGTAACTGCTGCCGGGGGGTTAAATCACATCAGTGTCAAATGGAAATTATACAAATGCTGACGTGACAGAAGAGTAACCGACCTGTGCCGTGTGAATACTGACAAAATTTTGATGATGTGCAATACGGCAAAGAAAATCAGAAGTTTACGCTTTTTTTGGGATTCTCAACGGTAACTCACGCTGCAACGGAACATGAGTTATTATTCAGATGTCATTTTTCAAAAACAGACACATGATGACCAAATTTGTTAATTCACCTGCAGGAGACATATTCTGAATGTCAGTGGACATCATCTGTGATGTATAATTATCGTCAAGGTCCTTTTCCCCCTACCTATGGATGATATATTCTTGTTATGAGGGAAATGCCAGGTTATATTCCTATGCGTCTATTGCATGATATATTATTAGGTTTAATTACCCCCCTGTTGTCCGTTTCCTCTTCCATCTGTTGCTTGAGCCGCACGCTGCAGTGAAGGGCCCAACGGGGAAACACTGCAACAATAATTATTACTCCCATGTAGACAATCCACCGTTGGTTACTTTCCCTGGCGATACTCATTCTCACAGTTTATTGCTTTCAGATCTATGCATCCAATTACACAGTCTAAAGACAATTGCCCAATTACATTTGCTCGCATTATTAAAAGAACACTCAAACATTACGGGGTATTTATTTGTCTGAAATTTTTTAACGCACTGTGTAAAACCAGCTGTTAATTAAAAGCCGGTTCTCCAGAGTCTCCAATAAATCGAGGGGGTGTGGTTGACACGAAACGGGTCAGTGGGAAAGGATCAAGCCTTCAGACTAATATATGACCAATACACTTATCAAACGGGGGGGAATTAGAGCTGTGTGCCTGCCTCAGATAAACGCCCATTAGCTTCTGCAGTGGAGGTAAATAAAGACACCATTTAAAGAAACGCCATAATTGGCCTCAGCTTTATAGTTTCTTCGTGTTTTGCCGTCTTGTTGAGTTCTGAAAGTAACGAATCAGCTTAGCTCACATTAGCATGAGTGTGGAGATACAGACCCTGTGTCAGAGTTACACAGGTTATGTGTGATTGTTATGTTATTTGGGGAAAAACACCCAAGATCAGGGGCCTTTACTACTTGGCAGGATTAGCGGTTATTGAGGTAACTTCTGGTTTAACCCTTTTAACTTGTTTAACTTGTTACTTGCTACGATGCTGGTTAACATCTTGGCAGCTGATCCTGACAAGCTAATCTGTTCCAGAGCGGTTCAAGATAACAGATAGAACCTGGTCTGGAGCCCAGCTACTGACCAATCATCACATTATTACATTACATTTCATTTAGCTGACGCTTTTATCCAAAGCGACTTACAGTAAGTGCATTCCACCATGAGGGTACAAACCCAGAACAACGAGAATCAGAAAGTACAATTTCTTCAAAAAAGCCAAACTACAAAGTGCTATAAGTAAGTGCCATTTAAGTGCTACTAGATTGTTAGTTTAACATTTTATTCAAGGTATATAGTCGGAAGAGGTGTGTTTTTAGTTTCCCTCGGAAGCCCATCATCATTCTGACAAAAGGAAGTTTACAAATAATTCCACATGAACACGCTTTTACCAAGATAGGGAAAGATAACGGAGAAAGTTCGAGCATCGTACAACAGGATATCAGGAACGGCCGATGTCAGGTTCAGTGACGCCTGAGAATGAAAAGATGTCCGAGGTTATTTGAACTTTCTTCTTAGTGCAGCTCGGGGACACAAGTCAGCCAAGCAGCATCGAGTGCCACGGCCTGAATACACATCTTTCTAGTTTGAAAGCCTGGATGTGATTATTCCTCTCGTCTGCTCATGGCCAGGTGACACGGCACTTCTGACTCCTCTGACCTGCGTAAAGCAATATGAGGTTTTGTTCCCTTTCTAAACGGTGACGCATTGCAAAAAAATATTAAATGTCAACAATCCGACCCTGCCGCCGCCGCTTTGATCCCAGCACTGAGAATCGGTAATGTGTCGGCAGTCATTTCTGGAACGGCACACTACTAATCCTTCTAATGCTCATTCACAGAGCGCGATGGCCGCTTACACAGGGGGAGCGATCTATCACGACATCCTCCATTCAAGGTTGTTTTCAGCACACTTTCCCTGGGTGTTCTGATATCCATCTGCGCCGCCCATAATGGAGGCCACTTGATGACTTTAAAAAAAAAATTTTTATCCTGCATTATCCTCATCTAGTTTAAACCCGACACTTTAGCTTCCAAGGTTCTCGTCTGACAGCTGCTGATTTCCATTTGTTGTCGGAGCTCAGGCAGATTTGTGACCTCTTAAGCTGTCAGTCTAACAAGCGTCGCTAATTAAGTTACAAATATCTGCCAGCGCTGTTTTTTATTTCTGAAGAGCATTAGGGTTCTTTTGACTTAAAATTAATATGTGACTTAGCAAGTAAAATGGAAATAAGCTATTTATAACAGCAAAAAAAGAAGAGCTGTTTTGTCTAATCCATTTAAATTACCTACATTATTTATTTTTTTTGAAGTTGAAGCCTGTTAACCTCTTTTGGCAAAAAGCTGGAGCATTGATCTTCTCCCTCTTGATGACAACCAGGAGTCAGCAGCAATTGATCCAAATCAATTAGGGCACCAAGTTTCCTGATAGCCATCATGAAACTTCACAGCGTGAGAGGAGGCCGCATCTGAGAAGCCTCCCGTTCACTTGTGTGCACGCAGACGTAACTCTCGCTGTCAGAGCACTTAAATTGACAAATAATCTATATGGGGCCCACAAGTCTGGAGCACACGGGAGGAAATATTTGTTTGCATTATTTGAGCAGCACATTAGACAGAAGGGGGGGGGGGGGGGGGGAGCAGAGCCCAGAGCAGCACTTCAATGTGACATCACTATATATTCTTTTTTTCTCCATTATCTCCGAGGTTGTTTTCACCTGTGTCCGTTTGTCAGCAGCAAAATCTACTGAACCGATTTCCATTAAAAACGTTGTGGGGGGGTTTGGGGCATGACCAAGATGGAACGATCCAGTTTAAATGAGCCGAAACTTTAGCCTTTCTGCTATAAAACGTCATGTTTGCATGAACATGGTTAAAAAAAAACAACAACAATCAAATAAGAGAAGCGCACGGTGGACCCAAACATAAGTGATATAATTGCTTTTGCCGCAAAGTTGCCGTTAACGATACGTTCACAAAAAAATGTATTAAAATCCCATCTGAGAGGAGATGGTGGACCTGTCTCCTGAATTAAGAAAGTGTGCTGCTGACTCTCTGAAATGTTCCCAAGCAGACGTCTCCCATTTCCGCTTTGCCAAAGAACAATATCACATTCAAAAACAGATCATTTCAATAAAGAGCATCTATTCATTCATGGATCTGTGTCTTGCCTTCCTTCACGGGGGGGATATGGATTATTTGATTCCATGTACAATTCTTTTGAAATATCTGGTATCCAGTTAAAGCCCCATTCTTAAATATCAAATCATTCTTTTATTAGAGCCTGATTTAACTTGTGGAAACTGCAGATCTGGAGCAGTGTGCACTCATCAGGCTGCAACATTATAAAAGATAAACCATTTTCTCATTTCTGAAACAAAACCCAGTGATTCACTGCCAGAGCAGACGCGCTGTGCTCATCATTGCCAAAGATTGTTTTTGGTGCCCTGATTCATCCCTTTCATATGTTAGTGAGGTCTGCTTACGAAAACATTTTCACACTTACTGAAACTATCACTCTTACTGCTCATATTACTACTCAAACGTAAGAGTAGTGGCTATAATATCCCACAATAAAACAAGTCCTATCCCAGTAGGGTCAGCTGAGAACAGTGTTGCCTCTGGCATGGAGGGGGGGGGGGGGGCAACCCACACCAAAATATATTTTAAATAGATGCAATCTGGCGATGGTGGCGGTGATGCTAGGAGCTCTGCCGCTGATGGCAGGGAAGCTAGTCCAGGCCAGAGCGCTAGCAGCTCTCCAGCTGTTACAGCTACAGGCTTCGAACCATCTCTGCCGTCACTGAGGAAACACTGGCTCCTGGAATCCTCCTGGAATCCTCCTGGAATCCTCCTGGAATCCTCCTGGAATGCTCCTGGAATCCTCCTGGAATCCTCCTGGAATCCTCCTGGAATCCTCCTGGAATCCTCCCGGCTCTACAAGACACCACGAAAATAAAAACACGAACATTTAATTCAACGACCTTGCAGCACTCAGACCGTGATCAAAATGTCAAATTTTATCTTTACGCAACAGAATGGGGATACAAAAAAAACAGAGATGGATAACCACCACCCCCCCAAGACGTGTTGTCGTTGACAGCCCCCCCCAATGTAATCAACCGAGGGGAAACACTGGATAACAAGCAATAACTGTGTGCAGCCCCAGCACGGGTCATTACAATGCGGCACAAGCGCCGCAGACCCCGGCAGGCGACCACAGGCTGTCCATTATCATTGTTGTTGGCTGGTGTCACACGTCTTCAAGCTCAAAATATGTTTACAGGGTCAATCACCTGCCACCTACTCCGTCTGAGTAATTGAAAATGACAACTGTTACATATTGCATTTCCAGCGGAGAGGCAATTTGGTTAGTGGTTCTGTGCTTCAGTAAATACTTATTGCATCAGCGGGGTCCTTTGCGCTTTACATAAGCAGCTGCTCAAACGACCTCAAGATGTTGTAGCCACGAGTTTGCATTGCACACTGCGTCTGACAGTAGCCAATGAAAACACCCGACGACATGACATGCGGCAGGAACACTGTGTGTCTTTGTACAGCGAGTGAGCGATAGAAATCAACAAGAATAAACCCGGTACAGTACAGAAAGAATGTCTCACGTTAGAGTCCTTTAAAAGATGGAGTTATGTAAAGAGGCGTCTATAAAATCAATATATTGTTCACATACTGCCGTCGCTGTGAATGTAATGAAGGAAATATTTGCAGGAGCCGCAGTGGTTCATAAATAAAAAATGAGGAATTAACAGAATACTAAATCACGGAGTTGTTTGCCAACATTAGAATAATCACGTTGCCTCTAAACAGCATTTACGTGGGTTTGGGAACACACCAGTTCAGCTTTTAGAGTAATGAAAGCTAATCACTAAGATTGTGTGTGTGTGTCCTTCACTCGGCTGCCATCAAATAACATTAGCGGCCCCGCCCCAAAGAGAACAGCAGTCCTACGTTTCAATTAGCGCTGCAGTGCCATTAACAAAAGTAATGAGAAGCACTCTCTTGGATTGTGGTCCAGATGCACTGTAGGGTAAAGGCTGGAAAACACGACTTTATTAATAAGATAATGAAGTTGGATTTATTGCGCCGGTTGTCTCTGTGGGATACATAAACCAAAAATAAAAGCACCGGGAGAAGACAAGATGTTCACGCTCGTCATTCCTAGAAATTACGACGTCCAAATTCTGCTTTTATTACATATGCATTTTTCGAGATTTGCTTAGAAGCGGCTTCCAGGAGAAGTGGGCGTGTTTGAGATGGTTGAGCATTCATGGATTAAAGCGTGTCAATCATTTGATGCACTTTAAGTAAACAAGCTTTGACAGTATAATAACACCAGTGTTGTATAAGGCTATCTTTACGCTGCAGGTTATTCCACATAATAGAACTGAAAATGAAGAAAATCAACGACTGACTGGGTTTATTTTATTAATAGACGTAACAGACATGGTTAAACGTAGGAGTTAACGAGAGATTAGCGAAACCTAATGTATCAGAAGATGTCACAGGCTATTTTTTACACTGGCTTCTTTCCACTGGACTGCAGCAAGTGTCAGTAATCTGTCAGCGGAGTGGAGGGGAGGATTCCAGTGCTTCCCAAATCCTGTCAAATAATAATCACATAACATTCAGGGGCCTTTTCTGCACGTCATCCTCTTCTTCTCTCTCTCTCTCTCTACGCACACGTCCTGTTTTTGCACATCGCCATCTATACGATTCATAAGAGCAGGATAAAGTTTGAGGAAACAAAGTTGAAAAGTTTTGTATCACCTACGTTTTTTAAGGACGAGAGGAGCTATAACTGATAAGAGGTTCACACGGACACGGGTCACTAAACTGTCCTTACAGATGCCTGCAGTTTAAATGACTCTTTTAAACCGGCGCATCTGAGAGAATAAATAACACTAAATGTGTTGGAACTGCACAATAAGTGCAGACTGGTATATTCCTCTATTATCGAGTTTATTACTTGTATTTAGTCATTCCATAAAAGCGTGACAGTGCGGCCTGTTTCACCTTTTCCTTCACTTATGCCTGATGAAAATAAAGATCAAATTTATGACAACAAAAGTCCCTTTATGGGACAATAAAGAAAATAGTGGATTAACTACTCAGGATATTACAATGATAAGTAGAACACGAGTTAAACAACTCATTTGCATTTCTGATTTGTATGAAAGTACCACTCAGACGAGTGTTTCTGCTGTAATTCAGCTCCTGGAGTGGAATCTGGGTATTAAACGGAGCATACGGAGCGATGTATTATGGTTATTAGAGGATTAATATCTTATTTAATATTAACATCAGCACAAGATTAATACGAACATCAGTATAATAGGATGAACCAGATCTGAGGGCGGGCAAGGTCACAGCAACCTTTTCATCCGAATCCATGCATATCGAGTTTTTACATCCGAGGGCTCAGAGCGAGCGCTTTTTAACCGGCTGTGTCAAGAGTCAAGCTCTCCTGCTATGAGTCATGGGTTTGGAAATGATACAAGACATGTGTTATCTGTTTCGTACTTTGAACCACAGACTGTGTGCTTTGAACTCAGCGGACGATTTCAAATTCAAACTTCATGTGTTGTTTTTTTTCCAAACTGCTGCAAAACTCACCATCCTGCATTTGCCACTTATCTCCTGCACTCCCAGGTCCAGCCTGGTGTTGTTTTCACTAACGTCAGTTTCAAATACATCCGTCACACCGTGGTCATACGATACATAAAGTGGACGATAAGAATAATCTCCTGGTTCATATCCTGAACTTTGACTTTTTAGTTTGGGCCATGTCCCATCTGGTAACATGGAGGGACCAGGGTCTGTGGGCTACACTGCAGCCAGCCAGCCACTGGGGGTGATCAAGATATTTTGGCTTTACTTTTTGGGGTACCATCATATCATCCATACGTCCAACCCAAGAGTACTCAAGTAATAATATAGTAATAACTACTTTGTACTCATAGAAACTAAACTAACAAAACCCGTTAGCATTCCTGCATCAGACTTACAACTTCCTTAGTTACTGACGTGTCACCGCCACCAAACAAACAAACCCAGTCGGCTTCTGATGCCCGTTTTGTGAGCTGCATCCTGAAATGCAAACGCAATTGTTTCCGTCAATTTGCTTTTCTGCATTCCGACAGGCAGGTCAAATGTAAATGAAAATAACTAATTTATGCAAATGTTCACGTTGTTAGCAGTCTAATGAATTTTAATGCAGGTTATCAGTTCTAGAGCAAGCAATTCACAAGAAATAAGAGGCTTTGCTTTACTAAGCTGCTGTCTGCTGTGCAAGCTATCAGTCAGAGAGGATATTAACGGAGCACAGGGAACCTCTTTAATCACATTTTGTCCAAAGAAACAACCACAATCATCCGTCGTCTTTCTTTCAAAAACTTTCATACTATCCTTGAACCAGTTGAGTAATGTAAAGGGGATTTCGATGGCCGCTTGTATAACAGAGTTGATGGATACTCTTTATTACAGTGGGAATATAAATTAACCGGCAATTTAAATGATTGACTGACTGAAGGTGATGAATGCGAAAGGCAAAATAATTTCCAACTGCACTTGATTTAATCACAATACACCGATTTAACTGACATGAGGGAGACCAAAACAATACAAGAGCTTCACCCCCCTCTTTTAGATTAGCTGTGATTTCTCTGCAGATAAAGAACCACATCCTTTCGGAAGGGGTCGACTCCCTGAAGCGTGTAAACACGGAAACAATAAGTCATTTTTCCCAAAACACAAAGTGCTGATTACTTACTTTAATTAACTTCAGTTTTTCATCTGCTCGTAAAAGGCCACGAGGGAAAGTCAAAGTCCTTCTTGTTTACCCAGTAAAGACCAAAAGCATGTAAAGGAGGTAAATGGAGCAGTCGTCCAGAATATTTAATGTAAATAAAGCTGCCAAATACTTAATCCCAGAGGAAAATGAGAAGTGATTTAACTGCTGCAGGGGGGGGCCCTCAAGTTGTGACTATGCATGACTATCTAGTGTGGATGAGGAAACGTATTAATGTCCCGGGGCTCACCTTTATTATTTGTGCGGATTAATTATCCGGGTTGTAATAGAAACGATCACCTCATGTTAATGTAGTGAATTAGAAAATCGCTTATTTAAATTATCGACTCGGGAGTTTGTTTTGTACAAACGCTACCTTATCAGGCGAGGTTCCCGAACGTGCTGGTTCTTCAGTGTGTGTGTGTGTGTGTGTGTGTGTGTGGGGGGGGGGGGGGGGGGGGGGGGAGGCGTTGTAGATCAAATAAAACTGATTAAAACGTCCTCACACGCCGTTGCTGCAGAGAACACAGGTAGACTGTACATAAAAGGTCACAGCACAAACAAGAACAACCTTTTAAAGCTTTAAATCTTATTAAAATGGCATTCAAGGTAAAGAAATGTCGTCCATTTGCTATTAGTCTCAGTCCCCAGCCTTTAATCTGTCCACTCTTCCAAATGAAAGACCGGAGGGATGTGATGGCGAAGAACATCGGGCTCAAACAAATTGCAAAGCATGAACGCATCAAGTCAGAACAAATCCTCATTTCGTAAAACAACATCTGCACCTTTAGTTCCCGAGCTACAGTCACTTATTCGATATGATCTTAAAGCAGCACAATATAGTTCTTTAACTAAAAAACAAACCAAAAAAAATCATTTTGATCTTGAACTTGTTTCACAAGACATTAAAAAAGGAAATCATTTTCAATAAAATCAAAGATTTAAATAGCTGCAGGCTGACACCTCGCATCCCTCTATTAGTTCCTAAGTTACAATTGATAGCTGATAAAATGATTTACCCGTCACAGCAGAACCAAACTTAATTAACAGCTTTAATTGTTGGATGTTGGTAGGCAAAGTTTTCTCATGAGCTTTATACATAATTTGCAGAATACTGTAATATACTAGTTCCTATGGATGTCAACAACTTTAACCGAACAAATAATGGGTTTGAAGGATCTACATCGACTTCTACTGATGATTCTTATGGCTCTGGTTTGTAAAGGAGGCTGGCCTGCAGAGGATGGTAAAAATATATGGACGTATTAATGGGAATATAAAAAATATGAAACCATGGCAGGATGAATATAGCAAATATAGCACAAACACTACCCTGTGTACGACATGTGTGTTTAGAGCAGCCAAGGTTCTTTTGCTTGTGATTACTTTTTGATTTGCTGGTCAACAAATGCACTCGTGTACCGCTGTGCACGGAGAGGCTCAAACCACAATCTGTATTCGTGACAGCAGGAAAATGTAGTTTATATGACTGTGTTTTAATGGTTGTATACCAGTCGTCTCTGAAATGACTTCCATGGCAACAGCGGGAATGTCCATGCATGTGGTGTGCACTGACTGATCTGACTGTTTAGCATAACACGAGGCGGAAACACCCCTCGGGTGAAACCATTTCTAACTAGAGTGTGGCCAGACACGTCTCATGCTGTGATCTAATGGCGGAGCTGCTACACCAGAGAGTCACATGTTCAGTCTGAGATTGATCACTCCTCTGATAGGAGGTTACCCCACTGATGCTGGGACATAAAATGTGCGGCGTGACAACAAAGGCTTGTCGTCTTCTTCTCGTTGTCGCCGTTTACTATCAACCTGCTTATCTCCGAAGCCATTGTTTCAGTGTTCCCAACCGACCAGTGAAGTGGAAGCAGCTTCTTATTTCGCTCTCCAAATAACGAGGCCAGGACAGCTGATTGTGCTGAAATAATAAAAAACCCATAACCCCGCTCTTCCGCCTTCGAATAACACCGTATGCATTCCTCATCTTGACAACTTAGCCTTGACAAAGATTCCGTCTTATATTTGTTAACTTTGACTATGCAAATAATTGTATTTGTCCCTTTTTTGAAAGAGCAATTTTGGCTTGTGCTGTCCTATCCTTTCTCAGAGGAGATGACCTTTTGGAGTATGTAAAGCCATTCATCTGTAGCGCGCCGCTCTCACACGAGAGCTGAATGATAATGATGCTGTCGAGCTGAACCGTTTATAATAAAGTTGAACCTCAGTGCAGTGATGATTCTGCCCCCCCCCCCCCCCCAAGATATTTTTTACAACCAACCTGCATATGACTATGTCAGTGCTTACGATCATCTTGATATGATTTCCACAGTAGTTTGCAAGTTGAAGGAGACATATGATGCTTTTTCAGTTCCACTTTTCCTATAAAGGTTTTTTTTGTGTATTTTAAAAGTCCAAAGTCTGTGGTTAAAGGAAGCTCCTCTCCCCCACTGCTCCTGAAATGCCTCATCAGTAGTCTGCCGATACTTCTGTATCATCTTGCCCCACATTTGCATAATCCACAACTAGCGGCTAGCCCGGCAACGCCCCCCCGCCCCCAACAACAAAGCCAGGTAAACAGGGGCAGAGGCCAAGCTTTTCTACACCTGCCGGAAGCCGTGTACAAATCACGACGGAGTGGATCAGCTGGCCAATCAGATTAAAGTAAGCTTCATCGGGTTGTGGGCCTTAAAGAGACAGAAGCCACCGCGTTTCAGACAGAGGCTGAGAAGAGGGGCTGCAGCAACTGAGTGAGGTGATGTGTTTTAAAGCATAGAATTATGGGCCAGAGTATGTTTCACATGCTTTTCAAATTGCCCCTTTATTTGGAAAAAGGCCGTGTGGACACAACATGCTACGCCGGGCTGAATCCTTTGATGCATTTTCCTCTGGTGTTGTTCACAAAGTCGAGTCCTCCTGTGTCTTTTGGAAACTGTTCTTAATAAGGACACAGAAGGTGCCATTATTGCTCAATCTGATGGATGAGCTGTTGGCTGGAATGTGAAACTGCCCCGGCCTCCACTTTGGTTCAAGAAAGAGCTATTCCTTGAGGGGGGAGACACGCTGTGATTGAAGTATTTACGACAAGACAGAAATGTGATGGCACCGAGAATGTGGGTGACAGTGACGCATGACTGAACAGATTACTGTGTACAGACTGTAGAGCAGCCCCCTTTGAGTTGTGATGGCCGACTTTATTGTGCAGAGGTTAAAAGGCTCACCTCTCAGGGAGCGGTAATACTCTACCCCCCTGCTCTTTCTGATATAGCAGTCCGCAGAACAAAGGCCGTGTCAGCACAGCCGCCCGAGCCCACGACGGTTTGGTAAACCTTAAAATGCGACGTGACAGGAACCCTGAGTGAGACTGATAGAATGAAAGATCCCCTAACATCTAAATGTCTCTCCTTGCTTGATGAAATATACCTTCCTGCGAAGCACTCGTGATTCCACCTAATCACCAAAGTCGGTTTGTTTGATAAAGCCGGTGGAGAGAAGTGTTTTCTCTTGTAGAAGAACCTGTTTTAAAAGCAGGAAACACTTATCAACGCAGCGCGGCACTTAAAGCAATTACACAGGACTACTTGAATAAATGCGGTTTCCTCCGTCTCTACGGTTAATATTAATCACTACGAGGAGCTTGGGTTGGAAAAATGGAATTTCATTCTGCGTTAGTTCCTCCAACTCAAAATTATGCATATTCCTTTTTTCCGAATTCTTTGTGCTCCTTCTCGTTTAAATCCCTTCTTAAAACTTTAATGCAACTTTTTACGGTGTGATTAACATTGGCTTTTATTTACACTTACTAATCCCATTTATCTGTTAACGTGTTTTCATCTGATTTTATTGTTCTATTTTCTCTGCTCACAACAATTTCTTACTTTTATTGCACTTTGTAACATTGAAAAACGCTAAATACATTTGAATCTATTATTTGAATGCATTAAGAAGGTATACATTTAATAGGGAGCCTAGACTGTATGTAAAGATGTCTCTACCCCCACATCTACTAACATGGAGGAGGTGGGATGTATGACCCATACTGCAGCCAGCCACCAGGTGGCGATCAAGACACTTTGGCTTCACTTCATCTAGAGTTTATGAGAGAGTTAAGAAAAATAATTTGTTAGCATTAACAGTGCAGGAGTTGATTGATTGACACTGGCTTCGTATCTTGGCTCAACCATCGCCTGTAGAGATAAGACGTCCAGATGTGCACTCCAGCTCGAAAATATATTCTGCCAAGTATAACAAGACAGTGAAACTATTGTGAAATGGATTGTGGTACCTTGGTTTCACTTGCAGGGAGAAAACAACTGATAAGCCTTATCTTATGTCAGCTGTGTTGCAAGTTTCCTCCATTGCTAATCAATGCTATTTTTTTTTTTTTACAATTAAAATCGTACATCCCATTTACTCTGCTGCTGCTGCTTCTCGTCGTGGTGGTTGTTGTTTTCTCGAAGCACAGTCCAATAATCCAGTTTTACTTTTACAGCGTTGGGTTTTTTTAAAACTCTGAAGCAAATAAGCTGTGTACGTAAACAAAAACCTGCATATATTCAATCAGACAAGATAAATCCTTTTTTAATGGAGCCAATTTTGCTCGTCTTCCAACTTCAGAGCTATGTGCTGAACGATTGTGTCAGAAGGCACAAGAATAAAAGCGCCGATCCACCCTCTGCAGCATGTGACCCTTCACATCCAGACGACTCGGCGAGACACAGTCTGTTATTATTAAGAGACACACAGTAACAACGCGAGACAGGAGACTAAATACTTTCTGACGTTACATTAGCTTCATCATTGTAATGACACACTTACTTAGACAAGGGAGAGGGTCATTACTGACTGATTGGCTGCCCTGTCTCTCGGTGACATGACAAATGGACTCTGCATTTTTCGGCTCTTCGTTTCTACGGGTCCCCGGCGCCCCTATCTCTCCTCTGCCTCCATATTTTTTTTTTTTGTCCTTCATCTCATGTGTCATAAAGAGGTGAGCTATAAATTATGCCGCCTTTGAAAGAGAGTGCCATCATCTGCCGAAGAATACAAGTGTACCTCTTGTGGATTTGACACAGCTGCAGACACGTAGCCGTCTGATCCGTTTCAAGGAAAGCTGATACTGGATGATGTATCGGTGTCAGGGTATAAATCCCGCTGTCAGTCTCAGCTGCTGCTATCAGTTTATGTCCTGTGAAAATGAAATGGTTACCTGAGCAGATCATCACTATTTACACTGATTGTACACTCTGTTATACAGAAGTCCTCTCGTTCCCAGACTGCAGGGCACATTTTCGAACACACCGACAGCAGTAAAAACCGGGGGGGCCTGCGGGAGTAGCGAGCGAACCGAGGCCACGCAGACCCTCGACTTTACAGCTTTTACTCGCCGTGCGGCATAAGCCTGTTTCTGACATCGGGACGCTTTCTGGGTTTTCACAGCCGTGACTAGTGTAATCATATTTTTGCAGATATTTAAGTTTATCTTGTAAAAACGAACAAAAATAAAGCACTGGGTGTAACTCAGACGCAGCAGGACAGCGAATTAATAGACTCCACGGGAAACTGATTCATCAAAACGGACAACCATATCTTGCCGACCTGTTTTTCGTTTACCATCCCCGTTTTAAAAAATGTTCAGATACTCGCACACTGTTATACATCAGCATTCTGTGATTTCCAGTGCATTTCAGAAGTGGATTTGTGATAAAAAATGTTGTAATTTACTTTACTTTTTTTCCCCCTCAACATGTCTTATCTTCTTCAGTTAGTGATTTTGTACGTTTCCCGGACTATCGCCGACCTCCTGTGAACTTGTTGCCTTCCGCCGTGGGTGTTGTGCGTAGGTGGGGAGAGTGAGAGCGATAGCGACGGCGACAGCGAGAGCGAGAGATCAAATTTCTTCATATCCCTTTCTCAAACTGTATCGTGTCTGAACAGCACCACGGTCTATTGAAGCTACTGTCGGCACAGAAATTGGTATTTCGGCCTTTTCTGCAACAGATTTGCTTTCCGCCTAATGGCTGAACATCGGCTCAGAATACTGAAACCAGAGAGAAACCCTTGATTCAACCTGGAATGTATTATCTCATGCATTCTCTGTTACTGTATCGTAATACTTTACTTTATGTTTGGACTCTGCAGCTCCTCTCGGCCCAAAATAGAACCATTAAGCTCCTTTTTTTATTTGTTCACTTTCCCGTTTAACTGCTCTTTATAGCATCTTCTCCTCCTGCAGATGTTTTCAGCAAGTAAGATCTAAAGTCCAACTTTACACTCACTGGCCGTATTCTGTCTGCGCGGAAAAGGCAAACCCACAAAGCTGGCAACTGGCTGCTGAACAGAGCCGAAGAGCCTTTCTCGTGAGTTAGTGGAAACCTAACACAGAGCTGAAAGGAGATCTGATATTACAACTCAACAGTGCACAGGTGGCAGGAAATATTCCACAATACTAATTTCGGGTATGCATTTGCTGGGTGTATAAATAAGCAAGTAGAACGGCACTCAATAGAGCGCATACCTCCGCCAAGGCCTAACAGTCCCGTTAAATTCAATCACGCTGCACAAAATTGCACACACTCATGGTTACGTCTCCTAAATATGCCTGATGTTTTTTTACTGCCACAAAAAAAACAACCATCCAACTCCTACAAATTGTTTTACTGACAACTTACAAGCTGTTAATATGTTAGCGTTGTGTTTACAGCTTGTTTCGGTCGTGTCCAGGTAGCCAGAGAAAAAAATGAAATATAGTTTTAACAATAGAAATGTCCATCCATCCATCAGTCTGTGATCTAAACTGTTTATCCTTTGAGCCGGACAGGTCACGCCGTCCATCACGGGGCTGACATATGAAGATAAACCACCACATTTAGGCTTACAGGGAATTTTGAGTCTCCAATTAACCTCGGCTCCATGTCTTTGCACTATGTGAGGCAGACACAGTACAAAAGAAACGCAGACACAACACGGTTCAACAAGATGGAGTCGGTGCCTAATCTTGAACCATCAGTTCTTTATGTTTTGACAGTGAAAGAACCGGCTCTCGGCCAGAAAAACAGGTTCAACTCTCGCACCAACACTTCGCTGGTCCAGAAGAAAAGAAAAGGGCGGGGGGGGGGAGATTATCTTGACCAATAAGATCATCCACAATATTGTGACCACCATTTTAAAGACAGAACAGAACTTGTGTCCAGCGTAGTCTGCAAAGAAAATGTAACATTTTTAACAATGGACCTTCGGATGTTTGGATGCCAGTGTACATTTGCAAACACTTGAGGAGAGACGCTGTACTCCGCCATTGTTGATGTTGATGTTGTGCTTACAGTCGACAGGAGTATCAGAGACGTACTGAGTGATGTATGCAGCTGAATAATAACGTTGCTCTTTGGTTCCTTAAAGGTTTGCTAGTCACCTGGCTCACCTCGGTCAAAAGGGACGGAGAGAACATGCAAACTCAACACAGAAGGGCCTTGGTCGGCTCGCAGGTTCAAACCCCGAACCTTCCTGCATGGGGGGCGTCGGTGCAAACCACCGTACCCCTGTATTGCCAACTATAGAAATGTGAAATATTGTAATGATAAGACAAAATAGAAGTATCATACTGTGGTGCAAAGGGGGTGAAATACCTTGATTTGGCATCAACCGCGCTGACGCTGTCACGAGCATGAAGTGCCACAGACTCATTGATCAACAGGCTCATGGTGAGAAGTGATGCTGCAGCACAGCGGCCCATGCACTGGGCTCGTGGGTCCTCCTGTCAGTTCCATCAGATCTGGGGAGTAGATTAAAAGATAACACAATCTGACATGTTACCTTTTGATCCGTCACCATTGTCTGACACCCCCCACCCCCACAATCCCCCAATTTCTCATATTGTGACAAGCTGACAATAATATTCTCAGACCCTGTGACATATCTCCGGGTAATTGGTTCCTCACCTCTGATCTCATCGAATGGGAGGTGTGAGCTGTCCGGCTGCAGGCCAGGAGCACCTAATGTCCGGGGGGGGGGGCAGCTGCTTATTATCTGTGGACAAGACAACAACGTGTGTGACTGACTGTGATTGATATTTGTTTAATTTTAAGACTGAAACATCTGGGGTCTTTTTTTTTTTTTTTAAATCTACAATTCTGAGCGTTAAAAAGTTGAATTGCAATTCCAGTCTTAAAACTTGATATTACCCGACAACGTGCAACTTTCTGCTGCTTATATTTCACACATATTTTTTAACAGCAGCTTGACTTTTGATTCAATTGCGAGTGCGGCCTTATCTGAATCGATGGCTGGTGCCGGGTTTGACTCAGACGAAGCTGAAATTCGACATGTTTTGCCCTTTTTCTTTTTTCCGTAAGATTGCTTTCTCGCAAGAACACAGACAAGACAGGGAGACAGTGCCAGAGCAGAGAGGAGTCTTCGAAACTATATCCAACGAGGGTTTCCTGGGAGGGGCACGTAGTCCCATTCGCTGCGCAGAATTTGAGGATTCAGGGAAGGAAATAGGATCTAATCAGCCCTTTAGTGAATCTGTGTGGATACGTGTTCTAGTTTTATTCTCCTACTGAGGCGATGCTCGGACTGAATAATGCATTAGCTCTGAACAGGGTGATGTAATAGAAACTACAGTCGGTCAAAGTCATGTCTGCTGAGCTTCAAGTCTGAGTCAACCTCAGTGAATGTCACATATTTATCGGAGTGATTTGCTGGATTTTCAATTGTGTATTTCTTCAAATGGAGGTGGGGGACCTTCATTTACCTCCACTGCAAAAGGTTACTGCGAAGTGTTTTTGAAAACACGACCCAAATGAAGGCTGGTAGAAGCAGTGGGGATTTAAACGCAGGCTTACGCGTAGATTGCAGAGTTGTAGCCACGAAGAAATCCAAACTCAAAGCCAAACTCGCAACGTGAACCAAACAGAAAGTTTGGAAAACACCAGGATATGAAAACAAGACTGAGCTGAAGAGATGCAAGAATTTGAACACAGGTGAAACACATGTGGACAGAGCAGACATTTACAGGGACAGGAAACAGGAGGCGGGAAAAAGACAGGAAGTTAATGAGGTAAGACACACACACAAGGTAAGTAACTTCAAAGTAAAACAGGAAATAACAGGAGAGAAGTTGTCTAAAACATGAATATTAATCAAGTCCTTGAAATCTACAACATATATTGCCAACTTCTGAGTTATTAATTTTGTTCAGTTATTATACGTTTATATATTGGTCCTTATTATTTTGAATCCATTTCAACCATGTAAATATGTAATTGAATTTATTAATACCATTATTATTATTACAGGCAGGCCTCTATTTCTTATTCCTTTTGTTTGATAAGCATATTTGGTTATATTTCAATAGGAGCACTCATTTTTATTTGCTCCCATTTGCCCTATGCTTAAACACAACTGTGTGTAAGTGTGAATTATTTTGAAGGTCAAGTTTCAGTCGTGGTTTTGCAGAGTTGAACATCTCTGACCCAAATATTACCATTGAAATGTCTGATTAGTCTATTAGACACATTTTAGGCCAATTTTACACCCACACACGCACAGGTAAAAAACATATTTTGTAAAGTTCTTCATTAAATACCTGCAAATTAACACACATTAAACAAAAATAAATGTTGGTTGGTAAAGACAAACTCACAAAATCCACATTTTTTACACACATCATAAAAAAAACAACAGACAATGACAGTCGGCCCGAAAAAATCCAATACAATACAGTAGATAAATATTTGCTCGCGGTGTCCTTGACACAGAAGCGGCTGCCGACGAAATGATTACATTATCGGGGAATTCAGGAATTTTAACTAGCTGTTGTCCAGCTGTGATAACAGATAGAGAAAAAAACTCTGGCTGAAGGCATTTTGTCTTCCCCAGCATCCTGACAGTTTTGTCCCACTGCCCATTTGTCAACAGTGATGTCCAATCGCTCAGTGCCAGGCGGGCAAATCAGCACCTTGTCACTTTTCGAAATGACAATTTGAGTCTCAGTCAAGTCTGCAACCAGTTTGTGCCTCACAGCCACTCGCTACCTCAGAGCGGGGCGCTAAAAATAAAGGCAGCCAATCTGCAAAGACAGGCTTGCATGTCGTCCGCAGCACTGACCACATCAGAGCTCTGAGGTGACTTCCAGGTCGGCGACTTTTACTTTTATCAAAGGGAGTAGAGTTCAATCGGAAAAGCTCCCAGCTTAGGCGGTTTCATTCTTATTGCATAATAATCTAAATAAAACCAGAGGACATACATCATAGACAATCAGCCGTGTAATAAAAGCTATTTAAAAATGACTCCGCAGCCCAAATTGAAGACATAGATTATTTAACATGATGCGAAGCTTGTCGCAAAAGCAGATCTCGTTGTGGCAATTAAGGGTGAAACACTCCTGCGATTATCATATCAGTCATCCCGGGAAATAAAAAAACATTTAGTCACTTTAAGATTCCCATGCCCTGTGACTGTTATCATTACTTGTACATATTCATACGCACACTGATGCAAGCGCGTTCAATTTTTAGTCCAAACCAACGGACGGTTTGTCGAGAGATTCAAACGCAGATGCCGAAATCTGTTATCTTCAAGACCCGTGTGTGTGCGATTGCCTGGTGGCGCCGCTTTTGATCAGCTGACAGCTCACTCATTAAAAAAGCCCCTGGATGTAAGTGCACGTTGCCAAGAGAAGCATTTGCGAGGCCCTTCTTCTTTTGTATCAAGCGAGTGTTAACGATGAGCTGTTGTTGCAACAATGTCGAGGATCGTGTGCGGAACCGTTTGAAAACAAACTGCCAAGCTCACCTCCTTTTTTCTCCATCGTCAGCCGTGAGCAAACAAAAAAAAAGCAGCATCTCCCCTGATTGAAGTCCCTCTTTCATTGCTTCGGTGTGAAATTCTGATCTATAGCTTCATCCCCCCCCCCCACACACCTACTGTAAATGGACTTGTGCATAACATTTCTAAAGCAGCCGGGGTCCACGCTGCACACAGTGAAAATCAGTGGGCGTCTCTTTTACCACCTACCTCTGCCCTGTGCTTGCTTTTATGAGGGGTCTATAGTTTTTTGTCCACAGAACCCACTTTAGCTCCCACTCCACATCGGGCCTGACTCTCCAGTCTCAACTGCTTTCTATTGATTTGCATTTTCTGCTTTTCGCTGAAAGTCAAAAATGCTGTCTGCAAATCACTGCTGAAGTCAAATATTATCAACATCAGACGTTAAATTGCAGTTAAAGCACAACAGCCACACACTGTGTGGTTATTCAGTACAGAGAAAATAATCTTTAAGGTATTCTGGAATAAGAGGAAATCAAATCTGTACTTTGAAAAGATTATCTAGGGAAACAAAGGTACAACTATAAATGTCACATTCAGGACTTCCTTCCTTAAAACTTGACAAAATTCTATTGAACCTAACTTTAAGCAAAATTACCAAACCTAAAACTTCTGGGAGAAATAATCCTGGAAAAGATACTTTGAGATACATCAGCGTCACAAGTCTTTGAGAAAATTTAACATGCAGGCGACTGACTTTTAAGTTCAGCCCATGTCCCAAGGTTTTACGACCTGTACTGCAGCCAGCCACCAGGTGGCGTCACAGATGCTTTGGCTTCACTTTTGTCCAAGTCCATCTTTCTAACTATTTCACTATATGAGGTGTAACAGAAACAAATCTCTAATAATATAATGTAATGCAGTTAAAAAGCATCACAAATGACATTCTCCCAAATTATGATGAAGTTCAATAAACAAACTATTTCAATTATAAACTTCTATAAACCATATTGCAGGGCTGTGTGTATTGTAGAGCGAGGTGTTCCTAATTAACTAACAACTAAGTGAACGTGTCACAGTAACTTTTCAATTGCCTCATAGCATTATCACTAAAAGTGACGTGAAAATTAGTGCTTGTCTCAGGAACTCGGGTGTAAACTGGGAGTAAAATCAGAAACTTTCCTCGGATCCTGTCGTGAAATAAGCAATTAACTCAAATATGCCTGGGACCAGTGGAACAGAGCAGCAGGCCAACTCCCCTCAGTCCCGTCTGCCGAGCACCCAGTGGAGCCCGTTGTTTCAGTCACAACATAAGGATTGAAGCCTGTCCGGGGCTAAAGGTGAGCTTTGAATATTTCACACGAAATTAGATTTATGTAAATGTGAAACATGTGGCGTACACTCGGCCGCGCTGTTTATTTTTTCAAGCGAATTGGGGGGGGAAATGAAAGATGGCGTGTGCTCGGGGCAGTCGGCACGAAGCCCTTGAAGGAGGCCAGATGACTGATACGCTCAATCCCACTTTATTTGATTAACTCGTGGTCCTCGTTTCCCGAGAGAGAGAGACGGCCGAGATCTCCCCAAAGTAAAACAGAAAGGAAAAGAAGCGATGCGTTCTGCGATGCATCGAGATGACCGCTGACATCCCGTAAAAATTGCATGACCCATCGTTTGACACTGATTAGTTTAGATTGTTTTTTTCCGGAGCTTCCGAATCGGATGACAACAAGTCGAGCTTTCTCCGCTCAGCTGTTTGTCTCGTTAAAGGATTTGTAACTTGTGTCTTTTTGAATAAGTTGTCAAAATGCAGAACATTATGCAGAAATGGTCGTGGTTCAAAGAAAACGTTGGAAATTCCTGATCGGTGTCAACATTTTCCATTCATATGATCCAAACCAGTGGGTTTACTTATTTATTCAGTGTTTGAATTATGAAGGAGCTGTATGATAATCAAAGTGCAATAAACCTTTTATCTCAACGTCAGGTATTAATGTTCAAATTTCAACTGACATGATCCATATTTCGCAGACTGACACGAGAACTTCAAACACTTCAATCATATGAGAGAGAAGATATAAAATAGCTTTTGAATTGATATTTGCTTGTTTTGTTGCTTTAGGGTCTCTTGCATCATCGTGTTTGAAGTGTACAACGTTTCACTGTCGAAGGTCCACAGGAGTTATTTTATTTTATTTATCATGTTCATTTTGTGTAGTTCTTACCACACAAAGTAAGCTTGGTTTGGAATTAGTTAAATGATGCTATAAAAACAGGGTGAAACATTATGATCGACAGCTGAGACCGACTCGTGATTGGTCGAGCTCGTGTCCTGGCGAGATCTCGCTCGGGCTCCAAATATGTAAGATGGCGGCATTTTGACTTAGGTGGAGACACGTCGTCCATCTTTATATACAGTCTAAGGTCTGTACCTCATCATATCTTTGTCAAATGATTCACAGGAAGTCCAGACTTAATGGCGACAGGCGGAAAAAGTGCGTGATTGCGGACTTCAGGAGCGTTTAGACGTTAAAACAATGTGAAGTCTGGCTGAAAGGACTCAGCTCTCTGGGCCTCTGAAGCCGTTCTGTTCAGTGATGTGTTTTTAATGACAATTCAGGAAGAGGCTATTAAGGTTACAGTCTCCTTCCTCGTTGCCGTTCGCTTTATGCTGTTTCCTGCGTGACAGTGTGCGCTGAGGAATCTCAATTTTATGAACCCAGCTACATGGGCTGGTAAAAACATCAGAGCCCCGTGTTTCCGTTTGCAATTATTCTCAATTTCTATTCCAACATTTAAGATGTGTGATTAAATAGACCGTTGGTGAAACCGTAAGATATCAAGGACGAACCAAAATTTGAAAATGAATCGCGGTCGGCCCAGAGAATCTCACTCGTCTCTTCTTTTTCACACTCAGCGATTTGATCTTGTCTCTGTGTGACGGTACAGTGGGTCAGTGGTGTCTTAATCACAGCGCCGAACATCTTCCAGAAGTAACTTTGATGTTTACAGTGTGACGCTTTGTCCCAGCAAACGTGATTCAGAGACGGATCCACGGCGCCTTTGTGGCGTGGATAAAGTCTCCAGACTAGAACTTTCTGGCCCTAATGAGGCCAGTCTCCCAGCGTAGGAGAACACGAGCGTCCTTGATCTGCGAAACACATCAAACTTCTGTGATCGCGCACATCAGAGTGGAGAGACACTCTAAGAGGAGTCAGCGCACTGGAGCCAAGTTGCCTGCTTGATATTCCTGTTATGGCTGGGGTGAAGAGGTAATCCTTATCACCCAGACTGCTCAGTGTTTTCATTGCACAACCCAGAATGTCATTTCATCAATATTCAATTTGCATTTTCGCATTTTGGATTCCACGCTGAAATGCCACGCTGTGCAAGTAATAGTCGGCTCAACGCCGCAATAAATGTTTGACTTAGTCGTGACAAACTGACGGGGATAACAAGACGATTCTCTCTGTCTGCGAGCTATAGTGTGGCGTTATACCAGTGCCATGCATTTATTCAGTACCAGGTGTTCTAGGGATTTTTTTCCCAGCAAGTAACTCAAATGAGAATAGCATTTTCTGTCCCTCGGATCCAGGCTCATTAAAACATCACTTTGTTAAATTGGAGAGCCACCAGGCAGGCCCACAGCCACGGTGAAGGCCTGTCATGAGTAGGCTGTTCGCCTCAATGAATAGCTTATTGAAGTGCCTTATATCCTTTTAAAATGCAGCTCTAATTCTCCACAGCATAGTGATGCAACGCCCACGGAAGGACACCGGAATTTACCTATGAAGGCTCCGAATCCATTTAGGAGGAATCTGTTATTGTGTTCATATAACAAAATAAACCTGCTAGCGTCCTCTTATTAGCTTTTATAGAATGACACCGGGGAAAAATGTGGACGTCGATATAACACAATGCAAGTATTGATACACGTTACCTGCAAATGAAAAATGATAATAACAGTGATGAGAGGACAGGCTGATGCTTTTCATCCCATTTTCCCTTTTCTTCTTTTCAAAACCATGCAATAATTGGCACATTCGATAATTTATATCTCAGGGGAGGGGGAAAAAGGGTTTGAAATGCCAATCAACACCTGCTGCATACTGTAATAAAGGCAGGCATATAAGTGCCTGCACAGATGGAATGACAGGGCAGGAAATAGACTTGTCAAGGTGAGTCAAGCAAGCACCCGAAGCTTTACCAGGAATGAAGATGGAGTGGCTCGGTCCCAATCAGTTGAAACCTATATTTTTCGTATATTTCAAATGGGCCCAAACGTGTCATAAAAAAAATGAACCTCGATTGTATAATTTTACAATTTAAGACATTTTTTTATTTTTTATTTTGCCTTTCAATATCGGTTGTTCAACAGCTAATGTGGCTCCACAGCTTTTCAGCACATGCCCAGATTTGGATTGACACTGCAATCTGTGCTCTACGACTGGCAACGCCGGCGCCTGTCAGTCAGCCTGTCAGCAGTGCAACAGTGCCATCTACGGTGGAATCGCAAATGAGCCCGGTCACCCGTGACACGGTGATGACATGATTGGACTGCACTCGGTTCCCCGATCATTACCGGGGCCAATAAAGACTGGTTTGTCCGTATTAGTAAAAATGAGTGTTTTAATGCCTGACAAAACCTAATGACAGAGAGAGGTGTATGTAATGTGCTGGAACCACATTACGTTCTGGCAACACGTCGTAACGATCTGTGGACGTTGCCCCTCTCTTTACCAAAAAAAAAAGAAAAAAGGACGTTCACCCTCACCACCCTTTGTTAAAATATGCTATTAACCCCCGGATCCCAGCGAGCGGGCGTTCTCCTCTATGCCTGGACACCATATATAGGAAATGTGAAACGCTGCGAGGAGATCGTGGGCAACTTACAAGCAGTAATGGAGCATAGAGTTCTGCAATTTGCATGCTGTGATAGGCAGAGAGAGACGAGGCCGTCGTAGTCTCTCGCTCCTTCTCAAGGTCACGGAGGCGTCCCGAGACGTGAGTTAGTGAACTTTAAAACAATCACGCACGTGCAGGGGGGGGGGGATTGCTTTTACACACCGTGCACACAAAGGCAGCGAAACGACGCTCCCGATGGGGGGAAAGGTATTTTTTTTAATTAAAATGAAGTTATGTAATTAAAGTCATAATAATAATACATTCTTTAATTACAAGTTCACTCGGTGAGGTCTCCCTGATTAGATGCCCAAATACGGACGAGATTAACAAGATGTGACAAGAGAAATAAAATCTCCGGCTCCAGAGGTGCTGCAACTCTATCAGGGAATATTCCTTCTCTGGGGGTTTATAGGCTTACATGGATTTGTGGGGATATTGCTCATTCAGCTTGAGAAGAGTGTGAAATCCCTCTTCATGTAAATGAAACAATCAATATTAAATTAATAAAGCGTCTCAAACCATACCGCCTAATGATTTCCTGAAATTCACGCGAGAGAACAGAATTTAAAATCCATATTAAATTCATTGTATGACGCCCCGCCTCACACCTCAAATCCCAATTTTCGAAAATCCAATTGGCGGTTTTAATCAGAAATTGCTATGCCTCCATAACCCAGTAATCATCAGTGAAGAACAAAAACCAATTATCAGCCATTCACACACGCTGCCTTTTTTATAAAAAAATCATTCAACATTGATTACATAAGAAAAATGGAAAAATGCTTAGTTGATTCAACATCCTTCATTATCACATTCACGGAAATACCAACACCCGAAGGTCCCTCGTGCAGTTAGATGAGCGAGCAGGAGACGAGAGCGGGATTCGTACGCCACTTGTCGAACGCTCATTTATCTCGCTGACCCCACGTGTACACTCAATTTACGACGGCAATGAAAAACCCAAAAAAATAATTGGAGTATTGCGCTTATAATGGAATTTCAGGGCCACCCGGGAGGGGGCAGAGTGTTGCCCACCTCGTGACAGCATAAAACAAATCCACGATGCAGAAAGGGTTTGCTTTGATTCAGGTCCCACAAAGCGCTGAGACTCAACCCAGAGATGGCTTCCAGTGAGGGAGGGAAGTCCATTAGGCTGCGGCAGATGTATTTCAGGAGCTCGGACAAACCACCGACGACATCTCTATAAGCATACATTTTTGCAGTGCAGGCTTTCCTACCAAATGACCTTCCCCTCAGACTGAGTCCATACTGAGCAGCAGTTTTTACAATCATATTCATGAGGCCTGCTTTATGGGACTCATAAGGCCACCTTCATCCAGGAGCATAATATGTTTGTGTGAGGGGTATAAAGCCCATAATGTGCAGTAAAATGTGTCCTTTAATGAACTTTATGGAAAGATTGAAGCGTCCGCACAGCCATAAGTACGGGCACATAAAAAAATGGCTAATGGCAACTTCCTGTGCAGCTGCTAATAGGGTAAGTGTTCTGTCTGGTCTTCACCTCTGCTCTGCTTTCTATTTCAAAGATTAGAAATCCAAACACAATCATGGTCAAGGATCGTGCATCTCGACTTCCCATTAATTTCACAGAAGCACGGACAATAAAAAGGTACCGGGGGTTCATTTTAGGACTTTTGGATTTCTACTACAGGCCAGCCCTATGGAGAGTATATGAAGATGGATGACATGAGTGTTATCTGAAGGCGAAGCCAAACGTCTTGATCGCCACCTGCGAGTGGCTGCAGTACAGGTCATAAATCCCACCTCCTCAATGTTAATGGATGGGACATGGACATGGAAAAGTACATTTCAAATCAATTTCTATCACAGAGGATTTCCTTCAGTTTAGGTCGTTATTTATCACACTGATGTGAGTGTTCAGGTTTCTGGTAAGTTTGGTTATTTATTTATTTATTGACAGCTGAGACGGAGTCATCATCCTCTCTTCCTGCTGCTCAGACTCAGACTAAATGTGTTTTCATATCAAGGATACTCAAGCTTTGTTTCTGAGGAGTGGAATGAAGTGGGAATGCATCATCTGTGGTCTACACTTAGGGCTTGGGATAACAAAAGGCTTAATGAATCCCATTGCTTAACAAAAGCATCACGCATCACAGCATATCGCATCAATTCTGAACTGCACTTACTGTTTGTCTTGAGCTCGATCGCGGAGTTATCTCATCGCATCAAACCCACTGAAATCTGTTGCGTGCCATGAATCAGGCGTGACACATGATGGATGACGGCGGTGCAGGAGTTGAGAGGACTGGTGGACAGGGCAGACCCTTACACCTGAGCAGCCAGGGATGGCCCGGCCACATGCTGTTCGCATCATTACACAGCCTCAGCCCAGACCTCTGGTGCAGCCCTGATTGATGGGCTCCACCAGGCCAAACGGCCCAATGGAGGCGTTCCATCCAGACTATAGCCCGGCCCATCCATCTTGAGTCCCTAGTAGAGAGTCGCGTTACAGTGTGTCTCATCTGGAGCTGGGCTGCTCAGCCTTAATCCCATTCCCTGATTAAATGGGCCGCTGCATGCACAGAGGGCAGGATTCAATACCGCATGCTAAATTGCCAGCGACACACCAGGAAGTGGGAAGGAATGCAACACAACATGAATACAACGCAAAATATGTCACTTATTGTGATTATTACATGGATTGTGTGCGAGACGATGGTGTCTGTTCAGTCGGCTGCAGGTGATATTGATCCACAGTAAATAATCAAACAAATATAACGATGATTTACGACATCTTACAGACCTAAGACCTGCACCGAGGATAAGAGGATAAGGACAATTCAGATGAGACTGTTGAGAGAGAAAGATATTTTCACCGAGAGAAAAACTGTTACAACAACATTATAGATAATTATATAGATAAATGTCACGGTCTTAATTTGGCAAAAAGGTCATTTTTAATGAATTGTCGAATAGTTTCCTGTTGCAGATGTTGAGGAACGTCGGGCTGGTTTGAACCCAGATGTTGTTTGTGATTACGTCAAATACGAACATTAAATAAGAGAACATACAAACAATAAAACATAACAACCCGTATAAGAATGTTTATCTTTATATCCTATCGCCTAATATTAAATTGCATTGTATCTATTGCATTGTGCGGCATTGTATAGCATCGCATTGTATCATATTGTGTTGTATTGTATCATATTGTATCGTATTGTATTGTATTGTATCGTATTGTATTGTATCATATTGTATCGTATTGTTTTGTATTCTGTGAAGTCGTTTTTTCTTCTCTTTGTTATTTGTTCCAGGAGCATGTCGATGGGCAGGTTCGGAACCAAATATTGTTCGTGATTACGTGCGCTACAAACATTCAAAAAAGCATAAAGACAAACGACAAACATAAAGATAATAACCAACATAACAATTTAATTCATATTGTGTCATATTTCTCAACTTTCTTAACTTCTTTTTGTTATTTGTTCCTTGAGCAGCATGTTCTTCATCTGTTGTTGAAGCTGAGATGCTCGTGACAACAGCAATAATAAGCCAGTTTATCAAATCATGGGAGTGAGGTATTAAGCATAAGCTGTTGAAAATCCTTTTGTTCTCGATTGGATAACAACAATGGTTTTGAAGGTTTAGTTAAAATAATAATGTGTCTGCTCTGGTGCGGTCTGGCTGCTCTCTCTCTCTCTCTCTCTCTCTCTCTCTCTCTCTCTCTCTCTCTCTGGCGGCTGTAGTCAAAATAAAAGATGTAGATTCGATACCTATCAGATAAAATCCCCGCTCATCTCTCGACACAGGGGGGGGGGGGGGAGTGGTTTACATTACATTCCACTCAATCTATCCCGAATGACATCTTGAGATTTTCTTCGACAGTGTACTTCTTGTGCATCAACACGCAGCCCGTGAGATCATTTTTCCGTATACATGACAATTACCGATGTGTCATTTCTCCGTCCACAGGGAAGGCTTGGCCATAACAAATGAACGCCTCCCTGCCTGCCCCTTCGGATGCTCTGCCACTGCAGCCAGATGCAGCCACCAGATGCACACAGCTTGTCTGCTACCTTGCCGCCTCAATAACTCTCATTACGGTAATTGTTGCTTAATGTTTTCATAATCTGCTGCTTACAGGAAACAGTTTTCCTTTCTCTATAATACCACAGCTGACTCCCCGCGGTCCTATTCGTGATGCTATTTTTTGAAAAAATCATTATTAGTATTTTTTTTTTTTCCCATGCCAATAATGAATCAGGAACTGTCCCAGCTGGCTGCTGTCCCTGATCGAAGAAAGTCTCGTGCCGAAGCGCCGGCCGGTTTGAAAGAGAGTCAGAGCTTTCACGGAAAGGCCAATGGATTCCACTCCGGTTTAATGAGTCACTCACATGCCAAGCTGGCACCGGCTTCCAGCATCTGGCACTTGGGTGGCCGCGCACATTCACAGAGTTTACTTACATTTCACCTCTGCTGTTCCTCAGAATGAGCGATTGCCTACTTAGCCCGGCTCTACAGGGCGTTTTCCTCCTGAAGACGTACGCTGAATGTGCTCGGTTGGAGTGATGATTTCAATACCACAAGGTAGAGATGAACTCTATTAAAGCCTGCGTTAATATATATATTTTCTATATAGGGCCAGAAATTGATTTATTTTCAATGCGAAGATTTGTCTTCATCCCAGAGGGTTAATTAGTGGGCAATTACTGTTAAAACCTCTTTACAGTGTGCTGACAATTACCCACTCATCAGCTTCATCATCTGTGATTCTGAACACACAGTTTTGAGATAGCTTGAGGTGTGTTTAAAGCCAGGAGGAGCTGATGCACTGCAGGCAACTGGATAATAATTTAAGGTCTTATTATAAACTTAGCATGTGTTCAAAATTCAAATAGGCACTGCACACTCTTATAATGAACCTCACTTACTGTTAATTTCTAATTCCAATATTATTATTTGATATTATGGATTATCAAGGTGGGATTTCTGTAATTTACGTATTCACAACAAAGTGTGATATTAAGGTCTAAAACTTCAGAAGTAGTTTCAAGGGTAATAGTTTATTAATTCTTGTCACGAGGCAGCTCTGGGCTATAAAACTCTGCTAAGTCTTTACATCGATAATATAAAATAAGATAATACAAGATATCCTTCATTCGTACCAAAATGGGGACATTTGTCGTGTTATACCAGAAAAGGGAGAGCAAAAATAGAAACCTCCATTGAAAAAAATGAATACAAACACAAGGAAATATAACAAATAGCAATGCTATAGAAAGTAACAGAATGTGCCCAGTATGAACAGCATGGCAAATATTGACATTGCATGTGAAAATAGAGAAGATATTGAAATACACTCGTACATCCAGCAATAGAATAGAAGTGGAATTTCTTTTTTTAATTTTGAATATGTTTCAAGGTCTGTTCCGTGACGCACGTCGTCCTCGTGCAGCCACAAGTAACAGGAGGACAAACTGATGCTAACAGTGTTGAATTTGCCAGATTTCCCCTCTGTTGTCGTCAGTAAATGAACTTTTCCTAAAACGTAAAATGTAGGCATCAACCGAAACATTTTCTCTGCTCTAAAACAAATATGATGTTTGACATCTGCAACGACAGTGTTTCCTTGACCGGTGCGATCATTCATTTGTCTCTAATTATCTCACGTGCGCGTTGTGCCAGCCCTTGACATTTACCAAGGGCTTTTTCACTAAGTCACAGGGTGGGCCGAGATGCCATTAGGTGATAAGGTTCATTTATTGTGGGGCTCTCATCAGCACATTTTCCTGCCTTAAGGCATAAAATACAATCCACACTGATTAGCATCAGCCCCATATCGGAGAAACATAATAGCCCCACTCTGAAGGTGAACCTTTTGAGGGCACAATCTTTACTCAACGCAGACAATCGCCACCAGATTTATTTTTTCTTCTTCTCGCAGTTAGAGGATTATCTCTGCGGTTTGGGTCGTGATTGCCGATCGCACCCCGGGAGATGGAGTTGTTTCGTATTCACGTAACGTCAATGTTGAATTCTGTAATTAGATTAAGAAGTAACGGCATGTCCTTCATACTTACAGCTTGATGTAATGTTGCTGTCAAGGTTTATTAATTGATATAAAGACAAATTAGAATCGAGCCAAAGTGTTTCTGCGGACTCGGTAATTGAAACGACGCAGTCCCCTGTTCGCCCTTGGGAACAAAAAAGAAAAACAGCCACAACATCCCCTGCTTCCTGTATCTGTGTGCCACTCATATGGACATTACAGAGAATTAAAAAATATAAAAATAAATAAAATATGCCTTTTCTCCCCATGTGCCGAGCTATCTTCAAATCAGACGTGATCCATTACAAGCTTAGAGTGACACAATCCATTAATG
Source organism: Reinhardtius hippoglossoides (assembly GCA_006182925.3). Classification (NCBI taxonomy): domain Eukaryota; kingdom Metazoa; phylum Chordata; class Actinopteri; order Pleuronectiformes; family Pleuronectidae; genus Reinhardtius; species Reinhardtius hippoglossoides. The sequence continues at coordinate 4,026,777 of CM031673.1, forward strand.
ATTATGCAAGAGAAACCACCTCCAGCGGTTGTTAGTGGATGTAATGGTTAGGACGGCTAATTAGTTGGGTTGGTTGTCTTTGATTTATCCTAGTCTTTCCTATCCCTCCTTAATCAGCGGAAATCAACGATCCACGTGGAGACAAACCCCCCCCCCCCCCCCCCCCCCCCGTTTAACTGCAAGGAAAAAGCCATCGTGACAGAAACGCCGGGCGCCACAGAGCGGTGTTTACAAACTCACAGGAGATGGTCATATTTTTCTACATTGATAGATCAGATAATTGAGTTGCAATTGGACACATCGCGTTTTGTTTGGGGAGCGTCCAGACAACTCGTGAGTGAACCGTTCACTCGGAGCGGAAGACCTGAAAGAGAGATGATGAACCGGTTACGTAAGCGAGTGTCTGCTCCAGATGTGTATATATTTACTGAGGGTGGGAATAACATGAGTCACCCGATGTTTAATAAACTAGAATGGTAGATTGCATACCTCCTCCAGCTTAAATTCAATCAGGCTGCACCAGATTTTACTCACTCGTAGGTAACAGTTTCCTAAATATGCCAAAGGAAATTGTTAAGATCCATGAATTATTGAAAATGTCAAAATAGTTCCGCGATTAAAGAAAGTGAATAATAAAACCTGGATCTTCCCCTTTGTTGGGATTCTGGTGGAAAGGTAATGTCATCTGTCCAGGCCCCTTGTCCCGTCCTTCAAACAAGTTTTTGGGAAATTCGTTCTTTAGTTTTTGCAAAATCCTGCTGACAAATAAACAAACCAACCAAAAAGGAACAGTCCCTTACGATGCTTCTCTACCTTGTCCCACAATCCAGTAAGGAAGCCAGAATATACCCGGTAGGATGCTGCCATCTTGCGCTGATGAGCCAGAGACATGTGCTCGACCAATCGCAGTCAGTCTCACCTGTCAATCATGATGTTTAACCATGTTTTTATAGCATCAAATAACTAAATAAAACCAAAGTTACCAGAACAACCATCAGTGTGATAAGAACTACCTAATATCACAGAAACCATCTTTGAGAAAGATGTATTTTGACTCTCATGTCCCATTCGCTAACATGGAGGAGGTGACATGTATGACCCATACCACAGTAAGCCACCAGGGGACATTTTGGCTTCACGTTTGGGAAGATGAAATGTCTTCGTTGAAATGTAAAAAATATACAAAATCGTAGCCGTAGATTCTTAGAAAGTAAAACGCTGTGGATTTACACTGGCCTATTTTCCTGTTACCATTTTTCTGCTGACATCATAACGCCAGTGCAAAAACAAACAGCAGACTGAGGAGCAGAGCAGTCGGGGGAAGTCAGGAGGGACATCAGTCCGGTCAGCGGCAGGGGAGGAGGAAAGAGACGGAACATGAAACTGAAGAGAGATATATGGAGAGAATCAATAAACAGAGAGCTGCTATGAACAGGTTGTGACAGATGGACTCTCTCTCCCTCTCCCTCCCTCCCTCTCTCTCTCTCTCTCTCTCCCACTCAGACTGCAAATACCGTTTGGACCGTTGTGTTGCTGAGCCAAGTTTTGTTTGCAGTTTTGCTTTTTTGGGAAATCACAAGCGTACGAGGACAATATGCTGAATTAAATATAAAGTTTGGCTTTTAGAATGTCGAGGAAGGAGAAATAGACGATCAAATTGAACTACTTGCGATGTGAAAAACGCCTACTAGGAAAGTTTGTATTCTCTGACCAATTTCAGGAGGTCGAGACAGAATTAAACAATAAAGAAGCTCGTAGTCTTCGTCTCTGGTGAGCTAATGTTTGAACGATGGGGACGTTCATTTTGCTGGTGGGAAAACGGTAATGATATTCCAGTGGAAACGTGATTTTACGAACTGGTTCATTAATTTTCTCCGTTCATACAGAATGACTAATACGCACTGAACTGTCAACTCACGCCAACGTCAGACTCACATGCATCAGAATCTGGTTTTATTGCCAAGCTGGTTTACACACCACACAAGGAATTTGCTGTTGTGTATTTGTGCAAGTATAAATATAAAAAAATAATATAAAAATAGGACACAAAAATGTTATATAAAAAATTGTATAAGCAGCAGGGGAGGGATTGTGCAATATGTTGTAAGTAAGCACGAGAGACTGGATTGTGCAAAGTACAGTTAGTCTGTTATTTGCCACGGGAAGTTAAAGTGTTATTAATTCTTTAGTCCCCCCCCCCCTAAAGTGCAAGTGAAACCAAAACTAACCAGATCACAAGTAAACAGTGGAACAAAGAGGTGGACCTGGGTTTGGACCTGAGGTCTGAATTACAATATGTGTCACTCGAGTAGGAGAAGCTTGGAAGAATTAGGTAACACCTAGTCAGTGGCTCTTACTGGTTCATGTTTCTGGTTTACTTCCTCCTCCGGTGAACTCTGGGGTCACATCTACTTCAATAGGTTTTCTGCAGAGTGTATAAATCCACTGACTGCTCCCCCCCCATGACTCCCACTGTGAGCTCCTGCAGCTGCTGAAGTTAACGTCAGTGCACCAGCGTTTGCTCAGTCATTCCACAGCCCTTTGAACATTAAATTAGATTTCGCTGAGAGTATACCCCTGGGTTAATCATCTGTGATAAAATGAGTTGGATTAAAATTAATAAAAAGGCATCACAACCTCTTCAAATGCATAATTATCTCATTTTTCGGCTACAGGCTCTTTTTTTGGGGGGGGGGGGGGGGGGTGATGGTTAAACACAAAAACTTTTCTTCACAAGTCGGGATGCCTCGGCCTTGTGGGAATACACAGATTTGTTTTTTCAAACAGATGATAACTTGTGGTGAAGATGACATCACCGTGCCGAAGCAGGAAGCAGAGGGGGCCTTGGGAGGACCAGCGGACCGCGAGTCCTCCCACGTCTCTGGGCTGCGCAGACTTTAAGGGCACCTCTGACCAGAGGACGGCCAGACGGTAAGAAAAGCAACAAACACAACAGGACACACATCGACAGTCCCAGTACAGCTCAGTCACAGTGCTGAGAACAGGCGTGATGTTACACTGGGAGTCTTGTGATTGATTTTGGGGGACAAAGCAAAGTTTCAGTCCGTTAAAACATGAATGCAAAACATCCGGCTTTGATGCCGCTGCCTCAGAATCAAACGCACATGGACTTTTCTCTGGTTTAAACATTGTGCTGTGCAGTCAAACACCGACACATCCAAGCAAGAAAAGGCAGAGATATATAAAAAAAATTCAGCTACAAGACCCCATGTTTTGAGTGGAGGGTTCATAGCTGCAGTGATGCATGATTAAACCATGTTTATGAAGATGGTCGATGCGTCTCCACTTCCTTCCACTTGCCAGAAATGAAGTTAAACTATCTCATATACAAACCATCTTTTTGCTAATAACGTAATTTGGAGCCAGAGTCTGTGCAGCGGCGATCGAGGGAGGGGGAAATGGGAATTGAGGTCCTGTCTACATATGTCCTTGACTAATCACAAGTCAGTCTCGGCTGTCTATTGCGATGTTTTTGTAGCGTCAAATAAATATAAATCAAAATTATTGAAAAATCAGCCTGATGAGAAATATACCTAAAACGACATAAATCCTATTCGAAAAATCTTTCGGCTTAAACTCACGAAGTTAAAAAGAGGATGTTTAGAGTGAATTCCTGAGTTAATTGGCCTGTTATCAATTTGCAAACTCTTTATCACAAAGAACAAACTCAACAATACAAACTGAAGAATACTGTAAGAGTATCTGAGGGTGTTTCCCCCCCCCCCCTCCCTCCACCTCCTATTTAAACCAGCATTCAGAGCCCGTTCCCTTGATCATTCATTTTCATGAGCCTCAGAGTTGATGAAGCATTATTTGTTCGGGCTATTATTAGTTCACGCTTTCAAGTTTCATCAGTAACTCCAAAGCCATTTCATGATAATCTCTGGAATGACACCGAGATGATATTACACAGTGTGTTCCACGCCTGCACATCGCCAAAGCCTCTGCGGGCGGAGCAGTGCCAATGCATTACGGTGCAGCTAATGCGGCCTGCACGGCACAGGTATCACTGAGAGATTACATTCAGACACACGTGGCTCATTAAGTCCCAATGTCATATGTATTTTGAGAATCCGCCCAAGTGAAACTGTGCACCTTTGATATTGTCTTCACCTCCTTGGAGCAGAGGTTTTTCAGAGAACACTAATGAGCCGTTGCTTTGATTTAAATCCGTGTGACAAAAGCACCTTTCCTGTTATTACCTTGTCGAGGAATATGCAGCGTAATTGTCCTCTGTCGACTACAACACTGTAATTTATATCAATCACGATTGAGGGAGCGACAAGTGAAGCAAAAGTATATGAGGGATAGAGATCGGGGCCAAAAACTGGGAGGACAAAGTCATATTTGTTTGGTTTTTTGTTTCTTTATCTTGTTTTATGTCAAACATCACATGCAGGGAAATATCTACCCACTAATTCCACAAACCTGTGTGTCTGTCACTCAACTTATCAACTTCAAACTTGGCGTGTGTGTTAGTGAATTACCCGAGTTTGGTGCGATTTGGTATTAACAAAGATGGAAGAAATATGCAACCAGCTCTCGGGAGCAGTCAGTGGGGCCGAGTTGAGCCTGTCTTCTTCTAGGTCCTCATAAACTACAGCCATTGGTCAGACAATGGGTCAAACAGCGTTTTCTAAATCGCCACCAGATCATTTTTGTAATTAAATAGTTTATAAGTCGCCATATCGGACTGACACAGACAGAATAAACCGTGACGGGCGCAATGGTAGATGCACAATGTTTGTTTTCTTGGTTGCTTAACAAACCTCTGAAATAGCCGACATGAAATCTATGAAAGATTAATACCAGTTAAGAAAATCCTTCAAACTTAGATGTAAACCACACGTGAAGAGAAATAAAATAGAATTTCATGATTAATAATTAACTATAAACCTTCACTGCAGATAAACCAGGTAGACTTTGAAGTTAGAAAACTTCAAAGTCGCTTTAGACTGTTTATAAAAAGTACACAAACGGTCACTGCACAAGTATAGTGGAAATAAACGAGTTTGTTCGTAGCGTTGGTTCTTCCGACATCATTAAAAGCACAATCTCTTGATTGTCATTAGAGGGGGGGCGGCGTGCTCATTAGCCCCGCCCCCTGCATTTATCAGCCATCGAGTGATCGTGGCGTGTGTCTCATTACAGTCTTAAACTCGCCCTTTAATTAAAAAATCTACACATTTCAATTAGGATGAGCTCAAGATTCATGTATGTTAATTACACAATTAAACAGCGGGTATTAGCATTATGGGGCCAAAATTTTAAAAAAGAGGGGAAAAAAAACCCTTGAGTGGTTTTCTCTTATCGCCGCTTGTACGCTGATGGTTAGTGGAGACATTAACCGTCACGATAACACCTACACAACACAGGAGCAGTCAGCACAGCGGGCTGATATCAAAGTGTCACGTTTCAGAACACAGGACAAGTTTATCATCTCTATACGACAATTATAATTACAATTCATGCGCAAATGATCACGTAAACTGGTGTGATCAGAATGCTGTAGTTTAGTCTCAAAGTAAAAATGAAGAGCAGTAATGATTTATGCTTCCTGTGACACCCCCGGACGCAGTGTCTGTCAGGATGGAGCCATCACAGCACAGCTACTTTCATATACATATCCACTAAATGTCAAAAATAAAAAGAAACTTGGCCGAGGTATAATAATAATGTTTGTCTTCCTTCTACAGTAAAGTTAACGCTGCGCAGTTCTATATCACGGCTGACTTAGTGTGACACTCATTGCATATGATTATACCAGATTTATGTAAATGTTGTAATAAAGAGTCAAACAAACCTTTTTTTAAATTTACATTTTTCAGTCAACATGCTAGAAGATGACAAATACAGAACAGCTTGTGTTTTACCGTATGAAGCCAAATATCAGACATTCACATTTCATGCAACTGTTTTGAATTATCTTACGAAAAATACGTTTTTTTTGTCCACAGAGGCTCCAAAATCAACGAACATTAAAAGTTCATAAACTATTTCTTCTCAGCTAGGACCACAACTTTTCTTGTCCGGTGGCCATCTGCAGTATGGGTTCATCTCCTCCATGTGCGCAGATGGGACATTGATCGGAATAAATAGTCAAAGTACACGTCAACAATAAAGTATTTTCAAAGACAGCTTCTTTTAGGGTAGTTCTTATCATACTGGTTTGTTGAGTGTTCATTCCAGTGAAACGTGTGGTTTTAATGAGTTATTCAATGCTATAAAAACACCATGATGATTGACAGCAATTAGCCAAGTGTATTTATGCAAAAACGGCAGCGACCCTATCCAGGATACTTTGGCTTGATTTATGTACAGTGGGAGGAAGTGGGGACGCGTTGTCCATCTTTATTTACAGTGATTGTGTTGCGATAGATTCAGGTCTATACTACATTGTAATGAATATGAACACAAGGAGCCTCATCGCACAAACTTTCTTTACCCTCGCTTTACATTTTGATATCAAACTCACATAAACATCAGTTTGTTTCTTGCTTGTCACTGACGGACAAGCACGTTGAATTCATTCCAGCAGCCCAAGGCTTTTTCTTTCCATATTTATATCATATTTGCACAAACATGAGGCTACAGCCTATTCATCCGCTGTTTCACAATCAATAGAAAGTCCCAGAGAAATTAATTAATAAGGTCAGAGCTGGGGGTTGTTGTGAGTTCAGCCTTACCTGACCAGAATTAAGTGGCTCAGGTAAGTGAGAGCTCTCAGTTTGTTCTGTTGAATGAGTCGCTTGCAGGCAAACAAACAAAACAACCCGCTGCCACTCTGAAGCGCCGGAGTCGCAGTGAAAGTCTCCATTTGAAAAGTTTTTAGCCTATTACAGAAATCGTACCTTTTCAAAACAAGCAGCAAACTGTCGATGTGATTATTTAGTTTGCTCAGTCTTGTTTCAAAAATATTTGCACTCAAGTCAAGGAACTACCTGACAAGAATCCAAATTAATCCTCCCCCCAAAAAAAGAGTTCTGCACGCAGGAGGAATTATTCAGACTGTGTTTCCTTCTTGTTAAAGCCAGAAAAGATTATTTTCAATTTCAATTGTCTGAGACATCAAAAGTCGGGGAAAAGAAATCATAACAGTCGAATACTTGTTTCTTTTGCAATCTTTTAACTTTTAACTGTTTGTAAAGATTTAATTTCCTCCCAATATCCAGGAATGAAGCCACATATCTCTGATGCTGCCATCTTGTCTAGATGAAGTATTTTGGAGTCTGCAGAGCAGCGATCGGGGGGGTGGAGCCGTGATATCGAGGTCTCACGCTCGACCAATCGCTAGTCAGTCTCAGCTGTCAATCACGACTTTTCACCCTGTTTATAACATAATTTAACTAATTAAAAATCAATCTTACAGTTTAGAGGAGGGAACTCAGGGACGCATACCCCTCAAAATATGGATCATGACCTGGATCTGCAGCAAATTTCATCTGCTCAGATATCAGATATTAGCACAAATGTAATTTCTTTCATAAATAAATAAGAAATTACATGAGAAAACACAAGAAGCTGAAAAAGAACGCAATGATAAAGTGAACATTTTAGGGATTCTTCCTTGATCTGTCGAATATTTTTTTGTGTAATGCTGCTAACTAACTAACAAAGTGAAAACATAACTGGCAGAAACCATCTTTGCGAAAATTATATTTGACGTGTATTCCATCTTTTTAATCGAGTCCCTGTCCAATCAGTGAACATGGAGGAGACAGCTTTATGACCTGTACTGCAGCCAAGCCACAGGGGGGCGATCAAGACACGTTGGCCTCAATCTTTATATACAGATTATGTTTTAACGCTTCAGGGTAAAGTTTGTCTTGACATCTATCGTTCATGCCCATATATTCTATCTTGCGTCTGTCGAGCGTCAGCCGATGGTTCTTTGTTCGTCTTCGTCGTCTCGACATCTCGTTCCTCGGCCGTTGCTGGACCGTCTGTATCCGAGCCGCTCGCATTGTGCCATGTCTCCTTCCTTGCTGCAGAGAGGGCATCCGCTGACCTTCTCACTGTTTTCACTATCATAATGCAATCTGAAAAGGTCGCAGCGGACTACACTCATACTAATGGTATTCGTCCTGATTGATAGGATCGGACCTGTAGTTGCACACGGAGATAAAGTGCAACCCAGTGAATGTTTAATGATGAAAACATATCTTTACCCTCAAAACTGCAGCCGAGCTTTTGTTTATTTCTTTGAATTGTTGGTGTTTTGGACGTGAATCTTTGGCTTGAATCCTGCAGGAAGGAGTGAAGCTGCTTTAAATGGGCATCATTTGTATGCAGATTTGCGCGTCTGTGTTAATGTCAATAAAAGACATTAATGCGCCCTCATGTTGGGGATCAGATGCTATTGGTTTGAGATTTTATTTGACGGAGAGTTTGGCAGATTTACTGGTTTGGAATGCAGGTTTATTGATGAGTCAATAATCCTGTTGCTGCGCGTGTAAATAAATGGCTGCTCTTAACATCTGCTGTATTAAATAAAGCTGCAATATGAGACACGCAACATGTTTTTAAACAATAAATCAGATCTGAGGAATTTATCTGAGAAGCAGCATGTTGTTACTTATTTTATTTTGTTTCCCCTTTCACATTTATCTGGATAATGGGCATCTGTTGTCTTGTTGCTATGACGATCAGACATGTTTTATCACCGAGAATGACTTCAGATATTGGTGACAAACATTTTAATATTTTCTCTGTGTGTTTATTGTTTATCTTTAACTTCACTGTTTATTTAAGGAAAATATGATTTTGATAATTTGGATATATCTGTTAATTTACGTTTTTGTTGATGAAAGTAACGACAACAGTCCCCTTGAATTCAGTGTCAAATCTGTCATGCTGGTTTGGACATAATTCTAAAATCATTGGAGTTACACATAAGATGTTGATTTTCTGAATCCACATTTACTCCACTTCACACACTGGTGCTAACTACAGGTTTGTAGCTCTATTTTCCCATCAAATTTTACGAATTATTCCATTAAAAATGTCAGAAACGTTCCTATCTCGCAATGTTAACGTTAAAGTAAAGGCCAAGTCCCATCCTTCCACCAAGTTCCATGGAAATTAGTTCAGGTGTTTTTGCGTAATGCTGCTATATAAAACAAATAATACACTCGGAGCACACGGCTTCGCCGAGGCCCAAAAGTCCCCATTAATCAAACTGCCCCAAATATCACATCCTCATAGATCATCAGTTCCCTGAATGTGTCTGATTGTTCTCCTCGAGATCAGTTAACTATTCCCCGGCAAAACTGGGAAAATGTAAAAAAAAAAAACGCCCTAACTCTGAATGTTAACGTGTTTTTCTGTGTGTGTGTGTGTGTGTGTGTGTTGCACCTTTTCAGGGCCTTCCTGTCTCTTCCACGTTTATTTCCAGCTCCACGTTCGGACTTGAAATCCATAGCCACGATGACTCGGCACACAACTGCCCCTATCTATAACACAGATGGACAGAAATATAAAACTGTGTCGGGTACCACCCCCGTAACAGCAAACTGCCCCCCCCCCCCCCCCCCCCCCCCCCGACAGATAAACAGCGTTTTTATCTGCTGCGTTAATATTCCACTCCCCTGGAAATAAATCAATACACTATTTTGCATCTTTGGGTTTTAAAACGTTGGAACTATTTACGTTTTGTGAAGCCCCACAATGCAACAGAGGCTTAACTAGAAGAAAAAAAGCATGAGCCATGTTCTCGAGCATGTTCGACTTCAGTTAAATAATAAACAATGACAACAGGTAATTGTCAGTGTGGGTGAGCGCGATGCACCGTGTTGGCTCTGGTGTTGTGGGTGAGCTGGTTGTGTGAGTGTTGCAGCAGAAGGAAAACAGCAGAAGAGAAACACACCTTGTGAGAATGTGACGGCTGCTTGTAAAACAGCTGTTAGTCATTTGTCTATATGCTCAATGAAGCGGCATCGAATGCAGCTGCTGCAGAGCATTTCACCTATTGCACACATCTGCTTCGGAGGTTGTCTGGCACTTTGTTCGCCAGCACTGCTCCTGTGGAAGAAAGTTCTGGGATGATGCCATTGTGCGCTCATTTTCTATTTTAGGGAGTTACACTTGTTAAACGGCTGCTGGAAAGAGAAATAAAATTACTCGCACCTCGCCGAAAAATGGATTCTGCTGCGAACTGCACATCCACGGCACCGAGCACTTGTTAAGCACATCTTCCCAACATGTAATTGTGTTGTCGGAAACCAGTGATAATTATTGATATTCCTGGAAAATGGGCTGTCTGGTTATTTGGAAAGCCTGAAATTATATTTCCGGAGGAAGGCTAATAGAACAATTTAGCAGACGAGGTGGAAAAAGAAACTTGGCTGGTGCATATGAAATTTTTTGGCCCCAGAAATACAATCAGTCCACACAGACGAATCTCCCGGGACAAAGATGCTAATGGTCCCTTAATCTGCATACATTAGCATATGACAAAATAAACAAGGCCATAGAGAGACGCCGTTTTTTTAACGTCATTGCTGTAATACTATGGAAACAGTGATTGAGTGAATGTGACCGAGACACATTGTTTCCTTTGAATAGGACGTATAAGGGCTAAAAAGTCGCCCTATTACATGCAATTGTTGTAATATCACTGTTATTACACATTGTTATCGCCAACATGGAGGTTATGTTTTCATTGCAGTTTGTATATTGGCTTATTTTCATTCTACAGAACGAATTTTAATGAAACTTGGTGGAAGGATGGAAAATGGGTCAGGACAGACCCCTTTTAGTTTTGGTTCAGTGTCGAACAAACTATGAAAATAATAAAACTTTTTTTTATTGTGTGATAAAACACTAAAATCCATGTTCTTCTGAAGAGATGCTATCACTGTGCTAATCTGCTGCTGCTGCTGCTGCAATGACCCGATTTCTCCTCAAGGATCAGTCGACTTTATTTTATCTCATTATCTCATCCTGAAGGCAGTATCACACTGAGAGATGACCTGACTTACACAGGAAACACACTGAAGACATAAATTATTTGTGATCATTTATTTCTATCCTTTATGGACCTTTTAAATTCTACAGAAATCTGTAAGTTTCCAATAAGACAAATGTCTCAAGTAAGAGTTCTGTCCTCTTTCTTTCTCTGTGCAAACATCAAACGTTTCATCGACCAGACCCGAGATAAACAGTTCATTAAAAGCGGGGGCACGCCATCCTTCACGGAATGACAGCGTTCAAACCTGATGCAGGAGAAACGACAACAATGAAATCATATCTTGGACAAATCATCTTAACAGATGCGAGGATCGAGTGATAGAAGCCAGAAATGAAACTCCAGCAGACGACAAACTAAACAAATGGAACAGAATCATGTGAAACCTGACATGTTGGATGAAAGGCGATAAAAGTTAGATTCTTGGTAAGAGAGTCGATGTTTTTTATATTAAATCTGAACCTTTTGAACGAGAAAAGACGTAAAGCTTGACATTCTATGTTGCATTACGTAATGTCTGCATTCGGAGTTTATAGTTCTTACATAACCTGCGGGTGATTACATCCATTTTTCACATTTGCCATTTCTTTTTCATTATACCTGAATTACAACCTAGATTTTATTTATTGTTTTGTCAGGGGGGGTAGAGGGGGGGAAAACACTCGGAGCCATTTAGTGGACGAGACCCCAGATATCCAGATTGTTTGTAATTGGGTGGATTCAGACGCAGAGTTGAACAAATGGAGCCGAGGGAGCAGAACAAACAACTGTCTGGACCGTGAGATCTGAGGTAACAGAGAGTCTCTCATGTCCGTCCACCCACAGAAGTGCTGCTCCGGAGGAGAAAGTGTTTGTTGAACCAGTGGAATTAACTTCACCTTTCGACTCCGTGTGGTTATTGTGCGATGCGTGGGGGGGGGGGGGGGGGGGGGTTTGCTCCTTGGGAAGTTTCCCTGTGTAGTTTGTCGTAGGTGTGAGGTAATCATTTTATTATGTAGCTGTAAAACTGGGAGTGGATCGTGTCGCGCATATATTGTAAATCAAGATGGACGACGGGTCTCATACGTTGTGATAAGAATTACCGATAATTAGACACCACATCTTTGGCTGTCTGGTTTGTTTAATGTCCAATCCACAAACATGGAGATTCATGTAGTTATTCATAAAGTGAAAAAACAAAGGTGAAATCATTTTGATGTGGTAGGCTATTAGTTTAGAACATTGTGTGTAGTTACTACTACAGACCCCAAGGTGGCAGTAATGTTTAGTTCAGTTATTTTTGCACGAGTCATACGAAAATAGTGGAATGCGTTTGTCAATGTAACAACGTGCAGTTCAGTAAAAAGGTTGAACGCAGAAACGTGATATTACGCTAATTGTTTGCGTCCCACACAGGGTTTATGACCTACACAGCAGTCGGCCACCAGGGGGCGATCAAGAAACTTTGTTTTAACTGATGTATGTTCAAGTGTTCATTTTCCCGTTGTTTCACTTAATTATTTTGATACTTTAAATATTGGGTGAAATATCATGATTGAGTGCATGTGTCGGCAGGACATCGCAACATGGCGGCACCTGCATCTGGATATTTTGGCTTTATTTTTGTTCAATAGGAGGAAGTGGAGACTTGTTGTTAATCTGTATTTAGAGTCAATGGGAGGGAAATGTAGTAGACGAATATTATGGTTGAGTCTCTTCCATGTGTTACATTGTGGTGCTGTAGGAATATTGGCGTGAGATGCTTTAACCTTCACCTCTCAGCAAAAGGTTTACAGACTAAGATTGAGGAGACACGGTTGTTGTTAAATTTAGACTTCTTTTCTTTTCTTTTCTTTGGACCCAAATGTAGGACTCAGAAAAAATCGTAAAGAAATGTTGTAAAATATAGTGGAGGCTTGTTGGCAGAGCAGAGAAGGCGGCGGGCAAGGACAGCTGAGCCAGGAGTGAATAATGGCAGCTCTCCAGAGAGGTACTGAATCTTCAGGTAACACACAAACTGAGTCGAGTGCAGCAAGTAACCAGGATGTCATAGAGCGACAATCCGAGGCAACGCACACGCAAGAGTTGAGCTCGGACAAAAAGGAATAACCTCGAACAACGGCGTGATACACTGTATGATCTAGCGAAGAATGTAGTGAACACACAAACACAAAACACAAAGACAGACACTGATGAAGTCAGACAGGTAAACAAACATGAAACAAAAGGCTTCGTGGAAAACTGAGGAATGAGGGATGAGAGATACTGCAGAGTTGACCGTGACATAGATTAATGGATGAATCAACGAATGGACAGATCAATGAATGGTTGAATGGTTAGAGAACCAATGCCACCATCTAAAGCTGTAGCCGTCCTGCCTTTGTTCTCAGTTTGCATCCTGCCTGTTGGTTTTCTGTCCTTTTGTTCTTTTTGCTTCCATCTTCCTCCCTTACCTTAACTATTGATTTCTGGATAACAAATTACAGGTATATTCTCTGCTGTTTGTGACTCATAATTATTATCCTGAAGGTAATTGTTTATTTAAGGGCTAAACGTGTTAACAAACTCTGCACATGAATCAGACCAGGTTACATATTTTGTGTGTCTCAGGTGCCTAAGGGGCACATTTCAGACTTGACAATATTTGTTCGTAGACATTGCGCCACCTACTGGTAATAAGAAGTATGCCTCACGTAACGAGACATGCCAAGTGTGACGCTGATAATAATAATGATTCCTAAGATATGCAACATACAGATTGACAGAGATTTCTGGAAAGTAGTAGATAGAAAATAATTGGATTTGCTTGACATCGAGAAGCATCATCAACTGTTTGTGTCTCTAAGTAAAATGACGCATCTTTCAATGACATGAAACCATTTAGAAAAATAGATGAATCTGCACCGGGAAATTGGCCAACTGCCAAAGTTTCTACCAAATTACCATCTTTCCGTCGTAACTCACCATCTGTCATCAATTAGCTTCATCACACAGACGAACGGCCGACTGATGGGGCCGTCTCGTCGTTCCAGCGATGTTTTATGTCGAGGCCCCTTTTTCAAGGATTGAGCGGGGCCACACATTACTTTGGGAATGACGAAAACAAAAATAGATGTCCCCTAGATTTTTTTTCTGGAGATAAGTGCGATATACGGCATGTCTGGCGTCCTTCACCCCACCCCACCCTACCCCCCTCCCAAAGGGGAAGCTCCAGCAATTATGAGGAAAGAAATCCGTAACAGGTAATGGGAATTTCTCTTCCTCTTACAGATTATTATGCTTCTCGGGGGACGTGCAGACGGTGTAATGCAACTTTCTCCCCTTCAGATGATAGGCACATCATTTATATCTTTAGATCTGATCCCGCCCTTGGTACGATACAAAGACAAAGAGGCTTCACGGCGCGCTCCCATCCCTAACATCCTTGAACACTTGCACCTGACAGTAGCCAGGGAGACGTGTTCTTTTACAGGATGCTATGAGTCATAAGTCAAGACACAATAGAGAGATAATTGCAGCCCGCCAGTAAGACGTAACTTCATAACTGAGCAGCTCCGCGGGTCTCGTTGGCAGCCCATTTTGATGATTTCTCACAAAGTAACATCTATTTCGAGGTGAGAATGTTGCTCACGTTCCCCACTTTGCATGAGGACAAGCAGAATACACCAGAAAAAAAGAGAAACCTGTTATCACGCCGTGTGCAGTGGCAGACTTGGCTGCATTAAATTACCACAGACAGGCTACAGCCTACATATCAGGTCCTCAGCAGTGGTGTTATGCAACCGCCTTGTTTCTCGAGTCTGTAGTACTAAACCAAAAGCCAGTAAGGGATAGTAATGGAAATGAAATGCAGTTTTTTGTTTTTTTCGTTGTTAGCTGTAAGGTATTTGGACCCAGACCATAAATGAACATCTTTTCAGACTAAAAACTGAAAGTGGCTGCAGGCTGTTTGTCGGCGCTTGCTGAGTAAGTGTCATTTGCTGATTAGTTCATTTATTTTTGCCACTTAAGACTTCGTTTTTTTAAATTGTGCTGAGGCTCGGAGGATTAATATCAAGGCTAGAGAAGAAGAGTATTATTATTAAAGAACTTTAATGATGTGATCATTTAATCAACCAGGCTGCTATATATTGTTTAGCAAGTGTAAATAAAAAAACATGGTTTGTACAGTTGTCCTGAGAGCACTGCAACGTAAGAGAACACGTGTGAAGAGACATAAGACATACAGATGGAGAAAATAGTAATTTGACAACACATACTAGCTATAAAACATGCTAACTTCATCTTTTTCAGATCAACAGTCTACAATCTGAAAAAGACAAAGTTAGCATGTTATATAGCTAGCTAATATGACATTAGCCTGTTTCTCAAATAATTACATGGCACAACTTGAATACGAAATTATCCTGGTGATGTTTTCTTTAACCTAGAATGAGCCCTTTATGTTTAAATACTTAATATTTACATCGGGAGCGGGTCCTCTGTACGGAGGCCGCCATGTTTTTTACAGTAGCCCAGACTGGACAAACTAAACACCTTTTGAGTTTTTACGACAACTGAAGGCTGCCACAGGTTCTCCTTCATGTTTGGAAGGGGAGGGTGAGGTGAGGGCTGTTCAGCTGCAACATGAAACTTCGCCACTAGATGTCACTAAATCCTACACACTGAACCTTTCAATGTATTAGCGTCTAGCCATTTTTAGCTTCCTCTGTTGCAAGCATTTGGTTTTGTTGTATTTCATTGTGTTGCTGTGGTATTTGGTGGTGTAAGTATTTGCAGTGCATTTTCCCAAATGCTATGCATGTATTGTCAAATTGAAGTGTGTTGTGTCTATTTACTTGTGTTTTCTTAACTTGCAGTGCGATGAGGTCTCAGGACCATCGCAGCAATGGCTCTTTAAATGTTTGTTGGCACAAGGTGTGAAACAGGACATGCAGAGGTTGTCATATGCACAATGTCTGTATATTCCATTCCACAACTCATGTTGTCGTCGGTGGTATCTGCAGGGAAATTGCCTTTCTGAGCCACTGGACATCAACCACAGCCCAAATGCATTTTTATGCAGTTAACACCAGCCACTGCTGCACAGTGCCGGAGCTCAGCAGAGAAACAAAACAAGCAGACATGTAAATAAATAACCGGCCGTGATTTGTTTTATCTGGGAGCAGTCGTGCGAAGCGTCAGGCAGTGAAAAGTTGCTTTGGAACTGCATCACATTAAAAGAGACAAAGCTAATTCTTAATATGTTTTTAACTGTCGCTGTGCTGCCTGCTGATACCTGCTGCCCTGCTCTCTGCATGGCAAGTAACTCGAGGGATTATAACGATGAAAACAGATGAATATTTCTCATGCATCAAATTACAAAGTCTATGTCTTTAGTTTACGGGGAAACCTGGACTTTTTATCAACAGGAGGCCAATTGGTGAAGTGCAGACACAGCAGGTAGGTGCAAACAGGATATATAATGAAGGACTGGCTTACTGACCAAGAACTCTGGTATCCAATGAGGAAAAACTCAGCAACAAGGACAAAAACCCACGAGGGAACCAAGCATGAGCCAACAGGAACAAACAGGCAAACTGAAACAGGGCTGGAGCTCAGAGATGAAATACACAAGCGACACTGGTATAATTGAATTCAGGGGACACACATCAGGGTGGGGCAGATGATCACAGGAGCAGCAAACAGGACAAAGGCAGGAAGTAAGACCAGTAAGAGACACACACGGTGAGTAACTTCAAAGTAAAGCAGGGAATATCATCAAGGGAACTGGCGGTCCAACCCAAATCTTAAAAGTCATAATATCCAAACAAATCACAAGTTGTGACAAACAGTTTCAAAAAGCCCAAGAAGAAAAAATATACTAATTACAGCAGTTATCAAACTTTGAGTTTTCTACTCGGCTTATAGAACGTACACACTACTTTTCACACTGTTTGTCAGTTATATGGGGATTAAGGCTGTAGATAAAGATGGACGACACGTCTTCACTTCCACCCACTACCCAGTAATGAATTTAAATCTTCCAGTTTCCAATAACAACATCTGGTGCATTTACAGCCAGAGTATATTTCCATCTTTAAATAGAGTCTATGAGAGAAACATGTATTTCCGTCTTTAAATAGAGGCTATGGGGGAAACGTGTATAAATCCAGGAGACATGTGTTGGCAGCAGTTGGAAAAGGAAATGACCATGTTCTTTGAGGTTCCGCAGGAGTATGATGTTCTGAGAACACCGAGTCTCGGCTCCCGTTTGTAATATCCAAAGACAGGAAATTAAGAAAGTTGGGGAAATCGGTGTGTTCTGTGATAAAAATACTCCTGTAGTGCCGTTTCAAACCTAATGTCATCCCTCTTATCGCTGCTGTTTTCAATTCCAAGCTTTTGCAGTATGACGTGATGGTAATTACGTACCTCCAAAATCCTGGGCAGCGCCGCTCTGTCCCAGATAAAGGTCACCTGTCCCATCCGAGTGAGAGGACATGTAGCTACAGCAAGACGGTTGTACATTTGTCTTCCACTTAGGACGATCAGCTCCACTAATGTGAACAATGTGTTGGAAGAATAATAAAGACGCATGAAGCGAAGCTCGTGATTTATCAGCTGATCTCCTCCCTGACCTTCACCTGTGGGAACATGCTTTGCTTAGTGACCGGATGACAGAGACAAATGGCAGAAATTGACAGGATGGGGGGGGGGGGGGGGGGGGGGGGGGGCATCAATAAGAGATGACCTCTGTCGGACGCCAAAGTCACTTCTCTGTCGAGGTTTACAGAGCATACAGAGACACTTTTTGATGCTAGGGAGACCCTGAATAATGCAGGGGCCCCAGAGCTGGGGTTGAGTGCTGGAACATTTCAGGGTTAATAGATATTCAGTGTGTTAAAGCTTCTGTTTAGCTGTTGTCAGGGGGCACACAATTTCTAGCTGTGGCTCTGACGGAGCATGA
This sequence comes from Reinhardtius hippoglossoides, assembly GCA_006182925.3. NCBI lineage: Eukaryota > Metazoa > Chordata > Actinopteri > Pleuronectiformes > Pleuronectidae > Reinhardtius > Reinhardtius hippoglossoides. The sequence continues at coordinate 4,044,692 of CM031673.1, forward strand.
CCAACTATGAGGAGAGGAACCAGAGGAAGCTCCTCGGATAAAAAACATGCCTTGGATGCTCAATATCCCCCTAAAAGATGGAAAGCCGTATTTGTCTCTTTCAATTTTCACATTTCTCAGTTGCCCAACCTCCATAATCTGGTGGGAAAACAATTTAATGAATCATTTAGAATTCAATTAAAATGTGTTGAAGTTCCAAGGGGAGAAATATACTCCTCCACCTCTTTCTCCAACTCAGATTCAAGACATAACATTCAAATTTAGTATAGTGACATTTTCACTTGGCCCAGGTTTGTCTATTCAACTTTACTTTAGATCCTAACAGCAAGTGCACCAATGAAAACCTGTCGCCTGAGTAAAGACGACTGATATTTATCATTGCCATTTGCATGAGAGAGTTGCGTCTGTCAATAGCATCTGCTGGAGATGAAAGATTCGAGGCGGTATTGTCTTTAATTTAGCCGAGACTTTTGTCATCTGCACAGCTCGCAAACTGCACACTGACAAAAACACACAGGCGTAAATAAGCACACCCACAACACCCCGCGGAGGGAAAAAACGAAAATGAATGCAAACTCGAATGGAAAGCGGTGAGACATGAAATGCATATGGAAAGAAACATGCAGCGCTGTAAGCAAATTGTCTTTTAGGGTAATGTCACTTCCATAGAGAACAAAAAGATCAGACAGGAACACATTGTTAATATAAAAGTAATATTTACTGATGCTTTCACTGGGTGAGGCTTTGCAACACAAAGATGTGATAGAAGCAGGGTGTATTGTGAAGTCACATCTTTCTGCACTGACCTTGGATGCAGTCCTTAAAGAACTCGCTGTGGGAGGACCTTGAGAAGTGAGAAGCAGCTTACAACACCCTTCAGGATGAAATAACCGTTCTGAAGTCAAGCATTTGAAGTTTTAGTTTGGTGTTGACAAAGGACCGAGCTCAAAGCTTGTGTATGCAACCTCGGTTATTGATAACACCGGTGGTCGCTCAGTGAACTGCAGTCTGTATCCTGTTTGCTCACGCTCAGTAGTGAGCATCCTGGGAATCGGCCCAGGATTTAAGGAGTTACCAGAGGACGGAGCAGCAGTCGAGCCTTCTGTCGCCACCAGACTGTGTGGAGTTTCCAACGGGATTGTTTTGGACTGTGAGACGAGAGCGACAACAAGTCCATGGGAACTCTACCAGCGTCGGGATGACTCTCTGGACGTTTCTATACATGCAGAACCTTGAGTGACAGATATACAGAGAGGGCCGGTTAAGAGACTGACAGGGATGGTAAAAACTTTACGGATTGTTTGACAGCCCAACAGCTTACGGATGTGGCAACCCACCGGGATTCGTCCCAGTTGTCCCGATGTCCAGACCGACGCCACAAGACGGGACATGATTGACTGGCATCATGTTTATGAGGAAAGTAGAGTTGAACAGATATATTTGAGACTATATTTGCCTCAAAATGAAATATGAAGCATCTGACTATGCAGAAATGCCACAAAATGTCTTTTAATAGGATTTATAAAGGATAATGTTGTTATCAGCTGATACTGATCCCCCAAAGCCCGTCACATTCCCATTTTGCCGGACTGGCTTCACCAGATACAAATTTTTGTTGTTGTTTTTTTGTGCTTATGTGGACTGTGTTGTGCTGGGAGCCGGTTGAATTCCTCCCATCACCGCATTTATTCACCCCTCCATAAAACAAACATGTAAAAATGATTATTTTGCTTGAGCACAGAGGGAAAAAGAAGTTGCATGTCGCAGAGAGAGGCTATAAAGGCTTGTGAATATCCTCTGGCACTGTGCCTCCATCCTGATGGTGTTAACAAGATGTGAGGACTAGCTGTGAAAGGTCAGTGAGAGGGCAGGTGTGGATGGATACTCAATTTCTGGAGTAGAACAATGAATGTAACAACTCCAAGATATATAACTTTTCTGCTTTGGAGTTCATTTCAGTACTGGGAGTGTTTTTATTTTTTTTGCCACAATCCTGTGTTTGGATTCAGTGTTGTGTGTGTGTTCATATAAAACCTGGTATCATCTGCATACACACACCTTTTGCATTACAGGCCATCACATACCATACCAGAGGAAAAGCAGCTGTGTATTTTTTGAGTTTACCTCGTGGACTGACTCTTGTTATTCAGCTCCGTGCCCACACAGATCTTGTTAATCACTTTGACAAACATTGCATCTCCATTGTGCCACAAATCAAAGCGGGGATGCAGTTGTGGCTCCATCAGTGGGGGCCTAATCTAAATGTATCAGCTGCTGTCAACTCGGGGACAGAAAATCCATATGCTTTCTATGTCTATAGTTAGCCGCATTGCAGGTTGCCAGATATTGTTCTCCCCTGCTAATGACATAGGATAGTGTTGGCCAACCTGCAAACAAAGGCGGACAGTGGGAGGCAAGCAAAGATTCCCTGGGAATATTGCTTTGAAAGTAGAGCGTGTGTTGCAGTGAATATATACATCCACGTACAGTATAATCAGAGTCAGCATTTAAAGGTTCAGTGTGTAGAATCTAGTGACATCTAGTGGTGAGGTTGCATGTCGCAGCTGAATACCCCTCGCCTCACCCTGCCCTTCCAAACATGACAGAGAACCTCTGGTAGCCTTCAGTTTTTGTTTTAGTTTGTCCAGTTTGAGCTTCTGTAAAAAAACATGGTGGCCTCCGTAGAGAGGATCCTCTCCTGATGTAAATATAAAGTATCTAAATATAAAGGCCCATTTACCCCACTCATTCTAGGGTTAACAAAACAGCAATTCATACAATTTAGATGAAACACACTAGTGAAAACATCTCTAGGATTATTTTATATTCAATTTCTGACAAATAGATCCCTTTCACCTAAATCCTACAAACTGAACCTTTAAACCAATGCTGAAAAAGGCTGATTAAAAAAAACAGTTTACAACCATTCACTGCCTTGCAACCTAATTACTACAGGAGAGATTAATTCAATGGAACAAGAACTAAAGGAGCCACTTACTTCTGACCACACAAGGCTACAATTTCATACATAATCTCTTGCATCAGATACAAGAGCCTCTCTGTGTAATGGGAGTGGTTCACGTTAGGTTTTCAGTGGAACATTACTGCCATCTAGTGTAGATGTTGAGAAGCTTCTCGTGGGCCTGTGGGTCCAGCTCTGACGACCCAACACTGTATTTGTGGTCCTCTGTCATTTATTTTCCTGTAATTGAAAATTAAGGAAGCTATGGTTGAATAAATTGAGCTTTGATGAGTTTATGTTTTGTATTTTATCCGTTACACTTTAAAAGCGTTTTACAAAAACCCCACGAGGAGGCTGACATCTCCTTCTGGAACAATCATAACCTAATTACATATCTCCAGTTGAACTCTTAATATAAGTGACTTCAGCTGTAGAAAATAAACATTGTTTACCACAAACTATATTAATAATATTGTGTATTATAGAGAGTGCTGTACCGGCTTCGATTAATCAATCACAAGGTATTTAATGGATATCATTTTTTATTGCAGTACAAATTACTTTCAAACTGAAGAGTGATATTGGGTTTTTTTTTACAATCCAGACCCACAACTCAGTATAAATGCCACAAGCTTGTTATGAGAAGTATGGCTCTAAAAGGCCCGGTGCAAACCAACTGCATCCGAGCTGCCAAGTACACAAGAATAAGTGTGTAGTGCTGTGCAGATCGCAGTATGAATGTGTGTACATGCATTACTGTGATGTGACGGAGTACGTACTGAGGCGGACGCTTTGCAGTACTTCTTCAATCACCTGAAATCAGGTGACAGAGTCAGTGCCGTCTTTTAAGTCCCTTCTTAAAACGCATTTCTACTAAAAAGCCTTTCCAGACTTTATCTGAGTTGTTGGTTAACTGTAATTATTTGTATTTTCCGTGTTAATGTAATTAATGTATTTATACTGGTAGAAGCACCTAAGAGATTGGCTCCAGCTCCCCCGGCGACCCTTGAGGATAAGTGGTTCAGTTTATGGATGGATGGAAGCACCTCTGAACGTACTCTAGAAAGCCTGTCTTGATCTAAGATGTTTTCATATTTCAGTTATTATTTTTGATCTATACAGGCATTGACAAGCAATGTAGCTCTACCAGAAAGTTTTTTTTGATTTAATACTTTAATTACACAGTTTTTCTGGCCTTTATTATTATTTTGTAATATACAAATGATGTTAAAAATAAATAGTAATGATAATAATACTATACTCTGATGCAACAACAAGCATTATGTTCTCAATAGTTGTTCTTAGGCCCTAAAATGCAGATTTAGTTTGACTCAACAGTCTCAAACTGACACTGAGGTTTGCCTCCATGTTGGAGGTTAAACGAATGAACCAAACCACCACCAGGGGGAGATAATGACGGACACACCAACAGTAGGATCCTGGTATTCAGATCCAAGAGGGACTGACTTCCTGTGAGAAGGTTATAAGTTTAAATGTCCAGTCAGCTGAACTGAAACACTACAGGAAATCATTATTAGCAGAAAGACCATATTTACGTGTTTAGCCACCAAATGTGCCGGTGCAATGATTCTGTGGCCTAAAGAGCAAATTTCCTGGAAACTGCTGCCTTTCCTCCTAAGTGGAAATAAAAGGGTGTTTGTTGAAAAATGTGTTAATTAAATGTCCTGATTTGAAAGGATTTTAACATTTGCATGAACTTTTCCTTTCCCCCCTTTTAAAAAAGAATCTTTGAGGTATTTAAAGCACTGAGTGTTTATCAACCTGCTCGTGGCCCCAGAAATGCAAATGCAAAATGAATCACGCAGCATTGAAGGTTTCCTCCAAAGTGCTTAAAGGACTAAATGTTTCTCCTCATCTTGTTTAAAGATGTTTCCCCTCCTGCTCTTTGCACATGGGTTTTTTCACTCTGTGCTTTTTACTTATTACAGCAAAAAAGGTTATTTTTGAGACTGGAATTCCACATTTTTGTGAGAAATTTAATTAGAAAATGTTGAAATAGTATAAACTCAGCATTGTATTGATGTTATATAAACATGAGTGCACAGATTAGAAACAATTTTATATAATACTGGACTACACCTACTGTAAGTTAGTGTAATGTAACGTGTGAGGCCTGCAGTTAACATTACTTAAAATGTGCTTATTCTGTACTTTTATTTTGTATTGTTTGTGTAGTGACTCAATTCTTTCAAAGTTGCATTGAATTGCATTATAATCTTAATTTTTCTTTCTTTCTTTCATCATCTAAATGCAGCAAATTACTTGTATATGACTGTATAAACAAATTTCAGAGACATTTACTCACAATTCTATTCACACACTAAAAAACAAACTATGTGTTCACAGGAATAAAGACCAGCTTTATTTGTTCTTCTTCTTACAATAACTAGATACATTAAAGGCTTTTCCCAAACAAAAACAAACACATGCATACAAGTAGTAAATGTGCATCTGAAAATCACTTCTGAGCTGTAAATGCATCAAACACTGTTGTAATCACAATCCCCACAAAATAGATTTTCCCCGTTTACGTCTCTGCACCGATTTGTTTCTAATAGGACTGAAAAAAAAGTGCCTCGCTGAGAGATTGTTGCAGCATATTTTTTTTTTATCAAAATGTGACAAACTGTTTCTATAATATAATTTCCTAACGCAACAGATGCTTAGTGAACTAAACCAACAACTACTTCTGCAGCTTGTCCGTGATTTCTTATTGTCTTAAATACCGAAATGTAATGAAATGTCTCGTCAACACATTTCCAAATGCATAAGCGCCACATATTCGAAAAAACATAACCAGCTTCAGATGTGTTTTCATTCAGAGTGTCACTTGAAGTTGCCTGAGATAAAGAAAAATCACATCCACTTAGTGAAACCGTGTAGAAAATGAAAGTGGCGTATTGAAAAGTACATGGCACCGAGTAGTTTTAAAGAAAAGTTAAAAGAAAAACAGTTTTTTTTCTGAGGGACACACAATTCTGCTGAGCAGGGACGACATCAAAACTCTCTACTGTTAAACTTGTCACACTTCTAACCACAGAACTGTCAGTTTTCTCATAGAGACGAATAATTAGCTCTGTTATAACCACCACTTAAATCGTAAGTGACCTGAGGTATGGAGCAGTCTGTGAAGAAGTTGGGGAAGGCCAAAGTGCACAGTGCGCTGTCCTCCAGGGGCCCCGTGGTGGCAGCCTCAGACTGACAGTAGACGGGGGGCTGGGCCGGGCCTGTCCGCAGGCTCTCCCCGGCTTTCTTAGAGGGTCCAGAGCAGCTAGTCCAGGGCTCCGAGTAGAGGAGGCCACCGACCAAATGGTGAGCGTCGTACGAGGCAGGATCCAGGCCTCCCATCTCCGGCTGCACCCGCAGATGCATGTTCTGGTAAAGGTCCTGTTCGCTGACCATGTTGCTGTAATCGGGCCCCAAGAGCTCGAAGAAATCCGCGGCCTCCGGGTTTCCTCGCTCCAAGTCCTTCAGCGTCATCCCAGACGTGGAGCTGACTTTGGAGCAGTTGGCCGGCTCGGTGAAGAAGGAGGGGGGCAGGTTGCGGTGCCTCAGGGGCGGCTTCTTGGCCTTTTCACCCCTTATATCCTTCACAGGGCTAAAGAGCGCGGCCAAGCTCTTGCTCTGTAAGTTGGCCTGGACTCCATCGCGCTTAGGCAGAGTTTTGCTCTGCAGAGGGCTCGGCTGAGCCAGAGGGGACCCCTGTCGTTTCACTGGGGCTTCAGCAGCGTTTCCTGGTGTTATGATGCCGGTGCACCTCTTGATCTGCTTCTGCAGATACTTCCGGTGGTTGACTTTCCTTTTGGATTTCACTGGCTTGTCCAGAGCCAGCTTGATATTGCTGGAGGCCGAGTCTATGAAGCTCAGCAGGTCCCTGGTGGTCTCTTTGTAGTCTTCGTCATTTTCTGCCTCACCCAGGAGACCCCCGTCCAGACTCTTCTCCACGTCGTACTCCACCACAGAACCCGGGAAGCAGAAATTCATGAACTGAGGGTTCATGATCGCAGTCTGAACAGCCATTACTCTGTCGAGGCCCGGCGGCTACACCTGTGGCATCCGCTGTGATCCCTGATCCAAAAGTTTCCCCAAAGCATGTCTATTTTCTGCCCCCTGACAAACGCTCGGTCCTGATGCTGCTCATGGAGCTCCTGTAAACATTCCAGAGTAGAAGTGACGGACTCCGAGGGACGTGAGGAGATCTTAGGGGGGGCTGGACTAATGATGTCAGAACATCAAAGAGGAGGGGCAAAGGGACCGCGGGACTTAACTCTTTGCTTGTGCCCGACCACCTGCATCTAAGAGGGATTTGTCTGAAATTCCCTGCTGAGTTGAAGACAATAACCTCTGTCACAACTCTCCCCCTCTGCTTTAACTGTTTGTGTGTGCCCTGAACCAAGAGACGCTCTCGTGAAAGTGGAGGATATTACTGTAGCTCCTAAATTCTTGGATTGAACATTGTTATAAAGTATAAACTTGTGTAAAAGTGAAAAATTTAAGTTAATCGAGTTAAATCCGGATCCACAGCTTTATTATTCTTCTGTTTCCTGTTTGCTTTTCTAAATAACTGTAACTGTTATTCAACTCTTTTATGCGTATCGTGTCTGGATTACCAAATAGAAGTTAACTCGTAATCTAATTCATTTAGCCACTGAAACAAACCGGGCATTAAAAAAAAAAGAACGGAGGCTATACAGTAAAGAGAGAGGCCTCTTTTCTGTGGGAAAATCTCTGAGCCCAAACAGATGCCACAATCCGGAGGAATCTTCCCAACTGCTTCGCCTGTGTCTTAATCTGCTCATGGCAAAAGTTGATTTCTGGTGCATTCCCAGGCCAGTGGGAATTTCTGCCCTGGCCTGACAACTATTATGGGCTGCCTTTGACATAAAGCCCTACAGGGTCTAAATAGCCTCTATTCTTTGCCCGGCAGTGAAAGGGAGCTTTGTGCCAGAGATTCATTAAATTGCACCTCACAGCCCCTTCGTAAAATGGGTCTCAATAATGAACAGTCGATTTAACTAGAAAAGCTGCCGGAGCTGTTAAATTAAAGGGGAATAAAGTGCAGTTCGGGCTCAGTGTGCCAGAAGAAATGTTGACCTTACGGAATCCTGGGTATGAAACTTTCTGCTGTAAACAATAATGTATTGCAGGAAGTTTCTCGGGGCTGTGGTGAATACATTAAAAAGGGGACGTGTTGTTGTGTTGCCAACGCTTTTTTTGGGCCAATTTAAGAGGAATTTCAAGTGAATTTCCAGAAGGATAAGTCGACTATACATAAAAAAATCGGTAACTTACTGCTACACTACAGCACATTGTCTATTCTTTATCCGTCCCAACCTCTGACCACTTTAAACTAAATTATTCCTACTTTAACATGTTTTTAAGATTAGCTGCAAATTACTAATTGAAAGGACATCGCTCCTCTTACAAACGAGCATGTCGAGGGTTAGGGGTTGACGCAGAGTTAAGAGTTGACGGAAGGCAGCAAAAGGAGAGACACACAAAAAAAAAATCTTTCTTATGTTAATGAGGAGAAAAGGGACAGTGAAGCTGATAGCACTGATCTCATTATCTGTGGCCCCAACACAAGTCTGTGAATGTAAAGGAATCCAGTCGAATCGAAGGAGATTTAGAAGAAGAAAAATAGAATATCTTGCTATTTGTACAGATGGTAGTTAAAAAAACGTTTTGACATTTCCCAGCAAGACTTCATGTGGGGAAACTGCTCAACGGGCAAAGCAAACTTTACATTTGTCAGTTCTAAACTTTCGCCTAATTAAACCAAAGTGAGGGAAGAAATGCAGATGAGCTGCAGCAGCGTCACGGCGTCTCACGGAGCGGATTTTCTGCTTCCCTCTCTTTGCAAGCGGCACAATTTTGGCACAGTGACATCATCACAGTCATGGCAGCCATATCCACCTTCTAGTCAAAGGGTGCCTTTGGCTTTTGTGCTGGTGGGTCATTCACATCACAGAGCCTGACGCACAGATCCCGGAAACAAGTTTCTATTGTTGCTCAAAGGCTGAGAGGGCGAGAGGGGATGGGCGGCAGCGGCGGCGGCAGCGAAGGAGCTCGGAGGAAGAAAAAAGAAGAAAATATGTGAACTGAGAACACAGCTGACGAGGTCTTGACTTGTTTCCACTCTTTGGGACTTTTAATGTGAGGCAGTTTGTTAATTGATTTGTCTAATCCCTGTAATGGAGCTGTGTTTATTTTAGCGTTAATCACAAAGGTCACAATATGGATTGCATTCTGAGAATCTCATTTTGTCTGGACCTCAGGGGGGGGGGGGGGGGGAGTTTAATTTGGAGAAAATCATTAGTAATCTACTGCACTTCCCCCCCCTCCACACACACACACAACCAGCTTAAGTACCCAGATCCATATTGTTGAGATATCGTTAAACATTACCACCCAAAGAATTCACTTATTCAGCAGCACCCATCCCCGAGGGCGCGGGGGGTGCTCGGTGCAACGTGACGTGACACACACAGGCCTAATCTCTTCCTCTACTAGTGTGTGGTCCCCGTCTGAGCAGGGACATGCTCGGAGTTTGTGTTCCAGCGAATACTAATAACACCTTTGATTGATGGCCAGTGTCAGGGACTTAGAAAAGGCTGACAAAATTAATGACCTCTCAAAGGCCTGAGAAAAAGTTTAAGGAGGGCATTTAGTGGCGGAGACCCCGTCCTCCCCCATGTTTAGCTGTGTTCCTTTACAGCGATGGGTGATTCAGTCGAGCCTGTGACAAAATGTGGGGAAATCAAGCCGCATTCCAGCGCAGGACATGTTCCCCGTCTGTTTCACACGCTCACGTCACATCGGGAACTTGTGGCTTTAAAAGAGAATATGTGCAATATTCATTATGTCGGTTTACATCCTATTTATCTATATATTCAATGTGTTATTTCATTAATGTATATATTCAAATAACCACAATTTTTTTAACCTAATAGTCTTTATACCTAGTTAGGAAACCAATAACCAATTCTAAATTATATTTGTGATGTACAATCAAAGTACTTTTATTCTACTGTGAACAAACTAATTACACAACCGTCTGTTTGTCTGTATGTGGAACTAATATCTAATGAACCGTTTATTTTATTGGCTTCACTCTTGGTGTGTGTGTCCTTATTGACCCGAGGAAGCGCAGTGTTCAAGTAAAGTTTACTCTGGAGTGATTTGGACGCTGGATACGTTCAATATGAATAAAATGTGTGTGGGGGGGGGGGGGGGGGGGGGGGGGGGGGGGGGGGGGGGGCAGTGTGCCTTCAGTCTGTGGATCGAGTTAAACATTTCTTGGATCAACTGCAGCGCTGGTCTGCGACTAATAATCTGTCCAGCCAGATCATTTATGTTTATTTCACCAAATCGGAGAGATGGACATTCATGATGTTCTTCATGGCAACAACATTCAAATTTATTCCTGTTTTGCAATTTGTCTACGTTCGATTTATTGCTGCAATGCTTTATATCGAGCTGAATTACAGAGCTTTTATTTTGAAACACACCTCTGCCGATATATGCAACGTATGAACAAATAGCATTTGTTGAGTAAATCATTCAAGCTTATTTCAGTTTATGTCATTTTATGAAAAATACTGACTGCAGATAAACCAGGTAGGATGAACACAACGTTTTCTAACTTCGCTCTGCACAATAGACTGTTTATAAAAAGCTCCGCACACAAACAATAAAAAGTGACACTATATTGTAGAACTGTTTGAGGAGGACTCACTAATGACAGGGAATAATTCTGAAGTGGCTCTGGAGCATCAACACAGTTCAGGCACACATTCCAAACAGGCAGGTTCAGAACCGGCGCTGCACTGGTGAAGTAAATCATCAATCTTGGCTGAAAAAAACGAATTGGCGAGAGAAATTACAAAGCAGGAAGATGTGTTTTCATGTGTTTTGACCATTTGAGCTTTTTTATCTTACATTTGAACGGTGACTTCACGCTGAACTACAAGAAAAAAAACCTTCCCTCTCCCCCTGACGATCCCTGCATCCATTCAGCCTCTTGCTCTTAACCTCCCATCAACCCCTCTCAACTTCTCTGGCACCCCGGGAGTTGTATTAATAATATTACTGGCAGGGGGGGGGGAACAAAACGGGGTCTGTGGGCGACTTTGGTGCAGCAATTTAAAGCCTTAATGGCGGCCGGTGAATGAATGTGTGCCAAGAGGGGAATCCCACAGGTTGGTCCACGGGGGTGAGGTCAGCAGGCGTAGCTGCAATAACCTCCCACCACTCACTTTATTGGCCTCCTCCGATTGGGTTTTTATTAAATCTCCAGCACATGCAATTGTTCCTGCCCGGCGGAGGCAACTTAAAAGCCCCGGTCGTTTTCTGAAGCAGGACAAAGAGTCCGGTGGACAGAACCACGTTACATCCATATATGATTAAAAGACAATTAGATTATGTGGCAATGTATTTCATAGACGTATTATCAGTTTCACTTGTGGATGTGTCGACAGCTCATAAAGAATTATGTGTGAAAGTTGAAAAGCGAGGACAGGCACTGCTCTTTGATCAAATCAAGTTTAATATCTTTAAAAAAAAATTCTTTACAAAGTCTTTGGTGTCAACTTTTCTCCTGAGACGTGTTGTTGAAGTGTAAAGAATCACATTACAATAAAAAGACAAACACCAACGACTTATCAACAAAAGACTTAAGGAGTGTCAATTTGAAGCAATGACATTAAATCAGAAAAATGACATGAAGATGTGACGGAACAGGAAATGTCGCCCTGATTGAAACACTGATAAAAGAAAATAAAAGCTCGACGACAGAGAGGCCATGACGGGTTTTATCAAACTTCACAAAACGTGGATGATCGGAGTCTTTTGATGATTATATGATTACATTAAAAAACTAAATAAAGATATTAACTGAACATTGCGATTAAGACACTTTTCATTTGGCTCATGCTAATAATAATTTACCTTTCTATGTTCCAGCAGTTGGAGATATATCATTTGGCATAAAGGAAATACTGAGATGTTATCCTGGGGTTGTGCTGTAGTTGGAATCCTACATTTTCCTCTGTATTTCAAGGAAGTGGGTGAAATTAAGTCAAAGAAAAAAGACTCCAGCACTGAAAATGGCTAAGTTATTAGGATCTAAAAAAAAACCCCCCACATCTTTTAAGTAATTGACATGTTTTTTAAAAATCAATACTGATGTGTGTTAATTTAATCTTTGAAAGAAAATCTCCAACATTGATTTAAAAAGTAAGACAAGCTTTGGAGAGAGAACCCTGTGAAATACCGCGTCACTGATTAACAAGTCAGGTGACGTTTTTTTTGCCGCTTTGAGAGATCAGGGCATTGACCCGGTTTGAACCTGCTGGATCCACTCCCGGAAATACTTCAGCTCCAGCGCCCGGGCTGCTCGGACCGAGGGCGGGTCCAGGTCGTTGCTGTAGCGCAGGTCCAGGTGATGAGCTCCGTCGGGGATCATGACAGAAACCAGAGAATCGGTTATGTTGTAGGTGACGCCACCGGCCGACCACGGGTCAAGTCCTCCGTTACTGAAACACAACGGAGGCACTGAGAATATAAACTCTGTACATTCACGTTTTGCAAATGCATGGATTTCAATGACACTTTCTTTAATATCACAGAGTGTAAAAGCCCAAATAGTTTTATGGGAAAGCCGGTATGTGGCATTCACCTTAGTATTTGTGGTCAAGCTGATCTCTCTGCACTCTACAAACACAGGAAACCTTCTGTCGGACATTTCCCAGCCAGTGTTTACCTGAAGATGATGTTGCTGTGAGCAGCGAGGTCCTTCCCCCCGTAGACGACGCCTGCCCAGTCAGCCCGCGGCCGGACGCCGAACATGGCGTGACACTCGTCGGAGAAGGCCTGGAAGTTCCACTCCTCGGGTTCAAACATGTCCTGGACGCCATCTGTGCACATGGGCATCACCATCTCTGTGCAGGCCTGGGGATCAGGGATCGGACACACATTGGTTCAGACAGGTGCAGCTGCCCACTGACACATTCATGCACCACTTTATTCAGGAAATGACAAGGAGTGATCCTCCCGCTCTGTGCTGCCACACCTGGTAAAACCAGCCGAGTAACCCGAGGCTGCCGGTCGCTGTCTGCGATGTGTTCAGACAGGAGGAGCTGCCGGTGTAGTTGTAGTAGACCTTCGCTGCTTGAGAGACGCCGTGCAGGAGCTGGTGGTCGGACGCGGTGGAATCCAAACTGAGATACTTGCACACCACCTGGAAAACATCAACTTTACACTTCAGGTAAAGCGAGTCTATAATGTCCCTTTTACTCAAGGTGGCTTATATCTTTCAACTCCTCCATAAAGGCGTAGTTGATGGGGAGCTGCTGACACCGTCGTCCTTCCAGCAGATTCTCTGCAGGGGAGTTCTGACGCTCTGTGAAATTGAACAAGGCCCTTCTTGCTCTGTTACTCAGTTCCGCCAACTCTAGGAAGAGTCCTGCGGGTTCCAAACTTCTTCCATTTCCTCAGTATCGAGGCCACGGTGCTTCTGGGAACACACCGAGCTTTGGAAATGGTTTCATACCCCTGCTCTGATCTTTGACGCGCCACAATTTTTACCCCAGAGGTCTACGGAGAGTTCACAGCCCGGTTTGTGACTGATCAGCTCAGATTGATTGGACAAGAATCCTATGAACGAATCAAATCCAATCAATCAATCAATCAATCAAATGCCCAATAAAGTCAGTTTGCCACTTTAGTCAAGTTCACATCTCAAAGTTAATTCAAGTTATGGGTTTTTTTAACGTTGTAGCTTCATGGGCAAAAACTTTCCAACATAATAAAGAGTGAGAACGTGAAGGGGTCTGAACACTGTCTGCAGCCACTGTATATCCAAGTTGTTTACAAGTCTGAACATTGCTTTCTTGTGGCCCCTAAAGTGTTTTTCCACATAAAACGTGGTGGCGCCTGATTAGCATATGAAATTCCCTGGAATCAACTTGAATTTATTGCTCTAAACTTGGCACAAGAGGGGAAACAAACGTCCACTAACTTAAAGCCAATGATCTAAACGACAGATTTTTTTTAAATGTTGCATGCATTACTACTGCTTTTTTTTTCGTGACCATGGCTGATTCCTCCGAATTTATAGGGTGAATGATAGATATTGGAGGTTCGGCGTCTGCTTTATTTTTCCGCGTGTTGTTATGGTTGCGGCGGCGGAGTTGGCCGTGGCTGTTGTTCGGGCGCTCTCTTTGTGAGCCGGGGGGAACTGGGCTTCCTTGTTTGGACGTTGGAGGGGAGCTGCGCTAGTGTGGAGTCTGTTACTAAGGCTTTTGTCTGCGGGCCGGGGAGGAGTTGGTGGTCGATGGATGAGGAGGGCCACAGACATGTCCAACTAAAGATTTATACCGTGAAAAAAAAAAAAAAAACACACTGCAATTGCTCCAAAGCATCTTCTCCTTACTTTTCAGATAGGATTAGGCTTATACATTCATCTCTGCCAACAGATTTCCCTCCTCTAAGCCCTCAATACCCCGTTCTCACACTCACTCAGATAATCACATTAGCTTTGTCATTAAAAAAGCTCCTCTTTGCACCCACTGCCTAAACTGCTTAAACCACCCATAGGGGTCGCATACATTAAAGGCAAAGAGCCAAGGAAAAAAAAAACCAACTCAAAATGGCCATTTAGTGTTTGTCTCATGTGACACAGTGCTGCCGGATCCTTTCAGCGGCTAAACGGCAAACAAATAACCAAAAAAAAAGAATGTATCGGTGTGGTGGAAGTTTTATTTTGAAAGAGCTGTGTGAGGGAGCGCTGGGAGGAGTGCGGAGGCTCCAAACCGAGTGTGGGGGTCAATGGCGGAGCTCGGTTTATGCACGTGACCTGCCAAGGTGACTGGTGGAATCAACTGCACCCGAGTCTATCAGCCTTCCGATCAGCCGCTGGTCACTCACAAGCGTTTACATCAAAATATATAAAAAAAGGAAATTTAGTTTGAAGCCACGTTACATGATTACATTGAGAGTCTTAGTGACGTATTTGTTCCAGTCCCATTCAGATGAGAGCAGCCAACCTTTGTTTAACGGCCTCACGGGCAAATGTCCTCTTTCTGTGGCGCCCTGTGAGCGTCCTGAGAGGAACACCTCAGAGATCTGACGGAGCGTGCGACTGAAAGGACTCCCGGTACGAGGAGAAGGGGAAGAATGGCGGCTTACTTGTAGCAGCTCGGCTACAGAATACTTACAGTCCAAAGAGAAGCGAGGGCCTTATGAATATTAATGAAGTTAATTGACAGCTGTTGTAAACAAAAGCGGGGACGACCACAACAAACACTCGACGCACAAACGGCTGAATCGCCCGTTCATTTCAAACACACGGATCAGCTGCTTCAGCAAAGACAAACAAAATCCAAAGTAAAGTTTAGTGAAGTTTAACTAGGGTTTAAGTGTATTTGATCATTTTTTGTACCACTCTAAAAAGCCAATACTGGCGCAGATCTTAAGATACAGGACTTTATTTTACTATTATTACTATTTTTATTTTTTCATACCTGGATCGGCCAGCGAGGCAGCGGCTGCAGGAAGTTGGCTTCGTACGGGTAGTCCACCATCGCCAGGTTCACCCACGTCTCTTGAAGCCAGTTCTTGAAGGCGACGGCGTCCATCTTGTTATTGAGAGGGCTGCACAAACTGAATTCTTCCGACAGCCACTGGAGACCAGATGCTAATCGAAAGAGAACCAAAATCACATTAGTAATTACAATACTAATGTCTTTTTTAATGTGCATTGACCATGTTAGATGTCAGAGTCTCCTGAAGCTCACCGGAGGAAATGAGGTGTCATCTTTTAAGTCCTTTCTTAAAACGTACCTCGGTTTATTTGTCTTAATTATTGGAATTATTTAACTGTTGATTTTATTGATTTGTCGTCTTTGTTCCTACTTTGCGACTGTGTTTTGAAAGGTGCCACATAAATAAAGTTTTTATTATTACACTACTTGGTTCTAAAATTTGACAGTGACATTACCATTCATTAACATGGAGGAGAGGGGGTTTATGATCAATACTGCAGCCAGACACCAGGTGGCAATGGAGACACTTTGATATAACTTACGAGTGTCACATCGTCCATCTTTATATACAATCTATGCTTTTCATATACAAAACCTCACGATAGCTTTAGCTGCTAACACCATTTATTGTCACAGTTAAAGTGACAGTTTCCTTAGTTTAGGATTTAAACAGAAAAAGTGTGGAGAGAGAAACTCTCGTGCAAATATACAAATTGTCCCACAGAAAGTACCAGTGGGTTTCATAAAGGCTAATTTATATTCTGATTCAGAAAATGGACGGATCCATCTATTCTCTATCACAGGTTGTCCTCTGTGGAGTTTAGACCCTGTGGTTCTCCAGGTTTTTGTAACAGCCGTCTGGTTCCAGGCTGTAGGAGATGATTACACCACTTAACAAACCATATGGACAGAAACTCTCACAATCCAGGAGCCTCCAGCACAGACGAGATTAAACTGGACTGACTAATTGTTTCTGAATAATTCAAGCACACCATATTTCATATAACGTGACAGAAAAAGATAAATCTACCCACGAGTGTTTGACTCACCAGTGGAGGAGACGTTATTGATTGCCTTCCACGACTTTCTAATGTTGGCCTCGCAGTTATAGCCACTTCTGGCGAAGTCTTGCGTTACTGTTCTGTAGAAGTCGCCACATGGCACCAGACCAGGGAACTGCCATATTGGAGCGGAGGCCGCCAGAGCTCTGAAATACAAGAAGCGAAAACCAGCTCTTATTTTCTGTGGATTCCATTTTCCCCTGAAACCTGTGAATAACACTTGTGCAGGATGTTTGCAGGAGGACCATAATGATCCCAGCATGAAAGTGAAGGAAACGCTGATTCAAGCTCTGATGCCTAATGTCTCCTGTTTCTGTAGAGCCTCTTGTAAAACAGTCTGTTGACTCAAATGAACATCTGGTGTTTATTACGGACATTAATTCACCGACTCACGGAGGGAACAGAAGTACTTGAACGAGCACTCAGAGGAATCTCAACTCGCTCTTTGTACTTCCACTATCCTTCGGTGTGGAATGACCGGTCAGGTGAACGTGAAGCTGCAAATGCACCATTAAAGGAGGCGTAAGATGCTTTGTCTGTTTTTCTTTCCTCTGGTGTTTTATAAAGTTTTTTTTTTGTGTATGTAAAAGTTCTGCAAAGTAAATAGGCTCAAAGTCTTCACTACAGAAAACATTGCTCCTAAGGCTCCTGAAACTCCATTTTGGGGCAAATAAAACTTTTGCTTCCAGGGGCAAAGCACTTCTGCAACATGGCTTCGCATGGAGTTCAACTTTGGTGAACTTTGACCTTAACTCAACCAATAGCAACAACGTTTGTGTAGTTGACCCCACTAGGCCGCCATTGGCTGTAGCTTTCATAGTGAACCAAGATGGAGGAGACCTGGTGTTAGCTGCGTCGAACCAGCCCGCGCTTTATGATTTAGGACATGAGAATTATAAACTGTCCCACAAAGGAGAGGTTGCCTTGTTTCAGCGAGTCGGGGGAGCGCTCGTCTACCACAACCTCAAACGGTAAACAGACCACACAACTGATTTCTGTGAGCGTCACATCCTGTTCTGCCATCGTTCAGCACGCAATGATACGTTATTATAAGTATATTACCCGACAACTACATTGGGGTACTTCATCCTGAACCAGGCAGCGAGCATCCCTCCGTAGGAGCCTCCCACCGCGATGACTGGGCTGCGTTGAGCTCCGGGTAAAGTGCTCTTCAGGTTTTGAATCAGAACGGCAAAGTCTGCCAAGGCCTGCTCTGAGGTCAGGTAGTTCAGGTGTTTGCTGTCCTGCAAGAAAATCACAAGTATCGTTCAGAAATTAAAAGATGAAAAGACAAATTTATTCCCTGGCGCCAAAAGCGAAGTGTATTTTTGCACGGAATTATTTTAACACCTTCATCTAACAAACCTACGAGAATTTCCGCACAGATATGTCGTTAAAATGATGTTGAATTAGATTTTAACGACAGAATTAGAACTTCTTCACTTACACTGTAGCAAGAGTCTTGTCCAAATGGCAGAGATTCTCCATAGTAACGATGTTCTGCAAAAACCAGCATGGCGCCCAACTCCTCCGCAATTTCCCACATGAAGCCCTGAGGAGAAAACAAAGGCAGGCGCTCAATCAAATGTGAGGTTGTGCACAGGGCGAGAACAAGTGAACAGATGGGATATTTACAGTATTGTTGCAGAACCACGTGATGTCGCCTTCGTTGCCCGTGTAGAATAAAACCGGACCTCCGGGTTGTTTCCAGTGGTTGTCGGCCACCAGGTATCTCTGTTTGAACGTGCCATCCTCCAGGAATCCAAAGTGATCAATCTGAAACAGATAGAAAACATTCATTTAAATGTGTTATATAATCCTCAATGAGTTCATATACACTAACTGATCACAATTATAATATTTAAGCTGAAATCAAGCAGTCAAACTAATGAGATCCCACTTGAGTTAGTGTCTGAACACGGCATCAGACCGAGGGCAGGGGGATGTAATTATTTATTGTTAAATATGTTTTGTTTGAATGAAGAAGCTTTGATATATTATGATTGTATTAAACTGTTGACAGTTGTCTGTGTGAACAAATGCATGTTGTTACTTCTATTTAAATGAAAACTTTGATACGGATGAAATGATGCTTGAAATGACGGTGACTCGACCATACATATGTAATTATTTCTTATATTTATCATTTCTCATGTTTTGTTTTCTCATGAATACAAATGAACCATTTCAGAATCAAAAAAAGCTTTGATATGTTGTGATAAAGAAAATGTTGACAGCTCTGGAAAACACAAATGATATAATATTTAAAAAATACTAACTTTTCTTTTGTCATGATTGTAAAATACTGTCAGAAAATATTAAACTAAAACAATCTATATTCAGATAATCTCTGACTTTCTCTGTTCCAGTGTGAAATCGTTATTCCACAAAACAGACATTGTTGTAATAAATCTGGTGCATGTTGTGTTAACGATTAACAATGAGTTGCCTGTTTATGACATGTTATCAACAGCCTTGTGATATCCTCTGTATACTTTATGATAGGGTTGGGCGATATGGCCAAACATTTTCTAAAAGAAAACATTCAGTATCAATCAATATTGATAATTCTCACGATAAATGTCAAATTATTAATTATTTCAAGTCCAAAGACACATTTTGGCTCCTGAGTCAGCAGCAGAAACTAACACGTGATCTGAATAACTCAGTAGAAGTCGACTCTCTCTTGTGGATTCGTCCCATGTTGTTGACAGAGTATCTAACGCACCGATCATTTATTAATGTTCAAAACCAACAAACAAGCATTTTAAAGTCCACTCGGAGGTGGGTGACCAGCGGCGGACACCTGGCCCGGGGCCAACTGTGGCGTTTTGAGATGACAGCCCCCCCGAGGTAATTAGCCCCAATTTGTATTAAAAAAAAAATGTTGGAGCCAGTTTAGGAGAAGCCAAATTAGTTCTACTTTAGACGAGCTCTGAGATATCCTTTCATCACGCCTCAGGGATTCTGGGTATCTTCCCCCATTCAGCTATATTTCCTGTATTCTTAACGACAAAGGCGGAAAGAAACCAACAACTTCACAGAGACGACAACCCTACGATGCTGCGGGGTTGGCCAACCCTTGAATCAGCCCCGGCACTTAATACAAAATGCTTTTGTTTTGTTTCCTCCTCCTCGTCCTCCTCGCTCCCTCTCCTCCTCGGTGGATACAAAGGAGGCAACAATTTTATGAGCCAATGACAGCAGAAAGATTCGGGGACCTCAATGTGTTCATTCAAGCCTCCACTCCTCAGTGCTTGGCAGGGCTCTTAAGTGCGAGGGGGACCATGAGACGGTTTAAAGGGGACGTTTGGCAGCAAGAGAAGTTGCAGTTGTAGCGGTCGTCCAAAGCGTAATGTCAGAATTCTGTGAACAAATGATTTTACGTTACTTATCTTTTATATAAATCACACATTTGTTTATTTTTCATGAGCTGTTTTCTCTTGTAGATCAACTGGTTCTTTTTTTTGGGAGTGAAGCTCTTCAATTATTGAGAGTGGAGTTCCCTTTGAATAATATTCTTATAAACAAGCATATGATATAAATGCCAAAATTATAAAGTGGGTGAATATGTGGAGTGCTTCATCAAAAAGGACCCCCGGTGAATACTGCACCACTTGCACCCACTCAGTATGCACATCACAAAACCCCACAAGACTGGTTTTGTAACAAATCCACACGCTCTGATAAGTAGCGCCCCCCAGTGGCAGCTGCAGGCAGCACTTGAGCACTGATTGTTTCAGTTAAAATTCACCGCACACACACACACACACACACTGTTTGGCATGCTGGGCCAAAGCGTGAACCGTTCCACTGGAGATAAAAAGTTGCTTTTGTCGTCCAGGAGTTGGAGAACATGAGGGAAACGAGCGCGGTGAACGACAGAGGTTGATTTGGAGGATGCTGAAGGACACTTCCATTCATTGTCTGCAGGGAAAAACGCAGTCGAGAGGATTTCCTCTGGATCACTTGGAGCGCTCTTCACTCAGAGAGCGGAGGAAAAGGACTGTGATTGATGACCATCACGGCAAAGACCCTTCTGGGACTGACAAGGGGAGAACAGGGTTGTTTTTTTGTTGTACGTCTTGAGAAGAAGCAGCAGTTGCTTGTTAATTTGTTGGAGAAGAAAAACAACCCACACAGATAAGACAATGGGTGTGAGGAGGGAGGAAATGGTCTTCATCATCTTGTCAGCTCGGCAGATCAGGCAGGAAGTCGTGGGCTGGACCAGGTGTGGAGTATT
This sequence comes from Reinhardtius hippoglossoides, assembly GCA_006182925.3. NCBI lineage: Eukaryota > Metazoa > Chordata > Actinopteri > Pleuronectiformes > Pleuronectidae > Reinhardtius > Reinhardtius hippoglossoides. Next base: position 4,065,524 of record CM031673.1, read on the forward strand.
GTCTCCAAGTCCAAACTCTGTTAACAGTGTCTAAATATAACATGTGGGGCTGAAGCCTATTGTTCTCGTCTTTGTTGTTTTATCTGATAGTTTGATTAACCGATCGAATGGTTGATCTATAAAACATCAGAGAATGCTCATCGCAATTTCTCAAGAGCCACAAAAACGCAGAGATATTAAGATTTTGAGAAAAATGTAAGACAAGAGCAAGCAAATCCTCACATTACAAAATCTGAAAACATCTAATATTTGTAAATTGTAAAGTGCTTAAGTGCATATTGAAAAGAGAATTTATAGTAGTAAAAATTGCAGTGCCAGATCTAGAGTTCAAGAGGTGAACAGTTTCTAAATAAGAACGATTCTGGAATTTGGTCGTTCGTGTCTCTACACTTTTCAGTCTCAGTTCTGAATAAAATAATTGTTAACAGGTTTGCAGGGAAACAGGTTTAAATGTTCAACAGAGTTTAACCTTCAAGGTTAAACTAGAATGTCACTCAGTAGAGCACAAACCTCGGCCAAGGCAAAATAGTTTTAATTTATTCAAGCAGCACAAAATTGCACAAACTCATAGAAATTTGTCCCCAAAACACTTTTTTCCTCAAGATCCACAAATTGTTCTCTAAGAAATAAATGAAAATGTTAAAAAAAACACTATATCTCACTGTGAAAAACAATTGGATGGATCTGCCCCTGATCAGGATCTGCATTAGAATTTTCTGGGTTTTCCTCTGTACCACCGCATTCGTCCACAAAGTGCATGTGAGGAAAAACTAAAAAGTTGCAGTTTATGTAACTTCACCCTCCTCGGAGATCCTGACACGTTTAACTCAGGCAGTTAATTGGGCACCTGAATGCACCGTCATCACTTGTGGTAACTTCATTACAGCGTGAAGTGAAGCAGCCGATTAATCAGCACACGATGACAGTGAAGGATGACCTCAGCGCATGAGTTATGAAGACAAACACTGTGTCTTGTGATCGTATGAGTCAGATCCACATGTCACTCAATGTGACGCCCGGCAGGCGATCTGATGCTCCATGAGGTAAAGTTAAAAGGCTGAAAGAAAGACCTCGTGTTTGAAGCGTTTTTCACGTTCACTGGACCCCGGAGACCTTTTTAGGCAGCGAGCCAGGAGCGATACTTTCAGTCCATGCTGGAGAAAACAAGAGCTGATTGCGGAGGCTTTCCCTTCACTACAGGAAGTCGGGGGGGGAACGTCTATTGTCTGCAGACACAACACACGGACAACTTCTGCAGCGCTAAGTATATTGAGCATATTAGAAAGAGCAATAAACGGTGAAACTGTGAAGCCAATTTATGTAGTGGTTAACCAGTATTCATCTGATAATATGAATGTTACTATAGTAAAACACATCATCTCTATCTTATTATAGATAAACACAGAATATGTCTAATTTATCATAGTAAAATACACAATATAAATCTTACTATAGTAAAACACACAATACATCTATCATATTATAGTAAAACAAACTATCTTTCTTATTATAGTCAAACACACAATATCATTCTTACTATAGTAAAACTTACTATAGTAAAACACACAATATCAATCTTACTATAGTAAATACATAAGTATAGTTGTAATAAAGCATAAAGGTTCTTCATGAATCAAGTTATTGTTATTTGTATTAGAAGTATTTTTAGTATTATTATAACATCAATCTTATTGTAGGAAAACACTACTTCGTGGTTATATTAAAATGTCATATTATCATTATAACAACAGTCTTATAAGTATTATTGTATTGTTTTACATTACTAGATGAATCAGGTCAAATATTGGGAAGTGGAATATTTATTATTCATTTCAAATGAAGTTTCACAGTGAAGTGAAAGAGGAACAAGGAACCAGAGGCTCCTGTGACATGTCACATGACAAATGATAAAGTTAAACAGAACGGACTGGACTCACCTCTCTGGTCAAAGTAAAGGGTTGCTGTAGTTGATGGGGGGCTCGCGCGGGGGGGAACCCCCCCAGCCTGGTGAAAAGTTGGGACTTGAGTGCGAGCACGTGCAAAGAACCACAACACAGCGTCAGGACGCAGAGAGCAGCGGTTCTGACCCGAACCCGCGTCCCGCAGCCTCCCTGCTCCATCATCTGCAGCCTGTCACACGTCCACAGCTCAGACTGACTCGGACCACATGAGTTCTTCTTCTTCTTCTTCTCCCCCCCCACGAGCTGCAGCAGGACGAGGAGCCGTCACAGGCCGGAAGTGACAGAGGATTCCTCCGCCGAGGTGTCGTCAGGGATCTGACCCGGGACTCAGCAGCAGGTCGGCGGCCGCGCGTCAGGAAACACCCGCGGACATGTTCACGTGTTCGAGTTCAGCAGGAGGGGGGGGCGAGCGGTCATAACAAAGACACTTCCTGTAGAAGCAGACACACGCGCAAGGGATGACGGGAGTTTGAGTTCCACACGCGGAAAAAAAACAAAAACGGATAAACCGGAAGTGTCACGGAAGCGTTTATCTTTGGCATATAATCGTCATTTTTAAATGTTTTAATATATATGGAGACTGTTGATATTGTGTAGAAACTCTGTACAGCGCCTGAATACACTTATTGCTATATTGGAGGTTTTATTTTGAAAGTATACCGGAAGTACCACCGCGTTTATATACTTTAAATGTCGTTTAAATCTAGAGACTATAACATATACATATATATCTACATCTATATATTATACAGTATAATCACTGTACAGTAACACACACTAATTCCTATATTGCGGGTTTTATTTTGAAACTATACAGGAAGTGTCAATCTCTGCTTCAAACTTGGCAAAACAATGTATATGTTTTATTTTGAAAATATACTGGAAATGTCACCACGTTTATCTCTTTCTTAACTTTGGGATAAAAATGCAATTTATATATTGGTGGTTTTATTTTTTTTTTAAATATGACGGAAATGTCATCACGTTAAATAAAGAACATCTTCAATAAAACGCAGAAACACAAGTACAAAACATGTAGTGTAAGTATTTAATGTTAATGTACAGAGTATTTTTTTTTGAGATTATTTGGTACACATAAAGGAAAAAGAAGCACAATATCCCAATAGTGGTTTCCTTTGTGTTTCCCATACTGTGTTGACAAGGGGATGCAAGGAATTAACACTAAGTAACTGCTGCAACAAGGCAAAACAAAATGCTCGTCAGTTGTACATAGGGATTACTGAAAATTAAAAGGTATAAAAAGCAAAGTGCCGAGATGTACTACAAGTCTGTACAACAAAAGACTAAGTGTTACAATAAAAATAAGTGTGCAGTAAATGGCGTTGTGCAATACAGTACAATACAGGTATGGCAAATATATGAAAGATAAAGTTAGACACTACAAATTATGGCAAAACATGCTGGACACATTTCACAATAAAAGCATATGAAGTACAACGGGTCATTTGAAACTACATGGGCAAACGGCTTCAAAATAAATGAAGCCGTGGCTAGGCAGCAACAACGAAGGCAGAAATATTCACGACTGTGGGTTAAAGTATCAGCTGATGGTCCAAAACAATGTCAAGTGATAAACTGTTCATAATTTCAGAGGCCTTCCAACTTGCTTCGTACTAAATCAACTAACTGCAAGCACAAAAAAATACTTTTTTCAATGTAGCATCTATACGCGTTTTAATTCATGTTTAATCCGACATAAAAACACATTTTAGCAGCAAGTAAAAATCTACTGGGAACAAATATTTCACAGTTTGTAATGACAGGTGCAAATAACTACACAGAAAATGAGATTATGAAAAGTTAATAACATTTTATGCAATTCTCAGAGCTGAAGGAACGGGAGAGGGAAAATGAGTCGTAAAGATTTGTGCAACTGATTTCAGGAAAAGTTTGCAACGTTTTCTCGCAACTTGATCGGACTTGGTCATCTTAAAAACATACCGTGTGTAAACATTTTGTTACCATGAGCTGATAACCTCCAATGATCGGGAAGCTTTTTGTCAGCTCGGTTGAATCTGTAACAAAATACCTGGTTGAGCTTTTTCACTCACATAACACTGCTGGTGAATATTTAATGACAATGGAGCCTAAAATCCAAACAGGAGAGTTCTGCCGTTTCAGCATGAAGAGGACAAAATTGAGCCCTACTCAGATTCTCGGATGCATCAGGCAGACAAACACTACACCCTGTTGCACTGAGGATGATGTTCTCCATAAAGAACTCAAATTGACCGACTCCCTTGTACAGCTTTTAAAAGGCATGGGACTAGAAATGAGAGAAATTAGAGGCTTGACGCCATCTTAGAGGGACGGAGGCATAGGGGCTCAGCCATTTGCTCTCTACAGTCAATGGCTACTGAGTTAGCACGGCCAGAAGCTCGGTCTGGAGCTCTGTCTAATTGAGGCTGCAGCAGCTCAAGTAACTGATGGTTTTACCCTCGCCAGGCATCGGGGCAGTGTCATTGTTATCCAGCTTGTTCTGCTTGGCCTCTCGGATGAGCTCGCAGGCCAGGTCGAGGAACAGTTTCTCCACGTTGTCGGACTCCTTGGCCGAGGTCTCCAGATACAGCATGCTCTGGGCCTCAGCGAAATCTTCAGCCCTCTGTCTGAGAACCTCCCTCTTCTCTGCCAGGTCTATTTTATTACCTGTAACGCATACAAATGTATCTGTCAACAGCGTAACAAGAAGGTTTACGTAACCAGACACAGAGAAAGAAGACTTTCTGAACACTGGTGGGTGGGTGGTGTGGATCAGGCAGATGGAAGTGGAGTGGGTGTACATGTGAACTGATTTCTTTCCTGAGGAGTAACAAAAAAAAACAACACAAACATCACACAACACACAACAAAATGTACATAAGCAAAAATATAAACAAGGTCTTTTGCAAATCTACACAGAAACAGCTGCTGATATTTGCTCAGTAATTCGTGCTTAATGCAGATTTCGGTGCCTGAACTCTGTACTGAAATATTTCCCCTGCTTACAGGCAACGTCACGTGCCAAGTGAACATCACATTTAAACTCTGGTGGCAACACACTCTTTACACAGCTCTGGCAGCACGTAACGTTGGCCTACAGGTAGCTAGTAGCTCGAGTCCACATAACAACAAAATGCTTTAATATAGTTTAGTTTATACTTGTTAACAGTTGCCTCAGCAAAAAAAAAACGTTCTCATCAACCATCGGCTCTGGCTCCAGAACCTTTTTAAGTATTGAATTAAAACCAATATCAGAAAAAACCCAATGATACCCAACCCTACTCAGATAACCAGGTCAGCTCCAGTAAAGTACATTGTGTGCAATTCTTCAGATTTCTCCAGACAAACATTACGTATTCAGTTTTCTTACCGACTAATATAGTCACCACTTGGTTGTTGGCATACTGCTCAATCTCCCTCAGCCACTCTGGAAGGCACCTGAAGGAGTCCTCACAGGTAATGTCATACGTGAGAATGAGGGCGTTGGCACTACGGTAATAACTCTGAGTGATGGAGCGAAATCTCTCCTGTCCAGCCGTGTCCCATATCTGCAGCTGGAAAACGGATTCATTTGAAATGAGCAACTCAAATCGTCCGGGCACATACTTTTGTTTAACATAACGTGATTTTGATCTTTGTATACCTTGACCTTCTCCCCTTTGATTTCCACGGTTTTAATCATGAAATCTACTCCGATCGTAGCCCCTTGTCCAGGCGGGAAAAGGCCCTGAAATGAGATTATATATTTTATTGAGATGAACTGTGTTATAACTGCAAACTCAGTCGCGCAGATATATACGATATATATATGATACAAACCTGAGTAAAGCGCCGGACAAGACATGTCTTCCCAACGCCAGCATTTCCTATCAGGACTATCTTGAACAGATAGTCATAATCTTCCATGCTCATCCTAAACTGTGAAAAAAAAAAAAGGAGAAACAGAAGAGAGATGAGAAAATGCCTTGAAACCAATTGACTGCATTAAAGGATAATGGCTCATTTCTGTAAAGGTCCTGAAGCAAGAGGAGGAAAAGAGATTACACGGCTAAATTGTTGTGAAATTGGTAAACAGTTCGACGGCATCTCCGATGTTTGCCCTGAAAAATCCTTACCAGCAAAAATCTGAGATACTACAAGTGATATAAGCTCTAGTTCTGCTCTTAAAATCAGTATTTGTACTTGAGTTCACTTGTACAAATAGACAGGTAGCTGAAACATGTGTATTAATAATATAATAATATGATAATTATCAACTGATAGGAAGGTTTTCGTCTTGAGGTCCTTTTTGGCCATATGACCCAGCCCTTTTTACACAGATGTAATATTTCACTAATACTTCCCCCTTTTTTTTAAACATCACATGATGTTTGTGCAAGTTTTGTTTGATTCTTAATGTTTTTGCTTGGCTGCAGTTGTCAAGGGGCCGTGAATCACTTCCAAGGGATCATGATGTTTAGTTTGTTATCTTGTTCATTTCAGTGTAATCCTAAAAACAATAATGCAAACCAATATGATACTTTTACTTATTGCATGTAATAAAAATCTAAAACAAAGCATCTGTAACACGTAAAAAAGGAAAAACAACATATAGGTTCATGTAAACAGTTAAAAACAACATGCAGGTTCATGCAAACAGGAAAAAACAACATATAGGTTAATGTAAACAGGAAAAACAACAAATAGGTTCATGCAAACAGGAAAAAAACAACATACAGGTTGATGTAAACAGTTAAAATCAACATGCAGGTTCATTCTTCTCCGCAGTGACCGTCTGCAGCATCGTGAATCGGGGCCTGTACGTGAGGAAACTAAGTATCTCCCTCTGCGAAAGGCTGAATCCAACCCTGCAGGACTAAAGTAAAACATCTCCTCACGATGCACTGGACATTATTTCAGGGTTGAATTCAGCTGGAATCATCCGCATGTGGGAAATAAAGGTTTAATTTCCCCGGTGTCGCATTTTCCTTCCATCTTGTTTTCTAATGAAAATGTAACACGGTCGCATCCCGCCCGGACTCAATCTGGAGCTAACGGGACTATCTAATCCTCGTTTTCCTCCGTTATCCTCTGGAGTCGAGACTCGTTATGAAGGCGCCGCTAGCAGCAGTGGCTACCAGCAGCTACCGGGCGGCTGGAGCCATTTTGGCTCAATCTGCAGGAGCAGGAGGGAGAAGGAGGATAACACACAAAAAAAAAACATAAAGTCGGTGTTTTGTAACGTGAAGGAGAAGAGTTTGCACTTACCCCCAAAACACGGGGATGTCCCCGGACTTTGAAGCACTAGGTATGCATAGATCCGGCTCAGGAAACGGGGAGAGCCACTGATGGGAAGAGCATAGTTGTTCCTGTGGCTGTGGAGGAGGAGGACTGTTCTCAATGATGTCATCTGCTCACATGCAAAACTACAGTTCATCCACATCAGTGGGAACCAATGCACATTAAATCCTCTTACATCTAATAGATGTACAAATGGATTGTAAGAGAATGACACATTTTATATATCACAATTATGGTGAATAAAGTTCTCACGGTTATCAGTATTGTCGCAGTTATATGATACATACACTGTAGTAATTTGACTGGGTTTATATATTGACATAATATAATGATTATATAAAATAATGTGTAATTTTTGTGAAGCACTTTGTAACCCTGTTTAGATAAGTGCTATACAAATAAAGTTATTATCATTATTATTATATTATCAGAATTAGAACTACAATTTAATTGTGCAATATTCATCTGTCCGTGCGATACAATGGTTCATGTGCAATCCATTCACTGTACATATTCTCACACTGCACATACTTCTCTTGTTATTACACTGTATGTATTAGTTTTATTACATTCACATGTTTCTATATTTGTTTATATATATCCTTATACTTAAGTATTGCATGTTACTTTGTATTACTTACTGATGCCTATTTTTGACTCTTGCTGCTGTAATATAGCAAATGTCCCCATTGTGGGACTAATAAGGATTATGTCATTTGATCTTATCTTTTATATATATATACATTATTTATTACACATTAATTCATACATAACATATAACAGCATTAGTGGTCGGAATCTATAAATCACATTTAAAGTTCTGTCCTCTGTTGCTAGGAAACAGAGAACCCGGAACCAACGGGCTTCTGACAGGTTTCCACCCGGACGCTCCTCGCTCGTTGCACGTCGTGCCCTTGACTTCCTACGGGAGGAGATAGCTGATCGGTGGTGGAAGCTGCTACCGGGAGGTCATTTTGAAAACATCCGAACCGTGGGGACATTTTCTCGCCATGGGATTCGTACCGGACGAGGCGAAGTGTCCTCCCGCCCCCGGGCATCGCCAACAGGAACTCGGTGTGGCTCGCCGGGGTCGGCTGGTGCTCCGCCATGCTCCAGAACGCCATCAACCACAGGCCGCCGCTGAAGTCAGGTTAGCATGTTTGCTAGTTAGCTTCCAGACTCTTGACTTGTCCGCAGAGCTGAAGCTTTAAAACAGGAACATGTCTGAAACCAACTCTGACACGGTTCTGATAACAAAGAGTTGTAGTTTGTTATAACAGGTTATTATGTTCAAATCATATGTAGTTTATTGTCAACGTGGGGAAACGTGTCATGGGTCAAAGTGCTGCAGCTGCTGCACAACACACAACTGCACACAAGGAAATAAGAGCCAGAATAATAATGCCGAATAAAAGTGAAGTGAATAAAACTATTGCAACTTCCCCCTTAAAACACTTTAGCACTAAAAACCCTAAAATGATATAACGCTTAAAAGATGACAAACAAAAACTGCATTGTTATTCTTTTATTAAATCTAAATGTGTGTTCATTCAGATTTATCTCCACTCATATTAAAGAAACTTACAACACACCAAGCAATAAATGATCTTATACATTACACAGAGTAATATTTATAGAAAACACAAATGGATAATAAACCTGTCTATAAACATCTCCAGGCTCTGAGTCATGGTCTTTATAGCTCTGGTAAATGACTTTATGACTTTATGCTGTGTTTAAGGAGCATTAGTAAAAAAATATGTTAAATTCTCATTTTGCCACATGAGTTTATATGAAAAACAAACTTTCAGGGTTACTGAATGTTTGAGTTTATAACCTGTGACGAAGATGATGGATTAATGTTTATTTAAAAACTAAATTAAAGAGTTTGACATTTGTTCCTGCTTATTTTAGAAAAGATAAGGCACAAGCCTGTAGTTCCTTATGAGAAAAGTGCAAGAAGAGAAGGGCGGACGACGCAGTCAAATATTACATCAATACTAATATTCATATCGACAACAAACACGATAGATGTCATATTATTATCTTTTTACGTTTTGAGACAAATCTTTGATTCTGTGTGAAGGTTGTGGTTTTAAACTCTTCTTCATGGGCAGAGCGTGACAAAGACTTAAAACAGACACATGTTTTACAGATCAATGCACAAGCAACATATCGATATATGTTGGTATTGTGTATTATTCACACATGGTATTGTGTGTATAGCATTGTCGTGGTGTGTGTTGTTGCTTTAACCACAATCTCGTCTGTGCTGTGTTCCCTCCTTGAAGGAGTTCATCGACAGGTCCTGCTGGCGACAATCGGCTGGTTCATCGGCTACTACGTCACGAAACGTGAAAATTACACTTACGCCCGACTTGATCGAGACATGTTCGAGTACATCAGACTCCACCCGGAGGAATTTCCTGCAAAGGGTGAGTCGTTTCATTAATGTCTGCTTTTCATGTGTTGTGTGATTACATGTTGCAATGTCTCAATCCTTCTTCATATTAGACATCAGGGATTTTATTTCAGTGAACATATGAGGTGACGGGGATTTTCTTCAAACACACAGGAGATGTTGTAATGCTCGTGTGTCTGTGTAAACAAACCGATTCTCTCCGTTTACCTTTATTTTTTTTTATACCTCTTTTCTGTCACCAGAGAAAAAGACCTTTGCAGAGATCTTGGAGCCGTTCCATCCTGTGCGCTAAGTGTTGGTGGAGGGAGAGAGAGAGAACATCTGTGGACTACCATCTGTCTCCAGTGGTCTTTTTTGTGAAATTATTATTGTGTGAGATATAGCTCTGTAAATAAAAACTTAACAAATTCATCGTTCTCTGATTGATATTTTCTTAGAATTGGTTCAAACAAACAAACAAACACAATTCCCTGAGAGGTTTGGACACAAATGAAGCAGAGGACACTGTTATTCATGATCATTTAATCTTTAAATCCGTTTCAATGGAGTTTTTGCAAAATTAATAGACAGAGATTTCGGGTTTTGGCAGTGAATGCATACGTGTTCCACAAGTTAGAAGCATGGGAGTCACTGAATGTAAACAGTTCAGAGATGTTCAAGTGACTGCTCCATAGACGACACTTCTACAAACACCCGGTGTGCACGTATCTGACACCTGTCTTCTAATTCGTCACTCCAATGATGTCCATGTATTTCTCAGTCAGGCTCTGAGACCTCTTGGTGAGGTCGCTCATCACAGAAGACAGTCCGCTCAGGTGGAAGCGGAAGAGGGCTTCGGGGTCTGCGTCCAGCCGGGTGTCGCTGAGCTCCGGGCGCTTCTCTGGCTCGTGCTCGCCCAGGTGAAACAGGCCGCTCTCCACTGCGTTCCTGATGGTTCTCAGCATCAGGTAGTTTCCGTAGAGGTCCCCGCAAGCCTCCTCCACCTCCACCTCCGCCTCCTCCTCGCTGTCCCACACCCGGTCGGAGGGCACGTCTCTCAGCAGACTCGGCAGCAGGATGGTCTGCTCCATGTCGCTGACGGCTGAGCTGTATCTTCTCATAGCCAAGAGAAGGCTGTTCTTGTTGAATTTGGCCTCGGCAACTGCATGGTTTCAGATTGGATGGTGTTCCGGCTGTTCCTGTGCTGCGGTGGTCAGACAGTAGGAAGCAGTGTGCAGTGCAAAGCCTATGAGGGGTGTTGGTGAATTTATACGATGAGTGCCGTTACGTAAATGCCTCATCCGATACATTCGGGGCTCCGGGTGCTATGTGGAGTCAAACTCTTATCTGTATTTGAGTTACACAACCTTCGTAAGAATGTTCTCACCAGTTTGCACCAAAAAGAACCAGTTGAATGATTAACCTCCCAGACCAGTGGGTTTGAATGACCTGAATATGGAGGGATCACATTGAATGACCTGAATATGGAGGGATCACATGATTTTTATGATGATTGATATAGAGTTAAAAGTGGGCTGAGGGATATCAAAGTTTAAACCAAACTAAAGAACCTTTGTGCTGGGACAAGATCAGCAGTGTTTAGATTTACAGGATTGAACTTCAGGCAAAAAGAAAATTAAGCTTTATACGGTTCTGATAAACTATAAACTATAAACTAAGGAAAAGCTGACACTGGATAAAAATAATTGGAAATAGGCCTCGGAGCAATCTTTCTTTTTACTGTGGGCCCGATTCCTCTCTAAACCGAACGATGTCCGACCCTAATGTTCTTTCATGTGTGTGACAAGCTCTGGTATTTTCTCACAAATGAAAAGTGCTGCAGACACTCGGTCTGTTGGCAGACGTGTTCAGAAGTGGAGCCAAGCACTGACGCAAGCTCCGAACACCAGTTTGTGTCAGTTAAGAAGGTTAACATCATTAGTTTTAGACAATTATAGCTGCGCCTGGGACCAGTTTGTAGTTTGAAACAGAATTTTTTTTTTTGACATAGGTATTTACTTCCATTTTGCATTCCAGACCAGTTCATATTTTAAACCATAGAAATGTGGCTGCGAAATTGAACTGATAAATTAGGGGCAGATTTTCTGAAACTGCTCCAAAGTTACAAATGTTCAACAGAATAAAGCGTCTTAAGCCATTTTCCTCATCTTTTCACAATAAGTTGATAAATTATTAAATGAGCGATGTCACCGATAAGAGCCTGAAATATTAGAGTTTAACATTTGAACGTCCAACTGTTTTCAGCACATCTCACTTGTATCACTTGAGACCTTGCAGCCACTAGATGGCGCCCTTGAGCTCCTTCAATGTTAAGGCGTCTTGAATTCATCAGTTAATGGTTGACCCACAAATGATCATGATTTAACATGTGATACTGGGATTTTATGCCCTTCGTGAATTCCCTTCCTTTATTGTTAGATATTGCCTCCACTATTTTATGCTGTAATGTCATATGTTCTGTAAATAAAATAAAGTCGTATTTCATTTCCCTTCTCTCCTTCGTCTTAATCAGGCAGAAAACACTGAAGACACAAAACACAAACTCTTTTAAAGAAACAAACAATCCACTGTATTGATTTTTTAAGGCACAGTGTAACCTTAGGTGCAGCAAAATTAATATGAAACATTACATTTTATCAACATTCAGCGCCTTATATATATATCCAGGTACAATAAGTTTTTTAAACAATTTGAAAGTGTAAATTTAATGCAAGAGCAACTCAGTGAAACAAGGAACAAACTATTTCAGTGAGTGTTTTAGATGTTAACCACGATAACGTTAAAATCTTAAACACCCAAATACAGTAGTTATGTCATTGATTGGCATATAGGACGTTTTTATCAATATGTCTCGCTTAGTTTTACACTTTGCTTCGACAGGAAGAACAGAATTGAAATGTGAATTCAAAAATGTTCAAATATAAAATTTCTTCTGATGTTAAATTATGAAAAAAAAAAATGATCCCAAAGCTGCCCAAGACGTTCTGGTACTGACTGCACTCATCAAGCTCAAACACCCCTCTGCTCAGTGAGGTCTCAGCTTCACAAAGGGTTTATCCTCCTGGCTTTGCACCGGCTACTTGAAGCATGATGGGAACTTGCGAGCAGCCGGGTCGGCCGTCACTGAGCCTCTCCACACACACCATCTGATACCACCTTGACAAATCTGGAGGGTGAGAGCACAAGCAGCAGGGAGAGGACAATTAAATCCCCTTGGTCCCTCGGGCAGCGAACAGAGGGATCATATCTGCGTGGGGCTGCTCCGTCAGTTCGTTTTATTTCTTCTGTGCATTCTGAGATTGGCTCCTCGTCCAGCACAAACACTCTTTCCTCAAAATCCATCGCAAGAACAGCCTCTGTTCTCCAGCACGAGCCCCGGGCCGGTCGGTCGTCGCTTCAGTTCTCAGCTTTCTTCGACTGACCGTTGATGATGATTTCCAGGACGTTGGTGAGATCCATCATCTTGCTGAGCATGTCCATGATGTCGGGGTGCTCCCTCGCTCCGCTGATGAACTCCTCCAGGGTCAGCTCACCTGCGGACACCAGGCAGCAGCGAAGATGAACATTATTTAATATGTTATAAATCATTAAAATGTCCATTTAAACCTAATTTCCTATTTATAGAATATTTTACTCTGAAAACCAGGAGCATTTGGACTTTACTCGGTTGTCAAGGTGACATTATTTGGCACCAAAGACACTGTCGGGGGATTTTATCGATGAATTAAGCGAATACTTCTGCCACGGCCCCGAAATCCCTTTAAATTCAATCAATCTTCATCACATTTCACACACTCATGTCAGCTAAATGTGCCCGATGAGCGTGTTTCTACATTTTCATTGATTTCCCAGAGATTGATCTTGATGAGAAAGGTCAGACATGTTTATCTGATATCTATATTCACTGCAGTGTGTGCAATGTGGTGCAGCTCAACTCGAAATGTGGATCTAGTGAATGTGGTTTCATTCGGGAGCTGTTGGGCTTCGGTGGAAGTGATGAGTGCCATTTGAGTTCTTTGTGGTTTAGTATGAAATTAGGTCTTAGGTCCTTTTATTCCACTGAAATACACAGAGAAATAACAACAACACTATGTGCTATATTATTATTATTATTACAAAATCATGTGCAATATTCCATATTACTTTCTCCATTTATCATTTCTACTTACTGCCACTTTAGTTTAGTGTTATTTTACTGTCTCACTTAAAATTACTTGTTAAATTTGTATTTCTATTGGTTTTGCATTTACTCCGTATACACTTTATTTGATATTGTGCTTCTGCGAGCTGGGTCAAGAATTTCCTTCAGGATTAATAAAGTCTTATCTTCTATGATTCCGTTTCTGATGGTTCTGATATTTCTTCAATGAATTGAAACAATCATGACAAACAATTTCCACATGTTAAAATGAGGCATCCGACACTTTCCTTCATGGATCTTTTAAAAATTATCCTATGAGAAATCTGTGAAAATGCAGAATCTGGATCTGCCACCTGATCCGGATCCAAACCATAATGTAATGATTTCTTCCCTGACCCACATCACTTCCTTCCACCAAGTTTTGTGTAAATCTGTTCAGCAGTTTTTGCATAAAACTAACAGACAAACAAACAAATGCAGTCAATAACATAACCTCCCTGGTGGAAGACTTCCTCTGGACACATACTGCGTTGCCATGGTGACACGAGTTGCAGCCAAAGACACTCGGGTGATAAATTGTAATTTGTGGCATCGATAATATTACCTTCTCCGTTGACGTCGATTTTCTCGTATATGAGCGTCACGATCTCCTCCGGGGGGACGTCGTAGCTCCTGGTGATGTCTTGAATTGCCTGTGAGGAGAGTTTACACAGTTCATTCTCAGTCACACGGACACACACAGAGACCTGAACACTTCATATGAAGCTGTGTCTGCTTCTTATTACATATACAATACAACATTTAGCCTTAAAAGCTAAGTGGTTCATGATTTAAGTGAAAAGGCCTCATGTACTCTGTGGGGTCATGCCTGTGTTAGATCATTAAACAGTGAGGTTATAGTCGAGGCCACATTTAGACTCCAGGTTAGATAAGAAGCCCTGGATTAGGTGTCTGGTCTCGTTCATGGCAGGTTCACCTCATTTCTCCTCCTTCGCAGGAGAGCAGCTAATCTGCACAATTCAGGGAAGCGTAAGCCGGCAGCTTCCTTGTATCTCCCGAGGCGGATTGATTATGAAATATTGACAGAAAAAAAATCCACTGCACCTTGAATATCGTCTCCAGCTCCTCTTTGTCAATTTTCCCGTTTCCATCTTGATCAAACAGCTTAAAGTACCACTTGAGTTTCTGGTTGATTTCTCCCTTCAGCAACAAGCTTATGGCTGCGATGTACTCGACAAAGTCAATGTAGCCGTCCTGCGGAAGCACACACGAAGGATTCAGTTAGTGAAAGCAATACATAAATATAATATAATATGTATAATATGTATACCCTTGTGCACGTAACTTCATAATTATTTATAAATGCAAATGCAAATTCAAATTAGTATTTGATCATTTTTGCATATGAGCATTAAATGCGCAGGTTGTGGATGTAATGCAATTCTGAGGAAACTATTGCATTTCATTATGGGTAATAAGCATTACCCTCATTTATGTAAATATAGTTGACATGTCGTGCGAAGCTCTGTGACGGATGCCAGGACTCACAGAGGAGAGTTTAACCTCAGCTGATGCCTCTTACAATGTCACAAACCTCTGTAATCTCTGATGAATCCTTTCAAAATTCAAACAATCCTCATGTAAAATCATTTGAGATAACAGAGGAATAATAATGATCCTTCCACAAGGTGCATTTAGGAGGATTTCACTCACTCTGTCTCTTCAGATGACAAACAAATCCCAGTTTTGGAAGTGAATCCCCCCCCAATGGGCAGAGCAGAGGAAATGTTTTCTTACCCCGTCCATGTCGAAGGTGAAGAAGACCTGGTCCACGTAGCTGCTGGCCTCCTCCGTCATCCCGTTCATCTCCAGCATCGTCTTGAGCTCGAAGAGCGTGATGAGCCCCGAGGGAGACTCCTTCATGAACTTGGTGTACCAGTGGTGCATGTCCTCCTCCAGTATATCATCCAGGTTTGAGCAGTAACTTCCCATTTTGAAATAGATGTTTTGGGCCTTTGAGTCCAGAATCCTGCAGAGAACCGTCGGTGAGGCTGATGCACGCAGGACAGAGATCACGCAGAGCACTGACACAGGTCTGACTGAAGCCTCATGCCACGACCGCCTTAATCCTTAAGTCTCGGGACGGCCCAGGTCAGATATAACCACTAATGCGATAACTGCAGAGTCTTCCTAGAAGCTCGGGAACATGTCGTGCTGTTTGACTGACGCCTGAGGGCTTGATGCCAGAATCCGGGGAGTTGGGATTCAAACACACAGGAATGTCCCTGAAAGCCTGAACTCTTAAGTCTTGATGCTGAATTTAGTTCATGTCTTTGTCTTAATGGTCCACAACTGCATGGGCAATGGGGGGGGGGAACTAATTTCTTTTTAACTCAAATTTTCACTATTTATTTACTTTTGAATGAATTGCTACAATTATTGGTTATTTCTGATTCTCAAGTAAATCATGTAGTGCAGTAGTTGTGTGCACGCTCACAAAGGGTCCCCCCCCCCCCCCCCCCCCCCCCCCCCGGGGATTCTACAAAAATAACCAAGGGAATTCCTCCTGGGTCTGACTTATCCTCTTTAGGGCCTGCGATGATAAGTATAGTCACGCACATCGTAGTAAATTATATAAACATGTACACTTTCTTTTCAAACGCTGCTATTTTTGTGATTTTTTAAATTTGGTGCTGTAAGGTCTCTTTTGTTGCCTTGTATTTAAAGAACGACTTATAATTTACAAAGATGCAATAAATAAAACATGTAATTATAACACTCTCAAAGGGTTTACGTCATTGATGCTGCAGGGGAACTGCACACGCGATCGGGTTTGAGCTGGTTTGCAAAACACTTTAACAGAATAGTATTTATACATAAATACACAAAGAAGTGAGTACTTTGCATTGAAGTGAAGATTCTCCAATACTCTGAACTCTGCAAATGGTCCAGATGTGGTGCGGCTGTGGGTGTGTGGTGTGTTTGTTTTGCGAGGGTCCGTATCATCTGGTTGTATTTGATTTTGTTCATTGTATTTATTACCTGGACCAAGGAGGTTCCCATCTGCGTTTGTTTGTCTGTTAATTAGCAGGATTATCACGAAACCTGTTGGAAGGAAGCCTCCCCGTCAAAGTTTGGTGCGGCTCCAGGATCACGTTGTGAGATTTTTCGACATTTTCATTGATTTCCCAGAGAATAATTCAAGGATCTTGATGAAAAGAATCATATTTAATAATCCAACACAAGTCAATATCGTCTCAAAGTGTGTACACACAATCATCTGAGTCCTGATGACATGCAAACATTTTTGACTTTGTATATCAATAAAATATATTCACATCATTGTCATGTTTTCATGTCTTAGGTGAAACTGGACATGATATTGTGTGATAGTAGATATTTTTCTCCAAAAATGATTAGTGTAAAGATAAAAAATACACTCTCCCTGCTTTCTGAAACATTAATTAAAGATTAATCATCCATTTATTAATGTCAGACAGATCTATTAATACATTCTAAATAGATCTGTAGTTCAAACTTCGATATAGACACTTATTACGAGGGAATTCTTGACCCAATTTCCTTTGGGAATAATTCATGGGTCTTGATGAGAGCGAAAACCCGACATATTGAGGGGAACTAATATCAAGTGTGAACAATTCAGTGCAGCTCGATTGAATTAACTCAGTCTGAGTCCACGAGATCATCGTCTTCTCACAGTGGCTGTTTTAACAGCACTGTTGACCCCTGGTTGACCCTAGCCCTCTGCATGGCCGAGTAGTGAAGGCTGTTGAAGCCAGGCAAGCTATCAAAGCTCAGAGCGCTCGTTATAGTAAATCTGCCTTCAGACGATTAACAGTTCCTCAAAATAGGACAGAGGAGATGCAGCACCGGCCGTGCATGCAGACAGCGCAGGCCAGGCCAGTGTCTAGAGTGCACACCCAGGTGAGGCGCTAGGGTTAGGCCAGACACATGAACTCTCAGCGCTGCCAACAGATTAAGAGAAATGTTTACTTTAGATGAAAAGAGATAGACGCCTCCATGCAACAAAAAAAAAAAAAACCAGGTCAAATACAGAAAATACAGGGAGGAGCGGCTAAAGTCAACTGAAGCAGAATCAATAAACTCAGAAAGGTGCAGGTCCGTTCTCTCTGGGCGCCGCATTGGGTCAATGTTTGCAGGTTTCAAAGAGCAGGTGGAGTGATTTGGGTTTAATGCACAGTAATAAGCTGCTGCTGCTCCGGGGCGCCGCTGTTTAAACTTGACCTTTTGACCATCATGTGACGATCATCGTGCATCGAGGACATTTGAGAAACAGCACGTGGAAAATAAATCTCCTCTCCTCAGATGAAAGACGGAGATGTGGCCAAAGCAGGAGAAGAGAAAAGCTCAGCATTTTACTTCCACATACAGTAGTATTAAGAATTAATATCATATTTCCTTAAAAATATGAATTAATGGTCTTGTCAGAACAGCCAGTGATGGTGGGGTTACATTTTCAAAATAATTCAAATGCGATACACCAAGTTTTTACATGCAATGTCATTTATTTCCATATAAAATTCCCCAAAACTTGTATTCAAGCATAACTTTATACAACTTCATACTTGTTTACACCATATCTTGGTTTTAAGGTTATGATTGTCCAGTTAGCTGTATAAGAAATGATTGACAACAATATTTCAATACAACTGAATGACTGTAATAACTTGAGCTTCACATTACCTGCAGTAAAAACACTTAATCTAAAAAAACAACAAAATTCTTTATTTCTCAAGTTATAGACGCATTTGATTTTAATCAAACCATTAAAACTGAATCAGATTTCTTACCATTGACATAAACTTATAAAAAAATAAAGCATAAATGGCATATATATATATAAATGGCATGATATATATCAGCAAAGATATTCGTCTGCAACACAATACGACTCATTGTGTTCAAGAGGGAGATAATCAATACCAATTATTGATAGTTCTCTGCACATAGAATAAAACAAAAGGGAAATGGTTACTGCTGCATGTGGGATATGTGCGCCCCCTAATGGTCAACCATAGACACAAAAACAGTGATGTAGAAAAAGTGAGATATTGCACAAAGTGTTTTTTTTGTGTATATAATAAACGGGTTTCTTTGGGGCATGTGCAGCTTAAAATAAGTGACTACTTTTCCCATCATAGCAGATTTTCCTACAGTGTTTGCTACTTTCAAGGCAAATTCTCCACATGCAGAAGAATGGCACGGACATGCAAATATTAACAATTATTAATTATTATTAGCACGTTAAATTACAGTGATCATAACCCTGATATTTTTACCAATACTCTCATGATGAATACACTTAAACAAGGCACAGTAACACATAGTAATACAATTTAAAACACAAAGTCCTGATGATGTAACTGGCACTTTGCAGATGTTTATGTTACATATTATATTATATTATATATTATGTCTGAACGCAGCACCGTCGATTGGTTTCCTTATTGATATTCTTCAAAGTCTACACAAATTGAGATCATTCATATGACCTGCACACAAACCCACACACCCGGTGCGTTTGTGTGACTGTGGTCATGTAGCTTCCTGTTGTGAAGATGATTAACATTGCGACACTTCGAAACACTCGTTGGAAAAGTCACACACTTCTGAGAAATCACACGCTTCCCGAAAGCCCCAGCGCTGAACGGAGGTAAACCGTCTCACTTCAATCCCACAGAAAACAGGATCCTCTGGTTCTCCGGTGTTGTTTGTTTGAGCAGGTTTTTTCCTCGTCACCGCAGTCTTCCAAACATGTTTAAGGAAAGGGGATCGATGTAGTTGGGAGCGGAATCTTCCGACTCGTGGTCGTAAAGAAACTGTCTGAACACGTTGTAAATCATCTCCCTGCTCAGGGTAAAGTTTCTCAGCTGATCCTGCTGCTCCTCGGGCATGAGGAACGTCAGCTGGTAGTCAGCGATGATGGATCCGTTCCTGCGCGGAGAGTAAAAAAATATCATTTCCGTTCAGAGAGCACACAAAGCGACGAGGTGGTTAAATGCAGCTGTTCCGTGTAGGTGAGGCGACGTGTGTGTGTGTTACCGTAAGGAATAGATCTCGGCTTTGGAGAAGTATCGTCCCAGAGCGGGGGAGGCGGTGTAGAGGTCAGCCAGCTGGGTGCGGCAGGTGGAGACATGCAGACAAACAATGAGAGAGAAACAGTTGGCCGATACTTATCTGCTTTGAATTCCCCCGTGAGAGATGAAACTCGAGGGATTAGGCTCAGTCTCTAGGATGTTTCTCAAGCCTCCACTTCCAAGTCAGAAACACCAGTAAAACATAAATAATATTCACACGCCGACAGCGACGCAACTTTCTCACTACATCAGAACAAATAAGACTACAGTGCTTTAGCATTATAGATTGTTATTTTCTAAACATTTAAACAACCAAGGGCCGTCAGTACAGCACACATACCTTCACTAACAGCCCCCTGTTGAAACCACAGTTAAATTCACTATAGATCCAGATTTTTATTTGGATCTGCACCAAACTGCACCAACTCATAGATATCAGTCCCCTGAACATGGCAGATTTTTTTTTTTTTTCAAATCAACAAAAATGTGGAAACTTTCCCATCTCAAAATGAAAAAGAAAGTGATTTTGGTTCTTCCTTGGCCCGTATCTCACCCTTCCACCAAGTAAAGACAAAAAAACGGGATTGAAATCATAAAGCCACTTTCTTTTTCATTTGCAAATTGTAAAGACATTTTGCATTAACAACTTCTACATAACTGTTAAGTCTCTGCCTTTCTGTGCACAATGGCTGGATGGATCAGATGAAAGGATGCGACCAATAAAAAAAACAATAACATTTTGATGAGGATTTGATTCAGTGGATCGATCCAGGAAATAATTCATGGATCTTGATGAAGAACAAATCAGGCATATCTAGGGGACTGATATTTATGAGTTTGCGCAATTAGCTCCAGATCCAATTAACGTTAATGTGGATCTAGTGAATTTAAATGTGGTCCTGGCAGAAGAATGTGGTCTACTGAGTGTCCTTCTAGTTATATATTATTCATGATGTTAATATCTGTGTTCTGGCTGCGTTACAATGAATGCAATAAAAAAAAAATCCAAGGAAGAATCTTCCAATCCTATACTGTTTGTACATTTGCAGATATATAGTTAATAATACTATAATCATATATTTGACCCAAAGTCTGAGACCGTTTTCCCATCACTAAATAATAAAGAAGAAGGTCTCAGACGTTCGGCCCCCCACTGAATATACAACCCGATTGGATTAAATACGTTATTTGAAATACAAGGAATACAGTGATTGGCCAAACCTTTTCTTGAAGCTCAGCTGTCAGAGCTTGGCTTTCACCGGAGGAGAGGAGGAGATGTTCCTCCGTGAAGACCTTGTTCGGAAGCTGGAAGCTCCCGTTGAAATGCAGAGGAATCTCAAACAACGACGAGTCGAACTTTTCGTCCACGTCCTCCTGAAGCGCTGCTCGGAGAGAAAACCGTCAAGGCCTCAAAACGGAGGGATTTTCACTTTCACTTATTCTTTTTAATACACGTGGCATAATCCCACGCTCTTTATAAAGACCAGTTGAAATAAAACTTTACCTGAGCAGACCACAAGCGAAATAATTATCACAAAGACGATGAGAAGAAGAATGGCGACAATGACCATCCACGGTTTGACATTCTTTTTCACTTCTCTCCTAATCCTGCAGACGGTGCTATTCTAGAAGCAGATACACATTATGTTTGTTAGATGTAAAGTTATTGAGACACGACTTGAGAAATGACACACAACCCTCGAGTTACAAGACGTTTCCTGTAAACCACGGTTTTCACATAAGGTCATTCAGAGCTGCACAGGACTGATGGGAATATAACAGAGTGCGTTGTCCCCAGATAACAGAGATGTTACACTTCCTTTTATTCGCAGCGGAGGAGGAAATGCTCCAAGAAACAACAACTTGCAAACCGTCTTCATACCTCTCCGTTAGCGTAAGGAGTTCCCACGTTCCTCTCCTCGTCCGTTGGACGACCAGAGAGCAGCGCGTCTCCATTACCTGCAGCCTGATGAGAGAGGAAGACAATTATTCATTTGACAGAAGAGCTTTGATCGCGGTGGTCAGACGATTGATTTCTTAACGGCGTTGCGGCCGACGTCATCGTGTAATGACGACGTGATGTTGCTGTTCGCAGTTGAAAACGTACAACATTGTTAAATGAACATGTATTTAACACTAACGTAATCATTTGAACACAAAAATAGTTAAAAAAAAAAATATCTATAGATTCAATTTACTTGGGTTGATCGGCACAATACAATATAGTTGTTTTATGTATATTTTATTGCATCAGGAGTTAACTCCATCACCAGCTGTCACATGATACTGTCAAAGGCTGAATGCCACCACGATGACCACGATGACCACGATGACCACGATGATGATGCACGGTGCGTTGACCCGTGACTACAGACTATTTTCAATCTTACATTCATTAATTAATATTGTCTATATCAATCAAATATTATATTATCACCGTGCACATCACAGTATCACGAAACCTGCAGGTGATGTAGATACAGATCTAAAAAAAAAAAAAATCCTCAGATTTCATAATCGCAGCGGATACATTTTCTGATTAGTATGTCATGTGTATATGTAAACATACACATATGGCTGCCAGTGTGTGTCTGTAGATATATGTAAACATCAACACACACACAAGATAGATAGATAGATAGATAGATAGATAGATAGATAGATAGATAGATAGATAGATAGATAGATAGATAGATAGATAGATAGATAGATAGAACATAACTCTCTCATATGAATACACACACACATATATTATAAAGATAAATAGATAGATAGAATATAACTCTCACATGAATATATATACACACACACACACACGCACACAGACACACCCACACACACAGACATATATATGATATAAGGATAGATAGATAGAATACACATGTAACTCACTGGTTCATGAGCAGACTCCACGTCTCCGTTGCTGTGGTTCAGGAGGTTCAGCGGGATGTCCATGTCTCTGTTTGTCTTCTGCACCCAGAGGAGACGCCTGGAGTCAAAACCCGGAAGTCTTCTGCGCTACACACTTAGTTTTAAAACAGAAACCACAACGTCCGCGGGACTCACGCGTCCCAGCTGCGGGTGCGAGTGTCTCTAAACCCTCAGTGAACCGCGGGACGGCGAGGACGCGTTCCCCCCGGGGACCCTGAGAGGCGCTGGCACGTTCCTGGTGGACTCCTCGACCCGCGCCTTGCTCCTCCAGGTGTTTCCTCCAGGTGTCGGTCCCTGACGTCAGGAGGCGTTGTCCATTTCCCCGGGAGTCGACGTGACAAGTTTCTCAGAAGTGCGTTTCACAACCCGGACCTGCTCTCCATTCACCCACATGACACATGTCCCATACCGTCACTGTCTGGGCTGTGGAGGTATTTGAATCACTCCACGTGCCCCCCCCCACCCTCAGGTAAACATCTGGAGGGTTTTATTGTTGAATATTGACTCTGGCAAAGTGGATGGTTCATAAACGGCGGCCAGTGGCTGTTTACTTATATTATATTTGCAACATTATGTTTATTCGTCCGGGAAATGTCAATAATTCCTTCATGATGCCTTTGACGACTCAGCGTTATTTTCTTCACATATCAAAAACGCTTAGATATATATTTTTGTATTAAATCATGTTTATATGCCCCGTTGTAACCGCTACACTTTTACGATTAAAACAGTTAATACGGGCGTATATATATACAAACGTGGGCTTGTAAATCAACAGTTAAAGGTTCAGTGTGTAGAATTCAGTGACATCTAGTGGTGAAGTGTCATGTTGCAGCTGAATGACCCCTCACCTCACCCTCCCCTTCCAAACATGACAGAGAACCTGTGGCAGCCTTCAGTTTGTCATAAAAACTCAAGTTTGGGCTACTGTTAATAAAACATGGCTCCTGACGTTAATATAAAGTATTTAAATATAAAGAGCTCATTCTGGGGTAAAGGAAACAACAATTTGTACAATTTAGATGAAACACACTAGGATTATTTTATATTCAATGTCGGCCAATAGATCCTTTCACCTAAATCTTACACACTGAAACTTGAATGGTTATACAGTAAGTTATACAGAGGTGCTTGTGCATTTCACCGCTATCACAGTTCTGCACAATTCTTAATCTAGAGGCTGACAAAGTGCAAATGATCAATAAAGTATCTTAGTATCTAGATATCCACTGTATATAGGCGGTATTTATATAGAGCTTTTTTTAGTCTTATCAGTCTTTACAGTACAAGTCACATCAACACGTTCATACAGCGCTACAAGATGATTCCATCACCACAGAATTGCCCAAGGACACTTTGGCACTAGAGGAGCCAGGGATTGAACCACCGTCTATCCATTCATGCTCGTGCATCGCAGGGTGGACGTAGACACACATCATTTAACACATAATCACACATACGGACAGTTTTAGAGTATCCAGTTTACTTCAGCCGTATTTCTTTGGACTGTGTGAAGAAGCCGGGAGGAGCAGGAGAAAAACCTAGAGATAGTCACTGGCCCTGATCAGCTGGCGGCCGCCGGGACATTGAAATACTTGAAGTTTAATCTAGAAATAATTTCATAATCTTAATGTTTACCACTGGCTTTTGGTTTTAAAAAGGCCCCGTGTGTGCAGACTGAAGAAGTGTTAATGATAATGATTAGCAAAAGCTACAGTAGCAGCTGTAACAAAGCAGGTTTTTAACGCGCACAGACACAGAAATCACTTATCATCAACTGCTCTAACCATAAACTGTGTATAAAGATGGACGGTGCGTCTCCACCTCCTCCTGTTGTGAAGGAATCAAGGTCAAACACCCAGAACACGGGTGCCGCCATCTTGCTCTATTGATGTCATTTGGTGCCAAAGTTAAAGTTGGATTGGATTCACTTTTTAACAGCTGCCATATTCCTCTTAATACACAGCCTACACCTCTAACTAAAGATACAGTTTAACCTGTAATGACTCAACAAAACCCCCCAAAAAGATGATGACAAATAAGTTTAACATTTTCTTACATAAGAAGGAAGATGTTTATTTTCTTAACATTTATATAGCTTCTGAGGTCCTCGGTCGCTCCACAGTAAAACTGTGATTTAAATATTTTTGTTGTATACAAAAATAGGACACAAGCAGAGATATCGACCGATCAAAAGAAAACAAAAGCAGAATATAATTTCAAACTGAAGTGAGAGTGATTTTTGAATGAAGCCTGGACATTTTATAATCTAAATAAGTATAAATCTATATATTCTTCCTTTTGCTAACCAGTATAGTCCTGTGTACGTGACAATGTCTTTTCGGATCGTGGACACAGTATCAACAGCGATGCTTATTTCCATGTGCGGAGACGCAGCTGCTTCCATCAACTACTCTCCAGTGTTTATAGACCTGTTCTATACACGGCCTGGAGAGGGACTTCAGAACAGAACAGACACTTCAAAGAAGAGGAACTTCTCTTAAACAAAGCTTTGAATAACTTATACATATGGTTGTTTTTCTCTCTCTCTCTCACAGTAAACAGTCACAGTGCCTCGTTTCCTTCTTGGCGAGGCCTCTCCTCCTCTCGCTCGACGCTGCCCTCTATCTGCCGAGCGGGGCAAAGCTCTGAAGGTTGCTGCTCCTCCTCCAAAGCCTCAGCAAGTCGTGCCTCCTGCTCCTTCTCCTCCAGATCCCCCTCATTGTCGGGGTCACTCCCCGCTACCTGGTTCTCTGTCTTTTCACAGTCCATGTCCTTGTCTCCTTCCGGGCTGCCCGGTCGCCCACATTCATCCTCCTCGGCCGCGCTGTGGAAAACCTCCTCCCTGTCCCCATTTTCTTTTGGACTGTACAATTCACACGGGGATAGGCCGCCCCCGAGGGCCCCCACCTCCTCGCCGGCCGACCTCCTGTGCTGCCTCGTGGGCGGCCGTCTCTTGAACGATAGGCGTGCACGAGTCTGCATGGAAAAAAGTTTTTAAAGCAAGTGTCAATTAATTAGCGTTGTTAAAAAGGGCTTCTGGTCACTGTCCAAGTCCAATTAGCATATGCGTGAGAGCGCTGCACAAGATGGTACCTACAGGGACTCTTAACTAGGCTAAGGGGATTACATCCTCAATCCCCCATTTGCAGAGGCCTTCGCGCTCTAGAGTGGCATCTTGCACCAGCTTAGCTAAGGCCTGCTTAAACAGAAGATGCCGGACACCCACAGAGAAACGCGTCAACGGGTTACGAGGACCACGTGTCCGGCTGTGACGTCACGGGGCCTTTGGCGAATCGCGCGTGAAAACACTCCAGGTGCTCTCAATGTGTCAGCAGCTCACATTGAATCACTCAGGACAGCAACAAGCATATGAAACCATCGTGAAGTATTGTCAAGCTAGCGTGCAGCTGTGTCCACGCATTTACCTTGTTGAAGCTCAGCAGGGGGGCCCCTTCAGGCGGGTCGTCGAAGCCGACGGGATCCTCCTCCTCACTGGACTGATGTGAGTGTCGCGGCGTGGGGCTCAGGGGGCTGCCGGGCAGGGGGGGCGACCGCGGCGCTGGCTGCAGCTTCACCTCGGGGCTCTTGGGCGAAGGCAGGAGAGAAGTGGGTGACAGGGCGAGGTTGGCCTGAAGGGGAAGAGAGAAGATCCTGGAGCCTGGGCACTATAATCTCCTCTCTCTCACATTATGTTTGAATAAAACTTTATTATAAGAAAAAAAACGTAGAAAAGAATAGCACCTAATAGCAGTTAATATACAACGAACCTAAGATGAGAGAATCAGGTTTACTTCAACCAAGGACTCACATTATTATAGGACAACTATAATCAGGAAGAGATTATAGTTTATAATTAATATTGGTATGATTGTTGTCAATTATATTTTAATTTCATTCATTTCCAATACATTACGATGAGTTCAGACTTTGTTGCTCTGCTAGTCGCTTTCACTTTCTTGTTTTAAAAACTCATGTCCAGGAATTCCCTCTTAAGTGTCATAAACAAGAGCTGTCAACATCCAGTCTACACAGAATCCTGCGTTGGCCCGACCCCGACCACTGCTCAGGTTTAAAGTCGAGTGTCCTACCTGCACCGGAGAGAAGAGGAAGAGGGAGAAGCGGCAGCCCTTTTGTCCCATGGCTGCCCACCGTGTGAACTGCTCACTAAAAGGAACGGCGGTGGCGAGTTCGAGCCTCACCAGTGGCCGAGTGATCCCATTAGCTCATTAATCTGAGCAGATGGTGGCATCAGGGACAAGAAGCCCTTCCCCTTCATCTCTCAGCAAGTGAGCAGCTCACGCACCAGAGGGAAGTGGACAGTAGGGGGCAGTAATGCTTCAAATATCTCAACCTCCCTGATTAGAAAATCCCCCTGACTTCATTCTACGCCCTCTAATAACATCATCTGTGAACCAGTGGCTGTTGTGTTTCTCATTTCCCGTCACAAAATGTTCCCGAGAGCTGCAAGATGCACTGACCTGCAGTTTCTCGATGATGGACGAGTTCCTCATCTTGATTTTAAAGGGATTTGGGGAGACAACGTTTTCTGCAGGAGAACAGACCAGAGTTAATAAAACACAAAGATAGATTCACAAAATCAGCAGTTTGAAACATGAAAAGAGGCTGAGCAGAGTAAGTGTTGCTTCAATTTAGTTCATAATGTGCACTGACATACTGGGACATACTGGGACATACTGGGACATACTGGGACATGTCCTGAAGGTATACAAACTACAAGATATATTAAATAAAAATAGCTAAAGCCCCTTTTTCACTGGTCAAAAACTCACAAACACCCACTAACGTCTGGCTTTTGTCTGCAATGGGAACAACACAATCGTTTTCACTCTCAGGTCGAGTCACACTGCTGAAGACACAGGTTCTTATCAGCTCGGGTTCTGATCAGCAGTGATGGAAACATGACACCCGGGGTGATATGGCAAATTTGGCAAGAGTATGTTTTCTCTGCATTCAAGATGTTAAACAGAAAAAAGGAAATTGTAGTTTTATCTGTGTGACATACTTTAGAGATTTGCTTGTATCAGACACATCTGTATTGGAACATCGGTAAAAGTAACATTTAGATATCGTGCAAACTTGTGATGGATTCCTCTGGTCATGCAAAGATTCTTGTGTGGTTTCACAGTGTGTCACGCAGACGAAGATAATAGGCAGAAAAATAGATAAAATTTCCCGATTTAATACACTGTGTACTGTGCTGCAATAAAAATCTGAATTAAACAAATCGGTGTCTGTTTTCCGGGGGATTTCCTTTGCAGCACATGGGTCAATAAAACAAAAATAATAAATACTCACATCTGATTCTTCATTGTCATCTTTTGGTTTCGTAACTTCAGGGAACACGGAGGTCGTCTTCGAAATAACTAGAAAACAAGAAATGGAATCTGTCAACACGCGCAGCCTGTGTGCTGCTCACTCTATTTTAAGCAAGAACATAAACAATGTAAAAAAACAACGTGTTGTTCGACACAGCTCGACATGCTGTTTCGTGCACTGTTGCATGGATACTGTTACATGCGGGATAAAAATAAAGAACCATACCTCGTCATTTGTGGCGGGCATTGGTAGAATGTGACCTTTGAACCTTCCGGCCAGCTCGGCCACAGACGGCTTGGATGGAGAATCCTCCTGGAAAAACAGAAAACAGACAATAAAACAACTGAAAACACTTATATATATATATATATTACAACAGTCTGTCAACACGGTGTCACAATTTCAAATATTGCAGTGCCTCCCATGAGTTAAGGATACATATGTGGAATATAGCACTTTAGTTGAAGGATTGCAGGTTTGACTTGAGGAATGTTTTTAAAGATTCATGATACAAACTCCCCAAGTGCATCTGTGACACTTTTAAAATACAGATGGAGGTTTGAGAACTTTTAGAACCAACAGATTAAGAAGAAGATTTAACATTTTTTTCAGGTATATGCTTAAATATGAAGTTATCATCTTTATAGAGAAGGCGTCAACAAAGCATTACAAAGTTTTCATTAGTGGCAGTAGGTTTCATTATATGGCTAAAAAAAATAAAATCATTTTTTTGGCTCAATAGAGATTCAAGCACGGACATGTGTGAAAATACAGACGTTACAACACACAATAATCAACACAATCAAAATGAGAAATTAACGTCTGTGCTTCAGTATTTGCACAAGAAACATAAACTTTGACATCAGTGCTTTGAATTCTCAAGATGGCCGAGAGAAAGGATATTAAACAGCGTCCTCAGAAACGTAAGAATATGCTGTGGCCAAGATGATCTGCTTTCAAATGTAGTCATTTCAATTCAAATAAGTGAAAATTCACAGCAAATTCACACAAGGCAAAAGTAGAAAGTAGAAAGTGTCCGTTTCTATAAGAATGTGCAGGGCGGCTGAACGATATGAGGGCGGCTGAACGAGGACGTGTTTTAAGAAAGAGTAAGTTTCACTTCCCTCTTCTCGACAGTAAAAGCAGACAGATTGAGAAACGGAGGGTCGAGATATATATATAAAAAAAACAGTTTGTTCAGTTCTGTCCTTGGAGGAACTCGTCTCTCCTCCGACTGAGAAGAGGGTTTGGACACAGGAAGTGAGCGTCTCTCTCTCTCTCTCTCTCTCTCTCTCTCTCTCTCTCTCTCTCTCTCTCTCTCTCTCTCTCTCTCTCTCCCCTCTCTCTCTCTCTCTCTCCCACAGCTGTTCAGCATCACGCCGCAGCCTCTGACAGGACGGACCGGTCCTCGCGCTGTTATCACGTCTTGGCTCCTCCACTTTTCCGTCTCTCCCACCATTCCCAAGCTGATTGCTAAACATCCCTCGTCCACGCTGCCCTTTGATGACCACTGACTCACTCCACGTATCAGCGGCCCGTGTGATAAGTTGGCTGGACGCTGCAGGCCGGAATGTGCAAACCAGCGTCAGCCTTGAAAACAAGCCTCCAGTGTCTCTCTGTTTATCGGGATCTGGTATTTGGGCTGTGAAAATGGGCCGAGCCGCTTGTTTACAGCTTCTCATTCTCGTGCATTGTGCCACCGTCGATTGATCTGCATCGCACATTTAATGTACGATGGAACCTGTCAATGCCCACATGTCCACACGTCCTTCATATTGACATGGTTGTTAGGTAATCCATCCACTAGAGGGCAGTGCGGAGTCAAGAGTTCCTGACAACGACAAACAAGTTGATGGTGGAAGAGGTTGTGACAATGTACCTCTGACGAAAGAGTCAAAAGCTGCCGTTCCAGCCCGGCTCGAAAGTCGCTCCTCAAAAAGTTACGCCATCGTTGAAATTCCTTCCTTTAACTACTGGCTACACTGCCCCCCGAGGATTTCCATGGTACTGCTCCGTTTCTTCCATTTCTTCCGTATCCATAAGCTTTCAGAAGACAAATACAGATGAAATGAACACAGAGGGCTCCGTCCGTTTGCGTAGACGTATGTAACGTTGAGCATAGATGAGACTTAAGCTGTCAATCACGACCTTTCACCCTGTTTTCAGCATCCCATAACTAATTCAAACCAAACGTGTCAGACACACAAACACTTGAACAAACTTCAGCGTGATAAGAACTAACTTAAATGACAGAAACCATCTCTGAGAGAAATGTATTCGCGTTTACTTTAACTTTTGGCCATGTCCCATCTGCTAACATGGAGGAGACGGGCCATATGAGCTATACCGCAGCCAGCCAACAGGGGGCGATTAAGTTGATTTGGCCTCACTTTTGGGGGAATGTCATATCGTGTCATTTTCATCCTGCCTTTATTTTCCCACTTAAAAGCTCCCCTGTGGATCCTGTCCTGCTTCCTGGGCTCGCCCCCTCAGTTCCCTCAGTTCCCTCCCTCTCTTCTCAGTTTGAGCCGTCACCCATGGAAACACGGATCTCACACACACACACACACACACACCACACACACACAACACACACACACACACACACACACACCACACACACACACACACACACACACTCCACGTTTCAATCGCACGCTTTATTTTTCTTTTCCCTCCTCCTCCTCACATGACCTCACCTCCTTGCTCCCTCCACCCAAACGTACGACAGCCCCCCCTGCACCGCCCCTGGCACCGCGTCCCTGAGTCCTAATCCACATCCCCGCCCCCTTGTTCCTGAGCTCTCTTATCACATCCGTGATAAACAGTAATCACCAGGGACCACACAGTCACTTCGTAACCTCTGATTGTTTAACTCTTTCCTGTCTTGGAAAAACAAAAGGCCTCGTCCACAGCTCAAACTGGAGTCTCCACACTGCAGGCGGAGGAAGTGGAGCTTTGTTTGGTTTAATTGTTGGTTCGAAAACTTTATTTAAATGACACAGGAAGAAACTCTTGAAAGTATAATCAATCTTTTTGTTGTCATTATCTCGGATTTAATAACTTTAAAAAGTAATTACGGAGTAAAAAACATTAATTTCTATGTTGAAAGGCAACCTCTGGAACTTGGTCACGTCCAGTGCAGATTATATTTTACATATTTTAAACATTTATCAGTTACTTGCAAAAGTGACTTTAATGAATTGAGAGAGTTCTGTGAAGATTCAAAAGGCTTCATCAGGGAGAACTGGGTGTAGAAGTTATTTCAGATTAACGTCCTTAATATCGGTCCTCTCGCAGCGAGCCCTTATCTTTAATGAACCTCTTCGTGCAGAATGAAAATAAATGCAAATACCTCCCTGACTTATAACAATGGCCAAGCACAGAGGAGATGTTGTTTTATTCATGTTTTTAAAAAGGCTAACGCTGCTTTCAGACATGCACTGAACGCCGGATGATCTCCTGAAATTACCTCCGGGGCTGAATGTAAGAACGTGAACGTCCGAGTCAGCAGCTCCGACATTCTCTGGGATTCTCTTACGTTAAAATGTCAGGAAATAGTCGATTGTGAGCCGATAGGAGACAAAAAAATAACTAATTGTGGGTGAGTTGGCGAGATGATGACGTTTTTAGGACGTGAAAACGCGGACAAAGACGTCAACTTGGAAACACGAGACTCATTTCACGTCTGAAAATGGCTTACGAGGTGTATATTGGTAATTTGTATAATGTTAGTTTATTACCTACAATCATTTAAACAGGATTTTACAGCAGCAGCCACAACCCAAATATACTGTATAATATAAAAAAAGGACTCTAATTTGTTTGTCTTGTGCAAAAATCCTTTTCTCTCTCAGTTGAACTCCCCAGATTTCACAAACTGCTTTCAGGGAGATGACGAAAGAGGCGGATTACACTGCAGTGAGCCATACAAGGCCTCTGGTCGGACATGAGGACGGCGCATGTTTAACTCAGCTGGGACCCCGCGCTCGCACAACGAGTGGGAAACTGTGGTTCACTGCAGGAGAGGAGCAGGGCAGGACGCTATTTCTGGGGCCTCTCAGCCTGGGAAAAAGCCCCAGAGCCGTGCAAAGGCAGCCTGGATCACAGCTCTGCTCTGTAACCCCCCCCCTCAGGTCCTCAGAGAGAGCGTCTCTGCTGGATATGCTGGACCACATCTGAGCACATACTGTAATCTGGCATACAGAGCGGTTGGTCATGTCTAAACAAGGAGACGATAAGAAAAAAAAAGAAGCTGCTTGAAGCAAAGCCTTCCCCCCCCCACGTGATTGTGGTTTTTTTACAAAATCTGGCTCTGTGTCGAAGCTCAAACAGAAAACTGTCCCTTCTTTAAGAACTGGGATCCAAAACATTTTCACTTTGCAAAATAAGGAAGGTTAGTATCACCTGATTTAAGGAGGTTGTGTCCTTCGTGGGCATTTGATTGTTTGTTTGTTTGCAGGATTACGAAAGAACTACTCGACCAATTTACATGAAATTTTGTGGAAGGGTGGAGCATGTTCCAAAGAAGAATGAAATGGAAAACAGGTCCAGTCATTTGTTTCTATCTTAGCCCTGGCAGAGATAAGCGCTCTTTTGACAGTTATGCAAAACATGGTGAAGGGATGGGGCCCGAGAGGAGTCCGCACATATTTTGAATACAATGTGAATTAAATGACAGATCCAGGAATGTTTTTGATTGCATTTGTTCCGGGAATAACGCCCATATCTCGACTCTCCACTGTTTTGGGACGATCCTTTATGATCCATATCAGATTTAGGTTATCAAACCACTGACTGGGGGCAGAGCGGTCGTCCTCTAACCAGAAGGTTGGCGGGTCGATCCCAGTCTTTCCCATTCTGTATGCCGAAGTGTCCTCGGGCGAGATAATGAACCCAAGTGCTGCACATAAATGCACCTATTTGGGTGACTGGTAAAAAAAAACTGTACTGTAAAGCACATTGGTTTGTGATGATCCAAAAAGTACACAGCAGATTTTCATGAAACTTGGTAGAAGGATGGGAAATAGAACCCGTTCATATTTGTTCTGCACTTTCTTTAACATGCGAGATTGGGCATATTTCATTTTATTATTCAGTAATTTCCCAGGGGGGAATCTTCCGGGACGTTGATGAGAAGCATCAGGTATGTTTAGGAGAACTTGTGTAATAAAGTTAATTGAAAAACACAGTCATAATTCTTTTCTGAGTGTATGAACGTGTGTGTTTAGATGCAGCTTCATTGAATTTAAAAAGGGACGGTTCGGCCTCGGCGGACGTACATGACCTCGACTCTCGTCAATGAGAGAATCTGTTGGTTTGAATCCCCGTCGGCCAGTTGTGAAACTTCACACGTCATTTGCAGCGCAGCACATAGACACAACTGTGCCGACGTCTACATAACAAATATTTTCCTCCTGTAGTCATCTGGAGGTGCCACAGACAGTCTGACAGTCATCAGCTATTCTCAGCCACACTGCTGCCTAAAAAAAAAAACTGTCCCGACCTCCAGTGTGGTTTGACTGTGCACATGACCACACCTGAACGTCTTAATTTCCAGTCTGCGTACGGAGACACGAGTTCTGATGTATGACCGGCAGAACGCAAAAGACGAGCAGATCGCACAAAGCCCACTCTTGTCTGCTCCCGTGATGCCTGTTTCCAGAGGCAGAGCGGAGGAAGCACATGATATTCGTCCCAGTAAATCCTGACGTATCTGCTCGATATAACAGCGGCGGTCAGAGAGCAGCAGGCCGTGTAATCTACCATGGAGCTGATGAAGATGAGGATCTCTAACCCCTTCTCCCTGCTTCACCCCTCGATCCTCCTAAGCTTGTGCGCCGAGCACGGTGGAAATCTGTGAACGTAAAGATAAATAACTCGCACCAAAGCGCAGCTGTTCGGCAGAATCGTGTTCATTAAGCTCACCGGGCGAGATGGCCTCAGTTTTCCAGTGTTTTCACGAGTCAGCATGTTCTGCCAGGAGGGGAAGCCAGCACAGTGAGCGGCTCCCTTCTGCCTGCACTTGTTAAAAAGGTACGAGAGCCGACAGGCACCTTTCCCTCTCGCTGCCTTTCCAGGAAAACATGATGCGTCTCTGAATATCTCACTTTTCCACTACCCGCACTGGCCCTGTGTTGATGTTTTCATTTCCCATGTTGTGTGTTGTGTGTGTGTGTGTGTGTGTGTGTGTGTGCAGAAGTGGACCAGAGAGGGCCTCAGTCTGAGGGGTGAGGTAAACGGGGCACACTCGTCTATACGAGCCATTGCCCCCGCTGCCTCATGGGAAACGGGGGGTGCTGCAGACTGGTGCGACACACTGAAGGGCGGAGAAAAATAAAACAGGCATCCAGAGAAAAGTGACACGAGTCTGAAAGAGTTTGATGGATTCAGTAAAGTTCAACTGCCTCACAAACGGCAGCATCCGAACCAAAACCCAGACACATAACGTTGAATCTATGTAAAACAGCTGCAGGATTTATTACAGGACTGTGGTTTTAAGTGTTCCTAATAAACTGGAAACTAAAATAACACGATGAAATGTGTTCATCATTCCCTCCCCAGTGTCTCCTCGCATCACCAGAACGAATCAAACACGGGGAGGACGAAATCAGAAATATTCATTATCTAGATTGGGATGTGATAAATATGGACAAACAGCCTCAAGCAAATATGCAAAAGCTGCCTTTTGATAAACTGGCACATGCACGGTACGCACAGCTTGCACCAGTTATTGTGTTTGCTCTTTGTTCTGCCAAAAAAGGAAATAGAGAGCACGGCACGTGCCACATTTAGAAGAGGGTGGAGGCGGAGGCTGAACGGGTTAACGGTTCTGCAGGGAGATGTGGAAGCAGGTTCACAAGTCGTGATGATACTGCTTTTTTTTGGTGTATTTTTGCAGTTTCCACTTCCTCTGCCTGGCTCGACTTTGTCTCAATGAATCTGCCGCTCGTGCACTTTGTGCCAAAATAATGCGACATGTCAGGCAATCCGCAGATGTCTGAGACAAGTCACAGCCTGCGGCACGTTGACCCGCTCCGACCCAACCAGCCTCGATGGTGAAAACATGTTCCCCATCGTGTCCACGCTGACAGGACGGGTTTGAGTTTCTCACGAAAGCTTGGGATTGCTAAAAATCATCATATTTCACAGACTTGCACACGTTGAAGGAACAGCTTGTCTGTGTGTTTTCTCTGCACAGGTCAGCGTCCCGGTGACCATATCTCCTCCGTGGTCCCCCCATCCCCACCCCACACGCTGCCTCGCACTGAAACCCAACCTCCTCCCTGATAACACTCGACATGTAGTTTGAGTCCACGTGACGGCAGCGAACAATAACGATGCTTAACAACAACCAATCTGCAATAAAAAAACGCAGCTGAAGCAGTTAGAGGCTTTACGAAGCATTTGATTGGTCGTAAAGGTGCAACGAGCCAGGCTCCCACAAAACCACCTTAAGTGGTTTAAGACGGAACAGAGATTTAAATACAGCCAGTAAACCCGAGTGAGTTAGTTTCCCACATGACAGCACTGCCAGTACAATACTTTATACTGACGTGTTGGATTAAGTCCATTTACGGACAATTTAAATGCCTCAGTCAGCATTTCTGTGTTTCAGCATTTATCTGACAAATCATCCAATGAGCTGCTCGTTATATGTTAATACATGTTCCAGCCGATACTGGATTTCGAAGGAGAAGGAGAAGTATCGTGAACTCGGCTGAGAGACGCTCTAGTTGGTTTGTTGAGACGTGGCCGAGCATCTCTACTTTCTTTGACGTTGCATTTCTTGAGATTTTCACAGATTTTTCACAGAAAAACTCTCAGATCTTTATGAAAAAAATCTGGCATATTAAGGGGAACTGATTTTGATGAGTGTGTGAACTTCGGTGCAGCTTCTGCTCTCCAGAGGGACCTTTAAGTTTTTTGCTGCATTATTTTACATCGACAGCAGGTTCCCTCTTCATCGTTCATCAGCACATTTTACAACTTGGGTTCTGCTAACGGCCAACATGTGGTGTTGCCCTCTGCAGCCGACACGAGTTCACATCCCCTCACTTCTAAACTCTATAGAACCAGTGACTGGAAAACAGCCACAACTGGTGAAGAACTCCACAAAGACTCTCCTGTGAGTTACTTTGATGAACTTTGATGAACTTGTTGCTCACATGGTGACAGGAGTTCGTTTTTGCCCCGAAGCACGTTTTTGCTTTACATGTTGTTACCGTTATCACCACGGAAACCAAATATGTTGTGAAACGGTGTCGACGAGAGAAAATATGAAGATTCTGCAGAAAGCGAATTCCCACTTCCCACTGTCTGCGTCTGTTTTCCGAATGGTTTTGCAACTACACCAAAATGCTGTCTGAGAAACACACAAGCACGCACACACACACACACACACACACACACACACACACAGGGGAACATAGATACAACTTATCGAATCAGGACTTGGATTAGAAACCCTTTGATCACTAGACTTTAAGTGAATCGTGTAAACTATAAAAGAAGAAGGTTTATTTTATACACAAGCGGCTGCACAATGAGATCCGACCACATCGTCACTGAGACTAAGAGAACGGGGCTAAAGTTTCGCAGACGCTCCTCGATGCTGACGCTCGACATTCCTCCGAGCGTCACGGCCGGTTGTAGGTGTCGGCTTTATGTTCGGGGACAGACTGAACAATTCATTCTGCACCGAAACACATGGAGCTTCAGACACAGTGTCAGCAGACGCCAGCATCTGTCACTGATAATGTTCAGCTCGGACAAGATCGTTGACAAAATACCAGCCGATGATTTCACCCTGTGTCACATTCACACGCAGTCTGGATTATACACTGATCAGCAAGTACAGTAGAAATACTGGTTATTAACAGGGGTGAGATGTTACACAGTACATTTACTTAGTTACTGTATTTATGTGGATTTACTTTTGGGTACTTTACACTTTTACTTTACTACGCACATAAGCAAATATCTGTATTTCTAGTCCACTACATTGAGTTACATGTTCACTTTGTTTTTATACATATTCAAAAGTAATAACGAGAGAGGAGTTGGTCCATTGATCCAATCAGAGCCGGCAGATAACAGAGGCCATCTTTTAGAATCAGTTCATATTATTAATATATAAACGTTTCATAAAATGATCAAATCTTGTGTTAAACAGAATAAACAGTAGACACAGTTAATGATGTTGCATTAGGTAATAGGCTACTCTCGGCAAGTACTTACTTTTACTGAAGTAAAAAAGTTAATGTGGTACTTTTACTTTCACTTGAGTAAATATTTGTGTATTTATTTGTACTTTTACCAAAAGCTGGAGTTGATAATCCTGTAAAACAAAAAAAGAGCAGTCAACGCCCGTCGTCCCTCTCGTCAAAGCTCCGCCCCCTTTAAGTAGCATGTTTGAGTATTTCCTCCACCACTGGTTATAAATACTAATGCTAAGAATGATAATAACACTGGTTTCAAGCAAACAAGGAAAACACTAAGTCATGACTGGCTGGTACAGACTGGACTCTTCACTTTACTGCGGATTACATAATAAATGTGCTCACCATATGGTTGGCAAGTGGAACCCAAATACTCACTCCTCTCCTCTGGCTGTGTTGTTTTTCCATCAAAGGAAACACCACCCTCCCACCACAAAACACACACACACACACACACACACACACCACACCACTCAGGTGCACACACACACATACTGTGTTAGTACACACATACACACAATTTCCAGTATTTCGTCATTCCAACACAGGGAACAAAATATATAAAAATGATTCCATCTCGTTTTGGGTCTTGCTTGCGGCAGCTGTCTGCGAACATGAACGTCTCTTTCCCGAAGCTGGAAACACGCAGCTAAGACCGACGTGTGTGAGGTCATCAGAGCGCAGAGCCGAAGCCGTTCAAATGACAGCGAGCGGCACTTTACAGGAGCTTTAGGCCAAACGCTGCATCCAGATATACAGGATGAGGCTGCGGCACCACATTCATCCGTACTGCTCATCTTTGAGCGTGTCTATGGACTGTGGGAGGAAGCCGGAGAACATGCAAACACTGATTTGGTCTCATTAGGGGATTCAAACCAAAATAAGCAACAGGAAGCTACTGACAGGCCACAGGCTGTCCACAGGTTTTACTTCAGGTTTTTAAGAATGGATAAAAATCACTGCAGCTGCCACAGAGACGTAAATAAAGATGGACGGCTGGTCGCCACTTCCTCCCGAATTGAAGCTTAAATGTGATGGATACAGGCGCCACCATCTCGCGCTTTGGACTGAATCCGGAGCCAGAGTCTGTGCAGCAGTATTCGTGGTTTGGAGCTAATGTGCTCGACCAATCATGAGTCAGTCTCAGCTGTCAATCATGAGGTTTCCTCCTGTTTTATAGCATCAAATAATTAAAAGCAAACTTATCAGAAACACGAACATCAGTGTAAGATACGATCTTCGAGAAAAAATGTATTTAACGTGTTTTTTGACATTTTAGTTTGGTCCGTGTCCCATCTACTAACATGGAGGAGGTGGGGTTTATGACCTATACCACAGCAGGGGGGGGATTAAGAGGATTTGGCTTCACTGTCATGTCGTCCATCTTTACTATAGCCTGTGTATAAAGATGGACGACATGACAGCTCCCCAAAAGTGAAGCCAAAGCATCTTGATCGCCCCCTGGTGGCTGGCTGCAATATTGGTCATAAATCCCACCTCCTCCATGTTCATTTTGTCCAGAAAGTTTGGTTTTTAATTAGCGACTTGATGCTCTAAAAAAACGGGGTGAAGCGTCATAATTGACAGGTGAGACTGAATTCTGATTGGTCGAGCAGTGAGACTTCACTCCAATTGCTACCGTGCAGACTCGGAATGTGCGAGACGGCCGCGTCTGTATCTAACATCTTGTAATGAAAACTGAGCTCGTGAGATTCGGGTTTGGTTTTTTGCAAACTTCGTCCAAAAAAAGCAGAACTCAACAATAATAATTGAAGCTGATCTCGCCCTCAGTTCAGGGTTTTCTCTCATAACAGCTTCATCTCACAGAAACTAAGAGATTCCCCTTCTTTCTCTTTTCATCATTCTTTCCTCATTCTTTCATCTTTTCCAGATTACAGGGGAAAGTCCAAACTCGTTTTTTTATGGATTTTGGCAAACAGTGAAATAAAGTGTTGAACTCAAGCTGAGCTGGTCCAAAACACACGCGAGTCGTAAAGTTCCAGTGGTGAAAGTATGCGCGAGGGATTCTGTGGTAGATCCCTGATGTGATCCCTCGTGGGCTGTGGGAAAAGAGAAATGGGCGTTTCTGCTCCTACGGGCCACATGACATTAAATACTTGGGAGTGATGTTAAGAGTCTGAGGGGAAAGGGAGGAGGAGGAACCTGTGAGAAAAACATGTGTAGAAGTCGGGCTGCTTATAGCACGAAGACCACGCAGGACTTTTCTCTTATTTTTAGCTTCAGTCGGCAGAAGACAGTCTCGGCCTCTGAGAAGAGGAAGTGGAGCTTTTCAGCAAAGGGGCACAATAATAATAATCAGAAGATTTACTCTTATAGTAAAGAAGAATCACTTGATGGTATTTCATGGTAATGGGAGCTTGTGACAGATGTTGTGTCAGCTCCACTTCCTCTCCCATCGTGGTCGTGAAGTCGTGACCGAAAAAGAGAGGAGA
The DNA here is from genome assembly GCA_006182925.3 of Reinhardtius hippoglossoides. Classification (NCBI taxonomy): domain Eukaryota; kingdom Metazoa; phylum Chordata; class Actinopteri; order Pleuronectiformes; family Pleuronectidae; genus Reinhardtius; species Reinhardtius hippoglossoides. The sequence continues at coordinate 4,105,392 of CM031673.1, forward strand.
GGCAGGGACAAAAATCTGATGCTTCTTGTGTGTGTGTGTGTGTGTGTGTGTGTGTGTGTGTGTGTGTGTGTGTGTGTGTGTGTGTGTGTGTGTGTGTGTGTGTGTGTGTGTGTGTGTGTGTGTGTGTTAGAGTGAGTGAGTGAGTGAGAGTGTGTGTGTGTGTGTAACAGAACCATTGCACCCTAAGGAAACACCCTCGTGCAGTCATTCTTTAACAGAGTTTATAATTACATATATACACATACACACCCTTTAACAGAGTTTAACTTACATACTACATATTATATCTCATGCCTCTAGTTTAAATATAACCACACACACACACACACACACACAATATATATATATATATATCTATTAACAGAGTTTAAAATTACATTATATACTATGCAACTAGTTAGTTATGGGACAAATAAAGAAAAAATGTCACACATACACACACATACATAAGTATATATATCCTTTGACAGGGTTTGAAATTACAATACATAGTTTTGTATTTGATAGGATATTTGTCATATGTATCTAAAGACACACACACACACACACACACACACACACACACATCTTACATAACTTACATTATATCTCACATATGTACAAATAGTATGTAACATATGACCACAGGTAACTTTACACTGGCAGCCTATGAGGACCTTTACACTGGTAGTAGTCAACACAACTACACGTGTATACCATGTTTCGTGTATTGACTCGTGCCAGAGCAACACAACTATCACGTAAATTGTTGCTCACACAGTTGAAGCTCCTGCAGAATATATGACAGTAATAACAGAGCCTCTGTGATGAAATGCATTCATTTCAACCACAGAACCGCAGTAAAAGGTGGAAACACGCGCTCCAGTGGGTTTTCAAAGTACAGGCCGAGCAGAGAAGTCAGAGTTAGTTACCTCCATCCTGGGGAATGCGCCTGAGATCGTGTCCTCCTGCTTCTTTCACTTGTTTCCCCTCCCTGTGTGTTTGGCTCTTGGATTGAACGTGTCCGCTGGAGCTCTGTGTTTATATCTGCAGCCCAGCGGAGGCACATCCATCAGCCGGGAGCCGGAGGAGGAGACGCCAGAGGAGGAGACCGCTTTTACGCACAGCTCAGCTCAGTGTCAAGTCTGTGGGAGGAAGATATACTACTTCTGCTCAAGAGTTTCAAAATAAAATGCACTTTTTGGTGAATGCAGCAATGGGTCCATTAAGTATTTGAGGTATTAAACCTCAGGTTTTTCCTTTTAGCTTGGTTGGGAATTAGAAATTAGATATTTTAACAACACAACAAGCAAAGTATTAGAAGCCTCTACAACCTTTGTAATGATCGTTCAGCATTCACCCAGGGATGTTATGTTTTCATCCCTATCTCTGTCTTTGTTAGTTTGTCCAGGATCCAAGATTTTCCCAGAGAATAATTAATGGTTCTCGATTTAAAAAAAAATCTGGTATATTTAATGGACTGATATGAGTTTGTTCAAGTTGGTGCAGCTTCAGTTGGGTCTTGGCATTTATCCGTTGAGGAGGTTATGTTTTTATCATGAATTCTTTTTGTGAAAGGATGCATTATGGGTCAGGGAAGAACCCATTCAATTTTGATGCGGAACCAGGCATTACTTTTTTACTGTCTTTAAAATTGTGAGATGTTTTAAATTTTCGTGGATTTCTCTGAGAATACTTCAACAATCCTGATGACATTAATCCCTGAGTGTGTGAAATTTGGTGAATGTTGGACATTCGTGCTTCACTGAGACACATCGCAGGTTTCTTTTACAGTTTTTTTTCATTGTTTACAACGACAGCAGGTTTTCTCTTCACATCAGCACATTTGACAACACTTCAGCTAACGGCTAACATGTGTCATTGCCCTCTGCAGCCAGTTAATACGTGACTGGACAGTGGAGCAGAAATCAGTTATTTCCCAATCAGACCACCCTGTGCCACAGTGGGAAAAGAAACGCCTCAAGCATGTTTCAGCCACAGCCCATTCACTGATGTCACCACGGGTTTGTTGTCTTTTCCAGCTGATGGAAAACACCTGCTGTGACATCAGTGTTTGAAACGAGGCCGATGTGTAACAGGGTTCTCTGCCCGAGTCATTTTTTGCACAACAAATTAACTTCAAATCTTACATTTTTCTTACACCTTTAAAATCCATACATACAGTACACGATACAGATTTGATATCTAGAGTTTCGCGCAATGTTTATAGCCATCTTCTACTTTTATTTTGAAGGCTGTGTGAGTGTGGTTCTCACTACAACACTGTAGAGAAGACACTGAGTGGAACTCTGCTCTGCATAAGCAGCTTATATTGCGTTGATTTTTAGATATTTAGCAGGTACTTAGTTTACACATTCATGAATATTCTTATATGCACCCATGTGTCAATAGTCAGGTGGAGTTAAATCATTATTTTCATTGTCTATAGTAATTTAACCTAATACAAATATCTGGCTTACTTAAAATACACTTAAACTTACTGACTTGGCAAGATGCTAATTTTTTGTATCAGAAAATACAAATGCAGAACTGGAAATACCAATAACAAATATTTATAGATATGAAAATGAGTTGCACTTCATGCATGGACCACAGGTGCAGATTCCCCATTCAGTCCAGGTTTAAATGTGTACGTCTGAAATGGCTCATTTTAGGTGTCTGTGCTCCGTCTCAGAGATAATGACTCACGGGCTCGGTGAACAGGTCACATGTCTGGGAAGCAGTGTCCGAAACACAGAGGCACAAGTGAGGTCAGAAACCAAAACACTATGAAAACCAAAGTAATTAAACAAACTGACAGAGACAAGAGAGACACACAGGTGAGGCAAATGAGAGGGAATGAAGTGAGACAGGAAGTGGAGGCCAACATACAACAGGAAATGACATAACAGAAGGGATCACAAGAAAATAATGAGACGCACAAGGAAGGGTAACAATTAAACACAGCATATTAATCCAAAATCTTCAATCAAAAGTCCTGGTCTGGTCAGGACGCCTCCAAGGGGCACCGGAGAGATCCAGAACCCACTGGACTGGGAACACCTCTGGATCCCCAGGAGGTGGAAAGTGTTGCTGGGGAGAGTAATGTGTGGAAACGCCTGCAGTTAAAGCTTCCCCTTCTACTAGAACCATATGCATGGGAGTATCATTCATATATATATATATATTGCTGCTTCTTCTTGTTAAATTTTGCACACATGAGGACTCTCGCTCACAGCTGGAAAACAGGCCAATGTTACAATTAGCTGCTTTTCAGTGAAGTCTTCTCATGCTGGGATTCTCATGTGAGGATGACAGATGTGAGAGCGGCGACCCCGGCGTCCTGCCCGAGGCCTGGAGGAGGAGGAAGAAGAACCAGTCGCTCCGGGAGCTTCGTAATGGTGCGGTTTCTTCACCATCAACCCACCACACAGCTGCAGGAAGAGCAGAGGCTGTTTCTGCTGCTGGGGGAAAGGCCTTATTGTTTTCTCCCTTGAGGTTGTTGTGTGCATCTGTTTTGTTTTTGTTTTTTTTGTCAAACAGCCGAAAGAAAGTTGCGATCCAGTTTCACAAGTTTGACATCGACGGAAAAAACAGGCTCTTAACAAACACTGTTCATGAACAAACGCAGATCTGCATTAGCCTCCAAATTGCAGGAAGCATTGACTCTTGGAAAGTGTTTTACTAAAAGCTTTAGCAGACGAGGTGATTAGTGCTTTATAAATGAAGCTTATTATCATTATTAGGGCCATTAGAGGCTTTTAGAAGGTGCTGCGGGAGTTTCTCGTGGTTTATAAAAGGAAAAGACGCACCGGGGGTTTGTCGTCTTACTGTCGCCCGGCTGTGAAGAGTGAAATTGATCAGGAGGAGGATTTCGTATTCAGGGTCAGTTTGGGGAAAAGGTTTTGTATTCAGAGAAGAGGACGGAGAGCAGATAGAAACGAGAGAGAGACTTTCTAGAGCGACACCCCCTACCGCTAATTAACCTCCATTTTAGCCCAGTCTGCTGTCGCCACACTTATGGACCAGCAGCCACAGGGAGCCAAACAGGAAGTGAAAAAGTGCTTGCTGATAATTAGTGGAAATGGAGAAGCTGATAAAGAGTTTCTTACAAGGAGAAGTGAAGCCTTTATCTACCAGGGCAGTGTTTCCATTCGATTAAAAGCCAAGTGTGACACGTTTTTATCACAGGAAAGGTTTTAATATTTATATTTTAATTGTAATTTGTCTGTACAATGCACGTACATGCACAAGTTTGCTCCTCCTGGTAGCTTTATACTTTGCCTCCCTCCTCTGGTGGAAAAGGACTATTGCACTGAAAAGATGTTGGTGTGTGCAGCTGTGTCATCACACAATGAGGAGTTTAAACTGCAGCTATGGCTTCAACCTGAGCCGTCGTTCAACCTGTGCCGTCCACATGCCACAGTGTTGCCGATGGAAAATGTTGAAGTATCGTACCAGAAGCTTAAAATTATTGTGTTTTTTTTAGGAAATTATCGTACACGACCAGTGTAGGATGGACACTTAATACTGGGTTGAAAACACTCATGTCACGTCACAAGTTGTCGTGCTCACTATTGGATAAATATGATGCCTTTTTCCAAAACTGAAATGATTCATATCGAGAATAAAGTTGCAATGTTGAGACTAAACTTTAAATTTCAAGAGTCAAACTTCTGACAATGTATCAAACTACTAATGTTAGTGCAGAAAACATTTCATTGTTGGACCAACTTAAAACATCAAGTCAGCCGGTAACATACAAATGAATTAAGTTTGTTCAAGTTAAAATTACACTTTGATCTGAAAAAAAGGGAGAAATTGCTCTTTTCCTCAGTTTTAGTAACAAGGAAATTCACGTAAAGCTCATAAACACAGTGTGGCGTCAGCATGAAGTCACTGAACTCCAACTTTGAAAGTTGGAACAGCTCATATGTCTGTCACTCCTTCTTCCAACTGGATTTCTCGAACCAGACTTATTGAACTTTATTCTCAACATTTCACCTTTATTCAGGAAAAGAAAACCCTGCTCCTCTCATGTCTGGCCCTGCTGCTCTTCTATGTTTGACAGACCCAATGGAGGTGAGCAGTTTGTTGATGTAGTGGAAGTCACGGCCTTAAAGGAGAAGCAGAGGTGATACAAACAGTATATTTCTGATGCCGAATGTTTTGAGTTGGTGTGAAAAAGGCCCCGGGGAGATGTTGACTCGAGCCGCTCGCACACACTCTCTTCATTACCAGCAAAGAAAATAACCGAGTGAGGTCGAGGTGCTTGTTGATCTTTCCCCAGGTGATGGCAGGACGGTCTGTGGGATGTAAGCTTTTTACATCCCACGTAGCTCCAGCTCATCTGGCAGAGACAGAACGGCTCGGTTAAAAAAAAAAAAAAAGCTGTCATGGGGATGAGTCAGCCCAGAGCGACTCTGTCTCTTTGTATCTGCGCGAAACCAAGGCCTGATGATTCACGGGCAGCATCATGACAGTTCCTTTTAAAGAGCAAGACGGATGGTCGACAGAAACCTGGTAAAGTCTGGGTTTATTTGGGGATTAGACATTGTTCAGGGTTACAATTACATAACTTTCCTTGTGCAGCGGTGCATGAGGTACGAGGACGTGTACAACTTTCTCATTCAAAATGCAACACCGACAGAAGAGTTGTAGAATCAATATTATGCAAGTGTGGGACAATAAAAGCAATAACCTCCGCCGCAGCTGACAACCTAATATCTTTTTTTCCTCTTTGAAATACACTTAGAGCGGCCATTACTCTGAATATGGAGATGCAGGGACGTCGTCTGCCGGTGTAAATCCAATTCAGAGCCCTGGTAATAAAATAACCACGTCAGATTACATGTGACGGCCGGCACGTAAGCAGCCCCAGAAACCTCAGGGCTCAGGTGGCCTCTGGAACACCACACACACAGACACACAGACACACACACACACACACACACACACACACACCACACACACACGCACACAGAGCGAGAGAGAGAGAGACAACAACTGCCCCATTTTCATACTAATCTGCTTTTATCAAGTCATGTTCCATCTATTCCCTGGAGAGATTGCACACAGCCCTGCAAAACACACACACACACACACACACACACACACACACACACACACACACACACACACACACACACACACACACACACACACACACACACACACACACCGGAATACCCCATCTCACATCTGCACAACTAATGGCCCTCGGCTGTTAGGTTATTTACTTGTTTTCTTTCCTTTGATTTGTGTTGACAACAAACAGCACGATAACAGTTGTTCGACATGCATTAAACAAATTCAATCACACGACAGAGAGGAGCCGAGGCCACAATTAAACATAACAAATGAACAGTCGCATGAGGCAAAACATCATCTGTCAGCAACGAAGCCGGATCGCGCATTAATCCGTGCACGTGTTCAACAAGTGTTGACGCCGAGCACGGAAAACAGGTAGCAGCGCACAACGTAGAGGTAAATACTCTTGCATTAGGTGCATAACACTGAAACAGAAGAATATAAATGATTATTTTTACTTGGAATCTAACATATTAGTATTTTCTGGACATAAAAACTATCAGTGACATGGTCCCTGTGAACAAAACGCTGCAGATGTTGCACTGAGGAGCTGCAGCTCTCAGCCCTGATTCCCACTCAAACCTTTCCCCTCTGCACATGTTCAACGGGTTTCCTCTTCAGCTCAAGTCGAGCAGCTCGGGCGCCTCAGACGCCGGTCAGGCTCTCGTTCAGGGTGGAGATGTGGCTCGTCACGCACAGCTGTCTCGGGCCGAGGTGGGCTTGTCTGGGCCGCTGGTGCAGCAGGAAGAGGCGCTTGGCCGCGGCCCTGTACTTCCGGGACATGAGGTTGTAGACGACAGGGTTGATGGAGGCGCTGAGGTAGCACAGCACCATGGAGGCCATGTTGAAGTTCTGGCTCAGCATGGCCGTCTCGTAGTCGTCCACCTGCGCGAAGAGGTTCCTGCCGATGTGGTATGGCAGCCAGCAGATGATGAAGGCCAGCACCACCACCACTGAGAGCAGAGGACGAGACAGACAGGGGATCAGTTTCATTAAAGGAATCGTTCGACCTGCTACTCACTGACACATTTACTCACTGCTGTAATTTACCAGCTCTGCCATTCACGTGCAGGAGGACCCTGTTGTACAGTGACAGACGACAGGCCGATCGGCATTAATCAAATTTTAATCATGATGCATCCATCAGGTTGTTCATTAGTTGAGCACAAACGGCACAGAGCTCATGCTGTCAGACTCGCTGACATTTGTATCCACGGTGGTTGAATCCTGAAATTAACAGACGCCTTCATAAATCAACATTAATCGAAATTTACATGCTTCTTGAGTCCTGGTCGCATTCTGCTGCTGTCGCTCAACGATCGTCGGTCCCGTACGAGAAGACGTCGTCCCTCTGCAGATCGGCAATATGTCTTTATCTCATAAATAACTCTTACTGCTAATTATCCAATAACTGGGTTCCTGTAGGCCGCATATTCCCCTCTTTAATTTTTAATTTGACATTTATTATCTTCAGTGAAATTGATTGTACTTTAGTCTGCGGGTCTTTTTCGATGAATACCGGTGACTCAGCGATTACCTCAGCACAGCACCGACATGTCAGGAAGCTTTCAAAACCAAAAATAACGCTTTGTTCTTCTTCCTTTTTCTGTTTTTAGATTCGTGGCGTCATGCTGTGTCCTCGCTGGATGTTTTTCTGCTGCTTACTGTGTATTAGCTCTAATTAGCTCGCTGCTCCCCGGCATCGTCCAAAACGTGACCGTGTTGTTGAAGCCAATCACAGGGCGCCATCACTCAGGGGGACATGACGGGTTGTGATTAGTGGTTGTTTTCCGTTTTTGGCCACAAATTAGGAAATGTTCAACCAAAACATATTTTTGTAGCTATTTCTAGTCATATGTTTGTAATATGTGCAGTGTACTGTGTTCTGCAGGCAGAAAAACTGTAAAACAAATATCTGAAAACCTGTAACACAAAAGAACTCCCTGTAATCTAGATACTGTTTCAGGTAAAATGAGAATATGTCATATTTTGTTGTTCATCTTCTAAGTTAAGAGGCATTGAATGCACCAATATGACATTTTAGGAAGAATTAGCCAGAGATAAATGAGAAGATTCATACTTTAAGGTAAATAAAGAAAATATGGTAAATATGAGAATGTGGATATTTTTAAATGCAAACTCTAGACGTTCCTTTTCAGTGGAGCTTTGACTTGAGTTTCAGTTATTCATCTGTGTATTACTCTGAGTCAGAATACAGGAGACGATACATGTGTCTGCAGAGATTATATCTACGATGTCTCACCCAGTATCTTGACAGTTTGCCTGTGGGATCTCTCCCGGGCCAAGGTGCTGGGGCCTTGCAGGTCATTTTTGCTCTTCCACAACTTGCACCCGATGGAGCCGTAGAGGAAGATGAGGCAGAGCATCGGGCAGAAGAAGTAGGTGGTGGACACCCACAGCATGATGTGCAGCTGCCCGGAGATGATGGCGTAGTTGGTGTGCTTGCACTGGCCCGTGTTGTAGTCCGGGTGCGTGTCATTGTCGTACTCCACGCCGATCAGGAAGAGCGTGGGAGCCGCCGAGACCAGGGCGAAACCCCACAGGGCGAAGATGATGTACTGCACCCTGCGCCTGGTCACCACCACCTTGGTCTTGAGGGGGAAGCTGATGGCCAGGTAGCGCTCGATGCTCAGGGCCGTGATGTGGAGGATGGTGGCCGAGGTGCAGCCTCGAAGATGTAGTGGTAGAGGCGGCACACGGTCTCGCCAAACAGCCAGGGCACGTACTTCCACAGGCGGTAGAGGTCAAAGGGCAGGCAGAGGAAGATGATGAGGTCGGACACCGCCATGCTGGACAGGTAGAGGTTGGTGGTGGTCTTCATGTCCTTGAAGTGCTGGATGATGAGGATGGTCATAGTGTTGCCGGTCACCCCGACGATGAAGATGAGGATGCAGATGACGGTGACGGGGATGAGGGTGGAGGTGGGGAACAGGGAGCCCTCGTAGTGGTGGTCGTCTGCGCTGTAGTGGTCCATGACCTCTGCTACAGCGGCGTGAGGGTCCAGCTGGGACCTGGTCCAGGGCATGGCGACCTCCAGGGGTGCGGTTACGTATGAAATGAAGACTCAACAGGGCGGCTGAGGAGAGAAAACGAGATGTTAAAGGATCAAACCTGTGTTTTTAGCTCCTCAACTATAAATGATTTAGTTTAGATTTTAGTTAGTCAGCTTTTCTTCAGACTCGTGGGTTATTTCAGTCTGAAACTAGGATGAAAATAGAAAAATTACAAAATACAGCAGAAACACATAGAATGTTAGAATAAAAATTCTGAATGCATAATTATACCATATGCCACACGAGGCTTTGTCAGTTTTGCATGACTGTAGATGTACCACAAGTTACTACTGGTACAGTCGGCTCAAAAATTATATTTTAACACACTGTGCAGATAGAAAATGTCCGTGCCAACCTGTCGGCTTGTGCAAACAGTTTACAGCACTGATGCTGCACATCGTCATCACTGCACAAATCCTTCCTGATGATGTGACCCAGATATTTGCTCATTACATTCAGATTCATATTAAATTATTAGTCATAGTGTCGCACCATAACTTCAACATACTGGAAACAGCTGCTGTAAACCTAAAATCTAATTTAGAAAACTAAATCATCAGCATGATGGTTAATAAGACCATCCCCCCCCCCCCCCCGTACAGCTCTGTCTTAAACTCTCTATCATCTTCTTAGAAAGACCTTGAGTATACAGACTGTAAGTGTATTCACTTAAATGCTGTATTTATTTTAATTTTGAAGTGTATTCACTTAAATGCTGTATTTATTTTAATTTTGAAGTGTATTATTAGTGAATTCTAAAGTCCCATTGGTTTACATCAATCGTGAAAACCTATTAGCAGAATGGTAAATGATAGAAAACAGTATTTATATAGATATTATCGATCCCTCAAAGCACTTTACAGCATCATCATTCACACACTGATGGAACAGACATCGGGGGGGGGGTTCAGTGTTCATGCAGACTGGAGGAGCCAGGGATCGAACCACCGACCCTCTGAGCCACAGCCGCACAGATACATCTGTGTTGAAACCCGCTCTAGTTCCTTGCAGCAACAATGAAAACTAAACTGAATAACTGTCGGTGAATAACTGACTTGAACTTTGTGCAATGACAATAAAGCAGAATTTAATCTCATCTAATCTAGTATTCAAAAATCCAAATTAAATTTTCACTTGGTGCAGAAAAATATATTAAAAACCCAACATGATTTTGGTAAAAGTTAGAATATAGTAAACTCACTTTCCTCCTGAAAACTTTAAACTCTAAAAGCAGAAATAAAAAAAGGAAATATTTGATGTTACCTTTTTTCAAATGAGCTGGATTTTCAATTTTCCAACTTCCTCTTGGTCTCAGTTTGTGTCGATGGAGCAGCAGCAGGAGAGTGAAGTGGCAGAGCTGGTTCCTGTGGAGCTCTGGTGAGAGACGAGGAAGAAAAGAGCACCTCCTCTTCCTCCTCAGCACCCTGAGGAGTCAGGGTGTGTGTGTGTGTGTGTGTGTGTGTGTGTGTGTGTGTGTGTGTGTGTGTGTGTGTGTGTGTGGTGTGTGTAGGTGTGTGTGTAATCTGCGTAATCAAATGATGACAGGATGGATGGATGACGTTAACAGGCGTAAGAAGAAGGAGGGAACCCCAACACCAACAACACCAACAACACCACATAAGAAATCTGATTACACATAATAAAATATACATATGAATAATATACGACTTCATTAATGAACTCATCCATCAGGGAAACACCAGCTTGTTTGTGGAGTCACTTCTGTGTTTGCTCGATCTTCCAGGAGCCTCATCTGTCTCCATCGCTCCACACCTACCAACTTCATCGCCCCACCCTCCTCCTCCTCCTCCTCCTCCTTCCTCCTCCTCCTCCTCACCCGTCACGCTTCTTATAACAAACTCTACATCAACAACAGAGGGAGGACGAGGCCTGAAAAGGTCAAATTTAATTTAATCTGTGGAATCTGTCAAATCTGAGCTGATTTGTGGATTTTTCAGATTCATGCGTCAGTTTAAGGTTCAAAATCTGGTTTTCAATATAAAGCTACAACATTTTATCTAATGTTTAAGGTTTATGGTTTTTTTTCATTTTCATTCATGGAATATGTTTAAGTATTATGTATAAACTAAGATAAAGTTTAGCTAAACCAAGCTGAGGTAAACCAAGCTAAACTACGATAGGTTAACTAAGATTAGCTAAAATAAAATAAGCCACGCAAAGCTAAACAAAACTACATATAACTAAAGAAAACTAAACTAAGCTTAGAAAAAGCTGATCTAAATAGAACCAAACAAAGATAAGATAAAATAAGCTAACTAAAGTAAACTAAGATAAATTAAAATAAACTATGTAAGTTAGACTAAACTATATAGTGGGACTTAGTGTGAGTCTGAGCACAAAGTTTTGTCTTAACATTTTGAAGTAGATCAAAATAAAAAATGGAAACATGCGGTCGCTCCCTGACTAGAGCATCGTGAGTAGAGTTTTTTTTCTTCACTTCCTGATCGGATCCAGATCGACAGGTTTGCAGGTTGGGTCCAGACCAGCATTCATCTGGAGGCCTGGTCGACCTGCTGGACGACTGCTGTGCTCTGTTGGTTCAGAGCCACCAGCTCCATTAGATCTGAATGAACCTTTACAGGAGTCACGCTGACATCAGGGCGAGTCGGAGTGTTTACTCTGAGCTGACCCGCGGCCGGATGCAGCGCTCGGACCTGACGGGGCCACAGGACCGTCCCACCTCTGTTTACTCCTGTCAGAGACCAGCAGAGCTTGTTTGTCCTGCTCTTTGTGTTTGAGACCAGCAGGTCCACTTTCCCCCTCGTCCATCATGACTCTTACACCACTCAGGTGTGTTTGTCTTTTTGTACGACAGCATCACTTACATGGATTTCCTGGAGACTTGCTCTCACCTTAACCACAGTTTCTACATGCCTAACACAAAAAACCCTGAACCCAAACCCCAAACCTTTTCATTTACCAAACCCTAACCTAAACTTAACCTAACCTAAACCCAATCCTTAACCTAACCCAAACCACACCCTAACCTAAACCTATAACTTAACTTAACCTTAGAATATGTCTTCACCTGTAAATGTAAGGTTACATCAGGTTGTGGGGACCTTAAATCTGTTTACACACTCACAGTATGGGGACTTGTTTTCATAATGGGGACAAAAAACAAGTCCCCATACTGTGAGTGTGTAAACAGATGTAAGGTCCCCACAACCTGAGTAATACCTTGTCCAACACACACACACAGAGCAGCAGCGATGGACTGTTCCAACGTTAGACCAGATTACTACCCCTCCATCAAATAGATGTATTTTTATCTAGTCTAACATTCACTTGTGTTTTTGTGTGTGGTTTTATAGTGTGTACTTCTTCTACTACAGCTGCACATGCTGTCAACCATTATTCACTGCGATTGAATCTGATGAGAAGTGGAATAAAAAACTAAACCTCAGTTCTGAGTGTATTATTCTGTTAATACTACAGCCGCTAACCACCTTCCAGTTAGTTTTTCTTTCTAAGTTTATTCAGTAAAAGTTGGAAAAGGTCTGAAATGTGTATATGTGCAGTTTAATGTCTCTCCCACTGATTGACAGCAGGATATCGAACTGTTGTTTGGAACCACGTTGTCCTTGTACAGTGCCATTAGAACCATGTTATAACCAGACGCACACAAATACCCAAACGATTAAGAATTATAAATCTTTTATTGTGCATGGATCCTTTGTAGATATCATGGCTATACAGATACACTTTAGATACATACCTATGATTATACATTTTTCCCATAACGAACATTTTAAAGTGATATGTCTGGTAGTATGTATAGTATAACAAATTTCTCATTTTGGAATGTACGGTGTATGAGGTAACTGCAAACATTAAAATTACATAAAAATGGTCTATTTTTGTGCATATTTTACTCATTTTTGTAGCATTTTGTTGACCCCCCCCCCCCCCCCCCAGCCAGAGGTGGCGAGCCCCCGGGTGAAGAGGTGCTAAAATGGCACACGTTGCAATCGCTATCAAAAATAGGAATTTGACTTCTTTAAATGACAAAGAGAAGACATTTGCAGAATGTCTCAAAGACCAAATCATGTAATTATCCAAGACGTTTTTTGCAAGGTACCTGTATTTCATATATTTATTTTATTTTTTTAAACGGTGCTCAGCGGCAGGACACTGCCACCGAGACCAAACGACACTAGACCCCTACAGCCAGATTACCAGTGAGAACTCCGCGTTAGCAATCTGTTACGAATACGTAAACACACAGAGAAAGAAAGGCAAATTTTTTGATTCACAGGAAGTACATGATATTTTTGTATCTGCCATTTGCGTTCCATGATTCATGAGTACTCAGGATTTATTATTTTCTCTGGAGAGTATTAACTTATATTACTTCAATATTATAAAAAAATATACTTCACAAATGCATGACCTGACAAAAAACAAAAAAGACAAAATCAAAACCAAATCATAGGTTATACATATAACTACTTTCAATATCTCGCACAATTACGTAGGTTTACTAACGTCAAATAAATGATGCAAAAAAATAAAAGGAAATAAAACACAGCTTAGTGTTTTCTAAAACTAAAAGAAAAACATTGAAAACTTAAGAGAAATTAAGAAAAATTCTCCCGAGATTTTTTTTCCTCTCCAATTAAGGCCTCTGAAACAACTGGTTCATACTTATTTCAATTCATAATTTTTTTTACATTTCTTTTTTCATAGTTTTAAATTTAATTGATTTTTTTTTTTGGCTGAGACAGATCAGCTGTTTCAGTGACATAATCATGTGGTAGTACAACTTTTAAAACACCCAAAACACAAGTAGGGCTCGCACAATCTCAAAGTGTGTTCTATAAAATGCATCACAAGACCAAGACTCTGTCAGTCGAGGTTTTTCTTCCACTAAGGTGCAAAATCAATTACTGGGGGGGGAAAAAAAACAAAACACAAAAGAACGAAATAAAAGAAAACATACAGTTAAGCATACATTTTTTGTGCTGAACAACAATATTTTGGAGTAAAGCAGCTGCATGATTGTAAAAACAAGCTACAGTATAACTATATGATAGTAAAAATAATTAGAATTCACTGTTAGTTTGGTTTTTGTTGGTTTTTCTAAACTTTATACCGAGCATTTGTTTTTCCTCAAACTTACAGGTCCTTTGCGTCTTCACTGTACAAAAATATACTAACATTTCTCCAGTCATTTTTGCATCCTTGAACATTCCGAACATCTAAAAGGATGGAAAGTGCTAAATGAACGTGAGCGAGATTTTTTTTCCGTTTGCGGTTCTTCTCTCACTAGATCCCCTTAAACTCCAGCAGAGGCTCGAGAACCCTTCATCTGGCCCTGGAGCTTCCCAGCCGTGTACCTCGGTGGCACGAACTACAAACAATACACACATCTGGACACACACACACCTTCACTGTGCAAACACTGGCCCACCAGGTCCCAGGATCAAATAGCAGATAGGCTAATGACACACCTACGTACTATCTTAGGAACACACCTATCAAAAAAACAGTTTCATACTGGACACATAAATGGAAATATAAATAATGACTATATATACTGTAATCAACAAGTACATGAGTCGAAGCGCCCCCTTCCCCCCCTTGACCCTCTCCCCCAAAATAAGCCATTTCCCTGCTCTTCTCGGAGTTCCTTACGCACAGGAAGCTTATCGTAATTCAACAGAAATCAGAACTGAACGACAGATATCACACAAAGTCGGGGGCGGGGCTGACGAAGGCAGGAGTGTCAGGACGATATCGCAGGTGCCAAATAAGGTGTTACATCCTCGACTCATATCCGCTGTTCAGCAGTCACTCACCGGCCCTTCCTCTCCCCACACACCACAGTGAGTAATGCGATTACTCTGTCGACGACGGAAAACAAATACGTATAAAATGAAGGATACAAAACAATAGAGACCGGGGGGGGGGGGGAGAATAAAGCTATAACCCTGCAGCTGGGTGGCGCAAAACCGCTCATTTAATGACAAAGTACTGGATGACAAAAGCGATGAGGATGGCGATGACGGCGAAAACCATGAGGAGGAGGAAAGCGCACTGCTCGTCCGTCAGGCTCCGTCTGGCTCGGTTGGACTCGGTGCCGGCTCTGGATCCCGAGCCGGTCGCGCCGCCGCCCACCGCCACTTCGTTCCGCTGAGGGGAGAGGGTCACCGTGGGGCTGTAGGAGCCGTTCAGCTCAGGGGCGTCCTGGCACTGCCTGATAGCACACACCCGGAAACGGTAGTCGCTGCTGGGCTGCATGTTCTGCACGTGGAAGGATGTGGCGGAGCCTTTGTAGGCCTGAGGAGGAGGAGAGGAGACGAGAGAAGACGTGAGGAGACAAGGAGAGGAAACAGACATTTGAACTTAAATGTAAACATAAGAGCACAACTTTTCTGAATTGTTTATTCTGTAAAAATACAAGTTTTAATATCAGCAAACCGAT
This sequence comes from Reinhardtius hippoglossoides, assembly GCA_006182925.3. Taxonomy (NCBI): domain Eukaryota; kingdom Metazoa; phylum Chordata; class Actinopteri; order Pleuronectiformes; family Pleuronectidae; genus Reinhardtius; species Reinhardtius hippoglossoides. Next base: position 4,120,983 of record CM031673.1, read on the forward strand.
TCGTCTGTGAAAGGCTCATATTGGCAGATAGTAAAATCCGTCAGGCTCTATTTTCCTTCCACATAATCCTCATGAGATAATTCAGCTGCTTAAAAGAATCTTGATAAACTGAACCTGACTCATATCAGTGAAATGAGGTTGTTTGTATTGACCATGTACTGAACTCTGAAAGTGACAAACTTCCTCTCGTGTCACCTTTCAGCTCCGTGTCAGGAATAATGGATGAACAGTTTTGTCTTCCTCTTTTAGCTCCAACTATTTTCAGATGTATTTTGTTCGAGTTATTGAGTTTGTTGGCAGAAGTTTGGAAACCATCTGCCTCCGCTCTTCACCCAGCCGACACACCCACGAGCTTTTGGAGAGCCTTGATTTGTTCGGTTGCTAGAGTGACACTTTTTTGATTTTCCATTTTCTGAGTGAACCAACTTTTCATGTGAATTATTAAATTCACATAGTCGCCTCGTTTCTTGTTTATAATTTGGCAGGATAAAAACCAGAGGCAACCGGAGGAGGGTACAAACCTCTTAGAATATATATTGGGACGGAAAATAACCATGGAAACAAACTTACGCTGAATGGCAGCCACATATTTCACCTCCCTGATTCGATTGCCATGTATCATGTGGTGAGATTAGCATAAACCGGCAGTAGCCATTATTCCACGTTAACGTGGTGGAGGCCACTGAGAGCGATAATGTGCAGGCAGGGGCTCGACACCTGGGAAACCTCGAGGATCAATGACGTTTGCATAATGGGCAATTTAAAGCCAGCAGTGACTGATGCAGGACGCTGCAGTGCCACACAGGGAAAACGTTAAGGCCCCCGGTACCATCTGCATCCCGGTCTGCGACTAAAGGCCACCGTGATGAATGGGAGGTCACCCGCAGGTAACAAGGGAAGGACACAACACACAAAGAACCTTCACACGACGACGCCAGTACCTGTTTGAACTCAGAGTTTCCCATCATGGACTGCAAGGTGTATGTGATGGGGTCCCCCTTCATGGGCGGTAGGGACTCCCATGTGACCTCACAGGAGTTGTCATCGAGACGCTCCACTTTAGGGGCTGGAGGAAGAGCATGAGAAAATAAATATGAATAAAACTAACACTGAAAATCAAATGACACTATATTAATTGAATCTAAAAATGAGAGATCAAACAATCAGATCAGACCGTTGACCACTGAAATCTAATCAGTTGATCAGTCTCAGTGAACATTTGTGCCAAAATTGAAAGGATTCTCTTGAAGCATTTTCTCGTGTGTGAAGTTTCTGTTTGAATCAAAGCTTTGAGATATTTCTTTTAAATGGTTGCTGCTAAAGAAAGTGTTTGTTTTAATACAAAAGAACTTGCTTTGATATGTGAAGTGACTCAGCTGAACTAAAGAGTGAATTTCAGACATGCAACATCGAACTTTTTCGAGTGTGAGTCATGCTCTTCTTTAGGTAGGTGGCATTTTAAGTAAAACAATAAAAATACGTGGTTGTACTGAACTGGTGAGGTCATGATACGAGTGTGAGTGTGTGTGGGCGGGGTTTCATCCTTTGTATCATATTGATATTAAGCTTTAGACTCGATGTTCAAATTGGTCTGAATTCAAACAGTCGAGAGTCCACTTCACTGAGCGGAGACCAATTGTTGAGTAACACTGACAAACTGGCATATAAGAGCCAATCAGGGATCAAAAGAGAACCTGCAGAAACACACGAGGACGACGTGAATCTCTTCCACACGAGTCTTAATCAAACACAAATCAATGACCAGAAACCTTGAGAAAAGTTTGTTGAGGAAACAAGTGCTGGGAGAGAGAGCGAGAGCGAGAGAAAGAAAGAGTAAATCAAGGAAGAAAGAGTAAAAAAGAAGAAAGAGTAAAAGGTATATAAAGAAATAGTGAGAGAAAGAAAGAGTGGATAAGTAATAAAAGAGAAAGACGAATGAGAGAGAGAAAAGAGAAAGAGTGAATAAAGAAATAAAGGTCAGAGAGAGAGAGAGATGGAAAAGAGGGAGAGAGGAAAGGTAAGAGAGAAGAGAGGGAGAGGGAGAGAGAGAAAGAAAGGATATATAAAAGAGCGAAAGAAAGACAGATATAAAAAGAGAGTGAGAACGAGAGAGAGAGAGTGTCTCTGTACCTTTGACAGGAGCTGGAGGAGAGCGTGGGGTGGTGAATGTGTAAACATTGGAGAAGGGCCCTTCGCCCGCCTCATTAAAGGCCTGGATGCGGAACATATAAGAGGTAGACTCATTAAGCCTCTGGACTTTGTGTGTGTGGCAGGGTCCTTTATACAAGGATATAAATCTGAGGGAGAGGGGGAGAGAGAGAGAGAGAGAATTTAATGAGCGAAAGGGTAAAGATGACAAAAGGCAAACAAGAGGAGCAACTCCTCTGCCAGGAAATATACAGTAAATCATCAGTTCTCCTTATAAAGCTCTGTCTGGTGCGTTATGGTCCACGTGCCCCACCCTGCTCTGCCCTGATCACACCTGGTACCAATGTGTGATCGGGTCACCAGTGGACAGCTTGAAGTCAAACATACGATCAGTCAGACTACATTCACAGTTCTTTCAGCAGTTTGTACATGAACGTGCCCTCAACCACTAACATGCGGCGCTGTTAAATGGCGTCCTCTCCGTAAGCGGGAGTGCATAATTATTCTGCTTTGTTCACCATGTCTGAACATTTTGAAAAAGCAACAGCGATATATAGAATTTCACGAGTGAGTCAAACATCTAACGTGATTGTTTTTTTTCCTGGAACACATCAAGAAATAGACTGAGTCTGTTTTGACGCAGACGAAATACAGAAAATTGCATTGCTGCCTCCTGCTTGTTAACATGTGAGCAAACGTAAATGATATAAGTGTTTATTTGCTTTTAGAGCAAAGAAGTGAGATCCGATCCCTAGATGTTATAATCATATCACCTAGGAAACATCTTAATCTTAATAATCAGGTATGATCTTAATACAGTTATCTTGAGGTTTATTAGTATGGGAGGGGGGGGGCCACCGACCTGCCGCTCTTGTCTCCACTCTGCAGCTGATACTGGAGGGCGTCTGAGGTGGCGGCTTTGGCTGGGCCATCGCCCCACTTGAGCCTGAGGGTCTGGTGGCTGAAGGCAGTGCACTCCAGGCGGGGCGGCTGCGGGGGCAGGGGCTTGGTCTTCAGCTTGAAGGTGTGACTAAAGGGGCCGGCTCCCAGGCTGTTCAGGGCTTGGATTCGGATCCTGAGGAGGAAGAAGAGAAGAGACGTCACCATCAGAGAGCTACATCCACATTCATACATTTCTGTTGCTGTGTTTAAGCCTCGACACTCCTCAGTAGTTTCCTGGTGCATTAACCTGCAGTTACCCACATGCACTGCTTGCTTGGCCCCTTATCAGCCACAAAGCGGTGCCCACACTTCCTGTCGGTAACAGTTTCACCTTGTAGTCGGTCAAAGAAATTAAATCCCAAATCGTACTTTTCACCACTGCTGTTACTCATTTATAATACTTTCTGCTACTAAGCAACCAAGACAATCTGCTTCCTGTTAACATCGAAACGTGATGTAGGTTTTCAGCGTGTTAGTATGGATCACGGAGATAATTTTTGATAAGGAGCTAAAACACTCGTCTGGACAGAGATCGTTTTAAAACTGTTTTTAAATTAGACTCGATATGAATGTAGCCTGAGCCGACCTGAGCTGAAGCCCTGCAGTGGCTGTCATCATGGTATCAACAGTATTTCATCTCACTGACAGGTGTTTACGTTGAGCCTCTGTTAATGCACAGCCTGTGAGTGACATCTGATATTGTTTTGACTCTGCATCTCCTGAGAGCTAAAAGTCGGCACTTTAATTCAACCTCTGTGTTTCAGTACAAATCAAACGTGTGGGGCCAAGTCAACGGAGAGCACGTCACCGTCAGACTTCACCGTGATCCTGCCACAGAGCTGTGTGGGCTTGAGACAAACAGCATGTAATTATACATCCTGTGCCGAAGACTTTGGAGATAAATAAAAGGACTTTTATCAAAAAAATTCATTGATGAATGGGATTTTATTTCATGCAACGATGCACGAGTGGAGTTTCCTGTCAAAATAAACCTCTTTTATAATCCTGAAACAAAAACAATTTTTATTTTGGCCTTGATGGTAAAGGATGTAAAGTCCAAGTCTAGTTTAGTCTAAATGTTGCCTGTCCTGAATAAACCAGACTTTACAAATGTATTGAATCATATTTGGTTTTCCTCTTTTATGCCCAGAATAAAAATCGTGTGGTTATGATTTGTATCACTTGTTATGCTCTGAAAGTTTCTTATCTGTTCGCTCTTGTTGACGTCTGAAAGGTGCCATGTTGTGTGGTACAAGTTTCGTAACCCTTTGACCTTACGACGAGGAGGAGGTTTCTACCTGTAGCTGGTGTCCGGCTGCAGATGCTGAATGATGTGTTTGCTGACGGGGCCGATGGAGACGGGCTGGCGCTCTCCGAGGTCAATCAGGTAGGAGGTGATCTCAGAGCCGTGGTCACCCGGGGCGTCCCAGGAAATGCCCAGGCAGGTGGACGGCGAGTAGAGCGGCGGCGGCGGCCGGGAATCGCTTTCCTCCTCTTCCTCGTCTTCATCTGCATCCACCGGGGTCTCGTACCTCTGCAGATCGGCCTCCTTCAGCGCGTAGATGTTGCTGACGGCAGCAGGCACAGAGCAGGGGGTCTGGCACAGCACTGCCTCGCTGAAGGGCCCCACACCGGCCACGTTCACAGCCTGCACAACAACAACAACATCAACAACACCCGAGTCAACGCCAACTCACACGTGTCATGTGAAACAACACGTGCAACACCCATATTTGACCACAAGGTGGAGTGCCAATGTAAACAGCTGGTAAGTTTCAACAGGTGTAAGGTTTTAATTTCTAGCCATGAATATTATATTTTTGAAATAAAAGGGTTACGTTATGTTTTTAAACAACTTTTAAAATAAAAGTCTGGTTCTATAGCCTGACTAAAGTGTAATATTTAGGGATGGCACTGCCTGTACTGAGGCCTGTGTGTGGGGAGGGGAAACCACAGTGTGTGTGTGAGGGCTCATAAGCAGCCACTGTTCCTTCCTTCATCCCCCGTTGAACCACAAAAGAGGCTGCGAGAGAAAGAACAGCATGGTCTGAAATTTCAGCCTGCACCAGACCCGAAGGACAAAGCCGAAGTTTTAATGCCAGCCTCTAACGTCTCCTCCAGCAGACAAGTGCTGGATTCATTGGTGGCCGTTGAGAAATTCATTCAGTGCAACAGCACAACTGAGATGTGGTTTAACTCGCTGTTGCATCAGTAGTATTCATCATGATGAGATCAAAAAATTCATTGCACAGGGTACCTACACTTTCAAAAAGCCAAATCTTTTAATACCTCCCCTTCCTTTGACCGGCTGATCTTTGCTTGAACGTAGCTGATGAAAGCGGCGAAACAAAACTGACAGCATCAGGGATGTGACGTTTCAGAAATTGAAGTTAAAATACACTGTATTCAACTTCCCCCATTTTAACAACATCAGTATAAATATGGAAATTCACACCTCCTTTTAATGATCTCAAACCTGTGAGAGGAACAAACTCACTCATCTGATCGGATGAATTTCCACAGACCCACACGGGAAATTATTTTGTTGAATTAGTGACCTTATTCTGGAAATTCCTGTATTCTATTGAATGCCCCTGAATTCTTAATACGGTTTCACTCAATATTTAAACTGAAATTACTCAAACAGGGTTTGTAAGATGAGATTTTAATGATCTTAATGTTTAATGAAGAAGCTTCACGGGACAAATCAAGCATTTTGTTATTGCTCACCTGCACCCGGCAGAAGTAGTTGGTCGCAGGCAGCAGCCCCTTCATTTCATGGCCGAGCCCCGGTCCACTGTAACACACCTGCATGCTTCCTTCAGCGGCCCCCCACTCCAGGCGAAACTCTGTCACCGCTGCTCCGTTGCATGAAGGAGCCTCGAAGACAAAAATCAGACAAATTACACATCAGCACCCGCACAGAGGAGACTGTGATGTCTTTTTAATAATGTAACTGATATGGTTCCCAGAATGATTTATGTGAAATGATCATTTGTGTGCATCTGAAGGGGGAAACAGTGGAATGGAGTTGGTTTTACCTCCCAGGTCACGACAACACAGCTGGGGGACTTGCATGTGGTGGAGGGAGTTCGACACGGCTCCGGCGCCCCGGGGCCGGTTGTGACTTCACAGCGCTCTGAGAGAGGTCCGAACTATCCACACGAGAGAAGGAATAACATTTTCATACAGCTGAAGAATCTAATATTAGACGTTTCAAATCAAATTTAGTGAGAGAGGGTTGAAAGCATGAATCAGAAAAAAACAACCCCTCTTCCTGTTATTGATAGATCAGCTTTGACAGACGTTCTCACCCCAGCTTTATTCGCTGCCTTGAGCCGGAAGCTGTAGGTTTTTCCAGGCATTAATCCTCCCACAGAGCAGTCCAGCTCTGGACCCTGGTAAACCTCCCTGCTGTCCTCAGACTGCAGCCCACTCACCTCCACACTGTAGCAGGACACTGGGCTGCCTCCGTCTACCTGAGGGGCACCTGGAAAATTTGTGAAACCAGTGGTTATAAACCTATATCCTTTAAAAGGTGCTGTCAGATACAGTATATTTACAAAGATAATCTTACAAACTGCATAATCAAAGCTTGCAGCTTTGAAGTTATTTGCTAGACAAATAAATGCATCAACAGAAGCTACAGCCCACACAGATTTGAGTTGGAGAGGAATGACTCACCCCAGCGCAGTTGCACCTCCCTGGCTTTGGGCTTGCCCACCAGCCGAGGGGGCTGGCAGGGCCCTGGGGGCACTGCGGGAGTCTGGACCTGCAGGGTCTCCGACAGCTTGCAAGGGAAGACAACACACCAATTAGGACCGAGACACAAAAAAATAAATAAAAATCAACAATCACACATCCTGCGTCTTTATCTCTCGCACAACACAAAGTCGATGCGTACATATGTCATTTTCACCAGCTTATCGGATTCAGGCTACAACACACGAGCGAGGAGGCAAATGTGAAAGCAGCGTTCAGAGGTGCGTTCTGTGTTCCTTACAGAGCCGTGGGTAAAGTTAGGCAGATTTTCTGGTGAGCGAAAAATAGGTCTAACTACTGTGACAAAAGGCAAACATGTGAGTGTTATGTCACATTGTGCTGCACGGAAAGACAGGAGCTCGCCACCGTGAGTCATGCATGAATAAATGCATGCACTAACAGCTGATGAAGAAATTAATGAAAAGGGTCTGTGAACTGAACTAATTAAGAAAAACATCCTCTGACACATGCAAGGAGGGTTAATCGATTAGAGGGCTTTGCCTTGTACTTGCACACCAGGAAGCACTGTCTCATCTCCCGACATAGGAGACTGTGAGAATGACAATTTCCTATTAAAACTCACCATAAATAGAGAAGCATATCTTGACTCATGTAAAATTGATCAGATCAACCACGGGATGTGACGTGGTGAGATTCAGAGCTTCCTGGCTTAGCAACTGCAGCGCATTCAACAGCCAAGAAATGCATCAGCAATAAGAAAGCCAACAGACAAACAGTACACAACAATCAGGCGTACTACATTGTTTAGTGGGCTGCGGTAACCAATATTAGGAGAGTGTACAAGTACTTGGGGATATATGTTCATTTTAAAAATAATAATAGCTGATTTGTGATCAATGTACTGATCAGCAACCTTTTTGAATTCCTGTGGCGAGACACAAGGCCCATGTGTTCGGCTGTGTCTGTGCACGTGTGCTGATGCTGAGTGACTCACCGGGCTCTGCCCCCCCTCGCTCATGCAGTAAACTCGCGTCTGGTAGGAGCAGCCTGGCTTCAAACCCTCACACACGTGCTCCATCGCTGGGCCCGAGTACACCAGCTCCCATGACATGCCTGAGTATAAGACATTTCAAATAAATTGCAATTATGTCAATGTTTTCAAAGTGCAAAACACAATTTGAATATTTCATTTTTAAACTGTAGAACTCACCACTTAAGCCCTCAGACAGCTCCACAACGAATTTAGTGACTTCTGCTCCACCATTATCTTTTGGTGGCTCTGAATTTCAAAACAAAGAAATACAAACTACATTAACCAAATCCCTCACCTAGGTAAAGCCTCTGAATAGGGTAAGCTCAGTTTTTGCTACGTCTGGACATCAACTCGAGAATCGATTATTTCCAGCAAAAATGTGCTTGAGTGCCTTCAGGGTCGCAGAATTCCCAATAATTCCCCCAAATCATAAACAAAAGGGAAAATATTACTGTAGATGAAGCACTGTTTTTCCAATGATGTGGCATTTAATCACTGTGGCCTTCAGAATCTCATTTTATTTGCCGATTTTTATGATCTGCAAACATTACTTTCCCCCCCCCCCCTTCGAGAAAACTGGAGGCAGTGAGTGATGCGTGTGTCCAGTGAGAGGAAGAACTCGTGCTGACGTCTGAATGACAGAGACCTCACTTCATCTTTTATACAGACCACAAGGAATGTCATCCGTCTCCAGTAGAATTATCTCTGATCAGGCAGAGCTCAATGAGAACTGTGAGCGTAACTGTGCCTCGCCGTGTAAGACTTGAGTGTCTTTATATAAGAAAGGGCACATGATAAGTAAAACGCTCACCCCAGGCCATCTTGAAACTGTTGGGCAGGACTCTTCCTCTGATGACAGGCCTGCAGGGACCACTGGGTCTGTCTGGGTTTGTGATGAACTCAACCACCTGGCTGGGGTTGCTCTTCCCTTCGGAGTTGTATGCCGCCACCTTGAGAAAGTACATTAATACAGCCAGTGAGAAGTCATATCACTTATGTCAGTCAGTGCATAGTGAGTGCATAAAGGTCATTATGTTTCCTGATAACTAGACTCAGTGAAGGGTAATGAAGGGATCTGAGACACAGAGTGAGCGTAACATTTAAAATGGCCTCGGAAAAATACCACATCACCAGAAAGATTCAGCTCCTTAAATCTACAGGGTCGTTTCAACAAAACAGTTTCAGCACCCCAAGCACTGCAATTGAAAAAATGAGGCAATAAGCTTTAGTGGCATTTGCATTTCGGCACGGCACATCTGCAGTTATGTGAAAATCTCTGTGGGCCTGCTGAGTGCAGCTCATATCCATACTGTACCAAGACAAACGTGCACAGCACCCGGCCCCTGCTCACACCGCACAGCTGGATAATTGGACATGAGGGAGAGAGTGAAAGCGGGAGAGAGGGGGGGGGAGTGTCGAGGGTGACTAATGAACCTTTCATTTGGGCATATGGCAGTTTGTTTGGGTAACAATAACTTTCCGTGAGTATTGTTTGAGAATGCTGTGGTGTGGGGTTTTCTGGCTATGTGAGTAAAGCCTTCTAATTCTCAGTCTTCACATTGGGCTCTAAGCAACATACCTACCAGGTTTGAAGTGGATGGGATCAACGTTTTTTCGAGATAGGTGAATTACATACGTACAGACAACCACACGTTATAGTGAGATTACATGAAAAACTGATATTCACTGAATTCATATTAGTTATAGTTTAAATGTTTATATTCTTTCTTCGTCTTTATTATTGTCAACCAGTCCCATGAAAAGACCAAAACCAACAATGAATTAAACTGTGACACAACTTTCTAACTTCCCTGTATCACTCACTCTCAAGCCTGTTGGTTCTTCTTGCTAAAGAGAGTTGATCTAAAAATAGGATTACAAATATACACTGATCACAACACAACACAACATGAAAATCAGTTACTGGTTATATTTTTGGGACTGATCGATGTATAGTTTAATTTCTAGTAGTAAATTAAGTATGTTGGGTGGTATTTTTCTGTAGATTTATACACACAGCTGAGTATTTACAGAAGTAGGATGGTATATGTGAGATCAAAATACAGCGGTGGTTTTCACTGGAACAAAATCCCCCAGTGCGACAGAGTGCCTCTTTGAAAATATTGAAATGTTTTTGGACAACAGCGACATTTGGCACAGGAGCTACACACTCGGAAATTATATAAATTACTGTTTGTTCTGGTCTTTCCATGGGCTTTGCTAACAATAAGAAAAACTGTGAATGTTACGAGCCAAATCATTTAAAAGGCAATAATGTGTATGTTTTTTAAAGTTGTTATACATAATTATATTACAGGCCCCAGCCCTGGTTTGGACAAGTTGGCTCGCGCCTCAGTGTGAATGCCCTGTGGGGCTGCCAGCCGCAGGCAGCGCTGAAAACCTCAAGATACATTTATCTTAAGAGCCTTAGAGAATTATGGCTGCATATGTATTTAGCATGAATGGCCCGAATGGGGATTGAACCACTAATCCCAGCAGTGTTAGAATCACATTTGAGTCGGTTTGGTCCTCTTCAAAATTTGCCTCAGCCTTTGAATTCGTTAACACACTCTTCATTCATGTGCTGTGAGCGAGAAGCGAAGCGTCTCATTCTGACACACGCTGCCGACACATTGCACAGAAAACCTGCAGCTTTATCAATGAGAAATTTAAGATTTTCGACACCTTTTACAAATCTGCCCGGAGCAGATTCTATGAGTTATTCAAAAAAACCAAGGGAACGAGTAAAGCTGTCAAAACCAGCAGATTTTTATATCTAATATAAGCAGTGTTAAGAAAGATATGTTGTAAAAAAAGACAAAGAACTATAAATCAATCCCAAAAAATGTTTAGATGTTTAATACTGACCCTTCTTATCAGTTGCCCACCACCCTGTTGACACAATCCTGCACATGGATGAGTCATAGGGCCACTGTGGGCGTCTGCACTCTCCCTGGCTGAGCCTGTCCCCTCTGCACATACACACTAAACTGCGGTTCAAATTAAAGCCGTGCATCAACAGCTTTGACTGCAAAACATCACAGCGCTGTTTTCTTACCCTAAACTTGAACTTGGTGCTCCTGTGGAGACTCCTGACGGTGCAGGATAGCTCATCGCCGTCGTAGCTTGGCTGGAAGCCATATCCCTGGGACACAGACAAACGACAGTGGGAGAAAGAAAACAACCAGGTGAGCAATGACTTACAAGACAACCATTGTAGCGCTGAAAACAAAGTGGTCTGCTGCAGACAAACAGCTACAGGGGATAGAGGAGCTTTTTTTTGGTGATTTCCCTGGGAGGCCCTATATCTGCAGGTAGAGGTGACAGTGGGTATAAATGACATGTAACTTTAAGAGAAAACTGTGAAAGTATCGCAAGAAATAATGCGGCGTTCCATTACACCTCGGAGCCCGGCCCGTGGCATGACGTCACATTAACCTGAGTTGATGGTGCTCCAGTTGCACAGGAACAATGTTTACATTAGCCAGCGAGCAATTGTTAGCAAAAACAGTTCATAATAAAGCATTACGCTGCATTTTACACATACTAACACCGTAGTACAACGTCCACAGACAGTAATTGGACAGTACTATGTGATTACATATTTAATGACATAAGTGCTAATAAACTGTAAAAACTACAGCTTTCACTACTGTTGATATACAGAGGGGCCATCTTGGTTTTCGAAGTCAGGGTGGTGTGAGCTTTCCTCTGACTTTTCGAGTTGAAAATCAAACTTGAGGGAACTTCCAGTTGCAACTTCTGAGTCAGGGTCGGAAATTCCGAGCTCAGAGGTTGATGCAACGCGGCATAAGAGGCGAGTTAGATTTCTTCTTTGGCTGGGTTGAAATGAATAAACTAAGAAGCTGTGAGAGGATGCAGGAACCAGGGACATTGGTTTTGATCATTCTTTGATTATAATTGTGAAAACTGTAAGTGTACTTTGTTAATGCTGTAAATATTTAATGCAGACAGACAATCAAAGAGAAACACTTGGCAGCGCCAGCCTCTAAACAGTAATGACTCTCCAACTGCAGAAAGCACTTTACACAGAGCGGAACCAATACGTTTAGTATTTTGCAGATGTTGCCAAGTCATAATTGCATTTCAATCCGTTTTTTAAAACTTGTAAGAAACAAACTATGCGAGACATACCGAGCCTTCCTCCTCCATCTCCAATATATAGTAGATGTCATCCTCCTTTGGCGAGCTGGTGGGTCTCTGCCACTTCAGACACAGCCAGGTCACCCCCGCCTTCTCCAGCTCTGGAGGGAAGGGTGGCAATGGCACACTGCATGAAGTGAACAGGTCCACCACTTCACTGAACTCGCTGGGGAGGGCAGAGAGAGAGGAGAGAGAGAGAGAGAGAGAGAGACAGAGGATGGGAGAGAATGGGAGAAAAGAGACAGGAGAGACAGAGTGAGAGAGAGACACACACAGATGGAGACAACGAATGGAAGGAACGGTAACAGAAAAATGGACAAAATGGGGGATCCAGGGAGTAAACTAGTAGCAGGGGGGGGCCTACCTTCCTCCCATGTCGTTTTTGGCTGCGAGGCAGAAAGAGTATCTGGAAGCCGGTGACAGCTTGGTCACTCTGTACTGCTTCTGAGGTCCATAGTAGCACTGTTCATAAATCCCAGTGCCCTTCCCCTTCAGAGAGAAAGTCTTTAGTTTAACTCGAAATAGAAAAAAAGAGTTTGGTTCTACGTTTTTCTTTCGTGATAAATAAAGAAAATTACCTCATCCCATTGAAGAATGTAGTTTTGGATTTTGGAACCATTGTCACATGGAGCCTGAACATAAACCACAAACAGGTAGATCAGATAAATACACAAACAACACGCAGTGAGTGAACGTCTTGTAAGAAGTCTTATTTCAAAATCTGAGGCTAAATATTTCCTATAACTGCGACTCATCTCTGTGAAACCACTTTCTTTTACTGCTTGCAACTCTGTGACTTAAATGGAGCCACACTGGCAGGATCTTAGCAACAGTTGTCAAGGAAGGGGATATTTATCTCCGCCAAGGTGGTTATGGTTTGTTTGTTGGTTGGTTGGTGGGTTTATTTGTTTGTCAGCGTGATTAAAGCAAATACTTCTGAAACTGAAACTTGGTGGAAGGACGGGAAATGGGCTTAAATGGAACCCAATACATTTTGCTGAAGATCCAAAATTTCGTACATTTATTCATTTATTTTTAATTGTGAGATTTGGGCCGTTTTTTTTCGTTTTCCCAGGAAATTCAGGGATCTTGATAAAAACATATTTGGGGGACTTATAACAACGAGTGCCAATTGATGCCGATCCAAATCAAAAATCTCGATCTAGTAAATAGAAATGTGGTTTCATAAAGAGGACTGATGGGCCTTGATGAAGATATGCACTTTACTGTGTACAGCTTGTAAATCTACGTCATGATTTTTACTCTTAGTAAAACGGTTCTTCGATGTCAAATAAATGCCTGAATAAAAGTCCTGAATCCATTTATCATGTCCCCCCTGTTTTCACCTTCCACTGGAGAACGAGTGTGTTCTTGGTCCCACTGGCCTTCCTGGGAGGATTGGGAGGTTCCGGCTCACAGCTTGAAGTGGTGAAGCTCACAGCCTCCGACGGGCTTCCCTGTAAACAGTTGCACATGGCCTGCACCCTGAGGGAAGAGAAGAAGGCAGTTGCAAAATGTTCCTCTGTGGATTCACACTGTGGTTAAAACAAAGGCAGCTGGAGGGCGAGGCCAACCTGACGTGATAGTCTGTAGCTGGTCGAAGGTCTTCTAAAGTTGCACTTATTTCTTCCCCACTGCATCGGAAGAAGAAACAGAAACATCTTTTAGTCGGTGTTGAACCTCATGGCATCCTACCGCTTGTGCTCATCCTACTGCTTGTGCTCACCAATACATGCTCTTGTATTTCCCATCTTTGCCGCTAAACGAGATGGAGACTTCGTAGCTGAGGGCCTCCGGAGGGCTGCAGTCGTCCTCCGCACTGCTGCTGTCGCTCTCTGGCCTGGAGGGCGCACTCCAGCTCACTACCACTCCTCTGGCCTGGATGTCTGACACCTATCACGTGAAAGTGGATCGTTATCAAGTCTATGTAACACTTAGACTGCGTGGCTATCAAACCAAGACCTGGAAAGAAAGATTGTATTCCTCCAGCTGCAAAATCTGCCACATTCTTCCTACACTAAACCCAAAGGGTCATGTCAGGTCAATATTAATGTTTCACGTTTCCATTTCTTATTTTTAAATATCTAAAAATATCACAAAAATCAAACTGCTTGCAGATAACAGAGGATCAAAAATATTCGAGCTGATGCGACTTCTGAGTTTTGCGCACTTGGTGGGGTTGTGCTGAGCAATCATAGGATTTTTCATTCTGTTTTGAGGAGGTTTAAAAATAGCCTGAGCTACGCTGCAGGGGGGATTCATATGTGGAAGAACTCAATCAGGTCAAGTCTGCACCTCCTCCTCCCCTCTGCCCTAGGGAGAGGGAAGAAGGTGCTGCCCTGGTAAAGAGGGCCTTGCGCCTTCCGACAGTTCAATTCTAAGACCTTTAACAAACCAACGTGGCAGAGAGAATGACTTTCCATTGAAGCTGAACCTTCCGCGTATTAGACGTCCACCCTTAACCGTAACCATCAAGTCTTCAATAGACTTGTTTTTCTAGTTTTACAAGGTGGTCTGACCTTCCTGACTGTGACAAATCCATCTTATATTAGGTCAAGGATATTCTATTTCCAATTGTACTGCTTCCCACTCGGCAGCTGGTGAAACAGCAATTCTCTTCATTTATGTACAAGGCTGCTGCCACTAAAGGAGACATCTTCTTTTTCAGTATTTCTTTCCTTTAATGTGGCACATATGTTTTTGTAATCTATTCAGAAGGTCTGCACTAAATGGTTACCTTCCCCCAAAGCTCCTGAAGCTCCAGACACGACCTTTCAGTCGCCCGGTCGATACTTCCTGGTAATTGTGACACCACGATGCCCCACATTTGCATAATGCATAGTTTTCTAACCATCGGCGAATGTAAACCTTTTCAAGTAATAACACAAAGTAAAATTAGCAACTTGAAATATAAGCAGAGTATGTGTCCTTTAAAACTATTTGAAAAGGTGTTTCAATGGTTATTTTTAAAGAATGAACTATCTTTTGCATTATATGTATGTTCTTATATTGTATTTTGGGAATAAACAAATAGTGGGCTATGTGCCGCAAAGAACAAAGCAGATGTGACAGCTTAGAATGTGCTCAGTTAAAAGTCAGTGCTTCTTTCTAAGCAAGGCTCAGACCTTTTAGTAACTGCCAGCACAGTTGTTTAGAGGCAAATTTGGGAATAGGAATTCCCACATGGATGCTAGTCAGCAGGACTGACTCCATTAGCAGGTTGTCAGCAAGAATTCATCATGGATGTTAATAGAATGTTTAATGATGCACTACATTTGCATCATTACAAGTTTTCGTGAACGCAGCTCTAATAGTCACATAAAATCATGCAAATTACATTAATTAGATGAAACAAGGTGTATTGAATACTAACCACTGGTTTACTGATGGTGCTGAGCAGTGCCTGCAGGGCCTGGGCTTCCTTGTCCAGCTCTGAGAAGAGAAACAAACAGAAATGTGGACAGCAAATAAAACCGTGTTCATGAAATGAAGACAAAATTAATCATTTTTGAAAAGAAATACTTCAGACATGTGACAAACCACGTCAGCTATAGATAATACTGACTTAGTCTCTGATTATTTTTGTATCTGCTTTATATTGTGAGCACTTTAAAAGCCGTTGTTTTACTTTAACACCTGTACACATATAGTGTGGTAACTGGTGTTACTTTGCACCATCTATCCAATATGCTATCTGGTGGTACATGCTGAATAAATACGTGAGAATAGAGTATTTCAATGAACCTGTAGTGCAATGAAGAATGTCAGGTGCTAATTTCTTTCTAAATCCGTCGTTAGATACTTTTTGAAAAACGTTGTGGTAAGAACTTCTCTGTTACCACCAACCTCAACGGACCTGATTCCAATGAATCGTGGCTAAAAGAATGATGTGACAATAAGAGGGTTGCAGTCACAGACAATTGTTTTATGATTTGTGTTCCTTTAGCTACCTTCTTTAGGAATTATAAAAAGTAGAAAGAAAGTTAGGGTTCACAGTGGTATGTTTTTTTACACATCACATTACATTTTACACATCATTTTTCCTCCTTAAATTTCTGCCATCTTCATGAGGTCATGAGGTGAAGTTATTCCCCCCCCCCCACTCTCAAAATTGACAGTAATTCCTTAATTATGCACTGGTGTCGCCAGGAAGCAGTGTTAAATTCTGTGATTAATGAGCAGTCAGAGTTCTTGTAATCAAGAATAATGTTGGCCGTGTTGCTGATCCTTTGCTGCCACCGGCTGCTGCAGTTAATGAGGCACTTCTCTCTGTCAACCCAAACTATGAATTTTCACAAACCTCCACCCTTTAAAACATCCTTACCTCCCGACTCGCCATGTTTTCCTCTGCCTGCCGCCTTGTCAGGGCTGGCCACTGCATGACTGAGCTGCTCCTGCTCCACGTCCAGCCCTTTCCCTCCAACGCCATTGTGAATGTCCGCCGCGGGAGGGCTATTGCAAGACTTCTGCGGCGAAAGGGGAGGGCTGTCCTTCACCTGCCCTCCTCCTCCTCCACATCCCTGACGGTCCTTCAGTTTCTTCTGCAGACGCTCGTATGTTTTGCTAGTTCTGTCGTCTCTGTGAACAAACGGCGGGCGTCCATGTTGGGAGTGAGAATCTGCAGAGACTGGAGGAACAAAATGACAAGACTTGTGAGTTTGTACGGACACAAACAGAAGCAGAAAAAAGCCAGAGCAAGAACCTGAAAATGGACACACAAATAAAACAGGCCAATAGTGAGGTAAAGTCACTATTATTGAGAAACTGAAGTCTTGCAAATGAGGTGGTGAGAACAAATAAAACACATCTTAATATGACGATACAGTCCAGACACTGCCGGTTCAAACTCACCCTGCTCTGAGTAGATATGAGCTGGATGGTACTGGGAGTTGTATTGAGAACTCATGTCGCCCATGCCTGTGTACAGGTGGGGTGGTGGGGGCATCATGGCAGGATGCGGGATGAAGGCAGGCAGGTGGGCGTGGGGTGGAGGTGGAGGGTGGTGAAGAGGGGAGTGCCCCCCTGGGTGGAACTCTGGCTGCTGAGGTAAAACCAGAACCCGCCGCACTCCGTTCTCTTCTATGATCTAAGAGGGAACAGGCGAAGAGCACAGGGTGCAGAAATCAAATAGAATCTGGGTTAAACAAGATGCCGGTCAGATACACTGGACCGGCGGTAGGGTAGAGTGAATACCTGTGAAACGTATCCAGGAGGCACATAGATTGGAGGCACTGAACCATTTGGAGACATCATGGGAACCTGAGCAGGACCTGAGTAGAAGCAGGAGGAAGAGAGATCAGTTTTCCCTGAGGTACATCTGTTTCATCTGTGGTACATTTGACTGGAATTTCAACCCGACTCCGAACAGATTCATCAAAGCCCAAACCTGAGCTGTACAGAGGAAACATGTGTGTTCATACAAAACCCAATTTACAATCTACCTACATCAGAGAATGTCTCTCACATACAAATGCATAAACGTGAAGTGAGTTTTGTTTATAACACACACCAACATTAGAAAGTTTGGTTCACATGAGTATTTTCTTGAATAATTAGTTACAATATGTTAAAGGCATCAGTTGTAAGTTTGGTACAGCAATTGAAACTAAATACTACAGTTCCAAGGCTGTTGCTGTTGCTATGGAGACAATTTACCTTTAATTTGACCGTATAAACAATGCAGGATAGTTTTTTTTTTTACATAAGAAATATGAATATTTTCTTCATTCAAGTTTTATATATATTTGGTTGTATTTGTGTTACCCTTTTATGTTTATTTCTTTACAATAAAGTTTTTGATAACACCACAGTCCATAATTATCCCAGAAACACATATTTGAAGAATTAAGAGTTTATTAACAGTAGTACTGTGCATCCAAGCCATGATAAAGACTTTTAGTCACAGAGAGAAGACTTCTGCCTAGAAAATACTAATGATAACAACCCAGCTTGCCACCTTTAGCATATTAAACTTGGCAGGTTTTCACCGGCGCCACCCTAAAATGTTATCTCTGTAAGGTGGTGGAAATCCCCAAACAACCTGCCTTTTGAATGACTATTGCATTTTTTTTTTTTAATATCTGAGTAAGAAATGGCAGAAAAACACATTTAAAAAAACTGGCAAATACAAGAAGACCACTTTACAAAAGTGCTGAGGAACAACAAAGTGTCCTGCGTGGCTCTGTTGTAGGGGCCAGTGCAGCAGCTTAGCTCAGCTCAGCTCAGAGAAGTGACAACTCGGCAGAAAGAGAGAGGGACCTCTGTGCCAAGTTTGCACATTCACAGATTTATCTTGTTACAAACCTAAGACATAAGCACCGTGTGCAGAACATGCAGGAGAACAAAAGAGATCCACAACACACACTGACCTCCCCGCAGCCTGCTTGAGGAAGAGTTTTCCTTCATTGTTTTTGTTAAAGTTGGTGTACGCAGAGAGGCGCTTCTAAATAACCGTCCATAATGGGCCTGGACTACAGGAGCTGGCTTGTGCAATGCGTGACTGAAACCTCCCCCTTCTAACCCTCAGCACCACCCCTTCAGGTGCTGAAGTCCAGGCTCCACCTCCAAGGGGGAAACAGTAAGTGAGCGCTGGTGCAGACAGCAACCTAATTTACTGAAAGTTATTGATACTTTTCTGGTACAGGATATTGATCCCTAACACCTGACTCTTCAACTACAACAAACAAAAAAAATTGAAGACAGAAGATGCACCAACAATTTATCACACTCTCGTTCTCTGGGTTTAAAAATCATTGGGAACATACTGCATTAGTCTACCTGCTAATAAACTTCACTGGACAAGACAGATAGCAGGGACTGCTCTTAAACTGAAATCAAAAGGGCAAAGAGCCAGCAGAGTAATAGGCAGTGAGTCATTTCCCTACCTAGCTGTGAAATTCCCTCCCCTTTTGTATTCCTGCACTCAGGGAACATGGGAGAGCTCAGTCTGAATCAAGGCAGCCACACAGGCTCAGAACCCATTGATTTCAGATTACAATGTCATCTGAGTGGGAGTTCAAAGTGTGTATTGTTAGCTCCACTCACTTTTAAGACTAATAAAGTCTGTCAAGCTAATAGGCAGGTGCTGCTGTGCACCGTCGTGATGAGCGATTAAGGGGGACGTTCAGATGTAGCAACGTTTGCGCACGTGCATGCACTTCGCCATCATGTGCACCTGAGAGAACTCAATGCTGGTCACTGCAATGCGCCCAGCCAAAGAGGAATATAGCAATGTTATGCCAAAGTCTACCTGCCTGAGGATGGTAATAAGTTTATGAATGTTTTGATGGGACACTGACACAGAGAGAGAGAGAGAGCACACTCAAAAAAAAATCCAAAATTAGGTGGCAGCGCAAAACAGACATTTGACTATGTTATATTAATATCAGATAATTATGAATAGGGCCTGACTGACGTGGGCAACCGATATTAGGGAGAAAAACGCATGTAAAACAATAGCTCTCATATTGGCACGTATCGGGAAACGGTGATACCAATATGTCTGTGAAAGGCTCAAATCAGCCATTTTATCTGCTAGCTGATAAATTGATCAGGCTCAAATTATGAAACATGTGGGACAAATAATGCTATGTTTTTTTTAATACTCAGACCAACCTTTCGCAGAGGAAGGTCAAAATGGTCTTCATCAATTCTGAAATAAGCTTTGACCTCCCAATGTGCAAATGAAGCTCCTGTTTCAGTTTGCTTAAAGGGCAGGTGCAGCCAATAAGCTTGGATGAAAGGGGTACTGCTGGCGTTTTCCACGCGTTTTTAGCCACACAACATATGAATGGTCCCTCAGGCAACTCCGGTTATTGCAGCTGATGCTGACTAACTAGGAAATCTGATGAATCACAATCTTTTTTACTCCCCACTACTATAAATATATCACTGTTTTTCCACTTAGAATTAAAGGCTTTGTGTGTTCTTACTTGGAGGACATAGGGAGAAGAGGACCGGCAGAAAGCATAGGGTGAGGGAGGTCACACAGACACACACACAGTCACGCAACCACACACACACATCTAAGAGTGAGAAAGAGAAGGAAAAAGAGAGAAGAGAGGTTGGGCGGAGAATCGGGAAGGGGGGGACATCCACTCTTTTACATCAGTCTGACGCACGAGTGCTGACAGAGATCAGATAGAAAAGGCCACATCCCTCTCCCCCTCCCCCTTCCCCTCCCCCCTTGAGTCAACTGGAGCATTGGTTGCGCTGACGTGGCTGTGGAGTACCAACCTTCCAGAGGAAGCAGCCACGGGAAAAACATCAGTCCTCCTCCACAAAACAGCAGGCTGCCACTGAGCCAAGAATAGCCACAAACAAGCTGCCCATTCTAGCAGTGTAAATAGAGGCTAGGTAACACTTTGGGAGCACCATCATCTCCTGTCAACATCACACAACCCCTGTTCGCCTCTCCGCCCCCCCTGGCAGGCCAACAGGATCTTAACTCATAACTGGTGCACTCGCTTTTGAGTCAAGTGGGGGCTGGAGGTTATGGCAGGGAGATGGGGATAATTGTTTGGGTTGGGTTAACAAGCAGAGGGAGAGACTCGTGAAAAGGACAGACATGTCCACACACAAAAAACACACTAACACAGATGTGCGAGGGTGGTAAGACTCCCACCTGCTTCCTCTGCAAATGGATAGACATCACAACAAAGAAAGATTTAAGTGGGACTTCACACAGGTCTTATAAGGCATACCGCAAACGGAGGGAACTTGGCAGCATCAATCCAAGCAAACTGCCAGCTTTAATCAGATGTACAAATAAACCCTCAATTAGATACGGAGAATAAAAAGAAGCGGGGAAGACAGGCTAGACAGCGGCTGGCTGGATTAAGATGAGAGTGGGGGGGGGAAAGCACACAGCTGGAGAAGGCAGGAGTAAGACAGCCAGAAGGAGAGACGGTGTGGTGTCATATGGGAGCTCTCAATAAGCTGTGAATGGCAACATGATGAACTGTGAGCCTATAAAGATCGAGCAGGCTTGATTATTAATCAGAGCTAATAAATTGACTCCATCCACATAAAGAATAGGCGAAGGAGGGCAAGCAGGTTGACTGACGGGGTTTCATAATTACAACCAAGCAAGGGAAACGGGCTGCATTAAATTACAGACAACAAGTTCCAAGATTAAAGCCTTAACCTTGATTTTTTTTTTTTTTTTTTTGATGACTCCGTAGCAAATTGTTCTCTTTCCGACTGGCACATCCTTCTTGGAAGAAGGTAAGATCTTCCAGCAGTTAATTGGGTAGTAATTTGCAATAAGTGTAACATTCAATTAGTAGATTGTGGAGCCATGACGAGGCTGCCAGTCCAACCACCACCGATCCAGGCAGAACGAGGAGGGACGCAAAAGGGAAAAAGAGAAAACAGGCCGATGCTATTGATCACTGTGCAAACCAGAGCCTGGGGGAGAAAGCTGTACAGTAAACAATGGAACAATTTAATTAGATCAGCTATTTTCTTTTTAGGTGTGAGAAAACTTTGTCTAAATTCCTGATATTTCAAGGCTCCTGCGTGGCTCTTGTAATCCCAGCAGCGTGAGTGACGTTTTAGAGGAGGGGAGGAAATCAGTAACCTTCATGCCTAAGCTTATTACAGAACATCAGACGCTGCTGCTGCTGCTGCTGCTGCTCTCAGCCAGACGAACCCAGAACAAGAGAAGAGCCATGACCACAGGGGCAGGGATTTTTTTTTTCCTCTCCGTTTCAATAACGACTTATTTGGCTCAGTTCTGAACATGACGATAACACTCGCAAATGACTGTCTCCTGCTACAACATGATGTATACTTCACAAACCCAGTGGCATTCGTGATTTTAAAGAAATTTTACGACATGAGTGGGTATGAAATCACCCTGCGTTGGACTTTCCACCCCTGACTAAACTTGGCGAAAAGACAAAAAGGTTTTTTTATTTTTTTTGGAACAGCCCTCCCTCTCATCATCCTCTATGATCCTCTTTAGGCGCTCTCCCTCTCCCCTGGTATCAACGCAGCAAAGGGAGAATGAGTCACAAGCTCAGTCATTCATAGAGCTACTCGCTGCAGAAGCTCTGAATGAACAGTGCCTGTGTGTGCGTCTACACTCACATGTTTGTGTACATGTCCTTGGAGTTGGGTACGGGGAGGGCAGCGAGTATAAAAATAATGTGCTAATGTGGCCATTGTGTCTGATGTTGGCAGCGCAATTATGTGAACCATATGTCATGAGTTCTGTTTGGAAGACGGCACTGGGGGTGAGGAAACGTGCAGCCATACCATAACTGTGCACATGGGGCTAGTCAGAATGGATATGATCATGCGAGCCCATGTAATTTTATGTGCTGTGTTCCCAGTTAAAATAATTGACTGACTGCACTGGAAGCACAATTTGTGTGCCACTTGTCCCCCAGTGGAAACGCACTGTTTCATGATGGGTATGAGTATATTATCTGTTCTCTCCCTTAAAAGACTGTTCAACATGTATCTTGATATTTGGGCCACGATAAAATTCTGGGATGGAGCGATTAGGTGCCAAGGGATTCTATAGAATTCTATAAAAAGCATTGCTTATCGTCAAATAGATATTTCATAAAAGATCAGGGAACACCAAGTATTTTTCCTGTCAAACGTTTGATCATAAAATTAACGGGCCACTGCACACCGTCTCGGTGTTGTCAGACATGTTGCTTTTGATTTTGACTCAAAGACAACGCCGCCCTGCTAAAGTTACTTTAACGAGTCTCGCACTGAACTTTTACAAAAGGTTTGAAGGCGCGATGCAGCACAGCAGCTTCAGTCAACCGATTCATAATTGTCAATGTAAAAATGTCAAATACAGCGGTAGAGATTTCTAAAGGTAACTTCCAGTTGACGATACCAGTGTATCGACAGTATAGATACCAACTCACCACACAGTCAGATGTTCAACAGTGCACATCCTGCCTGCTCAGTTTCAGACACAGGGTACATGACAGCTCTAAGTCCCTCCGATAGAAAATAGACTAAGCATATCTGCTGCACTATCAGGAATGACATGAGGTATTTCACAGCTATGGTATCAGTGATGAGGGACAAGTAGGCAGATGAGCTGGCTGACCAACCAGTATCTAACAGGGAGAAAAGCCAGAGGACACTGGAACCAGGGCCACAAACTGAGCCAGGTGTATGCATGCAGACACACGCGCACACACAAGCAGTATTGAGCTTCCTGTTGAGATGCCAGAATGGCTGCCTCGTCTTTTGTGGGAGAAAGCACATCTCTATCGGGCTCAATAAACCCAGTGGAACTAGACGGTGCTGTCAGCCATCAACTAGAGACTGAATCATCCAAAGTGATGTGAATCACCGGCATGCTAAGTCAGATAAAGAAGTGGATCTAATCAACCCAATGGTCCTGATGCGGACTTGCGTCATCAGTCACCAAGCCTATTAGGTGGTCCAATGCTTGGTGCCAGAGATATAGCCTTCAAATCTACAGTGGCAGATGCTGAGAAAGGCCGACCCTGGTTGAAGCTATGAGGGACTGTCCACTCACGTACAGAACTCCCATTATGGCAAGGAGGATAGCGAGCAAGAAGTTGCTTAATGGCCACTCTAATTAGCTGCCCTCGCTAAAGGCCCCTCCTCCAAGGCAGATAGAAAAAAAAAAATATATATATATATATATATATATATACACATACACATGAAAAAGCCTCAAACTGCATTTTACAAGAATGTCTCTTTCTATTAAACAGGCTGTCATGCACTAATACGAAGCTGTTACGCACATTAAACTGCTAAAAATACATGATTGAATAAACAAATTGTTGTGGGATGGAGCACATCCAGAAGGAAATTAATGTAAACCAGATCATCCTGGTTTTGTAACTGTGTCATGATGTACCTGTCAGTACATACTACATTTAAAGGTGAAAGCATGCATCTGCACAACAGACAAGTGAACAGAGATAGTCTGTTGTTGCAAACACACAACAAATCAAACCAACCAACCACCACATGCGCATACATGCATGCATGCTCACCCACCCGCACGCACACTCTTCTTCTTCCTCCCTCCTTGCACCGCAAGCGGTGAGTCATCCCTCTATTCACGTCACAGGGAGATGAGCGCACCCTGTGACAGGCCAGTTAGTAGCAGTCACACTGATCTATGTGGCACCTCTCAGCTCTTTGTTTCTCCTCTGATGGAGAGACTATGTATGCTCGCTCCCTATTAAGAGGGTTTACTCAGCTCGTAATGGGGGGCCGGTGTGGGAGCTCAGTCAGACAGGAGTAAGAAGAAGAGCCCCGGTGTGAGCAGGCGGTATGATGGCTTCTTGCCTGAGCAGCATCACTTTATTTTTCTGCTTTGGCTCCTTTGTTAACTAAACATGGATGCCTGAGGCCTATTGTCCTGTTGTTATTCATATACATCACAAAGCACGGTCAAAGTCTACAGACAAGAAATATCAGAGTCTTCCACAGTGAGCACTAGTCTATACATGGGTCATTGGATTTATGCTAGAATGTTGAGCACCTGCCTGCTGCGAGTATCAAACATTATTCACACAAACCTTTTATTACACTGACAGCCTTTATTTTTCTTTATCAGAAAATAAACAGTGGCTGTGAGCTCACAGAAAGCATCTGTGGAGTAAGCCATAAAAATAAATTATTTTCAGATCAATGTTTTCCAGGGCAACTGCATTTGATCATAATCATTTAAAATTACAAGCGAACAGCTCTACCTCCTACAACTACTCCAGCTGTCTTCTGTTCACAATGTCAGCGACATGTTGGAGCCAGACTGCATTGTTGCCGTCACAAAGACAAACAGAATCACCAACAGTCGAGGAAAAGGGAAATGACAGCCGTCAGGATCAAATAAGAACCATCGTTTACTCCTCCAACAACAAACACTGTAATTACAGTATGTCTTATTTACATTGTGATGGTATATCAGGACACAATTCATTTGTATCACCTGTCAAACAAAGCAGGATATGCAGAAAAAAAACATAGTGTTGATTTAACACAAGAGTATAAGATTCCTGGGGGGAAAATGTTGCTGTGAAAAAAGTAAACGTTTGTTTACTTAAAAGAATGAAGGTGATGGTACATTTTGTGCATTTTCTGGAGTCTAGCAGCATTTTGCACTTCTGTTATTAGAGGTGTGGAAACTTGTCGATGCGAAGATGCTCCTCCTTGAAAGTTTGAAAGCTGGTAGGTGGTGATAAAGTCTAGATCAACCTATGGTCAAATACCAGAGAAGAACGCTGTGGTCCAAGGGAGAGTGGGCAAGGCAGAGGTCTGTGAATGCCTGTTATGTGGAGCGATTCTTTTAAATGTAGCTGCACACTTGTAATTAGACCTATCAGTTCTAACAAAACCAGTATACACATTGTTGACTAGGGTCGGGCCTTCAGTAAAACACGCTACACCCACACATTAAGACAGCAGGGCAGCGAGGCCTCAGTGGAGTCAGTGAACCAGGTAAACCTAAGGTGACGTCAAACCCGAGCTGATGTCAGCTGGGTAAAAAGCAGAAAAAGTAGAGCGGCGATTGCGCAGTCTGCAGCGTACTTGTTAAGCTAATAGCAATCTGTTATGGAGAAGATAAAACGAAAGCTGTTTTTATGTAGCCTCAGTCTGTTCATCTTAGTTTTTCCATGAATATTAAAATTCTTGTAAACTAGCTATTGCAGCCCCTCGCCCGCCCCCTTCCCGTCTCTACCAGCTGTACCTGCAGACAGTGAATCACACCGGCAGCAAACGGAGGAGGACAGAGCACAGACTAATACTCACGGACGTCTGCATTCTTCATTCTTTCTAGTCTCAACTCAGTATTTAGATGTCAGGAATATAACTTATCTTACTGGCGGTTTAAATTTGTTTCCACTGAGATATTGCATGCAGGCTATAAAGTGATTTTGCTGATATATAATTTACTGCTGCTGCTCTAGAAACAACATTAAGTTTAGTTAAACTGAAATCTAAAATCATTCTAATCCTGTTGTGAGTGAAAAAAAATAATCATAAAAAAAGGGGGTATGCATCAAGATGAGTCAATAATCATTTGAGAATCACACGAACGCTTTAAATCAGAATTTAATCGAACCGTGAGGTGCCTCGTGATTCACACCCCTGGTTGCTGTAGCAGCTGTACTATTCATATTATTGGCTGGAACCATATGATGCAATTATGTCATTAAGCAACCTGGAAGTTATGAGACATGACCAACATCCTGTTGTCATTTCAATAAAATATCAGTGCTTGCTGGTCAACCCCTCCCCCCCTTTCTCACCGCAAACACCAGGGGAAAAAAGAACGAGTGAATGTGGGTGATGGTGACGCCGTCTATTAGATTATACCTCCACCTATTATTATTTTACACTTCACGATTCTCAACACCGTGGCTACGTATCCTTCAAGTAATAAAAGAAAAGACTATTAACATAAAACAGAACACAGACACACACATAAACTCGAGTGCAACGTTGCAAGCGGTAGGTTAATGAAGTAATAGTGACAGACCATTAAAATACATATTTAAGGTGCTAATGTTATCAGTGTTTCTTCTAGGAGTTTTTTTTTTTTAGCAGCGGGAGCACCCTACCCCCCCGAATGAGACGCATCACTCTGTGCCAGTCAAGTGACTCTGCTCCTCTCCAGTCACCCACACGCAGGACCCATCTCCACAATAACCCACGTCCATGTTCCTGGATGAACATCGTCAACGTGTAAAGTTTTATCAATTACGTCACATGATCAAACTTGTATAACCGGTGTGACGGTAAACATCTTGAATCTTGGCAACATGTGAAGAGTTGTCAGATTCGAACAACTTATTGCACTGAACATAAGTTTTATAATCTTTATATGTGATTTTGCTTGATTGTTGATTTGCGTATTATGTGATATACATCAATATTATTAAAAAGTGATGTTCACCTCAACTTTATGACCCATCTCTATGTATTTTCTATATTGACTGTATTAATGAATATCTCAGCTTTCCATAGATGACAGGGTACAAGTTAAATACTAAGCATTTGGAACGAGCCACACATTATACAGGAGATCAGTGAAGATTGCTACCAGGGGGGGGGCTGCTCGTCTTACCGTCACATGCCCGGAAACTCTGTGAAAGTATATGTGCGTCTCCTCTCATTGAAGTTCTTTCTGCTTTGTGAAGAGGTTTGCCAACTGAATACATTGTTCCTCATTTCACAGTTCACATTGGGGCCATGCCCTTGAATGAAACTTAGATAAAACTATTTCATTCGTTTCTTTCTTTTGTGTTTGCAATATGACTCACAATTTGAGAGGGAGTGGTCATTTTTGCATTTCATTTTCAATGCAAAATAAAATTATGCAAGTTAGATTTTTACATGAGTCTGTGCCATGCAAGCTTCTCTAAAGAGTAATAGCATCTCTTTCACATCACAACACTTAATTCATAGCTGTGAGTTGTGAGATATAACTTCTTTTGTATATAATGCAACTCCTGAACTTGGCTATGTTGTTATTTTAGTAATTTTTCCACTGTAAAAAACTGAAATGCTTAAACCAATGATCAATAAATATTAAAAAAAATGTTGTGGGAACAGCGCACACACATGATTATATAAACTTGTAAAGATATATATATAAATTCAGGAGTTATTGGGTGCAAATATACCTCTATGTGATACGAAATTCAGATCTTTTTACAACTAGATCTTTAGACAACATGCATTTAAATCAAGTATATAATGACAGAGTAGCTTTCTCACCTGTGATACACTGAAACTGACCATCCTCTCGTCGAATAGTGAAGGCCTCACCTGGGTTTACCTGCACCAGGATTACCTGTGGAAAAACAAAGAGACTTTCAATTTGACAATATAAGTTCATTCCTTCTGAGGAGAGAGACAGAGAGAGAGAGAGACAGAGAGAGAAACAGAGAGAGAATGTGACAACTTGAACAGAAACAACTTCCACACAACTTCTCCAAAACCTGATAGTGACCACAGCAACCAGTAAACACCACATAGGGAATGCGTGTTTCTGCAAATGCAACCACTGTATATAAAGATGGCCAATTTGTGGATAGTGGGAGGAAGTGGAGACGTATTGTCCATCTTCATATACAATCTAAATATGACAACGTTATTTTTGTAAATATTCCCTATTGGACCTTTAAAACTGAAGCCTCGTTAGTACATTGGATAATTACATGTTAGCAAATTTCCTCCACAGCTCTAGTGTGAATAAAAGCAGCATCATTCCTTAGAAAAAAAACACAGTTCATCTGAACAACAGTAGTCTGCGTTGCACTGACGGTGTTAAAACACTGACAATACAGTCACCAGAAAGTAGCACGAGGAAAAAATTGCTTTCCATCCATCATTTGGAGCCTTTGTGCAATGATGTGTAGGTGACGCAGGCAGAGGCAGGTACAAGCAGCAGAAATATTACAGTATCAATAACAACCAAAACTCCCAAAGCTGTCTGCTCTTGCTACAAGTGCTTCAACATGCTTGAAATATGTGCGGCAGACTGTGCAGCTGGAGGGATAAACAGGAATTAAACTGAAAAATCAGCAGATAGATTTTTTCATTTGGGAGACTTAATGGGAATACCAATAATCTCTGAGATACCTGGATAATTGAATCTATGAATAGTAGTGTAAATACATGCATGTCTGAGAGGGGGTGTTTAATACAACACAATTTCAGGATAAATCGATAACAGATTGTGAAGAAGTCTCGTAATAAATTTAATGTAAGATATGTATTATCAATTACTTTTGGTCATATAAATCACACTATGGAACTGATGAATGGTTTAAATGAGCCAATAAATGGAACAAGATGAGAAATGGGGGAAAATAGTCCATTTGGGATGTGACCATTGTATAAAGGTAATATAGTAATACAGTTAATGGTTAAAAAAACAACCTCAAACCTCAACCCATGGGATTTTGGTTGTGTTGTTCTCCACAACAATAAAACAGCTGCAGTTTTAAATGAATCTCATAAAAAAGGGATAAATCTGAACTGACACTTGACATAAACGTACTTTTATCTTTTCCAAATGTAATTAGTGACACAAGTCTGTAAGCTGTATTTAATGTGTATTTTCCAGGAACATTGAACAGATGTTGCCTAAAGGCAGCAAAAGATGCAAATTCAGTCGTCTTTTAAAAAGGGCAAAAAAGAAAAAAACTATTTGCCTGCAAGTTTTAAATAATTGATTGTGTTTATAACATTTAACACAATTTATAGTGTTTTTTTAATACTATCTCAACTGAATGATGACTTATAACTTAACTGTTTTTGCTTATACCTCATGTTTATTTACAACAAAAAAAAAATCTGTCCTTGGGCTAAACATGCATATAAAAGCTTCAACCATTAACCTTAATCCTCTAAACCTAATGATTATGGATTCAAAGTCAGTAACCTGTATATTCCAGGAACAGTCAACAGCTGTTGGCTACAGACAAAACAAGCAAACCCCAGGCAGCAAATTACAGCGAAAAAAAAGGTAAATATGTCAAATTAAAATTGTCAAAGGAATCATGTTTGATAGCTTGACTGTTTCTGTCCATACCTGATATTAATGTGCAGGAAAAATTAACCTAAACTTTCTAAACCAAGTAACTATTACTACAAGAGTCTGTAATCCTTTGACACTGAGACTAATTGTTATGTTTTGCTGTTTTAGAAAAAAGTTTAAATCACATTTTTTGCTGGAATACAATAGTATTGCTTGTGTAGATATTTTAAATAAAAACTGTGAAAGGAATCATGATTTATAACTTGACAATTTGTGCTTATATCTAGTATTGGAGTACAGAAATAAACTGCCTCTAGTTACCAGACTGTACATGCATTTTTAAGCTAAAACCATTAACCTAAACTAACCCTAACCCCCTTAACTATTTTTAATCCACACCATTCAGAGAGTTCGTCGCTGCTACCGAACACCTGCTTCTTTAATCATTACAACCCACCCGAGCGTCAGAACTGAATAAGAGGTAGGCTCATGAAAAACGTCCAACTTTCCAAACCATTAAACGTCTCTCACAATGACACCTGTTTTAATAATAAGCAAATAACATGACAATTGTAAAACAGACCTGGAGAAAAAACCTTTATCAACCAGTCAGATGATGTCAATGAAAATCCTCCTAATCATCTCCAATCCATCAGTTTCCTCATCCTGATAAAACACCAAGAGAACCCACGTATAATGTGTGTGAGCGCCGGTTACCTCGCTCTTGTGGAAGTCGCCGTCATAGAATCTACACTCCCCCGGCACGGGGCTTTGGACACGGCTTGCTTCAAGCACAGAAATCATCAGCACCTCCATCTCTGACACTGCTCCCATTCATGTGCTCGGCAGGGAGAGGAAAGAGCCCTTTGACTGCCACACACAGAAGCTCATATGTTCATACACACCCACACAAGCAGCGTCAGCAGCAAGTGTAGATGGTGGTGGTGGTGGTGGTGGGGGAGGGCTGGAAGGGGGTGGGGGTGTTCAGGGGCAAGGGAGGTCTGATTGAATCAAAGTCTCGGCACTTCACAGTCGGGTGCGTGTATACGTTTGTTGTCCACCACCTTCAGTGTGAGGAAAACACCCTTCCCTAGATTTATTTCTCTCTTTTCCAATCTGATCTTTCTGGTGAAAGTTACATTTGAAATATACACATGACACAGTGACATTCACTGCATGTTAATGAAATCAAAAGGAAGGAAATCTTGCTTGCAAAAGATCCGACTGCTACTTACTGTTGCCCGCATTGCTTGTTCTCATTCAGGCGTCGCTATTCACGCAGTCACAGCAAAAGAAAATGATGCTCCAGGGTCTACCAGACCCTCCACCACTTCAACCAACCCTCATGAGAAATCACATGACCGGCGTAGCTAACACATCTGGCTGGGCTGATCCTTTACACCCTCCGCTTCCGTCAACTCTCGTGCAAAATCCAGGAAGAAGCTGGAGAGAGGCGTGGAGTGCAGCAGGAGCTTTGTAAGCAGATGGGGCTCGGTCTCTTGTGCTGGATGTAGCCTTCACAGAAAGTGTGGCGTGAATCTCATGTTTGCTTCGCCTGGTTCAGCCTCATCTGCTCCATAGCGGCACTCTCTGCAGCAGGCGGCTCGCTCACTCTCTCCTCTAGCTCCGGTGCTGCCTCCCCACCGTCAGTATCCACAGCAACCCCTTCAACAAATAAGCCACGGCGATGTCCGCACCAAACCTTCAGAGAAGGCACTGAAACCTTATCAGCAGTGGCCACTCTCCGGAAAAAAGGAGGCGAATGAACCAAGGAAAACAGGACCAAAAAGGAGAAGGACTTTGGATGATGCCTCAGTTTGCTTCTTGCCTCAGTCACTGACTGTGTGCCGGTGCCAGCTCTGTTAATGCCTGCTGTGCTCCTTAATGCTTAATTTCAATAGCATTCCATCAGGGTGTGATCATAGCACAGCTGAGCCGGCAATGGTATAAGGGTTCCATAGCGTGGGGAGTCCTTTGTTCTGCCTTTTTTCAAAACAACAACAATGGCGTGAGGGAGCTGAGCGACCCACGCAGCTTCTGAGGCTGACATACACGACTACGCTACAGTCCCTCCCTCCCTCCCTCCTTTTCTCTCCCTCCCCCTCATGCTCTCCCCTGGCTCTCTCTCTCCCATTCACAGAGCGACATGCCATACACCCTCTCTTAATACTCCGATCGATGCGAGAGGAGATGAGGTTGTGGGAGTTCAATTGCGGAGCTCCAATGCTGCCGACAATTGCAGCCTCGAGTTCTCCAACGTCTCCAAAGATCACAAAGCAGCCCGCTGACAGTCAAAACAGAGACACTATTTGTGCAGCGACACAATAAACAGGGCTTCTGTAACATCTGTCCTCATTCATTTTAACAAATGGTCCTTAAAGCGACAGTGTTGATCACTCGATCAGCATGTGCCAAGTTAACAGATACTGTGCATCACTGATACTACTGCGCAGGGGGTACATCAGAATCCTCCACAATATGAAAACCTTCTGTTTATTTCATTCTGTAAAATGATTGAAGCTGAATTTAAGGATTCTGATGAATACGGCGGGTAGAAGAAAAGATAAGGTGCCAAAATACACGAGGTTTCTGAAGTGAACTGTATTTATAAAAATGCAAAGTAAATGTTATCAATTTTACATTGATCCAATCAACAATCAATTGTTTGGATTATGTTGGATTCGTGAATTAAGGATTTTTAAAAACAACTACAGACTAGAAGTTATAGACTAAAGCTCCTATATCTAAAATAAATATTGCCAATACCTGTGGTAAAATTTCAGTGTGTCCAAAACGAAAGTGGAGAGGTGCTGTCGTTAGTGACTGACAGTTCAGATAGCATTCAGCAAATGAACAACAAAACCCACTAAAATATACAAAACCCACTAAAATATACAAAACCCACTAAAATACACAAAACAAGAAGCCCCATGCTGTGGCTTTGGAAGAGAAAGCACCTTTTTCTAATTACTTGCTGCCATTTCTCCTCGTACTTACTGCAACAATGGAGGCTGGTATTTAAGAACAATTTGCATAAACAGTCTGGTACTGAAATGGGGTCTTGGCCAAAATGTTCAGATTTGTCTCCTTTTAAAAAGTTACAGCTACATAATGTGTTTGCTGTATTGTGCTGTGATAGTTGTTTTGGATTAAGAATATGGACAACCAAAAAAAAAAAAAAAAAAAAAAAAGATAGTGAAGCATGTTCATACATTTCACTGGTAACACTGTCTTCACTGTTTCTCTTTAATAAGAATTGACTCAAAATGTTACAGAACATATTGTATAGACAGAGAAAAACATAATTGCCAGGAAAATGTGCCACAATGAGAAATAAGCAAATTTGGAGATTAGTCCGGTTCCTCTTCTGATAACCCCACTTGCCCAAGGCAACTGTCAGTCACAGTTAACCTTACACCACATTTTCAGACAGACACTTGCTCAGTGCTAAAACAGTTCAAGGGCCTGCGTTGGTGGGAGTGTGTTGTTTCATGTACCAGTGACAGTGAAATAGCAACCGCTGAGTCCAGTTGGAGGAACAGGCTTGCTTGCCACTCGCATACGTGCGATTGGCCAACATGGTGCCTTTACACATGACATCACACTGCGTTGCAGCAAAAGCTGAACCAGGTTGGACTTTTTTTTGCCAAGTACCGCAGCACTGGCAAGACTTGGATACATTGCCAGGATACTGCAAAGGTTACTTTTCGCACAGATGACTAAGCACTGCAACGTGCAATGTTTTCCTGGTCACGTTCTCAACAAAGATGATCTTTTGAGCCGAGCACCGGATGGAGGTATTCGTGCATTAAGAGAACAGGAACATCGGAAAATCACCTGCACTTCTACAAATTTATAGGAGGGGATGTTTATATATCTTGTTCCCACCACTTTAAAGATTTATGTCCATGCGGGAGCCATGTGCAAAGAGATTGCAGATCAATTAGTACACACTGTCACACAGGTGGCCACTGCTGTGTTTTATTACCCAGGAGAATGGGTCCACTCTGTGTGTTCATGGCTGTTAGCTCTGACATTTTTTGGCCGTTGGTGACTCAGAGTTCAGGTTTCTCACTATTTGTTCCTCTTAATTGTTTACTGTGCGTTGATGTGATACAGCAGCTGCGTGGACAGGAAACTGGAGGCAAATGACGGAGAAAATCCTGCCACTGTCGGAGCTAGCCAGGCACTAACGCAGTCTCCCCGCAGCTGATGGCATATGCTTAACTGTACAATAATAATTCGAGGCAATTTGATGATCCTCTCCCCACCAGATTGTCTTGGAAATATTGCATGATGGGATAGCAGGATAGAAACAGGCAGGGACGTCCATGTAAATATTAATTATCTTTTTAGCAATATTAATTCACAGAGGAGATAATCTGTTATTTGTATTTATCAGAGCAACCACAAAATGTTATCTAAGCCCATACTCAGAGTCTGGATGCACGGTTTGGATTACTGTCCTGCTTAATACCAGTCAGCATCCAAATAAATAAGGATTTTACTCCAGCCTTCTTTCTTCTCTGTGGACTTTGATTCCTTTCGTCTGATGCTAACATCACCAGGCTTCACAGTGGAGCTGGTGCAAGAGGTGATGGACTGAGGTGGTCCTGATACAGAGCTCTCCACTACAGCTGATCTATTAATTTTTGTCAAAGCAGACCACAGTATCTTTCGCCTCAGGCCTTTGGCAAACTTCACATGGATTTCTGCAACCTCCGGACATGCTGTCATGTGCTTTTCTTCTCTTCGGGAGCACCTTCCATCTGGCTCCTCTACCGCAGAGACCAGACTTGTGAAGTGCTGCACTTGGTGTAACTGTTCCAGAGCGATCTCTCATCAAAGTGAGGACACTTTGTACTCGTGTTAAGAGTTGTCCTTGGGTTCCAGGTCAGCTTCCTGGCTAAGGTTCTTGTTTGGTTAGTCAACGTGCTCGGGGGCAAAGTCCAGGTAGTCTTGCATTTTAGTCATTTTTTAGTGATGATGTCTTATGTGCTCCTCTTGGATATACATGTTTAAATATACACACACACATGGACAAATGTTGATATTTGTGGGTTTTTAGCTTTCAGCAGAATATATTGATCACCTGCAATATTGGTTTCTGTAAAGCTGTTTTCAGAGATGAACTCTGGAAAATGTGGGTCAGGACTTTTGTGTTCTCGCATACAGTCTCTCGAGAACATTTCAGGAGAACGTCCGGAATTCAGTCCATGTCTGAAAGCAGATAAAATGTTTCAATAGACCATTCAGTCAGAAATGAATGGTAACTGAGTGGTGCTCAGATCGATCAACTGATTTACCTGGACAGCAGTTGTATCTATTCTGTAAATTTGTATGGTTTGTCTGGCTTAGAAGAAAGTGTCCTGAACACTGCTGAGTCACGCTCGGTCCACCTCCTCACAATAGCTGACAAATAGTGGGCTCACCCCCATCTTCACAGATGAATCAGTGGCTGACGAGGAGAGAAAATGAGTGGGCTGCATTTTTGTCACAACATCTCAGGCCCTCTGGCAACTTATAAGGGGCACGGGTCCAGGGCCCTGTCTCCTGTGTCTGGCTATAGCTTACAAGGCCAGCACGAAAGACGGCTGAGTCGGGAGTGAGGTCTCACTATCCCACAGTAACATTAGCCCACGCATGGCACGAAGCCACAAGCAGACCACACACTCATGGCTGTGTGCTCCCTGTTCAATTCATGTTGTTACTATTCATTGCCGGGTGTTCTCACACACGACCGGAGTAAACATCAGATCTATAAATCCCACAGAAGACTTCAAATCTGGCATGAATAAGAATATGTTAGAATAAAGAAGTACTTCGATAACTTTTTGTATTTTGTCATTATACATATTTCCCCAAAAGGTTTGACGTTTACTATTAAAATGTTTCTTACTGAAACTGCTAAGCAGCAAGTCTGTACCAAGGAGCAGTGCTTTCCAATTGAGCATTTATACTAAAGGCTTATCGAATATATTTTTTCCTCCAAAGTGTTTTTATCACTTACACGCTGTCAGGTTACAGACACAGACTTTAAAACCCTCAAAGCAGTGGAACATAAAAACACAAGCACAAAGAGCACAGGAACATTAAATGACAGGTCTAATGAAAAGCAGTAATGAACAAAATGGAAGAATATATACATAACCATCAGCGCAGACAACAGCTAAGTACATAAGCCATTAGCGAGGCTTAAACATTGACAGAAACAGACTGATTCATCTGTTACCAATTTAGCTTCAAACCAAATGGCAAGAGCAGGAAGAACTTCGGGATGAGAGGGGCTTAAATGGATGGAAGCAGTGAATCATACAGTACCCAAAGTCATCTCTAAAAAGGAATCATCTCAGGTAATGACCCCAAGACAACAGCTTCCTCTGTGACTCAGAATAATTGGTCCAACAGAGCGTTAATACCAAGCCGAGACCGGGATAGAGAAACAGAGAACAAAGAATGAGGTGTCCTTGTAGCTTCTCCACCTAAAAAGGTCAAAATCAGAGGGGTCAGACATCGCTGTGAATCCTCTTCACTGTCACCGCAGCCCCGCCTCGCTGTGTCAGGGCCCACGCAGACCCCTCCAGTGGTTCCTGCTCCTCACTCTGCAGCTGTCAGGATATTTACACACCTCCTCAGACACACAAGCTACATGTTAGTCGAAGAAACGCTTAAACCACAAACGCGAAAAAAGATGTGCATCAAGCATTTGCATCAGAGGTGATCATGAGTCAGACCGAACGATTAAAAAGGTACTAAAACCTTCCAATAAGCAAACTAATAAAGCTTAAATATGAACAGAAATCAAAAGGTTAATATTAATTTCAGAACCAAAGATCAATACAGATGTCAGAAACCTAGTTAGGACAAATTACAGTCCTAGTCTCTGTGCTCCCGAGACTGGTATATGCGCTTGTTTATGAGCCACCACACCTCGACTAAAAAATTAATGAATACCAAACAGGAGACATCAGTTTTAACCTTGCAAGCCCTGGCAATCAAATACTCAATCTCATCTCCTCAAAGGTAATAAAAGAAGTAAGAAACCATGTTTTTGTAAGGACATGCATCAACACAGCATTGTTTAAAATTATAGATGGATTATAATGACCCTGAAACTGCAATGCATAACATCTAGTACTGACAGTATGTCTTTGAAACAAAAGCAGAAGAGGCACTGCCTATTGACTGGATCCTTACTAGAGATGTTCTGATACCATTTTCCCTTCAAGGTTCTGATTCAGAAACCTGAACTTTGCATACTGATACCAAGAAAACCTTACGTAACAGATGTTAACAGCTGTACGCAACTAACTTTGTATGGAAGTAATGAAGCCATAATTGAAAGAATCTATGCTATACAACCTCTTTTATCATCTAGTTTGACAGCCAGAAGTGAAAAAGAACACAAAATCATTGATAAAATTGGCAACACTAGTGTTATCCCTCAATACTGAAGTCTTGCATACAGTACATAGGATTGTGTACTCACTGATGCCCAACTCAGCATTTTTAGTATCGGTAAATCTCTAATCAATAGCTAGATACTGAGATTCAAGCTTCATAAATTCAATTTAAATCAATAGATATCAAATCTCAGCTCAGTAAAAATACATTGTTTTTGTATCCAGCTGAAGATTTTGCATGCGAGTATTCATACGTCTAAGACCGAGACACAAACACCCTGACTGCGAAAACAAAATCATCATGCAGTAGTTCAAAAACAATATAAAACATAGATACTGCTGTGTTATCTGATACTTGTTATTCTTCTTCATGGGAACACATTTCAGTGTGTTTCAGTGATCATGAACATGCAGTGTCTCAAATTGGTCTGAGCAGCAGGGTGGTAATGATGTCAGCCGGGAAGCAACAGCCACATTTGATTCCTCTAGCTCTCACAAAACCGCGTAAACACAGACACTGGACATGTTCCGAAAATCAGGTAACCTTTGCGGGACGTGGTAAGGTAACTGAATTGCATGAGAACGACACCCTCACACAACAACACAGCCAGAAAAATTTGATCTCTACGTGAACAAAGCCTGAGTCAGATGTGGGATTTTCCACTGCGGAAAAATGACGGTTGGAAAGGCCTGTTATAGGGCAGTGCTAATATTAGCTGGTCTTATCTGGACAAACTGCACAAGGCTGAGGAAATGACGGAAAAGATATCACTGTGGGTTCAAGCTATCCCCCAGGAAGTCACGGAAACTTAGGCAAATCGAACTGATGACCATCAAAATGACAGGGAAATCACCCAGGCTTGTCAGGGCCACTCAATCTCACTCTGATATAGTTAAGAGACGCTGGGCACTATCACTCCATATCCTGTACCCATTCAGCAGAGGCTGCTATCAAAACTGAGAGAGATGTGGTTCATAAACATCAAGCACCTGTTGCCTGTGAAATATGTTACATGAGAAACTGAAGGCGTCGTTCCCAAATCCACGTTGGGTTGTTTCACTACTTGACTGAGTAAGAACCATATCTCATCTATCATCTAAAACAAGCCACCAAATGCTTTCAAGTTTCACAAGCGGTAGGTACTACACGCTGCTGTCAATGAACATGTAACATAACAGTTTTTGAACTATGACATTAAATAAGATTGAGTTTCTTGTAATCTTTTTGGACTTTTAGCAAGGCAAGAGGTAAATATACAATAAATTAGGTAATATAAAAAGGTAAAATTCACATTGTATTGCAGGCTTTTGTAGTCAAGGCTCCTCAGCTCAGGAACTCATGCTTGCAGAATAACTGACGTCCTTTAAATCATTGTTAATATATTTTTTTATACCACTCTGCATGCAGGGTTGCAGACACCTTTTGGATTTATTATTGCCTGACACACATAACCCCTGCTCCACATAACAGGCCGAATACCACTTAGTGTTTCCCTGCTGCTAGTGCTGGTCCAACCATATACTAAGTCACTGCCTTTAGTGTTACTGGTACTTCTTGAGTAAGTGCACAAGTGCTGTGCATCAATATTTCTGTCTTTGCAAAGCAGTCAATTTTCACACACACACACTTGTACAAATATATTTTCTCACAAAAAAAAGCTGACACACACCATCATGACTTTGTTTTCAACATGGTAGGCTCAGCTGCACAGAGACAAACACAAACAGTTTGACAACAGCACACTTGATGCCATTAACTGACTAAATAAGTAAAAAAATCCCCTCAGCTGTGATTATGAAGTCCATTTGGGCAAAGCAGACTTTGATGCAGTGAGTGTGACTAATAGCAGAGAGAGACATGAGGGTGGAGAGGTCTGAGTGTACCTGCTGGGGGCCATCCCCGTTGACCATGGCTGGGGGTGGTGGTGAAGGAAGCATTGGGAGTTCAGTGCTGAGAAGCTGGCCGGACTCCAGAGGTTGGGTGTGGTCTGCCATGTCTCCCTCATTCACACTACTGAAGAGGTTATCCTGCAACAAAGAGACAGCAATCAATAGAGTGCTGCAGGGATGACGTACTTTGTACGCCAACCCGGAAGTAAGCAGCACACTGGTTCCCTTGACAAATGCCAATGGGATTTTTATGTTGGCTTTTTGATTCCCTTGATTCTAAGCTTATGATACTTGCATGGTTTTTGTGTTAATGGTGATTATATTTAATGTCCCGGACAACCGTTGTAGTCTCCCGCTTGTTAGCAGACACATAATGCTGTAAAAGATATGTAACTAGTGGGATATTTACTGACGGATTTTATGTCATAGAAATTACATGACAATGTCTTGAGCTTGATGGATAGATTAAAAGGGATGATGTGGATATTGCGATTGACTAAAACAAAATTATAATATTACATTGCTCACTACAAAATATCTGATTTTTTTTAAACATGCTGCCTGCAAGCATTTCTCTATTAATATTAAAACCAAGTGAACCATCCTGAATTCAATAAGAATTTAATAGTTTTAGGATATGACTGTTTAGGAAACAGGATGAACACATCTGCTATCAGGCATGAGGCAGATAGTCTCTAACTGTGCTGTTGTTTCCAGTAAGGATAGTGACAAGCTGAATCACACTGAGTGGGAATTTGATTCACATCCAAATTAATCTTCAAACTCATTAATTGCTTTTCCGCTGCTGATCATTTTGTGGCAAAGGAGCCATATTGCTTACTCTGAAAGATATTTACTGGTGGCAGCCAGGTTAGACCATCTGATCCATCTCAACTAAAGAGGCCTGATCACAGACCACAGGGAGGGTACAAGTGATTGGAAACTCTCATCTGTGCTCCTTGTGATAGTCTATGTTGTCCATCACTCCTGTAATGTCTTGTCAACAGTACATGTTGCATGCTTTGTTTGCATGGAACTTGTACAGTCGATATAGGACCATAAAATCAAATGGCAACACATGAGACAAGACGAGCTTGTCGACAACAGTCAGGAAGAGTTTATCAATAAATAACAGAAGATGTCTCCTCTCAAGGGTGATGTAAAACAAGATACTATATTAACAACAATAAATCACAGTAATATTCTCAAACAGTGTGCTCACAACCTGCTGAGCATTGTGGTGTATTAGGTCTATTGAATTCAAGCAATCAACAAATGCAGACCCAGAGGGATTATACATAAGCTCATGTCAAGTCAAACTCTTTGAGAGTATGGAGAGAGGATAGATAAGGTGCCTTTTAAGACACTACCATGCAGTTAGACACAGGGCCACAATGAGGACAGGACACTTGCGATAAAAAGTTGAAGCTTGATCACATGGCAAACAACAATTCTTCCAGAAAACAACAGAACAGCATGAGGGAAATGTAACATGTGTCCTTGAACCTAATTACAATCTCACGCATGCGCCCCGTTGCCAGACAGTGATCTGGCTTATCTGCTGGCTTTAGCCCCACCCCTCCTGAGCTTAGACAACAAAGTCAGTTTACAGTGTGATGGTCAATGAACTGGATTTGAGGAACTATTGCTGCGGTAGAGGGCTGCCATGGGATTAGCTCAGTATTACCAGCAGGCTTCGGATGTTGGCAGGCTTCTTCTGCGGCCTTTCGGCCTCCGACACACTGCACTAAGTTTGTTTATTACTCACAGCCTATTTTAAACCGATCCATGTCACATCTTAAGGTTGTTTACTC
Organism: Reinhardtius hippoglossoides; assembly: GCA_006182925.3. NCBI lineage: Eukaryota > Metazoa > Chordata > Actinopteri > Pleuronectiformes > Pleuronectidae > Reinhardtius > Reinhardtius hippoglossoides. The sequence goes on from CM031673.1 coordinate 4,161,609, forward strand.
TGAACAAACTTCCAAAACAGCTCCGTGGGGTCAGGGAGGGAGCGAAGTGTAAGAAGATAACCTCCTGTGATTAGTGACCCATCCATTATAGGGTGGGTCACTAATCACAGGAGGTTCTCTTCTTACAATTCACCCGCCCGAGCACCCACCTTTGGCACAGTAAAGAAAATCCACTTTGGAGTTATATTCTCACACAAGAAACTAAGATTATTCATTAATTACAGCTATGATATTATTTGATTGGGGAGAATGGGTAACTTATACTCCAGTTATTGAATGCTTGGAGGTTGTCAGTGGATCTGCATGAGTGCCAGGTTACCTCCAATAAGATATGTACACCTACGCCTCCTCTACAGAAATAAGGTTGATGCACATCATCTCATATAAACATTACTTCTACATAGAAACAGTGGCAGTGTCCGATTTCATTCCGTATTTGACTGTGGCCAAGAGAGCAGCCGTTTCTCAGTTGCAGTTTTGGTGACACCAGGGAAAACACCCTGAAAGGTTAGTATCACAGGCCACTGCGTCTTCTGCTTATTCTGCAGACGAAGAATAGACCGAAGAATAGATGAGGAACTAATGTGAACTAGAGTGTACAAAGAAAACACCTTTTGTGTGAAAACCTGCTCGGCAATAAACTCGAGAGTGAAATGTTTGGTTGTCAGTTAACACCAGGAACATGTGATTTCCAAACAACACTTGAATTTAAGATGAAACACCTGGAGACATGTTTGTCCCACTCATCAGGGACCAGTTTAACAGCTGGCTTTCCATTCAGTGCATGTACGTGACTTGGCATTGCTGTTAGCAGGACTGACACCTGTGTTTAACATGTCACATTATTAAATATAAGAATAAAACTCAATGTTCAGATTAAGAGTTCCTTATTGGCCATATTTATGCTAGCACTTGTTGTTAGCCACTTAGCTAACCCTGCTACCTAGCATTACCCTTAGCAGGACTGACACTTGTGTTTAACATGTCACATAAAAGTCAATGTTCAGATTAAGAGTTCCTTATTGGCCATATTTATGCTAGCACTTGTTTGTTAGCCACTTAGCTAACCCTGCTACTTAGCATTACCCTTAGCAGGACTGACACTTGTGTTTAACATGTCACATTATTGAATACAAGAATAAAAGTCAATGTTCAGATTAAGAGTTCCTTATTAGCCATATTTATGCTAGCACTTGTTGTTAGCCACTTAGCTAACCCTGCTACCTAGCATTGCCCTTAGCAGGACTGACACTTGTGTTTAACATGTCACATAAAAGTCAATGTTCAGATTAAGAGTTCCTTATTGGCCATATTTATGCTAGCACTTGTTGTTAGCCACTTAGCTAACCCTGTTACCTAGCATTACCCTTAGCAGGACTGACACTTGTTTAACATGTCACATTATTAAATATAAGAATAAAACTCAATGTTCAGATTAAGAGTTCCTTATTGGCCATATTTATGCTAGCACTTGTTTGTTAGCCACTTAGCTAACCCTGCTACTTAGCATTACCGTTAGCAGGACTGACACGTATGTTTAACATGCCTCACTATTACAAGTCAATGTTGTGGTGCAGTGTTTCCTGTTTGCCATATTAATGCTAACCAGGTTAGCCGGCTCGCAACTGTTTACTCTAGCTACAGGTGTGTGTGTGTGTGTGTTCCGCGTTATGTCACAGCCCTCGGGTTGTTATTTAACTGCGGAATAAAACGTAACAACACTGGCGGCTCGTGAACAAACGTAACCACAACATTTGACGTGCGCTCCCCGAGTTTTTCCCCCAGAAACACGGTGTGAAACACGTCGCGCACACACGTCGGCAGCACCAGAGACTTATCATTACCAGCGGCTAACGTTACTCACTCGGTCAGTCGAGCCAGCGGCGGCGGCGGCGGCAGGAGTCCCGGACAGACACGCCGATGCACGGGGATGATTCCTCTCCCTCCGCCCCCCCAACACAAAAAAAGGAAAAATGTCTTCACGTCAGCGAGCTCCGGTGGCCGGCTGCTGTCTGCAACACCTGACACGGACAGAGCTAGCTGGCTACCTAGATAAACACACGACCAGGCAGGGGATGTGACATGCTAGCGCTAGCCCCCCCTCCCCTCTTTAATGCTACCCAGCTTATAGTTAGCAAGATGAAGATGCGCTCTTCCTCGTGAGTACGAACGACGATCGCGTGCGCCGGCTGCACCCAGGACAACTACGAAGAGCTGGCGTGCGTCCGCGACGGCGCGAAGTGTCGAGGTCTTTGTCCTAATCGCCACTTTTATCGAGATAACTTTCCATCCAACCCTGCTCCGCGCATAAAAGGCAGGAATTTCGCCACCGCTCACAGGGCTGTGTGCGCATGCGCGTCGCGGCAGATCATGACGAGTCCCAAATTCTGCGATAAAGTGCAGAGAAACGTTTGTCGCGGTGAGTTTAGTTTCGGTGAATATCGCGGACGTGACCGATATCCGGTTGATTTATAGTGAAACCCCCCGCGTTGTCACCCCTTTGAAGAGGAGGTTAAGGTTGACGTGTCTGTGGTTGGTTCGTGCATCGAGTCAGACGCGGAGAAATACGTGCTCATTGTGGTGGGGCCAGAAAAATCACCTTTGATTTGCTTTAACTGTGACATTTTCCACTATCAGTCTCGATCTGCGTGGATTTAAATGAACTGGCACACTGTTGACTCGTTGCCAACAGGGTCATAGGAAATTCCCACATGGATTGAAGTAGGGACTGTTATTTTGAAATATGCAGATCACCACTTCCGTTGTCACGGTTATTTTGTTTCCTTACTATTGTTGAAATCTCATTAGTATCTTCTTTCATAGTTTTATAAATAAGTAGGTTGGGCATTATATTAAGGGCACGTGTCTTATTAAAGGTCCAGTGTGTAGGATTTAGTGACATCTAGTGGTGAAGTTACATGTTGCAGCTGAATTACCCTCACCTCACCCGCCCCTTCCGAACATGAGAGAACCTGTGGTAGCCTTCAGTTTTCATAAAAACTCAAAAGGTGTTTGGTTTGTCCAGTTTGGACGACTGTAAAAAAAACATGGCGGCCATCAGGATCCGCTCCTGATGTAAATATAAAGGGCTCATTCTAGTAAAGAAAACAACAATTCCTACAATTTAAATGAAACACACTAATAAAAACATCACTGGGATTATTTTATATTCAATATATCCAAGGAGCCCCTCAAATATGGCATAGTCGCTTCATACATGACTGCCTTTCTGCGTGACCAGCAGGCCGCTCTGAACAACCTTCACAAGCAGACTGGTTGTTGAATTATGAATACGGTACAGTGTTAGCACGTATCATCATCACAAGGGATGTCAGAAGGATCAGGACATTAAGTTCCTCGGTTTAGGCTGTGCCGGGAGTTTCAGTCCCGCTAAGTTACCGTCTCTTCATCAGTTTGCAGTTAGAGTCACAACGGTCAAGGGGCTACGGGCTTATATAGCCAGCGAAAATCCGTGCACAAGCTCAGCTGACCATTTTTCTTGTAGTAAGGAAATTGCACAGTTGTACCTGTAGATGCTGTATGGAGCTTGTGAATCATTTGATAACATGTCTGGCATTGTCAGGATTTAATGAGTGATTCAAATGTATAATTAATAATAATGATAAAACTGTGTTGATGTAGCACTCGAATCTCTGTAAGAACCAATTAGTAAACTTTCATTGTCTTAAATATTTTTGAACTAAATAAAACAATCCTAAATCCCCAAAATGTCTCGAGTCTCAAGAATATTTTTGATAGTTTGACTTTGTCTGTCATTGTTAAAAATATATATTTAATTGTGTAATAATAATAATGGTGTTATAAACTATATTTCTATAGCAGCTATGAAAAGTTCCTTATAAATAAAACATTGTGTACACAGCATACTGTTTGTACAGTTCAGTTATGTATACTGTGTTTCCTGTTTGACTAGAATAACTGTAAGAACCATTATGTAAATAGTCCCTGCCTTAAATATTACTGAAATTAAACAAATAATCCAAAACCACTCCCACAATATTCAAAGTCTCAAGAATCTTTTGGGACTTTCGACAACATATCTGTCACTGTCAAAATTATATGAGAGAAATCTAAATGTACAATGCTAATAATTAACTTTATTTATATAATATAACAATTTTTGTAGCATAGGTGCTTTTTTAATCAAATGAAAGTGCTATTTATAGATCAGGCCTTCAAATATGAGAAGGTAGAGAAAGTATTCAAATTACTACCTCACAATGTATTTATATGGCACAACTGACCGACCAATACATATGATTTATTTTCCAAATAAAATATTAGCTTTCTAAATTATTGTCTAAAAAATCTTATGCATATGTATTACACATGTACCTGTCTGTATCTCTCCACTGCCCCCCCTGCTGGACTCTATTGAGGAGTTCAATGTTGCCTCTGCCACTAAAGTGAGTAAAACACTTTCTTCTTCAATAGAACGCATTTAAAAAATATAATGTGAATGAATGTCTATGACCATTGATAGCTGGTTTCTGGCCTCGTGCGCGTGTCTTCCTCTTATCATTATTAAATCTGTGCAGTACTCATGGATTAGACCACACCCACCACCTGTGACCTGGGCCTTTATTGTAACATCAGTTGTAAAGTTTAGTGACTGTGACTAAATCTGTTTGCGCAAATATGCCAGATTTTGCCATGATGGCACCATGGAGGATGAGGCAAGTTTGCGCAGCTATGCTTGTTAGGACTTTGCGTTGACCATTAGTAAATGAGGACAACATAAAAACCTTAACCAATTAACCTCTGACCAATTCATGCCTAACCCCGAACCTTAACCAGGGCCTCAGAAATTACATTTTGCCACATTACGACTGAGCTTTGGAAACTATGAAGTGTACTGGTCCTAACAAGGTCAGTGTGATAGTGGGAAAAGTCCTAAAGACTTTACAAAAATAAATAGTACACGCACATACACTCACAGTCTAACTTCAGGGGACTTTACATTGTTACTTTCACAGATTTGCTGGAGACTTACTCTAGCCTTACCCTTACCCTAACTTTAAACGTAATCCTAATCTTTAACTAAACCTAACCTTGACTTTATCTAAATCTAATTTTAGCCTACACCTAATCCTAACCTAAACCCAATCTTTACCTTAACCTTAACCTAAACCTAATCTGAACCTAACCTTAACCTTAACCTAATTTGAATCCAAACCTAAACCTAAATTTAACCTAAACCTAATCCTAACCTAAACCTAATCCTAACCTAAACCTTAACCTTAACCTTAACCTTAACCTAAACCATGTCTTCACTTTAAAATTTCTAATAATTTTTGGCCTTTATTTTTATCTCCATTAGTAAGACAAGACCCCATAGTAATAAGTAATAGTAATACCTAGACCACACACACAGTGAAAACACCAGACATAAATATGAAACCAGTTGGGAAATAATAATCAGAAGCTCCGATCTCCGACTGTCAGTGAACGCAGCAGCCAACTACAGGAAGTGAGGAGGTGCGGTTGTTTTTCAGTCGGTGGCGGTGTAGCGGCTAAAGCTAAAGCTAAAGCTAGCGACGCCAGGGCGCAACCACGACCACCGACGTGAAGTTATGACACACGAGACAACAACCGACATGATTTCACCAGCAACTTGACATAGAAATATGTCGACTGCCGACCTGTCAGCGTCACTGTCGAGTGGGAAGCGACGCCGCGGACGGGACGCTAGCTAAAGCCAACCGTAAAGGTAACGGCGGCACTTTGAAGCGAGCGAGCAACAACAACACGTTAATTAGCTTTGACGTTAATTAGCTTTGTCGCTTTTGCGTTGGAACTGGTTTTCATAGTTAGTGTCGTGGCCACATTCACTAACATGCATTGTTTAGCTACAATGCAAACACGCCCTAGCATCTTTAGCGTTGTTTGTTTGCATCCCTTCTTGTGGGAAGTGTTGTGGTTCTCATGCTAAGTGCAACTTCGTGTCAGTGGCTCAGCGAGGTGCAGGTCAAACGGGGATACAACCCGAGCAGGAGACGATGGGCTTTGTTTGCTGTAATACTCGGAATCACTGAGAGAATTGCTGCATAGTGTTATTAAATACGTTGTTGCCCTTCTGCAGCTTTTCCATTTTAAAGTGCCATTCGCAGTCTTTGAGTTTTGCAGGAAGGAAACTGTATTCCAAGAGACGAGTAGGTTTCATGAGCATATATTGATCTTTGGGGAAAAAAGAGCCTGAGCCAAGCAGATAAACCCTCTCCATTAAACACAGGCAGTATATTTCAAATAACTTTATGTAAATCTGGTAACAGCAGGATTGTGAATTTAAAAAAGGAGTTTGTTCTGGACAGAAATATTGCATTAGGCTTCAGATGTGGTGCAGGAAAGAACTCAGTTAACCCAGTTTAATGGGTTTATCCCAGTCAACACTGGTGCATGTTTTAATCTGCCTGTGAAGCTGGACTCTGTGCCCCTGAGTGCCTTTTTGAGATATGGAAAACCCAGTGGATAATTTACCCACTTAGTTTTAACTTCATGCATTTGTTGCTGCAGACTCGACAGCACTTAATTTCCAATTTCTTTCTCGTCTTTTTATTAAAATCTACTCTGACCTTCCGTTTGGTCTGATTTTGCCAGACTTTATTGTAATCACTGTATTATTATTATTATAAAAAAAAGAAAAAAAAGAAGGATGATTTGTATGCAGTCAAGGATTTATTAACTGGAGTGGGAATGGCTTTTAACATAACGACTTCAGCATATTTCTGCTAGTCCGTGACTCAGCATTTTGCTTTCCAGCATAAGTCACTTATTCTTTCAAAGAATACCCCAAAGTACAACGCTTCAACGACTTCTGCAGACAACACGCAACACAACTTTTCCAGCATATTTTAATTCTTGACGACTTGTTTCCACATTTCTAGCTTCAGTACGTTACACTTTCTAAATCAAATTCTCTCGCTGACTCATAATAACATCTGTTGAACTTTGTTTTCTCTTCCTTTCACAGCTGAGTAGCATGCTGGACGTGGGGAAGTGGCCAGTGTTTGCACTCCTTCCTCCCGAGGAACTGCGGCTTATCCGGCAGGCCTGTGTCTTTGGCAGCGCTGCCAACGAAGCCCTCTATGTCACCGTTAACGATGAGGTAACACTCGGACCTTAAGCCAGGTTTTCTTTTAATCTTTTTGTTTACATTCAGACAATTAGCAAGACTCGACTTAACATCCTTTTTTAAAATACCAGTTTGATTATTTTCCGTGTGCAGGTGGTTAGGAAATAGCCTCAGTTCTCTCTGGTTCTCACCGGCTGATACAAGATGCAGATCCAAGCCTAGGGATAAGCAGATAGAATGAGGCTATCTTTAGCCATATAGGCCTAATGCCTGAGCTCCATTTTTATCCTGTGGGAAGGTGCCTCATCTTTCCACCCTTGCTCATTTGTTTTTCCCCTTTAGTCCAAATAGTTTATGTTTCACAGTAAATGATTGTGGTGTAGAAATGAATGTTTAATTTATCAGTTTGTCATTTGGAAAGATATTATTTACAAAAAATCTCTGCTCTGGCACTGGGAAGGTATGATGGACATGTTTCTCTATTTTCTGACATTAAAGAGACTGAACAGACAATTAAGATGAATAGACCAATTAATTGATAATGATTTGTAATTGATTCCAGTTTACTTTGCTATTTAGTCCCCTCGCAATGTGTCAACTCACCAAATTTGTGCCGGGGTATCAGTGTCAGTGAGCACCTGAATGTCACATTCACGTATAATTTATGAATATCAGAAGCATCTCAGCAGTGATGTGTGTTGGTATTTGCAGGTCTTTGCGCTGGGCACCAACTGCAGTGGCTGTTTAGGGCTCGGAGATCTTCAAAGCACTATTGAGCCGCGCAGGATTGATGTCTTGTGCGGAAAGAAAATTGTGTCCCTGAGCTATGGAACGGGACCACATGTGGCTATCGCTACTGCAGGTAATCCAGTTCAGATGACTTGTATTTGTCCCAGAGGGCAATTTTCCTCAGAGTGCAGAGGAAAAGCATCACAGAGAAATAACATCACAGACAAACAAAGATGACATATGCAGAGGTCTCAAGTCTGATTTTATTATGTTGCTGTTTCTTTACTGTCAGGGTTATTTGATTTAACAAGCACCTGTATAAACAGTTTAAAGGTTAACGTTAAAATATTTAATGATTTGAATTAACATATTTTGATGAATAAATATAAAAGTTCAGGCTGTACACAAGAATTTAACTGTTCAGTGTGATGTGGAACAAAAGGGACTCTCGACTGCAAAGCTTCAAAGTTGAACTGAGTGCAACTGGACTTGGTTGTAGATGTTTCACCTCATCAAGAAGCTTCTTCAGTATCTACAACCAAGTCCAGTTGCCCTCAATTCAACTTTTCTTGGACACGTCAAGTGGCACTGGTGCTACTAAATAATATATAAACACAGTTTTGCATCAAAAGGTAGATGTGATGTATTTATTGGAAGCCTTAATGGCTCAATCAGTGTTTTCCTATTATATAAGGTCGATGTTTATTCACATACACTATCATATAGATAAACAACAGCATTTTGTTTCTCAAGAATCCAATTGCCAATATGCTATTTTACTCCAGTTACTGATATAAATTAAAATTGTTATTCTTACTGCTAAATTTACTTGATGGCGAGTGTCAAAGTGACTTTATCTTTCGGTATCTTTGGAAATGGGGCTTCTCTTGTGTTCAGATTTGCGAGATCAATAAGAGCCTCTTTCCACTGCCCCTCTTGACCACCGTCTTCCTCTCCCTTCATGCTATTCCCAGAGCTGTGAGATTCCTCCACAAAGACTTGTGGAAACCTATGCATTCATCTGGAAATAGCCAGCCCTGCCACTCTTACATTCACTGCATTGTTGTATCAGTTCCTGGTACTTGTCGGGCTTGCTCTCTTTGCATCCCTTTTCCCACGGGGCCATCATTTCAATCATGATGATCCTCTTGCCTCCTCAGACCATATGGCTATATCAGCCCTTAGGTATGTTTGAACAACCACAGAAAAGTGCAGTTTCCCCCCCAGTTTCTTAATCCTCTGTCTATTGGTGATGTCCTCTTGCTAATGAACTGGATGAATGGAACTGGTCTCACGTATCTTATGTTTTTTTTTTTTCATCTGTCCTGCTCCAAGTTGTCAGCCAGCGCTCTGAGGACTTTGTCGTGTCGCCATCTGTATCCCCCCCTGGCAAAGTGCAGTCTTGCACCTTGTCAATATGTGCGCCAACGTGTTTCTCTTTCCACATGACTCGCACGGTGAATCCTTCTCATTCCACTCTAGTGTTGGAAGACTTTAGCTCATCCATCAAAGCAGGACAGCGATATGGAAGTGCTCCAGTCTCCAAAGTTCAGGACACGTCATCTTTTACTTTGATCGCACATGGTCCAATTTTCTTGTGATCCACATTCCACAGGCCTTTTACCGTAACCCTCCCTCCTCCAGGTCTCAGCTGGGATCAGGTCTTTCATCTGCCTTCAGTCTTCTTGGGTCTAACTCCTTGTCTGTCTGTGCATGCGTTCCTGACAGTGCCCTTCAACCTCAGCCTGTTGTCTGCCTGTGCCACTGTGTGACTGAGCTGTCCACTTGTGTCCTGAACTTGTGGTGACACGTCTGGCATTTTCATGATTGGTGTCTCTGTGCATCATCTGAAACCTGCACTTTGCCACCTTGAACTCTTTGATTAGTGATGATGGGGGCAGCTGTAACTGTCCAGACTTTAACATTAACCCTAATGACAGGAAGTTCGGTGGAATTCAGAGACACACGCTAAGGTGTTAAATCGCCCGTGAACTCCTTCCACTGACGTCATAGATACTTCACCATGGTTCCTTTTGTTTTAACTTCAGAATCCACCGTGCTCGTAGATGGGATGGAGTTGTTATGGGTTTGTTCATCCATTAAGCCTCTTATCGAAGGTTTGGAGGTAGCTGGATATAATTAGTGGCCATCTGGATTCTTTTCCTGCGGCTGTGAGCAGATTCATTCCCATGATAAACCAGTTAGAGGCCTGTTTTATTTACTTTTCCAGGTCCTGCCACTGGGTTATGAAGTGGGCATTATTTTTAACCAACTCCTCCTCAGTGTAGTACGTCACATTGGACATAATGTTATAATATTTTCTGATATATTCTTTCTGCAAGTACGTTTAAGTTTCATAAATGCCAATTAAAGAAAATCTGGATCTCTTGTAATTTCTACTAAAAGTTGTACTGATGCTTTGCTGTAATCTATGTGAAGTCGACTGGTTCTTATCTGTTCATGTTGTCACAGTGGTTAATATTTTATGTTGCCTCCTGCTGTGTAGATGGAGAAGTGTTTGCCTGGGGCCACAATGGCTACAGCCAACTTGGCAATGGGACCACCAACCATGGACTGACCCCTGCCCTGGTGTCCACCAACCTCCTGAGCAAGAGGGTGACAGAGGTGGCCTGTGGCTCCCACCACACTATTGCCCGGACAACTGATGGAGAGGTGATTTATCCTCACTTTTCTTTCTGCTTAATCTGTGTGTTTCTTTGGACTGTGATAATATTTATCTCCGTGTTCAGGTCTATGCATGGGGTTACAACAACTCGGGCCAAGTGGGTTCAGGCTCCACCGCCAACCAGCCGACACCTCGGAGGGTCAGCAGCTGCCTGCAGAACAAAGTGGTGGTTAACGTAGCCTGTGGGCAGCTCTGCTCCATGGCTGTTCTGGACAACGGAGAGGTAATGTGTCACATCAGTCTGCAGATGTTTAACATGAATAAGTGAATCACTGCTCTCAGCAAGTCAATTTTGTGGCAGTCAGCAACTCATAACTATTTTTTAAAGTGGTTGGCCAATAAAAATGTTTATTGCAGCTTAGCATAATATAATCATGAGCTTAGCAGTTTGTACATTAGAAGCCTGGCTCATCATTTTATGAAAGATGGATTAATTTCGTCCGATTTAGTTTTCTCATTCATGCATGAAGACAGTGTTCGTCATAGTTTACAGTGAAATGAGTTTCTTGCAAATAGGGACATTTCAGACAAACTATTCCAGGATTAACAGTATTTAAATATATCCACCAAAAGAAAGTGAAGAGAAAAGTTAAGAGAAAATGTAAATGATGTATTTAAACTTTGAAATAGAACTGCGCTCAGTAGAGCGCATACTTCCTCCAAGGCCCAACAGTCTCATTACATTTAATCAAGCTGCACCGTATTATACACTCATAGATATAAATCCCCTAAAAGATTTTTCTTCATCAAAATCCATCACTTATTCCTGGGAAATCAGTGAAAATGTCAAATATGATCTCAGAGGGTTAAAGAAAGGTTAGAAAAATCCTGGATCCTCCCCTTTTTATTCAGATCTCCCCCAAAGTATTATGGTTTCATTCTTGGCCCATGTCCCATCTTTCCACCAAGTTTCTGTTAAGTAGTTTTCACTTAATCCTGAAAACAAACCAATGGACGGGGTGAAAACCTCCTTGGCAGAGGTAACAATGCCTCGACATAGTGTGTGCATTGATCTGAATTTGTCCCGTTTGTAGATCTATGGTTGGGGCTACAACTGCAATGGACAGCTGGGTTTGGGCAACAATGGAAATCAGCAGACACCGTGCAGGATCGCTGCTCTTCAGGGTGTCAACATCGTCCAGGTAAGAATCGAAAACAGAGCTTCATAAACATTCTTTCTATTTATCTTAGCTAACATTCACAGTAATGTCTCTCCCTATGTGCAGGTTGCCTGTGGATATGCACATACATTGGCACTTACAGATGAGGGGTTGGTTTACGCCTGGGGTGCCAACTCGTATGGGCAGTTGGGAACAGGCAATAAGAGTAACCAAGCTATTCCCACTCAAATAAACACAGACAAGGAGAGGTTAGTATTTTGTTTTTACCCCCAGCCTAAAAATAGCCCTGACACCTTCCTGCCACCATAACACGTCACCAAGGGCTACATGACAGCGTCCTTCATGACATATGTCAACACACAGTCTGCATGATAAACCTTAGCAGCACTTCGAAGTTTGAATTCTATCGTTGTCACTAGGATGGTGGAGGTGGCTGCGTGTCACACCAGCCACACGTCAGCTGCCAAGACCCAGAGTGGGCAGGTTCTGATGTGGGGTCAGTGTCGAGGTCAAGCTGTTGCCAGTCCCCACGTCACCCACTTCAGCGGCACAGACGATGTGTTCGCGTGCTTTGCCACACCAGCTGTCACGTGGCATCTCCTCTCAGTGGGTAAGTGTCGAGTACGAATATAAAGGAAAACTAAAGAGCCCCAGAACTCGGACATCCTCACTAATGGAGGTTTTTGTTTAACATTATACATTGTTTGTTCAAAGGTAATCATCCCTTCTTATGGGCACATGTTATAGTTAGAATTTCCTGGAACTAAACAGGAAAATATGTTTCCTCTCCACTTCAAACAATCATACATGGTAGTGATTGATCTCAGCTCACCCCGACATACTGTACAGGTCACTTTGAGATGTTTATTTTTTTTACTAAGCTTCATAATTGACATGCTCCAGAAAAATCTGTTTATCAAACAAGCCACTGAAATCACCAGCACTCTCTTACCTGCTATAGTTTTCTGTTGTTGCCTTTTCAACTGAAGTTTTTGAGGAACAAGGAGCGATTTAGATTTATGATTGCCTTCAATTTCCTTTTCAAAATATCTACTAGAGAGTCTTATCTTTTCATCAATTCAGCATCAATGCTAGATCTGTACGGAGAAGTGCACCAGTTGTTAAAGGCCTGCAAAAAAGACGTAACACACAATAAAGCGAAGGTTTCTTTTTCCCCTTCTTTGAAAAAACAAAACAAAAGTTGTTTTCTTTGTTTTTGTCAGATGGTGACGACTACCTGACTGTGGCTCAGTCTTTGAAGAAGGAGTTTGACAGCCCGGAGATTTCAGACATGAAGTTCTTGGTCGATGGGAAGTGTATCCATGTTCACAAAGCTCTGTTGAAAATCAGGTACAGGAACCAAACACCCTGTCGGGTCACAAGGGAAAATGTTGAACCAGTGCTTTTTGTCCTTTGTGATCAAATTGCAATGTTTAAAAATGTAGGTCTAGAAACATTTACCGAAAAAACACATTCAATCACATGGACTTTTAGAGTAGCTATTGTGTCTCTGGTTTTGAGTAGTACTCACCCACACAGAATATTACATTACATGTCATTTGGCGGACGCTTTTATCCAAACGACTTACAGTTAGTGTATTCAACATCTATGAGGGGCCATTTTAGGGGTTCAGTGTCTTGCAACTTCGGCAAACGGCATGCAGATGCCGAAGTGGAAGACTGAGGTTTTAACCGCAGACTGAGGTTTGAACCGCCGACCTTCTCGTTGGAGGTCAAACTCTCTACCCCCTCAGCCACAGCCGCCCAATACCACACAAAAAAACCCTGGGTCCACATAATGATCCTTATATAGCATTAGAAACTGTGTCTGTGATGTTGTGCTGCTCATCTCTGCGTGACTGTGTTTTCCATTTTGGTCACATGAATGTATTTATCACTTTCAGCAGTTGTGTGTGGTCATGAGTGATGAAGGTGCTCTGTATAGAACACACTGGGGGGGGGGGTTCCAGGGTAACGGAAACCAATAGTGACCTATTAACTACAGAAACAGGAAATCAAAAGAAACAAACAAATAATTGGGTTAAAGTTTTGCAAGCATCGTGAATATTTAGCTAAAGAATTTACCTTACATATACATACACACCGTAAACCGACTGTCCTGTGTTGCCATCTGTTGAACAGTGTTTCCTTGTCTTTCCTGTTAATGTCACAGGGAAGTGAAGACCGACCTATTGTTTCCCATTTGTCTTTTTATAACCACACATGGACACAAAGCATCTGCATTCCAGTCGCTTGCTCTTTTGCACCGTCAGTAGGAAGGAGTCAGAATGTCTGCGACATCAACCACGGTGCACATGATCACACGAATATGCAGCAGTGAGAAAAAAACAAAAAAAACTGCTCTGATCACATGCATCATATGTTTGAGATGCACTCAGAAGGAAAAATGTAAATATTGCGTAGCAGTTTGAGTAAGCAGCAACGAGATTCAAGAGCTTTGGGTGATAAGGGCTGAGGCTGGTGTTTTAGTGCTGTAAACATAAATACTCTACATGATTTCTTTAGTGGAATTTATACATTATGGCGTTCCTCCTGCTGCTCTACCCAGACACCCCCCCACCCCCCCCCCCACCCCAACACTGACCCGATTATCTCCAGCCGCGTGCTTCATATGTGAAAGACAAACACTACAAAATGTCCGGACCAGATTTTCTGGATGTTTTCCAGGGTTCATGTCTGCAAATAGCTTAACTGACCAACATTTTTGGCTATTTTATTTTTAATCATACTCTATCCATTCAGTATATAAACTAATTAGGCTCTTAAAACCAATCAAACTGAACCAGTCTCATACATTTGTTTCCCTTTTTAAAGTGGTAAAAAAACAAGTAGCAGAACTGTAAAACAGGCATCGTTTGTAATTGTTATTGATGACATCCTTTTATTATGTCTGCATCCTTTTATTATGTCTGCTTTCCTTCCCGCCGTAGGTGTGAGCATTTCCGTACACTGCTGAATGAAACAGATGAGGACTCCATAGAAGTCCATCAGTTCTCATACCTGGTGTACAGAGCCTTTCTGGAGTACCTCTACACAGACACTATCAACCTGCCACCAGAGGATGCTATTGGTAAGGCCCGAGCTGAAACACCAGGAATGGAGTCCGTGCATAAGTCTTGAATACGCTCACTTGTGTGTCGCGTGTTGTTTTCACAGGGCTGCTAGACTTGGCCACATTCTACCGAGAGACGAGGCTGAAGAGGTTGTGCCAGGAAACGATCAAGAGAGGCATCGCCGAGGAGAACGCCGTCACCCTGCTCTCTGCTGCTGTCAAGTATGAGGCGCGGGTAAGCTCATAGCCACTGACACACAGTCAGACACCATGGTGGTGGGTGCCTTGCCTTCACAGTAGCTAGTCGGTTATACCCCTCAGCATTGACAAGACGGCCCTCTTCATTTTTAGGACCTGGAGGAGTTCTGCTTCAAGTTTTGCGTCAACCACCTCACAGCTGTCACGCAGACCCAGGCCTTTGTGGACATGGACCACGACCTGCTCAAGAACTTCATTAGCAAAGCCAGCCGCTACGGGGCCTTCAAAAACTGACTAGACTGCCCCTGTAGTGACTAGTTGAAGCTCACCCGGGTCTGGAGGGTCGACCCTGGACCAAAGTAAACACGAGGCTGATCAGTGCTTCAAAGCCTTGTGGCTGGGGGTGTAAACACCGGGGGGGCAAAGGGTTTAAGGTTTCCCCCTCTAGCTGATGCTTCTGTGTGACTGGCCTAACCTCGGCCAAACGCAGCGGCTGCTCGCTGGGTAAATCCCCCCCTCAGTCCCGAGCAGACAGTGTGGTCGTCCTTATGTCACCTTTGTGTTATTGACTAAACGCTCGGCTGATTAAGTATCTGATTAGTTTTGACCTGTCACCAGCCTGATGTGGTGCAACAGTGAGCAGCTCAGACGGGACACGTGAAGTCACTGCATCAATCTTTGCAACAGCAAGGTTTGTTGTTTTGTAGATCACAGCCCTGCGACAGGAAGTAAAGCGAATGATCAATAGATAGTTAAGTGCACGCAGCGTGTGATCAGTAGCGGCAGGAAGTGATCGGAAACAAACACGTCAGCCAGGACTTGACCTTTCACATTGTGCTGCTTTTCTTTGAAGCCTTTTTTCCAGATTGAGGAGTAGATTTTAATGAGGGGAAAACAAGCTGCTGTTCTGTTTTTACAAACTGCAACTTGTTTTTTTTTGTTTTGTTTTTTCCCCCCTGAAAATTTTTAATTAGCATCTGACAAAACCAGTTCCTTGTGTAAGTCACTGTTAAATCTTGCCACGTCGTTTTGTATCGTAGTTTTTCACCCTTGCCATCCAAACTTTCGGTTACCGTTTGATTTATGTATTGACATTTGCACTGTTTGCTCTGGCCACCGTCAGAACACCGATAGAAGAAGGTGTAGTCAGTTACACTTCACCAGAGATAAGGACGTCCTACTGCGTGTTTACTTGTTTTCAGATTAACCCTTTGTGTGCAGCTGGATACTGTGTGACTTACACAAGCTGTCGATGATGCAACACTGTAGATACAACTGATTTACCGTTGTGTTTCACCGCTATTTGGTTTGTTTACGGAAGTTTGGTTGGCATTGTTCTCTTTTTTTTATTTTTTATCTTTTATCTTTAATATGTTAGCAGCAAACTTCTGCTTCTTTTTACGAGAGGTTTCTTGATATCTGTCGCCTGGTAGCACTTTGTGGAAATTAGTTTATTTTTAAATGCCAACTGTGACTGTGTTGAATATAGCCCAGTATATACCAGGTATGTAGTTACCTCATAATTCCATATTAAATTCCTAAATGTGTCTAAATATAGTAACAGAATGCTTTTTCTCTAACAAACAAACTATTATTGTTTTTTATTTGGAATATTTTGATAATTTGTAAAAAAAATAAAAAGCCTACGCTGTCATTTTGTATGAAACATCCTGTACACTGCTGTCAGCGGCACTAACTTCAACATGTGACGGTCTAAAAGGTAATAAAAAGTAAAAACTGCCTAATTTGATGTGTGTTATTTTTTTTTTTATTGGTCTGTTATGGAATCATGAGCTTGACCTGAATGTATACACAATTTAAACTGGTGAAGAAAATATATCCTGGTAGAAGAATATTTTGTTAACAAAACGCAAACTGTGATAAGTCTTTTTACCGATTGCATATCTAATCCAGACAGAGCGTATAGTCAGATTTTTAAATTTGGGTTTTCCATTGAATTTAATTGAACGAAAAATACAACAAAGATCTGAAATCAAACAATACGGGGCTGAATGACTTTAATTCATAAATAACTTTTGGAATTTTTCCCCCCAAAGACACACAACTTTGTTGCGTCCTTATTAAAACCATCCATCAATGCATTACTCCATAAAGACATTTATGAACGTACATTCTTCTGCTTTACATTTACAACATGTGTGATTAGTCTCACTTTCATTGAGTCTTGGTAGAGTTTAATATCTGTGGAGTATTTTATTTCGAAATAAAACTGCCTCTGGCTTTTCTTGATCTAGTCGTTGTTGGGAAGGATTCCCCTCCCATGTCTCTCCATCAAATTTATAGCCCATGTGTCTTGTTCCCATATCCTTTTAGATGCCAGTGATATAAACCCAAAGGCCTTTCCCACCACTTTGATGCCTTATGACAGATTGTTGGCAGTTGTAGGTTGTACTCTACTGTTAGTTTCTTTCTTTTGTATTCATTATCTAATATGCAATATATTTCCAGATATGACTTGAACATATAGGTAGACTTTTCCCCTCAATGAAAACACACTTACCGATTTACCTTTTCTTAACCACAGAGCTCAAGAAATAGTCGATATTTTAGCTTATTTAAGATCTTACATTATTTATTTTTATTTACGTTTTTATTAAATTATCTTTAAAGGGATTGATCGCATTTTTTCCCCAGGTAATTTTGGGGGGTTTTATTCACAATTCTTGAGGTTTTAAGGGGGAAGTAAGTTCCTGTTAATCAGGTTAGAATCAGGTTCAGAGTTAGTTTCCTGCAAGTGTCTGTTCAGCTCAATAAATCCGGAGATAATTGCTGTTTGATTGTGATCAGCTCTGTCTCATGCAGCTGGGCTTCAATCCAACAAACGGGTTTCATCATATTGTTTTATCTTAGCAGAAATTACTGTGGAATGTATCATGATAGGATTACAAGTCATTTATCTGTGGGAATATGGTCATGTTTGTTTTGTTGTAACATCAAGGGTAACTCAGAGAAGTGGTTCTCAAACTTTTGCACCTCAAGGATCCTTTTACTGACACTAACTAGACCACGTTTGACACAATTTTTTTTTTCTTGTGTATGAAATTCAGGACCAATAGTCAGTGTGTTAGATATGGATGGAAATATAGTGAAAATATAGGGTCCTCCTTTTCCAGGGACCCCCTGCAACCCCTCAAGGACCCTTGGAAACCCCTGACTTGGAGTGTGTAGCGTTTGAATTTGTTTTCGTACTCGTGCATCTCTGTGCTGAACTCCTGCAGAGCACACGTTGTGGTTTTCACACCCGCCACCTGTTATCTAATGCTCCTACGAAAAGATGAACTCAGCACTCATCTGCATGTTAACTGAACCATGCATATCCAAGAGAAAGAAACACTTGATATCCGCTAACCGCAGGCAAATGAAGCTTGCAAAATGTCCTGTTTAAAAAAAACGTGTGTAATAGTGTTGTCTAATGTGAACATGTGAAAAACATCATCTATAGTTTGAACATCTTCCTGGAAGCTGAACCTCTCGTAATTCTACGTTTGTCTCCTGATGTGCAACTTCACAGTTTCACATCGTTCGGTGTGATTTCGGTCGCAGGCAGTTCAAGGATGTTATCAGAACAAATTCACAGTCAACATACAAGATAAGTCTAGTCCCACAGAAAACAGATTTTTATATCTTGATAGAGGCTCAACTGAAACTAAACATTAGAGGCCTTGTGAGGGTCAGGCACATTGTGATGAAAGCCAGATCAGCAGCTCGCAGACGATAATTCACTTACTGGGCTCCAGCTAATGGCTACTCGCAAAAACAAATGATGTCGGATTCATGAGCGTGTGGCTTCGGTGTAATGTTCCCTGAGCTTCCAATTGAGGAAATGCTAACCTCTTATACACAAATACATCAAGGGAAACAAACGGGTCATTTTATTTCCTTCATCACACAAATACTATATGACATAAGAGACCTGATATATTTCATTTCTCCTGATAAGGTTTCTCCTGCAGCCGTAGGGGCCTTATATTGGTATATGCAGAATTAGGCCGCCAGTCGAGATAAGACATTATTTGGAGAAAAGTTTTAGTCTAAACAGAGTTGACACGTATGGCAAACAGGTCCACGTGGAAATGAGGAAATGCACACAGCTGCCAACGGCAACCGGTGCTCTGCCACACACGAAACCTCCCGGCATCATTTCCCAAAAATGTACAATTACAAATGAATTTCGTCACAATGAAGCCCTTTGATTCTCCTTGTAAAAGGGAAGGGGAGTAAAAGCTGCAGCAACATGCATCAGTGTGCAAGATACGTTTACATTTTGCAGCAGGTCGGGACGGGGGAGGGGGGGGCAAATTGGGATAATAATCTTCTATAACCTGATTATACATTATAGTCCATCTGCAAACATGCCAAAGTCATCTTGAGTAACTCTTCCTTATTGTCTGCCAGCTTTATTTTTGAGTTTATCGGAGCTAAGAAACAAAGCACCCGCCTCTGAGTTTCAGTTGTGGACAGTAAGTTGTTGGCTTAGTAGCAGAGAGCTGTACTTTGTGTATTTGACATTTTGCCGCGACAGGTGTCTCAGATGGCTGCAGGAGCTTGCGGCTTCCGAGGTGTTGTCTCTGCTGCTCGTTGGTCTCCAGATCAGATTACTGTGATCGAACAACATCCTGTCAGCATGCCCGTCGCTTGCGCTTTCGGAGTTTCCTGCCTCCGAGTTTCTGTTGAACCCGTCAGGGCTGGATTGTCTTTGCCTCAGAAATAACTTGAAGCACGCAGCTTAGCTTCTTATTTTTAAATAATCCTCAGGACAAAATCAGATCAGTGGTCTGCTCTTCCGGGATTTTAGACTGCAGTACTAACATGTAGTTAAATGGTGAAATGGGAAAATGCAATGTATTCATATCAAATTCAGCTTAAACCAGAGAAGGGGAATGAAAGCAGAGGTTTTTTACCTTTAGCTTCCGACTCCTGTACGTTTGTTTGTTGCTTGGTTTGTATATTTGTTTGGAAGGATAGGAAGGATGCGGTATAAGTCAGAAAAACCCTTTAAAGTTTGGTGCAGATCCAGGAATTTCTTTGCTATCGCTTTCTTTTACATAGTGAGATACGTGGTTATTTGGGTTATATCCCTGTAACCCAAATAACGTGTGAAACGTCAGGGTATGCGCTCGACTCAGTGTCTTTCTGGTGAACCTCGGTGTTCAGGCCTTTGATGCCAGAAACCTGGACAACCTCCCTCCATACTTATTTAGAGTTTTCAGTATCTGCTTGTTAACGGTCACAGATACTGTTGTTGCTGAGTCACACAAACACACAAATCTCAACACTTTGATCATTTAATTGATAGTTGAAGTCTTTCAATCAACCAAAGGCTTGTGGTTTAATTCCATTAAACCGACTGAGCAGGCTTCGGCTCAACACTGTTGACACTGAGTTGATAAAACCTGCAGTTAAAAGGTCTTTTTTTTTTTTAAAGTCCGTTGTGGGGTGGGTGAAGGGTTTGTGGGTGGGCACTGTTTGTTTTACAAAGCCTTCAGTTGATAAGGCTGTGTGGGGGAGCACACACACACACACACACACACACACACACACACACACACACACACACACACACACACACACACACACACACAGGCTTTGAAATACCCACGGCAGAGACTGTGAGTAAAACCGTGTTTTTCTTATTTTAAATGTCACGACTCTATTTTAGTTTTCATCTTCAGATTAAACTGTATGTGCACTCAGGTTTAAAATTGAGGCGTGAGATAATAACGTGTTTATTCTCGTTGCTCATTCAGACACGAGCTTCTCTGTCGTTTTCTTCTTACATAAAACCCTGTATCTTATATTTCCCGTGTTGTTATCCTCACAGAAAGTTGTGTGTGGTTTGAGTCGGGCCTCTGGTCTCCACTCCCTGAGAGTTTTTGAAGCTGTGGCAGCTCTGGAACGCTTCCTGAGCCTCAGGGCTTCATGTGCTGCTCTGCAGGGTTCCGCTGCCTCCACTTGTTTTATTAATGTCGGTTTGTATGTTGCTGCCAGAACAACATTCGTAAAGTCTCTTCTGTTTCCACGGTGAACGTCAGAGAATCAGGCCTCGAAGGCTCTTCAACACAGTGTCATTCTGCCAAGTCACACATTCCATCTATCTATCTATCTATCTATCTATCTATCTATCTATCTGTCTGTCTGTCTGTCTGTCTGTCTGTCTGTCTGTCTGTCTGTCTGTCTGTCTATTAAACTATCTATCTATCTTTCCATCTATTCATCTATGTATCCATTTATCTGTCTGTCTATCTATCTATCCATCTATCTATCATTACTCAGTATGCCCAGTTACTTGAGGTCAGTCTTAGTCTCTTACAGTAAGTTTCGCAAGTTTAAATCCACATTAAGTCACATTTACAACACGAATTGCAAAGTCCTGACTCGTCATCACATTTGGAATCCGTCTCCGTCCACTGACGATCGCCACGCAGCAGCGTTATGTCACCTTCTCTCTTTCTCGTGCATTTCACTCAAAAAGCCTTCGCTCTCGGCCTTGGGGGGTGCCAGACTGCTTCCTGTCATTGTGAGAAATGTAACAGTCCAGGGATTTCGAGGCACATGTTTTTTGTTTAGTAACCACATACTTGCATGTGAAGAGCTTGTTTTTATGTGCTGCATGGAACTATTTTGCGAGTCAAAGACAATAGCACAGGTTTTTCTGTTTTCTCCAACGCTTCGCCCCAGCCTTGGTGGTGTTTGCTTTGTGGTGGCCTGACAAAGAGAGGCACACTGGCTGTTAAACACCCACTGTCTCTTTGATTCCCCCGGCAAAGATTTTTCCTTCATTTGTTTGGCTATTGTTGGGATCTCTGTGAAGTCGTGAAAAATCGACCATCTCTGGATTAGTGTCATGTCGCTAGACGAGAACGCACGTGTTTGTATCGGTAGAGTCTCGTGCAAAAAACGTTCAAAAGCAACTCGGAAAAACACCTAATCTGCCAAACAAGCATTTGTTCGCTGCCAGGAAACCCCATCTATGTGGTGCACTTCCTATCTGAAACGGTGACAACCACACAACACAAATACATTCACACACATTTCGGCATCCCCTCGCCAAACTGCCGATCAAAAGGCCGAGAGATCTTTCAAGTTGTCTCAGATTAATTATTTATAAACTTCACATTCCTCCCTGCTAAGCTACTTCACCCTCGACAAAAGCCCCAGTGTGTTCTTTTTTTTTTTTTTTTTTTTCACTGACCGCCAAGTGAAGTGTTTCTATTAAAGGAGAAGTTGAATGCGCCTCTCACACGGCGCTGCGAGGAGAAAGCTTGTGGCCACGCACTGACAAGGGCAGCTGAGAAACCGCTGAAAAGAGAAAGTGCTCTGTTCTGTCTCATTTCCAATGTCCCCTTCGGAAGAAAACCCCGTTCTTGTCTGTGGCAAAGCTGCGGCCCACGCAAGGGAGTCCAAAACAATCGGGAGACAGTTCAATTCCCCCTGCACCTGCCAGCAGACCTGCGGAGGCCGTCACCTCAGGCCACTGCAGGGTTTTATTGACCTCCTACGTCTTCGGTGACATCTTGACTGATGAAGGCAAAACAAGTCAACCAGCAACTCATTAAAAAAAAAAGTTTTACCTCAATTTGTTGAATAATTTTTCATCTGTCAGGCTGTACAGTAGCACAACAATCTCACTAAAGTCAAAGTACATGAGCATAAGCAGTAAAACGATCGTGAGATATCTAAAGTAAAAGCAGCTGTGATGCAAATAAAATGGCCTGTGTCAGTTTCAGAACACAAGTTAGGTGTTATGAGGAAGATACAACCTATATTTAGACAATAGGTTTTTTAGAAAGTTTCATAACTTGATCTGCAAAGTAACTAGAATAAATAATGTAAATATATATATATTCTAGAATGTCACTCAGTAGAGCATGTACCTCCAACAAGGCCAAACAGTATGAAACCAAAATATTTCTGTTTTTATTTTTCATCAAGATCCATGAATTATTTGAAAAATACTCAATTGAATAAAATGGAATTGTGTGGGACATGACTCACTAAAGTTTCACTTTCACACCCACTTTCTTTAACATTGTGATATAGTTTTTTTTTTCAGGTCAAGTCAACTTTAGTGTCATTCATCCACATATGCAGTATAAACACAAATACACAACATATAAACAAACAACAAAAATGTAAACACAGGAAAGAACTATAAGGGCTTAAAAATGTATTTCAAAAGGTACACATACGTAAAGGTAAATAAATAGGATATTACTATAATGTGATTGTAACATTTCAGCTGATGGATTCAAAATCAGGCTGTTTTATGAAACTCCATTTCTATGAATTTGTGCAATATTGAAAGGTGTTAACCAGTGTTTGAGAAGAACTCTGAACACTAAATACTCAATTTGAGGCCTGTGAACTTAAAAGGTCATAAAGATGTTTATTTTAGTTTTGAACCTACATGAAGTTGTCGCCTCATGATGCAATCCGAAGCACTTCACTGTTCTTATATAATGTTTGGCTTCACTCAGACTCGTGTTTGCTCACTTGCTGCTGAAATGAGATCATTTCAAACTGTTTATTTTAAATGCATCAGGATCTGCTGAGCACATTGTGAGGACTTGATGAATTGTTTGTTTGATTCGTTAACTGTGAGGGCCAGACAAAGGAGTAGGAGGAGTTGGACCCGGGGCAGAGGGAGGAGTTACCGCTGCTGCTCTCCAAACTCAAAGCACAAAAACTGTCTGCCACAGAGGCACAAAGGAGAAGTAGGAACTGTGTCTGAGCGAGATGCGTGCAGAGCAAAATCCCTGCGGCTGTCAGAAAGAGAGAGAGAGAGAGAGAGCTGTAGATACTGAGTGACTCAGCCGGTCAGACAAACGGAGAGAGAGAGAGAGAGAGAGGAGGGGAAACAGGAAACTCTGAAGACTCACCCAAGCAGGAGTTCAACTGCAGCTTCACTTCAACTCCTGGGGGGGGGGGGGAGAAGCCTTGTGGATGGTAGGCAGGGCGAGCGGCAGACAGCTGAGGACAAGGAGCTGAAAAGGACAAAAAGAAACCCCCCAGATTGAGTGCTGACAAAGAGGAGGGACAATGCCATGAAAGTTATTTCCAGACGCACCCTGAACGTGGATGTTCCATCACCATCATCGCTCCCTCAGCTCGTGGTGGCCGGAGACTCCCTGACTGAGCTGTGAACATTTGTTTGGCTGATTCCTCTGAGTAAGTAAAAGCTCAGTCTTCAACTCGTGGGGTGAAGCCTGGTGGAGAGATAAAGCAGGGGGAGGGGAGGACGCACCAGCCTGGAGCTCTGTCCCCAGGGAGGGGTCTCTTCAACATGAGGTTACCCCCAAAGTAACTACATCAAGACGAGGGAGGGGATCATGTGGTTGATTTGGAGGGGAACTCTTTGTGCCGACGGCCTGAGTGTCTTTCTGTTCTGAGACTGTCCTGTGCCTTTCTCTCCATTCATGGTGGATTCGCCTTGTGGGGCGGCCTTTTCATTATAAAGCCATTACATAACAGGCACCCCCTCATCCCTCCACTCTTTGAGAATGTACAACTCTACGACACTCCCCACTGACAGCTTTACCTCGTCGTGGGCTGGGAATCTCTCGGCCAACTGCAGCAGGAACGATGAGTTCAAGTACCCTCTGTACAGCGCGGTGTTCAGCATCGTGTTCGTGGTGGGACTCATCACCAACGCCGTGGCCATCTACATATTCACCTGCACCCTGAAGCTGAGGAACGAGACCACCACCTACATGATGAACCTGGTGGTGTCGGACCTGCTGTTCGTCTTCACGCTGCCGCTGAGGGTCTTCTACTTCAACAACCGGAACTGGCCTTTTGGGAGCACGCTGTGCAAGGTGTCCGTCTCGCTGTTCTACACCAACATGTACGGCAGCATGCTCTTTCTCACCTGCATCAGCGTGGATCGCTTCCTAGCCATCGTGCACCCCTTTCGCTCCAGGGCGCTCAGGACTAAACGCAACGCGAAGATAGTGTGCGTCGCCGTGTGGGTGCTGGTGCTGTCGGGGAGCCTCCCCACGGGGTTCCTGCTGAGGTCAACCTCGGAGGTGGACAACAAGACCGCCTGCTTCGAGAACTTCTCGTCCAAGCAGTGGAAAGCTCATCTGTCCAAGATGGTGATATTCATAGAGACGGTGGGCTTCATCATCCCGCTGCTTCTCAACGTCTGCTGCTCCATCATGGTGTTGCAGACGCTGCGTCAGCCCGACGCCATCAGCCGCGGGGGGAAGCTGAACAAAACAAAGATCCTGCGCATGATAATTGTTCACCTCTGTATCTTTTGTTTCTGCTTCATCCCTTATAATGTAAACTTGGTTTTCTATTCTCTGGTCCGGACCAAAACTTTAAAAGGCTGCTGGATGGAGTCCGTGGTTCGGACCATCTACCCGGTGGCCCTCTGCATCGCTGTGTCCAACTGCTGCTTTGACCCCATTGTTTACTACTTCACCTCAGAGACCATCCAGAACTCCATCAAGAGGAAGTCTCTGGTCGGGCGCACGTATGACGCCAAGTTCTCCGAGGCGCTGCATTCAGAAACCAGCTCCAACCTGCAGCACAGCCTGAGGACTCTAAAAGCTAAAGTCTTTCACAATGAGTCTTCTGTGTGATGGGGCGTTGTTATACTCAGGTATTAAACAAAACAACTTTTACAGAGAAAAACAAACCCACACAAGACCACAGGAATGGATAAGTGCTTTATCAAGCACCTGCCAAAGAAGTATTATCTTATTTCTCATCTCAGGGCTAATATTCGGACCTGTCACTGACAGACCCTGCTCTGCAGTGTTACTGCTACGTGACCCTTTGTTTCGCATCTGTGGATTTAATACTTATTTATTACTACTTATTAATTCCCCTTTTCCTGTGGAAATTGTGTTAAGCGCAATTACTCTGCCGGTGACCTGGAAGGGAATGTGATCACTGGACAGCAGGAGAGTTATGATACTGAAAGCTACATGTGCCTGTATATCTGTACACTTCCATGCTGCGCTGTGGTGCTAACGTTAGAGTAGTGTCTTATTAAATTAACAGAAAAGATATATCAAGCTTTTAAATGTACAGGGCTGTGTTGTGTTTGTGTTTTTTTTTTTGTGAATTACAAGTAGGTCACAGAAGTGCCCTCTTTGCATTTCATTGTAGACTGTTGATTGCCATTAAATGCACTGACATGGATTTCCAGATACTGCACTCATGCCACAGTGATGAATAAAAGTCATGTACTGTCTAAAACTAATGAAACATGTTGTCTTTTGAATGAGGAAAATGCCAGTTTGGCACAGGGACAAAAACACGTTGACTTGTACAAAGCACATGAAGACTGTGATTTCAACACAATACAACAACGAGTTGTGTTGTGTTGAAATCCTAGAGTCCTGCGTGTGTAAATGAGGAGGTAAAGAAGTGGAAGTAGAAAGTCCGCCCGCTTGAGCTTCCTGTGTGGCAACCAGCGACGTAGAAGAGGAAGTCTTTGTTAATGGAAGTGAGAGGAACAGACTCTTCCTAGTTTAAACCGTCAAATAGATAGTTTGGATGTAAACGTGGCCGGTAAGAAACCCCCACGTCCATTTCTGCTGCAGTGATTTGTTTTAAACAAAGAGAGCAGAGCAGCTTTGACACAGCGTCATGTCTGTTTAACTTTAACTGAGATAGGAATTCCTTTTTTTTTTTTTTTATCATCCTGTTAAATTTTGTTTTCTCCCCCCCACACAAGGACATGGTGTTTTAATATGTGACAGTCTGGTCAGTGCAGCTGCACGATGCAGCACAGCTCTGTCCGAGGGTTTTCGGTCTGCGTTTGTTTGTTAGTTAGCAGGATTACGCAAAAACTACTCAACTGATTTACATGGAATTTCATAGAGGGGGGGGGGGGTGGGGGGTGGGGGCATGACCCAAGAATGACGTCATTACATTTTTGTGTGGATCTGGATCAGGGGGCAGAGTTAGGGAGAGATAGGGGGTTTTCAACATTTTCTTTGTATTTGAGGTATCCGAGTAAAAATATGGATCTACTCAATTTAAATGTCTCCCATGGGGACTCTTTGTCCTTCCTATACCCCAGGAACAGCACTGAAGTGAAATCAAAAAGAATCCTTTTTGCGGTTTACAGGAAAAACAGATGTGTGAAATATTCCTCCCGCTGTGGACAAATATATACATAATACATCCAAGTGATGTGGCATCAGTGAGGAGTCAGCACAGCGTGAGGGCGAATAACAGAAAGCACATGGCGCTCTCGACTCTATTGACACAACCTGAGAGTCCGGCGGCGGCGCTTTGTTCACACACTCCACCTATAACTCTGCTTCTGAGGCCGTGTGAGCGAGTCCAGGACGGGGGTTAAAGAGCCGGGCTGGTATGAAAACAAACAAGTATGAGTGAGACACCGATGCGGTTCACGCCATCTTGAAGTGGCGTCTTCCTGTGTGTAGGTGCAACACCATGACATTTAGTAAACATCGTGAAGTAGATCTGAGTAACAGTAATGACTCACTTCAACAGGATAACCACACATCATTGAAGATAAGGTGTAACTGTATGAATGTCATCTGGGTGAAAGGTCAGTAAAAGATGGAAATCCTGTTTTGATTTCACACTTTTACCACTTTTTGCTGTCGTGTGCCCATGTTGTGCGTTTGCTTAATGTCAAGAACACGAAGCTGTGTACACACACATACGAATGGTTGTATAAGAACATGGTGTCAGGGGTCGGACCCCCTCACCTGAGCCCAGCAGGCTCCACTGCATACACAACAGTTATCTAATCAGCCTGACCTCTGCGGCCCAGCAGCCTGCGTGGTGAGAAAACACAGACGCAGCACTGGTCCTCAATGCAAACATTCTACATTCTGCATCGCTCTGGTCATCGCAGATGCAGAAGCGATTGGTTTTGTTGGTCGGTTTGTTTTACGAGCAAATATTACGTTAAAACCAGTTGGTTACCATGAAACTTAGTGGTAGGAAATGGTATCGGTTGGGGGAAGAACCTCAAACATTTTGATGTTCTTTTAATCGCTTCCTTTAACATTTACACCATGAAACTAATCTGGTATTTATAGGGAAATAACATTTGAGTGTGTGAAATGTGGTGCAGCTTGACTGAATTTAAGGGATTTTAAGGTTTGTGCTCTACTAAGTCCCACAGTTGTGAAAATGAACTTTGAGGAAATACCACATTTTCACACGAGTAAACTATTAAACCTCTAAGGTTCAGGTTTGAAATTCCACTGTTTAATCTGCTTAATTCGCGCGAATCAACCTTTAGGGACATATAATATAAATAAGTCATTTTCACATGACTGCTGGATCCCTCCGAGGTCGCACAAAACAACACCAGCGTTTGGTCATCGTGATCCGGGCCGTGACAGTCGGTGCGATCCTCAGACAAACACGAGCCTTGAACTCACAGCTTCAGGTTCCTGTTTGCCTCGTGGTAAATAGAGCATGTTTTCTCCAATGAACCTCTTAATGGCCGCTTTGAAGTTCTGTCAGTCGCAACTGACTGGCGATCCTCTGGCGTGTTGAGAACACTTGTCAGGAGCAATTCCTGCCGGGACATTGACAGGGACCTCAGTGTGTGTGTGTGTGTGTGTGTGGTGTGTGAGTGGGTGTGTGCTTTCAGGGAAAGAGGAGATTGGGTGGGGTGAGATTGGGGTGAGGCCCTCACCCTAGGATTGATGATATATAACCAAGGGAGCTGCTAAATGGATCCACTGGGGGGGGGCTCGGCTCACAGGATAAAGGAAATAGCTGTTATTACACTAATGTAGTCAGGGCCCATTTTCATATCTGCTCTATTTTCCCACAGAATCACTCTCCACATCTCCGGTATTTACAGTCCCGCCTTGGTTTTGGGGTAAACAGGTATTATTATCGCTCTATTAAAAAAAAAAACCCTGCTGCCACTCTCCAGGGGGGGATGGGGGGGGGAAAGATTACTTGCTTAGAAGACAACTATTCTTACCGGGGGAAAAGGAGGAGGCAGTAAAAGTAATCATTGCGCAGGATGTGGTTTGACCCAAAAAAAGAAAAAGAGCGACGCCCGTGTTAGCACAACAGCCTCGCTCATCCTAAAATCAGAGGCAGCACTGAACTAATAACCAGCGATGCCATGAGCTCAGCGTCCGCATGGAGGGAGGTAAACTAAATAACCGCACCAACGGTCACATGTAATCCTCCGCAACTCTCTGTCGCCTCAGACCGTAAACAGGCCTTATCAGTCCGTGGAGGAGGAGGGGGGGGGGGGGGGGAGGATTGTTTGACCAGATCAGCTCGTGGTTGCATAACGTGTGCGGAATCAAACGGGAAGCATAAGCAGGCGTGTTGATAAAACACTTCGTTCATCGGGGGTCATGTTTAGAAAAATCCAGTGAGCGGGCATGTGAAGCGTCCGGCGGGTTCCGGAGGACAGAAAAGGGAAAGGTCACGCTGATCTCGTCCCAACAGCCGTGAAACGAAACGGGGACATTTTGACCAGATTCGACAAAGAGTGCGTGGACAGCGGCCGCCATTGTTCTTCTCTCCCCTGACCAGATGCTACTTTACCTTGAGGTAAGAAATCGGACGTTGTTTGAGCATTGTTACGGTAGTTGGAGTAAATGTGTGTGAGGACATCGACGGGAATGTTGAAACGCTTGGGAAACGCATCCCAGGTCCACAAGTCCCAGCACGACCTGGGAAGTTGGGGTGGGGTGGGCAGTTCTTACTAAATGGATTCTCTGAATCCTGCCGGGAATTCCCATAAATACTCACACACTTCTGCACAGTGACACATACTGATGTGTATCTGATGTTTTCAGGACAACACATGTATTACCCAGAAACGCCCGTCTTTACTAATGCACTGAGCACAACAGGTCGTCTCTAACCCCCCAATACAATACGCTACAGACACACACACACACACACACACACACACACACACACACACACACACACACACACACACACTCACACTCTGCTGCCTCTGAGAGTTTCACCTCAGTGAGCATTGTGGCCTATTACAGCCAGCCCTTTACGATGAGGCGTGTTCTGCTTGATGGGACGGGTTGGGGTTTCCTCAGCTTCCTCTGGAGGCTCCTGATGGTTCAAACAATGTCCGCGCAGCCTCTGTGAAGACATTAATCCTCTGTTGTAGCTACAGCTTCTAACAGGAGAGGACGACCCACTGGTGTGACTGACAGTCTCACGAGAGAAAAGAGAGATCATGGGTCACTGGGATATGAGCAGCAACACGTCCTACATGCATCGGCAAAAAGTCCCTGAAGCGGCAAACAAACATGTTCCTTTGAAAGATGTAATCTAGATTCTGTGGAAAATATGTGGATTCTGAAAAGAAAACTAAAGATCTTAATCAGGACAAGTGAGTTTGATTTAACACAGCGGCTCCACTAAGCCCATGGTGGTATGAGTGATACCCGGGCCCCCGCTACGTACTACGGCGCAGACTTAAGAACAAACGCCCGTAGCACACCCCACAGCACAACCACACATAAAAGCTGACGCTCACAGGTCAGCCTTTAGGTCAGCGTTCTCCCCATGAGGAATTTCCACCGACCACACAATACCTCTCTTCTTCTGCGTCTCCTCCTCCGCAGAACCCGGTCTCCTTTGAATCACTGTTCAATTCCAGGGAGACGAGACGTCCTCATCGTGCTCGACCCAACCCTTGTCCGAAAAGAACCACAGCTGCGAGACAAATCAATAATCTTTGCTGTTTACTCTATACGTTTCGGGGGGGGGGGGAAACAACATTGCAAGTTCCTACTCAAACATTAAAGATGGTGAAATCTGACCTCCACATCCTGTTGGATCAGGGTCACGGAGAGAAACCTTGAATTCCATGATAGCGTCGCCTCAGGGTGTGAAGGACGGGCTCATTGATGCCATCGAGGTTATCTCCATAAAACAAACCACACAATTAGCTCCGTGCAGACAGATAAGACCAAGATAATTCCTCTTCCAGCAGTGGACCATTGAGCAGGAGAAGCTTGCTGATCAGTTAATGGAGGGGGGGGGGGGGGGGGCCTGCACGATATATATATAAACATGAGGGAGCATATACTCCCTGTGCTATAGTCAGACTGGCCACCAGGGGTAATCCCTCTGAGACGCTGTGTTGGTCGGTCAAACGATACTTACATTTTCACCCCAATACCAATACCACAAACCACTTTTAGTTTGACCCCTGTCCCATCTGCTAACATGGAGGAGGCAGTTTACGACCTGCACTGCGCCAGCCACCAGGGGGCGATCAAGATGTTTTGGCTTCACTTTTGGGGAGCTGCCATATCTTTCATCTTCTCATGCGCCCACACGCTCACAGGGCAGCTTGTCGACGTGTTGCCAAACCTGCATGGATGTGGAAATCGTGTTTTCCACACAGGTTTACGCTGCAACCTGATTATGTAAGTGGCCGCATGTAAGAGATATTTCACACCCAGCCAGAGAGAAAGATGCGGTGGAGGCAGGAGGAGCGGGCGGACCACGAGAGGCCGAGGAACGTGAGGCAGGGAGAGCAGCCGGAGGAATGTCGCGAGAGATGACGACCGTGTCCGAAATCACCCACTTGTTAGCACCGTGCAGTGATCACATCAGGAACATAATGAAAAACGCTTTCGGACACTCCTCTGGGCGCTTTCTCTGCGCCTGTAATGACGTAATTGTCGCAGGATTATGACGTACAACAGCAATAATGTAATTTTTATTTTGTATTTATTTAATGGCTTTAAATGTAGAAATGAACTTGTTTGTCTCAGTTTGTGTTGGGATGCTTTGCTCTTCTTTACCTTTGTACGACAGGTCGGACTGTTCCCGCTGCCCTCTCTCCTCCGTCTCTCTGCCGCGAGTGCAATGCATGATGGGACACGTTGCTCGGTTAGTGACCATCGGTTGTACACTATTTCTAAGATGCATTATGGAAAACAAAGAGTGCAGTGTATAGGGAATGAAGAAATTCCCTAAATAGCGATCTTACTGTATAGTG
This sequence comes from Reinhardtius hippoglossoides, assembly GCA_006182925.3. Lineage (NCBI taxonomy): Eukaryota > Metazoa > Chordata > Actinopteri > Pleuronectiformes > Pleuronectidae > Reinhardtius > Reinhardtius hippoglossoides. The sequence goes on from CM031673.1 coordinate 4,193,490, forward strand.
ATTGGTGAATGATTCCGGACAAAGCCCAAGCGTGCAACACATGATTAGTTACTGTGTCTTTACCCACTCGTCTTTGACTGGATGCTACAGATGCTATCACCCTTATCGCTGTTGCCAGGCAACGGAGCTGAAGTTGGACACGGCAGGAAAGCTTTATTGAATATAGGTTTTTTTTGACGTGTGCTGCTGTTCAGTTCAGTTGAAGCGTGACGCTCAAGCATTGGATGTGTTGTCGATTGCCGGCACCATCACCTCTTTGAATAACGGTTCGTCACTGAAGCGCAATGAATCCTGGGATAGACCTTCGATTCCCGTAGGCGGACGGACGCGTCGTCAGCCTGAATTTGAAGGAGCAATCAAAACGAGACAATGTAGTCGTGCCACGGTGACGCAATCGGCCTTGAAATGATTTCGATTCCACGTGTGGATGAATTGAAGCTGGTGGCCTTGATGGAAATAAATGAGAACATCTGAAACAATGCAGCATTGTTTGCAACAATAGAATAAAGTGTGTGATTTTGTAACTGGCCCAGAGCATGAAACCTCATTACTGTGGTCCTTTAACACGTCTCAGACACTCACACACCAACACAGAACAGCAGCTGTGCTCGAGTCCAAGTGGCTGATAAAGACATTAACCATTAACTTGTTATCGATCGATGGAGGTTTGACTCTCTGGTGTCTTTTTCAAGCTTGAATGAATAGTTTCATTTGGCTACATTTTTAATAGATTTGATTGGAAACACACCACGATCAGAACGCTTTATTGTCCATATTCATAAATAATAAATGATAGTAAAAAAGATAAACCAGCATCATGTCAGGAGCATCACAATAGGCAAAAAATCAAGCTTTTAGCTACATAACCACTTAGCTTTAAGGATACACACCAGCTTTTTTAAAACTTTATAAAAATGTATTCTTCATCGATAGACAAAAATCTAAAATATTTTCCTGCTATTATTTTTCAAACTAAACTTCTGTTTCTAAATCTTGGCATCAAGTGTGTGCAGCCGTTGCAACAACTAACACTCACTTAAAAACCACAACTCTATTTTTTGGAGATGATTCATAGAAAAGAGGAACAAAAATAAAAAAGTATCCTCTCAGATCAGGGTGCACAATGTAAGAGATGAGAAATCATGACCGAGCTGAATTCATCACATTTAAAACTAATTCATCACATTTAAAACTACGCCCAAGATGAAAAATGATAATTATGACATTTAAATGCACTTGTGCGGAACAATGTCGTTCTTGCGTGAAATCAAAACAAATGTGCAGCAGCTGATTTCAGATCCAGGTCCACGAGAGGAAAGATCTTCGCCTCTCGCCTGCTATTGATCTATTATTGGCTCAGGAGGAAGGCCGGCAAGTGGACAGGCCGGCAAGTGGACAGGCCGGCAGAGCCTTGGACCCTGCGTGAAGGTGGAGCGGCCCGTCACCACGTGAGCCACACACAATGGCAGCCCCCTTTTTTAAAAAGTGCACGATAACCGCCACTGTCCCAGATGAGGCAGGATCCAAATTTAACCGTTCCTGACCTTTTTCACTTTGAAGCAGCTGATGAATTGTACAGTTCCACGACAAAAAACCCTGCTCGGCCACACCAGTCTCCATTGTCTGATACAGAGCAACATAACCCTGGCAGCAGACAATGGAGGGTCACGCAGAGGGCCTGAAATAATCATAACAATGACAGCTCCCATATTTATAGTTGCAAAGAGACTCTCGACCACAGAGTGTTTTGTTATTTACAGGAAGAGCTGCTCCCCATGATACACTTCTCTTTAGTGGGCGAGTCAGAGTGGCAGGTTTCATTGTTTTCTCCAGTGAGGCCGTAAACCGCCACTAAAAAACCTGCGATGTAACTTTAGCTGATGGTTGAGGTGGAAATGTGAAAAGCTAAAGTTCCACCTTTCAGAGCAGATCGGACTGAGCATCGGTGGCCAGGCAGAGATCGCTGGGTCATCTCACATCTGCACGGCTCTTCCTGAGTGAAGCTCAGATAGCAGCCCTCCAAAACAGGCAAACACGCACACACACACACACACACACACACACCACACACACACACACACACAAAGGGGAACGAAGATGGTTGATGTTACGTGCAGTGTGATGACAGGAGGGTCGAGGTGTGCGGGCCAATTTCCCAGAAAGACAAAAGCGAAAGGACCTCTGTGAATCACTTGATAAGACGGGGAAGTCACTTGATTGTTTGCTATCAGGTCCCCGGGATGAGCAGGATGAAGAAAATCAATGAAGTGGTTCAGATTAGATGTGCAAGCTGCGGCCTGCAGATGCAACCCTGCGCTGTGACTCAGAGCAGATACCGAAGGTGTGACACGTTGTGGTTTGGCTCACGCTCGTCAACAAAAGCCCAGCGGCGTGGTAACACAGGAACTATCACCTCAGAGAGCGAAGGTTGGCACATGACATCTATCACGCTCCTCAGAGGACTAATCTTAAACCTGATTTAGCATAAAAGTTTAATCTCCGCTTTGCCCTCACGACCTCCAAACACAGTGTGAGGACTGTTCCACACTAATTCATCCGAAGAGATATTTCTTCCTTGACCCATTTATAGCCACTGAGATACAGCAGACACGACTTCACATCCTTCCTGCGAGAGGAAGCCCCTGTTCATCTGCTCGTTTGCCTCGATAGTTTCTGAGGTGCAACGGCATAAAACTGTTTAGTCAGGTTTTGTTTTTTTTCTCCCCCCCCGCCCCCGACCCTTGACCCAGCAGTTTACGGGAACAGCTGCACAAGTTGGTGCACAGCACGCCTGAAAAAATCTGAAGTTTGTGAAGATTTTTTTGGGGAACAATAGTCACAAAAGTCACAAGACAGTTCACTCAGACATTGATACAAAAAAAAAAAGGAAAAATACATATGAGAGCAATAAATACAATAAAATGAGCCTGTGGTCGTAAACATGAGATAGATTATTTGTTTTATTCAATGTCAGACGTTTTTCAAATGTATAAAACAGAGGATATTGATGTAGTTAATGTAGTTGTTATTTTTATCAGCTGTGCGTGTTGTCTGTGACCTACATGCACAGGGGGATTCACTATATTCAGCCCAGACTCAAAACCATAACCAAAACAAGTACTCTTAGAAACCAGTCCAGCTGTCACCAGGGTTACTCATTCAAAGATAAAACAAAAAAAATAAAGCAAATTACATTTGAACATCAGCTCACAAATAGAACTGGAGCAGGTTTCAAAGGATTTCAAATTGGTGCCAACTCGATACCAGAGAAGCTAAATATATGAATTTTCTGATATCTTAACTAGAGGAACAATCCCTTTTTCATATGAAAAAATGCAGCAAATAGCTCAATACAGATCAAATATTCTATAAAGTATAATGATAAAATATGAGAAACATGTCATGATTTCCATCAGGGTATATTAAACATCAAAGAATAAGTAAACAAACCAATTCTGATCATGTTTTTGATTTCAACTAATATATTTCCATCATGTTTGAATACTTTCAGCCTCGGCACACTGATGCTTCAAAGCCTCTGTGACACGCACTTAAAATAACTGCCCCAGACTCCCCGGTGTCCATCAGCTGCCGGAGCTGTAAAGACATCATGGCCGCTGATGGCCGACCCTCCTATCTGCAGGGCACACATGACGATGCTGCAACAACTTTATCTGTATCTTTCCTGAACTTGAACATGGCGGTTCAAGGGGAAACACTGTAATAACAATACTAATAATAATAAATTGAAAAAAAGCAGGAGGCAGGGGAGCCCTGAGGACAGAGAAGGGGGGGGGGGGGGGGATTCAGTGCACCCTGAAGATAAGGGCCGAGCTGCCGCCATGAGCTTCCTCAATAAAACACATCATGGGCAGATACAATATCTATCCAGCCTCTCGCTCAGCGGAGGCCTCCTCTCAGCCAATGGGAGGCCTCTCCCAGTGGAGGGAACCGTGGCAGCGGGATTAATCCACGGCTGGCACGACTGTTGGTGAATCAGCAACCACTGTGGTTTTGTTGACTCAAGGGTTTGTAGTATCTATATCCTGTCCATCCCAAACTGTCATGGGCGAGGCTGTGGTCTCACTGGTGTCACACGGGGTTAAACTCGGCTCTTATTTCACACTGTCAACATCTTCCACGACTCCCGACAGGCTCTGCTCGTTCCATCACATCCAATGTCAGTGTGCTCTCTTTCATTCACACGTGATTAGGCTGAGCACTCAGATTCTTTGGCATGTTGCATTTTCTATGTAAACCTGGTTTTCTCAATGTTTCCAGCGCCACCCAGTGGTGAAAGACTCGCACTGCTGCCATTTCTTTGTGTCCACACCACTATGGTCAGAACCACTTGGAGTGGGACCCAGAGAGCACACACCCCCCCCCACCAAGGTCCAACCACAAACCACGTTTAAATTCACTAGGTTCAGATTTTTATTTGGATCTGCAGCGAATTGCACTCACTCGTAAATATCAGGCCCCTAAAACATCAAGATCCATTCATTGTTCTTTGGGAAATCAACGAAAATGTTGAAAAACACCATAATCTTGCAATAATAAAGAAAGTGAAATACAAAAATCCTGGATCCGCCCCCTGATCTGAACGGTTTCTTCCCTGGGTGATGCCCCACCCTCCACAAAATGAATACATTAATACATTCAGTAGAGTTCAAACCTTCACCAACTGTCAACAGTCCCCTTAGGAAATCACACTTCAATTCACTGGATCCAGATTTTCAATTGGATCTGCACCAAAGTCCCCTCAACATCAAGATCCATTCATTATTTGAGTTTATGAAAATGTTAAAAGAAATTGCAATGATAAAGAAAAGGGACATTTAATTTTTTAACTGGTTCTTCGTCAGATCAAGCCCCACCCCAACACGAAAAGGTGTTGATTCGTTGTTTGCATAATTCTGCTAACAAACAAACAAACAAACAAACAGACACAGCTGAAAATACAACCCCCCCCCATCAAGACCCAGCTGCTCCGGCTCCATCATTTCCTGCTTCCCCCCCGACGAGCCAAACAGGAGCCTCCAGACGGACTCAATCTGCCCGGGAATGTTTTCACTGGTAACTCGAACAAGTAGACGGCAGATGTTCAAATCAAACGAGAGACAGAGCCTCAGACGCGTCGCCAGGATTTTGATGTAAAAGAAACAGTGAGAGGAAGTTGCACAATATTCAATTAAAATGTTTATGTTTTATCAAAAGGGATCAAGAGCAAAAAAATAATCAGCTTGAAACATACAAACATCCCCCCAAAAGAAACATGGTGTCTCGCTGCTGCTGCCTGAGCTTAACTGGATTCCTGTAAACTTAATAAATTAAAACTTGATAACAGCCTTTGTAGGCAGTAATAATGTGGCTGTGATCGTGTGAGCCGAGGCTTCAGCGCTCGGAAAACATTCTTTCAACTTCGTCGATCCAGTTACACGGGGATTCTTCCTCGAAGTCTCTGCGGAGGGAGAAGCACAGTGCAACACGTTTCAACACTGTTTTCATACAAGAGGTCACAAGAGGTATAAATGATAATAAATACTAACTCGGCACATATTAGATGTTCCTACAGCACTAACTCTAATCTGCACACACACGCGCACACACACACTTTAATATTAACATGGGTTTTAATGTTAATAATCATGGGATGTTACAATTGGTTTTACAGCTCATACTCTCTTCAAGCAAAACTACAGCTACTCACATCCTCTTATGTATATTGTATTATATTTGATTTGATTTTTACTTTATTTAAATTTACTTTCTATATATTTCTCTCTTTTCTGACTTTATATTCTCTGACATTGCTCTTATTGCATTGCTGAGCTAACCTGACACTTTTCACTGTACCTGTTGACCCTGTCTTAACCAACAGACGACAAATTACTCGAGACTTGAACTTGGAATCACAGAAAAGGGCAGAAACACGGTAACTCACGTGTCCTCTTCATCGGAGCGCGGCTCCAGTCGCTCCTCGTCTTCGGCCTCTTCCGGCTCGGGGCCGTCAGTGTCGTCCCCCCGCGGCTCGGAGAGGGGTCCCATCAGCAGGTTGTCATCTGTAAGTGAAGACACCACCACAGATGTTTATTTATTGTGTATCATCTACGGACATAAGTAGATGAGTCAGATTATGTATGTTTTGGTGGTTGTTGTTGTTTGATTGTTTGCAGGATTACATAAAACATTTTTCTGTGGAAGGTGGGAGTGTGACCCAAGGAAGAATTCAGACAGTTTTTTGTGCAGATCCCGGAATTTTTCCTTTCACTTTCTTCAACATTACGTGAAAAAGCGTTTTTTTCAACATTTTCCTCGATTTCTCAGAGAATAATTCATGGCTCTTGATAAAAAATGTAAATATAAATCAGGCACATGATATTTACGAGTGTGTGCAATTTGGTGCTAGTGAATTTAAGTGTAGTTTCATAAGGGAACTGTTGGGTCCTGGAGGAGGAATCCGCTCTATAATTACAATTACTCTTTAGGAAGTTAAACACAGACTTCCTCTAATTTCTGTTTATTTGTTGTGCTCCACAGCAAATGTTCTTGTTTTCTAAATAACACGGAATGGATTTGGTTAATTGAACGGACCTCCTCTGTTAATTAAAAAGGTGCTGAAGGCTCTGCTCAGCTCGGCCTTCTCCAACACTCTCAGGAGCCTTTCGGGAGGATCCTTCACCCACTGTCTCCTCTTCCTGGTGTTGTCTGCCACCTCCGACACACCTGAAGGAAAGAGAATAATGTCGTAATATAATGAGAGTAAAGAAAAAACAATAAGGAAATGAGCAGCAAGGAGAAATCACAATAAAAATATGTAAAATTACGACTTTAGTCTCATAAAACTATGACTTTATTCTTGAAATCTCGTTTTTCTTCCTTTAAGTGGCCAATACTCTGTCGTAGTATTTCATTCTTCAAACTTATTTAACTTCTTTGTACAATTTCAGCAAATGAAAATGTTGACAACTCCGATTTTACCTTCGTGAGCGGCTCCTCCGAGGGTCCGGCTGGTCGATGCCATGCTGTCAGATGAGACGAGGCTGGCGTTGGCCAACACCTGCAGCACGGTGTCTGACGGCTCGGTTGCCCACTGCTTTCTGTGGCCGGGCCGTGTGCTTCCACCATGTTCCTCTGACAGCTCACAGCCTGAGGGGGAAGCGTTATCTAGGACATTATTGCTTATTTTCTCACATGGGAGTTCACAAACACATCAGTAACATACAGTTGATCTCCCAGAATCCCTTTGACGTGGACCCTAACCTTCAAATGTTGACGTTCTTATTAAACTTTTCTCCCCCAGAAGTTGAGCCACCTTCTTCCCCTCCTCCCTGTTCCATCGACGCGGCCGCCTCCCCTGCTCCTCCGCCTCCATCACCTGTAGAACATCCAGAGCAGTAAATCAAACGCACAACACGAGCACCGCGGCCATCGGAACCAACAGCAACGTGCCAGAGGTCAGATTCCACATAGGGTCCCCACAGCTTGGGGGAAGCGTGAGTTTAAATTCTCCCTTTGACACCAGGTCCTGATAATATATCTTTGTGATGGATAAAGTCACGTCAGAGTGACTGTCACCGTGCAGGAAGCTCAAACTGTGTTTTTTACCTGGGAGGGGAAATGTGAGCGCAGGAGTTTGGAGACCCGGTGGGAGGTCAGGATGGTTTGCAGGGACGGCCGGTCCTTTGGGTTGGTCTTGAACATTTGCTTGACCAAATACTGCAGCTCGTAGGGCAGGTGCCCGGGGAGGGGGGGGTACGCGCCCCGGCACACCTTCAGAATCAGACTCTTCCAGCTGGTTGCCTGGAACTGGACGTCAACAGAGAGGGTGTGAGGAACATCTGAGCCACGAAAGAAATACACAGAGGATAATCTGACTCAGCTGAAGATACCGGCCCCTCCATCATTCCACACACCTCGCTGTGCCGTAAGATTGCAAGTATTTCATACAATGATTCATTAGCAGTATTTTGAGAGAGGCCCAGAGTCAAACAGAGGGAGCAGGGAGGAAGAGGAGGAGGAGGAGGAGGAGGAGGAGGAGGAGGAGGAGGAGGAGTACCGGGTGTCGCAGGGTGCAGAGCTCGTAGAGAACACAGCCCAGAGACCACACATCACTGCAGGACACATAAAGCAGAAGAGAGGGTTATTCATTCACAGCAGACATTCGTCATGTGCTGCCAAAGAGACACAGGAGCGGCTGACACACGCACAAGCTGCATATTCAGTGCGGAGCCACAGCTGTTTTCAAAATGCCTCATTGTTGGTGCGTTGACTGACGTTCAACAGTGTCCACACAACACAGAGCTGCACGCTGGTATTTCATTCACGAGTTTGATTTCTGGAGAAAATGTGAGATCATAAGATTGTGGAATCCATTGCTGAGTCAATAAGAAGGTTTTGTCTAAATCACTTCTCAAGCTGAATTAAAATTATATTAATAAGTTACTACATTTGAAGAAACTGAATCTAAATGTTACAGCGAACACATCGAGTTAGTTGTGTTCAGCTGAGAACAGAAATTCTTCCTCTGGTCCTTAAAGTCAGGGACTTAAAAAACGTCCCTGAGGACGACAGGTTGTGGGAATTCAGAGACGTTGAGAGTTTTTCTTCTGTGTTTCCCTTATTATGACGAGTTCGGGATATCTACGTTACTTTAACATTGCAAATTCAAAAATGTTCTGGTCCACTGATGATGACGTCAGAATAAAATGGTTGTTTGATTTTAATGCTTGTAAGTCGGCTTCCTTTGTTTCTAACGGCTTCTTTCTTTTTTGTTCTTTTTCTTTTCTTGTTGATTGTTGTCTTCTAAGGCTGTTTGATTCAGGACACATTCATTTATTAATTCAGTTTATTTTGGTCCACATATAAAAAATGCTACTGGAGAAATTGGTACAAAACCATAAAGAAATAGGTAAAAAAAAGAGCTACAAATAAATATATATATGTATAGACCAAGAACGAGTAGGCAGAAGCAATACTAAGTAAAAGACAGAACCAAAGACAAAACGTAATATAATGTGCTTGTCACAATAATAAAAATAAATCAAAAACAAATTGGCTAATGATCATTTAATCTTGTGAAGAAACACTGCAGCTCGGACCGACGCAGCGCCGTACCTCTTATTGTTGTACGGCTTATTGTCCCAGATTTCAGGAGCCACGTAATATGGCGTCCCAACGTAAGTATGAGCGTAAGCCTTCGAGCTGCAACACAAACAAAACCAACAGTGAAGGTTAAAGTGCAACAGCAAGCAAATCAAAAAAGTACTTTAATTTTAAAAAGGGCGAAACTCTAAACTGCTGCCACTCTGGTTTCTCTCCTCTACCTGTTCAGAATACACGCCGAGCCAAAGTCCCCGAGCTTGATTGTCCCATTATCTGTCAGGAAAATGTTCTGGGTGAGGAAATGACAAGCGGCGATTTAACATAAAATCCCGAACAAGGGCAGCGGAGCGTGGAGAAATGATGACATTAGGCAGAAATGCGAGACAATGCAGCGATCGCATCTCGATCAGCAGTTTTATCATTGTTCATTTCACTCCACAGCGCTCACGCTGATTAGATTCTATCAGCACGCAGCCAACCAATAAACAAAGTTATTGACTTCGGATTCAGACGGCAAATATGAGCCAAGTTGATCCTCCTCATGAGTCCGTAATGCATGCTCCAAGTATGAAAACAAATGTTTTATGCATAGCCTGAAATCTATTCATATATGTATACACAGTAATTTGAATGTCTAGAGGCGGCTGTACCTTGGATTTCAGATCTCTGTGCAGAACCCGTTTATCGTGGATATGCTTTGCACCCACACACATTTGAGCAAACCACCTCAAGATCTGGAAAATAAGAAGTTAAAATTGTTAAATAAATAAAGTTCAATTGTGAGAATAGGTGAATGCATTTGAGGCCTCACATCATCAAGACAGAACTGCATAGTTTTCTGCAGCCGGATCCTCTGGAGCAGATCCCCTCCGCTGCAGAACTCCATCACAATACACAGGAGGTCATCAGCTGAAATCAGAAAAAAATTATTGTGCAATCAAAATGATAATAACTGTGTCACAATGTCTCGTAGAGGGTTTTTAAAGGGCTACGTGTGTGATTACCCTCGAAGGCCTCCCTGAAGGCCACGATGTTGGGATGTTTCATTCCGGACAGCAGCACGGCTTCTCGCCTCGAATTCTCCATTTTAGACCGGTTCTATAAAAATGCAAATACAATCCAATTATGCAAAACAAGCAGCCTCCATGTTTGCGTGCAGGCGGGGAGTCGGGTTACCGGGGACTCGGCAAATAACATTTATTTCCATAGCCCATCCCAGAATATAAGAAAGTTGGATTCAAATACGAGTGTTAGCGTGTAGAGCCTGTATGGTTTTCCCATATATGTGGTAATGAAGATAGAGCTGTTTATTGTTTTATTATCACATCCGCAGAGGAGGTTATGTTTTCACCCCTGTCTGGTTGTGTGTTTGATTGTAAGCAAGATTGGTGGAAGGATGTAGTTTGAGTAGTATGAGTAAAAAGTTATTTCTTTAAAGATGTAAGATAGGGCTTTTTAAATTGTTTAACATTATTTCTGAATGCCCAGCGAATAATTCATGGATCTTGATGAAAACAAAATCTGGCATCTTTGAGAAGAATCTGAGGTTAATTTGCGGCTGATTGATGGGCCTGATATGTTTTATTAATGGCACCCTACAATTAGAAGGGGTCTATTTGTACAGCCCTTTCAAAACAAAAGTCACAACGTGTTTCACAATAAAAGCACGAGCAGGGATATTAAAAAGCAACAGTATCTGTGATTCCACATACCTTGAGAGCTGGATTTCTTTGAGCACATATTTCTCCCGAGTGTTTTTACAGCAGACTAACACCGCCCGGCCGAAGGACCCCTCCCCGATCACCCGCAGGAGTGAATACGTCTCCATGTGGAGCGTCTTTCACAAAAACTACACAAAGAAGGAACACAATCAAAAGACAACATCAAAGGCACCTCGCCAGGGGAGGCGCCATTTTATATCTGCAGCCTTTGTTGTTGTCTCAGTCTCTGTGTCCTCGACTGTTAGAGAAGAAGGACGAACGCGTCGGAAACAGAGAATCTACCTGTCCTCGTACTGTTTGTGTTTGCACGCTACTTCCTTGTTGTCGTGTGACGTAGGAGACGGCGCGCCCGCACTGCGCAGCGTCACCGCCAGATGGCAGTAGAGCACAACGTCTAAATACAAAATCCACATGACCGAAAAAAGACAATGGTTACAATAACGTGTCCTGTCAATCAAATGGTGTACATGTCACAGTATTTCTGTTTTTTATGTTATGTAGTAAATTCCTCTTTTATGTGATGCACGTTATATAACGGTATTATGTCAACAGCACTGCAGGATCTGTTCATGGTGTTGTTAATTATTTTAGGTTGTGTGGAAAAGTTATCAGACTTTTGATCTGAGGGTCCAGGGTTCAAGTCCCTGTTAGGGCGAATTACTTTTTGTCTTAATATTGAATTGGTGCGAGGTGAATTCACAAACTTCTGGTTAACTGATCTCGTTATAACTGAAATGGCGACATGTGAGAGAGAACTGATAAACTGAAGAATTTGTCTCATTCAACCAATCTGTACAGAATTTAATCAGATTGTTTAAATGAGACATTGTTTTCCACATTCACACACAAGTAACTAATAATGCGAAAATGTTATAATGTGAGAGACAACTTATATAACATTTACCTTTTGCATTATAACATGATACTTGTGTTTTTTCATTTGGAACCAATTAGTTCCATAGAGAAAGTTTATTTTGTATTAAAGTAATTTAAACTATTTTTTTAACTAATCAAGTTAATTATTTTAATTATGAAATCATGAATGACGCAAGTTTAATTAAATCCAGAGAAACCCATCCCTCTGGTAGAACCTCCAGATTCACAGAGGACAGTACTGGAGACATGAGGGTGGAGCTATGACTCTGTTTTAATGTGAACTCTTCCAATCATCCTTTAGTTTCCTTTTATTTCCATATGAGAATCTAATTATGAGATAAAACCGTGCAGACTTTTATGATGTTGTACTGACGGGAAAAAAAAAAAATGCAGATTAACAAGATTGATTACAACTTCCAAGAGTCTGCTCATAGATGTTCATCTCACAAAGCAGTGAGTGGGAGCCGCTGGCTGATTGGAGCAGGAGAAATGCATGGAAATAATGTATAACATGCATTTGTATACGGTCAGCACAAATGTAAAGTGTATGTGATTTATAGTTATGGAGCTGAAACCTGAGCACACACCTTTAATTTTCAACAGAATTCCCAGAACATCTTGCGCTGCATAAACCAAGCGCTCCACAGCCAAATGACTGCGTCACGGGTCCGAATGTCTAATATTGCCCCCATTACCTCCTGTGTTCCGCTCCCTGACAGGGTTCTGGTCTCACCTATCAGCAGTTGTCTTCCTCGGGAGGAAAATAAAAGCCGTAATGAGGTAAATATTGGGCATCGGTGCAACAGTTTGTCCGCAGCTCCTGGATTATGCTACTCAAGCTGTTTGGGGAGACGTGATGGACATTTCTGCTTCTCTCCGAGCTACAGAAAAAGATATCTTCGTTAACGTGGTCAAGGGAAGATGCTTCGTACAAACAGCTGAGCTTCTGCTGGACTTTAGAATAAGAGGAATAAAGACTAAGATAAAGCTCAAATCTACAACCTCCTGGTGGATTTCAATCAGGCAATGCTAAATTTGAAACATTGCAATAATACCATTTCATAATGACATGACATCATTACAAGATGGCAGTAAAACGTCATCATCCTATTATACGATGACATTTTATTTTTCAGCTTTAGATCTTATAAAGTCCTATAGGAGGCAGGATATCCAGGAAATGTGCATTTTTGAACTATAACATAATTTTCTGACTTCTTTGTGACTTCTTCATGAGATCTTATAATGATATGATCATTTTATGCTTAAATTAACTCTCCAGCCTCATTATTTTCAGAGCTATCGTAGATAATTGGTATTTCGGACCATATTGTTTTTGAGTTTGACCTTTGACCAATCAGCTTCAAAAGTTCCGGGGATACTCTCCAAAGTAATACTCCCACCAACTTTAGTTAAAATCCATCCGTGCATTTTCCAGTTATTTTAGCCGTACACATACCGATGGGGTGAAAGCAACACTCTGCAGAGGGTAATGGTTTTACTTTCAGACAAGAAAATGTAAAAACATTTTCTCAATGATAAGATCTTGACTCTGAGCTGCACAGAGCTCGATTCTCTCTACTCAATATTCAAGGGTGAGAAAATCGGCAGCGGAAACAAGTTTAAATCCCATCATGTTCTTGATTTTTTTTTGTTATCTTCTACCTGAAATTACAGGCTCTACCCTTCAGTGAAGTCTAACAAGACAGTGTTTATGGCTAAAGTACGACAGTGTCAGGCTGTTGGTTCTGCTCGGCTCTAAAGTGACGACTTCGCACACATGGCCAACCGGCTAATCATTAATCACCGGTTATTAAAGATGGAGACCGAAGCACCGAAGCCGAACGAGCGTGTGAATATGTGAGAGGGAGAATTAAATGAACGGAGCTTTTAACCACAACGTTTAAAAATGATAAATTTGTGAAGTGATTGCAGTGAGAAGGTGATTGTGCTGCTGTGCTGCGTTTAAATGTACGATATGGAATCAGTTACACGCTGTGACACATCTTTTCTAGTTTGCTGCTTTAACAATGACATACGGACCGACATGGAGCAGCTGTGGGGCAATAAAGATCCAGACTGAGTGACAATAAGAGCCTCCGGTGTGGAGGTTCCTCGGTCCTCAGACCTGCCTGACGCACGGATCGGAGCATTTATTGATATCTGTGAGAATGTGCGCCAGTTTGGAAGCTTCCACTTCGATAATACAATCAGACCTGCAGTTGTGCAGTTGTGACTACAAAAGTTTGGCTCATTAACATGGCAGCTCGATCACTCTCCGACGACAAGTTCTGGACCGAATAACGGAGTCAAGTGCCAGAAAAAGGGAGCGAAACTCTGCATGAACGACCGGCTGCAATGTCAAAATGGGTTCGAGAAATCTGCCAGTGTCATTAAATCAGTCATTTTGAAGCTTCATTTGAATTTTTATGTTTGGGGGCCATCGGTGAAATATATCTCTCGTCAAATTAAAAAAGAAAATCTGGATGCTTTGCCCGTTTCATTTCTCATAGACACAGAAATCCATAGTGTGATTCAGGGTGAGAACTTAAGTCTGAGCCATTAAAGACCTGATATTTAACTGTTAAATGAAATGAAAGAATATGCAGATCTGCTACAATAAACCATGACGATATCTCGTTAACCAACATAATTAAGACGGCAGCGTTAAATCTTCAAATGTACGCCTGCGAGAAATTAGATAATGAAAACAGAAAACTATGACGAATTTGCTCTCAGGTTGATTTGATGATAATAATAATAATAATTTTAAAAAGAAGCTTTTAGTGGCAACATTAAAGTTGTTGCCTCGCTCTAAACTTCTGAATCTCTGCCCACATCTTTAAAACGCTCAGCGATTCAGATAATAACAGAGGTTATCGCAGGGTGCTTTCGATACGCAGCAAGTCTAGACCGTCTGTTCTGTATTTAATGACAGTGAAAGGAAAGTAGAAACGTCAAATAGAGAAAAAGAATATAACACAGAGCAGGTGCCATATAAAGATGCATTATAATGAATCATCATCATCATTATAAGTCCAATTATAATAATAATAACACCAATAATAAGTAATTGCAACAGCAGGTACAAGGACATGCAGACTAAGTGGTGTACTGACCTCAAGGCAGGACCATTATGCAACGCCCCTGCGTAAAGGTCAAGGGTCATTTCCCTCTGATTATCAGACTATTGAAGACGGTCATCGAGGAAACAGAACATCAATCTGTTGTGTTGAGTCAGCAAAGTGGTGTTGTGGACAGGGAAGGTGACTTTTTGGTGCAGTCCAGAGTTTATCTGAATTTTAACATCCATTCAAGCGTCGTAAATAAAGGGTTTTATCCCTAATCCTTAACCTCAGAGCTTATGCCGATCCCAAGATAAATGTCTTGGATACTGTAACCTTGTCCCTGTTTGTTCAGTTCGTTGTCTTCACGGCCGTTTCTCCTTCACAGACCTTGGATCAGGCTGTCAATGGAAACCTGTTCGATTTAAGGCGTCCATTCTGGATGTTTAGAGCTTCAAAAGCAGTTTTAGAAACCTTGACAGCACATATATATGAGTTTTCTAGAGGGAGTGGAAAAACACCTGACAGTATGATTTTCAGTTTTCAGGATATTTGCGTTCTAACGCACGGCCCCGTCGGAAAATTACAGGAAAATGTGCAGCGGTCAGTGCACGTCTGAGAGCAGCTGAAGGAACAATGAAGGATTCCACAGGTTAGAGGTGAGACGTGGGAACTCAATCAAACGTGGCCACTGGAAGTCAGAGGAGGGCGAAAACAAGCCGTCACACAAGCGCTGACGTCACCTTAAAAAGACGAAACGAGCCGGATCCCACTGCAGTCACGTTTCTGGTCACACAGTCATTGTGAGTACAATTGCATTACGAGTAGCTTCTGAGCCAAAGCGTATAATTCCAGGACTCAGGACACTCGTGCTGTATTTTTGGGACATGCACCACAGGATTGTACCAGCGAACATGTGGTGAATTACAACAGGCCCCGTGGCACAATCCCGTGGTGGATGTCCCAAAATACCCAAACAAATCTCTGGGATAATATAAGCAGAGGAAAACGTCTCAGGAAAAACAAAAAAGGAAGTTACCTCAAACACCCGATGGGCAGAACATATGGTATTTTACCACTTGCGATGCTTTGCAAGGATGTTTTGGACTGTTGAGAGAAATGGAGACTTGGCATTCATCAATATTAGAACACAGATGCGAACGATTCTCAGTTTAAGAACACGTCATGAATGTAGAGTTTTCTTAGAAAACTTAAAGGTGCAGTGTGTAGAAATTAGTGACATCCAGTGGTGAAGTTGCATCACCCATTTGTCCAGTTTGGGCTTTTGTAAAAAACATGACAGCCTCATAGAGAGGACCCGCTCCCGATGTAAATATAAAGTATTTAAATATAAAGGCTCATTCTAGGGTATAGAAAACAATAATTCATACAATTAAGATGAAGCACACTAGTGAAAACATCAATAGGATTATTTTATAATCAATTTCTGCCAATAATCCCTTTCCCTAAATCTTACACACTGAACCTTTAAGAACAAGCTTAAGAAAATTCTTAAGACGATATAGGTCAATGAGGCCCAATGTGTCTGGGCCTCTAAAATATGGAATTTCTCATTATCAGAACGAGTTGACTCAGACTAAGTTCACAGAAGCAGCAGTCGAAACTTCGGCCGGTAGTTACTCGGGATTAAGGGATCAATGCCGGATTTTTAAATATGGGAGCCTGCACTGCTGTTGGCTTGAAACTGGATAAATACCAGTAGCCAGAGAGCTGTTTGTGACTGATAAAATGTTGGGATTAACTTTATCAAAAACCTTCTGAGAGAAGCTCAGCAGACACAACGTTTCAGGGACAGGTGATTCGCTCTGTAAGACGGACATATTCTAAACTCGAAAATACCAGCCTGAGGTTGTATTCCTCAAGCAACCGGTGCAGTTTCAGTCCTTTCACATGTTCCTGGCGGTCTTTATAATATGAGGTCACCGCAACCTTTTCCTTTGATCACTGAATTATCTGGTCAAAATTCGAAGAAATTCCCTAAAGGCAGACTTGAGACATCACGTCCAAAAACGTGTTTTGTGAGTCCACTGTTAGCCCCTTGAAAGGATTCCTTCCAGGCGTTCTTAAGAGAACACATTCACAAACAATGACGGGTTTGTGAGGACCCTATGATCTTAACCTTTGACCACCAAAATCGAATCAGTTCATCCTTGAGTCCAACTGAACGTTGGAACCAAATTTTAAGAAATTCCCTCGAGGCGATCCTGAGATATCGTGTTAAAAAATAAGGGGACAGACGGATTTCCTGTAAACACAACGCCTTGCAGCCTCCGAGGCAAAGAAAACGTGATCATCAAATGGTCTGAAAACAATATGAAACAGCTTTAACACAGCAGCAGATTGGGAATGCGGTGCACACAGGCTTCCGAGGGTGAGGATAAAAGAGTCAGGATGTTGCTCCTGGAAGCGTCTGTGCTGCAGATGTCTCTATCTTCCCCGCTGCACGTGTGACATCCGGCCTGCACCCGCTCGGCCCTCTGCCCAAACCCGACCCGTGCCGGCCTCACCTCCTTGTAAGCCTTTTGTTTGACTTTGTGTAATAAAGCTGAACCTCATCCGTCGACCTCGTGTCTGCATCCGTGGGTCCTGCCTCTGCCTGCGCTGCTTCCATCAGCTAATTATAACCGCGGAGGGTTGATAGCAGAGTTTATCATAATGAACAGAACCTCGGTGATGTGAGAGTTTTCAGATAGGGAGCGGCTCTTGGATCTTCTCTGCATATCCAGTTCTCATATATACGTTCCTGAAACGCTCGCACGCTCCTCGTTGTCTGTTATGTTCGGTATCTATAGGGTTTTATGTCCCTGAAGTAAAGTGGAGGCTGTGAAGTTGGATTTTTTAAACTTTTAAATTGTGCAACAGAACTCCATTCGGGGACTCCACTCAGGCACTGAATGAAACTGTGCCATCTGCGCGAGCTTTGAAAAGCTCACAATGTTTTCCTTCTTTCTTTTTTTTTTTTTGTGGACGCTTTGAGACAGTGCCCGAAGGTATGATTTCAGTTCTCTAGAAATGTGCGAAGCGCTATACTCTCCGACTTTGGGGAACTACAAAGTTGCTACAGCCAGGTCTCACCGCGGCTTGGAAATAATCCCACTGCCTGACGTGAGCTGTTACTGAAGTAGCTTGAGAGGCAGCCTGCGTTCTGCTGTTCTCATGCTACAGACTCTAAACTGCACGAAGGCAGATGTCTCATCTGTGGGAGGAAACCAAAGTTGTTGTTTTTTCCTTCTGCTCCTTTCCTGTCGTCCCCCCGGTGCCACTCTAGCAGGAAAAAACCTGGAGGAGGCGAAATGGTTTGAAGGAGGGAATTCGGAGGCCATTGGGGATTTGAGAGTTTATTACTTCTCTATCCTGGAAAAATGACATCTGCTATTGATGAGATGGTCCAGACACACAGAGCCTGCAGGTTCAGTTTTCATTACTGATGTTGAGGAAGGTAGGAAGCAAATAGAAAACACCTGAGGTGTGCTACTGAGGTGTGCTTTTAACACTAGGGGGCAGCACTGAGTGATTGTATTTAAATAAATAGAGTTGTCCTGCGTGCAGAAGACTTGAACCACAGCCTTCAGTTAAAGATGGACGACATGACAGCTCCCAAAGGTGAAGACAAAACATCCTGAATGCCCCCCCCCCCCCCCGATGGCTGGCTGCAACATAGGTCATAAACCCCCCCCCTCTCCTCCATGTTAGCAGATGGAACACAGCCCAAATTTAAAAAGGTTCAAAGCACACGTGAAATAAACTTTTTCCAAAGATGATCTCTTTCATTTCAGGTAGTTCTAATCACACCGATGTGTGTTCTAGTGCTAATATTGATTTTAATTTGTTATTTAATGCTATAAAAATGATTGACAGCTGAGCCTTATCACCAAAACCACTCGAATCCTGTCTGCTTTGCAAGTCGACATTATCGTTAGTGTCGTCTACGAGTATGACGTCTTTTTCATCCTGAGATATTTGTATTTTTTCCAGGTTCCTCGTGTATTAGAAACGTTCAACCCCCCCCCCCCCCCCGTTCTCACATACAACCCTCAGAACATTTCAGGAAAATGTCGGTACTTCTGTGAATATTTGAGACCAACTTTAGTTTGTCATTGTGCTGCAGTACTTGTAGTTTTTAAACTTGTTATATTTACATCACTGCCAGTATATTAATATTAATAATAAGTCATATTTGTGTGGCGACAGACTTTATTTTGCTGTAATTTGTATGTGGTCACAGTCATGGCTGCCTCTCATGTTTTCCTGCAGCACTATCAATAATGCACCATCTTTACGCAGATTGGTGTTAGAGTAGCACAAAACCTTTTTCCAGGCAGTGTTGCTCTTGAGGGCAGTAATTATCTCGCCGGGGTTCTGCTGGGGAAAAATTAATTAGAAAGAATTAATTGATGCGGAAGCGTTTTCCTGGCTGCCAAGGCTGAACTCTCCAAAGGTGATTCAGCGCTTTTTTCCCCTTAAATAATCCCCCCCCCCCCCCCCCCCCCAGCTCCATCAGTATAAAAAAAAATATAATAATATTGCATGGCTGTTTAAAACTGATGCCATACTGTAAATTCAGCGGTGTTCACTTAGTGGTTTGATTGTCTTTGCTGCATTTCCCTTCAGGCATAAAGAAAATTAATGAGGATAAAATGAAAATATAAATTTGATGTATCTTCCTAAGGTGTTTAAGTAAAACTGACTTAAACTGAACTCCCAAGATTAAGTTAAGCTCTGAAATGCTGATTCACTATTAATCCTGCTGGTCTTCCCACATCCTAACTGCTAGGAATGAATGAATAAAGCTGGAGATCATATCTAAATGATTATGAATGAATAGATATTTTGCCTTTAAGGGTCTTTAAATGGGCAGTTTTCGTGTCCTCCACGTGTTTGCGTGTGTTTCCTGTGTTTTTGTTGAGAGGCGGTTCACGACTCAACAACAAACCCGTTCAAATCTGGAGGAGAGATCTGCTTTTCTCTTTCTTTAACGTGGCGAGATTGGGCGTGAACCTTGGCGAAGGTATGTGCTCTCACGTTTGTGTTTCTTGACTCTTCCCATTTAAGAGATACTCCGACCCATAAAGCTTTTCTATCAAATCCTCAAAACCCGTCATCGATTCAAACTGTGCTCCTAAAGGGTCGGCCCACCCAAACGGCTTCCATCTTCAAACCACGCTGACTCTCTCGGGCTTTATTTTTCCAGGTGTCGCCTCAAAGGTCAAAGATTTCTTCCTCTACCTGCAGCGCAGTGAAGGTGAGTATAGATCAGCGCGTGGTCCAGCATTACAAACTCAAACTCCTCACAGAGAACAGCGGCTCTGGGGTCAGTCTTTATAAAAACAGATGTTACTCAGCGGCAGAGCGTCCGTACGTCCCTGATACGTCACGTTCGACATTCGGGATGTTTTAAGACAATCAGCCGCCGCCGGGTAACAAGACCTCAGACTGCACAGGGTGCCGCTCCCGTCAGTTTGAGGGGTTTTACTGATTTAACGGAGGCAGTGCTCCGAATTGACCCCAATGTGTCACAGCCTGAGCTGATGAGGCATCTGTTTGACACTGTAACAATCACTGGTGATATCAGTCAGATCAGAGCGAGAGAGAGAGAGAGAGAGGGAGCTATTCTAACAGATTAAACAGAGCAAGTACTGAAAGAGAGATTTCTCAAGTGAGTACGGAGGCGAGGAGGAGGAGGAGGAGGAGGGAGGAGGAGGAGGAGGAGGAGGAGGAGGAAGAGGAAGAGGAGGAGGAGGGAGCGAGGTGCCATTATCTGGGGGATGCTGCACATTGTGTGAAAACGGGCATGCTAACGAGGGCCAAATACATTCAGAACAGCTGCATTGTAAATGAGCTGACTTCGTACACTCGGGCACGGACGGATCTCTGAAGTGTTGTTTGTTAATCAAAGGAGGAAAAACAGAGAGCGGAGAAGACGAAGATGGGAAAAAAAAAAAAGACTAAAAATAGTGAGCAAGGAGCTGCAGAGCTTTCTTGACACACACACACAGCGCGGTGGTAATTGCTGTGAAAAGGTTACCGTTATTGTTATGCACGCTAAGAAGGCAGAGTGCAGGAACCCTGAGACACCTCTTGACATTAAGCTGATGGTTGCACCGCTCCGCAGAGTCCCGGGGTGCGATTCCATCTCGGGGGCATTGTCTCGGAAAAGACGACCCCCTGACGCTTTGAAGCAAGAGTGACCTGATCAAAAGGCGAAAGAAATCGGACGTTTCCCCTCATCAGTTATCGGGGAAAAGCTAAATTCGCAGCACCTCCTCATCCCCTGTATCGATCGGTGCAGGAGGGGAAGCTCTCCCCACGTGCAGCGAACGCCACGGAGATCAAGAGGTCATGGGAAAAAAATCTTTTTCAGGAATGCCAGCGCCAGGTTCTGTTATGTGGCCGAAGACAACACCGTTGGAATCCAGATTTTTTTCCATAAACATTTATTTACAAAACCGAAATAATGACAAAGGATAATTTGAACAGTGAATACAAAACATGTGCTAATATGATAAAATACATGGTCATACACAACGTATATCTTTATGCATGTGTTAAATAAACTAGATTTGTTTTTGGAATCTGGAAAAAGGTCGAGGAAGCAGGCGGTCAGTGTTGGATTGCTTATTACATAACAGGGATTATTGCATTTCTGTGTGTGTTTAAGGCAAAGATGAGCGATGAGGAGGAGACAGAGACAGTTCACGTAACGATGAAGCAGTATTACTTTTCCCCTGATCACAGGGAACACGAGCACACGAACATCAAATAACCCAAGAAGACGAAGAAGAGAAAAGAAGGGGGATACTCTTTTTTACAGAAATTGTTATGTAACAACTTTACAAATAGGATTGGTCCATTTATTTTCCATTTAAGTACAGCTTTAAGAGAAGAACCGGTTTTCAAAGCCATGTGTGTGCTGCGTTTATGAAACAGTCCCTGCAGTTGTCAGATGAGTAGTGTCCCGTGATGTGCAGAGCGCCAGGACGACTTTGGCGTCTTTGGTGCCTGATGTGCTGTAACCGCCGCGACTCCACACAGCCGGAGTCCTCTCTCCCTTTAGTCGTACCGCCCCGAGGCCTCCGCCTATTCGCCGCCTCTCGCTCAGTAGGGGTACTGCTTCTGCTTCTTCCCCGCGAAACAGGACAGCCAGGTGCACAGCAGCATGGCGGCCGCCGCCCCGGCCCCCGTGCAGTAGTAGGCCCAGCCGATCTGGCAGGAACCTGCGGAGGAGAGCGGGGGGGGGGAGGATTAGGGTTGATATCTCTTTAGTTTATCACTCTGTCGCTCTGTCACCAGGATATGTCCTAAAAATAACCACGAAAGGATTTCAGTGAAATTCGGACAGATAAGCTTTTAGCTGATTCGTTTTTCTGTTGATGTCTGGGCATCAGATGAGATAGTGTCTTATACAAATTATACTGTCTATCTCATGGGGCTGGGCCATATGGCAAAAACAGATTAAAATGTTCAGTCAATATCGATAAGTATCACAATACATGTCGCATCATTATTTCTTTTAAATTTAATGAATAATTTTGGCTCCTGAGTGAAGGATGTGGACAGAGAATCACAAACCTGAGGCAGGTCAATAATGTGTTTTAGCCTTTCACATCCATATCAGCATTTATGTTTGCCCATAATATATGATATGAAAACTTTTATTTTACATACAGAAATATGTTTGTTTTCTTCTCAAGTTCTTTATATTTGGTTTTATGTTGTGTTTTTCTTTTTATTCATAGTAATTCATGGTATCAAGCCTAAACTACATTTCATTTTCATAAGGGTTTCATTAGGGAATCTTAGGAATCATTGCCAATATATCAGTCGATATATCAGTATTGGAAATATCTTGTTCCCGGTATCAGCATCAGCATAAAAAAAATCAGTCTGGCTCTCGTCACTTTGGCATTAAAGGAAAAGAAACTTCTCTACAAGAGCTGACATGTAAAACTATTTACTCAATGAAGGCTGCAGGAGCCTGTGAAACAGGATGTGTTCAGGTTTCGTACCTGATATCTCAATACACATTTACTCTTCTGCGGTTTCTGATGTCAGTATATTTACATTGCAACTACATTTATCTTGACTTCTTTATGCTCACAGTTTTAAAACATGATATCTCTTCTTTCATTCTCCTGTGTGTGCAGAGTGTCGACCATGACTGAACGACTGTCACTGGACCGTGATGTATTTGATCCAGATGTGGATGATTTCCACCACTGTACGTTAAAGAATTATTGTAGACTAACGTTCCAGGAGCAGTGTTTCTGGTCACGACACTATGTCATACATCTACTCAGCGTTAATGGATGTTTGCAGTATATTTTCCGTTGTGTGTGGGCTGTGTGTTAATTAGCGCCAATGGAATAGAACAAGCACTGCGAAGGTGACAGTTCATTCAAATTATGGCTCATTTAAAATACATGGGTTCCTTTGGATTCTCACTCAGTTCGCGTGCCGCGGGAGGAACACACCGTCTCCCACACTCGCCACCGTTGTCGCCCAAGTTAACACGTTTGTGTGAAGAGCAGAAAAATGTGATGAAAGTGCTTCGCATTTTTCGCTCAAGCCGCAAAATGTCACTTCTTCTCGAGAAGACGACAGTTTGCATCGTTGAGACAAAAGGGGCGCTGAGCAAACCTCGACTTCATTTGCAAGCAGACGCTCCGGTTTGTGCTGAATGAACTCGCACAAAGCAGGAGACGGGAGCGAAGGATGCAGAAACCGGGGGAAAAGTCTGCAAGCGAACACAAATGAAAACAAAAAGTGTCTCAATAAGACGCGTCTCCTCGAATCTTCAGAGGGAATTATGTGCATTATTAAAACGAGGATGAGACCTACATCCGGTGCTAAATTTGGGTTGAAAAAAAAAAAAAAATGCTGTGATGACCAACACGACTTCTCATTATAAACATCACATTGAATTTTTAGGGAGAATGTCTGATTGAATGTAGTTATCTAATTAGGGGCCGGGTGGGAGGACGGGGACGGGGGGGGGGGGGGCGTCTCATTAACAAATCATATCGGCCGCCTCCTCACTGTGGAACAACAGCCAACACGGAAAAAAGACTTTTCTCTCCGAGTCGCATTCAACGCTGCACATTTCTCTCTCTAATGAAAATGAGCTTAATCTCTTCTCATAATGTGGCTGTAGTTTAACAGGATGTGAGGGAATATTAAACATTTAAAAAAAACATGTTGAGTCAAAGCAGAGTTTTCCTTCTGTTGTTTTTACTTTTTAACAATGAACAAGTTAAGTGTCCCCCGCAGCCACGCTCAAGGTTATCTTTGATTTACTTAAGTACAGACGGCTCCCATCGTGATTAATGAACGAGTCGATAGAGGAGAGAGAGAGAGGCCGCTCGCTGCTGGTGTGAAATCCCACGGTTCTCACCGGGGAACGTCACCGTTTCCAGTCGTGACGAGAAGGAGGTGAACTGCGGTTCAGTCGTCTGCAACAGGCAAATATAATCAACTGCACTGAACCGATGCAAACACACTTGTTAGGAGTAATTTAAGCACCGAGAGTCTGTTCTTTCAAAAAAAGGGAAATCACACGATGAGATATTCCTCGTATTCAACGTAATTACTTCTGATGTTGCCTGAAATTTAATCAGAATCACATCTGTTTGAATTATATGGGGATGGTTACAAATCCCCTCCTGTTTAACATTGTTTTTGTGTTTTTAAAATCAGATGAGTAATGTATCTCAACTAGAGCCTTTCACAAACATAATGTGCAGCTGCCTTTATGTTCGCCAATGTCTTCCAATATGAAAACTCGTATTTCATAGAATAAACATTTTATTTATTGGCTGCAACTGTAAAACCTTAGGAAACATTTTAAGCATCTTAATATATGTATTGGCTGATATATCGGAATCCTCCTCCTCCTCCTCCACAGACTCCCCATCAGAATGGCTGTAACTCAACATTTACTGACTACATCGTCAGGAACTGTGATTAGAATATTTGGTGTCTGGTGATGCTGTGGTGCCACTGTCGGGTCAAGACCTTCCCTTGTGTAATTATGGGGTGTAATAGAAATCGCGTCCTCCGGGGGACGACCCCAGACGGATTAAACT
The DNA here is from genome assembly GCA_006182925.3 of Reinhardtius hippoglossoides. Classification (NCBI taxonomy): domain Eukaryota; kingdom Metazoa; phylum Chordata; class Actinopteri; order Pleuronectiformes; family Pleuronectidae; genus Reinhardtius; species Reinhardtius hippoglossoides. The sequence goes on from CM031673.1 coordinate 4,218,360, forward strand.
AGTTACTAGCTACAACTTTTAAACTCAACGGTTAATAGATCTTTTTGATCGTCCAATGAACTCAGAGAAGTTCTGTGGAGTGAGGAGGAAAGTGGCAGGAACTGCAGAGCTGCTGGACACTGATGGAAATGAAAAGCGAAAAGCAAATCCACGTGTTCCCAGCGTCACCTGATTACAAGGTTATGGGCTGAAAACTTTTATCAGAAAGTTTCCCTGTGACATTTCATTCAAATCTCCCAATGGATTTCTCCATGCACAGCTCCGACGTTTGGGGGGGGGGGGGGGGGGATGATGTTGATTTAAGTCCTCAAAAAGTAGTAAAAGTAGTGAAAGATCAAACAGTATTTGATTGGTAACAAATAAAAGACGAGGTGCAGTATGTGTGAAGAACCCCCCCCCCCCCCCACCTGCTGAGACAGTCCTGATGGTGCTGGCTGAATACAGAGCACAAATCAGGCTCCTGCTTATTCTCTGCACATAGTCATCGCTATAAAACACTTCAGAAATCCACTGCAACTGGAGGTTCTGTTGATTTATGCATTATAAATACCGAGGAATCAGGTCTCTTTTGAATACGAAGTTGCCAGAGAATTTTGTCGGATTTGGAGCTAAAAGTTAAAAAAAAAAAGGGGCAGGATGTTGAGGGCCAGGACGTCCAATAAACATATTTACACGCTCAAGGTTAGAGCATCGCTGGGTAAAGCTGGGCTCACACTGTACGAGTTAATGAAAAGATTTATGTTTTCATAACGTACCCAGAACCGGTCTGATGCTAACAGGGGAGAAACGAGCTACCTTGACTCTGTGCCATTCAAACATTTTGCCAACATTATCCTGGATCGAGATGAGAGAAGGAGGAAACATCGACCGGCCTGACCGCTTGTGTTTCCCGTCCACGTGTCGTGTCACCATGTCCTGGTTTCACCTTCTTTCTTCACCGTTTGGCGCAGACACGGTGCGAAAAAAGGTTTAAAAAATTGAGTCGTGACTGTGCTTCAACTGTGCAAGAGCCTGAAGACGAGCTGAACAACACTTCTAATGGTGGGGAGCCTTTGATTGCTCCGTGCTCCCCCTTGTACGCCCCACGGGAAAAAATACAATGCACAACGAAGCTGAGATTCAGTCTGACTCTGAAACAAGTTGTGCATTCAGAGGAATCAGGTCATAAATGGGCGGAAATCGCAGTGTTTGCCGAGCTCAAGTGTGCACATCAGTAGGTGTGTGTGTGTGTGTGTGTGGTGTGTGTGTGTGTGTGTGTGTGTGTTGTGTGGTGTGTGTGTGTGTGCGTGTGATGCTGGCAGCTGTCTTACCTAGTTGAAACTGGTCTGAGCTGTTGTTGCAGGTCTGCTGTACTTCCTCACTGTCCCACCCCAGAGGATAGAGAGCGCAGCCGATCCTATGAGCAGACCTGAGGAGGAGGAGGAAGAGGAGGATGAGTCAGTCAGTGAAGAAGATACAAAAAAAAAAGAAAACACACACCATCGAACGTGGCTGAGGGCAGACGAGACAGCGAGGGGTGTGTGTGAGAGAGGGGAAAACGGCAGCAAGGACAAAGTGTCATCATCAAGGTGTTCGCTCCGCTCCTCGAGGACAGGGGAGAAACTTTTTCCTTAATGAGGAAGAAAAATACAAAGACTTTTTTTGTTGTGTCCAGATATCAGGCAAGGTGAACGGAGCCTTCTGTACGGAGTTCGAGCTCGTTCTTTTATTTACGTTTTTTAATTAAAAAAGACCAATAAGACAATGAGCTGCTGCGTGAGTGACCTGCATCTGACTGAGTTTAAAAGAAAAACCTTATCACCTGTTTCCAGCAATTTACTGACCAACCTCACATCCCTTTTGTAAAATGACACGGTTTGTGTCTTTTAACACTTTATCACATTTTTCCCCCCGTGCCCAAAACAAAGCCCCCCCCCCCGCCCTCTCTCTCTCCCAGGAGCAGCTCATAAACAAACCAATGCAAATGAACGACCAACGAATGCAAATCTCTTGGCAATTTCTCACAGAGGCAACTGCGGGGAAAAAAAAAACAAGCATTTTTTCGGTACCCAATAATTACTGTAAAACTCCGGAAAAAATCCTTGAGGGACTGCTTTATGCCAGTGATTAAAGAGACTTATTACCGGGCTTAAAGCTGCACACAGAGACAAGAGTGGAATCAAGTCAAGGCCATTACATTAAGGATTAATATCCTCAATATTTGCCTGTAGCCAGGTCTTGACAAGTTATTCCCTGGATGCCAAAGCCTGTCTCTTGAAATTACCCTGAGGGGCCCCTGGTAGGTGGCTCTGCCATCAAATTAGCTTAATCCCCTCCAACGTGTCGGCCCTGCTATCAGTGTTTGGGATGTGAAGATGGCAGCGAAGGGATAGAAGACAGGCGAGCTCTGCCTTCCAACCCGATTACCCCGTGCCATCCAGGGCTGCCGCACTACATCTAGGCCAGATAACAACCAGGAATTAATCCGCACGCTAATGCAGATGGGCTCGACAAACTGGCTAACGTTCGGAGGTGGAGCAGGGAGGAAGCGGGAAACGACATCTGCGTGTTCCCCCGTTCGCCGCCAAAAAAAAAACGCATGGCAGACCTCGTCGAAACAGACGGGCTGATTACGGCACCTGTGGTAGAAAATCCACTCAGTCCAAACCCCCGACGTGTTGAGAGCGAGGGGATATACAAAAACAACTCTGACCAAGGCTGTGTCATTACAGCTCAGGATCAGAGGGGATCCGGGGATTTTCATACATAACAACTCAGCCGTTTCTTCTTCAGACCCTTAAGAGAACTTCAGACGAGTCGCTGCTTCAGGACCTTAATTCACCACCTTTAGAGGAGCACTACAGCAAAAGTAACACACGGGAGCTTTTGATGTGAATCCCTGTACAAGCAGCCGCCGCGGACCCCTGACGAACATGAAGGAAACCCCCCCCACTGCTCTACAAGGTGCACGTACAGTCGTTAAAATATTCCCAGTTATATAATCTTATCAAATGTGTTTTGATTCAGATTTGTAACAGTAAAGACTGTAGAGCTTGCCAGCGTGATAATGTATTCATAATTAATATTTAACAAAATCAGGAATTCTCTTTCAAGTGTTGTGTAATGCAGAGAGATACAGCGGCATGTAATCAAATTGAATTTCCTTGCTGCAAAAAAAAGGAGGAAAAAAAACCCATAAGCGGGTAAAATGTGGTTTTGTGTCACACATTGTTATTCCATTCAGCAAACTGTAAAATTAGCATCTGAAAAAAGGATTCTCAATTATACTTTGATTAACACATTTGTCAAAATGATCAAAAGCTTAAAGAGCTGCAGCTCTGCGGCAGGAACCTCAGAGGGAGGAACGGATACAAGAAAGACCTCAGTGCATATTTTCCACATCAGGTCAGATGATGATGATGATGATGATGATGATGATGATGATGATGATGATGATGGCGGTGCTGACAGCGAGCACTGGAACGACATGCGGGAGGGAAATTATCGCCACAAGGAAGACAAGAGCTCAGTTCCGTTGTGTAACCACAGAAGAACGAGAGGTTTCTGGGTGAAGAGTCGGTGCTTTCTGTTGGTTCTGGGGATAAACTCCCTCAGCCTGCTGCTCTGCAGCCGGTGAACTCTGAGCGAGCGCTCGCACGTTACCATGACACCATTAAGGCAGATACCGAGCAACACAAATCACAGCAGACGAGCAGACGAGCAAAAACATCAACACACCGTCGAGGGTGTAATTCAATTCCAAGTCACATGTGCCGCTACATCTTTCCTTTGGCTTTTATTTATTTATTTATTTTTTCCCAGGATAGTTAATTCCATCAAATCCCATCCTCCACACTCACTATGTGGGTTATTGAGAAGCAGAGGCAGGGAGGCTGGTGACTAGGATGTGGGAGAAAGACGGCACCTAGAATGAAAAAATGTTCTCTCCCATTATGTTCGTGAGCCAAGCTGCTTGAAAGAAACGCGTAAGGAAACTACCTCGGGCTCTGATTCTGCCTGCGCCGCGGTAGTCAGCTACTTCCTGTCCTGATTTCCTAAGCTGACACCGATGCGCCCTGATCTGCACAAAACAGACAGGCGGGGATTTGTGTCATTTAGCGTGTGGTTGTTAGCTACAGCGGCGCGTTAACCTTTTTTTGGCCCGGGATCCCCTGAAGGCCTCTTTTTTTTTTTTTGTCTATGAATGATTTTGTGAATTCCACCAAATTTTCTTGACCCAAATCTGAAGTCTTAGCCCTCGGTTTGAGAACAAAAGAGCAGGAAACCACATGCCGAGATAAAACTTAATGATCTCCCTGGGATATAACGGTTCAATGTAGCGGGGAAATAAAGCAGAGAATCAAAGGAAAACACAGCTATAGAAAGTAGAGCCTGACTGATATATAACGCTTGGCTGATAAAAATGGGCCAATATGATATTTCACAGACATATTAGTATCGGTTTTTCATACACGATGCAGAAAAGATGTGTATTTATGTAAAAAAATATCTTGATTTTCTTAATTCAAGTTCTATATATCTTTTTGGGGTTGTGTTTTCTTTTTATTTAAAGTTATTTATAATAAAGTTGATGGTTAAACTGTAAAATATCATGACATAATTACATTTCTTCTTCACAAGGGTTTGATAACGACATTTAAAAAATATGTATATATATCGGCCAATACGTATTATTATTGGTATCAACTCCCTGAAAACTCCTCGGTGTCATGTGCGATTTAGACTTCTGAAATGTTCATGTTTGTCACGTCATAAATTTGATTTGATATCCCTATAAAAAAGAAACAACGTTTTAATTCGGGCCAATTAAATTGTAACCGATAAGAATTTAACTTCTGCGAATTCCTTGTTTCCCCCCCCCCCCCCAAACCACACAAAGGTTTATTTCTCTGTCAGACCACATGATAAACTTCAAGAAGCGGCTGATTCTGCTGCGAGCAGATGGCCGGTCTCGTGATGAAATCGTTGCAGGACTCCACTAAGCTGCCATGAGCGGTGGCTGGTGGAAGTCGCCAGAAGGCCGTTACAGCAGCGACGCCGCAGCTACACGACATCATGGAACAGACGGACAGAAAGAAAGATCATAAATGTGAGAAATCTGCCTCAGTTACGCCGTGTGTGTGTGAGGTTATTAAAAAAATAATAATAATTAAAGGTTTCTGCTGCATCAATCTGGACCTCGGGTCAAACCTGAAGACGCCCCCGGGTTTCTGGGAGAGGTTCTGGTGCTCTATCAACACGGGCCTGGGAGGTTTGTTTGTTTACCTTCGCCGCTTTTTGCCAACAAGCACTGTTTGGAAAACCTCAGCCCGCTTTGGGAGTCCGGTTTCAGTTGCTATGGCAGCCGGCTAACGCCTGATACACTCCGCTCCGGTGTGGGAAGTGAAGAGGAAGAGGAAAAGGTCGGAGGGAGTGTGCGGTGCCGAACATAAGACGACCGGCAACTTGTTCACAGATCAGCTTTCAATTGATCTCCGCGCGGCCATTATCACGAATGACTATCTCCGGGCCTAATGGCTTCTCTGAAAGGCTATTATATGAACTGGGAAGGAGTTCAGTAGAAATGGACTTAATCAGATACAGTGAGTCCAACATATCTGCGTTCAATCCATAAAACCTGCTCTAATATAGTGAGCGCTCGCCTGCACTTCCTTGCCTCGGATTTCGTCATCGCAGTTGAGCTCACTTTTTAAAATCACATTTCTCCGAGCTTTAAAAAAAAAAACGAACACAGAGAAGCGCTTTATTCCATCAGGGCAGCGCTATTGTTCCCCACCCTTTTCTGTCGACGCTTTTTTTACCTGAAAGGGAACAACTGCCCCCTTTTCATAACCCCCCCCCCCCCCCCCACCCCCCAACATTCTCTGATTTAGGGAGTGCTGATGCCTTTTGTCAAGCCTTCCTGCTCTCTGTCCAGAACCGAGGAATTTCTTTACCCTCCTTCTTTGCCCCGAGACAATACTATTCAAGGTTATCATTCAAAAGGCCAAAGAGGACAGGGGGGGGGGGGGGAGGAGGAAAGGCTGCCGCTAAGCTGGAGAGAAATTTGGTGGTCAGGGAATTGGAGTGGGGATGTGCCTGAATGAGCCGGCTTAATGTAAGACATTCCCTTTTGGGCTCGGAGGATCATCCGAGAGGGGGGAGGGGAAACGTAAGAACCACCCCACCTGGGTACCCAGTGCAAAAAAAGTCCACCTTCACATTGTCCTTTGATCTGATTCAACTTCAAAGTATTTTTTTCTTTATAAGTTCATAATTTTAATTTGGGGGTCTACTGGAAGACATGCTGTAATGTTTGAAATAGGCATTAAATGTCATTGTACATTTCTGCAGCGCCTCTGGGCCTCTCTTCTGTGATTGGTCAACCGCTCGCAGTACGTGTCAGAAAGTTACTCCCCTCACCCACAGTCTTCCCGGTGAGTTGGCGTAGCCATGGATACAATGGCGTCGATTCCCTCTGTCGCAAACTTGAGCCAATTGGAAAATCGGAGTCGGAAACTGAAAGTTGTGATGAACCAGTTGAACCAGTTGATTGACCCGAAACATCTTCGCGTAAACAACTGAAGCGGGACGTTAACTTTTGAATCTGTCCATCTCGTGTGTCACGTTATATAATATTACTCTACGGGGAAAAAAGCCAGGAATGAAAGCAAGCTGTTTCGGGGTCAGTGTTTTCTTTGGGAGAGAAGAATTCCCTTTGTAGATGATGATGATCTGGCTCATTCAGGGGGCTGATATCTATCTGCAAAGGCTTGATTGAATTTAAATGCCACTCTACTGAGTAGTTCTCCATATGGTTTCATAAATAAATGACATAAGATGGCTTTGGGATCAATACAGTGCCTCCTTACTCCAAACAAGTTGCAACTGGTATGCATACATACATAAATTAAACCCCGGATCTGCTGGTTTATCCAGATCCGCCCCGCCCCATCCACAGAGCTCCATGTAAATCGGTTCAGTCGTTTTTTTTGAGTAATCCTGCAGACAATCAACATCATAACCTATTTTTGGATGGAAAAAGCAATTATCTTATGAAGACTGCTTTCATTTGAAAGAAAAGTCCAAATAGAATGATTTAATACTAACTGGATTACACAGGGAAGTGAATTCAATGCATTTGTGTGAGAGAATAGCTCTGCACGATTAAGCCAAATGTCACATCTGAAATGGCTCCACGTGCTCAGACTCCTTTATTTGATCAATAAACAGATTTGCCTTCATCCTAATTTAAATGAATTTTCCAACATGTTAATGTGCAGCTCGGCTCATTCTCATTCTCTCTCGGTTCACCTGTCGGAGCTTCGCTCAGAGGCGGCGACAGGTTCCCAGTGTAGCTTCAGCCTGTGTCTAATCTGTCAACGGACCAATCCCTGCATGTTCAGGCAGGTTTTTCTTTCCCCCCCCTTCACTTGAAACACAAGGCACACGTCAACATGTACGGCTCACACGCCTGCTTTCTCCCTGTGATGTTTGGATTCTCCGTCGTTCAAGCTGGAACGACACCGTCGCTTTTCAGAGGGGCTTCTTCGTACGTGAGGCTGCTGCCTTTGTGCGAGCGAGAGCGGGGGGGGATCTGGAAATTCAGTCGTAATGCTGGATTCTGGGCCAGTGGGAGATGGGAGGATGAGGGGGATGCGGAGACAGGAGGGATTTGTGAGGAACGTGTGATATGTGATGTGTACAGTGGAGCATACAAATAGTTGCTGCTGCCAATGGCATTCAGGTGTTATTTAGACAACATTGGTTTCCTTCTTGTTAAGAAAGCCTGTGCTCTTCAACACTGGATGTTGGAGGTGTGTTTTCACGAAGAAGATGTTTTTCTGGTTGAACGATATGTGTCCTCCCCACTGTTTGCAATATTTCCAGATGCATTTCATACTGTGTGATGGACGGACGGCTGCACAGATCTTACTCCTCACAGTCTTTGGTCACTGTCGTCCCTTTCTGTGTGATATTTCGGATTTACAACTTGAATATCAAACCCAGGGAAACTGTATCGCTGACCGGACCAGAGAGATCAGAGCTCTGTGACAAACAAGCTCCGGCTACATCAGGCTCAGACTTTATTCAGAGTGTGACCGTCCTGTCCATGGCAAAGTTATCTCCCTTTTTCCTCTGGTACTTGCTGATGTCGTCCCAGGACACATTCAAACACAACAAACACTCTTTTATTCTAACAACAGCCATTGGACCCTGTTATACAAAGATCCCTCTATATGTGGGTTAAGAGGACCCCCCTTTATATTCCCCATCTGCTTCCAAACAAGTGATCACAAGGTACAAAATTAACAAGATTAAAAGATCACCCACCAAAATATCTTTAAATCCACCGTAAAGCCTCAAACGGCAGTGTTTCTTATGGATCATGAGGTTTGCCGTGGGGGGGGCAACGTGGCAGCTCTGGCCGCAGTTATTTTTCAAGACAGTTGTGACTGTCCCTCTGGGACCGAATGGAATTATAAACTGAACCACAGTGCTTTCAACATCCATCAACACACTGAGGAGCAGTGGTCCGACAAGGTCTTTGCACGACCCAATACTCAGATGTTTTGCTTCATGTTTTTTTTTTTTTTACATTGATCTCAGTAAGTAATGTTGTTTCTTTCTATTTTCTCTTACAATATATTATGTTTATGACGACGGCACGTTTCCACTTCAGGCCTTGGAAGAAAATGTGAGAGGAATTCATTGCTCTTGTTATGGGCATGACCTTCGGCTGAGGAGGTGATCCTGAATCCAGATGATTTCACTGATGTTGCAAGTTATTGATCAAATCAAAACTGAACGCTAGAAGGTGGATACCAAAGGCTTCCACATGCACGCAGCAGAGCAAACTGCAAAAATATCCTGCAACACAATGAGCTGCACACTGCTGTTGGATCACCACTTCAGTTTGTCTGCATGAAAGAACAACACGTAGGTAAAGCTTCAGGTTTTTTCCGAATACTTCAGTTGTCACTTTCAAATGAAAAGCACATCAAGGGAACAGGCCGAAATGGGCACAAATGCACAATTTGTGTTGTTGGCTTGTGTCGCTCCCGTGTGTCCCCGTTTAATTTCTCTCCATGTCCACCCATCAGTCACCATCGCCGGCCCTGGGCAGAGAGAGCAGCTTGTGTTATATTGATCTGATTCAGTGCTTTTCCTACAGGCCTTCTGTCAGGAGCCGGGCTTATCTAATCACACCGCCCATTTGTCACACGGGTTCCGACTACAAACGGTAATTAATAAACGCACCAATTACTGGAGCAAAATGAACCCCGGGGTTCATTAAGCAGTGGGCATGTTTTAAGTAGGAAAAAAAAAGGATCTACAGCTCAAGAGGACAACATGTTGCATAAACCGTCGCACAATGTGAAGCCAGCGTGTGCAAAAGACGTCGCGAATAACTTTAAAAAGAGAACATCTTCTGGGCGCGGTGGGGAAATGAGCTTTTCACTCGGCAGCGCAGATACTTTCTGTCCTGCAACAGAACCCGCGCCTCCCTGCGACCTCGACCGTGTCTCCTCTGATCTCACGTTGCAAATTGGACATTCCGCCCCCCTTCGAGTAAGCAAACAAACACGAGGGAACAAGGGAAATAATTCAGCAGCATGTGAGAGAAAATTCCTCCTCAAAGCCTTTCCAAAAATGTTGCACAATTTCTTGACAATCTCTTGTAAACGGAGCCACTCCCGTGATAAACTGCGGCTGGAATCTAAATCCTGAGGAGCGGCGGAGACGGTGAGTTTCAGGGTATCACCCGATCACCTGACTGTTAAAACGCTGCACTGGTTTTAATTTGCTGCCTCAGTTTTTTTTTTTCTTCTCTCCAGCGAAGTCAAAGGGAAGATTAGCTTTTGCAATATCTTGCAATATTTTTAATGACTTGCTGTATTATCATTTGGAGGATTGGAGGCGACAATAAGCTACTTTGCTTGCACATGACGAAGATAGAGTCAAAGCTTTTCAGCCGTATTTAACTCAAATTTGACTGATTTAAAAAAAAGAGAAATCTAAGAGTGTGTAAGGTTAGGGAAAAAAAAGAGAGACGTGAACGTCTACAAAGTGAAATACGAAAAGTTACCATTAGTATGCTAGTCTGGAATTTCAATTTGAAAAAAAAAAGTGATGGCTGTTCCCTCCATCAGAGAGCCGAGTGAAGGGGAGTGAGGAGAACAACAAAGCTAAAGGGTATGGAAATCCTCCTCAGGGTAGGATCCACTTTATAGGGTCCTACAAGTGTAGCTCCTCTAACTGGGTCATGTCAGATGTGTCGGGCGGCGCCCTCCTCGCGCTGACGGCGCCTGACAGAAAGGCATGTCGGGAGGCCACGTGTCCAAAAGTCAGCGCACACACCCACAGCGACGTGCTCCTGCCTCAATTACCCTTTACAATGAGCAGTAAACATGCTAACGTAAGGTCTTCTGGGGCAGAGCGGCAAAGAAATCAAAGGCTTTAATATTCATGTTAATAGCATCCAAATATGCAATGAATGTTTTAGTGTTCACCACCACCACACACTTTCTGCCAGACATCAAAATGCCTCACTGACAGTACTGGGGCTCATCATGTGCGCGGCGGCTCCACGCTGGAAACACAAAGCGCCTCCTTTCAAAAGACAATGCAACGCTTCAGGGATCGAGGAAGAACGGACTCCCACTGCCAAGTGCACAAAGTGCCGTCCCACCGCATTCACGCCGCCTTCTGGGACACACACGGCTAGCTCATTACCCTCGGGGATGGGGTTTAAGCAACCTTACCTAATTCGCAAAAATCTAATATTCTCTAAACTAACAGGTCACTTTGCCTCCCGGCATTTCATTGTGTGGGCGTAATGTAAAAAACCCATTCAGGAGTAAGAGAGGACATTTCAACAGGACACGAGGCCCATTTTAAAAACCCAGGACGTTTGTAAAGACACCAGATATACATTATTTTATATACATCTATATATAAAATGATTAATAACAAATATATATATATATTTCATACATTTTGACATATTCAAAACATAGCAAAAAGGATAAAGAGATAAAGATAAACAGCTGCTATAGCTCAGAAATGGATGATAGATGGATTATACTCAGGTATCAGAATGTCACTTGAACTATAGGTAAAATGACAGGAACCAATTTTTTGAGAAGGATGATTTGACGTATTTTGACTTGTCTGGCCCGTGTGCTAACATGGAGGAGGCAGCGATAATAACCTCCGCTGCAGTCAGTCACCAGATGGAGGTCGAAACTCTTTCACTGTGTTGGGAGACGTATTCAGTCCATGATGCTGACGTACAACGTTTTTATAAAATGTCCGTAGAAGATCGCTCTGTTTTCACTTTTATAAAGATTGATTTTAAAGCCTTTCAGGAAGACGGGGGAAATAAACTGAGTGAGAACACATTATGCAACATGTAAAGCAATCCGTCCACAACACAACAGCGATGGGGATCGGGTTGTTGCGGGACTGCGTGTGCCGTTTGACATTTCGTATGACACTGAGACGCTATTGTCATCCTACCATAATCATATAATATCTGGTTCATCCTGTCTGCTCGAGGATGAAAAGCTGTTTCTGCCCCGATGATTCCACAGATGGAAACCAAACAGATGTCAAGAAAAAAGGCAACCAATTCCATTTCATATTAAGATTTACTATCATCTTGTTTTCTTTTATGTTGCGACGCCATCTCGTCTGTCAGGGTAGTAAAAAAAGTACTGAGGTAAATTAAAGCGGATGCTATTATGTTGAGATAAATGTTATCGTTGAAGCCGCAGCCTCCTGGTGAAGCCTTGTCTTCTTAACAATGCTGCCGGGAGTCCTTCAAGCCCATGGGTAATAAAATAAGGTAAGTAGAATAAATTACAGTATCTGAAGGCTGATTGTGTGGAAAAGAGACCTGACAGTGACACTTGTTTATTTCACTTTGCTGTGGAAAGTGCCTGATGCGGTAAAACATGATGAAATAATGCAAAGAGCCCGAGGGGGTTTTCAGACCAAAACCCGCTGATTCTAATTTTCCTCTTGGTCAGAGCACTGGCTTAAATGTGATGACTGGCTTGATGTTTCAGCAGCAACTTTCATTTAGTCTTCATCTTGTTAAACGTTTCCTCTTTTTTTTTTTGTCAGTTAAGACCCCGAGGCAAACCAAATCAAAAGCACTCAAGGTAATAAAGAGCTCAAAACCAAGCTGGGTGAGTGTGAACCAGTGCAGAAGGAAACACCAAAGTGGGCTGGGAAATAAAACTGTTTATATGGATAATTATAGAGAATTCAGAAAACGCCCATAATCATCTGCAATAAAACCCCATGGCTTTTATTTACTAAGTCACGTGTGCATTTAGGAAAGTTATGAAAACGCATAACAAACGTAAACCAGAATGAACAATGGAGCATTCATTCAGCGCCCATGTGTTTCCAGTTAGATGAGAACAATTGAAAACAGGATGGTTTCAGTGGCCAAGTTTTTTTTTTTGCATCAGACAATACAAGACTTCACACCTCTATTACACCACTGCCTCCCACACGTGGCCTCAATCACGCTGCGGGCATTCGTGTCATATAGTCAGTGGACTGCATGAATCCACAGATTATGGCAGGGGGGCGGGGGGGGGAGCAAGGACGGATGAAAATCAATAGTTCCCGGAGTCCTCGCAAAACTGCCCCTCGCTGAGATGCTTCAAAGAGAGAGAGAGAGACAAATTCCGGAGAAAAAACAGACGTAATAAGATGAACAATGCTCTTCAAGCACCGGGGGGGGGGGGGGGGGGGGTCCTCCAACAGCCAGGGTGGTTAGAGTGAATTTCCACTCTAATTGCCTTGTGCTCAGTTCACATGGAAATAATAGCACAGCATCAATTAGCTCCTTATCTCTGTTTTCTGAAAAAAAATACACCAGGGCAAGAAAGTAAAGTTTAGAACTAAGTGAAACATTTCAGAGTTCGTCACTAAACGCTGCTTTCCTTTTTCCTGAAATTATCAAGAGGCAAACTGACGGCAAGACAGTGGCCGTGTTTATAATTAAGAGTAGAAATCTATACATCATGTCCTCTCTCTACGAGCTCTACCCAGACGCCGCCCCTGGCCTGAATGTTCCAGACACTTTCCTGCTGTTGAGTATTTGTCCGACCTGGAGAATCTCCTGCTGGGTTCTTCAGATATGAAAAGCCAAAGTCCAGCGAACCCCATTTTCCAGATGTTTTTCTGGAGTTCAGCTGAGTTTAACTTTAAACTGCCCCCAAAAAGGACATTCCTGCGTATTTTGAACTACTGCCTCCAGTTTTACAACAATAATAAAAATGTTGCATCTAAAATAAGAAAACACCAGCGGATGCTCGAAACAAATTCACTTTACGTGGGATTAGTGAGTATTACCCAGGGACTTCTGACTACACCAAGATGTGCAGGTACGAATCTGCTCACTGCTCAAATTATGATTATGGCAGACTCGCATCAGGAATAAAATCACCAGCGATCCCCCCCCCTCAATTATACAAATCACTTTCCGACCTCAGGTTGTATTAGTTCCATGCAGATAGAGATTTATAAATCCCATCAGTATTCATGAACATGAGCGGCTCACTTCAGAAGCGAGATAAAAACTTGGGCCGGCTGCACTGGCGATGAATCAACTTTGTGCGACGAGACTGTGAAACATCAGAGCAGAATTAGCTCCGTGTCTGCGCAGCGCTCGCGGCGATGAGGCAGGAAAGTTCTCCCCTGTAATGTGTCATGTGTCCACAAAGGCTCCCATTCACTGTCAGAGCGCTCGTCCACAACACGTCTCCTGACTGCATCGACTTGTGCGACTGTGCGAGAGGCTTGTCTCTGTGCGAACTTTGGACCGGATTGTCTGAGATCACAGGTCACTGCGTTGAGTGAACTGTTTTTTCCGTCGAGCGTTTGGTTACCGTAGCGCCGCTGCCGCCGCGGTGGCCTCCTGGCGAGAGCCGAGGAGTTGTGGAGAATGTACCGCTGGACATTTCAGAGCTAGTCAGCCTGATTGATTGAGCCATAAAGAGTTTGTCCGTGGGGCTAACAGGACCCGGATAAAAGATTAAGAGTCTGCTGAGTCTTGATTAATGTTAGAAGATATAACCTCTGGCCAGCGGTGCTGGAAGATTTATACAGACGGGGCCTCGGCAGCGAAACATACACACACTGGATTGGAACGAGTTGAAGTGGGCGAGGACGGAACCCAATCGCGGGGTTTCCCCAGGACATGAGCTAAATCAAAGCAGAGTTGTCACGACTCCACAATGAGAACAAACAAGTGTATTAAGTGACAGATGAAGTAGGGCAGCAACACAAGTCACAAAAACAGACGAGACAAAAGCAGTCTCACGGGCAACAACCCAAATTTCATTTTTTGGCTGCTTTCGACATGAGAAGGAATGTGATGACAGCGGCAGAAGGAATTCATCTGCATATTTATCCGGGACCTGGTCCGTGTCGGGCCCTGCCCCACCCCCTGGACTTAGGCTGCCTGATTAGTATTCGGTGAATTCATTAACACACAATCGCTGGTGTCTGGGAACATGGGGAAATCTTGACGGAGGAGAGGTGGAGTTCAGCCCCCTGGTTGAGTCCCAGCAGAAAACAATGCCCCATCCCCCCCCCCCCACGAACCTGAAGGTCACCGTGTCCTTACTCTGCAACTGATCTGCTGATCACAGGCAAACAGGGTTAGCGAGGTGGGGAGGGTCCGCGTTTAACATCTATATTTGCACACGCTGTCTTTGCTGCAAAAGAATCTGCACGGGGGGGGGGAATCTGCAGCCTGAGAAAAAAGGTAAATATGAGTTTGACTTTTTGGCTTGATTGTCCCCAACGGTAATCATCCTCACTTCATCACCCGCCGCTTCTCCTCGCAAGCCGCAAGGAAATATAAATGAGATCAGACATCGCAGCCCCGAAGACCATCCATCCCTCAAAAGCTGGACCCCCCCCCCCCCCCACCTCCCCCCCAACTACTAAAATCAATGTGGAGATGAATGAACAGCACCGGGCACAGGCACCAGGGGGACACTGGGTACAAAAACTCTTCCAGCTGCTCCAGTGGTTCATATGTTAGGGAGGCGAGCTTTCGGCTGCGTCCCGGTGATGAATCATTCCTCAGGGAAGCACTTACACACTTCAGCCAGTTTAATAAAAAACACCAAAAAACCCTGTCCTGCATGGAAGCGTCAAAATAATAAATCACAGACGATGGCGAAATATTGCATAAGGACCCAGTGCACGGCATCCAATGGAGTTCGGCTCGGCTCTCGTCTCACAGCTGGACTGTCAATCTTGTGTGTGTGTGTGTGTGTGTGTGTTTTCTTGCGTCGTACACTTTTGCTTAGACTTGCAGCAGCAACAACACAATTTCTTCATCGTCGCCTCCCACCTCTGAAAGCGATTTTAAATTACGAGAGAGTTAGCTTATTAAACAGAGGCAAAAAACACTTCCCCCCCCCCCCCCCCCCCGGGTTTAATATCACAATTTATGCTTTTTTTCCGGTTTCGCTTCAAGTAGTCTCTCAAGGGCTGAATAAAGATCTTTAGCCTGCACCAACTTTAAGGTGTTCACAGTAAAACTAATTACCCAAAAAATAAAAAGGGGGAGGAAGCAAAAGAGAACAATAAGAGGAGCTGCTCCGGCGCTGCGATGTGAGGAATCTGTGATACATCCTGAAGCGTCTGTCTTGAGTTTCCCACCACCACAATGAAGGAGAAAGCCTTTGATCGTCTGTTTCTATCTCGCGCAACAAACACTGACACTTGTGCACATATAAACTCGCTAAAAAGGTCGGTAAGTTATTTTAAAACTCGATGTGCTCGGTCTTATAGCCCCGAGAGCGGCGCGATCTTAGCGGGCCTGCACGGCACCGTGCAGCCACTTGGGCGTCGTGTTTACTTCGCTGCCGATCGGAGCTCGAGCCGATAAACACCAGTGGCTACTGAGTTCGACCTGTAGATTAAAGCCAATTTGATCCCTTCACAAGCCAAAAGCCAGATGTCAGTGACTTTTTTGGCAGTGTGGCTACCAGTGGGAATACAGGGTTAAGGTATGAGATCCAGGTTTTCCACACTGGGGAAAGGCAGAGCCGAGGAATACGAGGTGAAAAAGAGAAAGGAGACCAAAAACTCCAGCAGCTGCAATATATATCTGACAGGAAACTAAGCTGCTGAAGCAAGTGTCAAACAAAACAAATTGCCAAACCTTTACTGACACAAAGCGCAGCAGTCTTCAGATTGTCACAACAAGAGTGGGAATGAAGTTGCCAGAGACAGAAAACCAGGATAGATCACAAACAGCAAGAAGAATGCTGACTTTGGTGGTAGTGCTGAGGTGTGTGTGTGTGACTGCGCTCATAAGATATCAGCTCACATCTGAGAGTTAATTCAGAAAAGCTTGTTTTCCTTTTTGAAAATCCCTGCAACTTGTACAGTTTTTTTGTCGCGCAGCCGAAGCTAATGTGGCCTTCCTCTCAGCAAGGATCACAATATTCTTAATAAAAGATGATTTATTTTTTTCTTCCCCCCACAGTGCAGGCATGGCACAAACGTGACAGCACAAGTGAGTCAATAAACACACCCGGGCAGCGTACTTTCATTTAGCACAACTTCAAAGTTCAGCCGGGGGGGGGTTAAGACAGCATATGAGAGAATGAGGGGCAATCTGGCGCTGGCTGAAAATACATTTTAAAGATGGAGAAAACCTGATATGGCAGCGAAGATAACTACAAAGCTTAGTGCATTAGGGGCCTGGGTTGAAAAGGAACAGGAGCAATGTTTGGAGCAACTTTGATAATTGCATTTTAGGTATGAATTGTTTATTTTTTTTGTATTACTTGGCAAAGAGATATAAAAACCATTATAATTAAGCATATGCAGAGGCAAAGCATTGACGACCACTCGCACACAAACACAACGACCCTAATGCGAGAAGAGGTGGAAAATGATGCGTCTCTGTGCACACAGCAACAAAGGGACTGTGGTCCGGCGAGTGTGCGTGGGCCTGGGATCAGCGGCATGTTGCAAAGGTTTAAGTTACCCATTACTGCTGAGTGTAGCAGCAATGGGATTATTGGAACCCGTAGGGTACAGATGGCATCGAAATCCTCAGAGTCGTGGTGAAAAGGTCACATGAAATACAGGAGCGCCACCCCCCCCCCACCCACTCACCCACACATTCACGGCCGCGAACAAATTCCTTCGCCTGGTTTCTACTCGGGCTTTTAGTTCCTCATCAATCCTCTGAATGCTCCACAATCGTTCTTTTCAAGCGTTGCAACAAAAAAAAAAAAGCAGTGCAGAAATGCCTTTAAAATGTCAAATGGCCACGGACCCGTGTCACCGATGAGATTAGGACAAAGGCTGGATTCAATAAGAAACTTGAGGAAAAACATGATTTCAGGAGAGAGCTCTTTTGTTAACATGTTTAACATGACAGGAAGCCAGAGGGGGAAAAGGATCCAGACGCAGAGTGATATATTAAAAGACATTAGTCTTTATGGCCGTGCTGAGAAACAGATGAATTGCTGTGAACATTGTAATTTAGTTTGAAGGTCATTTTTGACCCTTTCCGTTTTCACCCTCTCGTCCATTTGTCTCCGTGTGCTCGGTCTGTTGTTTGCATCGCAGCAAGGAGACTTGCATTCCTCCTGTCTTGCTGTCTCTGTGTATTTCCTGCCACCATACGGCCGCATCCTCCCCAGGCGCTGGCTCCTCCACCAGCACCATATGGCAAGTCCAACTACAACAGGCAGCGCTCTGCAAGACTCTCACAGCGTCTCCGCTCGCTGTGTTTTCTTTGAGGGACGCACTGCAGAAGGGCCATATTAAAAAATTAAAGTACAGATACCTACTAACTCTTATAGAATTTGAGCACAGCGAGGCGTGGGTGCAATTACTGGAACAGATGAGCGTACACGGACTCACTGGTTAACAGGTGGTACATGCATCTGCTGCTGGCCCCCGCCTCTGACCCCAGGAAGGTTTTTTTAAAGTAAGAAAATTCACAACTTACAGCATCTGATGTGTCTGCAACAACTTACAGTGTTTGAAAAAATATGAATCATGCATCCATGCTATTCATAGCCCCAACACCTATTAAATACTGAAATCACAAATGTACATAGCATGATAATAGATATAACAAGTTCATTTTGAGCTTTGGAGGTGTTGATTGGTAGAAGACTCGAAGTGCCTGTGAAGTGTGATTCACTCATATGAATGTTTGTTCCAAGATAAGATAAGACTGTAAAAACAAGAAGTATCAGTAAAAAAAAAGTTATAAACAAGTTAACATACGTAAACAGAAGGAAATGTAATATATATATATATATGATGTAACATATTGAAAATGCACAGACAATTGAAGAATTTGACACCTCCGTGAATTTGTAGTTACGAGTTTTAAATGAATCTGTAAATCAGACAGGAAGACAGAATGACGGCCAAGTGAGTGTCCATGCAATCCAGTGCAGGTTTGTACCAATGCCTGAGTGAAGGACACGGCCCGTCAGTCAACTGTTGTGCAGACTGGTTGAGATCCTTTCCAGACCGCAAGGAGCAGAGTTAAGTTGATGTGGTCCGTGTGCAGCCGGTTTGATTCCAAACAGCAGAAATTACAAGCTGCAGAGCCGCAGTATTTTTTGGTCAGTTCATCCTGAGGTACCGGACCGAAACGGCTGTCGCACTTCACCGTGGCAACTCAACATGTAAATGCAGCTATTCAGCTTGGAAGTCAGGCACCAGAGGCCACGTGCACACGAACAGGTTGTTACAGAAGTACCATGTTTATGTCATTGTCTCCAAAAGCCTCAGTTGCTGCCCGTCGAGACTAAAAAGGCAACCTTGGAGTTTTTAAGACCAAAACAGGGAAAAGCAGCTTTTAGAAAACTCTATGTTTTAGGGGCTTAAACTTGAACTACAATGTATTATTAGTGTAGAAATAATACTTTAGCCCCTTTTCTTTGTTTTTAAAAATAGCTAGACTAAAATTAGTAATGTCACTACTTCTTCAAATGAATCAAACATGTAGAAGACGGTGTGAAACGAACTCTCGCAAAGGAAGCTGCAAATAGATTTCCACCCTGTCTGCCAGACAGACACGTGGAGCATGTGTTATACTGTGAAGATGAAACATTCAAACCCCAGGTTCACACTTCATGTGTGGAGTGTGCAACGCTCGACTGGAAGCTCGTTTCAAACAGGGAAGGTGTTACCGCCGTATCCTCAGAAACCCTTCCATCCCAACGAATCAATAATCCCATAAACATTTTACGTCCGGATATTATAATTTAGTACCTGATTAATTTAATGTGTCCACACGCGGAGATTGTTACACACATACATTATGCAGGAAGTGACACACGGTGTCGGGACGTGAGGACTGACGGAGAAGTGGGCCCCACCCCTGACATCTGTGACCGATTACACGTTGTAATGTGCCAGTGATGAATGTGTGAACACAGGGCGGTGATGAATTCAACACTGTTCCCTAAGGAACACAGACCTTCCATTACACGTCTTATTACTGTCTCTCCCTACTGATGGCTTAATTGATCCTCACGGGCCAACAAAGAAACCCCTCCTCCACCCGTCCAAAGATTATGACACCCAATAGGAGGAGAAGAAAAACACACACAGCGAGCCTTTAACCCAACTAGCCCCTTGTTCAACATTTAATTACAGCGCTGTGAGACGCCGCGCCTCGTGTAATATCGAGCAGTTGCTGGTGCATGAAGGTGAACGCGGCGTTTCGCCACATAAGTTAATTTTCTCTGGATACAACTTGTTTTCCTCGGCAGAGAAAAAAAAAAAAAAACACGGAGATGGACGGAGGGGCCACTGGTGTGACTGGCATGCCCTGCTGCCAGCGCTGCCTCTGCTGTGGTGCGGGCTAAACTGAGCGCCTTCATGGATGAATTCAGGGGAGAAATGCAAAGCATGGAGGAATAGCACTCCTTTCAACCCACAGAGGTTGACCGCGGCGTATGCTGCCGCTTATTATTCCCTGCGTCTGCCGGCTTTCCATTGTATTTATAGCAGGGGGAACTTGATTTAGATCTGCTACATCTGGTGATACGCTGTAGGGATGGGTGTCACACTCCTTCTCCTGTCTCTCTTCTTACTGGCCTTTATTTAAAGAAGATGGCGAGCGAGATAGCGGGACGTCACTCCCCTGTCTCTACATCTTTCTCTCTGACACCAGCTGCTGCTACACACAGTTTATGATGCTGACTGGGAGGCGCTGGGCGCAGGGGGAGGGGGGGGTCGGTCTGGAGCCGGCAGAGGTGTAAGAAAAAAAAATCCCTCCCACTTTCTGTGGTGGTATGCAAAGATTCCACAGGCGGCCTCCAGAGCCCTCTTCCACAACCCTTCCCCCCTCCATCAACCTTCAGCAGCCCCCTGAAAGCGAGGCGGAGGAGAGCGGATGTAACAGAGCAGAGGTTTGGGGCCTCAGAGGAGGAAGAGGCGGATTAAAAAACATCTTTTCAAGGACCTGTGCCTACAAATGGACCAAGTGTGGGTCACCATATCGTTCATTGTGTGTAAATGCATCCCCCCAGTAATTGTAGGGCAGGATTACGGAAAAAAATGTACTTACTCACGATTTTCTAATCGAATGAAGACACCAAAATACAGACAAGGAAGAGAATAGAAAAATTAAAAAAAATGTCAGCAGCAGAGACATGAGCCCATTTCCACTGTAATGCCATTTCAGAGGCTTTCATGAGACCTCTTAACGGGACGGAAAGACAGCGCAATGGACAACTGGTAACGTGATCGCCAATCCATAACTGACAATCTTTCTTTAAATGCCCTTATTCCATTACTCTCTAATGTATTCTTCCCTGGCTGTGCTGCGGAGAGAAGTGGGACGAAACGAGGGAAGGTACAGTTAAAGACGAGCTGCTAATTAAAACGTCCAATTTCATGTGTTATTTTTCTGCCGGATGAAAAAAAACTTGGGGTAATTTCTAATCTCCCGATTAATCAGCATCTGGCTGCAGCTGAAAGAGGCCGTTTCTCTTCTCGCTGCGTTTTTTTTTTACGATCAAGTTTGCTGAAGCTGTGTTTGAATTCCTCTCGGGAGGAACAAACGAGGAGCTTGGCCTTCAGCAGCTTTGTCGTGTCACTCACTTTGCCACAATTGCAAGACTTTCAGAGTGTACTTGCCAGAGTAAACAAGTGGGCGTGCGGCCGGCTGTCGGCCTGCTGCAGCACGGTGGAGCTTTAATGCCGAGTGTCAGCGAGAGAGCGTACGCACTTTGACTCACTTTGCGTTTTCTGCAAAACTTGTAGTAAAGTTTCTGCAAATCTCTCATCTTAATATCATAATATACTAAATTCTTAACGTTGACATAATGCGGCTGAGCTGCAAAGCCCCTCAACTACAGTCGGCTGGATGCATTGTGTGGAAAAAAAAGCAAACAAGCAAACAAATGACTCGCACACAGCTCTTTGTCGTCCTAAAATCTTAGTGTAATGGAGAACAAACCCGTGCGCGTGTTTGCAGAACTGCGACACTGATTGTTTGCTCCGACCTGGTGACGTGACAAAGCTTTAACTGATCATTTACAACAGGAAGAACACAACTATTTTAAATGAAAAGAATAGGTGTGATATGTGAGCAGCTTCCAAAACAAACTGGAAAGTGCACAAATAGCAGAGCTGGTAAAAAAAACACCTTCCCAGGCTATTTGCTCAGCGAAATCTCAGTGTGGTCACGCCTGCTTGTTGCCTCCGAGGAGGCTCGCGACTCCCCGCAGGGCAGAAGGGCCATCTTCACCGATTTTCATTTCCACGCTCGATGACAGAGTGCGGGGGGGGGGAAGAGACAGGCCGCTGCGCTGGTACCCACAAGTGACCAGATGAAGGCTTCAGGGTTCAGCATCCCCCTCGTAGCTCTGCATATGCAAGCGCGACAGGACGGGCGCGACGCTGGCCCCTGCCTGTAGCCTGTCTTGAAGACGGATGAGGCAATGGTGCTGGGCCTGGGGGCCCCCCCGAGCTCCCTGCAGGGACCTCACCATTGCGCTGGTAGATTAGGTCTGCATCACAGTTGACATGCCACAGCAGAAAGCAATGGCTTAGAGAGGAGGTGGAGTGTTTTCCTCTAGTTTGGAATGGAGCCGCCAACCATGTGATTTCGAGATAAAGGATATACTGTGAATGTTAGCTGGTGAAACAATCAAATATACAGTGAATGAATTAACCAAAGACCTATGTTATATATTTTGTGTACTTGTGTTCAAACCCCCGGAGAAATGCCCAATTTAATTCAAGGTAACGGGACATTTCATTTTTTCGGTTGCATCATATCCACTTTACCAGCGGCTTTGACGTCTCTGCTGTAACTTCCGGGGCAAACAACGTACGACGAAGCAGAAACACCCTGTTCACTCACAGCTGTGTTTTCCTTTCCACTGTTTGCATTGGTCCCTTGTATAGGAGTACGGTTATTCATTGCTGTTTGCTGCACCAAAGCTCTCCTAGAAAATCCGCAAATGCATAATCAAACCTTCCCAGATTTTATTGTTTTATATCATCGTAAATTGAATATCCTCGGGGGTATTGCACTGTTGTTGATGCGTCGTCGTGAAAAACCTTCAGCGTCTACGGCTTCGGGCCCTTTTATTTGTAATGCTTAGGCCATTACAACATGATAATAACAGATTGCATTCCCAGTTGCTTAATATTATACTGGATAGACCACATTAGCAGCCACTTAGGCAACAGCAGCCCACGGTCACCTCACCAACCCCCCCCCCCCCCCCCCCCCACACACACACATATTACCGCTTCCTTGAAGATATATAGCCCGCCATATACATGCCAATGAATCACAGTCTTGCTCCGCACGCGACACATCGCCCTTGGTGAGGTGTAACTTCTCAAGCTCAAGGTCTAACAACGGGGTAATTATCACAATCCGCTGAGATAGAGGAGGATGTTAGAGGATATGTTAGGCGGAGGTGCGAGCAGGAGGAGGAGGAGGAGGAGGAGGGTGGGTGGTGGTCCCTTAATTGCCAGACACGCGATGTTGGATCAATCATTTTGTGGGGTTTTTAAGAGGGGAGATAAAAGCAGAAGGTCAATGGTTGGATGTCAGAGAGAGAAAAACAAAGTGCTGTATGTGAGGAATGTAGATCAAGATGGGGGAGACGGCATAAAACACTCTCAGAGTGCAGAGCCAAGCAGCGGAAAGTCGCTCACCGTCACAAGTGACAGTCGCTGGTGTGTCGGTGGCTCAAGAGAGGACGTATATCTCCTCTCGCCGATCAATACGTCCTGCAGACGGCCCTGTCACAGGCCCGGGCCTGGTGCCTGCTCGCGTTGGAGACTCCACCCTGCACTGGCCGCGTGACTAACACTCGCCTTCTGTGCAGCCGCCCGCAGGCCCCACCGAGGGGAGAGGAGCACGTCAGAAACAACAAAGCTTAGAGCAAGGACACTGCAGGCTCTCAGCTGAAGGATCCCAGCTTTGATCATGATTACAGATCATGATATACGGGGCTGAGGGCAGGTGTCTCCCTGACTCAGCGACACCCTGCTGAGAGCTCATCAATAAGCAGTGGGAAGGAGGACTGTTTGAATACTTTGCCTCGACGACAACACACCTTGAAATCCCTGTGATAGCTCTATGCAAGCTGTCAGCTTTGGATCTTTGTTTTGTTCAGCTGCCTTCCAAGAAGGAGACTGTATGCGAGGAGCCCAAGGGAGCTGCTGACTAGATTTCATAAAGGAAACTCTTACATCTTAAAAACTCTTGCCCAAAGGAGTTTGAAACCACCACGCCCCAGTTTCTTCATCCAGTTCACTGTGTACATCTGGTTTTCTTATCAAATCACGCAGGCTTTTACTTTTACTTTTAATGGCGTCCTTCTGTTCCACGTTGCAGCAAGTGGCTATGCTGAAATAAATTTTAAGACACCAGTGCATTTTTTGTTTCGAGTTTGAAGCTGAATGCACAACAGGGGAACAGCAGATCTCCAGGTACCACTGGCCAATCTTTCACTCGGGTCTTTCTGTAATTGTCCTTGCAGGATAGAGAACAAAGTTGTCGACTGACCACTAACCACATATTTGTCGTAGTTACGATTGTGCCCCTTTCCCTTGAGCTGTTTATTCATCAGCAGGATGATGCAAAAACCAGTTGACAGATTTCCACGAAACTCAGCGAAAAGGGTGGGACATGGATCAAGAAAGAACCCATTAAATTATGTAGATTTTTTTGTATCACTTTCTGTAAAAGTGTGAGATTTTAAACCTGATTTTCAAGGAATAATTCATGTAGCTTGATGGAAGAAGGTGGTGTATTTAGGGGACTGATATGTATGAGTGTGCAGTCGGCAAATTTGGTGCAGCTTGATTAAATTTAAGGAGACAGTTGGCCCTTGCTGGAGGTGAACGCTCCACTGAGTGTCATTCTACTTCTAAGTCTGAGCTTTCCTCTGAACCGAGAGCTTGAGAACGAGGCAGAAAGTACGAGTTTGACACAAACACGGGAAACATCCAAACCCTCGGGGAATACGCAGTCCTTAAAAATAATAAACTGCCAGATTTCCTTGAAAACCTTTGACGTTTCATTTTTGGACGGTTGAGTCTAGTTAAACAACATATTTTATTGACTAATTCTCCGCGAGTCATATTAATGCTTAACTCACTTATATGACTGCAGGCGGCTTCAAAGTGAAACTCCACCCATAAATTGCTTTACAACAGCTGCTGTAAAGCAATTTTAAAAAAAGCTATTTTTAAGTTTACTCAGGTGGGGCTGTTTTTGCAGATATCGAGGTAACAACGTGCATATTCAGACGCTGATTGCAAAAAAAAAGGTCTTCAGCAATGGAAACATCAGGGTTTTGGATCTAGAAAAATACGTGGAAGATAAAGAGCTCTTATCTGGACATTCCCTGTTTACACAGACAGAAGAACTGACAGATATACGAGTTCCCCCAACAGACTGCCACAGCCACTCAGTTTAAATTAAGTGGTGCAGCCCTTGGTTTGCAGTCTTGCCCTAAAAGTTACTGGAAGCATCGGCCAAGACACATAATAAAACCCTGCTCGTGTCCTGGAGCAGATTTCCAGCACAGATCAGCAGCCAGGGAGTCCACATGCTTCTCAGTGCCTTCACCGCATTTTTGACAGGCAAAATAATGGATAACACATCTTCAACTGCATTGCCCGAGGAAGTGGAAGCTAAATAATCGCAGGACTCCAGACCATGCTCCAGACACAGTGCTGGCCGCAGGGAAAGGTGCTGAGATAATAATGGACACTTACTGCTCACAACCCATCGGGGTGTTGCAGGGTCTCTGCTCGCCGTGCAGCTGTCTCGGATTTTTGCACATGCAGCATGGGTCAGGTTTGCCCGCGGCTCCAGGCGGCTTCCAGACCAACCTCGATGTCCCTGCAGCTTGTGTCCTGAATGACAGATGCCCAACTCGCCCACCTCCGTTACAGCCACCTCTGCCACCTCACAGCAGAGAGCCGATAAAGTTACAGAGGCGTGGAAAAAAAAATACCAATATTGTGAGCAACCTTTCATTTCTGGGCCAGTCAACTGCGGGGAACAGGAGATCAAATATACAACCATACGCTCTGCAGTGTGTGCACTGGGTTATCAGCAGGCCTGAGTGCCTCCGACTTCCTGGCTTCTATTATCTCCCTTTTTTCACATGACGAGCCATTTGGCATCTATGCTGTCTGTTTGAAAACACCACACACACACACACACACACACACACAAACACACACTCCGGCCGGCCACTTAATCTGTGGTTATCTTCAAATGTCAGATGGTGAAACACATCACGGTCAGGCAGGAGCATGTCGAGCAGAACAGCTTTGGAGGACTTCACTTTCATATATCCAGCCGCTCTCACAGAGATGCAGTGATGTCGACTTCTAACCCTCCATTGCTGAGACTATAAAGACCCTTTTACACAGCCCGTTCAACATCTGTATTTTCCACCACACCGCTTTCTATAACGCCAGACTTACGCATGTGCTTTCCTGGCCGTGCCCTATGCTTGGTGCCGCGACCGCAATCATAACAACAACAGTCGCTGCTTCATGCTCGTGTCGGACTTCCATGGTAACGTGCCACGCCAGCGATCAATGCGTGCTTAAGAGAACGACACGAGAAATGAAATAAAATCCACAACCAGGTTCACCAGCTGCCCTCTCTGTTGCATCAACGTGATTTGATTGGGTAGTGCAACAGAACCACAATGCAGTTCGGCAATGCAGGAAGTCAAAATGAATGAGCAATGTTTTCGGTTGCAGCCTCCAACGCATATGCATGCGAGTCCTGCGTAAAAGGTATCAACACGGAATGGACGAGACCTCGTTGTTCCACCTTTGGCTTTTCAGGAGTTTGTTACAGAATCGTATCTAATGTAAAAAAGAGCGTTGGCATGGTGATAGAGGATGACAGTGTCATGTTGCAATCAAAGGGTGGTAGGGGTTTTCTTAACAGCAATATAGCAATATGGTATAAAAGGGGGCGACTGTAATTATGATAAGCAATGCGCTGAATTTCCCTTAATTTGTGTAATTTTGCTCTGGAATAATCACATCAAATCTGTAAATGATCCAAATTCAGAATGAGAAGCCATTCAGGCCATATTCGGATAAAAGCCATATCTTCAGTGTTTCCTTCATTTCTGTGCTCCAGTGGAGAGACGGGCGCCGGCAGGAAGCAGCGCGGGGAGATGCCCTGAGAGGAATGCCAACAAAGGACCAGCGCTGGAGTAGCACTATCCGGGCGGCCATGATAGCGACACATTCGCTAATTGCCAGGTCTTAGCCAGCGGTGCAGAAGATAAGTAGATGTGAATGATATCAATGGCAGCGGAGCAGTACACTTCAGCTCCTAAGGGGCTCGGCTGCACACATAATCACTCGGTAATTACAAATCTTCCATTCTGCTTCACCTTAGCAGGTGACACCGCTCTCTGTAGTCGACTCTGTGAAAGGCTTCCTGGTCTCCTTCCAATTTACCCACGTAATGGGCCCTAGATACAAGTCAAGTCAGACCGTAACACAAGGATGTGGATGCTGTAATGAGCTTCATGTATTTCATGAAAAAAAAAATCTATATTTTCTGTTTTCAGATCCTGGACAACAGAACAGCTCATACTCTGCCAGAAAGGAAAACTAATTTGATCCCATTTTTCGCTTATGAATGGATTCAGATTACTTTGTCTCGCAGCGTTTTATGTAGAATGAAAGCCACAACACAACGCAGACAAATGACGGTGGTCAGTGTCGGCATTATCTTGGAGCTGTTCACTGAAGATTGGTGTTTTCATTAAGTTTGCGAGTCTATAAAGCCAGAGAATAACTCATATTTAATCATTTCGATTCATCCACACCACCGCCGCCACCCGCTAGAGACATCACCTCATGAGCCAGCTCGAGCAATAGCTGGAATATGTGATTAAAAAGCCGTGAGTTCAGTCACAGTATGACTCTGAATCACACCCAGAAAAACTTTCTCTAATATTATGGTGTAACTAACTAGTCAGGTCGCCCCGTTCCCATGGGGACGCATTGGCGAGCGTGTTGGCCGAGAGCTGGGTGTAGTTGGCTTGTCACGCCTGGGAGAACAACAGCGGGGGGGGGGGGGGGGGGGGGGCTCTGACGGGGTCCAGAGCAGAGAGCAAAGTCGCTCTGCTGGATCAAAAGCCCCTGTTCATACCTGGCATTAACATGCGGCCGGGGCGATGCGGTCATGAGAGAGAGAGAGAGAGAGAGAGAGAGAGAGAGAGAGAGAGAGAGAGAGAGAGAGAGAGAGAGAGAGAGAGAGATGGGGGGGGGGGTGCTGAGTGAATCAATGCTCTATAATGAAATAATATTTTACTCATTTAAGATAGTAAGGAAAAAAAGAAAATCAATACGCTGCGGTGTGTTGATATTGTGGCAGATCACAACAACTACATTAAGTCATGTAATGTGAAACACTGAGGAGTGTAACAAATATATATTCTATTCATTAAGAATCGCTCGTGAGTCAGGCTACAGCCACGCTTTTTAAAAATGTATATTCAAGATCCTGATTGGTTCTTTACCATCTTGAGTCAAACCCAGCAGTGATGGCAAAGTACTGAAAACACACAAGATGCCTCCAGAGCTGCACTGGAGTCCGGATGTTTCCCTCAAATTATCCAGAAGGGCGACATGTGAGAACGCAAAATGTCGCTCTGGACAATTTCTGTAACTTCTCAAAGCCCGGCTCCAAGTACAATGTCCAGAAAAATGTCCGACTGAGCCCAGCAGGAACATTCCCAGCAAGCGAGTGGGCCTGTTGATGCTCGAGCCAGGCACCAGCGACTGACTCAGACTATCTCCTGCTGCATTCTTCATCTGTAAAAAAAAAAAAAGCAAACTCTGGAAAAACATCTGGGCCCAATTTCCCAGACATTCTCCAGAGTTCATGTCTGAAAATGGCTTCACTGTCACCAGCGTTCCACCTTTGCTCCTGCTCTCCCTCTGGAAAGGAGCAGAACTCTCAGCTTTTTAAGTTTGAGTTCTACGTGACATGTTTTTCCGAGCGAATAAAGAATAAAGAACAAACATGTGAGTCAGGCAGGAAGTAGGAAGAGTGACTAATGAAGGGAATGAAAGCGGCAGAGCCAAAAGCGGAGCAGCCCATGGAGGGTAGATAAGGTATCACTGCTGATACTGTTGTTCCCACCTTGTTTACAGCTATTTGTAATCTGCACGTAATCCCGCTTTTTAAATCACATTCCTCTGATTTCGACTCCAACACTATTTTATTCTCAATATATTCGGCGTAACAATTTTTCTTCACATGGCATTTATTAATAGTTTCCAGATCTCACACGGCTCCACGCAGCTCTTCTTCCACCACGACAACCCTATATATGGCCATCGTCTCTTGCTCGATCTTCATAAACACATACAAATATGGGTAGAGCGGAGTCTTCTGTCCTGTTTATAGCCTCCTCGAGCTTTCTCTGAGGTAAGGCTCACTTTGTGCATTCCACAGGCCGTGTGTTATGCTTTCAGGGGCCTGCATTTTGGGCCGAGTGGCTCAAAATACACGCAGCCACTCTGTCTTATAAAGAGCTGAATGGGTGTTCTTACTCCAGAGCACTTTTACAGCCTTTGTCTGCCGGCTAGATAGAGTGAATGCCTTCTTGCCAGGTTTTGTTAATGTCTTCTTTTGCCGCTCGACTGTGGAGGCTCGACTACGCTCTGCTCGCGAAAGGGTAAAAATAGACCATCGGCGGGAACGGTGGTGTGTTCGTCTCTTGAATCTGAAGACAACTCATAGCTTAACTTGTTTATCTTAGGGCGACAGACCTCTGACTGCTGCGAGACTCCGGGGATTCTCCCCAAATGTTGACTCTCCCTCCTCTCTCCTCCCTCTCTCCTTCTCTTTCTATATCATCTCCCTCCCCATGCCGCTCCTTTTGGTCTGCGCCCCCTGCTGCTCTGGAAACCAGATCCTATAATGGGACGAGCCCACCCAACTGCCGCTGACCAGCTGGAAGCAGAGTCTGGGAAGCAAAGCAAAACGGGAATCACACCACGTCGCCTTTCCACCGAAAACACTCAACCCACAAGTTCCCGGCCGTGGGCCACAAAATGGAGATTATTGCTGTCAGCCTTAAAACACTGAGGCATGACACAATTTCTTTCCCCCTGAGACATAATTTAATGCGGAGCAATCGCGGGTTGTCATTTTATGATAATGACGCCAGTGACATTTTGCTTATTACTGCACCAAGGTGACTTTGATGGCGTGTGTCAGCGAGGCTTGAAAAAAAGCCCACAGTGCACGTTCCCCTCCTTCAAATGAAGTCGCATTGGTATTGATCACTAAACACACAAACACTCATCCTCTCCAGGGTCTTGCCACCCCTAATTTATACACAGAGAAATCCCACACTCTGTTAGCATTCACAATAACGAGCAGAAAATAGATTTTAGCCCAGTGCCGTAAAAAAAAAAACAGCTAAAAGAAAGCCGTGAAAATGTATTCAGTTCAAACGTTTTCTCTCACGAGCGTGCTCATTAAAAAGCCTCTCAGATTAAACTTGTAGCGCTGATGGGGATGGGGAAGTCGGAGGGGGGCAGGGGGCAACAGAATATATTTACCCTAAAATTCCCAGCATTCCTTAAGGCAGACAGCAAACGCAGGGCCTGGCCTCGGCACACAGGACATGAATACTCTCAGCCACATGCAGGCTACTACATTTGTAATAGAAAACTGGATGCGCCAGGCGTGTGCACTACTCAAGCAGCTAAAAAGGGTCTGGACAGGCAGAAACTTAGATGTTTGGAAACTATGACATCGACACTGGTTGACTGGGTCTTTTCGGTCATGATGTAGCCCTCACTGATTCGTCAGCCTTCAATCACGTGACCCACCTTCCGGAAGTAAACCCATGGGCCTTGGCCTTGGCTGCTAGTGTAAAACGCAACATTGATAATCAGTTACAAATGTTTCTGACACTGATGTACAGTTTAATTCTTCATTTTGCAATAATACAACATGCGTAGGAGACAAGCTATTATTCCAGCACTGCTTGTTTACATGTGAGTGGTCACATGATATGCATTTTCTGGCACGTTAATATAAGACGGGGATCAAAAGTGATGTGGAGCCCAAATGCTTGTACCGACACAGATCGTCCCACCTGATGCATGAAGCAACAGATTCACTTTACCAGAGCACATGTCCCTTTCATTCATATACGCAAACTACTGCCCCCACGTTGTGATAGACAAACACACGTGCACAGGTGACCCCCCCACTCTTCCTCCTCTGATCTGCTCCTCAGCTGCCGTTTTCACCTGTCCTGTCCCCGTCTAAGGGGCCACCTGAGTTTGAGTGACCCACTGAGGCACAAAGCTATTCTCCCAGAGGTGCACACTGACCCTGATCTAATTCCTCGCAGAAGACAGAGGCGACTCTTCACACATTACTTACTTACCACGAGAGCGCCGTCTCCTCATGCAGCTCTTGATGCTATTCCTGGCCGTCGAGGAATAGGATACAGGAGATAGTCGGACTCCCTGACTCAAATTAAATGAGACGTCCATGAGTCAAAGTGGTGAAATGGACAAAAATAAATTACCCTTAAGTGGGTGCTCGAACTGCACTGCCTCTTTGGGATACGGAAGTTCGCGATATAATGCGTCTTGGGTTAGAGGCTAAAGAAACTTAAGACAGGCAATTATTGTGGATTCCTTTAGCAGAAATAAACTCCTCTCTTGGCTATTCTGTGCTGCCGTATTATTTGCAGATCTGTCTCCATACATCCAGTCCATATTCTATTTCCTCGCCGGCCTTCTATTTGACCTACGAGGAGGCAGCAGAAAAGAAGTATTGACCCCACATTCCCCCTCACTAGGAGGAACAGGGTGTAATTAACTGTAGTGTTAAAGGCACGGTGCCTCTGAGACTGTAAAACAGGGTATGAATACTGAGCAAACTACTTTATCCCACAGGGCTAAGACGCAATCTATCCAATCCATACTTATTCATTTATTTGGCCGACTCATGGCCTCTGACTCCCTCAGAGATGTCTACCAGGTTAAATTTGGGCTTTCCATCTTCTTCAGTCCTAATTAGACATAACATGTGG
Organism: Reinhardtius hippoglossoides; assembly: GCA_006182925.3. Classification (NCBI taxonomy): domain Eukaryota; kingdom Metazoa; phylum Chordata; class Actinopteri; order Pleuronectiformes; family Pleuronectidae; genus Reinhardtius; species Reinhardtius hippoglossoides. Next base: position 4,249,967 of record CM031673.1, read on the forward strand.
GGAAGTTCGGCAAAACAGTTTTTTTCTTTTCTTCTTCTTCCCTTGTTCTCTCCTTGTGTTTATCTGCCACAAAACTAAGAAGGCTCACACTGAATGAAAGGGGGTTTCTACTCGCAGCCCCACCGGTGACTTAAGCATTGCTCACTGCAAGTACAGGCCAAGGCGCTGACATCAAACACACCCTCGACAACGTGTGTCACCAGTGATACGGGAAGCGGAGCCGCCTCCATCTGTGAAGCATCTGTCTGAGCCGTGATTCATCCGTTCACGCGAGTTCGCGGTTTTACATGTGAGCTGCAAAGATGGGATATGTGGTTTCTTGCTGGTTCGCCCCTTTTCTGTTCTGGGTCTTAGAAAATAAAAGAAATTCATGAAAATGAATTCATCTATGAATATAGTCGAGCTGGCAGCCAGTGTCTTTCTGTCGTTCCTTCACCCCCGGACCCTGGATTCTTTCCTCTCGTGCCACCAGCAGATTTTTCACATTTGTGCAAACTAATAGCTGAGAAGCTGAAACCTCATTCAGATGAAAGAGATTTTGTGAAAACGTGCCTGGTGCCAAATTATCAGTTAAGCTAAGCCGTCGCAGAGCGAATCACTGATATGGTAGAAGATCTAGGAAAAAATAACACTGAAGGAAACCACAAGAAATTTGCCATTTTACCCTCTGTCCTGTGATGAAACAACAGACATACAGTAACTATAATGGCACTAAGTAGAGAAAATACAATCAAGTTGCACACTCATAAATATCACTCCTCTATATATGGCTGCTTTTTCATCAAGATTCATGATTTCTTCCCTGGGAAATCAGTGAAATAGACCAAAAAATCCCTATCTTGCAATGTAAGGGAAAAAGTCCCCTTTGTCAGGATTAGTATCAAAATTCAGTGAGTTCTTTCTTGGCTCGTGTCCCATCCTTACACCAGGTTTTGTGGAAAACTGTTCTGTCGATTTTAGCACAAACCCTGCTGAAAAACCAACCAACCAGTGGAAAGGGTAGGAAACCTAACCTCCTTGGCAGAGGTAATGAACACAGCTCAACATTTTTTGTGTGCGTGGGCTCACAGCTGAGTTTGATACGAGGGAGAATTATTGTCTTTGCAGGTCATTTGTGGCAATAGAAAAAGCTGCCTTGTATAACCAGCTGTGAGTAGCATTATCAACACTACCATCTGACATCAGACGGGTGAAATACAAGTAGCTCCAGACAACACGTTGGATAGGTTCATGTAATATGTGTGTTCAATAACTCAGTATGACTCTTGGATATTATTAAAATTTTTATGATCCTTGATGGGGGAAAAAAAATCCAATCAGGTACCACTGATTCATGATCTGCAAAATTAATGACGACTGCAAACTAGCTCAGTTAGAAATCCCCTCGTCACTGTTGCTGGATAATTAGGCCACAATCTTATTGCTTTTTTTCAACAGCAAATAATCAAACATTATTAGCTGGAATTAGCAAATGTTTGACATTCTTGATAAATCATCAAAATTGCTGTTTCGTTTGTTGTCTTGCAATTCATCATTTTATAAATCATATTTCCGGCAATGCTAAATTGATTTATAAAAGTCATTAATTCCCCTCAACTAGCAGGCGGCCTTTCTCTCTGTTTTAACTGCTATTATAATTCCAGACACACCAGACACGTTTTCTGTTTTCCGGTGACAAAAACAACCCAACGAGCTGCACGCTTGCTTCCCTGTGACAGTGAAAACAATGACTTAACAGAGTAACAGACTGAAATAACCTTTCTGTCTGTCCTTTGGTTCCCCAGACTTCCTGTTTGACAAAATTAAATCCCAGTTGATGCTGGGCTTTCCGCCCTGCGTCCCTCTGTTTCTGTCTCCCTTAAATCTAATGTGTTCTCTCTTTCTGTCTTTCTGGCTGCGCCCATGTCCATTCTTCGGGTCACTGGGTGCTGCCCCGATCTAATTTTGCAGACTTGCAGCGGACAGCAGAGGAAGAGAAGAGGAAGAGAGGAGGAGGAGGAGGAGGAGGAGGAGGAGGAGGAGGAGGGAGGAGGAGGAGGAGGAGGAGAGCAAGGGAAAGAGAAGGAGACGGAAAGGGGAAGCTCACAGAGGGGTGCACAGAAAAGCAAAATTAGGGGAAAGGTGAAACAAGGCTGAAATAGAAAGTTAAAGACTGGGAGCGCTAGAAATAATACGACAGCAGCCTAACATGGCAGAAAGGAGAATTGAGTTCATCCTGAGACAAAATGAAAAGGCGAACGATTGGCGGCAGTAAAAACAAAAAGACTTTGGTGCACAGGCTACATTTCGCTGCCCTCTTGACTCCAACCACCCTCGTGGTGTTGGTGGGACTTTGAGCAAAAAATAGCTGCCGGGCTGAATGAGCGCATTACACTGTTGCAAGAGTGGCCTGCACTTTAGGTGATCAATCAACCCAGGGGAAGCGATGTCCACTTTATAACCATCAGTGGCCGGAAATGTGAGCAGCGAAGAGCAAGATGGCGTTTTAAAAACCATTACACAGGACTCTAGTCTGCAGCGAAAAGGCCTGGTTTACTCCCATCAAAAATATGGGCCGCTGCGATCTCATTAGTTTTATCCCATGCCTACATGGCAGAGGAGACAGTGCAGTTCATCATCATCACATCAATGTGGCAGGCCTACGAGGACAAAGGAATACAGATTGGGTTTTGGAAGCTAAAGGATAACACGGCACGTCAGGGAATATTTACCCCCGGCCCCCGGATGCGTCCTGTCATCGCACACCACGAAACAATGACTGTCAAGAGAGGCTGTCCCAGTGAGAATCTTCCCCTGGAAACATGAGCTCTTCATCCAAAAGCCTTCCTCATATGGATGCAGTTTCATTTTTGCTGGAGCCCACCTCTTGAAAACGAGTGCGAGCGGTGAGTGGGGAGTGGAAGCACACATTCTGGGACTGGGCGCGATCCAGCTGGCAAGAACTCACAAAGCCGACACAAGGACAAAGCTCCTGGCTGTGCTGGTATGGCTCTCGAGCAGGGCAACACACTCATGTGCCAAAGAGCCCCCGGCACATTTTGGAAACCACACTAGCAGAACATATTTAATTTATTTACATGTCCTTATAGTTATTGGTCACGCCCCCCTGCCATTCGTTTTTACGCTCCAGAGGTAGTGCAGACAGATGTGGTATGTATAATTTCATTTTGCCTGGACCACCGTGATATTGTATTACATGTTGTGTGTTAGAGGTCACCTCTGGGGGAACAAAGCAGTTACTCAGGGATGTGATACACTTAGACAGAGGCGAGCTTGACAGGAATCGGCCCGGCATCGAACGTATTTCATGTGTCCTATCCTCTCTGCGGCTTCATATTGTTCATTTACTGACATTCCACACCAGTGTGGGCAAACGAGATGCTGGCACAGAGGTGTAAACAGAGCCAATCAACCAGAAAACGAAATGGAGAAGCTTTCCCAGAAGGCAACGCAGCCAATTATTTGATATTTCAGATCAGCTGCAGCTTCAGTGGAGGCTGATGTGGGAAGTTTCTCAACCGGCCTGGCCGGTGAGGCGGTGCACGCCGCGGAGGCTGGAGCCAACGTGCCGCTCTGTTACTGTTTCCCCCCACAAACATGTCCTTTAGCTCAGTCAAACCAGTTTACTGTGGTTTCATCTGCTTCGTTTCACAGTTTTTAAAGCTTTTTTATTTCGTTCGGCTTTGAAGAAATCAACACCGAAAGTTCGGCGACTGGTCAGAAGATAAATGTAAGTCGAACAATTATAAGTTTGTCATCTCACTCCGAGCGACCTCGCGAGGGAGCGTCGGGAAAACAGACGCTTGTGAAAAATCCTATTTTTCTGATCTCATTTCATCAAAGAGCTGTCAGAGCCCTGGGGTAATATTTAATGTAATAGCTATTAAATGTCTCTAATCAATAATAAATGCTCGTAGCCCATCGCGAAGTGATCGCGTCCAATTTTTCCTCCAGAAACTGTGATGAGTTAAATAGATACAAATAGACTCTATAGAATCGCTGCTGAGCTCAACCTTCCCTTGTGGCGATGAAATGTCTTACGTAAAACACACAACACCTCATCGGTGAATGTAAAGTCCTCTGTTCGTACCCGACGTACCCTCCCGACAAAGCAGAGCCCGTCGTATATTATATCGTTCGTCTTTTTATTTTGCCTTCGCCTTCAAGGACATAGCAGTTCAACTCGCCTTCTCAATAAAATATAGCCTATACCCTGCAGCCTTGAGTGGCTATAGCTCCTGACATTTTTATCAAGAGCGGAAATGATTTCAGTCCAGCTGACATTCTCTGTGGGTCAAAGCAATATTTTTGAGAGATTTTCAGGCGTGTGTTTTGGAGCGACGGGCTTTATCGCGGCCTCACGTAATATATGACTAGTGATTCTACTTTGGGCTTCGAATGCAACAAATCAACGTTCGGGACCTTAGATTTTTCGGGATCACAGTGGTTTCCATTGACTGATTGTCTTGAAAAAGGCAACAGGGGAGAAATGTCCAGGTTCACATTTGCAAGTCATGTTCAGAAGCTGTGGGATGCCCGATTGCTGCCCTGGTTTGGCGCATGCCCCGTGTACGAGTACTGTTTTCACGCTTTCACACACACACAAAACTTTTTGTGTTCAATGTGTCTCATTACTCCAAAAACCTCTAGTCACCTTTCAGCTGCTCCTTTGTTGGTCATGCAGAAAATATCTCATTGTCTTTCGCATTTTTGAACTAATTGGTATTTTGTTATCTCTGGAAACAGAGCGCCGTGGTTCTCTTTTTTAATCAGGTGAGAGTAAATTAGATTAGATGACTGTACTTTTTAGCATTTTCACATTGTTTTCCTTCCAGTTTATAAATGATTTGGGGATTTCGGTTGGACTTGGCAGCCGGTCAACATCATAAGCCTATTAATCCATTGAAGTGAGCCGCACAGTGTACGAATTAAGTCTGTCTAAGATGAGGATTTGAGATCTGAAACACAATCCTGGTGGCGGAGACTCAGCGCGCGCACGGCCATCACCGAAATCTGTAAGTTCAACAGGTCAGTGAGGCGGCCTGCGCCAGGAATTGAGCCCTTTGAGACGTCTGCGGATTTAAATACATATTTGAAGTTCAGAATCCGCAGCAGTTTGAGTGGTGAAGAAAAGATATACGGCCGGTCTGAAAACAATGGGCAAAGCCAATGAGGGACTGGAGGGAAGATAAATCAGAAAGTCTATCTTAACAGACCTTTAAATGTTGGCTTTCTTTGTTGAAAACACATCCAGTGCCACCAACTCACGCCGCAACTGGACCTCAAGCTGCTCTCAGAAATACACTGAACTCCAGATAATCTCCTGAAACTACCCGGAGGGGCTGTATGTGAGAACACAGATGTCCAAGTCAGTTGCTGCGGAACTGCTGACATTCTCCAGCGGTTCTCCTGCCAGCCTCCGCGTAAAAAAAAAAAAATCACATACACCCTTTTCTTCATATGTGAAAGAGAAACCCCGGAGTTCAGTCACACTTATCGGGTCATTTTCCAGAGTTCATGGATGAAAATGGCTCAAGTGATATGATGGGTATCTCTACGATTTCCTGAACTGTCCCATAAGCAGATCAGGTGTCTCGCTTTTATAAGCAGGAGTGTCTCTGGGGAAAAAACGCTCCAATGCAAACTGACTGGAAGAGGCCCCAGGCTCCTATCACTAATATTTAACGGGTGATCATCCAGTCACGGGGGCCTGTCAAAACAAATGTCAGAACATAACTCCCTGTCAGGCGCGGAGAGGAAAGAGGAAGAGGAGACAACAGCATCGAAATAAAGGCAAGAGGATAAAAATATGTAAAAAAAAAAAAAGGTCCATAAAGTTCTCTTGTCAGTTGAAAACAAATGATTAAAAGCTCTCTTCCTGCTGTTTGCAGCTCTGCTTGGAAGCATCCAAAAAACGACAAGACAAGGATTGAGAGCATGTGCATGTTCGTGCACGTGCATTTGTTTGTCCAAGTCAGAATTCTTTTAATGTGTGATCACCCCCCCCCCCCCCCCTCCAGTCTGCACCGCAGTTGTTTAGAGTCGGCGCCCGCTGCATAACTAAGAGAAGAAACTACAGTGAAAGCAGTTGTTTAATGTAAGCAGCGCAGAGATCGCAGGTCTTTGATTTATGAGCCATGAACGGTCTCATATACCCAAACTCTCGGGCCTGTGAGGCAATCTGGGCCTTTGCCAGTAGTAATTAACCAGCTCCGGGAAAACAAAAGTGAACAGGGACGGAAACGGCATTAAAAGGAGGTAAACAACAACACTGACAGCGACGCTAGTTATTGTTGAAACGTCAGGTCAGCGGCTAATGAGACAAAGTGTTGATAAATCCTTTCAGCTCTAATCCATTTCATTGGATTGAATCAAACTACGGGGGGAGATATAAAGTGGATGTTTTATTTGCGGCTGCGGCCTCTGTGGAAAAAAATGAGCCTCTTCATTAGCGGACAATGCGAGCGCAGAGGGAAACACAAAAGCAGGATGATACTGGCATCAGACGGTGAACCGTGAGGCTTCTTTGCATGCACCGCCTCACCGCCTGTACGCCTCATTTGCTCCCACTCCCTGTTCCCGCTAATCACAGAGATTTGATCATATCTCTCGGCACACATACTCTGTTTTTCCCCCCGCAGATCTTTACTTCCCAGCGAGGTTCTCCGCTAATAAGAAGTAAATACTGAACGTTTCAATTATCTTTTTTTTTTTCTTTCCTCTCCATCCTTCTCCCCCCCCCTGTCGAGCTCTCTGAACGTTTCTCTCCTTCCTTGTAAGCAATAGAAGATAATACAGGGAACAGCCCACCGAGCTTCCCAATTGTGTCACTTCCAATTAGTCCTTCTGAGACATCTCTGCCTTTTGGCTCTGCCTGTATTTAAGTTCGAGGATCTGCCCACCTTCCCTCCGCTATCCCTGCATCTGAATTCGGGTGTGTTTGGAAAACGTGAGCTGTCAAAAAGAAAAAGGAAAAAGAATAGGGAAATGGCATGGAACTCGGAGAGAGGTTTTTTAATCCGATAACCAAAAATAGCAGCTGGCTGTAAATCTCTATGTATGGGGTGGTTGCTGGCTTTAAAGGGGAGCTCTCCTTCCATTTCTGAAGCCTTCACCTTAATCATCCTCCATATTATACATCATTAATACAGATGTTCCTAAGTAGCTAAGCCTTTTAGAACTAGGACATGCTGCGTCGCGGTGGTCCTCTGAAGATTTATCCTCCTGCCAAACCTGGCAGCTCTGTCAAAATCTCCCTGCAACCTGCTTCTCTGTCACATCACTTTTTTTTTTTTTTCTTAAAGCCAAACTCAAGTGATGGGGATTGCAAGTAGCGGAGTGGTGAGCCACAGTATGCAAGCAAACGTTCTGGAGTTAATGAAAGGGCTGGAGCGCCGCAGCTCCTTAAACTAGGGCAGAGAAACTTGCAGCAGCTCGGGTGGAAGCTCTCCCTCAGACCTCACGTCCCGGGAGAGCACATGTGCAAAATCAACAGTATACATAAACAAGTCCTGGAGCCGTGTCCACTTACAATAATCAAATAAACAAAAAGAAAGACATTTTTTGTGTGGCCATGAGCTGCAGCGTGGACGGAACTCAGAGAAAGGGCGTGGGTTTTCTTTTCAACTTAAAGAGACACATTCTGGATAAAACCCAGAGCAGAAAATCGCACTGACGTACTGTGGGCAGGCTCGCAGCCCCAGTGAAGCCCAATTTTCCATCATTTCATCAGTCAAATGCAAAACAAAAGACGGGAAGCGATGCCAAAAGAGAAGAAAGGAAGGGGGCGACAGAGAAAACAAGTAAATACAGGAAATATTCTTTGTTTCTCCTTCTTATGTTCCACTATATTCACAATATCTTCACCCGGAGGAGGAGATAGCACAGCAAGAAGGTCCCTGGTGTGGATCCCAGCTTGTGGAGTTTGCATGTTCTCCTGCCTGGATTGTTTTTCTCTGTGTACTCCTCCCATAGCCCCCCCCCGTGCAATGTCAGCAGGGATTGGCTCCATCTCCACCACCCCCCCCCCCAACCCCAAGGATAAGGGGAATGGATTGTGAATTTTTCTGCCAAAGCCTTAAATGACCAAAAAAAACATTCCCAAATTCTTGACCCTTCCACTTCCTGGCACCAACAAGTTCATCCCAAAATCAACAGTTCATCTTGGAGCACATTTTCAAAACAATCGTCCAAAAGGCACTTCGCTACGTACAGCAATGGGCAGAACCCCGGGAGGGTTGCTTTTAAACTGCTGTCGTGCTCTACAATAAAAAAAAATGCAAACTGACCAACATTATTAAGAGAGCGACATCTCCGCGACCCTGCAGGCGGACTTTTCATTTCCTGTGGAGTCTGGATATCTGAGGAAACGACAGCTTCCCTGCGCCGACAGCCGCCTCTGCTGCCAAGGAGAACTTGGCCAGAGGTAAAATTTGAATGGTTATCAAGATTTCTATGCCTCCTTGTTTTCCCTCGTCAACGTGATTTTGTTCTGTGAACAACAATCCTGTCCATGAGCTCAAAACTAATTTGATGAGAAGTTAATTGCGGCCATTAAAACGTCCCGAATCAATACAAACATCTAAATCTCAGGCGTTAAAGAGAATCTGTCAATGAAAGGCAAAGTGTAACGGGTGTGTGATCGGACTGTTTAACATTTCATAGATCTTTCCATAATGATTATCAGAGTCTCTGTACTTTACTCCCTCAGTCAGATGGAAACTTCACTGAGAACAGGCACCTTGTCACTTTGCTTTCAGACAAGCACTGAAATCTGCAGGTCCTGTTTTCTCTGCAACGCAAATGTCCGAGTGAGATGCTCCATAGTTCTGCAGACTTTCCTGGCCTCCAAATATAAAGTCCGTAGAAATCCAGGAGAAGTGATGTATCGACACAGCATGGGATCCCCTGCTGGATTGTCTGGAATCTCTCAGTGAAAAGGCGTTGGACGACACCCAAGTAAATGTCAGTGGAGGTTGAACTGACACAGATGTCTGTGTGTCGTCAAGAAAATCACGTGATCTCCGCAGCTGAGTTAATACGTCACTTCCTGCCTCTGCCTGCTCCACCTCTCCCTGAGAACCTCACACTGTGCATGTGGGAAAGGCAAACTGTGGGTAAACTCCGCAGGCACTTCTCCGGATCTTACCCGCAGGACATGTCTGAAAACAGCTTCAGGCATAAACACACTCAGAACAACACAAAATCGCACTCTTACCTCCAACAAACTGGATGCCACCGGCCACGCGGCCAATGGTACGCGAGATGAGGTCAGAGATGCAGCAGCCCATGAGCGCCGTGAGCGCCACCAGCAGGAGGAGGCCGCATCCCACGCCCGTCACCACCGTGCAGATCCTCCACTCCAGACTCGGGATGCCGTTGAAGGAGGCGTAGCGCCCGCACTGCTCCAGCATGACGGTGGCCTGTCTCTCCTCGTCCCTCACCGGGTAGGAGCAGCGCCGGAACGTGCCAAAGGACACAGGCTTGTCCATCTGTGTCCCCAGCAGCCAGTAGGGCATGAAGAAGCCAACGCAGGAGGCGGCAGCACACAGCAGGGAGAGCAGGGCCCAGATCACACCCGTACATGTCAGACTAGTCGCCATGGTCAACAGTCTGCGAGCGGTTCACACAGTCACTGAACTAACAGCAGTTATATGAGCAGTCGCTGTGTTGTGGGGATCCTCGCACTGAGCATTTAACACACGGGCAAGTCTTCACCTTCTCAGTGACTGCGGGTCCCTGCGAGGGGGAAAGAGAAAGGCACAGACTGAGCACTGACACAGAAAATCCTCCGTGGGAACAAGTTGTTGACTTTATGGTTTGAATAACCACAGTTAGAAATCCCCAAAAATCATTGTTAATGTCTTAATACCACGATCAACACGAGGAGTTAGAGAACATAAGACAGTGCGGCTTCATGTGGTTTTGTGGTTAGTGAGTAAGATCTGTTAAAGTCTTCTAAGTCTTTACCTAAGTGATGACGTGAGCAGATTAACAGACAAATAAATAGTTCAGTTGATGGAAAATCTATTCAAATCAGTTATAATTTTCCATTAATGATCAAACTCAGGCCATTTAACAACAACTGAGGTTTGATAATGAGGGGAGTGATTATTACCCATCTTACTTGTGTATTAAAGACATTTCTCTTTATAATCATATAGAAACCAGGCCACTAAATGATAATGTGACCGATTAGTTGTTATTTCAATGAATGAAGCATCTTATAGGCACATAACAACTTGTATATACCATATGGGCAGTTTATTATTGGAAGAACAGGTTTTAATAAGAATAGCTGCTGATAAATAGTTTTATTTTGTTAAAGATGGACACCGATAGCACAAGCAATGACATAACACCTCATTTCCTGTTTCTTTACATAGTTTATAGTAGTTTACATAAACTTATTATTTATATAAATGGACGTTTATTGTTTTTTTAGTTGTGAGTTTTGTTTAGTGGACTTTTCAGAGATAAGTCAGGGGCCAAGCTTAGTCAACACAATGTGGTTTCAAAGTGTCGTGGAGTTGGAGATCTGATGGAAATGAATGACGACGAATGCAACATGTGAGGAATCTGCTCACGATCAGAGCACATGCGTTTTGGTTTCTGCGTGTGGAATAAACGAAAAGTTAGTCAGTCGTGTAATAAACTCGTCATGCATCACACCATCACATGTATGACACCATGTGAAACACACAGTGAGGAGCTCAGACAGTGGGAAAGTCTCCGCAGACACACACACACACACACAGCAGGAACACTGTGGTGGTTGTGTGTGTTGTGTTGTGTTGGGGGTGACCTCGGGGAACACGTCGTTTTATCGCAGTGCTCCCACTGTCGGAATGTTAATAATGTAAACAGAGTAGAGGAGACAGAGGAGGAAGAGGAGGAAGAGGAGGAAGAGGAGGAGGAGATCTTACATGTTGGGAGAAGGAGGCGCGCTCTCTGTGCACCGAGGCTCTGTTTCCATCTGCGGACTCCAGATCTGTTGGTGGGTCCCAAACTTTTCCTCCTTCAGTCGAGGGGAATAAAAAAATGTCTCCCCCACAAAGTGACTGCAGAATCCGTTCAGTGATCACTTCCTCCTCATCAATACGTGAAGCCCAGGATCAATTATTCACTCCCGTGCGCTGCAGAGTGGAGACGTGCGTCCGCCGACTGACTCAGAGGAAGAGGACTGACTCCCGTTTCCCACATCCCCCCCCCCCCCCCCCCCCCCCCCCCCCCGCCCACAGTGGGCGGGTCTCTGCTACTATCAGTTCCCTACGTGCTGCTACCGCTGCTGCGTTCACTGACACCTCGTAAACTGGAAAGCAGTGGTGGAAATAACATTCCACAGAGTCGAAGTAAACCCACATTGAGTTGCATAACAATACAAGTAAGGAATAGTATGTATTAATATGATATAATGTTTCAATTTAATAAAAGATAAAGCAGAATTCATGATACTGTCTTCTATGTGTACTGCAATGTATTTCAAAAAACAAATAAAGTGACGGTGACATAAAGTGGATGTATATGGATAAATTATAGAAATTAACTTGAGCTGAATTAAAAAATATAAATATATAAAGTCTGTTTATCTATTCAGATATATACAGATATATATCTGTGCTGTATAGATACATAGATACATAGATACATAGATACATAGATACATAGATACATACATCAAACCTCAAAATAACATAGGATGTTCTTCATTCTATGATGGTTTTAAAATGATAAATGGTTTGGGGTTCAGTATCTTGCCCAAGGACACTTTGTCATGCTGAATGGGAAGAGTGGGATTAAACCAACGACCTTCTGGTGGAGGACGACCCGCTTTGCCCTCTGAGCCCCAGCCGCCCCTTAAAGTGTTTATCACATAAATTGTAAGTTTTACCCTTAATAAACTTTAGCTGAATTATAAAAAAACTTCATAATCTGTATCTTTGTGATGTATTTGTAAGACTCTAGTTAGAGTCATATTTGAGTGTTCGTTACTCACTACTGTCACAATAAAAAGTATGTAAAGTGTTTGGTCTAATTTATACAGAAACATTTAAAACAATGGGTACTGTGTGTTCATTTTAGAATACTTTAAATAATGATATAAATTTAAATAAGTCAGATGGATAAACAACAAATAAAAACATCATGAAGCGGAACCTTGTATCGACCACTTTCAGGGATGCACACGCCGGCCGGACGTTCACTTCAGACGGACCACAACATCTTCCAGAGCAGTTGACGTGGAGGTGTCTGTCCACAATGTCTGATATCAAAGTAGAAACGTCCGCGGACAGTTCCGCGGTTCTTCACAATCCACATGCGTCTACTCAACCCAACAACCCGCTGTCGAGGAAGCTCAACAAAATCCTGGAGACGAGGCTCGACAACGACAAGGTAAATATGGAGAGTTAGCTCCATGCTAGCTGGCTAATAGCAGCCAAACCTGCAAGCTAGCCGCCAGCAGTGACAGCACAAGCACAATGTTACTGTGTTTAGCAGGCTGCAGCATTTATTAGGTGTTTACTGTGTAGTCTCGGATGTCGAGTCTTGTTTAAATCCCCCACAGGACCAGGATCTGCTGCTAAACCCAGATGTTTTAGCCTGAGATGCTAAAAGGGGAGATGCTACCTGTTTACAAGTAGCTTCTTCTAACATGGTGATGTCCTGCTGGTGTTTGCAGGAGATGCTGGAGGCTCTGAAGTCTCTGTCCGTCTTCTTCACCGAGAACAGTTTGCGCACCAGGAGAAACCTCCGCGGGGACATAGAGAGACGAAGCCTGTCAATCAACGAGGAGTTTGCACGATTGTTTAAAGAAGTAAATGAGGTAACGTTGACAGAAAAATGCTGTTTTGTACTGTTAATTAATAACAACCAGATTGTGGACACGGTTTGGGGAGAAGATACGGGAGCTGTTTCTTTTTGCTGGGGAAACATTTAAGCAGTTGCACCTTCTTTCTTAATCTGTATTTGCCCAGAAAAAGGTCTCATGTAGATTTAAGAGAGACAGCAACACAAAAAATATCAATTTAAAGGAAACAATCAGAGTTACAACATAAAAGAAGAATTAAGATGCAAAACAAACCAAACAACCTGCAACATCGGTCAGAAACATCCACATCCAGTGATTCAATTACCTGCATGATCTTTTAAAATGGATTTAAAACCTTTTAATGATATCAAATCACGTAGTTTTAAAAACTTTATTCCAGTGATTATCTTAACGCTCTTTTCTTAATCTCCCTACGCACGTCAAAGTCTGTTGACCACAGGGAATATAATCCATTACACTTCAGTACAAGATTTGGTGTCTTATTTATAAAAAACACATAAAAAGTTCCACTGATTAACGGTAATACAATTACATATTTAATTGATGGGTGAGATCAAGCTTGTGTGGTTTGTAGCATTTCCGCAAAATCAATACGGAAAACCTGCGCATCAAGCAGACTACTCCTCATATTTGTTTGCAGCAGTAGAATATTGTAATACTACAAATGGTGTCATTACTATCTTATTACTGTCATTATTAGTAATGATATACAGACATGCACCTACACACCTGCTTCAGTGTTGTTTTCTTCACAGAAGCTTGAAGGTGTTCATGAGGATGTCCAGGCCATGAGCACGTGTTGTGACGAAATGACCAACAGATTAAAGGTACGGTCCGCACGTCGTTCGACAGTTCCTTGTACGTTTGAATTACGTATAAAGCTGGTAGTATATTTATGTCTGGATCAAATTCATGAAGTTCAAATTTATTTGAGTAATTCATTAAATGTCTTTTGAGAATATTATGTTTTCAGGCAAACTTTGAAAAATCAATAACTTTTCTCCAACAGGCTGCGAAGGATCAAACTCAGGACCTCATAGTAAAAACCAACAAGCTGCAGGGAGAAAAGTGAGTCAAATATTAACTGTGTGTGTGTGTGTGTGTGTGTCCTTAAGATTTAAACAGCAGTACTAGTTGCTTTTGTTAATGTATTTCTCTGAATCTTACTAAACATCTGACTTAAAAGCTTCCTTGATATTTCTGAAATAAAACATGTTACAGTTAATGATATAAACAGGTACTATTATGTTCTAGATATTTAAATGTTTGTTACGCAGCTACATGAGTCAGTTACACAGAGTGACTAAAATAGAAACTTCTGTTCAGAATTTTTCAAGCTGTATTAATTTTACTAGCTTTGGGACTATTTTATTTTTAAATTCTTGTACACAGGGTTTCAGGAATGCATTAATTTAATTAACACTATAACTTAATCTGTAGTATTTAAAATGTGTATTTCCATATTGGATTGCATATATTGTCTATGTATTATAAGTTCCCAACACTTTCATAATGTAGTATTATTAAGGACTCAAAAAAACCCTAAAACAATAAGGAACCTTTTTATGTGAGATACTGTTTAACTGTTGCAGTGGATTACATTAAGTGACCATGAATCTAGAAACTCAACCATAATCTGCTGTTGGTAGCAAGTTATCTCTCAATCTGAGTTTAACTAAACTGTAAAAATAAAACCACCCTAAACTTTTAAACTGACATTTCAGAATGCCAAGGAGATTGTGGAGATAGGTTGGCAACTTTATTCTGAATTATCTGCAGGAATTTTCAAAGAGATTTCAAACCGCTATCTCTACTCATATCTATCCTGAAGCTCCAAGTCATTTTGGAAACCTGTCACACGTGTCGCTGATACTCATCTTCATCAGTCCAAAGCCAGGCACATCATTTCACTCTCCCTGGTGTCTCATTTCCATGGGAAAATTACACTTTCTTCTATCCGGGGCAAGTTTACAGACAAATATCTCCTCAGCCAAGGCACAAGGCAAGAGATAAGCTTTTAATTGCTTTACATGTTGTTTGGAAAGTGAGGCCTGGCTGATTATGCAAGCACTTCCTTGTTTGTCAGTCAAATGAGATTTATTTCCATTTCATTATATTCATTAAAAGTATACAGATAATTTAAACATATTTTCACAAATAATGATATAAACTGCAAAGTTAAAATGGTAAGAATTCGAGGAGGGGTTTTTCAAGAGTTTAAAATGCTGCTTCTCTCTGGTGTCAGAAGTTAGAGAGATTTGGTGCAGGGCAGGAGGAGCTGGCAGGCAAAGTCTATTATTTTTGATGAGGAGGGATCAATGATTCATGTGGCCGATGAATATTTCCCTTGCGCTTGTCTATTTGCATAAGGAGGGCAGCAGCAGTCGTCTTTAATGGAGCTTTATTTGTTTTCTTTATCATGTCGTCAGAAGTTTGGCGTGAGACACACACACATCAAAGTTGTTCCTGTGTGCGCTGCACTTTCCTCCTGATCTCATTGAGGTCAAACTGTTACAACTGGGGAGCAGCCCAACAGTGTGTTCTAATATTTGAGAGTCTGCATTGAGATTTGCTGACAGCACACATTAAGCACCATCCAGAATATACAGCTCACCATGACATGAAATCATAAAGGGAGTCAGTGCATCTGGGGTATTCACAATTCTTGGAATCCGGGTGGATATATATATATATATATATATTTTTTCCTTTCCCTTTTCGTTTGAAAGCCTGCCACTAAAATTAATCTCGGTGCCATCAATCTGCGAATTTGTCTGGCAGAGCGTTGACAGGGATGTGAAAATGAATCCCCATTTCCTGGTCTCCTGATAGCTGGGGGTTGGAGTGGGAGGGGGGCTCATTAGCATTTTGTGGTGGCTGTGACCTTGGTGCTCAGTGACCTTGTGCGTTGACATGGAGGCAGGGGTGTGGGCAAAGATAATGTAGATTTCTGGCAAAAGACACTGCTGACAGCTGTGATGTACTGCAGCAATTCCGTGCTCTGCCGGCACAGCGGCAGGACCTCCTTGACAAAAGGTGACATGAGGGGGGGGCAGCGAGATTGACTGTTTTTTAAATGTGAGAGCAGTGAAAGATGCCAGTGGGGATAAAGCCACCAGTGAACCTGTGAAGGCAATGAATTAATAAAAAGAAGTCATATCGCCTTGTGCAGGGGCCTTGTTGAAGGTAAGTGGTCAGAGGTTTTACACGAATGCCCTTCTCAGTGCCCCCCCCATGCCTTGTCTTTCTCTTTGCTTTGCGGTTCCGTCGGGACCTGCTGTCTGTCCCTGTGACATTTTCATCCGCAGAACTGCAATGACCCCCGTAGCCAGATGGGACGGTGGGTGCATGCCGGGCTTTGACCTTGTCTCGAGCAATTTTGTCTCAGAAGAGCTGCCAGGGGGAAGTGTGCACTTAAGCTGTCCCCTTTCTGCCACCTACCAGTCGGCGCACTGCACCACACTCCTCCTCGGTCAGGTCTATTTCAGGTCTCACAGTCCTGCGCTGCCGTGGCACTGTTGACACTTATTATAGCCAGTCTAAGATTTGCAGCATAATCTCAGATTTTGTGCTTATAGGGCAGTTCTGCTCGGAGAGTAGAGTCATTTTCAAAGCTCTCTCTCCGATGCTCCTGACGTGTGTTTACCCGACCGAGTGGACTTGACCTGCACTGTTTGCCATGTTACCTGCCGGTGGTGCTGTGTCATTTGTCAGCTTTAATGAAACTGAAAGGAGCAGCTGATTGCTTGCATTGTGCAGAAGCAAAGGCCGAAGCGGCGAGCCGGTGGGAGTAGACGACCTGTGTTTGTCCGCCGGCTTTCAGACACCCTGCTCTTTTGTCTGGGTCTGGGGTTGTTCAAAGGGGCTGTCAGCAAGAGCACTAAGTAGGTGTGTGTTTCCATAATGAAACGTTAGGCCACCCACCTGTCCCACACGGTGTGATCTTTGCATTAGTGCGACGTGTTATCATGTCGGACAAGTTGGGACGCCTCTCAAACGCATGTTTCTGTGACTGTGACTTCACGGGCTGCTGGAACTGAAGAGCTGGGGCTCTTTGGTTCTCTTGAGCTGCAGTAGTTCCACATGGCTTCATGCCAAAGTGCAACGCTGCTCACTTTTTTAACCACAACTTTACTTGGGTTATATATTTGGCTTGTGGCAGCTCCTCATTTCTCACAGAAACTCCTACAGCACATGATGAATACTCAGACATGAAGCCGCCCCACCATATTTCATCACAACTATTTTTCCCGAAAACAAACAAATGTTCTTAGTAGGATTTCCGTGTTGTTCATTAACAAATCAAAAGCCCAGAAACCAGAGAACGATTGGGGGACTATCAAGTCTTATTAACGCTCAGCTGGCTGCCAGTGAGCGTGCCATAGTGTTGTCTGATGTGACTGGCGCGGCCGCGCTCTGTGATCATTGGCGCGTGGCTAACCAACAGCTTTGCGAGTGCCAAAATTTCCACACAGTCCCTTTTTGAAATGGCCTCTGTTGGCTTTTAATGGATAATCGATCCACATGGTTTTACAACTTATGAGAGGGTTCGACATTCACTTGTTAGAAAGAGCCGTCGGTCTCCGGTTGATCATCAATTCTGTGTGATTTTCTTAAAATGGAATAATAAACTAGAGTGGCACTGCGCCAAGGCCCAACAATCCCTTTTATGAAATCACATTTATATTGATCCGAATTATTTGGATCTCCACCAAATTGCACACACACTCATAAATATCAGTCTCCTTTACATGCCGGATCAAGATCCATGAATTATTCTCTGAGAAATCAAGCAAAATGTTGCAAAACGCCACAAATCGATGCGCCCGCTGATCCAGATCCGTACCCAGATTGAATGGGCTCTTTCCTGAACCATTCCACATCCCCCTTCCACAAGTTTTCGTCCAGTAGTTCAAACCAGCCCACTAACAAATGGACAAAACGTAACCTCGTTGGCCGAGGTAAAGATCTACTGCAAAACGTTTAAAGTTAAATGTTTTTACACGGTGAACTTGGTTAGTATTACTCACCGATGAAGCTCAGTGCTGCACTATTGGCTCTGCGAGGTAATTAAGTGTGTACTGGTAATTTCAGTTTCTCAGTTCAATGAAGCTATTGATGAGAGTGTGCCGCGCTATATTGCTTAAACGATTTCTGTGCTTGGACAGACAAAATCAGTCGGCCCTGTTGGGAATCATGAGAACACACACAAAGCAGCCGACAGCCCGACACTGTAACTTGTCTTCGTCCCATCATGCAACATGGTGTGACCCTGCATTTAATTTAACTTTGCGCTTGTTTGGCATTCTTCTTCGAGAGCATGCTTTCATCGCCGAGTTCATTTCCCCTCACTCACCCAGAGTCTCTTACATGCTCGCCTCTTTACAGTGTGACGTGGCCACACTCACTCAAGCATGTTGCCTCACTCTGGTATTCGGTAATTGTAGTGTGGAGAAGAATGTGTCATGTCCTGACAGTGCTGTAGTCAACGATCACGCCGCTCCATCGTTCCCTTGATCTCCTCTGCTATGCTGCTTTGGCTCCAGCAAACCCCCCCTGTCTGTTTTTTTAGTTTTTATTACCTTACAGACATGTGCAGCCTGTCTTTTTCTGTTGTGATTTACATCCTGGAAGAACTGGACTGTCACTGTCGGCGTTAACATGAAAAATTGCGGCTATTTCTCTTCTTTTAGAGGTGAATCTGTCGCAAAGTTTGCTCCAATAGGGGAAAAAAGACATTTCTCCCCTATTGGAGCTCCCATGTCCATGAATCTCCACAGAAACCTGAATCAGAAAGGGATAGGAGACAATTGCCCCATAAAATTAAACTCATGAGGTTCTTTTGGGATGTGGAAAGTTGAGTAAACGATTCAGTTGCCAGTAAGGTGGTTTGAAGTTTCTCTTGTAAAATCTCGAACACATCATTAGAGGCTCTTTTTGTAATCAACTTGTCTCATAAACACCGTAACCATGACTTCATTTGAAACCACCAGCTGTTGGTAGGACGTGCAGACTGAGGCTTAACCGCTTCGTGAATGAAAATCCAAGATATGGTGTGTTAAATGTGACCGGCCAGATAAGGTTTATGAAGCCTTTAAGGCTATTAGGACCATTGGGTGGCAAATCAATTTAATGTCCCATCAAACTGGCATGTGGGACCTTTTGTCCAGGATTCAATGCTGTGCGTGTGTGTTCCTGCCTTTTTTTTCGTTACTTGTAAAAGAGGAAAATAACTCAACCATGTTAAATGATAGAAATCCCAGAGTTTCTTTCTCCAATTCGATTTGTTTGCCGCATAAATTTGCACATTTGCAATAAAATCTCCTAACTCAAAATAACCGTGTTTACGAGTACGGAATTAATTTATATTTATATTTCTCACGCTCGGGCGAACACAGGCACGTTCAAATTGAAGTAGTGTCTCTAATGTATGCATCGCTCTGTTTAATTAATGGCCTCATTATCATATCTTGTTATTAATACATCATCATAATTGTGCAGGGGTTCCAGGTAGCCCAAGTGCCTCTTGTTTTAATTCGTTATCTCTCAGTAGCATGACATGTTCTGTCTTTCTCTAATCAAGTCTCATTCATTTTCCTCTTCACTGTTTCTGAAGGTCAGTGTGTTTTCCACACGCACGTATTCAAGGTTTAGCACTGACAGAAACTTGTAATGCTGAAAACTTAATTAATTAACTTAAAAAGGCTTAAATGATCTTGAATAACTTTAATTAAAAGACCTTAAAATTTATTAAATTGTCTTAAATTCAGATTGGATGAGTTTTAACAGTAGGTGCCTAACAAGGCAAGGTATTTCTATGGAAAATTAAGAAAAATTGTAAAATATAGAAAGCTAAATAGAAGAGATTAAGCAAAATCAAAGAGGTAAAACAAATACAAAGGATAAACTCATATTTTTACTTTTGGTGTTTATTTCCTTCGGTTTGATCTTAAATTTAATTTCAACGGTCTTAAAAAGTCTTAAATTGAACATATTCATAGTTGTGGACACCCTGAATCTACTGTTGACCACATCACAATGAAAGCCTGACAACAGAAGGTGTTGTTTAGGTAAGAGTGTTGCTCTCGTGTCATTATTTACAGTTATTTCTTCCAGTTTTGATGACGTAGCCAGTTTTCTGAAGTACAGGCTGTCGTCCAGCATCCTCTCGTGTGTGTGTTGCAACAAAATCTGACTTTTTAAAACACGTGAAGGCCAAAGACGCCTCCTGGTCCTGTGTGCAGAGGAATACTAAATCAAAGAACCCTGTAACAGATTTACAGCCGGCTGAGCGCTGGTAATAGCCGTGCGAGACACAACGCCGGTCAGATAATGTTGGGTTCTTCTCCGCCGCCAAAACAACCTGGTGATTTACTGATCCCCCTGCTCGCCTTCCCGCCGAGGGAGAGAATATAGATGAGGTGGCTTTGCATGGAGAGATGGGAACAGAGGGCGGACTCGCTGTTTGTGCTACTATCCCGTGACAGAGTTCCCTGTTTGACCGAGGCGGTTGCCATGGTCACCTTTGTGCTCAGACATTTATAGTGACACCGATAGTGATCAGTGTGCTGTTATTGATAGTGACAAAAAACCCTGGAGTGTCTGTATTCTCTTTGTTTCTCTTGTCTGTGTTGTCTGAGTGCTGCTCATGATCTCTTGTGTCCCACCCTGTTGTCTCACTCTCGGCCTCACTCTGGGGCCCGGGTGTTGTGCGTGAGAGGTGCGTGACTGCCCTCTGCTGTCGGGTTTTGAACATCGCAGCTTGTTGACAATTCTTTTGGTCAAGTGAGAGCATATAATATTGTTCCAGTTGACAGTACTTTTGATTTGCACAGTAAGAAAACACAAGGGGAAGGACAAAAAACATATAAATAAAAAGAACAGAAGGAAAATTTTAAGCACTAAGATAAAAGGGCCTCGGAACAAATCATTGATGGCAGTCGAACTGACAAAGCAGTAAATAACAAAGAAATATGAAGACAGAACAATTATTTATAAATAATTATTAAAGATTATATCTCCCTCTCGTCTCTTTCTCCTCAGTCACCGCCTGGAGCTGCGAGCTCAGGTTGCCCAGGCTTTTCTTGACAAGTTCCAGCTCTCTAATGAGGAGCTGTCCACACTGCGGGGGCCTCGAGATGCACCCATTACTGAGGTAATTTCCATTATAATATTTGCATGAATGAGATTTTGCAGATTTTCTCATCCACACCCACAATACTGTGTGTGTGTGTGTGTGTGTGTGTGTGGGGGGGGGGGGGGGGGTGTGCCGTATCAGATACGTGCCTTTGCTGATCTGTAGCTTTTTTATATTCAGCTTTTCGCTTGAGAAGGCTCCATTATCCAGATTCTCTAATTCAGGGGTGGAGAACATTTATCCTGTCGAGGGCAATTTCAATATTTGAGACATCGAGAGACCACATATATCAAACTGAAGTCTCTAATGCGATGGCTGGAATTGGATCTCTTTGACGCAGCGTCTGATGTCAGATGGTAGTGATGATGATAATGACTTGCCCCACCCCTTGTTAGTGCCATGCATGACTTGTAAGAGCGATAATTTCTCCCTCGTGTCAAACTCAGCAAGTTGGATGTTTTTGTTTAGGTCTCTTTTTTCACTGGAGGTCAGAGAGAAAACTGAAAAGTTCTTCCAGTGTCCTTCACTTTTTTTTTTCTTCTGTGTTGTATCAGTAATCTACTAAGCAATGGTTCTTTGAGGCAAACGGACACTTTGGAACTATTTCACTTTTTCTGGTTTCCTCATCCAGCTGTAATTTCATAGCTGTAATAATAACACCCGAAATTGGCCTTTTTCATCACTGCGGTCACGTCCCCACTTGCTGGGCTTCATTCACACGGACGATAACTGAAAGACACACAGCACAGCTGCAGGGGACCACCCTGAAGGACATGTTAAACCATTTAAAAAAAAAAAGTAATTGATGTCATGAGAGTTTTTTGGTATTTGTCTCGTGGGCTGCGTGCGGCCCGGAGGCCAGGGGTTCCCCACCCGTGTCCTAACTGAAGGATCCACTATCTTCTCACTCTTTCAACAGGAAGCCACAATATCTGATAATGTGTAAGATGTGATCAAGATCATTTTGAGATTTTAAATCCATTATCTAAAATATAAATCAGTTTACAGTTTGCATGGTTATTTTATATACATACATACTTAATGTTAGATGTTAAAACACCACACATCTTCAAATCAAGAAGATGCATGATTAGTTACAAGTACTATCCTTGTTCACACCAGAATTTCTTTCTTTCTTTTAACCAAAGCTGTAATTTCTACTCTATTTCCAAAACTGTATATTCTGTAAATCTGTTCCCCGAACCCCTAAATAGTCATGTGTGTGTGTGTGTGTCTTTGAATATCCCCAGAATTTCTTCAAAGCTCTCAGCCGAGTGAAGCACATCCACGAGGACGTGAAGATCCTGCTGAGAACCAACCAGCAGACTGCAGGGTAAGGTGCACACCTGCCTACATCCGGATTTTCTTTATTCATGACATTTATTTTGAACCAGAAAGACCCGACAGTCAAGTAGAGGGGAAAAAAACATCCAGGTGGGATATTTATGTCGGTGTCAGCGATCTGACACTATTCAGCAGGTCATGGGTATGTAATGGGCCATCTTGGATTGTGTGCTTGTTCCAGGTTAGAGATCATGGAGCAGATGGCCGTGTTACAGGAGACCTCGTACGAGCAGCTCTACCGCTGGGCCCAGAGTGAGTACTGTACAGAGTTAATGCCACGAGCACACCGAGGGATAACACTGACTTACTATGCCCCTCTTTAAGGTGTTGGGTGTTGTGTTGGCATACACAAATGAGCCTGCGTATCGTGTCAGGTTTATTTCCCTTCATCTCCTAAAGATCGCAACTGTTGCATGATTTGTTTTAGTGGTTGTTATTTTGTGATTTTCCAAGTGACTGTACGTACCCAGTAGTAGCGTGTCCAGGGGTCATCTGCGAATCCATGTGACTCATAACCTCGGACTGAGGTTTGCAAGAGGAATGCTGGAAACCAAAGTTTTGCTCGGTGTTTCGTCATTGAAAATTAAAATGGAAGTGTGGAATCTAGATCACAGAAACGCACATTCGAGTAATTATACGCTAACAAAACACAGAGCATCTATTTAATTATGACTTGCTCTTTATTTTGTTGTGGTGGAGATTTTCTAAAAAAGGCCCAGTTGCATAAATATGGCAAAAATTAGAGATGTCTTTTCAATAGAAGTTAATTTATTTTGTGAATGGTCTCTTCTTTATGTTCACTTTTCAATTATTTATGAGGGTTGACTTTTTTTTACAGCAAATATTGTTGTCCATTGAGACTGGAGTGTGCTGACCCAGTTTCTTCACAGTCTGGGAGATCAGCGACTGCATGTTCCTTTTTTTTTTTTATTGTCTGAATCATACGCAAAACCAACTGACTTCTCAGTAAAAGCTCATGGGAAACTATGATGTTGGTGCTTTGATTTACTTCTTGTCAACAGGGTTGCCATAGATAAAAAACATTTTGCAGCCGTGAGAGCATAACACAAGTTTCTACAAAGACAGTAGTTATTCCTCCAGCTAGACGTAGATATAGGCGATATTTCCTCATTTCTTTTCCTTCTCTCTGCGTAGACGAATGCAGGGGACTGACCCAGGAGTCGTGTGATATCAGCCCCGTGCTGACTCAAGCCATGGAGGCCTTACAGGACCGATCTGTCCTCTACAAGTAACATACACACACACACACACACACTTACAGAACAGAAACGTGTCTGAATTAAAGACTGTACGGCCTGTTTTTCATTTCTCCTTCTCTTCGTGCCAATATCCAAGAGCGCTGACAGCAAGTAAAAATAATGCTTTTTATGTCCAGAATCAAAGGCTCCACGAGGCTGAGGAATTTGTTCGAATTTAATACCAACAACAGAGAGACGTGCCGTACAAATGTATGAGAAAAATAGCTACAGGCACTACTTTCCACTGATGTGCATCACAGAGGCAGTCAAAATGAACGCTTCAGCGTGCACTCGCAGGTGAATGGTTAGTTTACGGCTGAGGAGATTATTTGTCTCAGACGAGGGGGAAACAAAGAGGCTCTTGATTGGGAAAACAACAGAACAGCCTGAAGCAACAGAAAACATCACGGCCGTCAAACAAGCAGCATAAATTACAGATCCACGAAAAATCTTTGTTAAAATTACATCGTGAACAATCGGCATCGAAACTGCAACAGATTTTTTTATTTTTATAAATACAGTTAAACGTGTACAACTTGTAAGTGTATATTTAGCATGAATGAATGCATATTTATTCCCTCTCACTTTTATAAAACACCCAGTTAACGACTGAAATTAATCTAAATACAGTACTTGTTGTTTACATTATAATGAACAACAATTATAATGGCATAATTTTCATCATAGTGTAAACACAGCTCATTTACTGTCAGCGTTTCTCTCCCATATTAACTGTATTTCTCATTAACGCTTAAAAAACACACATTGACTAACTCTCTACGTTTCTTATAAATGTAATTTTAAATCCTTTTCATGATGTTTTAAACCTGCATTGCTTACAGCTTATTTTCCTTCTCGTCCATTGTTTTTTTTATATTTTGAGTTACGTCACTACCCCTTGTTCCTTCAAACACTCACAATAAGAAAAGAAAAATATCTTGGATGTCAAGGACGTGATGTATGTCCTTTTTTTCTTTATCTTATCTCTTTTGTTTTGAATCCTCCTTTAACCCCTTCAGTTGAATGTGGTTTTTGTAGTGTGTTAGGTAAACAAAGTGTCTCACTCTGAGAATCGTGATATATAGCGTTATGTGCCACTCAGCCTTGAAAAAAAATATTTAAGTGCTTTCAAATGCCTCCAGTATTTATAGAGGTACTTCCAATGCCCATTACTTGCAGTTATTTTAAGGCGAGCACTGCCTGAAACTCATTGAGAGAAGCACAAAAAAGCATTTAATGTCAATACCTTTGCAAGTAAGTTTTATTTTCCAGAAGAGGAAAGCAATTTGTGCTCATCCAGGAGTAAAGGACCCCGAGATCTTACTTTGTCCCTAAACCACATCGACACAATGGAACCTTTCACACGTTACCCGAGGAGGTGTTTTCATCGCAAACCCTCCATTCTTGGAAATGCACCTGTCTCGTTGCCCAGAAAGTGTCCAGGGTCATGCGCTGGCTGGGGATGTTTAGGCTGAGAGAGCGGAGACCAGCAGAATCTTAATTCGGCACTATCTTCTGTTTAGTCTGTCACAGAGCCTGCCACCGCCAAGTAATCAAAACAACCGCAAACTCTTCCCCTTTTGGAAAAGTTGTCGGCATTGTTGACGTACAGTTTGTCGGCGACTGACCTCCCGACACACAGAAAAACACTGTGACCGCCGTCTTTTCACATGAGGTTTGGGTTGTTTGAATGTTGCCTTCTCTCCTCCTCCGTTTGGTCAGGTACACTCTGGATGAGTTTGGGACCGCGCGCAGGTGTGCGGTGGTGCGAGGCTTCATCGACGCCCTCACCCGCGGCGGGCATGGGGGAACCCCCCGCCCCATAGAGATGCATTCACATGACCCTATGAGGTAATTCGACTGTGTACTTGTACTGTGGTGCTTCCCGTCTCAAACCCCGCTCTATTGCTGAATATTTACATTTCATGTCGTAGAACTAAAATTAAGTTCTTTTCCATAAACCCAGAGTTGGAGAAACACACAAGTTCGGTGTTGTTTAGCTGAATTAATGGATGAAAATCCCTGGTTAGAAATAGGAACAACCCTGCATCCATACAACATATTTAACGTAGATACATTAAGTTAGATACAATTTATGGAGTCACCAATTTCACTTTTACAATCAAATCAGATATCAAGTATTAAACCTGCTTCCTGTATTTGTCCGCAGCTGATGAATACAAGTCCAGAATATCTACTCAAGTCAGATTTATTTAGATGTCATATTCAAAACAACAGGAGTTGAGCAAAGTCGCTTTAGAAACGAGAGGAAGAGATGCAATAGAAGACACACAAGATAAAAGCAATAACTATAACTGACTGTTATTCAATTACTAGGATTTTGCCTGAACTGGTCAAAACCTTTCTTGTAATCACAAATTTAATCTTCACTCAGAAATCCGCTCCCTGTGTACCTCTTAATTATTCTAGGAAATGTAGTTAAATGCCTTAGATTCTTTAAAAGGTTAAACAAGATAAATATTTCAGGTTAAATTACCCTGCAGATTATTTATTGTATCGTCGGAACGATCATATTTCATGTCATGATATCATCATCCCTGAACGAGCATCAACTCAATTTCATGGAGCATCTCACCCTTTAAAACCCGATTTGAGACGATGCTAAGTGTCTATTCTGTCAATGAGAGTCTGAGTGTGTCTGTGTTTCCTGTCGCACCGCATCCTCTTCCCCCTTCCTCCTGAGCCCAGGAGCCAAACGGGAGATTTTCTCAGAATACCGTCCACATGTGGAACACAAAATCACCTCCACTTTATAGGAGGCATCAGCAGTTCTGAGAACATCAAGTTCTTTCTCACCTCCCTAGGTCCTCACACACAAACACTCACGTCTGCACACACACATGCACACACACACACAAATGCACACACACACACACACACACACACAAATGCACACACACACACAGGCTTACACATAATAATTCAAGTTTAACCTTGCTGTTTTCCACCGTTATGTAACACCGAAAGCTGTTTGTGTGTGTGTGAGGTGAGTGAAACACAATAACCCATGCCTCAGCCCTGCAGCTGTGGTCATGGCGTGGTAAGATTAGCCTGCGGGTTAGCCACTCAGTGGCGCACACTGTTTAATACAGATTGTTTTGCTTACTTTTAGGTATGTGGGGGATATGCTGGCCTGGCTGCACCAAGCCACTGCTTCAGAGAAAGAGCATCTAGAAGCGCTGCTGAAACAAGTCACTCTGCCAGGTACAATGCTTCCTAAAGGATAATTACACAGCGCTCAGGGTTCCATCAGCTGTAGCCACACTTTAAGTTACAAATGGTGCAATCACGCCTACAGATTTGGCCAAAGGCAGAATGTTTTTTGGTGTTGTACGTACGTCCCATTCTCGCAAAATACGACATATCACGATTCAGCGAATTTCTTTAAATTTTGGAACAAACACTCACTTGAACTGTTTAGATTTAGTTTGTCTTAAGTTAATGTCACTCTGATCACACAAAACACGTAACTGTGGTCATAACTCATTAATTAATATGGTAATTATGACAAATGGACTGTATTTATATAGTCTTATCAAACCCTCAAAACACTTGACAAGTTACATTCACCCTTTGACACACAGTGCTTCTACATGCAATGATTTTTCTATCCAAATAATTCGTCGTATGCAAAGCTGTCAATTTGTGGTTCTGTATCTTGCCCAAGGACACGCACACTGTAGGAGCCGGGGAATCGAACTTCCGACCCTGACTTCCTCTGTCTGTCAAATGTCTTATTAGATAAAAAAGATAGAGAGGATATTTCTTACCCAGAAGATCCCACATCAACGTTCCTATGAAGTCAAAAACAAAAACAGGGACTGTGGCTAGCTGTTGGCTGTAATTCTTGTTTCTCCAGCTTTTTTCATCTTCTACCCTCTTTGGAAACATTCGGTTTGTTGCATCTTTTAATTTAGTGGATTTTTACAAGTGAACCACAACTTGTAAACAAATGTCACTCACGGGTCTTTGTTTACTGGACAAAGCTCGGGTAACCAGTGATTTAGGGAGGTGAGAGAAGTTGGCAACAGTCGGCGAGCGTGAGCAACTCTGATTCCAGTACTTTTACTTCTAATCCGGCGCTTGTTTCCCGAATTGAACTTCTTTCGGTTGTCACAACAGTTAAGAATGACGACGCGTCAGATGTCAACGATTATCTCCTTTTTTAGTTGTGTTTCTTTATCATGATTTCACTCATGTCAAATCACGTGAAAGCTGATTTGGAAAAAAAGTTTGAACGTTTTCATGCAGTTGTCAGTGTGATTCTCTGGTTCCCTTTGAATAAGGACATTGCCATCAACAGGCCTAAACACAGTGAAATCAAAAAGTAAATGTAAAGATTTATTACCAATGCTGCCTTTATTATAACTGTGCTTATATCCCTGATCATTAGTTTGTGTGTGTGTTCCTCTTACATTAGGTGTGGAGGAGAACCTGCAGGAGGTGATCGGACACATCACCGAAGGAGTCTGCAGGCCGCTGAAAGTGAGCAGCCGAATCAGTCCAAGAATCTATGTTAAACAGATCATCTCTATCTGATGTCTACTGTGGCCCGTCGTGTTGTGATCCTGTGATGTGGTTCTGTCCCCCAGGTTCGCATAGAACAGGTCATTGTCGCCGAGCCGGGGTCCGTCCTCCTTTATAAACTGTCCAACCTGCTCAAGTTCTACCACCACACCATCAGGTACTTCTGCTCACTCGTGAAGGTTTTGAGAATCGATTAATCGTCAACTAATTTGTAGAGCAAAAATATACTGTTGCTCCCGAATGAGTCAGGCAATGAGACTATTTCCTTGATTTTGTTTTTTTTTACTCTGCATGTTCCTGTAATCGATGACAACGTTGGCTTTGGGCTCAGATACAAAACAACAGAGTGTTTATCTTTCTCCGTCAGAGCTCGGCTCAATCGTTCTATTGTGGCAAATTCTGGAATCTGCAGCTTTTCTCTGTTTTTATATAAATGTATTTGAAAATGTTCTTCCATATTTTATCCTTTTCTAGTATTTTATATAAATATCAATAGAAATATGTTTTCAGAGTGATTCACAACCAGGACAACAGCGCGTATTGTCGCCCTCTAATGTAGATTAGTCAAACTCACCAGTAAATGCAAACGGCGATGGTCAGTAAACACTGAAACGAGCCGAACAGATGGTCAAGTTTGGACTTAAATGATGGAAATGATGCCAGAAGTATGTTCTGTGGTCTTACTGAGACAAATCCATGACGCAGCGTTTGCTTCTGACTCAATAACGATAACTGGTTTTCAGTCCAAGTGTGAATCAGAAAACAAGATTTAAACATAAAAATGATGTAACAAACGGTTGCATTAAAAGCTTAAGATCTAGTGTATATATACAGCCGGCATCCTGTGTCATGGTGCATCCAGGTCCTGGGGGCATCACTGAGGATGGTGAACTTATCGAAGTCCTGCTTTAAGGCACAGTTTCTGAATACAGGCTGTGTGCAGATCTGCATGGATCGAGCGTTTTTGATATTTTTTGCAGTATTTATATAACAGAGAGCGTCTTTGTAATCAAAAAGATGGGAATCTCACTTTCCACCATCTGGGACCTTTTAATTAATAAGTTGAATAATCTAAAAAAAGATAAATTGGTTATCTAAATAAAACCCGTGTTCCGGCTTGTTGACTCGTCTGATCTTTGTCCAGCTCTATAATTGGGACCAGTGTGGCCTCTTTGCTCATCACCATTGAGGAAATGCACGTCCTCAGCAAGAAGATGTTTTTCAACAGCCTGAGCCTTCATGCAAGCAGACTCATGGACAAGGTACAGTGTCCGTCCGAGGGTTTCTATTTGAAATGACACAATATTGTTGTTTTTTATTTGTTAATTGTATATTTTCTCATGTAAAAATGTTCTTATCCAGAGGGACTCCGTGTTCCCATAGAAAATGTTGGAAATCTTTGAGAAAATAAGAAATCAGACCCAAATTGAGAACCTAAAATAAAATCTACAGACAAAACCTTCACCTAAGGAAAGAGATGAAAGCTTGGTTTTTAAACGAGAGATGGTTTGCAATATTCTTTCTTTAAAAACGTAACGCCAAGAGAAGTTCGGCGTTGCACACTGTGTATTTCAGCACCGTGTCTAAACCCTTAAACACAACAAGGCTATTCCTTGAAGCCCAATTGCCGTCCCAATATACCTCGGCACGAGCACGAGCTCTTCCACCTTACATGCTTGCTGTTTATTGATCAATAGCAGTTACGAGAATTATCCCCGTTGCTCGGTGTTAATCAAATTGGAGGCCCTCAGGGTTTTGTTGTCAAGTCCAGCTAATGCCAGGAACACAGCCTTCTCATAATTTGCTGCATTAGGTGGACAAAGGTGGCCGGGCCAGTCCTGTGTTGTACATCCAGAGGCCCAATGAAATCAAAACCCTCTTCATTAAAAAGCTCGACTGACTGAACAAGCTGAGGCTCCGAGTCGCAGCAGGGAGCAGTTGTATATCTGTCGTGCCGCTCGTTAGGCATGTTCTAATGCTTTGATAATGTTGCGAGGACCACTTGTCTTTGTGAAGACCGCGGCCCTCACACACACTCAACTGATCTCTGCAACCAGAACTTTTCCTCTCCTCACACCCCTGATGTTCCCTGTTCAGGTGGAGCTGCCCCCTGCGGACCTGGGACCCACGGCCTCCCTCACTCAGACGCTGGCCCTCCTCAGGGAGGTGCTGGCCTCCCACGACTCCTCGGTGGTTCCTCTGAATGCCCGTCAGGCTGACTTTGCTCAGGTGAACACACATTTCGACGATATAATCAGATTGAGGAAAAAAATCCGGTGATCCATTGCTGTTTCTGTTGGTTCTATGAACCATAAATCAATTAAGAAAGTTGCTCGGTTTTGTTTCTTCCTACGTAAATTAATTTTAAAAAGATAATTTGAGAACTTACACAGCGTCGTCCATGCCTTTTATTTTTCACAGGTTTTGTTATTGTGCACAAGTATTACTCCGGTGTCCCTGCGTCACCTAGAATTGGTCCAAAAATGCTGCTGCGATGATTATTACTGCTTCATTATAATCGTGACCTAGTTGCATTGGCTCCTTGTTCGGTTTTTAATTGATTTTTAAGGCTTTACACAATCAAGCCCTTGTACAGCATGTCAATGATTTACTAACTTTCTATTAGCCTGGTTGCCATCTTAGACCAGCTGATTGTGGTTGTCTGGTAGTTCCTAGAGCCCGACCTGTTGGATAAAAGGCTATCGTGCTTTTGCAGTACGGACCCCCGTGTTTAGGGGACAGATATCTCTGAACCATGTCTTACTTTGTCTCTCCCAGGTTCTCTCGTGCATCTTGGATCCTCTTCTTCAGCTGTGCACCGTGTCGGCCAGTAACCTCGGCACAGCGGACATGGCTACCTACATGGTCAACTCATTGTACGTGATGAAGACGACCCTGGCTCTCTTTGAGTTCACGGACAAGAGACTCGAGATGCTTGAGTTCCAGGTTTGCCTTAATTATAAACAATTATTTACAAATGGAAAAATAATCTCACGGTTAAATGATTCTCCGTGTTTGAAATGTCTTTATACATTTGATTACAATTAGTCAAAGGCACGAATCCAATCATAACACGCCACACCTTAGTGGGACAAGACGAAGGGATGCAACTCTATTGTTACCGTGACGTGAATGCTGAGCTAAGCGTCATTACGTTGTCTGTCCATAGGGGTGTTGTTCATTAAAATCAGTTAATTATTCTTTTCCCTTTTCATTTAAACCCATAGAGCCCAAATCTTTCATTAAAAAGATTTGATTTGCCTTCTCATAAAAGAGTGTGCGTCACATATTGTCGCTCGGGCTCATATGTGACATCTATCCCTCTATTTTTAGCAAGTCTTTTGTATTTGAGTACCACAAGAGCTCCTGTGGAAGTTTCATCATCAATAGCACAGCGATTCTCCATTAACCACAAGTACCATTGGCTCACAATGCGGGCTCGGACTGGGTTTTTAAGCCACTCTCTCTCTCCCACATTTTCCAGATCGAGGCCCACCTTGACACTCTGATCAACGAGCAGGCATCCTACGTGCTGACCAGAGCCGGACTCAGTCACATCTACGGCTGCGTCCAGCAGCACGGCACTGAACAGGTCTCACACTGAGCATTTAACCCTCGTGTTGACACGCACTCACTCGGAAATTTATAAAACTGTGGATTTTTCTTTCCTCGCACATCTCTTCTGCTCTTCTTAGGCTACACAAAGCGAACAGTGGTTATTTACGCTACCTGTTTGGGCTTTACAATAGCCGTCGCTATGGTTACCGCATGACCAATGTCTTTATGAGGGCATAATATTATTTCTGTCAGATTTTTCAGATGAGAAAAGGACAGAGGGAGGCAGATCACATTATCTTCTATTAGAATATATTAGCCTGTGCAGACGTGTGCTGTGCAGATGAGTGAGCTGATGCGCTGGAGCCTCCGTCCCTCTTTGAAACACACTTTGCCACTGGGCTGACTGAGACCCATAGTTGTGGTTTAGCATGTGACTCTTGAAGCCCGGGGTCACGTCAGGACACACCACACCCCGCTGCTGTTGCTGCAGTTAAATGCTGAGCTCAATCAAGAGCTGTCATTCTTCTGCAGACTACTTCTCTCCTCGGGTGCCTGTCTTGGGTTTTTTCCTTAAATAGTCTTCTGTTAGAAAAGATTAAGTCTGTCCGTCGACACTCTGCAGCGTCCCACATGTCAATGACTGACAAGAATCCACGTTTTTTTACTCTCGCAATCTGTTCAATATTTTATCCCTGTAATTGTCTGCTATGCATCAGACGAATGGTTTGCAGGCTCATAATGTGTTTGTTGATGCGCTCCTATCCCCATAAAATCGTTCCAGGCACTACAAAGTTGCTTTGACCCTCGCACTGCCTCGTGTTTGCTGCTTTTAATGTCGGCAATTCCAGCGTTTAAGCTCGACTTAATGCTGTCGTTCTAGATAGCCAGTGCAAGCTAATT
Source organism: Reinhardtius hippoglossoides (assembly GCA_006182925.3). Classification (NCBI taxonomy): domain Eukaryota; kingdom Metazoa; phylum Chordata; class Actinopteri; order Pleuronectiformes; family Pleuronectidae; genus Reinhardtius; species Reinhardtius hippoglossoides. Next base: position 4,282,542 of record CM031673.1, read on the forward strand.
GCCTTAAAGGCACCTGTTGTTGACAGTCATCTACTGTATTCACTCTGTCTAGTAAATATCAGGATCTAGGAGGGTCGGTCATTTCACTGTTTCACAAATCAAAACTGATATTGTTTATTATCACTGAAGGTTTATATAATATAAATAGCACTTTGGAAGCAAAAGTGCATTACATGTTTACACATACGGACATTGAAACAAGTTTAAAGATAATTGAAACCCAGAGGGTAAAGCAGGTAGCAATAAAACTGGATAAACACATTTAAAAGCCAAAGCTGACAACAGCCAGATGTTAGTGGGTGTGGAGAAGGGGCGATTTTTAAGTTTATCCTCAAAAGATCAGAGAGCCATTGTAGATGTGTGCAGATAGGAAGTTCTGAACTAGTTAAATCCAGGTCAAATCATCACGTGTTCGTGCCGCATGTCACCGATATGAGTGACATTTGACCTGCTGACAAACCTATGTAACAGAGGGTGGGACTCTCACATCTCACTTATAGGTCATAGAGAAATGGTTCTTATATCATAAAGCTCTTTTACAGCTTTTTCAAAAGGTATGCTAACCCCTTGTATATATTTTATACATTGAAGTTTAATAAAAAAAAAATAATAATAATATTAGACCTCCAGAAAGTTTGCTCTTTGTTTTTTTTGAGTCGTTGCTGAGATATCATTACTCATTTCTTGTTCTTTCCTGAAAAGCAGTTCCACCAAAGCATTTCTCTGTCGACTCTCAGGTCACTGGATAGTGAGCTCGACAAACAAATCCAACATGGGAGGAATCAGAATTGTTATGCTAACCAACCAATCAGCCGTTTACTGTGTTAAGTAGCACAGCAGCAGAAAGGAAGTGTCACATAGTCATTAAGATAAATGTGTTATTTTATCATGATACAGATCTTGGTTGAATCATTTTCCAGACCTTGGCTTGGAGGGAGAAAACCATAAACAATCGTTTTTTTCTTTATTAATAAACCCTTTTATGAACTTCCTCTTAAACCAAAGAAAGATAAATTATCCTTATTATTCGCTAAAGTGGCCAGAGGCAGCATCACTCATTCAGGCATCATTGTGTTTCAGCCTCCATCCTTTTTTTTTATACAATCTGCTGCGGGCAAAGTATAAAAATAACTCGGGAAGACATATTTTCACTGCTGCATGCGGACATGAATTAAGAATGAAGGACCGCGACCACCTGAGGTTCAACGCTGCTGCTGTTCAAACGCTGCGGCCTTGAGATGGATTCTGAACCCATGTTCCCTTCTCTGTCTCAGGGTCCTCTGTCCCTGCTCCCCAGTATGGACAGCTCGTCTGTGAAAGCAGCAATGGTGAGTGACAGACACCACATGTATTCAGAAAGCAAGCTCTCCTCCGGGGGGGGGAATAATAACCTGTCACTTAATTATTATGTTTCTCTGACTTATCATCTGCTAATAACACCAACTGCAGGTCCAGTTTGACCGGTACTTGTCGTCGCCAGACACTCTCGTGATGCCGCAGCTCAACTTCCTGCTCAGTGCGGCCATCAAGTGAGTTCCTGTCCCTGTTGATGAGAGCTGCTCCGTCCCCAGTTCAGGGAACGAATAGCATATTTGCAGCATCCGGGCCTCATGCTAAATGTTTACCGAATGTGTTTCAGCGGGGTGAAGAGCATGTTCAGCGTGATAGAAATAGAACAGGAGCGTCGACTGAGTAATGCTCAACGTTCATTAGTTTCCCAGATGTAATATGATCATTACTGCATTCCAAACAAAACACTCAGCTAAATGCACAGTGAGTTTGGATGCTAAATTGCCAGAGCCACTGACACATTGAGAGAGTGGTCGGCAGGACTGGCTGTATTTGTCTTACTGATCAGAAAACGCACATGCTTTTAGCTCAATCCAGCTGCTACATTGGAGGACTCTTTCTATGAGTCACGTTTACTGGGAAGTACAGCAGGCCTGAGGAGCACTCTGTACCTCAGGTTAATGTTCCCTATTAATGGACATGGGAGGACTGATGGGCAGGACGCCATTAATTATCTTCTGGTCCATTTCTCTCTCACACTCATTCCCTGAAATCATTCCTCCTCTTTGTCTTTTTCTGTCTCTCTCTCACGTCTGCTTCTCCGGCTCACCTGAACACACAAAAACACCCTGCAGCGCTCTGAAAATACCCCCGGAGTGCACAAATAATGGCAATGTACTCTAAGACTCCCTTCGTTTCAAATTTCGTGTTAGTGCACTTGCCGTGGAGTAAGGTGTTATACACAGCTCCGTGCTTCTTTGTTCTCTGTGGGCCAATTAAAAAAATATGGATCTCAAGAGCCTGAGTGGGATACAACTGTGGCGCTCTCGCAGCGTCGGTGAGTCCTTTCACCGGGTCCGTCTGTTCCGGCAGTTTCATCCTGCACCTGCACAAAATAGTCACATCCTCATATCCTTCACTCATTTGATTTGTTTACGTTTTTTCAATTGCCAAATACACTAATAAGTTAAAGTAAATAATGAGGAAATTACAATATTTCCTCTTTTTTTCAAACAATTTGCCCAAAAGCAGTTTGCCGTCACGACATTTGCCCCAAGTGACAAATGTTGTAACGTGTCACTTGGGGCAAAATGCATAAACTTAATTTTCTACGACGTAAAGTCAGTCAAAGCAGAAAATTCTTATATTTGAAACCTTGCTTGGATCACAGCAACAGCTCTTCATGCCTAAATCTAAAATCTGAAGAGCGTCTCCAGACAGTACACAACTCGGGTGCCAGGCTTTTAACCACAGTGAAAAGGTTGGAACACATCACCCCGGGTTTTAGCCTCTTTACACCGGCTTCCAGTACGTTTTTAGAATTGATTTTACGCTTCTTTTAAGTTCTTAGAAAGCACTTTATGGTCCGAATCCTCAATATATTGTGGCTCTATTATCCCTGTACTGCTCGCACCTTGAGATCCTGTGGCAGGGGCTTCTATCTGTTCCAGATTCTCGGCTGCAGACTGCGAGGCTACGGAACGCCCTGCCTGAGAAAATGCGACCGTCCTTTAAATTAGAGCCTAAAACGTACTTTTATCGTACCACATTCCCTGGTTTTATGCAATTCTAGTTATTGTAGTCATGCTTAAATTTCTGTCATACATTTAGTATTTTTATTCTATGTGTTTTTATTTATTTTTATGTATTTTAATGTGTTTTAATATGTGAAGCAGAAGTGCTGTATAAATGTTAGTGTAAAATAATATATATATATATATAAACTTTACATGTTAAAGGTGGTCGGTTGATAAATGGGAAACCTAATGCTGCACAGTGCTGCACACTGTGGCCATAGATGGCAGTGTGCAGCACATACTGCCACTCTTTGTTTTACCTCTGCAGGGGCACACAATGGTCACTGAGCAAAACAGTAATTAGGACAAATTCTCACTCATGACTGATTTATTTCAGCTCTGGACTAATTACAGTACAGCTCTGCTTGACTGATTAAGGCTGGAAATGCTGGAATTGAAAATAAAAAAAGGCCTGTTCACTACTTTGTTTTTGTGAGTGTCAAGCAAAAAAAAAATCTGAGGAGTTTTATCTGTTTGTGCAGGGAGCAGATTTTCCGTCAGTCAACAGAGCTGGTGTGCAGAGCCTACGGGGAGGTTTACACAGCGCTGACCGGCCCGGCGAATACCTACAAAGACCCAGAGACCCTGGTGCCCAGATCCCCTCAGCAGGTTCAGACTCTGCTGTCCTGAGAGCAGCGGGCGAGCCCCAGCGCTGGACGGCCCGCAGGGTATTTGTACTTTGTACAGTATAATAACACACGTAGTAGTTGTTAAGGTGGGGTTCTTTGTGGGGAGATGTGGGGTCGCTGACCTCAGAGAGAGACACGAAGAAAGAACCTTACACGTGTCTGTGTGATCCTTTTTACTGCTGATCGCTGCAGGCAGTCAGCTTGCTGTTCTCTGTACGGCACATGTGTCTCCTCCGTTCTGTCCGTTTTCACATCGTGTTCCCTGTTTTGTGTCCGTGATTGTACAAAACACTTTATTTTATTGAAAGTATTGAAAATGACATAAAACAAAAGAATACTTTGAACCAAAGAGGCTCGCCTTTTTTTTTTTCTCTCAAAAAGTGGTCAGGAAAAAATTCCGCCCCGATGCCAAGACGGACCTCAGGAGCTTCAGCACAAAAGTCCTGTTTATTTTTAATCTCCACTGTTCTGAGCTGTCGGGATGAAATGGAAAGTCTGTCTTAGCATCTCGTTTGGCTTTTTAAACGACGTCTACCGTGCTGACTAAGATGTGAAAACAAGACTGTCATGAGGCTGGATTTAGCCATTTCCCATAAATTCTGCCTTGTAAATGAATTGTTGGCCCATTTAAAAACTAGTATGGTGTTTCATGAGGCAGGAGGGGGGGGGGTTTCTTCACTCCACAACATCTCATTTCTAACTGGCAACCATTCTGCTGCATTTTAATTAGGGACATCAGCTGCGTCTAAAACAAGCGCTCGTACGTTCTCCTTAAGAATCCAAATCATCCCTAATGTGCTGCATTATCTTTGCTTTCTCCCTCAGCCAATCACGCTTCAGCGTTACCCCCACGTGATGCAGAGCGAGGGCACGGTCGCACACATGGAAACGCAAAGCGTGCGTCCAAGTTCACCAAGGTTGAACCGCACGCGAATTTGCCTCGCCACAGGAAGCAAATGTTTTTTTTGGTCCCTCCTCGTTGCACAGATTGGAAGGTTAAGGTTCGCCGCTGATACATTCGTACATGCGTATGGAGATAAAGTTTGTTTTAAGGAAATTCAATCGAAAAGAAAAACTCCTCTGATCATGATTTCAACTCTAAACAGGAGAATGTGGATTCTTGTTTTTTCCAGAATGGTGCTGCCTTACTGTGTGATGTGTTTTGTACCTAATACACCTCATGTTGTGAAGTTTTGGATCATATCAACTTTTCTTTAAACTATTAAGGCTTTAGTTTCAAAAAGGTAAACTAGCTTTATCATATGGATTCAAAATATATAATTCCACACATTAAAATACAGAAAATTATATCTAAAATATCCCTAAATGAACATGCAGTGATGAAATGAGCAGCAAATCCCAGTAGTGTTTTTTTTTTTCTATTTCTTTCAAAAAATAATTGGGACATTTGTAACATGCTGTTGGAATCATATCAGTGAAAATCTGACTCTCACTGACCCCAGTAAATTCCCAATAAAGCCAGTTCAGATTAAATGAATACTGGTCCTATCTGTTGTAGCTGCTCTCAGGCCTGAGAAGCGGCATTTCATTTCTGCTTTATGACATCAAGGGTCATGGCAGCAGGCCTGATCTGTGCAGCGCTGCCAGCTCCGAGTCCCAGGATTTCCCCCAGCTCACCGGATGTTACTCGGATATCATTGGCCGGGACATTGAGTACTGGGAATAAATGGAATTCCACAAAGTTCAGCATCTGGACGGCGCTCGTTCATCCTTTAAATAGACCGACGCTCTCTCCTCCAGTTCTGCTTGGCTCCGGCCTGGTGCGGATTCTTGAGTGTTTTGAGTCAGCGCTCTTTGGCAGAAAGGGAGATGATGTTTGGAAAGGCAGGATCATTGAATAACAACACACTATTCCTATACGGCAATAAACGCAGGCCACACACACACACACACACACCACACACACCACACACACACACACACAACACACACCACACACACACACACACACATCGGTGTGGTGGGGTGCGTGGTGCGGTGTGTGTGTGGGTAGCTGTCGTGTGCGGTGTGCGGTGGTGGTTGGTGTGTGTGTTGTGGTGTGGTGGTGTGTGTGTGTTGATACGTTGGCCTCCAGCACGTGAGGGCTTTTTGTGTCTGTATTAATGACTTGGCAGATGCTGGAGGTGATGGAGCCGCCACTTAGAGGCAGGTAGCGATGAGCAGGGTGGCAAACATTCATCCCATCATTCGCTCCATATGACAGCGGTCACCAAGCGTCTGCCTGCTGAAGCATGAGACCAGCTGGAATCTGGGGTAAAGGATAATAGCGGCAGTATTGAGTTCTTCTCTCTCTCCCCCCCTTGCACTCCAGCGGCCGGTGGTAAACGTTGATCCACAGCTGACCGCTTGCGTCTTATCTATCACCTCAGCAGAAACTGAGTCAAATGAACGAGTGTGGACATCGCGTGTCTCACTGCTGTGCTTCCTGCACCGCTGTAGCTCTGTCTTCACGTTTTCTCTGAGAAATGTTGTGTGTTGCGTTCTCACTTGGAAATGACTCATCGTCTCTTCGCAGTAGGATTTGCTAACTAGTACTGAGGAGGGTTTTGTGTCCCAACACAGTAATGCTGTTCTGGTGCTCCAAAGCACAAAGTTCTTATCACACTGATGTGTGTTCAAGTGCTCATGTTTCCTTTTAAGTTTAGTTTAAATGAGGTATTTGATGCTGTGTGAATGAGGTGAAACGTCACAATCAACAGTTAAGACTGACTCGTGTTTGGATGAGTGTGCATATTTATTGAGATGGATCAGAAAAGATTCCAAAAACTGGTCTTTCAATTAATCCGTGAAAGCCTTCATATATATTTAAATATATATATATAGACAACAATATGTTATTTATTATTAGTAGTAAGTTTATTGAAATTAAGAAAAATCTAAATACTACATTTCTTTATAGAAAGCACATTATCCTGACATACATTTTCTGCGATACAGTTATTTGTCATCTAGTTTCTGTAAATTCTTTAAGTTGTGTGAAATGTTAGCGGAAGTATTTCTGATCAAGTCTCCACGTATCTAACAATCTAATACATGTGACTACATTTTGAATGGGACTCGAGCACAAGACCAGTTTTGACTGTCTGGTCACTTTTAAATCTGATTTATCAGCTTCTGGCAAACAGCCACCTCTGGATCAAAGGCATATTTCCACAGTTATAAAATCTTTAGTTGTGGTAGACATGAGTCTGCAGTTATAGATTATCAGTTCTCCAGCAGACGACTGTGACGAAGACGATGACGAGAGGATGTACGGCTGCATATAAAAAACGGCATAATCTGATCTGGGCACATTAAACGCTGACGTCAGGTTGTTGATTTAGAAGTTTACTGGTAAGATCCCAGGTCAAAAAACGTACATTTCGATTTTACCACTTTCAATTGCAAGGAAAAGGGAAAAAGGAAAGGATCTTGTAATGGTAAATGTAATGGTACAGTACAATCATCCAACTGACAAAGCAGGAGGGTGTAGAACTCCAAGCTGAGTGCAGCTGTGGTTCTGTTGAGGACAATTGAGGCTGAATGTCCACACGTCTGAGATCCGTCCCCGGGCAGATTACGTCCTGTCCGATAGGAAGTAGGAAATCAGCGACGGAAAAGAACGGAACTTTGTGCCACTAAACCACAAAGTGAGAACACTGTAAAGCGTACAGTGTGAATGTGTTATCTGTGTGGATTGGGCTCTTCGTCTCACAAACCGTGCTGTGCAGGCAGATTATAGATGCTTGCATCACGCCCTTGTCCCCCCCCCCCCACCACCTCTTGTTACATATTCAACATAAACCCTCTCTCCGACACGGGGATGTGTTTATCAAGTGGTCTCAGTCAATACTTGGAGAATGCTCTGTTTTGGAATTTTAATAATTAGGCCACTCGTCCCTCTCCCTCACGTTTAACATCGCCTTTATTTAGGCTCGTTAGAAAGTGTAAGACGTTAGTTGTGTAATATGCTCTCCATGCTTCAAGCACAAGGAATATTCATCTCTCGTCTTTTTATGAAGGTGAAATATCTCCCTTCTCATATCAGAGCCTTTTTATAATTATCTCTCCACGTTGCTTTTGCATGTCAGACCCTCTCTCTCTCTCTCTCTCTCTCTCTCTCTCTCTCTCTCTCTCTCTCTCTCTCTCTCTCTCTCTCTCTCTCTCTCTCTCTCTCTCTCTCTCTCTCTCTCTCTCTCTCTCTCTCTCTCTCTCTCTCTCTCTCTCGGCTATTATGCAATTTGTCTATTAGTGCAGGAAGAGAGTCACTGCGAAGTACTGACCTGAAACACAAGTGCACACTAATTACTTTTCTTCTCTGATTCTCCGCCGTTCCCCTCGTTTTAATCAGCATTTCATTCCGTGCAGCGACGAACACGGCGGCTCGAGAAACTTCCAAAACTGCCTCACACCGGAAAAAATGAAACCCAACATTTGCTGCTCGTGATTTTGACACATAATCAGAGTTATTAATGCACGTCCATCTGACACCGCTATTGACGAGCACACTCCCCGGCCGACCAGATGCACGTCCAGGTGGCCTGGTAAACAAAGCATATCAGAGACGTTAGCAGCACAGTGTTTGGATAGTTGTGGGATTAGGGGAACGCGCAGAGATGACTGGCTCCCTCCGGCCAAAGATTAGCCAATGACGGAGCTGCTCTGCCCTCACACTGTCGGAAAAGGTCGGACCCCCCGATGGTGCCCCAGAATGCCTGGTACAGTATTGCATGTGGCTGCGATACTTCATTGTGAAAGCTTTTCCTCCCCGGCAGCAGCAGCGTGTTTGTTTTTGCTGATACGAACACTTTGTGCTGAGTCCCGAGTCGAGCACGAGCACCGTCATTTCTGAATTGTGTCACTAACGACCGCATGTGTCCTGTGGTGGTTGTTTTGGGATTTTAGTCACACGTTGGAGATCCCTTTTTACTGCAAGAACATGAAATCCTTTACAAAATCTTTTCTTGTAGATTAGATTTAGATGTTGAGCTTTTCTTTCTTTTGGGGCCAAACTTTCAAGATCACAATGTTCTCCACCAGCACACGACCGAACCCATGAACCTGAGAGACAGACAGACCTGTTCACACCAACACAATCTAGAGAACAAGAACAAATTCACCGTGACTAATTCCTCTGAGTAATCCAACATGCTGTCAATCATTACTCACACAGAGATCACTGTGTCCGCTCTCATTGGTCCGAGCGTGGCAGAGCTTTGCGCTTCTTCAAAGCAAAGTCCCGTGACTCCCATCGTGAGGCGAAAGAACAGGGCCGTGTTTTGTGTGTGGTGTGTGTGTGTGTCGTGTGCGTGTGCGTGTGCGTGTGTGAGAGGAAGAAGGCCAGTGATTATGGACAGGAGTTGCTCTTGTCACCAGGGTCATGGCCAAAGACTCAGTCACCCCACTTTCATGTGTCCTTGCTCAGGGACGGTAAACAAAACATGGCTGTGAGCACAAAGCAGTGGCTGCGCGGTACGGTTGTGTTTTTGAAGCCGCGATGCCCGGATGGTGACGCAACGGCGAAGGGGCTCCGATCCAGTCACAGCTGGCAACATCTGCACCGCTTCCATACTCCATCACTGTAGGTTTAGTTTGAATTTGAGCGGTATCCAAACAGATAAGACCATTTTATTGTCTTTGTCTCAAATCCGCTGTGATAATTGCTGTGTAAACATTTATCCTGTGATGCCCTCTCCACACTAATGTGGAAATTAAGAAAAAAAAATGTTTTCCTCTTGTTTGAGCCTCTTGTCATCACACAAACGGCAAATTAAGTCACTAAATTAGAGAGTTTACAAACGCCTTCCGAAGTGCTGATTTTTTTTAAATGCAGCGTTTGGGAAACGATGATACATCACAGCAGTTTTGGATAAAGGTGAAGAATCAAATAACTATGAAATTGTGTAAAATGTTGAGCTACTATTGTTTTAGGGTTTCAAGTAACCATTGCCAAAGAAGAACCAGCTCACTGAGCATGCTCACAATGTTTTGAGGCGGCAGTAGCTGTCGCAGTTGGTGAGCTCTTGGTAAATCAGACTTTATGTCGTGACTATTTATTTGACCAAATAACCTATTCACTGTGTTGTTTGAATAGTTCTTCTTGTTTTGCAGAAGGAACGTAAGAAAAGAGAGAACACAGTGATACAGTTGTCGTGTGTGTGTGTGTGTGTGTGTGTGTATATGTGTGGTTGGAGGTGGGAGGTGTCAGGTTGGTTGCGCAGAAACGGCACTAGAGGCCTGAGAGGGGAAGGAGAGAGCCCCAGTTACTGAGTAACCCAGAGCAGCAGTCCCACGCTCACCTTTCCCCTAATAGCCCTTCACCTTCCGAACCACGTGAAGTGAGCCTGTATGCTTACTCCCCATAGTGTGCACTCGAACACACACACGCACCGAGAAAGCTTAACCAGTGACAGAGAGTCGTAGCGCACACACGCACATATACACACACACACACACCAAAGCATTAACTAGAAGTTTCCCTTGGACAGCAGAACAAGCAAAATAACAACAGCTAAAAGGTGGACGACACACATTTTCCCACTGTACAAGAATGAAGCCAAAATATCCACGATATGGGTGCGGCCATCTTGGACTGGCAGTGGTATCGAAGTCCCGCCTGCCAATCATGACGATTAGCCCCGTTTATTTAGCATAAATTTACAAATTCAAACCAAACTTACAAGAAACATCATCACGTGAACATCAGTGTAATAAGAACTACCAGAAATGACAGAAACCAACGTTGGCCCAATCTCATTTCACCCCTTGGCCCTTAGCTCTTAGCCCGTCCCCTTTGTTTTGAACGTTCATGTGTGGAGGTAGGGTGTCCCAATACCTGTTGGGACAGCGGGGGGGCTGCTAAGGGGCTTTTTGTAATATCTATTATTGTAATACCTCAGTTTAATATCTTTTAAACAATGTATTATGGTCACTTTAACAACCTTAAAAAAAAGATTGCTAGCGTTAGCATGCTAGTGATCCTTTTTTTTTGCATGATAATCCCATATTTTCACATAATTTCATGTCGCACCCCCTTTCGCGACAACTACTGACGATGTAACGGCTTCTTGAAGGGCTGCCCCAATTCGTCGGGGAAGCTTTAAACCACCACCACATGTCACGCCATCGTGCTACCACATGCTAACGCACGCTTGCGCTGTGGTTGAAAACATTTTTACCATCCACACAGTCAGCGCTCCGTTTCAGGTGTGGAATACAAAGCAGTTCTTTCTCTTACGTGAGCACTTATATTTCACTCTTTAGTCTCTGGACCTGTCACTTGGAATCTGTTCTGCATGAGAGTGACCTTTGTTTTGCCCGCACCCCCATTATTGCCATACATTGATTGCATTATGTGGGAAACACTGTGACAGGCATCATTATCACTAGATTTTCATTTTCATTTTCCAAATGACTTGTCTTTGAATCGCTACTTCACTTTTAAAGCGTTATTTACAAGCCACTTTAGGCCACAGGGTGGTGCTAAAGTTCATTAGTCACGGGCAGAGTTTTCAGAAAGGCCCATACGCTGCTTTAAAGTGAGCATAGAGTACAGTTGAATATGGGGAAGTGTGTGGGAATGTGTGTGTGCCACTGTGTCAGCAGAACGCCACTCCTTCCCATTGTAGCAGCTGAATGAGTAAGCTGTCAATGGAAAGTGTGAGTCACTCGACCTACAACTCACAACAATAATATTTAGCATGAGCAGGGAACCCAGCCAAGTCTGCACAAGGTATATTGGTGATTAGTGGCTTTATACGCAGACTGGGAGTGGCAGTGACAGAACTGCTGGCCTGACATCATTAATCCATCCCAGCCCACACACTCTCCATGCCAGACTGGTGTAAGGGAGGTACCGGCTGAAAGACGGGCGGCTAATTCAGTCCAGGGTGACGAGCAGAACCAGAGAGCGATCCAGAGCGGCCACAATGAAACCTGCGCACGTATATGTTCCCACATCACATGGGTGTGACTGGAAGATTTTCTGTTAATGCCCTGTCTCAAAACACAAAAAGACGTGTGTGCTTCTCACACCACAGAGGGCATTCTTCTGCGTCATTATACAAATATGTAAATATTTTTGCTCCAGTAAAAGGTTTAATGTTTCAGCGCTTTGGCGAACAGCTTCGACGAGGGAGCCCAGTGCTGCTAATCAAGTGTTAGATCAGTTCTGCTTGGTTTTTAATGGAAAACTGAGTAAACGCGTCACAGTGTTTAACAGTATCATGGAAATGAGAAGTGTGGAAAAGGGAACTTTGTTGCGTGACTCTGCTGAAAAGCTCTAAAACCTGTTTCTTTTATTTTAGCAGTTAAGAGTTTGGAGAAAAGTGGAGATTAAACTTTGAATAACCATAGTGTTCATGTTAGTATTGTGGAAGTTATGAAGCCGTTCAAATAACAGCACCATCTAATTATTAAAAGACACAACAGGGGCTTGTATTAATACAGTTTATACCAAATATGCGATATAAAACGTGTCTGAAACATTATTCTAGTGGTGTATCAGCCTGCTGTCGTTTACTGCTGTGTTGTTGATTTACACGTACAAATCAAAAAGTGAACATGCAACAGAAACAAATGATCAATGGTGCGATCCGTGATGTCCTTCAACAAGCAAAACAATCCAAGGAAAATGTTTAACTTTGTCTCTGACGTGCAAAAACACCACAGCAGCCGTTTCCCTCTCTTAATATTTCAGTGATAAACAAAACAAAACATTTCTTTCCGACTCGTGTGAGATAAACACTTGGTATTTATGCCGTACAAAGTCGGGCTACTATTGAAATTTACAAATCTTCCCCGTGAATCACGAGCGCGTCGAGGAGCTGAGGCTCAAGTTCGTGATGTTGACTCAGAAAATGAATCATGGAACCTGCAGAGAGCCCAGATCATCTGAGCAGCTGTCCCAACAAGCCGGGGGCTGGCGCCGGGGCCAGTTTTCACCGGGCCCTGTTTTCACTGAGGAGGGGAGGAGAGAGAGAGAGAGATCTGAAAACTTTCCATACAATGCCAATTTTTTTTTTTTAAATAGTCGCTTTCAAATAATGGTAAGTAAATCAAAAGCTTTGGTATTTAACCTGAGCGCAGGGGAGCAGGGACGGGGTGTTATTTTGTAATGACTGGCATGGAGGGTAAACTCTCCAGCCACTTCCTCCCATTCAAACGCCCAAAGGTCCCGACTTTCTCTTAAGTGATATCTTGGCTCTGACGAATGAAACGCTCCGCGGTGATCAAGAAGTAGGAAGCTGCGTTTGACCTGAAATAGGAAATCGCGGTAGGAAGTTAGATAAAATTCAAGAATGGAAGGGATCGGGCTTTCACCAAACACTTTTCCACCACTGTGATTGATGTGGAGTTTTTCTTATGCTGTTTTTGTCTTTGCCCGACTTCCACATCTGTAAGCAGCATGCCAAAGTATTGGAAAGATCTGGTTTCTTACAAGCGTCGTTTTTTTTGGGGCAAAGTTTATTCCTCCCTAAGACGGGAACACGATCTCTGTGTTGTGATTATTTAGCAAATGAATCCACATTATTTGACATTGTGAGTCCAGAAGCTATAGTTTCTAATTACATTTCTTCTTCTTCTCTTTTTTTTTTGTGTGCGAGATGAAAGAAAAAGTTGTTTTGAAGGTATGATTTATGGTTGTCGTGGAAACAGTGTGTGATTTTAGCCTGGCGCACTCATACGTGGGTGGCCCGAACATGTGAGTCAGTGAAACAGACCACTCGCATTGCATCTGCTGTCACGATATGAGAGAGATCGTGAACTCCATCTATTTTTTTTTTTTGGATTCCCTGATGTGCGGCCATATGGTCGAGCCTGCTCTCTGCTGGTGCCACATTCGAACTGGGGCTTTGCTGCAGCTTCAAAGATGGAGGAACGTCCTGAGTCGAGCGAATCAGGAGCAGGACTGTGCTGCGTTATGTAACGACAGGATTCAATGTAATCATCCTAAGTGTCTGCATTCGCTGCGTGGATCCCAGTTGGTTTCACCTGTTGGATCCACTTCATGACTGTGTGTGTGTGTGTGAGGAGATCTCGTGACTCCACTAAGAGTTGTTAATGCTGTTTTCAGGAAGGTAATTCACATGTTGCTTAAAGGAGTCAGGCTTTAACTTGAGTTCTTACATTAGTCAAAAGGAGATCATGTCAAACAGCCCATAATGTGTTTGATTTGGTTAAAGTTGTAGTGGAGAGATTGAAATTGAAGCTATTTAATCCTGACAAAAATCACACTATACTTTTCAGTTTCTTATTTTTTATTTTGCTTTATATTTTCCTTCCAACATTTTTTCAGTCACCATTTTGGGAATTCAGTCGCCAACAACTCCTGCGCACTTCAACCAGTCAACCACAAAAAAATGTCTGAACTTTGTTTGTACTTTGTTTTACTTTGAAGAGATGTCAAGTTATGCAATGTATTTGCTCAGTTGTAGAGTTGCTATGGGATCAAATTTCATTTTAAGAATCCTAAATCTCTATAACCACTCAGTTTAACATCTGCAAAGCAGGTGAGGTCATCAGAGGATTAATATATTTTTTTTATGATTTTCACCTTCTTTTACAAGCCCAGATTTGAAATTGCAAACTTCAGGAGGAAGAAATATTGTTCAAAGTAGGTTTGAAAGTGATTATTCATTTTAAAAGTGGTTATTTAAAAGTGATATCGATATATATTAATATCTTTCTTTAATTAGACATAACACGTTTTACTTGTCCTCAAAACTCCTTCCATAAAACCCGTTGGTTGAAAGAACCCGTCGGTTGAGCGACCGTGGAGGCGAGTTGTGTTTCCTCTTCCCTCTGTAGACGGTGAAAAGAGCGGCTGATGAGCTCAGGGAGTCGAAGAGGGAGCCGGGTCCTCCACCTGCTCCCTGGCTCGGGCGCCCATGGGAACAGGTCGGGCTCACACCTTGCATGCGGCTGCGTTGGCCCCGGGAGATGCCAGCTACACTGGGCCTTGTTCAGACTTGTCAGAATCCATTCAATCCGACTCCCACTGTACCGGTCAGGCCTGTTTTCCTCCGTCTCGCCCGGAGCCCTCGTATGAGATAATTAGCGAACTTTGGAGGATGAGTATAACATTGGATTAACTGTAACACCTGAGCCACCACCCACCGCTGAACTGTATGTGAGTGTGAGTGAGTGTGTGAACTGTGGGTGTGAAATCAGTTTCTTACCAGAGACGTGTTCTTTTCTCCTCATGGCTTCGGTTTCGAATTTGGTCGAGTAAATAATCTGTAAGAGATGATATGTCTGGGTGATGGCATTAAAACATATATAAAGTTTATTGATTCTAACTTAATTTACGCAAAATTAGATAATTATATGATAGTTATATCACCAAAATACTCTTAAAGCTCAGACTGTGTCCATGTACTGTAGAAAATACTAGATGAGAACTTTTCAAAATATAACTTTAACTATTCACGCTTCATTATTATTATCTATTAGTAGTATTATGAGTATTTTCTCAAGTATTTCAAGGTCTTATAATAAGGATAATCGTGACCTTTGTTTATGACTTAATAATAAGATATTAATAATGAATCTTTTATTCATAGGGGGAGCGAGCGGGGAGGACATGAAGCAAAGGGGCTGGGTCGGAATCGAACCTGCGGCTGCTGCAGGATTGGATCGCTATATAAAATAATATTTTTTTCTTACTTAATACTTTTTGATAATTCTTCAGTTTAGTTGTAATCAGATTCATTATAACCTCATATATAATATGTTCCCTTTAACACTGACCTATTTTACCCCTTCATAAATATCTTTTAACATTGATAAAGTCATTTGTTAGGGACAGTTATAATATTTTTTGAGTTGTGGGTGTTGAATAAGGGTATTTAAGGTACCACGTCTATTTGCCATCACCATCACCACATGGAATACTAATGAGGTACTCATCAAACAACCACTTATGACCGACAGGCCGTAAATCAGCCCCCACACGCCTCCCTGGATCCTGTCTGTCAGCGTGCACATGGAGCACAAGCCTCCCACTCTTTCAAAAATCCACCTGATGCTGCATTACTGTGTTGTGCATTGTCGTTCCCTGGGAGGCTCGGGCCTCTGGGGACTCATAATGTCTGTCATGCAAACTGTAATAGCCCCACAAATCCAAAGGTGAGAGGCATTAGCGCGCAGTCCTGACAGATCCCTGTGCAAGAGTGAGGCTGCGTTACACCAGGCCTGTGGGCATCAGCTGGGAAAACAAGCAGAGACTGATAACAGATCAGGCCCCACATTCCAGCCCGGGCTGCGTCGAGGGACAAAGCCCACCACCGATTCTCACACACGGCGAGTGCGGTTAGCGTGGGAGTGAGGGTGAGGTCTGAAGAGGAGCTTTGATATGTATCCCGTGTCACGGCCTGGTTGCATGTGGCCGTGTGAATGCCTCTGCGAGGGAGGAAAAACGCAAACATAAACCTCCGTGGCTTCATTCGGTGTCAGTTCGAGGCAGGTCTGTTTCTAATAATGCGAGGAGCGGCTCGGCGGTGGAAGGCCCAGGTGCTGATAGGCCTCCCGCCGCGCTGAGCAGGGCTCTCTGGGTCCGTGCTGCGCAGGCCTGGCGGGGCCCTGCTGGACGGCTGAGTGCAGGTTGCCCAGCAGGCTGTGTTGTCTCAGCCTTCAGCCAGGGATGATAGATGGAGCTGGAAAGGCTCCCAGAGAGGGGGAGAGCACATGTGTGACAAGACGTGGCAGGTGGCGAGCGCTGACTTGACGGCAATTAAATGTACAAATCTTTGATTAAGCTCATGGGAAGGCAGTCATTAGCAACAGTGAATCGGCTTCTCCCTCAACACACACACACACACACGCACGCACACGCACACGCACATGCACGGCTGCTCTGCACACGTTTTGTATGAGTAACACTAATGTCTGATGTGCTCTTGAGCAAGGAACTCATCTTCTGCAGAGATGTTTCATAGATTCAACAGCTTATTTGGTCTCTAAAATCATTCTCTCTCTTCTTTATGCACAATAGAATAAAGTCTTTCACGCTCGGTGTCGTGTGATGTCAGTAACACATGAGTGTGTACAGCAGAGTTCAATGGGCAGCGGAAGTGGTCGATGAGACATCTATCTGTGCCACTCGTTTGAAACTGAAACCAAAAGTGACATTTAATTCTATATCTGTTGGACTGGAAAAAATTACTCACACAGATATGATGAGCACAGGATGTCAACAAGAGACCATAAAGTAAGAGCAAAATCCAATTAACAGTGGACTATCTGTGCAGTATCTAAGAAACGTTGCATTTAATGTTGTTATCTCTGCCAGTGAATTGCCGTGAAGTTGTTTAGTTAATAATTTAGTCAGTTTATGGACTTTCTTCAAAGTAGTTTTATTGCTGTGGTTTGCTCAGTTGCAATCTGTGTCATCTGTCTGTCACACGCGATAACTCAGGGAGCTTTAATCCGATTTGGATTGAATTTGACAAGTTTGTCGGGGGATAGTTTCAGGACCTGTGCTATGCTCAGACATAATATGTACAATTCAAGCACATATATATATATATACATATGGAATTGAAATGGTATTTAATTCAGTAAAAATTGTTTACACACGTTCCTCAGTGAGAACAGGTAACTTAACATGTGCGTGACAATGTGACACTTTCAACAGTCCGGACATTTTCTAGAAATTTTCCACAGGGGATGTATGTGAGAACGCAAATGTCCAAGTCAGGTGCTTGGGACTTTTTCTGAAACTTTTCCTATTACTATTAATACAGCAGCGAAGTGTTGATGATGATTTTAACAGTTGACAGACGTGAAACTGGAAGAATACAAACATCTCAGGATGAAAAAAAAGAGGTGTCATAGGTTTAGAGGACGTCTACAAAGATCCACAACTTGGAAAGACAACAAGGCTTTTTATTGTTAAAGCGCCGATGTTTAACTGCCGTAAACAAAAAACACAAGCTTTCTGCAGCGGACTCACGAAAACGTAATCCTATAGGTTTACTGCCACATCTTCATATCCCAACATTAACAATCAAATAATATCTGTGACTGATGGTCAAGGCTGTGAATATACAAACCCAGGTTGTGCAGGAAGTAGCTGCCCTCAGGCTCTGTCTCTACTTAGTCCCTCTCAAAAGATTAACATGCTCTATTTGTATGTTGCTTTGCGCCAGACATGCAGTAAACGCTCCACCACTCAACCATCACAGCACTTTGGGTGGAAACAGTATTTGAAAAGTGATGTGTGTGTGTGTGCTGTGCTTTGAAATGTTCCCTTGAAATGTTCTATATGTACGAGGGCGTACGACGTCTCTGCCATGTATGAGTGAACGCCGTGAAACCATAATTATCTCTTCAATCCAGTTCCATCATGTGAGAGTGAAGGGGTTTGAATGCAAATGAAAGCACAGATTGTTCTGCTTGCCTTATATATATATATATATATATATATATATATAGTCTTATTTATACATAGTCTTATATATGAGATTTATTTCTTAATATTTCTCGATAGTAAACAAACACAGCAAAAGGGACCAAGGGACAGTTTTGCCATAAATTAAATTAACCTGTGCCTGTGTTTATGAAGTATATGAAGATGGACGACATTAGAGCTACCCAAAAGTGAAGCCAAGGTGTCTTGATCGCCCCCCGGTGGCTAGCTGCAGGATAGTTCATAAACCCTGGCTCCCGCATGTTAGTGGATGGGACATGGGCCAATCTAAAAGAGTCGATATACATGTCAAATTTTTCTCAAACATTGTTTCTGTGATTTAAGGTATGGTTCTATTACTCTGATGTATGTTATAGAATTCATTACCTCCACCAAGGAGGTTGGTTTGTTTGATTGTCGGCGAGACTACACAAAAACTATTGAACGGATTATCATGAAACTTGCTGGAAGAACGTGTCATCTGTTCCATTTCGGGTTTAATTGGCTATTTGATGCTATAAGAACGGGGTGAAAGGTCACGATTGACAGCTGTCTACTAATTGGTCAAGCTTGTGTAATAGCGGGTGTCGGATTCAGTGGCTCCACCCCCTGAACGCTGCTGCACAGACTCCGGCTCCAAATGACATCATCGGCGTAAAATGGCGGCATTCGTATATATTTCTAGATATTTGGACTTCATTTCTGGACAGTGGGAGGAAGTGGAGACACTGTGGTCTCTCCTGGATACACTTTTATGTCACTGGTACGATCTCAACTTCAGAAGTGAAATTCAGGTTATTGTAAGACCCTAAATCCTCCTGAGTGACCGTACAGTTGGCCGAGCTCACTGTCTCTCATACGAGGAAAAGGTGTCACATTTACGTACAGTGTATCACACGCCTAACAAATCCCTCCTGGAGTTGTTTTCCTGCAGGAGTTGAGCGGTAATTGCCATCCTCTCCCCGTCTCACTAATGAGAGACAGGTCATTCTCTGTACTCACTCTGCCTATCTCACTGTCTATATCCCATAATCCCATTGTCTAGGAAACAGAGGAATGCTCGCGGCTGTACACCCCGACAAGCTTCCGTTGAATTCGATCGGCTCCCGGTTGCAACACGGGATTACCGAACATAAATCACAGCTCGGAGCAAAGTTAAGGCTTCCCCCCGGATCCATTCAACATTTCTCTCCCAAAGACTAATCACAACTTCTCTATAATGGTGGGAAAAATATAATCTGGAGTTTATTATTCTAATGTCTGGATACTGGATTAAAGCAAATGAAGCCACGTTTTCTTCGACGGATTCATTTCTGTTGACAGAGAGCGAGAGGGTCTTTGCCTTTTCCTCTTAATCCTCGGTTGTCTCGTCTTGGAACGAGCTCTCCTATCGTCAGCGGCGGGCGAGTGTGCTGCTCGGCTCCTTTCATGGGATTTCTGTCACCTTGGAGACGCAGAGGTGCTCCCTCCCCGTCAGGGCCCGGAGAACCAGCCGCACATCCCAACGGACCAGATCCGTCCTCAGAATTACACCAGTTGACTCCCGGTGATGAGATAATCAGAGGCGCGGAGCTTAATGTGCCACAGTTACATGACAATTACACCACAGCTACGGATTTATAATGAAATCCCCTAAAGACTAACAACACACTAAACACCTGCTTCTATAACTTTATTCTTATTAATTTAGCATAAGCACATTACCATAGCTATGATTTAACATCATTTTACGAAACGCACATTGTGCTCTTTTCTCCCTCCTGCTCTTTCTTTCCTTCTGTCCTCTTTAGCTCTTACTCAACACAGCCGGTCTAGGCAGATGTCCGCTTTGTGGTGTCAAAAAAAAAAGTATATTTTTATGAGGCAGAAAGACTGAAGCTTTATATTTATATTTGGCATTAATTAAGTCAAATCTTGACTTGACTACAAAACCACGTTCCAGCAGCGCCGTACATCATATTGTTCTCTGTAATTAAATGCATCCTTCACAGCAGACTGGCATTAAGACTCCTGTCCTGATGATGAATAGTCGACCGTTCAGGGACAATGATAATATTCGAAACACCTTTGATCGGATCCCTTTGTTGCAGAATAAATGTTTTCCTGTTGGAAGCATTTATTCGGTTTCCAGAAGCAGCGACATGTGTCAGAAGAGCATTTTGCTGACGTCTACACTGAGTAACTAAGAAATATAACTCATCACATCTTTAAAGCTGCTATAATGACTATGTTTGTAACAATAATGACAATGTGATCGTCTGATCCTCTTGGTTTTATGGACCTTTGAGAGTTTCAGCCGTTTTGCTCTGATCCACAACTAACAACCAGCAGACGGACAAAGTGAGCACTTGCTGGTGAACAGTCATTTAGCAGCTTAACAATTTGACATTTTCACATTAAAGCTAAAAGATGAAATATTGGACTTGCCAGGACAACCGGAGGTACAACTATAAATGAACTGAACACACTCTACATGGTTGATGTGTCCGTTAACAGTTGTTTATTTAATGATCTATCAGACCCAGAGATTATGATTCATTTGGTGTCTTTTTTTTCTTGCCACAGGACAAATAGGAAATACTTTTAGCTCCGTTTTGGCCTCCACCCACTTTCCCTCCTTTCACCTGCTAATGATCCACTTTCTTTACCGACCAGCTGCTCACTTCTTCCATCTGTCCCTATAGGCCAGTGCAGCTCATGGTTGGTTTATCAGTAGCAGTATTTCTTTCTGAAAGCAGCTCCGCGCTGCTGGAGACGGGGTTAATGATGGTTTCATTTGCAGGTTTACAGCCAAAAGCAATGAGGTAAAAGAGGCTCAAATTGGTCCCGAAGCTGATGGATTTCTGGTTATGCTTTTGATGGTGCTTTTGTTTATGGAGTCAGGATGTTGCTCTGAGTCCATGACGCACCATCATATTAGGACACTTCATGTCATCAATAGCATTTCCTGGGTCCTGTTTTATTTCCCCCTTGTTTTCCTGCTCCTCCCCTCTTCTAAGAATACGCCGGCCGGCCTAATCACAGGAACCGACCCAGGCTGGAGGTGCATGCCTTTGCACATGGCAGCACAAATTAAAATGTCTCCTGCCGCCCGCCTCTCTAATTCCCTGGCACTATGCCCCGGCCTGTCCCGCGAATTACAACCAGACCTCTCCATATGGTGCAGCCAGCATGGGGCAGACCAGCTTATTGACACGAGCTCCTCCCTGAACTCTCTATGTCAATAACCCACTAGCTCAGAACACATGCGTTTGGCCAGCAGCAAAGTGCTAACTCCATAACGTTATTAGGAGCAACAGTGGAGGGACCAATCCTGGACCATTTAATCCACTATAGCCGCACAGTATGATTCATGGGCAAGGGTCTGTGGGTCGCTCGCAAGTTTAGACTGCAAACAAAAAGAGACTGGACCAATTTCTAAGTGCTCTTATGCTTTTTTTTTTTTTTCCTAATTTCATTGAGTTGCTCACAGTTAATGGTTTAAAAGAGTTTCCCCTTCTTAGATTTTCAGATTTGTATTCTTTCGCCCCACAATACGCTCTATTATCGTCCAAGGTTTTAATTATATCTCAGCCCCTGAATGATCTATTGTTTGTGCATAGATAACAAACTGTGTTCAGATCATTTCCTTTTAGAACCAAGAAATGGGAATTTCCCATTTTAATTAAGTCATTTGGGTCGAAGCTATTCTGGTCAAAACAAGAGCATCAGTTAAAAAAGTACAGAAAGGAGTGAGGTTACCACAGCAACGGTGCAGAGAAGGTGGCAGAAGCTGTTTTATAACAGCACACGGGAATCACAGTTAACAAAGGTCATTGGAGTATTCCCAAAAAAAAAACATTTTAATGTCAATGTCCTCATGAGAGAAATAAGAGAATTGGAAAATAAACACATAAGTTATACGACAAAGTCAAAGAGTAAATATCAAATCTGAAAAACTATGACTCTAAACTGCATAGATTTATACATTTTATGGTTTTCTTTGAATATTTTTAACCTGAGAAACATTTTGTTTCTATGTCTGAAACAAAACATAAACATGAGTTTTATAACAGCTTTTTCTACGTGAAACCTTCGGGAAAAAAAAATGTTTGGACCCTAAATTTTGCACACTGAGAATTTAAGCTTAAATAATGGATAAGTTGAAATAAAAAAACGTTCACCACAACAAAGCTGAGACATAACATGAAAAAAGAATACATGCTATAAATGTGAAAACAAGAGTTACGGTTGCCATTTCCTTTGCTTTGTTCTCTGTTGGGTGTATCGCTGGTTGATTTTAAATTTTTTTTCCGCTTTGGTTACATTTGCTCCTCAGCTATGTGCAGAGCCACAGAAAGCAGCCACCGTCCTTGACACACAGACATGTCGGCACATATCTCTCACCGGGAGCTTGTTTTGATAAAAGAATGAGTTGAATCACTGATATGTATTTATGAATGTAAAAAAAAAAAAAAAAAAGTTCAAAAAGAAACTGTGGAAACCAAACGGCAAACACCAATGCTGTTGTTGACTCGACTTATTATCTGAAGACGAATCTGTGATCGTAGCAGCGATGGGGAAACCGCCTCCACCTGCGACTCAGCGCCAGACTTCTCCAAACACACACGCTGCTTTTGTGAGGATCGGTGTTTGTCAGCTGAGTGTTGTTGATGGTGTTGTTTTCAAATGTCCTGCTGATACTCTGTTCTCGCCAACACGTACCCTACATGGAGATTATTTTGGTGCGGGGGCTCAGGTAACCGATATGTTCCTGGACAGAACGTAAACAAGCGTAAAACAGCCTTATGAAACCAGTGTAGTGTAGAAGGGAGGGGGGGAGGGAGGTGGGGCACAGAATCTAATACGCTGATGAATAATTTCATCACACGGTGAATGACCCGCAGATGCAGCAGGATACCTTTCCCCCGCTCTCCCTGCCATTGATGAGTAACACTTTAAAAACTCATGACTTATGGCGCGCGGCAGCCCAACAGTGATGAATACTAACGTGTCTATTTCCAAGTCTTTCATTAAGTAAATCTGACATTTTGACAACAACAAAAAACACGCCTAATGCTCAGGAGCTAAACCGTCCATTCAGCAGTTGTTAGGATGAGCAGCTCTCTCAACGGAAACCCAGAGAACCACAAGCCAGAGTTGTCAGTCATAAAAATATCCCGGGGCCGCTCCATCCACAAGAAAGAGAGCAGACAATCGTTGTGGGCTCACGGGTATTAAATCGGAACTTCAACATGCAAATGAGCTGCTATTGTTCCCGAACCAGAAAGCGTACTTTACCGCGAGCCGCAACCCAGCAAAGGACAGTTACAGCCGGCGTCCTTTTGTTTTTGAATTCTTGCCTGTGTGGAAGTGTGGGCTGCAGCTGCTTCGTGGAGAGACTGTGAATTTACAGCTGGTTGATACATACAAGAAATTGGGCAAATTATTTTTCTTTTGTCTCTCTTGTAAACCCGACCACAAACTGTAGTTCCATGGGGAGAAGAAACAGATTGCTGAGAGATTCCTGCCTCAGTGAATCACTGGAATAATGTACAACTATTAAAAGCCGATGCCTCCGTGTCTGAAACGTGCTGCACAAATAAACCCGCCTCGCCGAACTCTTTCTTTCTGCTGGTGTTTGACTTAGTCCATGTGTTTTTCTCTCCCTCTGCGTCTTTCTCTCTTTGTTCTCTGCTAGTTTTACCATAGAGACTTCGGTGTTTACATCCTGTGTGCTTTTCAAGAAGACCTTGTTTATTCTCGAGAGTGCCGGTGTGTGACTCCCTTACTATCATTCTGGAGGAAATACCAGGAGTCGCGTGCCAGTCGCAGCTAACCACAAACCCAAGCTGGGTGGAGAGGGGCATTTTTCATATAAATCATGGAATATGACTGTGGGCGAGCCATTGCCAGGCTGAGTGAGCAGCCATAAATAGAAGTCCCATTGCATGCCATGTTTCAACAGCTTTGAGCAATACAAAGGCGGACTGTAGTAACCGTTGCCTGTGGTATAGCTGGGGAAAAGGGCTCTTATTGTTTCTGTGTGTTGCCGAGTCGGTCATAAGATATTACCAGGCTGTCAAATTCAATCCATGAAGCATCGGACGCGAACATTTGAATCTATTTTTGAATGCTTGACATTCCCTGAATTTTCACTTTAGCCGTCTCCTCCCAGCACCAGAGGGTCGGACAGTGTGACAGGAAACTCCCTTAACGAAGGCCGCAGGAGGTGTCGGCGACCGGCAGCTCCGACACTTTGGTCCTCACACAAAAACACTTACTCACAAACTGCGCTCTGTCTCGCTCCGTTTACCCAGATTGCTGCTTACATCACATGACATGGACAGTGGGGCTCTCGGGTATGTATGTATGTCTAGTGCTGTGATAGATACCAAAATAATGTCAGGGCTGATTAATGAGGGCTCCGTGAGTGAGACAATGTGACAGTACAAAAGGCTGCGAGGAGCAAAGACTGATGCGGAATGTAACTAACCTAGAAGCCCGAGTCATATGGTGCTAATCGGTTCCAGCAATGCATAAATTGCGAAGGGAGGAACAGTAATGGCCAGCAGCACGGCCAGAAATGGTAAAGATAAAACCGAGAGGAGAGAGAGAGAGAGAAACAATCCCATCAGTATGCGTGTGTCATGCCTGTCGGGTGTCTTATCAGTGCTGCTGAAGAGGTCAAGTCAGGACACAAATCACAACCCCAGGCTGGGCTGTCTCCTCTCAACTTACACAACAGTTGAGCTACATCTGTTTCTCTTTTACTCTCTCTATCCCGCTGCCTCTCCCCCCCCCCCCCCCTGCCTCTCTCCCTTCTCCTGTAGTGGGGTGCTTCACAATGACTGGCTGGCCCCAAAGTTACACGATGTACCTAAATTCAGCGCGACTGATCCGCTGATCAGTGGCATCCGCAGGCTTCCTATTGGACAGGGAGGAAGAAGGTGGCTTCATGGCAAAGGGGCTGGCTAGCGTTTAGTTTTATTGTTTATTTAGCCACAAGGTCACATTAGATCAGCACTTGAGTCAACCACAGAAGCACTTTGGGTGACCACAAGGGAACTTATGCCAACCACAGAGTCCCTTGAGCTTACCAAGAGGCAACTTGAGCAACAATAGGTGCACTTGTTCAAGAAGGACTCTTGAACCAACCAGAGGGATCTAAGGCCGACCAACAGGGGATTTGGGGGGTCTGGATCAGAAGAGTACTTAAGCCAACGAGAAGGGTACTTGGGCGAGCTGAAGTGATATGTAGGCAAACTGTGGGATCTTCCAACAACTACAAGAACAAGCCAGATCCCAGTTTGGTCAACCAGAGGGTGACTGACCAAGTAGAAGGGTCGACCAGATGGGTCAGTGACTTCACAACCAGTACTTCTGCAGAAGAGCTTTTGGACCTTCCAGAGGAGCTTCTGAGAAAACCACAGGGGCATTTACTCTGAGGGCACTGGGGGCAAACATACCAATAAAAGGGTTCTAGGTCTTACCATTGGAGTACTTGCAACCCAAGGGTCATTTGGGGTGTCCTGGCAGACAAGAAGAACGGGACTGTCCACTTAGTGTCCAGTTAGATTATTTCAACCTGTAACACAGACAGAGCTACACTTATCACTGCATCTGATGATAAAACACTAAAATAGCAAATACCTTCATAACTGAGCTGTCCAAATGTTTAATAGATTTTAATGTTATATTGCAGTTTATACTTTTCTGTCTTTTTCTGGGCAAAATGAATCAGTCATCAAACAAGACTAAGAATAGTTGTAAACAAGCAAGAAAATATTTTTTAAATGTACCAAATTAACTGAAGAACTAATGACACTATGATAATATAATTCTGCTTGGTGTGCACCAGGCAGGGTAGGCTGAGCCTGGGGGCCGCCCATGGGTTCTATCATCCACATAGGCACTTCACTAGTTACAGGCCCCATTTGCATGGTGTCTTATGGGGCCAAAGTCTCTCTGAGACTTCTTTGTGCCAAACAGAGAGCCCTGGAGACACAACACACACACACACACACACACACACACACACACACACACACACACACACACACACACACACACTTACCCCTAACTGCCACCCCTAACTTAACCCCCCCAACCTTAAACCTAATCTTAACAACTGAGCCAGAAATCAGCTTCTTCCCTACTGGCAACTCAGCTTTTGTCCCCAATTGGCCTATGACAGCATCTCACACACACACACACACACACACACACACACACACACACACACACACACACACACACACACACACACACACACACATGCTCAGGCTTGCATGTCGGTATAGAGGCTAAATGTGATAGAGTACAGTTGATAAGTGGAGAAGTCTCACTATGTGAGTTTGATAGTTCGGTTCTCCAGTATCAATTTAAACCAGTTTAAATTGAATTCCTTTTTAAACACATGTTATATAGTCAAATATTTAAGAATTTTCTGCTCAAGCCCAATGACACCGAGTCCATTAGTATTCAGACTGAAATTAAAAGGTTATTGTTGACACTAAAGCTCTGTAGGTGGATCTGGGACCTTTATCCCAGACTAACCCCATTGTGTAACATAACTGGGACATAACTCGATTATGTCCAGGAGGCAGCTGATGATCTTGTTGATCCAGGAAAATTAGCTTATTTAACTTGTATTTTATTCACAGCACAGGAGTGTACTGAGCAACTGTGCGCTATTTACCCACTAGCACATTTGCCTTTACGTAAAGGAAACATTTGCATGACTACAACACATTTATCAATTCACAGACTTCCCTTGTTGTTTGTTGCTCAGGACGTAGAGCGGGGTTGGCCACTAATTGGAAAGCCGGCGGTTCAATCCCTGGCTTCCACTGGAGTGACTATGAGCGTGAATGGGTCAGTGTGACCCCACGAGTCGTCATTATGAATTGAAAAGCACTATATAACCACAGTCTATTTACCCAATTCAGTCCGCTTTCATTCATTCGAACTGTTATTTCCCTCAAAACACTTATGCTGTATTTGTATGAGTCACCTAAAGAGACGAGTAAGTGTTTTTCTTATTCTCTTAATGTGCTTGTTTGAGTATGAAAAATCAAACAAGCACATTGTTAGTGGACAAGTACCAGGGAGATTTGACTCCCCCCCCCCCCCCCACCCCAGTGTTCAGGTATTGAGAATCTCGTGTTTGCAAATATTGACTCAACTGTCCCACGAGAAGGAATGAGAGGAATTTAAATTTGAGTAGGTTTTTCTTTCCTTTTAACTCTTTGTCTCCAGTTCAAATTAGGGGCACAAGAAAAATCACTGGAAAGAAACTCAAGATGTGAAAGCGCCAATGCAGCAAAGAATGTGAACTCCACGGCCTCTTTGCCGTGTCCTCACACTGCATCCGTGTCCTGACATGGACCCGAGCGTCTAACCACATTTGGCCTTCCTGCACCCAGGGGAACATAAGGATCGCATATGCGTTTGGCAACAGTCCACACCCACATTCCTCTGCTGTGTGCTCACAAGCGTCCCCCCCCCCCCCCTCCACCACCACCACCACCACCGCCGCCCCCCTCCCACTTTGCTCTGACACCAAAACGCTGGCCCACATGTCTGTGCACTGTAAGGAAATGCAAACAACTCTGATTTCCCTTCACCTCTGGACGCAGGGGGAGCTGAAACGTAAAGTGTGCCAAGTCTTTCCAAGCTTTGCTCACCGTGCTGCTGGCTAAACCGACACTGATACCGTGTGCATGTCGATTATGTGGGTTTGTCAAGTTTCTGGGGTTGGATTCGTTTCATCTCCAGTATTCAGATGCTGAAACTAAGAGGAGGAGGAGGAACATTTGTGAGGACAAGAAGCTGAGCACTGGAACAAGTCTCGACTGCAACTTCCTAAGACCCCTTCTTAGACGGGGCTTTTTTTTTTTACGAGACTAGTCCCCAGCGGCTTGTCTAGCAAAGGTTATCGTTTACGTACAAGTCAAAGTCAAAGTCAGTGGGTCCAGAGAGGCGGCGCAGTTTGCTGTCCGGGGTGACTGAGTTCAGTGGTAGGGGGTGCATGGTGCGGAATGTGGCTGTGAGGAAAAGCCAGGAGGAGGCTTTCTCATTTCTTCGTTGTAGGGAAGAAATGAGACGCCAGAAACTGGGAGTGTAGCACGCGAGTGGAGTTTTCTGTCTTTTTTTAAAAACAAGCCTCTGCACATGGCTTCAAGCTCCTGCTCCGGGATCCTTTATCCTCACGTGCACTTTCCAGGTTTTAAATGGAAGATGACGGAGGAATATTTACTTATTTTACTCTCTGAATTCTTTCATTTTCAGTTTATGGGATTATAGGTTATAATTGTTTTTGCCACTTATGCCACTTATGCTACAAGTCCCCCACATTTATACTGGTAGACTTAAAAGTACTGAAGGTGCTACATAAGGCTACATAAGTCACTTTGACCTGGAACTGTCAGCTGCCTTATTAGCTGGAAAGATGTGTGACCTCATGCCAGACAGCCTGCAAATCACCTTCTGCCAAGCCAGAGACAGTTTATGTTAGGTTACAACTCAGGAAAAAATGAATCAGATGGTAGTTGTAGGTATAAAATAATATTTGTGAGTATAAACCAGCTGCAACCAACTTCTTTTGGGAATCACGGGTTGAGTCCAGAGGCCTCTGTAACCAACAGAGCTGAAGGAAAAGTAGGAGCCAACTTGTTTGCTCAGTTTAAACTATAGTAAAATTAGACATATTGGAATCTGCATTTAAATTTGCTGATATTTGACGATATAGAAACTCTTTCTACAGAGTAAACCATGCAGAAAACATGTTTACATATCACGTAAACAATTTAGTTTGACGTGTTCTGTTGTATTTGTGTTTCATTTTTATTTATTTATAATAAAGTTTATGGTTAAACTGTCAAAAAATATCAAACAAAAAGGACAAGCCTCGATTGCATTACTTCATAGTTATCTTAGGGATAATGGATTTAAATATATATTGATTTGCTGATATAACTGTATTGGAAAAGTTTCACCCCCTAATATCAGTTTTAAGTTTCATAACTTTCAAGCTCATTTCACTGGCCTTTATATCCATGGTGACAGAATGTCTGCTTGTTGAATAACAGATCAGACACGTAATTGAACACAGAAGTACATTTATTCAGGTCTTAATACATTAATATTGAACAAGTTACATATTCGTATTGATTGCAAATCACACAGCATATTTCCAATTTACTCCTGTATAAGTTAAATGTAACAGATTTTTTATTTTAAAATATGTATCGGGTATTCTTCCTCTTGTTTCGAGGAGCACTTTGTTATAAAATGTGTGTAAAAGTGCAATATCTTTCTATTCATAAAATTACAAAAAAAATTGGTCCAGAATCTGCATTCTGAGCAGGACTAAATATTGTGTTTTTTTCATTTTTCAAAAAAAATGCAATGTATCTTAACATTTTTTATTTTTTTCAGTAATTTGCTTTTTTGATGCTATTTTCTAAAAACTGGAGCTAAATACAAGAAATACAACATTGTCAGTTTACAAAAGCGTAGCCTATCAATCACTGCAGCATCTATCTTCTAAATAAACTTCATTTTTTTCCCATATAACTATCTGGAACATAGACTTTTGACAACAACAACACCATAATATCTCACAGCGCTATGTTACAATAAAATATCTCTGTCATAAGTTCAAAAAAAAAAGAGGAAAATATAACAGTAGCAACATCAAATGAAAGAATACAATGCATAGATTCAAAAATTTTAAAATGTAGAGATATAATTTACTTAGTACAGCTCTTTTACTTTTAGAATGAACCCTGTGACACTGACTACATGGATTCATTATAGTTTATCCTGACTTGAGTGACCGGCACAAATATATATGTATATATATATATATATATATATAATTCTGAACATATCACATGATAAAAATGCTAAATATATCACTTTAACTTCAAAAAGGCAAATTTGGCTATAGTACATTATGGCATGTTTGGGTAAGAAAAGGCAACACCTGGCACCACAGCCAAACAGCAGCTCCTTGAACGGCTTCTCTGCAGAGCCTTTTTGAAATGTTAAGAATTTCATTTGTACTCTTCGTAAACCTTCTCGCTCCCAGGCGTTACTTCAAACCTGTTTCAGATCATGTGCTGTTACAGCGGCCGGGGTTTGCAAACTTCTCATCTCAACCAAACAGCAGAGCTGAGGAAGGAGCTTTCCCCTGCGGTTGGAGGTGGCAGCACGACTTCCTGCCCACTGTCCTTTACAGCACATGCACTGACGCACGCTGATATATATGTGGTTTCTGAGTGAATGAATCAATAAAGATTAACGTCAAATAGGCAGTTTTCAGTTTATCTCTAAGCCACTTGGTCTTTCCGCCAGTCGACCTTGTGAGAACTCACGTCTACGATACCATCTTTACTTAAGGTCGCCACGTAATAAGTCACTGACTGGCTTACAAGCTCATTGTTAGTACAGCAATAAGTGGGAAAAGCAGGTCCGAAAAAATGCAAATATACAAGCTAGATAAAATACTTAACATCTAAGTAGCGCTTTTCAGGGGAAACTTCATAAACTAATCAAAATAAATGTTTTGTTAAAAAAATTAAAAAAAAAAAAAAGACGTTCGGAGCTATCAAGCTATCACATGTTTAAACCAATAAATGTTTAAAAAGACAGAGATAGGTAGAGGTAGAGGCAGAGTGAAAGTGGAGTCTTGTTAAGAAGGAATCATACTGTTCTAATTTAAAAATCAGTCACGCGAACGTTCTGAGACAAATAAGAAAATGTGAAAAAGTTCTGGAACTTAACAGGGGACAGGCTGGTTGCTCACAGTGTCTTTAAAGGACAATCTCCAGCAGGTCTCGGACTCGGACGTCTTTTATCGAACCTGCCTCGACCTGCTCAGCGTTCAGGAACCAAAACAATGTCTCTAACTCTACACTTCCTCGCTCGCTCGCTTCTTCTTGCAGGGAACTGGAAATCAAGACTTCGCTGCAATTCTCTTGGATTTGAGTATCATCTGGACCGTAGACATTACAACATAAAACCCTTCAAGCCTGCAGTCGATATCTACTTTGTTAGGCACAATAAATAGGCCCCTGTGGTATTAAGGGTCAGAGTGACAAATGTCTCAGAACTATTTTGACGTCTGAGTGCAGGTTATGCACCAGCATAAATCTATCTTAACCTCAAATAATTTAGCCGTCAAATATATATATATGTATATATATATATACTAAATCTAGTAAACACCTACTACATAATTTTAATATACATTCTTAATATATGTACAAGAGATCAGAGTTTATTTCCATTTTACAGCCTGATTGAGAAGGATTCTCAAACACCTGACACGTGTTTTTAAAAGAATCCGATCCAGTTGTGTGTGTGAACTCACTCCTGCTGCCTTGAATGTTTGCTTCAATTCTGTAAACACTATTTACAGTCTTATAAAATACACTACGGACCTGATTTTTACAAACTTTGTACGACTTTATGTACATTCAGGCGATAACAAAGCGAGACATTATGTAACATCGTCCGAGGATCCCTTGAGAGTTCTCTCACTTTAAATCATTATCAGGTCACAAACCCATGAGCCAGATTACCTTCATAATTTGCCCGTAGTGGTGATCAATTAGCACTAAACTGCACATACAACAAAGGTTGATTGTGGAGACAGTAAACAGAATGGTATGAGCTTGTGCACGTCCACAGATTGTGCTGCTGCTGCTGCTGATGATGATGATGATGATGATGAAGTTGGCAGTTTCTATTTCTAGCCTTGGTGAGTAAACCAGAGAGGTGTGTTTCAGTTTGGCTCTTACGTTAAGGCAAAAATGTTTGGCACTTTTTTTTTGTACAGAATATTATGATATTTCAAAATGAATCCTGGTTTTATTGTCTTCAGCTCAGGGTCTCTAATGGTGGTGCGTCCTCAGCAGATCACGGAAATGATCAGAAAAGTCTTTTTGGAACAGAAAAATGTTGATGTTAGAAAACTGCAGGTGATGATTGAACTGGGACGAGGATTTAACATCCAAACAGCAACAACAACAATGATCCAGATGAACAGGACTGTTCTTTTTTTTTTTAGTCTGCGGCTACCCAGCTGTGTGTGGTGGTTTTAACCCCGTGGGGGAAACCTTGTTGGGTCACCATTGGCTCAAAGTTGAAGTCAAGTGAGTCCCCGTCCATCAGAGTGTCGTGGAGGACGGTCTCCATGTCAAACTCAAACCTCTCAATGGACATGTCGTCCAAGTCGCTGGGCAGCTTCTCTGGGTGTGAGGGCGGTGGCAGGCCTGGTCGACCGTATCCGTTGGTGTTGAGGGGGCAGAAGCCACCAGGCATGCCTCCCCCGCTGAGGTGGCTGGAGATGCCATAAGGCATCTGCATAGGGAGTTTGGCTGTCGGCAAACGTGAGGTGCCCCCACTGTGGCTCAGGGACATGAGCAAGCGGCCATTCATAGCTTGTGACGTGACTGGGGCTTGGCTGTGCACATTGTGTGGATGAGTGTGAGAGAGACTGTGCAAGTGACCGTTCCCTCCTCCAATGAGTTTGGCCGCATGCTGACTGCTGCTGTATGGCGGCAGCATGCAGCCTCCACTGGACTGAGACACCACAGTGTCCACTGACGGCATGAGATCTCCGTGCTGGTCTGTGTCTGATGTCAGCAGCTCCTTCAGAAGCCCTGCAGGGCAGCTGTACTGGCCCATACTGGGTCCAAAGCTGGGCTTGCTCTCTGGCAGCGTCTGCAGCGGCATGGAGGACAGGGCGTTCATACCCGCTTGTCCATAACCACACTTGCGATACTCCTGCTGAGGCTGTGTGACCATACTGGGGGAGCTGTACGCGGGGTACCCAGGGCTCGGCTGCATCATGGGAGACGGGGAGGACTGGGAGGAGCCTGGGGTTGTCGCCCCTCCACCAACCTGAGAATTGTTGGGCGAGAGCAAGTTCAGGTTGTCCAGAAGGTTCTCCATGACATTCTCAGAGCTGTGTCCCAGAGAGCCCGTCATCTCAGTCAGGCTGGGCAGTGTGGCTGTCATTTTGGTGCCAGGGGCTCCTGGGTAGCCCATATGCACGTCGGCCTCCCCGAGATCATCCTCCGGCATGAAGGGTGAGAGGCGGCCGCTCAGAGTGCTAGCGTTGGAGCTCGTCCGAGGCCTGAAGCTGTTCCATGCATCAAAATCATCGTTGCTGTGGGAGTTGGGGCTGCCAGGCCACTTAGAGTAGGAGCCTGGGCTCTCTGCGCCTCCGTCAGGGCCTCCCTGCAGGGACAGCTGTGGGCAGACAGGGAGACGGTGTAACATATGCTTTAGGCTGAAACCACTTGTAATAAAACATCTAAACAATCGTGTCAAATAACAGACCCAGAATACTTGGGAATGACTATTCGGAGGATGATTACAGACGAGAGGATTATGGCAAACAATTAATGCACATGTGGATATGATTACCAAACACAAAGGATCATTCTTTGTTAATCTATTTCGGCTTTAGGAGTCAGAAATTACAATGTAGCTTTTAATTACATTCATATGTTTCTATATATTTTAAGAGGTCAGCATTATATCCAATGCTAATCATGCATATAGTTTTGAGGACACAGTGGAGAGAAAATCCCATGGTTTAAAAAAAGCATCCAATTTCCCTGAATACAAGAGCATAAGTGGATCCTTTGTTTACCTTTTTCTTTGCTGCTCTCCCTCTGCTCTTGGTGAACTTGCTGTTGTTGTCCATGGAGGCAGCTCTGCGCCGTGGGGACTTGCCGCTCTTCCCACCCTCCGGGTTCAACATCCACCACGAGCTCTTCCCCGTCCCCTCGTTCTGGACACGAATAAAGCGGCTGTGCAGCGACAGGTTGTGCCTAATGGAGTTCTGCAGAAAAACAGATGAGAAAAATCTGGGTTAGCACAAGATGAAATGGAGAGATTTGTGTTTGCCCTTTTACCAGAAACACCTCAGATCTGCTTTAGCTTCCAAGTGTAAATCCCCCCCCCCCCCCCTGTGCAGGTGGTTCTCTTCTCTTTGACAAACATCCTCGTATTGACAGCTGACTCACGGAGGAGAAAGAGGAGATATTAAGGTCATTCAACAATGTAATGCCGTTTGCTATTCAAAGAAACACATGTGCACAAACACGCACACAATGGGTGTTAAGAAGTTGACTCCATGAGCAATATTTCCTGGACAGAGGATTAGACTGAAAAACGCTCTTATCTTCAAACGTTCTATACAAGTGGGCCTTTATTTTCTTTATAAAAACAGAGGGGCCCTTTGTAAAACACCATTGTACCAACACACACATTCCAGCTGACTACATGTCTTGTCTGCACCGGTACAGAATCAAAAGGTAGGAAACAGACTAATCTTTCCTCCTTACAGAGGAAATTCTGCACTCTCACGTTGCTTGGTGACACCCCCAGTGGAAAAACTAATTTTTTGTGCAGGAAGCTAGTGAAGCATTATTAAAACACTGCAAACAGAAGAGCGAGAATATTGAGCGAACGTCTGCTGAGCAAACCACAGAAAGTGAGACGCTGCCGATTCTGTCCTACTTTACTGGAACTGAGCTCGTGTACCGGGACAGAGCGCTTATCAGACTCGACTGTTTGTCAGCCTCAAACTCTTAACTCGTCACAAAAAAACTGGTTTTAAAGTGACCATTTACCCTCAAAGAATAATTTATACTCTGCCTCCGTTATGGCCCGGCTTGTTTTGTGACCGGGCCCGTAACATGAAGTAATGAGCCTTGGCCAGACATCACTGTGCATGCGTAGAGCTTGTTGTTTTGGAGGAAAGGCTGGAACTCCCGGCAAACACACACACACACACACACACACACACACAGACACAGACACACACAGAGCCTAGCGTGCATAGTGGCTCACGTCATCAAGCCTAATCCTGTGGTGAGTCACTGCTTCACATCTGGCTTGCAGTCTGCCCTCAGCTTAGCCTTCGCCACTTCAGCGTCTCCTCATCTCTTCCATCTCTTCCTCTGAAGTCTCATCTGTAACTCTAACCCTACACCATGACTAATTGAATTGATGATTCATGATTAATGATTTCAAACAAACGAATCAATGAGCTGTTTAGTCCTTGGAATTTTCCACGGGTCAAGGAGATGTCATTAAATTTCCTGTTTTGTCGCAATCCAAAATCTGAAGGATGTAGATTTCCCAGTGACTAGAGCTGTGCCCCCTCAAGCTGGAAGTGATGACATCATTAAAGGGGTGCGTCTTAAACGTGGTTGCCATTGTAAAAGCAATTTAAGATTACATTTTCAGATGACGATATACTCGATTTCCTTTTATCCCCCAAAAATTCCCCCAGAGTCAATCAGATAAATGTTAATTTTCAATTAAATCTAAAAACCTGCAGATAAATAGCGAGAAATGACGTAAATCTGAGAAAACTGGATAATTCCTGACGGTGCCTTTCATTAAACCCTCTCTTATCTCCTACCACCTCCTCCTCTTCTTTCTCTTTGTACTTTGCCTTCTGTCCACCTCTGTCCTCTCTCCACAGGAAGACCTCGGGCTCTAGGGCAC
Source organism: Reinhardtius hippoglossoides (assembly GCA_006182925.3). Lineage (NCBI taxonomy): Eukaryota > Metazoa > Chordata > Actinopteri > Pleuronectiformes > Pleuronectidae > Reinhardtius > Reinhardtius hippoglossoides. Next base: position 4,318,187 of record CM031673.1, read on the forward strand.
ATGAGGGCTTTTCTGAACACTGGCCCTTTACAAGTGAAGGAAATTACCTCCGAATCAAATGACCCGACTGCCTCAGCCGATGGTCTCGGGCTCGTTTGCATGATCCGAGGGACGTGACAGGCCTTTCCTGATTAGCCTAGCGAATGCTTTCCCCCCCACCCGACCCCTCCTCCCGCCCCACATCGGCAGTTATGACAAAAGGCGAGGAGTAAATTCTGGTCATGAGCCTCTCTTTCCCATGACCGCTAAGAGTGCTGGTAATTTCAGCTGTGCTGCAACGAGGAATGACTGCAATGTGAGCGCAGACGCCGGGATGTCCTGTTGCGGCCCTATATCATCCTGATGACAGGAACGACAAAGACAAAGTCTGCTTCAGAGGCTCTGGTTTCTATTTTGGCTTATGTTACAGCCAGTGCTACACCGGTGCGCTGCGACGATCCACGACGTTTGAAACCCCAGTTCAAAAGTCCTGACGCAAAAGAGAGAGGAAGCACGAGGGGGTCATTAAAAAAAAGTGCTCCGATGGGAAATACCAGAACTCGGTGTGCTGCATGGGGCGCGAGGCTGAGGGTGACTGCTGGTGCGGCCAATGCAAAAGCCTTTGTGGGGGGGTGTGTGTGTGTGTGTGTGTGTGTGAGCATGCGTGCGAGTGACAACTCATGGCTTTAGTGGAATGGCAGGACGACAAGCAGCAGCGCAGTATGGTGTTGGTTTTGTTGCTCACTCCACTGCAGCCAGTGACATCGTGCTTTGACAACACACACGATTGGGAACACACGTACGAGGACACAGTCGCACACAAAGAAACACACACACACAACTTCCACATTTGCTGAAGTACTTATTGTTCTTTTAGACATATTTGACTTTTTATTAGATTTTTTTATTTCTTTTCAAATAAACAGAGCGTGTTTCCTTTGAATCCTGCGACTGTACGCGACACCGATTTATCTCTGGCTGCAGTACACAGGAATCTGAACATTCCTGCTAATCACTGTGTGCAAAGTTCAATCGTAATCACAGCCAACTTGTTAGTATCTCTTAGGAAACAGTAAAGTCAGGATTCCCAGCCAGCCAGCCATCACAATCAACATTCCTCAGGAAGGTTACAAAACCCATGATTTCACACAACCCAACTCTGATTGCTGCTGCTGCTGCTAGAGGACGATCCTATCTTGTGTTGTATAAAAAAAAATACGACAAAAGCGCCGTCCCATCTCCTGTAGCTCGCCACAAAAAATGCAACAGAATAAAGGAGACACTTTTTTTAGGCGCTCGAAATAATATTGACACACTTGCAGCTAATGAATAGTTCATGTGAATATATTTATTTATTTTGTACTCAGGAATGCAATCATAACAAATGGCACCCACGCGACACGCAGAGGTCTCTCTGCTCTGCCCGAGCCCGCCGCCAGGAGCACCACCTCCTGCCCCCTGAGTCAACAGAGCTGCAGCGGCCCTGGCAAAACACGAGGAAGTGACCACATGAAAGCGGACAGTGACAGGAAGCAGAGCTGACTTCCTGCCTCACAGGATACACGGCGGTCGGGGAGGCAGTGAAAAAAGGCATGGAATGCGGAGCCGCAGCGTCGTGAGCCAAGCGGACACCGCAAATTTAGCTTTCGCCCTCCCCTCCATCCCGCCTCGCCTCCTTCAGCCGCCACGCCCCCCCCCCCCCCCCCCCCCCCCCCCCCCGCAGTTTATGTTTAGCAACAGGCACTAATCCCTGATGTCACACTATATCTGTTCAATGAGAGTAATGATCACTTTGTCATGTCACCGCTGAAAGTGAATTACACGATTGGATACGTCACCACTCAACAAGTGACTGCAGAGTGTGTGTGTGTGTGTGTGTGTGTGTTTTGAGTGGGGGCTGTTTAAAAGGAAGAGAGAAAGACGGGTTGTGTGTGACAGAGTGGGCATGGACCAGTAAAGAACACACTGTGCTGGTTTAAACTCAGCTCCACTGAAAGGCGACAGTGTTCGCTACATCACCCTCTCTTTTTTCCTTTCCTTCCCTTTCTTCGTCTCCTCCCTTTCTTCGTCTCCTCCCTCTTTTAATTCCCTTCTCGCCTTCCTACACACAGTGTCTCCATCTATGTCCTCTCCTTTCCTAGTTCGATTCCCCCCTTTGCAATCACCTCCTTCCTTCCTTCTACATCTCTTCCTCTTATTTCACTTCCTGTCTCCTCCTTTCTTCACCTTGTTTCCCTCTCACCTCTCCTCATCTTGTTTCCTTCCTTGTCCTCCTCTCACCCCCTCTGTTTTTCTTCCTCCTCCTCAGTTTTCTTCCTTGTCCTCTCCTTCCTACTCTGCTTCTCTTTATTTCTTGTCTCCTCCCTCCCTTTCCTGTCTCCTCCCTCTTGCCTTCTCTCACCTCGTCTCCTTCTTTGTCCTATCCTTTCCTCATTCAGCTTCCTTCCTACCCCCCTCTTGCCTTCACCTCCTTTCTTCTACATCTCTTCCTCTTATTTCACTTCCTGTCTCCCCCTTCTTCACCTTGTTTCCCTCTTTCCTCACCTCTCCTCATCTTGTTTCCTTCCTTGTCCTCCTCTCACCCCCTCTGTTTTTCTTCCTCCTCAGTTTTCTTCCTTCTCTGCTTCTCTTTATTTCTCGTCTCCTCCCTCTTTTTATTCCCTTCTTCACCTTGTTTCCCTCTCACCTCTCCTCATCTTGTTTCCTTCCTTGTCCTCCTCTCACCCCCTCAGTTTTCTTCCTTGTCCTCTCCTTCCTTCTCTGCTTCTCTTTATTTCTCGTCTCCTCCCTCCCTTTCCTGTCGCCTCCCTCTTTTTATTCCCTTCTCTCACCTTTTTCCTACACCTCGTCTCCTGCTTTGTCCTCTCCTCATTCAGTTTCCCTCCTCCTCTTCTCTCTGTCTTGCCTTGACTTATGTCCCCTCCGTCCTTCTACATCTTTTGTCATTTAACCTCCTGTCTCCTCCTTTCTGCAAATCATTTCCCTCTTCCCTCTCATCTCTCCTCATCATGTTTCCTTCCTTGTCCTCCTCTCACCCCCTGTGTTTGTCTTGCTCCTTCCTGTAGTTTTCGTCCTTATCCTCTCCTGCCATCTCACCTTATGTATCCTCTCCATTTCTCTCCACTCCTCCTCTGCTTTCTCTTGCAAACAGTAGCCAACCACCTGCAGCAAAACTGAAGACACGCTCAGAGTCTCTCAAATGTCAACTGATCTAATGAGAAGAAAAGAAGAAAAAAAAATCCCCCAGAAGGGAGCAACACCACCTACATGCAGGGCTGCTTAGAATCGAGCGAAGCCACAAGTGAAACCTCAGCTGCAAAGGCCATGCAGCTACAGGTATGACAAGTCTGCAGCCCTGCTCCCTGCTCGCCGACTGAGATCGTGCAGCAGGTTCAAACCCACACGCCATCGGTTCTCTGAGCAGTTTCACATGCACTTATCAGAGATCTGGAAGTGATAAAATTGAAGAAAAAAAAAAAGTGGTTTGCCTGCACTATTTCCCGTGAGCTCATTAGAAGAAACGGTGCTGTCCTGAACAGACGTTTTCACCTCTGATTACTCAGCCTGAGCAGTAGGTGTGTTCTTCCAGTGAAAGTAGTTATTTTCTGTGTAATGTCTGCGGCTGCAGTGAGGACGACCTATAGAGAAGGTAGAGCACTATTTCTAACCGCCGGAGTAAGTCGCCATAAAGCTGAAGCTTGATTATGTCTGGAGCTTTGTGCTGAGTCCGGCTGAGTTGGAGCAGTGCGGTGAAGACAGAAAATGTGTAAAACCTGTTATTAGGCTAACACCAGCTCAGCAGGTCTGCCTGCTTAACATCAGCTGGGGCTGAGCACACAGCTCCAGGTGAGATGGCGGCCTGATGGGAGACTAGCAATCACTGAGATCACAGAGTCATCAAAAGATGTGCTCACAGAGGGTTGTTCTTCCCTCAGAGTCAGATGCACTCCGGTGATCCAGAGGCCCGATTACAAGCGATTCCATCAGATTGTAAAAGCAGGTTCGCTAAAGGTGGCGCTTTGCGGTAAACTTTCAATAGAATGAGACCAAAATAATAATAATAACGCCCGGAGTTAGGGAGAGAGCAACCCAGACATGAGCAAGAGGTAATGGTTATTTTTATAGAGTCATGTCTTCTTGGCTACGAATAACATGAGTTAACTCCACTTTAAATAGTTTTTGGTGCAGAGAGAAAGTATCTGGAGCAGAGAGAACTAAAAGCTGAAAGATGACATCAGATGTCTGGTCAGATTTGTGCTCTTATAGCCTCCTTCTTTTATGAGAAACTTTCAGATTTTTGATCTTAACTTTGGCAAATTAAGTCAAAATGAGGCAGAGGTAGGATTTCTGGTATACTGAGATCTACAGTCAATAATTAAAAGATCAAATTCCATGAATTGCAAGTCCAGCTTCAATGTTCCTTCTGATTCATGGGATTGTTTGTTATTGGTGTGTTTGGGCTTGTATATGTCATATTTCCAGAATTTAATCTTTAGGCTGATAGTTCAAGTGATGTGTTTTATTGGAAATTAAAGGAAACCGTCAGAATATCTAAGAAACCTTCGGATTTATTGACCTTCATGCATATTTGGACACACACACACACACACACACACACACACACACACACACACACACACACACACACACACACACACACACACACACACACACACACACACACACACACACACACACACACACACACACACACACACACACACACACACACACACACACACACACACACACACAGCAATCAAAATAGCCTGTGATGACCTCATGTGTTTGCAGTTTGATAAGTTATCATCAGCACCAGTATTGAACAGGCCAGGGATAATCACTGACCTATTTACTAAAGTCAATACAGCAATGATCATAAAAGGCAGGGGAAATAAAAAAGCAGGGCACAGGAAATGTAAAACCTTGGGCCTTTTGTCATTATTTACACGGTCGGTTTGATTAAAACAGCCTGGAGAAAAGTAGGAAATGACTGTTGTCATTAATGTTGCTGGGAGAAAGCAACACAACACAGCACCTTAGGTGCATCTGGCTGCTGGGGAATAAACAGGTCACTGTTAGCAGGGATATAAAAAGAAATCTGTTCTACCACAATTTGTTTTTTTAAAACTCTCAGATTAAAAATGGAAACTGACCCTAGGATCTGGTTCAAGACAGAAATAGGTTGTTTCTGCCCTCTCGCTCCATCCTGCCTCCTGTTCCTCTCTCGTACTTGTCTTTCTTGCTCTTCTGCGATATCATACACGTACACTACTCGCCACAGCTGATCGCACACTCGTGTTGCAGGGCCCCCCCAAAAAAAAAAAAAGAGTCCTTTTTCTCACCGGCTGACGTCAACTTCCAATAATTCAATTTGACGAGGAGAGGGGAGAGAGCTGGGCCTCGGACACAGAGTGCTCACTGTGGAGCTGCCTAAATTCACTTTAGAGTTCTATGAGCGCGAGTCGCAGGCGACAACTTCCACAAAGTACCTCGTCGAAAATTGCTCATTATCAGACGCTGAGAAATACGACTATTGGAAAGCACAGATGGAGAGGCAGAAAACGCAAGTCATGCAGAAGCAAATCTGTCTGCAAATGTATTTACTGACGGCCTCTTGGCAGGATCTCCTTTTCACAATCCTCTGCAAGGAATCCGAGTGCAACCGACTGCCCTACCCCCCCCAGACACACACACACACACACAACTGAACGTGGAAGCCTGAGCGAATGGTGATCACCTACAGACAACTGATGAATAGTCATGCGAGTGGTTTCGTGCATATGGCGAGAAGACGCAAAGCCAACTGACACTTTAGCGTCTTTCCTCGCGGTATGATAGTGTGAGATTTTTAGCGGAGTGGAGGGGCTATTAGGGAACTTCCTGCTGCATTGTATCCGCACAGGAAGAGCTGGCCGGTCCTGATACCGATCCCACCGATGCCTCTGGTTTCTGCGCAGAAAGTCGAAGCCCTGCTAGGTGCAACGTGAGAGACTCGTGGGTTCAGGAGCCACCACTTCCTAATCAAAACTCTGGAGTCTGACAGGGCAAAACAAGAGGAAGGAGGAAGGAGGAAGGAGGGGCCCTCGTCCAGGTAGACTTTTCGAGTAGGATTACAATAGCAGATACAGCTCTCACTGTACCTCTTAGAATCAAGTGTCCCCACTTGAGATTGGCCCTTGTTATGGATCCACCCAAACAGAACCTGGTGAGAAAATGATAAATCACCTGCTGTTTCCCTTTGGTTGGGCCGGCACGTGGCCCGACTCGTGGACAAATTCCCTCCGACAGAAAACTTGGCAGACCGAGCGAGTGACTGACCATAGATTAAAACTTTTAAAGACATAATCAAGTCGTCAAATAGTCTATACTACTACTACTACTTCTTCTTCTTGGCTATGAAACTTAAAATCCAATATGGTTTTGGACGTGATTAACTTTCAACTGACGCTTCAACTCTTTTTATTGGTTCCACTTCATGACACTTTAAATACTTTCAGTTCTTCTCAGAAAAATACTTTCCCAACCAAAGGCTTAACATTGTACAACATTTTAACCTGTTTTCAAAAAGCTCTAAACTTTGAGATATTCGAAAACTTCCACATTTAAGGGCCAAAAAGGTACTTTTACAAAAAATAAAATGTTTCTGCTGTATATGAAACATTATTTACAGAATAATGATGTAGATTTGATCACTCTCCTCTAACGTCACCTGACCTGGAAGGCCTTGGCTGAGAATAACTGTGTGATTCACGTTACGTTTTGTGTTTATTTCCGACTGAACACATGCTGTTCATGAAAACTGTTGCACCTAGTTTTGAAAGAATGACCCCGCAGCATGTTAGCAGCAGTCGGAGCTCGGTGTTTACGCGCTGAGCTGCCTCTCTCTCTTGCGCGTTCGCTGATTTCCTGACTCAGACTGGAGCGGCACGTAGCTCATGTGTACAGACAGGGACCGGGTTGTGCTGGCAAAGCTTACCATGCTAAAATATGTGCATGTGTTGCTATGCGCAACACAATGCGCGTCTGTAAATGCACAGAGCAGTGTCTGTGGAGCGGGGGTATTTTTCGCCTCTGATCAGCGGAGCGGCTGGGCTGGGCCGCTGCCTGCTCGGCCTGGATAAAGCTGCAGTGTGTGGACCGCTGCTGGGTGACTGTGTGGCGGCCTGCGTCCAAAGGCCTGACCCACCACTGCAGGAAGGGAGGGTGAAGGGAGTGTTTGGGGGCGGCTATATTTATATGCTTGTTACCCCAGTTCAACCTGGCAAACACGTGGGATATCCCAGAGGTGTTTTTATGGCTGAATGTTGATTGCAACAATAAATGTTCACTCGCTTAAAGAGCTGCACGTTTGCTGCAAATGACCCCGTGTTGGGTCTGATAAAGAAATATCTTATCTGATCTTGAGAGGATTGTTTTATGACACTGAAAAAGCAGGATGAATAAGAGATGATAAGAGAATAAAAAGTTGAATAGTTACCACACAACATGAATAGGGATGTCACGGGAGCTGATACTTCAGTCGATGCCAAAAGAAAAATATGACGGCACTTGTTTTACATGTTCTCTAGTCCGACACACAGATTGTGTAGGAAGAAGCCCAACATGGCGGCTCCCCAAAAAGTGAAGCCAAAGTGTCTTGATCGCCCCCTGTTGACTGGCTGCAGTAAAGGCCTCCTCCATGTTAGTGGATGGGGCATGGACCAAATAAAAAGGGAAAGTACAGGGATATTTTTGGCTTAGTTTCTAAATAGTGGGAGGAGGTGGAGATCCATCATCCATCTTTATTAACAGTCTATGGTCTGACATCAAATCTGAAGGCAGGCACAGTAAATAACAACAATACATAGAACGGCTGCGGCCCATTTTTTGAAAAATAAAAAAACCAAAACCAACATATGGAGACATTTTGCATTAGATCATCAAAGCCTGCAGAGTGCAAACGGTGCCACGGCGCTCGTCAACTGAGACGCGGAAACTTATCTGAGCAGCACAAAGACGGGCATCTGGGTCTGTACACAGGTTCCAGGGTGAGCGAGTTTAAATTGCCGACTTCATATTAACAACGTGACGTCAAAACGCACACATCCTGAAATGTTGCCGTTGTTGTTTGCGTATCGCGACAGCTGGCATCTGTTGGGCCACTGTTCCACACACAGTGTTCATAAAGGGCTCGTATTATCTTGTTTGGGTTAATGTAGCGACGGCTCTCCGCATCACACAGGCTGCCGTCATTGCCGTTCAGTGTCAAAACAAGTTCTAAATGAATAGTTACACCACTCTGCTCCGTCACCTTGATAGTCAATTTAAACTACCACTTGCACAATGTGTGAGTGTGTGTGTGTGTGTGTGCAGCAGCCTCTGTTGCCTTTTATGTTTTGAAAGAGTTGTGTGGATTCAAGGGTGCTGATACAACTATCAAATTTCGGTTATCCCGATGACATGAGCACTTGCTAATGAGGTGTGTGTATGAGATTGTGGCAGAAGGCTTTCTTTGTGTTGCTTTATTCCCTTTGCAATGGCAATCTGCTTGTATTGTCAGAGACGGAGCAAGCAAATGGTTAGCATTTGCTTGCAGAACTCTGGGTAAATCACAAAGGGAAATTATTTGGGCTTTTAATTCTTCCTGCTTTCAAATGTCCTTGGATATGTACAGAGTCCGTGAAGCGGTTTGCAAAATCGAGCTGTGATGTACTTTCCCGTTTGCTGGTTCTAAAATTAGCTTGACTCAATCTCGGGCCACAAATACAAACTATCTTCAGAGGGGGGAAAAAGAAACTCTCTGAGACATAGCGGAGCCATTACATAGTCCATCATCCCAAAGTAGCTCTTTTCATGAATTCATTATCAAAAAGGAAATAACAGCAACACATAATATGTCAGAGATTTTAATCAAGTGAACAAGTACCATAACAGACTCTGCTCTTATTGTCATGGTTATGTAAACAGAAGTAATCATGTTTTGTTTTCATGTTAAAAGCAAATTATCTTTTTTTCAATGCAGAACTAATGTTTAACATGAACATATCAGTCTGTTTAACCTTCATCAATTATTGTTATTTTTAAATTATCACCAGTGTTGCTGTTCTTTGTCCTTGTTACTGTTACAACAGCGCTATCGGCCCGATGTCTGTCTGTGACTCTCAGGAATCGTTCATCTTATCAGCTTCACATTTGGCATGTGTTCATTTTGCTGCCTGGAAAAAGTCCAGTGTTCACAAAACAAAACTAAAAGCTTAAAAAGTGCCGCTGGGTGTTTTCATTTCCCGTGGAACTAATAGATCCGTCTGTATGACTGCAGAGCTCAACATTCGAACTCTCCTCCGGCGACTATCAGAAAAGAACCCTTATCACTACGGCTCACATATTTGTGAGGAACAGTAGACGGCAAGTGTGACATTAAAACCAGGGCACCAAGACCTGGACCTGGCATCCCAATCAGAGGGGCCATTATCAAGCTGGCAGCCGTACAGGCCAGGCCAGGAGATGTAAACCAAAGCCTCACTCCAGCATTGACTTTGGCTCCATTAAACTGAAGCCCATACAGTATTTATTAATCCGATTATGGAGGGAGACCACAGGGTAATTACCACAGTGTCTCAATATGAGTATTGTGGTGTAATGATCCTATAAAAGCTGTGAAAACCAACAACAACTATTTGTTTCCCAACTCTGAGGGGAAGAGGAAGAATGAGAAAAATGACGGGAACGCTGGAGGAGGAAGAAGCCCCCGACTCTGATGACATCACTACTGTGTTGCTGCATAACCCGACCAGCTCTCAGAGCGCTCACTTCCTATCGGGCTGAAACTCGCCTCTCGTAAGACGCAGAGGAGCAGATGGGGTGGAGAGAGACACCCACTGAATTTAACTGCATGTTCTGACAGTAAATATCTAAATACATAATTACAATGAATACGTTCAATTTCTGCAACATTTAAAATGAATGATTTCTCCTGCGATTGGAGTCTTTCTACAATTCTGATCTCTTTTGTCATCAAGAAAGCTGGAGAGAAATGATGAGTTGCAAAAGGACAGATTTTATGAACTCAGCCATATTTAAATCTCTAATATTAGTGCAGAATACAAGATGTGGAATGTGTAGATCCTGGCAGAAGAAGTCCAGGACCTACCAACTATTTCATATTACTCTCGAAGGATAAGCGCTATAAATAATGGATGAAAAGATGGAAAAGGGTCTTTAAAAACAATGAGAATAGTAATGATTCTAGATTCTGCCAACACCAAATCTAGTGTTTTCATTCATTTATCTGTTATCTGTCTATTATTTACACGGTCGGTTTGGGCCATAAAGGAGTCATTCATAGAGAAATGAGTCCACGTGTGGCTCCATGTGTACGTCTGCTACGTTCCTCGAAATTCAGCGCAGGAATCTGAACGAGGAGGCATTCTTGAAACTAAAGATGCCCCACTGAGACTGTACAATACATCCAAGTTCAATCTATTAATAGCCCAATACAATTCTCAGCTTTCGGTAAAAGGTGCAAAAATAATAATATTTCATACTTGCTTTGGAAATTGCAGAGAGAGAGAGATCTAGTTTGGACAATTTGTCAGTTTGAGTCCTTGTGGAACGAGCTCGCAGACTGAAACCTAGCTGCCCCTCCCCTCCCCTGAGTGGGGTGTTTTCTTTTTACGAACACCATGTCAGCCAAGGGCCTCGCTTTACAACAAACACACAATAGCGCTTCAATGTCGCAACTCCAATGCAAACCTACATTGAACACTCCCGAGGGCGGTTTGGTTACGCTGTTACGCACTTTGACCTTGAAAACAAACTATCAGTTCCTGCGGCAACAGAAGCGGAGAACCCGCTGTGTGTGTGTGTGTGATGCTGCAGTCATATTGGCACTTTTCAATAAAGTGCGCATTTAAATTCCCAGCATGCCACGCAGCTACAGAGCCCCAGACAGCGTTCATGTATGTAGCAGGGGGGGGGGGGGGCCCTGAGTGCATGTGTGATAATGCCAGGCCAGTCTGACAGGCACCGTGCATAATCGCTTTAGGGCAGGAATTGCACAACAATGTGGGTCTGGGTAATGCCTGTGGTTTGGGGCCCTCAGCGGTGAGCGGTCCCGTAAAAAAAAAAAAAAAGTTTTGCTCTGCTCCCTCCCTGTGTGCCTGAAGACACTTCACAGACACACACACACACAGAGAGACACACAAGGTATATGACGTGTTTCACGTGTGAAGAAGCATCGAGTTCTTTCACTTCTCACTTGAATGGTGAAATAACAACTGTTCCTCTTCTCGCACGAAAAAAAAAGCCCCCAAACAATGCTGAGGTTTTCCTGTTCCCCACACAGGAGATTTGTTTCCTCCCAGTTTTTCCCACTGATGAGAAGATGCGACGACAGACAGAGCAACAGTGTAGTCTGTGAATACAAACCGCCATGCCTGGGCAAACCCACAGCCCAGAAGAGACGATCACGTGCTCCCGTCCCGCTACTACCAAACCCACACGGGGGAAAAACAAAACAACGTGACTCACCCTAAATGACTGTTTACCTGACAGTGGGGCTGGATGTCGACCATCTTCTCGACTCTAGCGTAAAGCGCCCTGTGTGGGCACCGACTCTCCGCTCGTATCTTTTCGGATCGTTTACTCTCCGTGCAGTTACTGGAGGCCACACGCCCACTGGCCGACCCGTCCCCTGGTACGCAGCCAGGACGCAACAAAAACAAAACTCTGGAGGCAGGAGCGCTGCGGAGTTTGAGTGAGGCCAGCGTGTGAGGTGGGTGTTTAAACACCAGTGTAGACATTTTACATGATTGGTTTGAATTCACTAAATGAAAAGGGGGATTTTCCTGGGACCTTTTCAGTGAGATAAAGGCTCTGCAGGTCACTGACAGAGGATGTCAATATCACTTCAGTGAGATCTTTATCTTCAGCACAGAAATCCTACAGTTTTAATAGATCGTGCTATGGTTAAGTTTGTTTAACTACACATTTATCGGTTTTATGGAAATTGTGCAGGTTTTTAAATGCGGGTAAACCTGTTTAAAAAAAAGACGACTGACTCGTTTCCCCATTGCCAGTGAAGTAGTTTTACTTCGTTTTTTTTTTCTCCTGGTAAATTATCTTCAACGTCTCTAACGCACAGGAAACACATTCATCAGTAACCCTGCAGTTGTGCCGGTGTCGCATAAAAGTAAAAGGTAAAAAAAACAAGAGCACCAATGCCAAGAATTTCAATGCACGTCATAATGTGACGCCAGAAAAATGTGCAACCTCAGTATCAATAAAAACCCGCGTCTGCTTCTACGTGACCTGGGAGTGAATTCCTATTGTATCCAGTGCAGACAAAAGCCAGAGAATAGAGGGTGTTGATGGAAAAGGGGCTTGAAAGGGAAGTTGCTGAATTTCCCGGCATTAATTGACCCCCGACTCCATCAAGCATTGTTGAAGAGCAACAAAAGCAATGGAAAATTATTCAAATGACAGTAAAGTCTAATGCATACAAAGAAAATATGTTATTATCTAATATTCTTAAAATAAAAAATAATCCAATATGGGACTCAAATTCAAATTTTATCTGAATGATAGAAACACAATTTCTTTCCTTGCTATGACGAGAACTGGAATTCATTACATAACATTTCACCGAATCATAAATTCTATTAAGAGAGAATTAAAAAAAAAAGAAGTTTTTTTTCTTTTCCGCTGTGGCTCGGATCGGTGCGGCCAAGACGAGTCCTTGGTGTCGGAAAAAAAAAAAAATTCTCGAGTGAGTAATGTTCAACAGACGGTTTGGAACCACCAAAGAGAAAAACCAACCCCCCAGCAGATAAACACTGTGGGTGTTTGTTGTATGTAGCAACAGCGATCGTAATTATTGACAATTTAAAAGTTATTTACACGTTAAAAGAGGTCGTGCACGTTATTCGAGTGAGAAAAGAAACTCGCTGAATTACACCAACACAATCTGCCTGGAGTGAATATGACTAGAACTGTGAAGCCTCTTCGACAACCAGACAGACGGACTAACAACGTCCCCTGCGGCAGACCCGCTCCCCTGTGTGGTATCCGTCTCACGGCTCTTGTCGTCGCCTACTGGTTTTCTTTCACGTGACATTCTGGACATGCGTTTAAATGTTTACAGCCAAAACTATGACCCAGGCAGCACACACACGTGGAATCAATCGTCCATAGTGGTCTGAGGTCAAAGAGATGTGACTTCACAGCTCCGGAATGGCCCGGATCCACAAATAAACACGCATGTACCATGCACAGACGTAAACATTCAAAAGCCATGTGACATCCGCGCTGTGCCACACTGACCTGTTTTTGCTGCCTCCCCTTCGGTCTGCTGAGGTTTGAGGCAGCGATTAACTTCCTAAAAATGTTTCTGGGCAAAAGGGGAGAAGAGACGAGATGACAACAGAGAATGCCGACGCTGCGGCCAAGAGGAAAACAAACGTGCATGTTGTGAAATCCGCGAGGCCACGGTTACATCACTTTTAGAATCTGAATATTTTTTCACTCATCTGCATCATATTTTAAAAACAGGCTGAGCCTAAAGCACATGCGCACTTAATGAGCTTGTGCTTGAAAACAAACTAAACTTCATCAATCAAAAAGACTCGAATTAATCTCAAATGTAAGACATTTCTAATTTATTCTTTTCTAGTTTTGGAGTTTCGAACTACGGTGACCTTCATTTTTAGATGTTACTTGTGATGGGCATTTCCAAAATGTTCATCGATATTGGACAATAATCATTAACACAGTCACTGTGACTTGAGGGCATCTTACACATGGCAGAACAAAGACACACGGGTATTGTTCATCAGCACTCAGCTGCTTTTTAACACCCCCGTGTGTGCCAGCCATGGTGATTCAGCACATCCAGTGATTTGAAAAGCAAAGGGGGTGAAAAAAAAAAAGGACACTTGTAAGGAAATACTGGATTAAAATCAGCTGGAGAGAAAAGGAAAGGAACATTATCACGCCACGATAAAAAAAAAGAAAAGGAACGATATAAAAGCCTGTGCTGGAATGCTCCCTGTGTCGGCCTGTCTGTCTGTCTGTCTGCCATTGTGTCTGTGCATCTGCCAGCAGCAGGGCTTTAATTATGAGGCCCAGGTTATGTGCTTACACACACACACACACACATGCACACACATGAACACACACACACAGGAGACTAGCATCCCACATATCTCTAACAGTGCCTCACAGTTCCGCTGACTAACCAGTGGCACCAGACTTTGGCCTGCGGCTCCCTGATTCCAGTAAATGTCTTGTTATGCAACTCCTAACAAGTGTCACCCAGTCTGAACTTAGAGCATTCCGAGTCTCCCCACTGCTCTCGCCCTCTTTCTCTTTATCTCTTAATTCTCCCCCCCCCCCTCTGAAGACAGTGAGCGGTTTGCTCAGCAGGGTTTGACCGAGGGGGTCGTCCGTTTACCCCTTCGTAAATCGCCAAAGTGTGGGATGGCCGGCTTTGTGCAGAGGCAGAAAACCAGGAATGGAGAGCTCGGTGGCAGTGCGAGCAGGAAATGGGGAGGAGGGCGAGGAGAGCTGCGTCTCATTGCCTGAGAAACACAGCTGCCCCTCATGTCTTGGGGCAAAGCCAAGGTTGGACTCCTCAACTGGCTCGGGGGGGTGAGATGTGTGTGGGTGGGGGTGTGTGTGTGTGTGTGTGTTGAACCAGTAGAAACAGGAGGACTGCTGTTCTGTCCAGCTCCTTTTCCAACTAATACACACTCAGACCCACAGAAACAGGCAGTTTGCGACTGGTGATCAAGTAAAACCAGCTTTGTGCTCATTCAGGATTAACGCCTTAATTCTTATAGCTTCTGTATTTCTTTAAGCCGTATTCATGGGAAGCAATTAGTTCAGGTTACGCACACGTCTGCTTAAAGCACAGAACACAAATCTGGGTGTTGATAACAATGTCATACACACGGAGACACCTCTGCTTGTGTTGCCTGCGAAGTTGCAGTTCAACAAGCCAGAATACTTTAATATTAAATTTACATTAATTTTGCATTAATATAATAAAGTGTCTCAGCTACTGGAATAATCAAACAGACATTAGCACAAAACCTTTTGAGGGGCACTTTCCTACATTATGATATTGTGAAGCAAAACATGACTGTGATCATCCACTTTTCTAATCTATATATCTCATCTAACACACAATGTGTGAATTAGACATTGTTATTATTAGATGTATTATTATTAGATGGGCTGATTATGCTGTGAAACTTCGTGGTAGATTCTGTGTCAGCCTCACAAACCTGAATATTTTGAATGTGAGGTTTCAGTTTCCGGAAATCTCATGAATATCAAATCAGTTCCATGACATGAGGCCTGTCCTCTGTTCCAACACTCCCATCCTGACCTATCCCAGCGTCCCCTGCGATACCCCCTCCATGTTTACAGTAAGAGTGAAGTGGGATCGGAGTCAGTGGGTGCATTAACATGGTAATGACCCCCCCCGTATCGCTCGCTGTACAACCTGCTCGGACCTTCGTGTTTGTCTGCTGCGGCGCAGTTTGTTTTGAGACCCGTGGGAGTGTTTACCAGCATAGGCTGTGGAATTTTCGGGTCAACAGAGCAGCGTGTACGGAGAAAACCTATGACCGAATTGATCTCGATACCGACATCAAAGCCGCCAAGCTCCACCTGCTGAAACCAAATATTTACCCTGTGGTGACGTACGTATATAGTAGAGAAGTACAGGGAAGAACAGATTTTGGCAGGCAGGCCAGGATGAGTATGTACTGCGTGTTGTCCTGCCATAACGCATGTGTGCTGCAGCCCTTTCCAACATCTTGCAGAGTGAAGCGGGTCTATTAGAAATAAGTAACCAGCTCGGCAGAAAGGTTCGGTGATTCATAATTCGTGCCATCTGTTCCTCTTCCTGTTGGACAGCGGGCCCGTGCCAGGGCCAGTGTCCAGTCCACTTGCAGAGCCTCTCCAAGCTGGTCCCACCTGGCACAACTGTCCTCAAAATTCACACTGTTGCAGAAGGCCCGGGAAGTGTGGAGGCTGTCGTGACTCAGCTCCGACACGACCAACTGCGGAGGATCAGCAGCGTTGTGAAACAAGCTCGGCCTTCAACGATCACAGATCAGACAGCCTTAATCAAAGATGAATGAAAACTTAATGTGCTGCAGCTAGTTGAGCTCAGGAGAGCGGCGTCTGTGCAGCGAGATCAGTCAAGTGGGGGAAATGATCCTTGGTTCTGTCGTTGAGGTCAACGTCTTATAGTGAAACATCATACAATAATCAGCCTGTGTATTTTAACTGTGAACATCTGCCCAATATTTCCACAAACCACGGAAGTTGAGTATTTATGTATTTTCTCTTGAGGGTTCACTGCTTGATAGTGGAAGAGTTTGAATGTCTCTTGTCCTTTTGTAAAGCTGGTGTCTGTGAAACAAAGTGTGCCACTTAATTTAGATTCATATAATTAGTCGTGTCACATCAGATTGTATATAATGATGGACGACGTGTCTCTTCTTCCTCTCACTGTACAAAAATGAAGCTGATATATCCTGGATACAGGCGACGCCATATTGTGCAGGTGACATCATGTGTTTAGGCAGTAAGGACATGCTGCGGTATCAAGTTGATCATATCATCAAAAAACTAAAATTAGCTTGAAATATGATAAGAACGACCTACAATGACAGAAACCATCTTTGAGGGAAATGCCAGCCACCAGGGGGCGATCAAGATGTTTTGGCTTTGCTTTTGAGGGGTTGACATGTCGTTGTTTATAATCAAGACAAAACATAAGAGGGTTGACAAAAAAGTAATTGATTCAATAACTTGTTACATTAAAGGGTCATTAAGGAAGAAACAACACAACAACCAAACAAAATTTCGCTCAAAAGAAAAATCTCAAATTACCAGTTTACATCTTGACGTTCACAACAGAGGCTTTCTGTCCTCGGCTTGTAAGTGCGTTCTCTCGGAGGAGACAATGTGTGATAGCCCCCCTGTGTGGAACCGAGGGGAGCTCTATGAATAACTCCCCTCGCAGCAGTGAATGGCACTTTTCTTTCCCACAGTATTACTCAGCCTACACCCCCAACATGGCAGGATAAGCAGCGAGCCCAGGCGGCGGTGGCTGAGTGCCCCTCGCCGGGCCGCCAGTCACACAGAAACTGCCAAACGGACGTAGAGATGGCGAGAAAATTCTGATTTATAGGCGTATTAATTAAGGTATCTTCGCCTCTGTGCCTCTGTTGTTGAAATGTGAATGATCTACTCCTGTAGTTAATGATGCTGGAGACAATTAACTTGAAGCCATTTGCGTTAACCACACTCGGCTATAGAATAACTTCTTAATTACACTGTAACCAATGAGTATCGCTGACAAAGTGATGACCACAGCGTTGTTTCATGGTCGACGAGTGGCCGGTGTGACTCCTGACAATCACGTGGCCGAAAAAGAAAACTCTACGTTCTCCATCAAAATGCTTACGAGATCATTCTTAAGTTAAAAGAATAATAATAATATGAAGCTTGTCCTATATTTAAAAGTCAAAATTAAGTCTGATTTTTCTCTGTTGATGCCTCGAAAACCTGAGAGGATGATTCACTGCTCACTGGAAAACAACTTATTTTCTCTTTTCAAGCAAAAATGTTATAAATGGAGAAGAAATCCATCAGAATCAACCCTGTGATTGTGATGAACACAACAGGGACACACACACACACACACACACACACACACACACACACACACACACACACACACACACACACACACACACACACACACACACACACACACACACACACACACACTGTGACTGATGTGCTTTTTGAAGTTCAACGTCTCTCTTACCTACAAACCACAACAAAGGCATATGATGATATTGTGATGATGCGTTTCTCCTCAAGACCAAACCTACTTGGAAGATATCACCGCCCATAGCGACGCGTCTGCCCGGCAACCGCTTTGTTTACACTGAAGGTTTTTTTTCCCACCCTTATATAATTTGACTGACAGGTTTGACACTTCCACACACACGTTTTCTGCTCTTTTTTTTTTGTAAACAGAGTGAAGATGGAGCCGCGTGCTGCTGAAAAACATAGTTGGCAAATTACTAAGTTGTGGTTTAGTTGTTTTCTTTTGTATCTGTGTATGTGACTCCGTTAAAAAAAAAAAAAGAAAAAAGGGGGGGAGTTCTTGCTGTTTTCGTGACGGACATGAGTTCATCTCTCAGCACATGAATCAAACATGGGAGTCTGCAGTGTCGGGGGGGAAGACAACTGGAGAGAAGGGAAGAAAGACAACTGCTTTAAATTTCATCAGCGGCCCATAAAACAGAGGGGGGGGGGGGGTCGTCGTAATAAATCTCTCACTGTGCGACTACGGGCTCAGTATGATTTCTCACTGGGAGAGTAGACTGTCATCAATTCACTGTCAGACACCAGTGAAACTGTGCGTCTCCAGAAGGGAGGTTTACGCCCTTCAGTAGTGTTCGGTGGGAGGGCCTGTCACACCACATCAGAACAATTTTGAAGACCTTCCCTTGTGTAATGTTTTGGACGCCTTCCAGGACACATGAACGCTCCTGGGCATCTTCCTCCTCACGACACAGGACGTCCACACACAGCGTCAATGGAGGCACGCATGGAAAAACTGCGATGTGGCCTTGGACTTTTTCAAATAAAAAAACTAAGCCAAGCACTTTTAGTGAAGCACTTTTGAGTGGTGGCTTCAGGATGGTTGAGTCAGCAGACTCAGTATAAATCACACACTGAGGTCAGATGACTGTGTAAGGTCACGGTGGCCAATTGGTCAGTTAACTGAATTGCCATGAACTGGGTGGATGGATGGATGACAATGGGAGGGATGTTTTCACAAAGAACCGGGGAATTAGGAGCCAGGATGATGAACAGCCACTCCTCATGCATGATGCTCGTATCATTCCAGTGTAGAAAAAGTTTGTGGGCGAAGGAATGAAAAAAAAAAGTTAGGGATGGAGACAAATCAGTGCAGGAGAGCCCCTGGAGAGATTTGACTGGGAGATTCAAACATATAGCATAAGGCACGTTGAAGAAAATATTTGGAGGATATCACACATTATTGGAAAAGTTTGTGCAAAAGTGGCACAGCTTTGCCACACACACACACAGACACACACACACACAGCACACACACACACACACCAATGCAACTCCTGCATAAAAGCACCACAAAGTCAGGAACCACGTACCTTCCATCCCGCAGAGCTGTTGCTGTCTCCTTTATCTTTGAAATACGGCACACTCTTCACCATCCAGTCGTAAATCTGGGACAGAGTGAGTCGGTTCTCGGGGGAACTTTCGATAGCTTTGGTTATGAGGTCGGCGTATGACATATTCCCCCACGCGTTCCGCCGGGAGGAGCTGCTCTTCCTCTGGGCAGCGGCGGCAGCTGCAGCCGCGGCCGCCGAGGACGAGGACCCGACCGGGGAGGAGAGAAGAGGCACCTGCTGCTGCTGCTGCTGCTGATGCGGGAGCTGCGGGGTCTGGTGCTGCTGCTGCTGCTGATGCTGCTGCTGCTGCTGCTGCTGGTGGACGCAGCTCTCCTGACACTGGAAGTCGGTGCACAGGAGAACCGGCTTCTGCTCCGGGAAGTCCTCGCTCTCCTCCAGCAGACTCAGGTTGTTGATGAACTCGGCGTTGCCGGCCGGCTCCTGCTTCACGGAGGGCACCGGCGAGGAGGTGTTGGAGTCGCCCGGGTTGATGAACTCCGGCCGCGGCAGGGGCCAAGTGCAGGAGCGGGGCCGCGACAGGGGCTCGAAGTCCGGGTCGATCTCCACCAGGTGTGGCAGCGGGGCCGCTTCCGCCATGGTCGAGAGGTGACGGAGCCCACAAAAAAAAAAAAATTAGATCAAATGTAACAATGTCATGAAAATGCGACAGAACTGAGACTCCGGAGGGAAAAAAGTTACAATGTCGCGTTTTGGAACGTGGAAGAATTCGGGAATGTGTCCGGCAAAAGTGTTCTCCTCCTGGGCGACAGCTCCACACTTACATCCCCCGGATAATAAAAAAACAACAACAACACAGACAGAAGAAGCGTGTCGGTGAAAAGTTCGCTCATGTGGAAGTAGGAAAACTTCGCGTCGGTTGGTGATGTTGTGCTCGCGTCTGTTGATTCTGCGCGTTTAACAGCGTGACACGACTTTACTGGAAGTATCCTCTGCTGACACCGCCCACACGTGAGTGACACCGCGGCACAGCCAATCCTCGCCCTCCATCCCCCCCCATGGGCAAACATCTTATAAAACTACACAAACTCTTTTGTTCTGTTCAGAAATAAAACTTTTTCACATTTTGCATCATCATTTGTATCTTTGCTATTTGTGTTTTTGGTGAAACAGCATTTCTGTCCTCCTGTTAATACAATGTGACCATTATGTTCTCATTTCGCTCTTATATTAGTTTATTTGCCTGTTTATGTCTATGGAATTTGATAATAACTCATATTTAATTATGTTTAATAGTTTATTCTCACTCTTGAATGTTAAGGACAGAGGATGTCGCACCTTGTTATAAATGTCAGCGTGAAGAGTTTAGTGACATCTAGTGGTGAAGTTACACGTTGCAGCTGCTCTTTTTGTTTTGGGTGTATTTCTGTCCTCATGTTACTACATCCAGTTACAGCAATATGATAATTGTTTTCTCATTTCGCTCATTTTATGAGTTTATTTGCCAGTTTATATTCATGGAATATGATAACAACTCATGTTTGATTATATTTCACACTTCACCACTTTGTGTCACTAAATTCCACACACTGCAACTTTAATGGTTTTACCTTGTTAAAGGTTCAGCGTGTACAATCTAGGGACATCTAGTGGTGAAGTTGCATGTTGCAGCTGAACCCCCCCTCACCTCACCCTCCCCTTCCAAACATGAGAGAACCTGTGGCAGCCTTCAGTTGTCATAAAAACTCAAAAGGTGTTTAGTTTGTCCAGTTTGGGCTACTGTAAAAAACATGGCGGCCTCCGTAGATAGGAGCCACTTCCTGTAAATATAAAGTATTTATATATATATATATATATATATATAAAGGGCTCATTCTACGGTAAAGAAAACAACAATTTGTACAATTTATATGAAACCCACTAGTGAGAACTTCACTACGATTATTTTATATTTAATCTTTGCCAATAGATCACTTTCACCTAAATCTTACACACTGAACCTTTAATCCCCATGAGGCAAATTGTGATTTGTGAATATGGGCTATACAAATAAGATTTGATTGATTGATTGATTGATTTTCTTTTCATGAGTTACCTGTTTAGTTTTTTTTGCCGCAGAACTTATTTGTACCAGCAGGAACAGCCCTGGTGTTCCTTATAATAATAACCACAACACAATTCCAAATTCTCAGTATTCATTCTTAATCAAATTTCATTGTTAATCATTATGAATAATTATCATTAGTTTCTATTTACACCTGCTTCTCCAACTGGGTCATGTCAAAATGTCATCTCGGAACAAAGGTGTGTACTTGCTGCTGCTCTAGAGTCATCACAGAATGAAACAAGTTAAAGTAAGAAGAAATTGGACAAAACTTTAAAACAAATGCCAAAATAAACTCAATATCATGGGGATATAAGAAATCCAAGTACTCATATTAACTCTGTATAAAAGTCTAATGAGATTTAAGAAGAGAAAACATTTTAAAAAGCAGCCACTTTGATTGAAAGACAGGAGGAAAGAGAGACTGGAACAAAGCAGCTTCTGTCCCCAGCTTGTTGTTTGTTTGTTTGTGTCCCGGTGTTCTCAGCTACCCTGGACTATACTGGCCTCGTGTGGCCGTCTGTGGGTATTACAATCACACAAACAGGCAGCAGTGCATCATGCATTTACACTTCACCAAATTAAATGGTTATAATAATTATTATGATTATTATGATTACTTTTATGATGATACACGTTTCATTCCCATAAGAGAGCAACTGTCAAATCATTGTGAGATGAATACAGAACATGAAAATATTCAAAATAAATCTATTAATAAAAATGTTATTTTAACTAAACTATGATTTAAATTAAAGATACATCCAGTACCGTGAGAAAAAAATAGACGCTGGGCTTATAACTTTCTCAGCAGTGTCAACAGTCACCAGATATATAACAACCCTATAGGCCTGTATATGACATTTTAGACGTAGCATCTTAATTGTACCTGTAATTATCGTGTTTTATTTTGGTTTCAACACGAACTGTTTCCTGTCTCATCTCAACTTTCCCTGTTTAACTTGAAGCAGCTGTACCTGTGCAGCAGGAGCGACTTGTTGCGCACACCCCTCTGACTTTAAACTACAGCTGCTGAGAAGTTCCAGCTCCTGTTCAGTTGAATTAAAAACTGTCTCTGACATGGTCCTTTGCTCCTGGAAAAGGAAATAGAAAATTAGTTTCCGTCTGCGAAGTTACCTGGTGTGGAAACCTGCCAGGGTGTTGGCCATTTTAACAATTTACGCTCTTATTGCCATCATGGATCCACGTGCTGTGCCACAGTAAGTTGTTCTTGACGCGAGAGGAGAAAAGAGACTGGAGCAAAGCAGGTGAGCATCAAATATATGTTTTACTGTCCTGCACACTTTCTTTCCACTTTGTTTAAATGAGTAAAATAAGTAGTTTAAAGTTGTCTCTTTGTATTTGTGTGTAAGGGGATGAAGAAGTGTTTATTAAATAGCCTCTACGTGTTCTGGGATATTTTCAGGTTAACTGCATCTTTGGAAACACGATGGCTCCACACCCTGTCACCCAGGTCATCATTGACTTCACTGCGGGAGCATTAGGTGAGTTGGACCATGAATCCTGATATTCTGCTTAATTTCATTGAAGTTAGAATATCACACATGTGTATAATTAACTCTTTTTTTTTTATTCCCAGTGTTGCTCAAACTACAGACACAACTTTATTAATGGTTCCTCATTAAAAAGGCTTAATTGCTTAATTTCTTCATATTTAATATAATGATACATGTTATTGTAGTACTGAAACACTATTTAGATCATGTATACTAAATATTTTAACTTTTAATTATGTAATGATGGCCTGTAGTGACCTCCCTGTAACATTTAAGGGTAAGAGGGAAACTTAGATTTTGGTTTCGATCAGGGAGAAGGCATGAGGTCAGAAGGAAGCCACATAAGTAGATTGAGATCTTTTTTTTTTTATTGTACAGTTAATGTATTCATGTCCATCATGTAACAGACTGTGAGTGCAGTAAAGTTGTGGAAACTTAAGTGCGTCTCTCATCTTCATCGTGACGTTTCCTCAGGTGGGACAGCGTGTGTGTTCAGCGGTCAAGCATTTGACACCACCAAGGTGAAGATGCAGACGTTCCCCACCATGTACCGCGGCTTCTTCCACTGCTTCACCTCCACCTACAGACAGGTGGGGGTCCGGGGCCTCTACAAAGGCACGACCCCGGCCCTCATTGCCAACATCAGTGAGAACGCCGTGCTGTTCCTGAGTTACGGCCTCTGCCAGGACGCCGTCCGCTTCATGTTCGATATCGACAAACGGAAGAAGCTCAGGTTTGACACTGATTTTATTCGATTTTATGATGATGAGCTGATGAATTATCAGTCAAACCAGAGATAAGAGCAGGTTCTGATTGGTTATCATTGTCGTGGAGAATTGGCGTTACAGTGGGAAACAGGTCTGTCATTACTGTCGTTGCAACATCCTACTGTGTATAGGTTAGTGTAGATGCAACCTGCCTGTGAATAAAAACCTGGGGAACTAGAATGACACTCACTAGGCCACATACTTCCGAGAATGTGCTCCATCAGGTGCAATTGAGTTCAGTACTTTTTGAAACATAACCTCCTCTGCAAGGGTAAAAAAGGCAAATCATTCTAATTTTGAAGTGAATTCTGAAAAGACAAATTACCATTTAAAAAAAAAAAAATTAGATGTTGTTCTCATTCCAATTTCTCAGTCTGGTGTATACGAGTAAATGTTGGGAAAGATTTCAGTGAATTAATGGAACCGAAAGTAGAAAAGTACGTCTCTGGAATCCTACTGTGGAGGAGTCACGTTGCCAGGTCATGAGGAAACAAAGTAAAAGAAACAATAGAAGAAAATGTCGTCATCGGTACAATCTGATATGTGAGGTGAACAATAAAAATGTAAACGTACAAATATACAGACAAAAAAATGCCACATGACTTTTCTACTTGAGTAAAAGCAACTACTTATTTAAAGTACTAAAAGTAAAAGTATTTGTCGAGTGTAGCTTGTGCACAGGTCAACCACGTCGTTGTGGCTGAGGCTCGGCCCAAACTGCTTTGATTGTTTCCTTCACTGACTGAACTGCCCCTCGTTGCCCACCAGTGATCTACAGATGGCAGCTGCAGGGTCTTTATCCTCCATCTTCTCCTCCTTGGCACAGTGCCCCCCCGAGCTGGTCAAGTGTCGCCTGCAGGCGATGCACGAAATGGAGGCGTCTGGAAGGATTGCACGCGGACAGAAGAGGTCGGCAGGTCAAACACACAGAGATTGAGCAGAACTTGTTCAGCTTCGGGTTGACTTTTTCACTGTGTCGTGGTTTGTGTGTGTGACTTCAGCACCATGTGGACGGTGATGAAAACTGTCATGAGGAACAACGGTCCCCTGGGTTTCTTCCAGGGACTGACTTCCACCTACGTCAGGGAGATACCAGGTTACTTCTGCTTCTTCGGGGCGTATGAAGTCTGTCGCTCTACGTTTGCGCGACACATGGGCACAGAGAAGGACGGAATCGGTATGGTTATAAGATTTTCCTTTTATGTATCATGAGGCATTTTTTTCAGGTTACATTGTGAAAGACATTCTTGTGATCTGGTCCCATGCAGGAGTTCTTCCAATCATGTTCAGCGGTGGCTTTGCGGGAGCTTGTCTTTGGTTGGTGGTTTTTCCCATCGACTGCGTGAAGTCCAGGATCCAGGTGCACTCGCTATCTGGGAGGCAACAGGGCTTCATGAAAACCTTCCTGGGTGTCGTACGCACCGAAGGTAAAATGGGATTATCAATTCTATGATTGAAATGTAACTTTACCCCTAAGTTTGGCTGAGGTGCCTCTCCCGGGACATTCTTTCAAAATGCAGGGCTACCTACCACCCCCACCCCTCCTTTGATTAGAGGGTGCTAACGTTTTCATATGTGACGATATAGAGATGTCCCAAATTGTTGACTTTTTAAAACCATTATTAATGTATTTCATTAAATAACAGTCATATACTTACAGCTTAAAAACACATTTAAGTGCAGCATCTATTTAAATACACTTAGATATGTGTGGATCACATTTTAGCAGCTTCTCAAACGCCTCTGAAGTTTCTAAATCTAGACCCTGTGTGATAACAGCTTTATATCACATGGCCGTATAATCATAGTGTGATGGACAGCACGTGTATAATTTGGCTCTTTGTAAATGACCGTGGTGCAGTCGAGAACAATGCTTTGGCTCTCTTCTTGTGAATTAGCCTCCGGGGCAACGGCCATTATTTCTGGGGTTCCATTGTAGATATACAGGCCGAGACTCTGTCTTCCATTCGCTGTTCACAGTTAGAGTCCGATGAGTTTCCTTTATCACACAAGTCAAATCTTTATGATACCTTTTAGGGCCAGATGACATTATAGTTCATCTCTATTAACAGATATCTGAATATGAATCCATCCAGATGAATTATAAAGCTGATGCATTTCTGTCAAATGTGTTCCACCTCCACATGGCCTGTTCTCGTGCGGGGAACCAAAGCCTGTTCAAACGTGATTTGTCAAACTAGAAATGGAAACCACTAGAGAATGCTTATTCACATGCAGAACCTGTTTATGGACATTAGTCGTCTGCTAAACCTGTCGGTTCGGTGGTTCGATGTCCGGCTCCTCCAGTCTTCATGGTGAAGTGTCCTTGGGCAAGATACTGAATCACTGAAGTTCCAGCTGTGTGTGATAGAAAAAGCAGTGTGTATATATCTATCGGCACATTTACAGCCCCATGCTGCACCACCTGCACCACCTGCTGGTATGATGATGACAGTGTATGTGTGTCTTTAAGCATATTCATTGTTCTGGGTTTGATGCCAAATTAAAGAGTTACTGTAAACCTAAGGATGTAATGCAAATAATGAACAGGGGAAGAGCCGTAAAACGTCCCCCCCCCCCCCCCCCCAGAGGCTCAATAAAAGAGCAGAAGTCTTTCCACTTTGCAGACGTGTAAATGCACCGCTGCTGATTTGTCTTTGCTGCGGAGCGTCCACGCATCTTGCCACTAATTGGCCCGAGCTGTGGGAATGACTCATCTGTGAGGAATTCCTGTTTGACTCTCTCTCGTCCCCACAGGGTTTCTGGCTCTGTACTCGGGCCTGGCTCCCTCCATGATACGCACCTTCCCTGCCAACGGAGCCCTCTTCCTGGCTTATGAGTGGAGTCGCAGGTTCATGATGGAGACCGTTGGCGCCTGAAGTGGAGAGAATATCTCCACCAAGATTCAAGTGTTTCTTTCCTTTATAGTATTCTTTAAAAATTACATCATCGTGTCTTTTTTTAATGATGTAAAATGCTGCATGTATTTTGCGTTTTCAGTGGAGCTGTATCTGAAATAAAGTTGGAATCATTCACATCTCACCATAATTCAATATATGGAGTGTATCTGTGAACAAGTTACTGCGTGATTGATGATTGCCTTGAACAAACGCTTTGCAAGTGAAGTCATAAAAAGAGAGGAGAGCATCAGCCGGTTCGACCTGTCCCGGGAAACAGCCTCACTCTGCTTACATGACATGATTCTGAAGTTCCCTGTCCTAGAAAGGATCCTGTTCACACTAAACTGAAGTGAACACAGTTTAGTCTCACAGCAAAAATGAGGATAATTCTGCTAAAATGGACTGGATTTGTTTCACGAGATGCCAAAGTGTCACTAAGTTCTGCTCTGACTTCATCACTTCCCCAGATTGCATTGATATAATGGAGATTATGTGCACGTAACGATGAGCACATATCTTTAACGTACCTGTCGGAGCCTGTCGGAGCCTGCTGGTGGATGCTGGGGGGGCTGAATCGACAGGCAGTGATCCTGATGCAAAGCTGCAGAGGCATTGACGAGCATTCATTTTTTTTAGGCTCGTAGTTTCAAGTCTTTAAGTAGTTTATTCAAATCGGCATTTATTAAACCTCCCTGCTCCAATAAAAAAATGGAATTAAAAGTTTCTGAGGCATTAAATCCTTAAAAGAAGAAAGACATCCGGGTATTATTAGCCGTCTATTGGAGTTTGACATTTGCATGAACCACTTGTAAAGGTAAAATGAAAAAAGAAAAGCAATGGGAAAGTAAATTGTCATTCTTTAATAACACGAATACTCAAAAATGTAATTTGAAGGCGTTATTGTAATTAAGTACATCACATGATCCAATATAAAACCAATTGTGCCCAAAAGCCTGAGTACACAAACAGTCAATTTCAGATTCCTTTTTTTTTTTTAAATCAGTCTTTTGCTGGAGCATTTTTAAAAAAGGGAAGCGAGAATTCATGTGCCAATCATGACGTGAGCTTCCTGTCACGTGACCACGCATCAAGTCACAGTTGATTAAAGGGACCTTACTGAATGACTCTGTAGTATCAGGCTGTTTTACATGACTAATTACTGTATGTATTCATATTAGTAGCAACATCTCATTTCTTTATTTCATCCCTTCTTTCCATCTGTGTGTTTTGCCAATATATGTTTAATAAATCGTACAGTGACACCTTGTTTCCACGTCTCTATACATTTTAAATGTATGGAAACTTACATGAGCGTATGATGTATCACATCTCCCGGTTCCCTCTGCACGTCTCGTGTTTCCCGACATGGAAGCCTCCCATTGTTTATTCATCAGCTGCCCTCAGCAGGTGTCAGACTCCTGGACGTGAGTGTAAGAGCATAGTAAAGCACAGGAGCTGAACTGTGAGCGCTCCAATACAAGACACACATACGAGGCTGGTTATAGGCTCATGTTACCCGATGGCACCCAATCAGATGAGTCCATGAGGCACACACAACGAGTGAGGGTGAGTTTGTGTGTCTGTGTGTGTGTGTGTGTGTGTGTCTCGTGGGTAGAGACGGGTAAACAAGAGCAGCTCTGGCTCAGTCGCTCCATCACACTGACAACACACTCACTAATGATCTCAACAACGTCCAGCACGGCAGAGATGGTCACACAAGGCAAACTTCAGATCAACGCCGTGGAGGATATAGAAGGTAAGAACGTCTTCTTATGAACTTTTAAAAAAAGTGAATCTTACACTTGAGGGGGAACATGGTGAGGATGATAAACGTTGTTAACGGGGCCCTGAGGTGAGCTGGGACTCCAGGAATGTCCAGTAATCACAAATATTACAGAATATTCTATATTGTAACATTATTATGATTATGATTATTATTATTAGCAAACATACAGAGCTACAAATACATGGTGTAAACAGGGATCATGAAAATACAAACAACTAAATAATTGAAACTGGAAAAAAAACATAAATGTGAAAATAAATATAGCATTTAATAAATATGTTATACTTATTAATGTTTGTGTTGAGCGAATTGGCAATTTACAATACAATACAACAAATATTCTATAATTTATTTTTCAATTCCATATTGCCTTCAGGATTGACAGAGTTGTATTGTATTGCACATTGACAGCAGTTTCCATAGCTTCACCCACTGGCTTCAAACTGTTGCATTATTCATGAGGCATTACAATGAATGGATTCCATTATTCCCCACATTGACAAATCATATCCAAGAACAAGCAAAACACACTTCCAGCAGTTTATGAACCTGATTCAGATTTATTATTATGTCACAATTCTGGTTGTGAGCTCACTGGAGAGAAGTTTTATCAAGAAAATTCAACATCTCTTTTTGGATCTCTGTAACTGTGAATGTAAATGTAGAACAGGTATTTATTGAATTTCAATCTATAGACGTTTAGTTTTCTCTGTGGGTGATTTCTGAGGATGCTGTCACTAGTTCAGCATCTTTTTACATAACACCACGTGACTCTGGTGACTGTGGAGCGGTGTGACTTCCCTCAGAGATTAATTAAACATGTGGATCCACCACCTCGCCGCCCGGTAGCGTGGAATGTTTTGTGTCACCTTCAGTAAAAGGTCCCGTCCCACTGGACCTTGTTAATGCTCCATTGTGTGACTCTGAAATGACAATGAGAAATCTGCACTATAGTCTGAACAGAAATGACTCTCGTGTGTGGAAGATATGCAAAGTGCCGTCTCTGTACTCGAGGTTTGAACGTGTTTTCTGTTCCCTCTGCAGATAAAAGCTCAGGGAGACTGGGATGTTTCGGTTGGTTGTTGGTCATCGTATCCACGCTCTTTGTAGCCGTCACCTTCCCGCTCACATTGTTTATGTGTGTTAAGGTAAAGTTTTCTCCGTGGTGTAGAGTCGGGATTAGTCTTTAACTATAAATCCTTAAAGGTCCAAGTGTGTTAGATTTAGGTGAAAGGAGCGGGTCCTCTCTACGGAGGCCGCCTTGTTTTTTACAGTGGCCCAGACTGGACAAACTAAACACCTTTTGAGTTTTTATGACAACTGAAGGCTGCCACAGGTTCTCTCTCATGTTTGGAAGGGGAGAGTGAGGTGAGGGGTGTTCAGCTGCAACATGCAACTTCACCACTAGATGTCACTAAATTCTACAGACTGAACCTTTAAATCTGGCTCATGTTTTGAGTGAACGACGTTTGGGAAACAGAAACGTCATTCTGTTATTTATTCAGGTTAGTTTCACATATAACAAGTGATCCCCAGGACCAGGATCATTTAATTACCTGTGTAATTTATCTGTGACTCTGACGGAATCTGAATCTATAGCAGTTTTTGTTTTGTATAAAAAAGTGATTGATTTTTACTTTTGTGTTTATTAGTTAAAAGTGAATTGCCGTGTAAAATAGGAAATTTATATTTATTCAGTTGTAGGGAATTGACCTTGTATTATGCCAATGATTCTGAGAGGAACCACAGTCACATTTAAACTACACTGAGTTGATTGTCATATTACATGCTTCTAACATTTACAGTAACACATTTGCATTTTGTTCATTTATGTGGCTGACTTTCACTGATTTAGTTATTGTGGTGTGTGTGTGTGTTGTTTGTGTGACTGGTTGTGTTTCTAACAACCAGATAGTGAAGGAGTATGAGCGAGCCGTCATTTTTAGGCTCGGCCGGATCACAGACAGGAAACCCAAAGGGCCAGGTTCGTCATTTCATCTCTTACAAATGTGCATTTACACATCTACAATCTTTCTCACGGTTTTTTATGTACTTGCTAATACTCTCTTGATGCCTATGTGATAATGATTATGTTATTTGATCCCGTCAAGCACTGAGCACAGATAGCATCAAGTTGACAAAGCCAAACACAAAGAAAGTGTTTGTCCTGAGACAGTTATTATTTCCTGATTCTGGGAAAGTGTGAACGACAATGATACCTGTGTTTCCCTCCAGGACTTTTCTTTGTTCTGCCCTGCACTGATAACTTTGTGAAAGTCGACCTGAGAACCGTGTCCTTTGACATCCCTCCACAAGAGGTAAGTTTGATTTTATTCATCACGTCATGTGTGTGAATATGAATTTGTGTCTCTCGCGTATCGTAGCTTGTCCACAGTTCCTGTCATTAATAAGAAAAGTCTAACTGCTCTTCTTTTTTCTCCTTGTTCAGATCTTGACCAAAGACTCGGTGACAGTGTCTGTGGACGGCGTTGTGTACTTCAGGATAAACTGCCCAATCTCATCTGTGGCCAATGTGTCCAACGCACACTCGTCCACGCGCCTGCTCGCACAAACCACCCTGAGGAACGCGCTCGGCACCAAGAACCTCGCCGAGCTGTTGGCCGACAGAGAGGGCATCTCTCTCAGCATGCAGGTGAGGAGAAACTGTGAGGTCATTGTTTATAAAGAGCTGGAGGACAAGGAAATAGTTACTTTGTGGTGGCGACAAAACCGAAAATCTTAACCCTGCAGTCAAACAGGTTCAGTGAGTTGTGCTTGTGTATCTGTGCAAACACACTGCAGGAGGTTTTTTAAAGTCCAATATTTACCTGACCGGCCTCCGTCCGTACTTTCCTTACAATTACTTGTTTGCATTTTGACCACGAGCAATTAGGAGAAGAAAGCGTTTTTCGGGAAAGGGAAATAAATATTTGACAAATCCGCACAAAGACAAACTTGCTGTCGTTTGTCGTGAACACCTGAATAGATAAGAGACACTGAGCTCTGACTGTGCAGAAACGTTTGTTCAGTCACTATAGCTGCAGGACAACACGCTGACACCGACGTATGATTCTCTTATAGTTAGGAGTAGTTAAGGCAACCATGTTAGCAAATATTAGCCTCTTTACTCTATTCTTAACCAACTAAAGAATGTATGAGGCTGTATTCATTCTCATTTTATCTATTGTTTTGGTCTAAACCAACTGACAAAATATTTGGATGTAAAATATTTTGTTAACTGAGTCTGTTTTTTGTTCGGTACCCTGGGTTTATCAGAGATTGTTTCCACGTCTAATAAACGACTCCGAGGCTCCGCAGAGCTAACAACGGTTTTCTCACTGTGTTATTTGTTATTTAATAAAACGTTCCTCTGCAGGCAGCTCTGGACGAAGCCACTGATCGGTGGGGGATTAAGGTGGAGCGAGTGGAGATCAAGGACGTGAAGTTGCCTCAGCAGCTGCAGAGGGCCATGGCTGCAGAGGCCGAGGCCACCCGGGAGGCCAGGGCGAAGGTGAAGAGGGGGCGACGCAAGAAGATTTCAATTTGATTTCCCTCCTTCGTACTTTCAAATTGTGAAAAACGAATGAAGCAGAGAGTAGAACTGATCCATCGTGCCTCTGTGTTTCAGATCATCGCTGCAGAGGGAGAGATGAAGGCCTCCAGGTCCCTGAAGGAAGCCGCGCTGGTGATCTCCGAGGCTCCGGCCGCCCTCCAGCTGAGATACCTGCAGACGCTCAGCTCCATCGCAGCAGAGAAGAACTCCACCATCATCTTCCCTCTGCCCATGGATTTGATTCAGTGTTTCCTGCCGAAGAAGTGATGGATGTCACTGCCAGCGAGTCCTATAAGAGCCGCAGTACTACTTATACTGTTATGATGTTATTAGAGTTCTTAAGAGAACACAGCTGAAGTCTGCACTTCATAATCGTTTGTTATAGATTTTCTTTTTCTTATTTTTACTAAGAAATAAAAGAGCTATGTATCATTTTATATCCACTACAAATCTCACTTTTGCACACTTGTTTTCTTATTGTGGTTTAATACTTTAATACAAAGTGCAACATATACAGTGTAGATGTTAGTGTCTCATCACTGACAACAATATTTTCACCAGCTAAGCTACAGGTGCAGTTCTGGAGGAGGACGAATAAATAAATAAATAAATAAATATATGAAATGCACAAGAAATGTACCAAAAAAAATCAAATCAGATGAAATGCACAACAACCTTATAAAGACATGCTTTCTTAAAAACCCATTCAGAGCAGATTCTGAAATACCGAATACAATCTTTACAACAGAAGTCCTGTAAACAATCAACAGAAGTGCCGACATCCGCACGTACAGCACACGGGATGTAAGCTGTAAACAAAAACCTCTCGTTTAAGTGCGGAAAACAAACATTCAGTAAATTAGCACAACGTCGTGTCCACGGGACACAGAGGCGAGCGGTGCAATCTGAGCACCTGGCGGAGAGAAGCATCATTTCCACTTCCTGTCGCGACAACACAGCGACTTGTCCCGACAGCAAATACAACTCACCTACAACCAAAGTCTTATCAGAGCAGATTTTCCTATTTTATATTATGCACGGGGATCTGATTATTAAATCATGTTATTATCATGTACAGCAATGTTTCTTCAAAGTACTTTTATATTTGCTGACTTCACTGTTATATATATATATATATATATTCACCCACATTCTGCAGAACAGACGGTGAACTGTGTGGTTATGTAAACACGAGCATGAAGGAAAAACAGTCAAAACTCAAATAGTCCAATTACTGTAAAACAAATACAAGTTATGGCAGTTGTTTCCCTTTTGATGATTCATATTTCTCAACACCTGAGATTCTCTACAGTGAGAAATGAGGTAACAGCTTGGCAGCAAATTTAGGATTTTTTTTCATCCCTCCAAAAATTAAATTGGCGAAAATCAAGAGAAGAAACACGTCAGAGCCCGACTGATATAATGGGATGGCTGTTAAAAGTTATAAAAAATAAAAAAGGTTATTTTACAGAATTAATTATGTGGATTTATGTTATATTTCACATCAATACATTTGTTTATGGTCAATATTATTTTCAAGTTCAATATATTTGGTTGTATTTGTGTTTTGTTTTTACTTATTTATAATAAAGTTTTTGGTCAAACTGTTAAAATGTCACTTACATTTCTTTGTCATTAGAGTTTGATAACAACATCACAGGAGTCATTGCCAATTTTTCTTTTTAAATATATAAATATGGACCAATAGATCGGTATTGGAAAAGGTTTACTCCCTAATATGGATATTGGACCCAAACATCCATATCGGTCGGGCTCTGATGTTTTTCACATCATATTTCTTCTCAAGGTTTTTCTGCAGAGAAAACACGAGTGAAACAGAAACCAAAAACGATACCGAGATAAGGAACATTCAAAGAAAGAACAAGAGAACGTCTCTCAAAGCGAATCAATGCAGCACGATGAACAGATGTGGGAATCAAATGTGTTCAGGTATAAACGGTTTGATAAGAACTGAGATGTCTGCATATTTGTTTGTTTCTTAGCAGGATTACAGATAGAATACAGATTTCCACAAAACGTGGTGGAAGGATGAAACGTGGGCCCAGAAAGATGTTTTTGGGATTTTGGCTTGGATGCAGATAAAGGAGCAGATCCAGGAATTATTTTTTCTTCACTTCCTCTAACACTGTTAGATACAGGATTTAGTTTGTTCATATTTTCACCAATTTCCCAGATAATAACTCATGGATCTTGATGGGAAAAATAAATCTGCGTTGTGTTATTTTGATTTCTTTATCTTCTCCTCGCTGCGTCCTGCCATTGCATTACATATTTGTGAGCGTACGTGTTTAATTGCATAAAGGGCGGGGGAAGTGAGATCCAATCATTGGTTTCATTTGACTTAATCCTGCTCCAGGTTACAAGAGGTAACTTGTTTCACCCGTTCACTCTTCCGCTCCATTTCACACCGTCAGTGATCCAAAAAGAAAGTTCATTATAACCGTAAAAGACAGAACATGCTTTAAAAGAGACCAATACATGTACATCATTTTAAATAAATTAAAATCAATAACATAGCTAAAACATTTTGGCAGATCAACGGACGATGATGAGTTGTTATGTTGTCGTACATTTCAGGTCAGCGCTGACATCCGGTCGTTTAAGGAAAAACATGGGACGGACCATTGAGGCTGGATGGCTTGAGAGTCAGTCATACAATCCTGATACATGAGAGCTTTGTCATGTCCCACAGAGGAATCCACACTTAGTTTTGTGATGTCCCTCAAAGTGTTGCCTGTGCCGCTGCTGGTGGAAAGAGACTGGACAGGAAAGGAGCTTCTTGTGTTCACCGTTCTGCCCTTTGAACGTTTGCAATGTGCCGTACATCCATCATCCTGAGCGCTGGAGGAGAAGGTGGAGATTGCAGATGGAGGCCAAAACATGGAAATGAGGCACTGTGAGTCTGTCCCTGCTCTCTGACGTCTGCAATGATCAGGTCTTTCGTCCGCCGCAGCATCGCAGCGCGTTCTGCTTCGTGGGAGATTTGTGCGGAATAGAAAAAGAGGAGGCAAGAGGCTTTGAGCTTTGATACAATTATTTAGTTCAAAGGTTAAAATTCCTGGGGTTTGTCCGTGGAAATGCATCACGAGGGTGAGAGGCCCTTTCCCTTTACCCAGAGGAACATTCAGCAAAGAGTGCGAAGAGTGTCATTGATGGTAGGAGTGTGGGCGGGCAGGGGAGCCCGGTCCAGGGGAGGGTCGGTGGATGGGGGAGGAGCTGGGGGACATGCGAGGGCTCAGCTCTCCCGTCTGGAGACGCCACAGCAGCTCCTCGTTGTTGCGACTCAGCCGCTTCTTCTCGTTGCTCTCCTTCTCCACGTTGACCTGCAGGTTGGCGTTATCCTCGGAGAGTTGTCTGAGGAAGAAGAGCGATGTGGAAAAGTTACAGCTGAAAATGCCGGGTAAGACATTTCAAGAGTGCAAAATCGTAATTATAATCCCTAAGTGTATTTTCCTCACTGCTGTATTTGCCTATAACTGCTCTTTATACAGAGAGAATATAACGTATTGACTTTGAGGCTGTACTTTACTGTAGAAATATAAGTTATATACCCAGAACTAGAAATACTGTCCTACAATTGTATGCCTCCGCCAGCCAGTGCAGTTTCAAGAAATTCCCTAAAGGCAGACTTGTGATATCATGTTCAAGAGGCCAAATTCTTGAGTCCATGTGAATGTGTGCGACAGATGTAATGAAATTCCCTGCGGGTGTTGGTGACATATCACATTCATAAGAACACGAGGTCACCATGACCTTAACCTTTGACCTCAAACCGCCAAAATCAAATCAGTTCCTCTGAATGTTTGGACCAAATTTGAAGAAATTCCCTTGAGGTGTTGAGATATTCAGTTTATTGGACGGACGGACACAACCTGAAAACACAAAGGCCCTGGCCACTGGCTGTCTCTGGTGCGGAAGCATACAAATCGCAAGGTGACGTTGTAAAAACATGTTTTGCCGCCTCATCACTGAGGCTTTTGAACCGACCTGGACACAACCAGGTTCTTGTCAATCCGTTCCTTCAGGTCTTCGTTCTGCTGCTGCAACACCTGCACTCTCTCCTCCAGGTACACATTCTTTTCAGCCTGCTCAAAAACAAAGGACAGAGGGTGCACAACATTAAATTCTTCAAATGAAAAGAGAAATACGGTAAATAATGTGCGAAGGAGAAATTTGTTGACAGTTATATTTGTCATTTTAACCGTATGGACTATAGCTACTGGAATTTAATCAGACACAAGCAGAAATTAGAAGCCTACTATTATCTCCAGCTCTGTTATCTTCAGGTCCTGCTGATGAATCTGTTGATTCTTCATCTCCAGAACGTCCTTGAGACTCTTCAGGTCCTCCTCAATGTGTTTGTATGGAGCCAAAGCGTCCTGACAAGAGAAGACAACAACAGTGAAGGCGACCGTCAGTCTTTACAAACGTCAAGAATAACATCACATGTTGTTCCTGTGATGCATCACGGAGCCGTTACCACTATCTGCTCGTCCGTGCTCTTGCGAAGAGCTTCCTCAAAGCGCTTGGCTCGGTCCCTGAGGCTGCGATTCTGAAACGTCAGCGTGTCCACCTGATCCTGTTGAACACACGATATGTTGCCGTCACCAAACTTAAAATGTATCCTGTTAAAACAGATTTTTTTTAAAAGAGAGGTGTTGACCTGCAGCGACAGTCTGATCTTCTGAAAATCTTCTTCCAGGGACTTCCTCTGCTGTTCATGGGCCATCTTCAGATCTAAGACAAGAAATGACATGTCACCACCTCTCGGAACCTGAAGCAGGACAACAGCAGGTTTTCAGTTAGTGCTTCTTACTCTTCACGGTCCTGGCATGCTCCTCCTGCAGAGTGGTCAGCGTGTCGTTGTGAGCCGTCTCCATCTCCACCAGGGACGCCTCGTGGTTCTCGCTCATCTCCTCGATCTGGGGCAAGATGTAGACGTTTAAAGCAACACTTGCTAGATTTTACAAATGCTCTGACAACTCTGCTTTTTTTACAACAGTGAATTATGCCTCCCACCTGAAGGGGGAACCCAGGTATAGAGAGCTTGAGGACACTGCACGTCCACACACACCTGCAACCTACAGCCTGCTCCCCTTGGTACTAGCTGTCAATCACACGGTACCAACACCCCAACGCATACTGGGCATTTGTGCGATTTTTAGACAGGACCATAATTTACAAAATGAACATCATGCTGTAATGAAAAAAGGCTTAAAAACAACGATTGAAACCATAAAGAGTCATTTTAGAGTTCTATAGCCCTCTGCTGGTCAGAATACAGATTTCAGGCACTTCTGTATCTACTTCCCTTTCTATGATCATAACATGCACACACACACACACACACACACACACACCTGCTCGTGCTGTTGGATCCGCAGGTCGTCCAGCTCATCCCGCTGCAGGGCCTTCAGACTGCGGTCCTCGGCCATGTGCTGCGCCTTCAGCCGCTCCTCCAGCGCTCCCAGCTCCCTCTGCTGCTGAGCCCGCAATCCCTGCAGCTCCGCCTCGAAGCGACGCTCCAGTTCCTCCTTCTCCTGCTGCAGTTGCTCCCAGTGTGCGACACTGAAAGCTGGGAATTAGGGTCAAACAAAAAAACCCCAAAAGAGAAGCAAAGACAATGCACCGAGTTAATTTACCAGTTGTCGTATCCGTCCTTTAATTTGAATGACGTTGGATGAAAACACATTTCTGAATTTTGCAGGTGTCAGTTTGTTGTATGAATTTAAATACAGCAAACTGAGCATCTTTAGAACATGGTGTTTTTCTTTTTTCAGACGACATCCAGCAGCAGAGTGGGTTCCCCGGGGGTCACTTATAGCAGTGTACTGTATAATACATAACACGCTGTGAGCCAGAGAGCGACTCACCAGCCTTCCCTCCCCACTTACCCACTTCATCCCTGATTCTGGCAAGCTCCTGGGACAGTTCCCTCTCTTTCACAATGGCACGTTCACTCTGAAAGGCAAACACATAAAAAGCAGTGAGCGCCTCTGAAGCGTGAGGATTTCTTATACACTTACAGGAAAGCAGTGAACCGTGTGAGTGGAGTTAATGTGACGGTCGTGGCAGGAATTCAAACTGACACGATAGGATTGAAATTAACGATATGATACTTTATATTTTTTGTATTGTTTGATGTTGATCAGTCAGTTACTACTTTTTTTTTTGCGTGTGTACACAATCTAATGCAAATCTCTGACCTTGTGAAGGTTAATACATCAATTTAATCAAGGCTCCATGAAACATTAACTATGTATTTGTCGTGGTATCCATACAAATTGTGCTCCTCTCTCTCTTTCTGTGCCTTGCATCTTGTTACAGGTATCATCATGTATATTAATAATCACATCTCTCTGAGTTCAAACCTAGAAACTGTCGTGGTCACTGCAGATGAGAGGATTACAGACCCAAATGATGTTCCTGCTCCATTAACATTCATTTTATTTGCAGCTTCCTCCAGCGAAATGTTGTTCCACCACATGCAGCACGCAAATACAGTTATATAAAGCAGCCTGAGTATCTTGTCTTGTCTTGTAGAAGCTAATTTACGACCTGTTTGAACCATAGCCTGCCGGTGAAATCAGCATTAACCACTAACCAAACTGTCCCTCTCTCAAACCAGCGCTTTCAATGAGCTATTCCAGCCGCCTCTCCTCCGAGATGCATGGTGATTGGCCGAGGCCACGACTCAGTGATAAACAAGACAAACGAAACGCTGTGTGTGATAAATCGCTAACAAGACGCTGGACTAAAGGTCAGAGGTCACGGCTGTGGTCACAGGACGATGTGTGGAGCTCACAGTGAATCAAAGAACAGACGTGGCAGCAACATAATTATAGAAAAAAAAACGTCCTGCGTCACATTTGACACCAGCGTATAATTTTTATGTGGATCGTAAAAGCCAAGGGTCTTAATGGCTCCGGGGGGGGTGAAAGGCTCGACAGCAGCACAGAGGAGTCAACGACATCTTTACATCCACTTTGATGAGGTCTCCACACTGAGCCCGACGGAGTCTCCAGTGTCCTCGTGATGGGACATCACTCACAGAGGACGACTAAATGACTATCGATCACCGCCTTAAACACACGCAGCAAGATGGCCACGCACGCTGTGGCGAGGAGACGAGGCGCAGATCACCAAGCGGCGAAGGGAGGGGAGAGAGGAGAGAGGGGAGCAGGTGAAATATGTATGAGACAGTATGCAGTTACAGTATGTCTCGGCAGTGTGAGTGATGTCATCCTCTAAGAGGTTCTACTTGGTGCAGGCAGTCGTCAGGGGAGAGACGCCGGTGACCTCATGAGGGATGAAGGAGGGTCAGCGTCTTGTTTTTCCCATTTCACTCCTGAGCTCCACCTCTGCTCCCACCCATCATCCCCCCCCCGACTCTGATCCCCAGGGGAGTCGTGCGGGAGTGTGACACGCATTCTGATTTCACTATTCATCCCTGCGCCCAGGCAACATCCTCCATCTCCAACGACTGATCCCATCATTGATTTCACTGTTGATTATATTCGTTGTCTGAGGTTTGCAGCATGAGAAAAGAAAACCTAATGATAACCAATTAACAAAGAAGTAAAAAAAAGTAGAGGAGCATATCTCAGTTCAATCAAGCTGCACCAAATTGCACACACATCAGTTTCCAAAGTATGCCTGATTGTTTTCATCAAGATCCATTTATTATTATTCCCTGGAAAAAGGGTCTGAATCCTGGATCTGTCCCCTGATCTGGATCTGCACCAAAATCTAATTGGTTCTTCCCTGGCCAAGTTTCAAGTAATCCATTCAAAGGTTTTTACATAATCTTGCAGTTAAACAAACGGGTTGAAAACAAATAACCTCCTTGACGAGGATAATCCTCACGTTTAAGAGGCTGGATGCAGCTAAATAACAAACAACTACTGGATCATAACATATTTATATTCATCTCTTTACATCTTCTGACAAATTGCTCCAGCGCTGCAGAATTTACATGCACCTTTACAGTACGGCTGCTCAAACACTGTAATGACTGAATGAACTGCTCTAAAGTCTGCACCCACGCAAAACAGTCCAGCTTCAGTGGGACCATAACATCCCTCCGATGTGCCGTCACTGGTTTTGTTTTCATCCTGAGGAGACTCCAGTGAACGCACAGGAAGCTGCGGCTGCACAGCACGAATGCTGCACAGGGAAAAACCGCACACGTGATTTCTGGTAGCTGAGAAATCCAGTTCCGTCGGGGTAAACACGAGGACGAGAGTTTTTCCCGCACGATCCATCAAATGCAACCGTGCGATCGATACAGAGAAAAGAGGAAATACAGCAGCTTGTTATGTAATGTCAGACTGTCAGAGGAAAGGAAGAGGGACAGACAATCCGGCTTTGACTCAGCACAATCCGGCTCAC
The DNA here is from genome assembly GCA_006182925.3 of Reinhardtius hippoglossoides. NCBI lineage: Eukaryota > Metazoa > Chordata > Actinopteri > Pleuronectiformes > Pleuronectidae > Reinhardtius > Reinhardtius hippoglossoides. The sequence goes on from CM031673.1 coordinate 4,358,392, forward strand.
ATTCATCCTCTGCCCCCGGCTCCAACATAACACATGCATGAACACCGACAGTCAGCCCCCCCCTCCCCCTCCCCCCTCCTCCATCCCCTCGCCATGCCGACAAACACACATACTTAAAGGAATCCTCTGTGCCGCCTGCATAATATACTGCCTTTTACCGTTTGGTCCAGACCGCGCAGAGGGAGGAGATGGAGCCTACAGCAGCAATGGCCCATGCTAGGCAAGGAGACAGCAGCATCCCTGAGCCGGCTGCGTGCACGTTGGAGGCAGGAGAGAAAATACAGAGCGAGAGGAAGAGAGAGGGGGGGGGGGAGGGAGGGAACCAGGCGAAAGGATGGAGAGGGGAGGAGAGAGGGGGAAGACTGGAGCCTCACCTTGTTTCCTGGTTTGCGCTTATCCCTGCGAGAACAAAGACCGCCAGCCCAAGCCCAGCTCTGCCTGCCCACCCCTGAAACCCCCGCCCTGTATCGTACTCACAGCCAGGGAGCGACACACACACACACACACACACACACACACACACACACACACACACACACACACACACACACACACACACACACACACACACACACACACACACGCGCGCGCACACACACACACACACACACACACACACCACGGATACACGCATGTGAATGTGTGGTCTGTTGCATCTTTGAGGAAAAAAACAAGAAGCGTGGAGCAGAAGAAGACGGGGGAGGGAGATTATCAATAAGTGGCCAATTATCAGCTCTGACACTGAGCTCAGGGAAAATAGCTTAATGCATCAGACGTTTCAGAACATATCAAAGTTTCTTGGGAAAAATGTAGCTGCTTAATAGAACAATTAATTAAACTATCTATCTATCTATCTATCTATCTATCTATCTATCTATCTATCTATCTATCTATCTATCTATCTATCTATCTATCTATCTATCTATCTATCTATCCATCCATCCATCCATCTACAGCCAAAATATCATATCTTGGCCAATAATGAAATATTTAATTTAATCAAAAATAGACAAAACATTATAACAGAACTAATATTTCAGGCTGGTTATCAGACTCAATGCTAATTTACTTAACAATCACGTAAATATTGCTACTTATTCAATAGAACTGATTAAAAAACAAATTAAAAGACAGTTTTCAAGGTGGAGTCATATCCCACAATAGATATAAGTGGCAGATGTATCTCAGATACATGTATTTTAAGATCTTCCACCCATCGGACCTTAAGCGGATGTTCCATGTTCGATCACTAAAAGCAGAGGCTCAAGCCCAGGCCGCTCTGATCTGATTAATCATCTCCCACTGGAGAGCAGAGGCTGTGGGCGTGGCCGGGAAAAAGGGATGAAATGGAAGCAGAGGATCAGGAGAGGACGAGGAGAGAGCAGAACACACTCGGTCACACTGACTCTCCTGCAAGGTGAGTTTCCCCATCCAGCTCAGTCACACATCTGTCCAGATACTGTGCACTTCAATGTAGAAAAATCCAAACTACAGCAAACAAAACAGCTGGAAAGGCCTGTGGAACTCACTGACCAAAACCTGCTGCTTCACACTTATCTCCAACGTATTCAAAGAGGAACAGAAGTCAGGTTTTTAAAAGCCTTTGTAGACAAACTGACGCTGACAACAGACGCCGGATGCCACAGGTGTCAGTGGCGCTTGTGGAGACATCACACTTTGTAGCTGGATTCTGAAAACCAGCTGCAGGTGTTCTTGTGTTTCAAAGCAGGAATGTGTTTTATCAGCAGAATGAATTAACGGTGAGATTAAATATGATCCGAGTCTTTCTCTTCTGTGAGTCTCATATAAAAAAAAAACAGCGTGCAGAGATAAGAACCTTGTTTGAGGCAGACAGACAATATTTCAATCACAACGAGTTTTACATTCAATATCAAGATGTGTTTTTGTGAGACAATAATGCTTTAAAGAGTAAGGACTGAAAATCAATCCCTGCAGGACGTCCGACTTCGTCATGAACGGAAACATGTACATGTTTTTTATACTTATTTTTTACACCTTTGTTTCCGCTGTTGTAAATACTGTATTGTACAAATTTTACATAGTCGTATTATGTATATGTATGTGTAGTATAATGCACTATAATGCACAATGAATGAAGTATATACTGTATACCTCACATACTGTACTTCTTATTCATATTTTATATTAATCTTCTCTAGGTGTGCACATATCTCTTGGTTAGAGAAACTGTAATAAAACCCAATTTTCCTGTGGATCAATATCAGTTCTTCAGATTCTGATTCTTTAAGGTTCTTGTTCAGGTCCCAGTCTCCTGCAGCGTCCTACCTTTTGACAGAAGTGCTGGGTAGTGATGCTGAAAACGTCCAGGCACAGGGAGGCCCTCTTCAACTGGGCCTGGAGGCTCAGCAGCTGCAGCGCCTGCTGCTCGCAGCGCTCACGCAGCTGCTGGATCAGAGCCCGGTCCAGCTCCTGGGCCCGAGCCCGGTCCAGCTCCTGGGCCCGAGCCCGGTCCAGCTCCTGGGCCCGAGCCCGGTCCAGCTCCTGGGCCCTGTCGGCCCGAACCGAACCATGAAGCGCTGCCGTCTGCCCACGAGCTGAGGAACAGAGCCGAGGGATCAATACAATCTACTTCTATGTTTTCATGAATATGAGACTTAGGAAAGGTTTTTAAATAAATAAACTCCCGTGAACAAGTGGAACATTTGTCTGAACTTTATCATGTATAATAACATATAACACATTTTGTAAAAACTGTGAAGATTTCAAAGTGCGTAGAAACACACCAAGCAACAATCATTTTAATAATTGATAAATTGATAAAGAAATGTATCAAGCAACATTTAAAATGTCCGGGACACCCTGCTATTGAATTGTTTTATATTAAATTGAATGTATCTGCTTTCAATGAGAACCTATCATCTCATCCATCGCACACACACAGATAAAATGCTGACTTGTGTTGTGGTAATCTGACCCAGCTGGATTTCCACTGAAGGAGCCACGCAGGCGTTAGAGCTACTGCAGCCTGTTGCTATGGCAACGGCAGGCTGGCCTTGTAATGCAGTGCGGAGCGAGCGAGCGAGCGAGCGAGAGAGAGAGAGAGAGAGAGAGAGAGAGAGAGAGAGAGAGAGAGAGAGAGAGAGAGAGAGAGGGGGAGAGAGATGGGACATTTTAAAGATGCAGTGGCAGCTGAGGGTGTTACACTATTGACTACTGCGTACTATGACACACCCACGCCCACACCCACCCACGCCCACACACACCCACACACACACACACACACACACACACACACGCCCACACACACCCACACACACACACCCCACACACACAGAGCAGTTTAATGTTCTGTCAGACTCACCAGGTGACTGAGGTTTGGGTGAAACCACTGCAAGTCGTTTAGGGGACGACTTCGGTGGCATCACAGCGTCCGTGTCCTTCGGCATCTCTCTCCTAGAGGCTGTGGAGTAAATAAACAAATATGTTAAAAGATTGCAAATATTGAAATCTAAGAAATATTAGTTTTTCTCTCATAAATATTGTTTTCATAAATACATTATCTGTTAGTATGACATTATCTGTGTAGTGGTTAAAAGCACTTTTACTCTTTACTGTATGTGTTGTTTAAATTCTACTTCATGCTTCAATCAATACGTAAAGGTAGAGCTAATTTTTATTCTTTCACTTTACAATTTATTTGCAAACTGGGATTTTACATATAAATATAATATATATATTTGCTTCGTATTGATCAGCTACATTAAAACTCATGAATGCATCAGTATTAATGAAGCAGCACTAGGTTCCATACAATAACAATAAAATAAGCATTTGTTTAATGAATTGATCACTTTCATTTTAGGTGATTATACCTCTGTAGTTTTATTATGACTGCGTTTTTTATATCTTGGATTTTCACCAGGAAACCAATCTCGTGGACGTCATAAAAATGATCGACTCTCTGCTGGTATAAACTACACGTGAGGTACAGTGTTGTTCAGTGACCTCCAGGTGGCGTAACTGCTCTGCTGCAGGAAGCCGAGGCTGAAACAGGGGCCCCACACAGAAATACCCCCTGTGACCAGTAGATGGTGTGGTTTTCCACATTGAAGCACAAATTGCCAAAACAGGCAGAGAGGGAGAAATATATATATATAATATATATATATCACAGGGAACAGTATCTCTGATGTGATGCAACGCTGAGCAACAGTTAAGAGGCAGCCTGATTCGTTTTTCAGGTTAATTATTTATCTCTCTGAATTGAATGTTAAGCAGTGGAGTGGTTCTGGGTTCTGGGATCCGGGCAGTCGATGTGTGATCCTTCGTCTCTGTCTGTCCCTCATGTATCTACACTTTAACTGTCTTTTAAGCACCAGGTGGGACGAGTGGTGACTTGTGTGTCTCTTGTCTCCTCAGGTGATGGGAGAGCGCAGTGTGTTATTTTCCTTTCCGCCTGCAGCCTGTCGTGAGTCAGAAGGAATTCAGCAGAATTGCAGGTGTTGTTTTGTTTTTTCTTTTAAAGTCTCACACGGAGCTCTCCCCCCCCCCCCCCCCCCCCCCCCCCCCCCTGTTTGTCACCTCGTCCGACTTCTTTTCCGTCTTGCTCAACTTTTTGAGGCTTCGTTCTTTTTCGTTAACGCGGGAAAAACTCATTTGGTTGATGATTCCTGTTCAGTCAGTTTAGCTCCGTGAGTTAAATGATATACAAACAAACTTTGCATAAGCAGCTGCAGGGAGTTTCTCAACTCACAGAGGCAACTTAGAGTAACACTCATGGACATAATTATTAAATTCATAAACAGTATTTACTTGTGATTTCCTTTGAGCTATTTTATATCGAGAAAATTTGTATTTACTCTGCTTGGTGAGTTTTTTTTCTCTGAGAACAATATACATCATATTTCATTTATATGTTCTAGGTCTTCGTTATTGAGGTCAGGAATGTCAACTAAGCCATTTAAACAAACTAAATGTATACAAGCCACACTATTCATCTATTTCTGCATCTAATTCTGAACCATGTAGAACAATCTCATCTCAGAATGTATGTCCGCTAACACACAGTAAACCAGCCTGTGTAAACTATTTCCACAGACCAACTGTCTTTGTGTCTCTTATGCAACTCAGTGGTGATGTCAGTTTGCAGAGGAATGAAAACCAACATGTGAGTTGTTGCGTTGGTGCCGACGCCTCCGAGCCGCTCAGACGAACGCCACACACCCATCAGTGTCATTGACACCACAACAACGACCTGACTGTGGACACTACAACCTAATATTCGTTTCAGCAGATACACACCCAACACCACACCCACACACACACACACACACACACAGACATTCATCTTGTCTCCACAGGCATTCATGGGTCGTGGGGGACGTACCCATTGGCGAGGAGCGCTGCAGGGGCAGAGTGCGCCGCTGGAGGCTGGGGGCGTTGGGAGGATGCGGACGGCTCGGACCATGTGAAGCTTCACCGGGGGTTTGTTTGTGTGACAGTGTTTCATCGCTGCCACTGCTGGGATCTGCAGAACAGGAGAAAAGAAACAAGATGTCGATTTTCTTTTCGTTTAAATCATTCACATTTGAATTGAAATACAAGTATTGGGCAACAGCGAGCTGAGAGACAATGCACTGTAAATTGAATGCTACTCCTTAGGGTCCCAAGTAACGAGCAGAGCTGAGTAAATTTAGCTTTTTGCTTTCATGCACCAGATGCTTGGAATGAGACATTTTAAATTTGGAATCATAAACCTCTCTTGGTGTGTTTGAAAATCAGTTTTCACGTATGTTTATGTGTGTGTTCTGTGCTTTAGTTGTTTTTTTGTGTGTTTTCTGTCCCTGCTGGTATTTATATATAAACTTTTTGATTTGATTTGCTTATTCTTAGCCAAGACTTTCTGGCAGAATAGATCTTAAAATGAAATAAAATAAAATAAAAGGGAGTTGGCCTTGTATCATTCTATTATATTGCATTTTTTAGTTTGGGGGGGTGATGTTATAGCTTTTATTTGTCAATTTATAATTTGCACATTTATCAGTAAAGAAATGTATCAATGAAAACAACATGCAGTGTAAAAACATCAGTTATTTTCACTCACAAAACTTAGAAAGCATCATTTGTCGAGTGCTGTAAATCTACTCTCACTGGCCTACAGCATAAATAATCCTTTACAGGTCAGTGATATTTATTATTTATTTATATTTCTAGGATGAAGTATCAGCAGAGCACAATCTTTCTATTTTTCCCTGGAGAGTATTTTTTTTCCCTCTCTTCTCTAAACTGCAGAAGTTCACAGGGACAGAAGAAAGCAAGTTGCGGCAAACATCTTAATTATTCATAACAGCTGTTATTACGCCTCAAGCTTTCTGTGAACCGAAAAAATGCTTTGATTCATAGAAGACTGAGACTCTAGCGAGGAGCCGTCCAACATAAAAAACACAGAGAACACAGAACTGGAGGATCTTTGTGTTTGTGATGTATCGTCACTCTGATGTTTCCTTTCATATCATTGCATCATTAACTGTCTCTGGGATTCCAGTAAAGAGACAATCCAGCATTTAGGTTTACTTTGTCTTTCTGATGTGAAGCTCTAATTACTCTTCATGAAATATTCAGCTCCTCAATCAGCGACAGGTAACTCAACACGCTCAAAGAGGAGAGAACGACAGGTTTGTGCATTAAAATCATTACAAACTGATCTGAGGCAGAAACAGGTTCAACTGGGGGGCTGAAACAGGATTAAAAACAAGCTGTTGTATGGAAATATAAGATATGGTATCGAATTTGAACAGGGACACAACCAAAAATGACTAGATAGCATTAAAAATGCAGATTAGATGCCAAAGTGCCCACAGGACCTGAGTGGAAGCTCCAGTGGGATCCCAGTATCTCTCTCTCTCTCTCTGCTCACAGCATGAATTCACCTGGGAGAGTCTCAGTTACAGAGATCGAGGCTGAGCAACGAAGCCGATTGGCTGCGGGAGAGGACCGGAGGCGGACTCACTGCTTAACGCTTGTTTCTATCCTGCAGTGCAAATCCATCCGCTGCTTCAAGATCCTGTGCTCAGTGTTAACACCAGTGAGAGGCAACAAGGCCGAAACTCGGCTGGTGACTAATTCACAGGAAGTGAGGACGGACGGAGAACAGGCACATCTTGTTTCTTCATCATACGATACGAGAATGTACAATTCTCATATCTTCTATTTTCAAATTCCTAATTTGAATAAGCTGTCCTCAATTAAACAGTCTGTAAATCTGGGAAGAGACACATTCAGGCAGGATATCAAAGGAATAACATGGTTTGTCGGTTTTTCTTTTTGTAAAACTACTATTTTTATTATCAAATTGGAAGGACAAGAAAGAACAATGCCATAGAACACCATTGGGATGATACATTTGTTAATATATTATTTCAGGCAAAAAAACAGTTTAACTAGACTAAGGATGACTGGGACAATAATTCATTCCGGGAATTTGACTCCTTTCCACCCTTATTACGAAAAGCACCAGAACTCTTAAATTGCCTCTAAATTAATTTTCTCAAACTTTCTACGGTCAAATCTCTGAAACCCGACACACTGACAGGGGGGGGGGGGGGGGGGGGGGGGGGGGGGGGGGTCACCATGAACAAGAGTGAGGTGAAAAACTGTTGTACAGTGAAGTTCAGAGGCCTTCACATCGTTACACCTCGCAGTTTTTAAATCAGATTTCCTCTTGAGAAGATGAACTGAAAAAATAAATAAATAAATAAATGTCCCTTTCAGACACCAGAGGCGTCTCAGACACTTTGAAGACGTTTCTCTCCTGCGGGGATGAGACTGATCCACAGGAAAAGAGGCTTAACATTTATAACACCCCACAGAGAAAGCTGAGCTGCTTCAACGACCGTGAAGTCTGACTTGGAACGGGACGCAGAGCTTAAATATGTATTATAAAGTGCATGTGAAGTAGCAGCGACACCAACGTCTGCAAATAAGGATCAAGGTGACATTGAAATAGTTTGTTCTTTCCGACCAACAATTCAAAGCCCACAAAAACGGGAAATATTAGAATCTGGAAACAATTGATGTTTGACAATTTTTACTTCATGGACGGCCTAAAAAACACTGAAATCCGGTTGCTTTTTTTACATCATCTTGTTGACAAACAAACGGACTGAGGTAAAAACATAAACTCCTTGGCGGAAGGTAATAAATCGTGTATTTCAAGAGGAAAACACACGGAAGAGCCAAACACAACAGATTCACCGTAACCTTTGAATCTTGTCGTCTCCACAGAACAACAGACACAGGAACGTATTGTCTGCTCCCACGGAGTTAACTGGGCAGATAAATCCCATGTGTCACGTTTTAACTGGGGCGCATCACACCAGTACGTGTGGTTGCAGTCGAGACATACGGGGCCGCATGCTAAGCTGCCTGAGCCCAGAGCCTGAAGGGAAACACTGCCAGGTCATGCAGGCTGCCAGTCATGGATATACTGACTGAGTGTTAGTCACCCATCTATTCAACCTCAGCATCAGCAGAACACAGAATATATGCAACTGGCTTGTAAATTCAACAACAGCTCCACGGAGAAGCAACAAAACAAACAATGACAGACAGACACTTACACGACGGCAGCTTATCATCTTGAGCTGTGGTTGTTTTCTGAAGAATCAGAGTTAAAAATGGTGCAAAATAACCCAGTAACGTGAGCATCTGAGCCTTTCAGGAGGGGGGGGGGGGGGGGGGGGGCGCTGCAGCGGGAAGAAAGAGACCATCATCTGCACTGACAAAGTTTGAAGAGGAGATTCACAGGGCCAGAAAGAGGCGGATACAAACAGCTGGCGTAGAAACAGCTGCACATAGTATCCTGTCACATACACCACACCCTGACTCTCTGTCACAGACGTGTGAAGGACCCTGCGTGAGACAGCTGCTGCTTTCCTCTAATTCTTTCTCTCCAGTCTGAGGATCATGTCTGCACCAGCAGCTCCAGGAATTTTCTGAGTCCAGCGGGGTTCGGGATAAGAGAGTAAAAGTGGCGAGAGGCAGCGGTCAGCTGTCGATGAGTGGAACAAATGTGGGGACACTTGAGCAGAGGAGGACGGAGCCAACCCGTCATCATGTCCTCCAATCAGCGCGGTCAGAGGAGACACTTCTGCTTGTGCACAGGACTATAAACAGGAATAGAGAGCTGATTTAGATTCTCTTACAAGAACATGTGGTCACTGTGACCTTGACCTTTGACCTTCACCCACCACAATCTAATCGAATCATCCTCGAGTCCGAGTTAAACTCTGCACCAAAGAAATTCTCTCAAGATGTTGCATTCACAAGACCAAAAGATTTGTGTTTTTTAACATTAACCTCTGACCTCTGACCACCAAATTCAAATCAGTGCATCCATGAGTCCAAGTAAATGTTTGTACCAAATTTGAAATGGTTCCCTGGAGGGGTTCGTGAGATATTGCTTAAGGTCGCAGTCACCAAAATTGAATTCGTTAATCCTCGAGTCCGACATAAAGTTTGCACAAAATCTTCAAGAATTCCCTGGAGGTGTTCTTGAGATATCATGTTTACAAGAAAGAGACAACCTGACAACATAACGCCCGTGGCCACTCACTGTCGCCGGCGCAGAGAAATCAAAATTCAAAAGGGACAAACAGGATTTTCCGTGTCAGCACATTCTGACTCAGCACTCTGAACAAGTGGAATCTGCTGCGGCTCCATGTCGCAGCACAAACGCTGCTTGTACTGAACTCAGTGAAGGTTTCCTCTGCAATGAATAAGAAAAACAAGTCGTAACCGACGACTTCTTATCTTGTTTACGACACATTTCAAAACGTCCTCATCACACACAGACATAAGCAGCTCGGCTACCGGCTTCACTGCCATCGATTCCTCTGAGTGGAGCCCGCAGGAAGTAGATGAGAGGGGGCGTCGGACCGAGCGCCAGAGAAAATGCTGCAGTTTGCAAACTCAGGAGAGGCAGCAGAGAGAGAGAGAGAGAAGAGAGAGAGAGAGGAGAGAGAGAGAGAGAGAGAGAGAGAGGAGAGAGGAGGGATACTTTAACGTTTCTCCCTCAAAGCCTCTGTGGTGCAGCGGCTTTTCGGCGCCCGCTCGATGAATTAATGAAAAAAAAATAACTGAAAAGAAACGAGCGGCTGTTACTATAGTAACTGAGGAGAGGCAGCGGCAGCCAGGAGTGCTGGTGAATTTATAAGGACAAGAAGATGTGATGCAACAAAAGTGTGAAATGTCCTTTTAATCAGACTCTATTTTTGTCTCAGGCAGTTTTTTTTTTTTATTTAGCTCGGACACACGTTAAGCTGAAGGGGGGGGGGGGGGGGGGGGGACCGTGTAACCCAGATTCATACGAAACGTGCGGAGAGATGGAGACTCACGCTGGGAGGGTCGACAGGGATCGCTGTCGTTGGACTGGTTGCTGGACGCAGACGAGACACTGGAGCTGCGGACGAAGCCGAAGGAGGCCAGGCGGGCAGGTGGCAGGGCGGCGAAGCCCGGAGGACGGAGACCAGACTGTCCTGGTTTGAGCGGGACACTCTTAGCGGTTGGATCTGAGCCTTGTGATCTCCTGGAGGTACACAGGGAAATGAGGAATATCAGACTCACTGAGAACAGCGTCTGTTTCAATGTCACATTTACATAAAAAGGGTTATTTACTCTCTATATACACGATTTTGAAAAGAAATATGCATTTCCATTACAAGACTGACGCTGGGATCTGCAGTCGCAGTCTGAGTCGCATCTGCTCTGATGAATAAAAAAAGGGATTTATGTCACTTTCACTAATCTCACTAATCTCTAATCTCCCTATTACCGATACCTAACCTCTGTCAACCTTCATTCAGTGATGAAATTGAACCTAGATACAGTAAGACAGCAGCAGACTGTAACATGGAAGCTGGCTGGGTGATGATTTGTGATGTGAGTGGGTAGAAATATGCAGAGCGAGTTGTTAGAATGTGTGTGTGTGTGTGTGTGTGTGTGTGTGTGTGTGTGTGTGTGTGTGTGTGTGTGCGCTATCACATGCTTTGCACTTCAAAGAGTCGAGGTGGCAAGGTGCCTCATCCATAGTCATGGAGAAAGAAATCGACTTCTCTGCATCTCGACAACCAGACGACGGGATGTGAACAGAATACACAACGGTGCAGAGGAGGAATCTCTGTCCCTCTCTTTTCGAAATGGTTCCAAACCAGTATGTTCTTTACAACGTAAGCATATAAATAAGAAGCCTGTCCTGTGATGTTATATATAAGATCTCAAAACAATTTCCCTCGTGTTCTGATACTAGTAAATTGAATCGGGTCACCATCTCACCTGCAGGTCCTGGGGGGGTGCTGACCTCTGACCTGTCTGCTGAGCCCTCGTCTTGGCGGCAGGCTGCCGGCCGACCGCCCCTAACCCCAGCTGAGGCCGCAGGGCTCTGGGGGACCGGTACACGCTGCCGCCCTCGTGAGAAACCTGCTGGTAAAGTCGATTTTTAGGAAGATTCAGAAATTGTGAATCCTTGAGAGGTCAAATCAATTTCATACATGTAATCTTCTAGAGCCTGAACATTGTAGATCTTCAGAGGCCGATGCCAATACACATATCAGTAAAACATTTCCAATACAGAAATATTAGCCATTATGTTTATATATATATATATATATATAAAAAGAACATGTTGTTATCAAACCCAAAGAAACGCTTGAGAATTTAACCGTGATCTTTATTGTAAATAAAAACAAATATATAAAACCTTTATGTTAAAGGTAAATATAAATGCACATCTTTTCTGCAATGTTTATTCTGCATTATTCAAGTTTTAATATCAGCAAACATAGATCAGGCTCTCTCTAAAACTGAGGAACATGTAAAACCAGGTTAATGCTTCTTCCAGAGTTTGAATCATACATATGTGAAACTAAGTCAATTCAAACGTTTGGATTATTCCAACATTTCAAACTGATTGAAGCCACAAGCAAGTAAAGCTACCGTCCCTTGGCTTCAACCATTAATGACATCTGAATATGTCAAATCACAAGTCTCACCTCTTGGAGATATTTCTCATCCTCGTGAAAGCTTCCCGACTTCCCGCTCAGCCTTGGGGGGTTGGTGCTGCTCGCCCCAGTCAGGGCCACGCCTGCAGGATAAAGCCCCGCCTTCTGCATCTCCTGCCGATACTTGTCAAACAGCAGGTTGGAGGAACACAGCACCGGTGTGGATTTAGGTTGAGGAGCAACCTTCGGAGCTTTATGAGCCGGTGGACTGGAGAAGGAGGATCTCAGTGGGGGTGCAGAAGCTTCATTTGGGGCGTCTGTGACCTGGGGTTTTGTTTGAGGGTTCGCCCGAACATAGGTGATGATTTTTGGCCGCACGTTTTTAGGCTTCTGGGGAGAAGAAGACCTCCTGGGTTCGGCTTCTTTGTGCTGAGGAGGGACGACAGGTTTGGGGATGCCACTGCTCATCTTTCCTGGCGGCTTGACCGTTTGACCGAAACCTCTCTGCGGGGAGTCGCTGCGCTCCGAGCTCGGTGCCCTGATGCCCGGGACCTTGGCTGGAGAAACAGGCGGTCGTTTCTTGGGCGAACAGGAGGTGGTCTTCGACGGCGGTGGCGGTGGCGTTGCCCCTCGACTGGGGCTTCCCCATGGCTTCCTCCGCTCCAGACTGGAGGAGCCGGAGGGGATGCTGTGCTCAAAAGAGCCCTGCTTCTTCAAAGTGTTCTCAAACGACGGCTGCTTTTTAAAACTCCTGTCGAAAGAGTTTTGTTTCCTCATTGCGTTTTCGAACGATCCTTGTTTCTTTATGGCTTTGGAAGTAGTTGATGACGGATTCTCCTTTGTCATCTCCTTTGTAGCAGCCTTGTCGGCTTGTGTGCTTTTATCCATTTTCCTGTTTCTTTCTTCATGTGTGTTTTTTGTAGCTGGCAAAGCCTTGTGCTTACTTCTCCCTTGATCACAATCTTCCTCTGTTATATCTCTCTGGTTATTGTTCCTCCTGTGCTCATCGATGGCGTCCTCACACGCAACGTCCTCCGAGCGAAGCGTTGAATTCAAGTTAATGTCCACGTCTTTCTGGTGTGTTGTGCTTTTGCTGGAGGCGAGGGAGGGGGGTCAGCCTTGCCTCGCTCGGAGAGAGTGATGCAGGCCTGGGAGGTCAGGTCCTCTGAGGTGGTCGAGTAAGGACCGGTGGCGGCGTGCCACGAGTCTGTCGTCTGGGACCTGCCGGCAGTGGCAGTGCTGGAGATGTTGGACTGACAGGACACAAAGACGTCAGTTTCAGAGCTCAACTCAGTCCTGGAGGCCTCTCTGCTCTCGGACACATGAGAAGCAGTGGACTCCTGCTCGCTGGCAGAACGCAGGAAGGCCTTCCTCTCTTCCCTGCCGTTATTATCCGCTGCCACTGACGACTTCCCCGGAGGCGTCTTCCGCTCCGCAAGCCCGACGAAGTCCTCTCCGTCCCCAACCAGGTAGGTCTCCAGCTCCTGACCCTCCAGCCTCTCAAACTCAGCCAGGTCGGGGTCTTCACACTGGGGGTCCTTCCCCAGGATGACGACTTTGCCCCGCTGTGCCGTTCCACTCACCGGCCCTGACAGAGTCCCGCCGTCCTCTGCCCGGATGTCATTAGCGTTGGCATCACCGTCGGCCAGCACGCCGCCCCGCTGGTTGTTGTTCCTCAGCTCCCCCCCGCTGAAGGGCTCTCCACGCTCGCACATTTTGGAAACACTTCTGAGTTCTTCAGCGCCCTCGAGAGCACTTTAGAAAAAGAAAGCAATCATTCATGGCATCGGTTATGAAGCAGTCCGCCCTGACATCCCATCAAAGGGTCGTGGTGGCACAGCAGCAGGAGCCAGAAATCAGATCGTTGAATATCATGCCTCATGTAGAAGATGGAGCTTCATTGCATCTGGGCTCCGGATCCTGTATAGAAAAGACAACAAGAGAAAAAAATGTTTAAACGATTTGATGAAAACATATTCAACACCTGAGCTTTGGTATGTCACAATAAATTGTGCAGGAAACATGAATGAATTCATTTTAATTTATCATTTAAGAGTGTGAACTGTTGTCAAGGAGCCCAGAGGTTCTAACACAGAACAGTTTTCTTTTCTGTTGTGCCCTGATTTGTCAATTTGAAAAAGGAAGTTAAATAAATGGCTTGTAACTAATCTGAAATGTATTAAATGCCATATAACTGAGTTCTATACTTATCTATAATATACTCTATAAGGTAGGGCGGCACGGAGATGCACTGACAGCCAGAAGGTTTGTGGTTTGAATCCCAATTCATCCGGGGCCTGTCTGTGTGGAGTTTGCATGTTCTCCTTATGTTGGTGTGGGTTTTCTCCAGGTCCTGCAGCTTCCTCCCACAGTCTAAATCCATGTACACTGGGGTTAGATCAACTGGAGACTCTGTAGCTGTGAATGGTTGCTCTGGGGACCTTTATGTCGATATACATCATTCCTGGTTCCGCCTCTCACCCAATGTCCACTGGGAACGACTCCAGCCCCCCCCCGTGACCTTTAAAGAATAAGCTGTGTAGAAAATGGATGCGTGGATACTCCAGTGTAAGGAATATATCACTGTGAGCAATGTAGCGTGTATTTACAAATGCACGATGCTTGCTTCTGCTGAAATATCATCCTTGTACTTCTGTCATCTAACATCTGGTCATATTTTCAGGACACGAGCAGGTTTGTCGTTAAAAGAACATTCAAATTCTGCAGCAACTGGGTTTTCTAGTTGTAAACACATGAAACATAACCGATCCCAGTACATGCACAGTCCCAGTTTGACTTCAAGAGCAGCGTCTGTTTGTTGTCTCTGTCTCTGGAGGTTTGTGTGCGACTGTGGCCTGAAAACAACACACTGTGCTGTGTGGTTGTTCACTTCTCCCTCTGGTGTTCCAGCTGCATTTTAAGCATTCATTTAAAAAAAAGGCTGTTTAATGTGTCGGGAATCTCCAACAACAAAAGACGCTGTTAGCTCAACATCACGTGATCCCTGCATCACAGCAGAGGAAGAGGAAGTTGTCAGAGTTTAAATGATAGGAATGTTTAAATGTGTCATCGCCACGTGGGACTGACTTGTCTCGCTGAGGATTATTAGAGATCAACACAAGTTAGTTTTGGTCTTTGTGCATTTTGCTCATCCCTGTTAGTAACGGCTTTATATTTATCTATGACCGGCTCTTTTTCCACATGGTACCTGCAGTGGTGAGATGTAACAAAGTATATTTACTTCATTACTGTATATTTTCAGATACTTTTCACTTTTACTCCACTAAAAACATCAGCAAATATCTATCTATATAATATCAAGCATTGCATTACATGCCGTCAGGGTTTTTATATATTTTAAAAGTAGTCAATAACAATGGTGGTCCACTGATCCAATCAGAGCGAGCAGGTAACATTAGGCCCCGCCTCCTGCAGTCCACCAAGGAGAGCCATAATGATGTAGAACGTTGCATTAGGGAAAAGTACTTTTACTTTGAATACTTTAAGTATATGTACAAGCAAGCACTTACTTTTACAGTGAGTAGAAATATTAATGTGGTACTTTTGGTCCTTTTTGGATTTTTGGCACTGAGCTGTGATGGTAATTTCTACAACATCACACTAACGGAGCGGAGAGGGGACACATCTATGTCATGGCAGTGCTCCGGTGAAGTGCTCCGGTGAAGTACTGTGTCGACTGTGCAGTTGTTTGCATGATGCTCTCAGAAACCCCCGCAGCCTGGGTTAATAGAGGCCGGACCATCAGCCACTGCCTGGAGGCCCGTTCTGAACGAGCACTGCACCCGTACTGTAAATTAGAAGAAACCAGCCGTGGTGGACTCCTCAGACAGAGGCACAGAATAAAAAGATGTCCGCTGCCGACACTGACCTTCCTCAGTGGACTCGTGTGCAGAACAGAGAACCTGACAGACTCTCTGATCTCGGGCTGTTTCTCACCTTCACATTAACTCCCCACCTTGTCACAGTTTGTCATCACTCAGCTCAGCGTGTCGAGTTCAGTCTGGGACCTTGAATTAAAGTCAGGTCTCTGTGTTTCATTATACTTTGTTCACCAAGAAGTGAAACTTAAAAAAACAAAAAAACATTCACATGCAATTTGTGTAACAATACTGTTTTTGTTCATCATCACAAATAATTTATTATCCTGTGCAATATTTTATGTAATTAAATTCCAATGTCATTTGCAGGATCCCATATTACTGACTACTTTATCATTTCATTTCTACTTTCCCCCACCGTAGTTAAGTATTAGTTTCTCTCTATGCACCGAATTTTATTTCATTTTCATTACTTCTTTAGAAACACGAGAAATAGATCAGACTCCAGTGAGATGTTTGTCATCTGGAACAAATGGAAGAGTGAAAATAAACCTGTTTAAAAGAGCTTGGGGGCGATGGAAGACCTTAATAGGTGAATTCTCTGTTTGTACCTGTTTAACTCGGCTGATGATTTGCCTTAAACCTACAGGTTTAGAATGAGGAGGAGGGATGAAGTCGAATGTACAGATCCCGCTCATCTCATTTCATTCTGTTTTCATCCAATCACACCCTGACGAGCTCGCCCTGAGCCAATCACCTTCGAGCAATCAGAGTTTAAAAGTTTGAAATGTCTCCTCTTGCTCCCGTCAGTTTAATGCAGCCAGAAAGTGACCCACTTCCATCGCTGCATCACACCTCAACTCTGGATCATCTCCCATCAACCGTCCAACCCATGGAATTTTTATAAAGATGGGCGACATGACTCCTTCCCAAATTAAGTAGTATATGCGTCGTCCATCCTTATAAACAGTCTGTGGTCTATTCAGAATCCTTCATGACAACTTTATGCTCCACTTTCATCACCACCACCAGTGTCTTGCCTTCGGGGGGGGGGGGGGGGGGGGAGGGAAGTCACCCTCATATCTGAAAGAGATTCATTCAAATGTACTCCTTTGTTTGTTTGCAAGTTTCCCCCTCATTGAAATACCAGCAGCTACAAAAGGCCTCCATGTGAAATATACACCACATTTCCTTTCCCTTTGATTTCTGTAAGTACATGTGACAGAAAAAACTGCAGAGACCTTCCAGAGGAGACACGTGTCTGTTTGCAGCCCAGGAGACCACACCACACTAAAACGCTGCCTCAGCACCTGCACTGCAGAACAGAGGCCGATAAATCAGATCCCCCCCCCCCCCCCCCCCCCTATCAGGTCCCTATCGGTGCTGTATGATTAAGACACTAACTCCCACTCCCCGGCAACCAAACAACCGACCGCAGCTCTCGTAAAGATTCTTACATGAGAGGTGACATGTTGGATAAATGAAGTCTTGGCTGTAATCTGGAAACAGGATTGCTTCTCCTCCACCTTAGATTGAAAATCAATGCAGCTCGTACCACAGCACACACGCAGCAGGAACTTCATAATGTGACATTCATCAGCACAGCAATGAAATGATGGATATGACTCGCTTGTTATTAACTTTGTTCGTATACGTAAAAGTTTGAATCCACAGATAATGATGATATCAATTTATTTGTTTATAATTGAATAAATAAGAGGTGAACATACAAGAGGCCTAAATATGGAATTTTTTAAATATGGAATTTACCACAAATAGAACAACAAACTAAAACTAACATCTTTAATATAAATGCAACAATTCTTCCTTCAAATCTGAACTAACCTGAGACGCCCCAACCTACATCTCATCCAGACTTTCTGACCCAGCACATTTCATAATTTTCCGCTTCACACTCTGAAATAAAAGCGTCGCAGAGATAATTAAACTTTTCTAATTCATCTCAAACTCGTTCTCAGCTCAGATCTCTGGAGAGCTGAGTGTCACAGTCACTGCTGCTCGTTTTACTGAGAGAAAGTAAAAGTGCAGTGTCCTGAGTCACTGAAGTGATGCTCCCCTTCCTCTGCCATCCCATTTTCCCAATCCCCATCCCCACAGCTCTACACCCCGTCACCTCCACCCCTTTGTATTTCCGCCTGGCTGTTTTTTCGCTCTCTTGTTTTGCTCTCGCTTCTGCAACAGCCGATAATGTTCCTGCGGTGACACCGTATAACGGCAAACAAGGGAGATTGAGGAAATTTATGTTCTCCCCATCAACATGCTTCCCCGGGCATGTGTCCCCATCCCCCCACCGTACAGCAGCTCACTCTGCCACCTGCCTCCCGATACGCAGCCCAGACCTTCATCGAGGCCTCTCGCGAAACCTCCGCGTCCTCGTTCTGCTGCTCGTGCGAGCGTTTGCACAAACATCTTGTTTTTTTTGTCCTCAGGAGCTGCTTCTGTTTGGGTCTCACATTACGTTGGAAGCAGAGCAAAGATCAAGGCCTTGGTTCGTCCACTGAGCTTCACTTGATGCTCAGACTGGAAATCCTCATGAAATATTGAGGCTGCGTGAAAATGGAGGCAAGATTTCGAATGCTTCAGTGACCCTGAACCTCACAGAGGATCATCTGCTGCTGAGCCATAAAGAAACTGAAGGTGAGGGCTGCGCGTGAAAAGCAACAGCTACACGCATACCAGGAAACTATTTACATGACGTGCAAATGTAAATATGTAATATGCAAATGCTCAAATATGCTATTTTAACACGTTTTATGTTCAAGTATTATCATCACCGAGCTTCCACATGCTGGAGGATGCAGGTTTTGTTGGTGCTGGAGGCTCCTCACATGCTCCTCACTGTCACGCCTCGTGTAATATGACACAACTCAGGCCTTTTTTGGACATAACTGTGGTCACACCTGCACGAGCCTGACACCTCACAGTTACTAATCCAGCTCCTCTTCCTCATTTCACAGGCTCCAAGCAAACACACATGATTCCAGGCAGGAGGGGGGGGGGGGGGGGGGGGGGGGGAAGAGGAGAGCAGTTGTGCGAATAACAAACAGGAGATAATAATAGAGGTGAAGAAAACACTTAACGATAAGATTCCCGGGGTTCTGACCTCATACCTGCAGATACACAAACACCTATAGTGGGAGCTGAGCCCACATTTAAAAAAAAAATTTGACTGCATAGGCAGCAGCTATATATCATAATTGAAACTCCTGCAGAAAAAATAACACAAACGTCTTGGAAATAAGGAGGTTAATAGAAAAAGCTCAGATAACAGGGTGATCCGCAGTCTCTCTCCTGCAGATGCAGCTGTGCCAATGAATCCAATTATCAATGAGCGCTGATGTGCGATGGAGATTGAGAAGAAGAAGGAAAAAGCTCCTCCGGTGTGAAACGGAGCTTCTTACCGTTCACAGTCCGCGGGTGATCCGCTGAGAGAGCCGCGAGCCTGGGGGAGGAGGGGCGCGTCCGGCCCGGGCGGAGATGAAGAGGCTCCGGTCCGCAGCAGCATCCCTGGGAAAACAGGGAGGAGAGGAAGAGAGGAGGAAGAGGAGGAGGAGAGGAAGAGAGGAGGAGAGAGGGAGCGACTCAACGCCCATGTCAACGTGCACTCAGGTCGCCCCCTGCAGGTCATTTTATTTTCCACAGCCTTCCAACAGCAGCAAAAATGTACAGTAGACTTTAATAAAAACTAAAATAAATAATAATGTCATATATCATGCATTTTTTTTTGCATTGGCTCAGCTCTAGTGTCTAATTCAATCAGTAATGAATAATTAATGAAAATCCGAATTAATCATCTGTGCCTAAATATTGTGGATTAATTATAAATGTAAGATAAAGTGCTCTGTGTATTGTGGACGGTGCAGAACTAGTTACTACTACCACTAAATAATGTAATTTAATTTATGTGAAAATGTTGCACTTCACTGCACAACACAGATACATATCGTGTCAATCTAGACGTGCAGTAAAACACATGAAGCAACAGGATTTCTCTTTTTATTTTATAACAATGCAAAATGCAACATGTGCAATATTGTGCATGGTTCTGTACGAGGCTATGAATATTGTATATATTTAAATACTGCCCAATTTTATTTTCATATATTCAATGTCATTATATAGTGTTGTAGTACAGTACTTTAGATTAATCAGTCTAAAGTAGTTTTTTTAACATACATGGAATTTGCTTTGGTGTTTGGTCCATAAAAAATATTAGATAAAAAAATAAAAAAAATAGGGTGAAGGATAGAGCAAATAAAGAAGGAAGTAGTGTAGTATAAATATATATAATAATAATTTTAAATATCCATGTAAAAATGTGTAAAATAATATAAGCAATATTTATAGCCCCATAAAGGGCCATTGTACATTTTGTATTTCTTACTGTAATAAAATAAAAAGATAAATCCTGGTTCTTCACGTGTGTAATTGTACAATATTATCAGTTTTGCACTGTCCATAAAACACAGGGTAGTGAATCTAAGATTTTTAATTCGAATTTGTCATAAATAATTAATGATGCATTCATGAAAAACCAATACATTTTGCATGGACACAGAAATAAAGGGGAAACAGGACAGTACATGGAAACAATTGGCCGCATTGAGCAAACCATTTATGTGACATGAAGGTGGAATGTGTTGCTACAGAAAATTAAATAAAAACATAAACGTGTGGCTTTAAATTTCATTATTGTTTATTTACAGCAGAAAAAAACTATACAAACTGCAACCAACGAAACAGGCGGCTGTAGAAAAGCTGTACATCTGATCTCCACCGCTCCGACCTCGCAGCACTGGGATGTTTACACTTTAAATACGTCACCATGCAAATAAAGGTTCACATAGAAGCGACCGTGTCGAGGACAAACATCCAAACTGTTGTGGTTTCAACAGCTCGACGCGGCATCGATATCAAAAAAGACACAATATCAGCGAAGATGGCGTTGACCTCGAGAACAACTCCCGTCTGGCTCTTACAAAACAAACACGCGACATGAATTCAGTGCTGACACATTGAAATCAGTGTTATTTACTTTACATGATGTCTGTAACAGAGGGTTTTAGATGCACGCTGATAGTTGTAGACAAGTCAAAGTTGTACTATGGGCAGTAACTTAAAATAAATCAATCTAAACTGTATTTACAAAAAATGTTCAAATGTGGAAAATGAGCCTTTCAGGTAATAATGCACGTTTTAATTTTTAAAAAGTGCAAAAAAACCTAATCATTATTGAAGATTCATCTCGCTTGCAAATGCCGCTTCAATATCTTGAAGTATAAATGTTATTTACATCTCGTTTTCTAAACTTTTAAATTACGTCAATAGAGGAAATACATCAGCTTTGTCAATAAACAATGCTTTTTAACATATAATCCAATTAAATGAACACAATTTCATCAGGCTACAGGTCAAAACAACGACAATAGTTTAACAGAGTTCATAAGAGAAGAGATTTTTTTACCTTGTTGCATTTTCAGTTTTTTAGTGCAAACTAAAAAAGGGTAAATCATCTGAAATTGCTCAATTTCTCTTATGTATTTACATATAGGATTTTCATGAATCCAGAGTGTACATTATATACAGACAACACGGTTTATATATATATTCACATCTAGCAGGTCACGCCTCTAAAAGGTTTTACATTCATTTGGCCAACACGCACTTAAATACATCCAATGAATCCAGTCACATTAGCAGCTTCTTTTACTCGTGTTACGTAAAACGTGCAGTTCCCTGGTAGAAAGCACTGCTATGTGCTGTGGTGCCGTGTGTCACTGATAAATACAGCTGCCGAGATGTCTCACACAAGTTACATCAACAGAGAACACAAACGCAAAATCTCATCGGAAGCGAGCGACAACGGATTTTGACGATGAAACAAAAACCTGGACAATCCAATCACTGCTTAAAACACGATGCTTGTTTATTTGAAGTTTTACGGTAAAAAGGGTAAAACAAAAAAGCACCTATACCATAACTCCTCAAATAGAAAAGCATCAAATATTAACCGGCGACTGGCTTGAGTGAGTTCTCACAAACCCGACAGCAGAAAGTTACTCTGCTCATCGCACGCCCGTTGTCGCTCACTTCCGTTGTGATTGTGTTTCCATTGTGTGGCTTTTGAAGTCGTGTTTTGGATTTTGTCTTCGTATCTTCTGTTAAAGTGAGAGACGGCCGAACCTCCGGCAGATAAACGTTTGTGCCGTGAGCACGAGGACAAAGACAAATCCACGAAAACAAAATCAACCTCTTCAAATCACAATGTACGTAGCACCATGCTGTGACTGTCTGAGCTACACAGTTATTGTATAAAAATAAAAAGACACAGATGTGTTTTCTAGAACTTTCCCACAGTAACAACAGTCATCCTTTAAACACTCAGCTGGGATTTGAGGAATTATTATTTACAGATTCTTAATTACAAATTCAAATGCAACGTAAAAGGATGGACTAAAAAGTAACAACCCAGCAAGATGAGTGACAGAAATCTACCGGGAAATCTGCCAAGCGAAGTTGAGCTGCATTTCATTAACAAAGCTTTTATAGTTTTAATTATTTCACTTGTTACGAGCGACGTCCTGTCGGTTCATTTACTGTTAAAATGCTCTTGTGATGAACCAGCAGCTGATCACTGGGTCTGGTTGTGCACGGGGGGGGGGGGTGTTCATTGTTCAGCATCGTTCCTCATCAGGAAAGTAACAGATACTGAACTCTCCAAAAGTTCAAGCTCAAATAGAACTTCAAAAGAAAATTCCTTTATCCTGTAGATGAAGGAACCAAAATAAACTTTACCAATACACATGTGTACTGCACGTATTGTACTTTTGCTCTGGTTCCTATCCACAGCTTCATTTGTGCTCAGTAAAAATTGATAAAAATCACATTTCATCTAAAAGATTATGTTTTTTTTCTACTTAAAGTCTTAGTTTCCAGATATTCGTCTCGTCTTTTACTGAAACAGAAATTAGACCAACAAAATGTAAAACAACTCAATGCTCTGAGTGACGGGTTCAGTCTCCATACGTCTCCTGGATTTACAGCGATTTCTGACACGCGTCATTGTTTTGATATACGCAGAACAGAGTAGATTAGTGAACCTCCTGTTTCCTCAATCTTCATCGTCGTCTTCATCTTCGTCGTCGTCTGCGGTGGCGCTCTGCCCGTCACGCAGGAAGGCCTGCTTCTCCTTGGTCATGGGCTCTCCCTTTATCGTGCAGGCTGGCTTGTAGGGGCCGGACTTGTTCGACGTGGCCTCTGCGCTGTTTCGAATGCCGTAGCCAAAGTAGATAACAAAACCTGCAGATAGGGGTGGATACGTTAATGCAAAGATGAATTACTTCTAACAAATTAATAACAGTACAGGTCTTATTATTTTTATAAATCACAAACAAATCCTAAGTACCTAAAGCCATCCAGATGGCAAAACGCAGCCAGGTTCCTCTGTCGAGCTGCATCATCAGGTAAACGTTAATAAACATACTGACGACTGGGAGGAACGGCAGCAGGGGAACCTGGGAGGAGAGAGAGAGAGTGGAATTTAAGACAGTACAACTTTTGAAAAGACACAGAAAGTGATGGGAAATATGGACAATAGGACAAAACAGCTCAGAGGGTAGAGTTACAGAGAAGTACCTCGAGCAGACTGGAACAATGAACAACTTTCAAAAGCCATACATTTTAAGTATTTTCATATTTTCTCCAGGAAGCCTCTGGGTTTCATTCATGTCATTTCGGCATGAAAGAGTTTTAGTGCAGTTGGAAAGAGTCTGTTATTCTAAAAGTATCTTTTGTTACTGCATTTTTATTATAATAATGAGTTCAATTTTAATCAATAAAAAAAATAAAAAAACGTATGCTTCATTTTGTAAATACTTCATGATAAGAAACAACTTCTAGTCTAAAAGATGTGTAGTAACTGAGCAGGTAAGAAGCAATAATAGAGTCTTCAGTAAAACTACAATAAAACTGTTCTCTCTCTGCAGCGACTGTACCTTGAAGGCGAGCTTGGTCTTGCTCTGAGGTTGTCGGCACACGATGCCAGAGAGAACCAGACAGATCACCGTGACGATAGTGAGGATGGTCAGTGACCAGGGCGCCATCCCTCCATGAACAGCCACAATACTGAAGACAAACACCAACACACCTGCAGGGGGGTGAAGAGAGAACGTCAGGGGATGATAGCCGGGTAACCAGGAGAGTGTGTGTGTGTGTGTGTGCGTCCCTCACCGAGTATACTGGTGCAAACGTTCACGGTGGAGCCAGACAGTCGCGAAGGTTCCGTGTTCGAGGGGAAGAACAGGTTCCTGACGGTGAAGCGATCTGCGGGCGGGGGCAGCATGTCCATGTTCACCTCGCTACACGACTCGTTGTTGTCCGGCTCCTCCTGAGTGTTGGCCATCTCGTAGGCCGCACTGGGCTGCACGGGCTGGTACCTGCACACCACACACCACCACACATGGAAACTGTAGAATTCCTCAAACACAAATGAATAACCGTACAGTCTCCTGCTTCCTACGGTGAATATGCAGCAACTGATGTGGATGATTCATAAATGTAATCTGACATCTGTCTTGACTGCTGATTATATTAAATTGAATTCTATTGTTCTATCATAGCTTTCGTGGTATATTTTATGCATAGATTACGCTATATAAATAAAGTTTATGATCCTTATTTTTACCGCAACATGCATAAAAAACATGAAATGTATAAGATACCTTCACAAACTTTAGTAAGGCTGAAGGTTAGTTAGGTAGGAGCTTCCAAATCATTACCTTTTTCTTTTACTTAGATAAACTCTCAGTATCTAATAGACTTTTGGACGGACTGGTCTGATTAGCCTCCGAGTGGAGGATTTCCTTCTCAGTCTGTGGATGTACTAATATGTTGTTCTCCGGCCTGAGGACTCTACCTGAGGACCAGCACACAGGCAGCGACCAGGGTGTAGGCCAGCAAGGTGCCGATGGACATCAGGTCAACCAGGTCCTTCAGGTCAAACAGAAAAGCCATCACAGCTGCAGGAGAAGAGGAAAATACATGTCAGCAAAAAGAAAAATATCTTTAAATTAATACAACAGGCAAAAACAGCAGAGTAAGCACATTATACACAAAATTATATAATTTCTAGACTTAACATTTTTTGAAAGTTGAGCAAAACACCACCCAAAAACACTACCATCCTTCTGCCACAAGGGGGCAGTATTGCCTTTGCCCTCAGCTCAGCTACCTACCAGACAAGAGCCCCGCCACCAAGGTGGAGATGATGGGCGTCTTCCTCTTGCTGATACGTGCCATAAAGGAGAAGAGCAGACCGTCCCGAGCCATAGCAAAGATAATGCGAGGCAGCGGAAACAGGGAGCCGAGGAGACTAAGCAAGGGTGAAGCAAGAAGGAGGAAGAGGAGAAGAAGGAGGAGGAGGAGGAGGAAGAGGTTTATAATGTGGAGCAGAAATCCTGGAGTCAGTGAACCCTGGTTTCTCACACAAGGCCTCAGCTGCAGCCTCACACAGCCTCACACCCTGAACTCAGCACGGTGTAGTCCGGATGTTGCAGGGTTGCATAAAATACAAGTTTTGGACTTTATGCCGTGTGACCATCTTTGTCTTGTGCTCGTGCTGAGGCCGTGTGAACCAAGAGTCTTGCAGAGCTCTGACAGGAAACCACCCCCTCCCCCCCCATAACCAGTTAGTAGGTTTAGGTCGCGGCCTCACCTGCCACGACACCCGATGTTATTGTAGCTGTTAGAGGGGTTTTGGTTCGATCGCTGATTTTAGCCAAACACTTGAAGAGCAGCCCGTCTTCTGCCATGGCCCAGATCACTCTGGGCATTGGGAACATGGAGCCTAGTAAACTAGTGTGGGGGGGGGGGGGGGGAGGAGAAGAAACAAAAGCATGCCGTGCACGTGAATGCACACAATTAGAACAGGGAAGTAACAGGGTCAATTCAATATTTAAGTGTCACTCCGTCTAGGCCTTTATGCAACCACATTTAAATCCACTGGATCAGGATTTGGATCAGCACCAATTGCACAAATAAATATTAAAGTTGAATTGTGCTGTGCCCCTCATTGTTAGTTAGTTAAAAAAAACATTCCTGGATCCAGACCTGCACCAACATGTTAGAGGTGTTTCCTCGGGGTCATGGTTGAGTAATAAAACCTAATGTGCGATTGTCATCATTCTAATTCATCGCAAACACGTTCAGAGAGTCGGCCGAGGTCGGCGGCTCCGTGACATTCACACATGCATAAAACATTGATGAGCTTTTTTTTTTTTGTCACGATGAAACAGGAAGTGGAAAAACTAATTAGCAGGTTCAGGATCAGCTTCTTCCCTGCGGCTGTCACCCTGCTGAAATCTGCACCACGGGGATAACCCCCCTACTACTGTATTATCCCACCTATAGTGTATTCATATTTATATCTATTTATATACTTCTTGCTCATAGTGTATTCATCTTAATTATATCATACCATACCTTTTAACTTACTCTGTATATAATATTACTACTACCTCATTCACTTCATTTTTATCTCACTTACTACCACCACTTATACTTACACCTGCACTTTATATACACTTATAAAGTACACATATCTACACTACCTACTTCTATTGCTGCTAGTCTTGTATCAATACTGTTCATATTCCATATCTATTTCTTACTGTACATATCTTATTTATTTACATATTCCACTTTTCATATGCACATGCTGTTATAATATTCATTAAATAAATTAATAATAATAATAAATATACCACATGCAAAAATATTCTAAATTTTAGGACTAAAATTTGTCCCCCAAAAAGTTTGTGAAGCTGGATTAAAAACACAATGCTGGGTTTTTAATCAGAACAATTTCCTTAATATGTTGGAGCCCATTTTGTTTGCTTTCATGCACCAGTGACAATACTGGTTCCTGCCAATGGTTTCACATCATTCCACTGATCTACATGTGGTGGTTACATCAAAGCCCCAACAAAGGCTCACAGGATGTAAACATGAATACAAACGATGCTTTGTAACTGTTATACGATGCAGGAAATGTTTTCAAAGTTTCATGCAGAACAATCACAAGAGGCGGCAGGAGGTCCTCTTACCTGGTGGACAGGGCGCACAAAGAGCCGACGGCCACGGCGTACGTGGCTCCCTCCCAGCCCACGTACTTAAAGGCCACGGGCAGAGGGCTGTTTCTGTCCAGCAGGTAGTACGGCATCATCACAGTGAGCGCAGCGGACACGCAGAAGTACGCCACGAAACAGATGAGGAGCGAGGCCACGATCCCGACAGGGATGGCCCTCTGGGGATTCTTCACCTCCTCTCCTACGGGGGAGGAAACACAACCCGGAGATGTCAGAGGAAGATCGTCATCATGTGAGAGGATTATCAGATGGATGGGCTTCCTCTCACCTGTAGTGGCGATGCAGTCAAACCCGATGAAGGCATAAAAACACGTGGCCGCACCAGAGAGGACTCCAGAGAAGCCAAACGGCATAAAACCGCCCTGACCAAGGGATTCTTTTGTTGGAAGATTATCAGTCATGCTGGAAATAAAAAAAGGAAGACGTTTGATTATTTGGAACGGCAATATTTTTAAGGGGACGTTCTTATAAGGTTCTTCATTTCACCCACTTGAGGCTGGAGTTTCTGGTGAAATTGAGGATCTTCTCCGGGTTCACGTGCCAGTTCTCCAGGTTTCCCTTCACCATGCCGGAGATGACCACAAACAGCAGCACCAGCACGTTGACGCAGGTGAACACTTTATTTACCATGGCCGACTCCTTCACTCCAAATACAAGCAGTCCTGCAAGACAACGAAAAAAAAAGACAAAGTGAAAAATTTAAACATAAAAACATTAAAAAAAGAATGAACATATGAGAGTTTTCGCATCTTTATTCAAGAGGTTTCAGTTTCAGTCTGTAATTCTCTCACTCAAAACCCTGCACTTGCACTCAAATACCCTCCTGTGCTCCAGCTTCAGCTCTTCTCCTCGCGCTCAGAAGAAAACAATCAGAGCAGAAATCCAAGAGCAGACGTTTCACACGTGCACAGAAGCAGCGCACGTTCGAGGAGAAATAGAGAAATAAGCACAAGCAGGAAATATTTGAGTGCAAGCGCCGAATCTTGAGAAAGAGCATAACAAAATCTGAACGTGGAATCATTAAGTCCTGCTCTCAAACTGAAAGACTGAGCTCTTGAATAAATATAGAAACCAAAAGATATATCTAAAGTATATCTGATCCGTTCCTGACCCGTCAGAATAATGATGATGAAGACGGCAAATATGTCGGGATATTCTGCCAGGATGCCCGGGGCTTTGATGGTCATGTATCGTCTGCAGAATATCTCAATGTGCCGTCCAATCAGCTCGTCAAAGGTGGCGCTCCACGCTCTGGCCACGCTTGAAGTTCCTGTGCAGAGAAAATCATTTTACAGAAACTGAAGAAATATCTGGTGGGGCAGCCAAACTCCTTCCCTCCCTTGTTTAAAGTGTCTCACCGATGATGTAAGAGAGGATGAGGTTCCAGCCCGTGATGAAGGCCCACAGTTCTCCCACGGTCACGTAGCTGTAGAGGTAGGCCGAGCCAGTTTTGGGGACACGGGCTCCAAACTCGGCGTAGCACAGTCCGGCGAGGACCGAAGCCAGGGCGGCGATGAGGAAGGAGAGGACGATGGCAGGTCCGGAGCTGCTTCGGGCCACGGCGCCGGCGAGCACGTAGACGCCGGCCCCCAGCGTGCTGCCGACCCCGAGGGCCACCAGATCGAATGTGTTGAGGCATCGACACAAGCGGGAGTCCTCGGCGTTACAGTCGACGACCTTCAGCCGCAGGAGCTGCTTCCCCACGTCTTTCAGTTTGGCCAGAATCATCCTGGCTAGCACTGTGTACCGATGCTCTACTGTAGGTAATTCACCTGTTGACATAACAAGACAGGAGCACCGAGTTACTACACGAACGAAAACAGACACAACGCGTTTAGTTTGTATTTCTTACTTCCTCCAGGGAGTTCTCACTCCTGTCTGTTTACTGCTCGGCTGGTTTTGTTTGGAAGCAGGTTTACTCAAAAACTACTTAGGAGGAGTTGTTTATTGGAATGATGAGATCCCTTTTTTTTTTTTTAAATAATAAGAATAAGAATAACTTTATGTGTATAGCACTTAACTAAACAAGGTTACAAAGTTCTTCACACAAAAAAGATCCATGGAAAAATGAGGAATGAATTATAATAAAAGTTATTATGTTGAATTTGAAGAGCCAAATCATAACATAATAAGGTTCCCGTTCCAAGTTCAATAGGCCTACCACGACTTTGTCGAGTGCTCAGAACTTTTGGATGGCGTCAAGACACAAACACAACAAAACGTGCCTCAGGAATCAGAGGAAATAACCTTATGAGTTTGAGTTCAGTTTTCTCAGGTGTGAAGATGAAAACATGACAATAAACCATGTAGAAAGTGTGGGTTCATTTCAGGAAGAAATATCAAAAGAATTAATGGAGCTGTTGGTCTGAACACAGTCAAAAATGTCCCAGAATTCTTTGCGTCTTGCAATATTGTTAAAAGGTTCCAATATGCCTTTTACAGTTTAATAGCACTGTAACATAATAACACTGATATAAAGGAGAAACTGGAAACTGCTTCAATGTGCAACAAATCTATATCGTGAGAACAAACTAATACTAATACATCATTAGTATTAGAGCATCATAAAAACAATCAGATATAAATCTCAACGAAAACATTTTAGCTTAAAAACTAATGTTTAACTATTCAAATATAGTTTACATCTAAACTTGTAGATGCCAAGTTCATTATTAAGAAAATGCCTCTGACCAGTTTGATCCTAAGGCTGATTGTGTAAAGTCCAATAATTGACATACTTCAGCCAACACAGCTTCTGATTGGGCGATCATTCTACCTTAAAAAGCAAGACGTGTTCCTCTCCTATAATTGTCCGTGGATAAGTTCTATTGTTGCAGCTACAATGACGGCAGCAGTAAAGCAGAAAGGACGACACCGAGATGTGAAAGGACTGCTGAGCTTTTTTCCCATTTAAGGGAAATATACCAGGTAGAATATCCAGATGCTGTAAATGTGAATTAACCCGGACGTGTCAAACTTTTCTAAATCCAAGCGAGATCCAGTTTAAAAGCATAGCACAGCACAGAAAGCAGATCTACACAACAACACACACACAATACTCACTGTCACAACAACACAATACAAAGCAGGGTCTTCCGCCTTCACCCTTCTTTCAATCTATAAATCCTCTCAACCGCTTTCTCCGAGTGTGTGTGTGTGTGTGTGTGTAGCTGAGGAGCGATTTCCCTTCTTCAGATGAACAGAGCCGAGAGACACCGACGTTTACCAGCGCTGGCCCGACATGTGATGCCGACGCCTCTTAGTATACAAACCATTCAGGTGTCCGGTTCACAAATAGAAGAGTGACGTGTCACATGGCCTCAGGACTCAAACACTCGGAGCAGCTGGGACGATGGCCATGTTCCACCCGCACAGGACTGACCATCATCATCATCAAATAACAAATACAAGAGGGCAAGGATCTGATGTCACAGCAGACATACGGTCATTGCATATAGTGGAATAGTTGTACAAGACTTAAGGAGGGATTGTGATTGTCAATGTGGCTCGTATAAGTTATTACAAGCACAGAACTCTGGATATATGAAGTTGCAGAGGGTTATCTCTTCTAGTCTAGATTTTCTTAGAGGAAAAACACATTCAAGGACTCAATGAGCCGTAGTTGTCGTTAAACAATTTCATGTTGTCCGTCTGGGTTGTGATGACCTGGGACAGTTGGGGCCAGATATTTGAATCAGGCCAGAAGTGTTTGATAACAGGACATGGAGGGAAAATGTCCTCAGAGGCTGCTCAAGGGTGAACGTTTGTTCCATCGCAGCCAGGGAGAGAAAACAAAGGTGGAGGAGCAGTCGATGGTTCAGCCCGAGCACATACGCACATGATGGGACACGCAGAGATCGTGCTATAAAAAGAAGGTTGGGCAGGGAAAGGACCCTGCCCTCTCCTCGGCCAATCACCGGGCTCGCTGCGTGGGTGAGTCCGGAATAGCAGTGAGTCACATGCTCGTCACTCCTTGGCTGTGGGCAAAATACTCCTTCAAACGACTCCCCTGCGTTGGCCGTGACATTGTTTAGGCTCTCAAGGAATTTAGCCCGAAGCTCAGGCAGAATCGAATGTATATAGAAAATACAGCTGAGGTCAAACTTTAAATGAACATGACCTGAATCCACCTGAAGATATGGGTGTTTCACAAATGTCATTATATTCTCTGAGCAGCCACAACAACAAGGACACCACTCAAGCGGTAATATTGAACCTGCACGTGCGTGTTGGCTGATAAACGATGCTACAAATGTTGTTACATCCATTACGCACAACAGACGGACACCTGCAGAACCACCTGCCTCCGACAAAACACATTATCTCAAAGATTTCAGCGAGGCAACTTGACATTTTTCTTTTTCCCGAACATAAATTTGAGAAATGCTGCCGGAGGTGTTTGATTACAATTTCCCCTGCGTGGATTGGAAAAGAAGATGGAAGAGGCGGCAGAGAGCCCATTTGGAGCCCGCCGGGCTGGCACTTGGCTCGCAAGGGCATTTAGCAGCACCACAAAGAGCCCACCTGCCCTTGTGCTGTAACCGGGGACGGAGCAAACAAAGTGCCATCACAAAGCAGACGGCTCACACCAGCCAAACAAACGTTCCTTTCCGGGGATTCGGGCCTTGGCGACACCTCTAGGGCCACGATGACCTTGTACCACCGCAGCTGGGGAAGGACAGAACTAAAAAAAAAACAGCCATCTATTATAAAAAGAACAGCTTCTTCTATTCTGAGTCGGAGGTGTTTATAGCTGGAATATCCATGTAACGTTTATTGCACTTGTGACAATTACCAGCACCCAATCACTTAGATTTAAAGCTGGAACAACTCTGCAAACATGACGCACGTAAATAAATGTTCACTGCAGACGTAATGACACCTATAAAGTGAGAAGCTGCTATCTTGTGCTACACTGGTCGTCTGGACATCATCAAACTCAGTCTGACAACTGGCTTTCACTGCAGCAGGGGCGGGTCCAGGGGCAGGGCTAGGGGGGGCACGGACCCCAGCTGAAATCTGATTGGTTCCCTGAAGTTCCCCAGTACTGTCTGTAGTTTATATATATATATAAACTAGTCACTTACTAACAATAAATATGACAATTTGTTATATGTTTATATTTCTTTAGTCTGTGCTTGAACAAGGAACATTTAATATGTTCCTCAATAGTCTTCATAATTTGACTATTTAAACAGATTTATGTCCCCACATCATGAGGAAATAACTGGACACACTCTCACTCTCTCACACACTCACTCTCACTCACACACACTCACACACACTCTTACTCTCTCACTCTCTCACACACACTCACACACACTCTTACTCTCTCACTCACTCTCACTCTCTCACTCACTCACACTCTCTCTCTCACTCTCACTCTTACTCTCTCACTCACACACTCTCACTCTCTCACTCACTCACACACACTCACTCACTCTCTCACTCTCTCACTCTCTCTCACACTCACACACACTCACACACACACACTCTCACACTCACACACTCACACTCACTCACACTCACACTCACACTCACACAGTAGCCAATAATAGTATAATCCGTGTAGATTCTGAGTTGTTGTCACGTCGGTTTAAAACCAGGTGCGGTGTCAAAACCAGGCTCCTGTTCGGACTCGGCTGACGTGACCTTGCAGCTTCTCACCGTCTGATTCGGTGTTTACATTCTGCACCTCCCTCAGGATTTACACTCCAACTTGTCAGCATGACACCACAGGAAGCCATATGTTCAGGCTAACGTTTCACAAACTGAATATTTACATATGTTAATATAAATGTCCCTGA
Organism: Reinhardtius hippoglossoides; assembly: GCA_006182925.3. NCBI lineage: Eukaryota > Metazoa > Chordata > Actinopteri > Pleuronectiformes > Pleuronectidae > Reinhardtius > Reinhardtius hippoglossoides. Next base: position 4,391,181 of record CM031673.1, read on the forward strand.
TTTCCAGGATCCACTGGTTGACACACATTATATGTTCTAAACAATAAAACATTTGGCAGGTGCTCACACTGCTCATTGACAATGCACACATCGTTGTTTAGATTCATTTGCTAATATCTTTTAAAAATGCACCTAATTGGCCACAAACTTAATTCTACATTTCCATTTTTCTAACTTTTCTATAGACTGATGTTAATTTCCAACCGAGCTGAAAATATGAAGCATCAAATAAACACTTATTGAGACTAAAAATATCACAAACACTTAACAAGCTTTTTAACAGAAGCCTGTATTTCCAGGTATTGAGGCGTTAATGATCAGAATAACTCTTTGTGATTACAGCAACTGTTTTGGTAACAAGTGTGAAAGACGACACAGCTCCTGATTAAAATAATACCTGATTAATAATTTAGCTGCTGGAGGACTGACACAACACACACACACACGCACACACACACACACACACACACACACACACCACACACACACCACACACACACACCACACACACACACACACGCACACACAACACGCACACACACACACACACACACGTTAGGCACATATCTGGCAAGTGTTCGCCTCAGATAAACTGACTGACTCTGAAATTAAACTTGTTTGACATCAAATACTCGAATATGTGGGATTAACATAAAAAGATACAAGAAGCTTAAATAAATAAAGGATAGGGATTGGGATTTTTTTGCTATGGGTTTACAATTTCTTTTCTAACAGTTTAATTGACACAGTTTGGGTTTTCTTGCTGAGGTAGAGAGATAATAACAGTAAAAGAAACAAGTGATGCCTCATTTTAGCTGAATTCCTTTTTCCATATTACAGATTGTCTTGTGCCTAATGTCTCATATTGGAAATGTAACAGGACGGAATCTGCTCCTGGCAAGTACAGAGCAGAGGAACGTTTACAGAGATCAATAAAACCTACGCACATGCAGACACGTGAGGGTTGTACATAAAATATAAATATATATAGATATATATAGATACTATTGAAATCGAGGGACACGATTCATGTATCGATTCCCACCCAGAGAAAGTACGATTTTGAGGACAAACTTTAATAATCCCTGTCAAAACCATTAAAAAATTGAATAGTTCACATAGTTAGAAGATGTCTCCCCATAGTGGGACAAATGTTTCATTTAAGTCGTTTGTTGTATTTACAGTTGGGGTGGGGCCTCCCGCCCACCCCCCCCCCCCACACCCCCCCCCACACACACACAGCTGTAATGTGGTGGCGCTATAAAAGGGAAAGTTTCTCCTTCTGTTCTCAACTCGATCTGTAAAATCAGTCAAACTGAAACCTGCAGGAACCCCATGTCTCTGCCTGTCCAGTGACCGGATCAGATTTCCCCCATCACATTAGAAGCTGCTCTGTGATGAGCTGAGCTCATGTTGCATCAGCCGGACACTTCCTTGTTCCTTCTTCTCACCACGTGCACAGACCTGCAGCTCCCGCCGCAGAGCGCGCGCGTGGCTCAGAGATGCAGCGCGCGAATTCTTCTCTTTTCACACAAACAAAACTTCAAAGCCTCTCACGTGCAACATGTGTACATTTCAAGCTCCGATTTCAAAATAAGAGTTTTGAGAGGTTATTATTAAAGTTTTAAAAAGCCTCTTACCTTCCCCGCAAAGACACCAACAACAGAGAGGAGGTGAACAACTGGTTTCCTGTCAATGGACGCGGGCATCGACCGGATACTTTTGACAGATGAGTTGAACGGAGGTGTTGCCCTGAAAGTCCAGCCCAGCTGTGTGTGGCTCCGCCCAACTGTACAAAACAAAAGAAAAAAGAGGAAGTGTCGGGTTATAAATGCTCCCTTTTCTGCAAGCACCACCTGCAACCACTGGGTGGCACTGTTCACTAGCAAATGCACCCCCCATGCTCTTTCCTTCTGCAGCCACCTCTCTCTCAAACACACACACGTTGATATACTGTTGAAGAGCATTTTTGTGTCTTTGTTGTGTTACAACAAACGAGCAAGGACAAATGGGATTTCTGGCAGAGAGAGCTCCACACATAGAAATGTAAAAAAAACACGTACGTAAAGAAAACATGTGTCGACACGCGTGTGATGAAGCTGGCTGTAGTTCAACGCTCTGTGAAGTTGTTGAAGTCTGCTACTCGTCAGTGGTGATGGAACTTCACAAAGCATTGAGCTACAGCCAGGTCCATCACTTGTTTTGGGTTTCCCCTGGACACACTCCCGTCGTCGTTCTCACTATTTGCATGTGATTTCTTGATTTGCACGTGTTGTGACTTTTTGCAGCTCGTGTGCCGTCAAATTGAGGAAGTTCTCTCGGCCCCCGGACTATGCTGACAGGCAATAATGGGTTAAAATCCTGCAGCAGGTGGAGAACTGTATTTCTCTTTGAATTGTTATAAAGACCCGCAGGACTCTGATCAACTTAGTATCCTGGATATTAAATGCTGTCTGGCTTCTTGCAGGAAAAGGTGATAACCATTGACCCCACAAAGTCAAAACCTCCACATTAAAGCGCCTGCGTTCTCTGTCCATAAACATTGGATACAAGTGTAAAAACCTTGGTGTCACCTTTGATAATGGCCGACCTCAAAGAGAAGGTGCAGCCCTGGTTTCCTCACAATGGACCTGATACTTTTGACCAATGGGCTGTATGCAGGTGTTGCCCTAAGTCCGCCCAGCTGTTTGTGACTCCATGCAGCTGTAAAAAAAAAAAAAGGAAAGGGAGGATCAGGTTATAAAGGCTCCCTTTTCTTCAAGGGCCATCTATTTGCGACCATTGGGTAGCGCTGTGGACAAGCAGATGCTGCCTCCGAGCTGGTCCTGCAGCAGCCGTCTCCTTGAGGCCTCCTGGATGGCGATCACACAACAGCACACACACACACACACACACACACACACACACACACACACACACACACACACACACACACACACACACACACACACACACACACCCTGCAGTCACGTCTTAATTTTGAAATTTGGCTCCGTGTCAGTATGCATATGTTGACATCTTCCCCCTGCTGTTCCTCCCTTCTCCTCATCCTCACATCAGCAGAGGGTGATTATTACGTCGCATGGGAAAGTTTCCCAAATTCCCAGTGGGGGGAAACAAAGCTGTCACGCTCTATTCTCCCAAGTTTCCTGCTGGGGCTGCGGAACGCCGCTGTACCACGCCGTGATCCTCTTACCTCAGCCCGATGCTCGATATATAAGCAGAGACCTAAACTCCTACTCCAGGATTTGGGATTATCGATATAAGGGGATCCGGCAGTCAGCAGAAGCTTGGGCTCCGTGCAGCCTGGGATGGAGAGATTCCCTCCAGCTATAGAGCAGTAACTTCTCAGGCCTCGCAGGGACTAACTGCAGAGGTTGTTGCGATCAGCTGGGGATCGGCTGCTTCATGATTCCCTTCTTTGCTTTGACTATAACTACTACATGTATCAAAGCTGGCCAGGACATAATTGGTGAGAGAAGTGCTGTATATGCTGCCTTATCTGACATTTCCGGATTTACGGTTGACTACCGCTCACCCTATGGGCCAATTGCGGATCGCCTTGATAAATGGGAGTCAGAGCTCTAAGGTGATTTTGAAGTAATGCAGTTCCTGTGGGACCTCGGAGGAGGAAGTACTTCATAAGAAATACTTGCATGCTCCCCCCCCCCCCCTCTCAAGATATTGCAGCATTTTTTGCTTCTTTTAAACACAGTACCACTTCTGCTGGATCGTCTGCAACCTCCACTGCATCTTACCCACGTTCGTAGATGACAGCCAGTGGATTCTGTTTCAATGCGATTCTTACTAAAGGCCGTGTGCATTATTTCCCTGTTCGGCTGCTCAGGAGCTCCGGCGCTGGTGGTTTTCATTCAAGCCGTTTTAATGAGGACAGAATAGACATGAGATACCAGGAGGATGCGGTTAATTACCTTGTACAATAGAAAACAAGTGGCACTGTGGCTCCTGAAGATCTGCATTGGAACCAGTCACTGCCAGTGTTTTGCATAACATGAAAAACTGAATGTTATTAGTGACAAAAAAAGAATAGCAGCCCTCTGCCTGATATACTGTCTATAAGAGGCTTTTACAACCATCTCAACCACATTCAAACTAAAAACCAGTGCAGTCAGTTTGATCCAGGACACACAGGAACCCCCCCCCCCCTCTCAAATCCTGATAATGACACATAAGGAATATTAAGACATTTTGGGAGAAATTTGCTGGTTTGCTAAAAATATGTATATCAGCGACACCTTCACGCTTTCAATGAGTGATGCTCACATGTTTAATTCACCGGCGACCTTTTCAAATGAAAATGAATATAAACAACAGCAAAATGTAAAAAATAACCTTAAAAATGTACATGGGGCTACTCCAAAACAAGCCTTTTCCCATTTTGTACCCACTGTATCTGCTGGTGTTGAAGCCCTGTTCATTCACTGTTACCTGTTATACACTGAAATTAAAACAACCTTCCTCCAAACCAACCCAGAAATGCGACGCCTTTGACCGTGTGCGAGACTGAAAGCGTTCTGGAGCACAATGTCTCCATCCTGCAGAAAAATGCCGCCAGTTGGTCTTAAAAGGATCAGGTTCCACACTGCGAGCCCCAGGTGCTCAAATCGGCAGGAGCTGATTGTTGCTGAGAACCACAGGCAACCTCTTCTTAGAAAAACAATGATGAAAAGTACATGTGCTTCTCCTGCTCCACATACTCAGCAGCAGTGAAAAGAACAAGTGGTCTCGAGAAGGAAGGCGAACTTTATTCTTTGTATAACAGAATGGGAGAAACGTATGGAATAATCACGAGGCTGAAAAAACATCTCTTAGATTGTGACATTAATGGTCTATTATTGTGTCGGTGAAAGTGCAGCACAAAGAACTGTTGGACACAATTACCTTAAAGAAATTCTCTGTATGCTATTTGAGCAGGTTTTTCAGTTTTTCCCTGAAGAAGGTTTTTAGTATTTATTTCATGACGGATCTCGTTGCTTTAAATCAGAATTTGAGCGCTAACACCAAATAGCCGCCAGCGTTTGTCCCCAAAATGATTAGATAAAACATCACGTGACCTAACCAACATTTCACAAATTAACCTAATTAACTTTGCATCTCTAATTTGCATTAAAGAGCTTTTATCAGGAAAACCTCCAGTCGCAGAATCGAATGCATCGTCTCAGGCGTGTTTACATTAGAGCTGCAGCGGCGTGTGCGCGGTGAAACCACTGTCTGACTTGTTCAGTCTCCCGGGTCAGCCTCTGAAAACATCCTCTTTGTGCATGTCATCGCTTCAATTCTGACTACGACAATATTGGATTCCCCTGGATCTTCCCTCCAGGCATTTCTATCCTCGTGTGCTCACGAGAAATACACAAAAACAGACAATCTGTAACAACACAGAATACACGCTTTCAGGGTTAGGAAATCTTCTCATGTGCAACACTACACACACACACACACACAAAAACAGGTTACTGGTGTTACTGCTCAGTGTGTGTGTGTGTGTGTGTGTGTGTGTGTGTGTGTGTGTGTGGTGTCCTGCATATTTCATGGCAGTTGTATCTGCAGGGGATGGAGATGAAATAACCATGTATGCATCTGAAAGCATGTTAGTATGCAACTAGCATGCAGTTATTGTGTTGATTTAACTCATAGACTGAATTTAAAGATGGACGAAATGAAATGACATGCATGACTTGATCGCCCCCTAGTGGCGGGCTGTAGTATCATAAACCCCACCTCCTCCGTGTTAGTGGATGGGACATGTCAAGATACATGTTGAATACATTTCCCTCAAAAATGGCTTCTTTCATTGTAGGTATTTATGTTCAAGTGGGAGTTTTTCTGATAAGTTTGGTTTTAATTAGATATTTAAGATGTCATGATTGACAGCTGAGGCTGCCTTGCGATTGGTCGAGCTCCCTCCCCCGACCAGCAGGATGACAGGATTCAGGAGGTGGAGATGCGTTGTCCATCTTCAAACACAGAATTACCTCCGTCTGTGTTTTGATCGGCGTTTGTTTGTGTGTTAGTTCGCAGGATTTTGCAAACACCTTTGTAGTGTTGTATCTTTGGAGCAGAGGTGATGAAGCTGATGATGATGAAGGAATCTTCGCGGACACTGTTCTTACTTGTATAACAAAGTTTATTACACAGAAGTTACAGGTCAGGACGGGCACCGGTCAGCCCGGAGATCTTCTCAGCCAATTCAGAAGTCTGTCTTGCCGGTCTCGGACAAGCGTTCATATAGAGAAGTTGTTTACGCCCAAAAGAGAGATAAAATAACGTCACACATAGGGGGGCTCTGAGTAAGAACATGCTTCGTACATAAAGATGGAAACCCACCCATCTAACAGGTCAAAGAGCATTCTCAGAGAGAGAGAGATAACAATCAACACCTGGAGATAAGAGTTTAGGAAGTCTTAGAATCCAGACTCGAGGGGCTCCAGCTTTAAACCTGTCACTATGTTTAGACAAAATCCGGAGACCAGGCCCTCCTAACTTAAATGTGTCACAGCCATATATGTTATCTATATTAGCTGAATATACCACAGTAGCATATTTGTTGTTGTTGTTTGTACAGTTAACCAGGGAACAGCTTTGGATCAAGATGAAAAGAAGAATGATATGAAGGTGAGTGACGGTGCAGCAGGATTAGACTCAGGGGACTGATGGGCCTCGTCGGAGAGACGAGCTCTACCGAGCTTCTTGTGGCTTGACACCGATTCAGTGTCATTAATAATAATAGTGAAAGAAATGTGCTGCAATAGTTGCTGTGAACCAGACATCAGACGTACTTTTGAGAACAAATACAGACAATTAATTTTCGGCAGAGGTAAACTGACGATGACACGATCCGATGAGGGATGATTAAAGTTCTTTCTACCAACCTCGTTGCTTGAGGTTCACGCAGAGCGATCCTCTCAGAGGAGGAGAAAAGGCTTTTTAAAAAAAAATGCTTTGCTGACACACAAAAAGAAATGACATGCTCATGATACTTTTGGCTAAACACAGGGGGATGGTCCTGAATTTAAATGTGTTGTTTCCTTTCTTCAGCTGCAGGGGAGGAAGATCAAAACCTGCCATATGCTACAATACACGGCTTAACTGACTGAGAGTCTGCACTAATGCAGTAGGTGTGGATCGCAGGGAATCAAAGCATTGGCTTTTATCTGGGCTGCCCACAATCAGCTCTTGTTTTAGTCGCAACAGAATTACTGTTATAAAAAACGTGGATTGAATCCTGAAAAATTGTCCAAAGGAAATTCGTTCGTATGGAAAAAAGGGGGGGGGGTTTTAGACGACGGGTTGGAAAATCGAGAGAGAAAAAAGATCAGTTATCACAGTCGTCTGCGAAACACCAACCTGAGAAGAGGGAACCCGTCGTATTAAAGAGCATCTAAACGACACTGTGCCTGAGTGAGCGGGAAAACAGTCACCGCTGTTCCTCAGCTCGTACATATCTCAGCTGGAGGTCGGGTCGGGTCGGGTCGGGTCAGGTCCGACTTGTCTTTGAAACACAAAGATGCTCCGTTGATGGACCGTCTCACGGACATCACAGCTCGGACGGCCTCAAAGCTTTTTTACTTTAATGAGAGTGAGACTGACCAGTGGTGTCTGGGATATGAACCTGTCTGTGTTCTCCATTATATGTAAAAACCCACTGTAAAGAAATGACTTTAATTTGAGATCAAATCTTGCTTTTTAACTCCAACAAGGAGGTTAATATTTCACCAGTCTATTATTATTAAATCCATCTATTATATTTGTATTATCTTTCTCCTTTAACTTATTTTAAAATGTTCATACATATTTACCCCTTTTACTTCTTTTAAATCTCTTTGCCTCTTTTATCTTCCAAATAAAATCCCCCCAAAAATGTAAATATGCTTTTTTATAATAGTGCGACACAATTGTAAATACTAGCTGAGACAATGTGAATCCTGGAAATCAAGTTTACATGGATCTTCAATAGTTTTCAGTCCAAACAAACATGACGGATGCAGGATTTGAGGAGATTATTGACGTATACGAGCTCCACTGAGTGACACTCTAGTCTTTCAGATGTTTGAATGATTTTAAAAAGGGTCACACATGAGTTCATACAACTCTCATGTGCTTTGTTTTGGTGTTTCCAGGCGTCCCTCCAACAGTTGGTGCAGAACGCTGCAGCTCGTCTTCCACCGGCCTCCATTCATGTTGCAGGATTGATTCAAGATTTTAATGTTCACCTACAAATCGATATACTACAGCTTCAAAAACATCTCTCTGACCTCTGACCCCCCCCAATCCAGGTCACTCAGGGTCCGCTGACCAGTTAGGACTCATTGGTTTGTCTCAAGATCAATGTCGCAGCACAGGGGACATGGTGTCCTCCGGCTGACCCCTACGCCGCCCGTCTTAAAACACATATTTATTCCCCCCTGGCTTTTTGCTCAGCACGACAGTTTTTGTTATTGTTATGGTCTTATTGGTTTTACTACCTTATTGTCTATTAAATGGGTTTTGGGTTTTTATTGTGTTGCTTTATGCTATTGGCTGCTTTGACTGTGCCGCACAAAATTATTGTTTCCAAATGTGCTTTACAAATAAATGTATTTGTTAATAAATGCTCTTCTCACATTAATAGGAACACAGGATTTGGGCCTTTTCTATGTTTTTCTGTAATAACCCCGGTGGAATGTGCTGAAGTTTCTCATGAACATGGTGAAAAAGGAACCACAGTCTTCTGCCACACAGAATGATCACGATCAGAATCAATTTATTTGAACGAGCAGTTTGAAAAGTTTGCGGGAAACTTCACGACACACATGACTTGATGTGATCTACTGCGGGAGAACAATCCAAATTAGGGGATTTTATCACTTTGCGTCAACTGCAAATTACTGACTTAATAACTGGGCCATAAATAACCACATAAATGCTCCTGGTAGCTGAATAAATTCAAACATTACAACACAACACAGTTACAGACACCCATTAAAAGTGTAATAATTCAAAGCATCTTATTATTTTGTGCAAATTACAACATTTTTTATACGTCCCACAAGGCAAATTAACAACCAACTCAGTGATTAAGTACGTGGACGTAAGTGCTGGTGAAACTAAAACTTGCTCCGTGTCTTTGACACTATAATACTATTTGCATTTAAATACTAAACAATCAAACCGACTAACGTCCTAAAAATATTCTCGTTTCTCGGAGCTTTCGTCGTGTGTGTAAAGATGCTGCTCTGCCTCCGCTCGGCCACAGTTGTCAGTCGTGGGTTTCCGACGACACACCAAAGTCAGCAGAGCCTATAAACGGCTGCTGGCTCGTGCTGGATGGACTCGGCAGGGTTGTGGGTTTTAGCATCTAGCTGCTGGTAATGTTGGACGCTGCCCAAATGGACCAATCTGCGGCAAATGGGGTTACACAGCATCTAATGTTGCAGATGGTGTTTGAAAGCACACAAGCTCACAATTTTCTCCCCGTTTAGCAAAAAGACTCAAACTCAAAAAGTGGGCTTTGGGTGGCGCGCAAGGTTGACACTTTGAGATGAAGGTGATTGTTAACACTCAGTTGGGGTTGGAATCCATTCTCGATCCTCGTCTCTGTGGAGACAATCATCCTCTAATAACAGTAATCTATCTCCTCGTTGGCCAGGACAATAGCTGTTCTGCAGGGGATGTAGACCTGAGAGAGGGAGAGAGGGAGAGAGAGGGAGAGAGGGAGGGAAGAGAGCAGGGAGAAAAGTGAGATGACAATTGGAGATTAATGACGTTAACGTGATCAACGATTTTTGGAGATTACTGACTCCTCCGGTTTATCCTGTTTTTTTTTTTAGGAGTGAGAGAGTTGGTGGTGCCTTGATGATCAGGCCTGATTGCTTCTCACAATCAAGGTCAGCGAGCCGGGTAAATGAAGACGAGGAGGAAGAGAAAGACAGAAAAAAAACACAAATACGACGTATCGCTTGACCATATGTGTGTGTGGAAATGAGGACCTCGTTGAACACCGCTGTAAACAGCTGCGATGGAAGGTAAAGAGTGGAACAAAGTCAGTTGATGTCACGATGCGCTAATTAGCATATTCATGATGTACCATTTGCATTCTGCCTGGTGTCAGCCGGTTTCAAACCTTGATCTGCCTCTGCCCTGCTCTGTGTGATCATAAATACACTGTAATACAGCTGAATTGCAAGTTCTATAAGTGTCTATAACTGAAATTCCCACCCTGTTCACACTGGACAGATTCTGTTTGCATTGAAGATGGTATTTCTCATGTTTTATACTTTCTTGTGTTTATATGCGTTTACCTATTTGTTACTTTTCACGTCAGACGAAGAAATTCTGTTTCGTCCAGTTGATTTGTTTGTTGGTTGATTTGTTTGTCGGCAGGATTGCGCAAAAAAACCACAGAACAGAAATAAAGAATCCACTACGCGTTGGTGCAAATCCGGACAACGGGGTGGAGTGAGGGTTTTATTTCGACCTTCTTTAACATTACTAACTTTAAGTGGTTCCTGCTGAGAATCCCAGCTTGGCCTTCTCTTTTCGTGTGGAGTTTGCATGTTCTCTGAATTCCCAGGGAATAATTAATGGATCTTGATGAATAGAAAGTCACACAAAGGGGAAAAACACATATCAATGAGTGTGTGGAATTTGGTTCAGCTTGGCTGGATTTTGGGGGCTTGTGCTCGAGTGTCATTCTATTTTACCGAGGTTTATATTTTCACTATCCCCTTTGTTACTGCTACACTGCAAATGTCCTTGTAGTTGGGACTATTACAGGCTATTCCTAATAAAGTTGTTCTTATCTAATATTATCAGACACCGGAACATCTGAACTGAGACATGTTCAACCGTCACTTCCACGCTAAGTCGGGAACCCTCCCTGGGAAACCGTATCCAGATGACGTGGCAGAAACTGCTGCATGAAGACGAGCGGGTTGCAGATCTGCAGCGAGGAGAAGAGTCACCACCGCTTTCGCCCCTGCCACCGAACCGGTGCTGCAGCATTTCAGTTTAAACCTCGATCTATGGAGAATATGCGTTCCTTAAATCATTGATTAAACAGTCTCAGATTCATTACATTAGCATTACGTTGCATTATGAGCTCGTGCACACGGGTGAACCATCTCCGAATGAGCAACCCAGCCACGGAGTGAGGAAGCAAAAAAAGAAAATCCTAATTTTCAATTCTGAACGCTGATGATCAATGCAATAACTGTGCGTTTCATCATCTCTAAATATTGGCTGTGCATCAACTGTAGATTTGGGATTCTGTGAAGATACCGGCTGCCAGCGGGCATAAGCTCGGCTAAAAGAATCTCCTGAGTTCTAGTGGACTGATGAAAAGAAAAAAATATGTCAGCAGATCCGAGTGTGGAAATGTCAGACACCTCGTATATGCACAGTGCAAGTGTGCAGTGGGGGTGTTGGTTTTGGAGCGGTGCTGCTAATAAAGAGTTTGATCAATCCTTTTGATATTCACAGTGTCATTTGGAGGCGAGACGCCATTGTGTACCATTTGTCATTTCAGATTAATGCCAAAGGAACAGCCGAGCAGACGTAAACGATCCCGCATTTCCCCACGGACAGAAAAAAAAAAGTGAAAAAGAGAGCAGAGCTGTAAACAATTCAATCACCCCCCCCCCCCCCCGAACTCTTGGAGCCGCCCCTCGGCATCGGTGGATCTGAGCTCGCTGTGGATGTGTTTCTTTGGCAACAGTTTGTCACAGAGGGAGTCGAGCAGCCCGGCGCTGAAAGCACTGACACAGACATTGGTGACTAATTAAACAGTCACAGTGGGAGAGTCTCCACGCAGGAGCACTGCGGAGAGAGAGGGGGAGAGACGGAGAGAGAGAGAGAGAGGGGGAGAGAGACGGCGCAGTGAATCATTGCACCTGTTTAGACGAAAGCAACCGCCGCGCCTAACCTTGAATGTGTCAACAGCTTTCATTTCCACCAAACAGACAGAGACACAGACCAAAGCCCGAGTCAACCCGAGGATCAAGGAGCAGACGATTGTCCTGAGTGTTGGCAAAGCAATTTTCTGGAAGACGTTCTCATTGACTGTTTTACTCCTCACGACAGAAAAGGTGCAAATTAGATCCGTACTTTAACCGTGACGTGAATAAAAAAACATTTTATCGGTTAACAGAAGAGTCATTTCATCCGTCTTAAAGGTCCAGTGTGTACGAGTCAGGCAATAGGGACCTAATGGACGGACGTAAACACAGAGGTTGAGCCGGGGTTAACGGCTGCTCCAGTGTCAGTGAGCAGCCGTTTGCAGCAGCCTCATAGTCACCGTGCTGATCTCCCAGTTCTAATTACTTCCCATTACTGGTTAACCACTGATAAGATCCGATTCTATCGCTCATCCAATCACCCGGGATTAATATCCTTTTCTCAGACGCCATGTCAGACACGGTTCTCATCAGCGTAGCACAACGTTTGCAGAAATCAAACCTGGACCGTGCATGAAGCTCTCTGCTGCTTTCTGATGAGTCACTTGGAGTAGGTGTTTATCTCTTCAATCGACAAACACTCACAAGCCACGTTTCAATATCCAAGCAGCGACAGCAGTCAAATCCAACAGAGTTCACTGAGACAACGAAAGCTTTGTAAATCGGATGATTGGTCCCAATTGCTGATATCGGAGCGGCAAATCAAAATGAGACGAGGTGCATGAGCTGTGTTGGGAGAAAGTTAGCCGGGGCAGTTTGTCCTTTTTTTGACTTCTTGTGTTTTTCGTGGACGCTCTGGCCCTCGTATTAACTTCACACGTGAGGATTCAGATATTCTTCTCCCCTTCAAGAGCAGAGTCCAGCCTTCAGGCAAATACTCGATCTGATCAATGTTCAAACACACCGATAAAAGATTCATGAGGTGCTTTCACAGGAATATTTCATCCTCCAGGTGTCTGTCTCCTGACCCCAGCTGCCGGTGAGACGACCGCCTGAATATCTGTGCACTTTAACTCGCCAGACATGTCTCGGTTTCTCTTCATTAAGCGAGGATCAGCTCCCACTAAGCACCTCTGTGCACGCAGCTTGTACTTTAGGCGAAGACCAGGGATCCGAGTGGGTAACAACACAAACCTGACTTGGATGGTAAACTGAGCCGGTGCTCGGTGCAAGGATAATATCTGTTTTTCTCTACTGATCAACATTCCTCTTGGTTAAATAAGCATTTGACTCAAACACCATCAAGATACATTTATTTATTCCCTGGGAAATTGGTGAAAATGCCACAAAAGGCCATAATCCTAAAAATGGATCCGTCATTATTTCCAGATTTGCTTTAAGATTGAATGGATTTCTTTCCAGGCCTATCTCCTTCCACCGAGTCTCGTGGAAATCCGTTCAGTAGCTTTTTCATAATTTGCGTAACATGGATGGACGACATGACGGTTCCCTAAAGTAAAGCCAAAGTGTCTCATTTGCCACCTAGTGGCTGGGTGCAGTACATGTCAGAAACCCTGCCTTCTCCATGTTAGCGATGGGACATGGGCTAAAATAAAAAGTCTAAACAAACATCAAAAATATATTTTTTAAGATAATTCGATGTAGTTCTTATCACACTGAAATATGTCCAATTACAATTTTTTCTGGCACGTTTGTCTTTAAGTAGTAATTTGACACGATAAAAAACAGGTGAAATGTCAAGATGGCAGCGTTCGTATCCCTGATGATTTTGCCTTCATTTCTGGAAAGTGAGAGTAAGTGGAGATGCGTCTCTGAGGAAAACATACAGGTAAAAAAACAACTAAATGAAGCTTCAGTAAAGTGGAAAAACTTTACCACGTCGTAAACTTTTGTGAGGCGACAGTATTTCAGTCTTCAGCTCACGGAGATTTACACGACAAACTTAAAAAGAGAAGTTTAAATGATCTGATCTGCATCACACACTGTAAACACACACTCACAATCATATCCCGTTGCATATGAATGCAGGCTCAGTTCAGTATATGTTCCATATGCATATGTATAAGGACTTCACAGTGGTGCATATATATAAGTAAAGCGCGGAGCAGGTCGTCTGCGTCTTGTCACTCTTTGACTCGGTTACTTCACACACACGCAGGCCTCAGATCTTCCTGATGGAAATGTGCGTCTTTTGATCATTTGCAACAAGCCCGCCACACTTTTTCCCTCACTTTCTTTTTTCCTTCCTCACTTCAGCTTCATTTTCTTTTTGCCCGTGAATCTGTCAAAGGAGACAACCGCTTTGAAGCGTGCGAAGTTTATCAAAAGGTTTCCGAGCGGCTAATTACTCATCAGTGTTACGTCTGACACTATAACGCTCAAACAAAACTGTAAATTTGACAAATACCAGGAGGAGGTTATGATACGTTTCCTCACTTTGGGAATTTTTTAGTCCCCAACTCAAGTTTGGGCTTTGATTGATGAATTCTTCACGTTCGATAGGAGTAGTTATTGATGAGAGAGATTCTCCGTTAGCGTCGAACTGTCAAATCTCTCAGACAAAGGCTGAGCGGCAGCAATGTTTTTATTTGCAAAAAGAGAAGAGTTTTTAAATTCATCACCACGGCAACTTCTTTCAACACATCATCAAAACATCGTTCTCCTCATATTACCATGGGTGAAATGAAATGAGCCGGGAAAGAGCCGATTCCTTAAAAAAAACACTTAAGAAAGGGAAAACAATACAAACCTGTTACATCAAATACACTTTAAGAATAACGAGGAGCCACTTAATACACATTAGTACTGTCTGTATTTAATGGCTGCAAATATTAATATTGGAATTGTATTTAGAGCTAGTCACTGACATTGGTGTTATTATTAGAAAGAATATATGTGGATTACTTTACAATTTATATTTACAGCAACCATGACAAATCTTAAGGGTTTACAGCTAATGGCTTTATTTATTTGTTAATACATGATTTGTTATGATCAATTATTATGAGTTATATCTTTTGGATGTTAAGATTGTCAGCATGGCACTTGTTGCTTTGTGTTGTGATCAATTCAAGGCCTCATGTACAACGAGCTGTCGTCTCTGTTATCAAAGACTCAAACTGTAACTTTACTCCAATGAGCGTCCGTTGTTTTGTTTTGAAAGACTCACTGTTGGGGGGGGGGGGGGGGGGCAGTGTTTAAACACACATCAATCAACACTTGATTCTGAACTACGACAGAACAATGTACCACAGGGGAAACATTACATTAAAACTAAATATAACATGAAGGAAAGCAATAGTTGGAGTAACGATAAATGCAGCACATCAATGGTCTATGATGCTGAGCAGGAGGAGCTGAGTGTAAAACTCTAACGTATTAGTTTAATCTTACGAACCACATTTTTTTCCCCTAGTGAAATATTATTTTTTTGAAACTGAAACCCAGCATGAAATCAGCTACTTCATCTATTCCACTATTTTCAAAGCCTGTTTAGCATCTGCACAGTTTCTGTCTTCTTCTTATTTTTGTTTATTTTGTGAAGGTTGCAGGCAAATAGAAAAAGACTGAAAGAACCATAGAGATGTCAAAAGACAACAGCTCGGCTTCAGATTAGTAAACACGGGGCGTTACAGGTGCACGGGGTTCACCGCGGTGGACCGAGCCCCCTCGGTGCTCTCGACTCCGCTGGTTTCATCCAATTATGTGCATCCTCAGTCTGAGGAGTGAAGCCTTCGCGGAGGATATGAGAGTTTATTATCGCTCCGTAATGAGGACGCTGGAGAACTTTTAAAAAGACCCGTCTGTGCAGATGTAGAAAGCAACAGTTGTTAAATTAATCACGGTTGGTGTGGGCACCTTCTGCAGCCCCCCCTAGGTCCTCCGGCCTGATTATTCTCATCACATCCAGGTAGGAGGAGGAGGAGGAGGAGGAGGAGGAGGAGGAGGAAGAGCATCTTTATGCAAGACTACAGTCTGAACATGCAATCTCTATACGAGTGTCTACAGGAAATAGTGTGTGCATAGGGGTCCCCGCCATTTCTGTCAGCTCCATTTCACCCACTTCCTTTCATTCCCCATTAATCAGCGGTGGTGCCAACATTAGCGGATGACTTGTTAACTAAACTTCACATTCACGGGCCGAGAGGGACGCGGGCGAGGCGGCGGTGTGTGTGAATTAATAAGAGTTAGAGAAGATTTAAGAGAATGTGGAATTGGATGTCCTCACCTGATGAAACCTAAGCTAATACGACGGAGGATCACAGCCGGCATGAAAGAGGACGGGTGGACAGAGTCTTAAATAATGCTGAATTGATGCTCTTAAAAGCAGCGGCAGTTTTGCCAAACACATTTGCGATGCATTAAAGTGCTCGTCCGTCGCTTAATATGGAGAAATATCCTGTATCCACTGACGGCAACACGTCCTGGAAGGTCAAACAAACATCAGATAAACAAAATTCCACCATGTGATCTGTCAACTCGAATAAAAACGAAACCGATGTTTGTTTTTTTTCGCACTAAACACAGGACGATGATGTGATGACCACTTCACACACTTCACTGTCCTCACACATTAATTGGATCCATTAACATTAGATCCAAGCCGAGCAATCAGCAAAGTTACAGTTGGAGTGTTTGCGTATATCTGCGCCTCGCTAATTCATCCCACGACCTTATTCATAAACATCTTGTTGCCTTTCAGCGACTTTAATCAGGAAAACAATTACACGAGGAGGCAAACGTGCGCCCTCCTCGAGCCGTCTGCTTAAAATGCACGTCAGTGTTTCTTTCTCTTTTTCAAGGACCGACCTATTTCGTGCTATTAAGCCCTAAGCAGTCTCCTCGACGGAGGTGGTTCGTCCTCCCAGATATTTTCCTGCGTGATCTCAAGAGCCGAGCACATGAAAAGGTAAATTCTAACACCATCAATAATGCACATTGTTTGGTGTGAGAATCTGAAACCACATTCCCACGTAACGCTCAGTGACTCCGGGGATAACTGCAGAGCAAAACGCAACACAAATTCGATATTCACAAAAAAAAATGTTTGTGCAGAAACCGAACGCTGACAGGCATCTAACCTTCTTTCTAAACGCAGCCCTATTTGAAACATTTCTGGATTCGGCATTAAAGGATAATCACGTTAATGAAGACGGTGTTAAATTATAGAGCAGCGTTTAGGCGGAGAGGCTCAGACCAGGGAGACGGTGTCTTTCTGCGGGAACAGGCAGAGCTCTTTCATGGCATCCCGATGCCGCCTCATTAGAGCGACTCGCAGAGATCCTCCCGCTGCAAACTCCACTTCGAGCTAATTAAACCGATTCATGAAATCAAACATAAAAAAAAGAACAAAACATTACCACGCTGACAGCTGACATTTGGTAATTGTGAGCTGCTTGTGTGTTACACCTCTGTTCCTGCATAGAGAACAGCGATGGTTTCATAACATTTTATTAACTGCTGGCTGGGCTGCAAAGAAAATTGAAATAGTTTATATGTTCCTATGAATTATTGGGGTTCGGTATATTTATTATTTATCTTGGCAGACTATCTGCTAGGCGTGTAGTATGCAAATAAGGAACATAGGATGTCACATGACAATTTGCAGAACTTTTACTTTCACAAAAACAACTATATAACACACTAAAAGAAAGAAAAACTGAAACAGCATAGCATGTCTCCTCAATGGAGTTTCAAGTGTGAAAAACAAATATGAGACCAAAGCTAAAGCTCGTATGACTCAAGTTTATACCTTATTGGTTTTCCACAGTGTTCAGTGACTTTTTATAATAACAGGAAATAATCCAAAATTTGTATCCCACATTTTGTAACTTCCTGAGATATTTCTGGAGCCGTCTCATCGGCGCCCACTCCTCCTTCTGATGTTTTTCAGCTGTGAGCGACACCCCCCGTCACGTGTGCACTGCATTGTGGGACAATGGTGCTCATCAACAGCCCTCTCAACACTCATCTAGCATGCTCGCTGACATTCACGAGCACACTTAATTTTGTCACTTTTTCAGTGGGAATGTGCGACGTGCTCCAGACCTCGTTGGAATTAGTATGCAGAGTGGGAGGGTTGATACAGCGCTAGGTTATTAGAAGAGCGGTCTGGAGTCCGGACTCGGCTACAACAGCCCCGCACTTCTAATTGGAGCATCCTCCATATTTAGGACCCCAACAAAGAAGGTGACCTCCGATGAGTCAAAAAAAGTGTGATGATGGAAATAGTTACCTGCATGGAGTTGGGGCGACCGTTGAAGGGCTGCTTCTCGGTGAAGAAGTCCGCGTTGTGGTCGACACGCCCGTGACCTCCATACAGCCCCTCATCTGTGTCCAGCTTGATTTTGTATCTGACGAAGACGTTGGGGTTAAGGTGCAAAAAAAAAGCAGTGGGGAAACTCGCTTATGGGATCTGAGACATAAGAAGCAGCACAGAGGGTTTTTTATCACGGGTGCTTTTGGTCGTACAGTCGGGTTTAGCTCCGCTGGTTTATACTCATTGAAATCCTCCACATCCATCAGCATTCATCTCCTCCTCGGTAACAGTTCAGAGCTCCGACAGACAAAGGGAACGCATGCCGGAAATTAACATAAATACAAAAGCGATTCAGTAATGGCTCAACCATCCTGCCTGCCTGCCTGCCTGTCGTAATTTATCTAATTCACTGCATACATTATGAATTTGATCAAAAAAAGTGATCCAAGTGAGTGACAACAGATATACAGACACAAAGAGAGTATCCACTCCTCCTCCTCCGGGACGCGGTTTTATTGTTTTACAACTTGGAGCCACGGCGGATTAATTAAGCTTCTTTTTTGTCACAGATCAAGAGAAAAGATTCATTAATGTGCAAATCATATAATTAGGTGCTTCCATCCATCCCGCTTATCCTTTGAGGGTGAGAGACGGGGGCTGGAGTCGATCCTGGCTGACGTTGGGAGAGAGGCGGCGTTAAAAACCGGACAAGTCACCGGTCTACGATCAACCTAACCTGAACGTCATGGGACTGTAGGAGGAGGACGGAGGGACGAGGAGAAGAAGAAGAACATGCAAACTCCGCACAGGAGCACCTGCGACGAAACTGGGATTCGAACCGGGAACTGGTTAAAGTTCCTAATGTTTAAAAAAGGAGATAAAAACAATCCTGTGATTGATTCTTTCTCACTTGTCTTCAGAATCAGAAGTATTTATTGCCTCATCCTTCCACCGAGTTTCAATAAAATCGGTTCTGTACTTTATGCAATGAAATCATAACCTCCTTTGGCAGAGGTAATAAATCACCTTCATAATATTCATTCCTCTTAAATTAATATTAGTACATCTATGCATTTATGTCTAATGCTGACTTATCGAATACTACATCAACTTTGCACATCTGGACACTGAAATCTGTATTGCTTTCCTATGCAAATGCTGTTTTGTGCTGCATATGGAATATACTTTCCATTGTTAGTGCATTTTATATATTTGTAAGTATTTTCTCAGATGATGATCGTTGCCAAAAACTATTGATTAATCCACAGTGATTTAAAGTTGTAAAGCAGCGCATCGTGTCAGAGAGGTCTGGGGGATGTTGTCTGCTGCACTGAGACGGTTAAGAAAAAAAAAAAGCAACTCTCTTTGATCATGCACGGCAAAGACGCACGTACTGTGTGTGTGTGTGTGTGTGTGTGTGTGTGTGTGTGTGTGTGTAGTAAGGGAAGGCCCCTTGCCATCACTTTTTCTTCATTCTTTTTGCACAATGTCTCCACTGTGCCTCTGAACAAGGATGCTCAGGCACTGAAGAGCTGACTGTTGGCAGCTTCCATAATAAGGTTACCACAGTTTCATGAAATATGTGCGTTACTGAAGCGGAACCAACGTGAGAAGCCATTGCATTAGAAATAATATGTAAATCGCACCATATGCTCCAGTGGGGGCTTCGGCATATATTCACCTTTCCTTTTTTTTTTCTTTCTTGCAAAAGTGCGAGATGGAATTGATTACACGATGAAGTGGCCCTTCAGCAGGAGGAAATGGAGAATGCTGTCACATGTGATATCTAAATTGTTGCTGACTGAAGAAATTGAATCTTTTTGCTTTACTAAAAAAAAACCCCAAAGAGGATGGATGTCAGAATCAGTAACTAGGCATTTTTTTATGTCAAAGGAAATATTTAAAAAGACAGATTTAAAATGAGGGGAAAATCCACTTGGAGAAGTAGGTATATTTTTCATCTGAAAAGGTATCTCCGGGCAAAGTTTAGCCTCGCTCGCGCCAATCAGAAACACTTAAACTTGCACTCTGATGTCCGTGTTTAATGTAAATACCCTTAAACATCGCATTAACTCCCGTGTCTGCAGGGACGGCGAGCCGCGAGGAGTGGCACCGTGGCCAACGCCGAGAGAGAGGAGCACGCATGCAAACAGCGCCCCTAATTGGCTGGCTGAATAATCACCTTTATCTCCCCATGGGCGGCGTTCTGGAGAGCGAGTGTGATCCTCAAACACCGCCTCGCTCTGCCCCAGAGCCGGGGAAAATTCCGCTTTTTGCCAGCTGCTTGTCTGCTTTGATAGGGATGATTAAAAAGAAGCGCTGCTCTGTGCATTGTTTCTGCCGAGGAGAAAGATCCCCCCCCCCCCCCCCCCCCCCCCCCCTTGCACCTTCTCTCACCGCTATGGAGGGTTATTAACAGAACAAACTCAAACTTATCTGTACGGAGGTTTTACAGGAACCATCAGAAGGATATGCAAATAGAGCTGAGCTCCAGGGCTATGCTGCTGAAACCAGAGGATATGTGCGATTTCAGTCGGGTTAATAATAAAGAAAATACCTTTACAGTAGCTATCATAGTGCACGGGATATGGGAATGTTGCATGCATAAGGCATTTGTGTGCATCTATGGCACCGAATGTACAGAAATGTCACGTTTCCCTGCAGAGACCCAGAACCAGCACAAAGTGGTCGTTGGAAGCTCGGAGTGATTACATCTTTGTAAGTGGCCTCGGACGAGCTGCAACAATAGCTTGCAGTCGCAGGCGTAAAGTAGTGTTATCAATACAGCCTTTGTGAATAAAGGGGGGGGGGGCCTTAAACAAAACACAATCAATTCTGCCCAGCGTGCAGAGGGCAGTCCGACGCCCGGTGATTAGAGCCACTGATGACCTGAAAACAATCTGGCCGTGACCAATGATTGCAGAACAAACCACCGCTTTCTCCAGTTTCTCCACCAGCTTGTCATTTTTCTTCTTCTTCGCTGGCTTTATGAAAGCAATAGCACTCTGGTATGAGTGAAGTCGCCTGTGTGTGTGTGCGCGCGTGTGCGTGTGTGTGCACGTCTGAAGAATGAGGCACGGCCTTGTAAGCATTCTAAACACCATGTCGTGCCTTTTCAGAGCTTCTCTCTGCTCAGCCCGGGCGAGAGACTGTTTCTAAGGAGGCGGCAGCAGCTGAAACACAGACACTGGATTAAAGTGCGACCCTGAAAGTGTTTTCATTTAAAAAAAAAAAAAGAGCATGAAACCTATTGTACTAAACAGCCTTCAGCATACATTTGTTTTATTGTGACACGTCCAGACAGGATTTTTTTTCCTGACATACTTTGATTTTGAAATTATCATTAGCTATTAAATAAAATGGTTGGAAACTGACGACCTCTCGGACAGACTTGGTAAATGTTCATGCTTTTTCTCGTGAGTTTTACTGTCTCAACCATCGCCTGGACGTAAAGATGGACGACATGACAGCCGGCCTAAAGTGAAGCCAATCGTCTCAATCGCCCCCTGGTGGCTGACTGCAGTATAGTTCATAAACCTATGTTACTGGATGGGACGCGCACCAAACTAAGTACAGAGATAGATTGATTTTTTTCTCATAGAAGGTTTCTGTCATTCTGGGCAGTTCTTATTAAACTCATGCCTTTTCAAGTGCATGTTCCTTTTCTATCATTTTGGTTTTACTCACTTATTTGATGCTATAAAAATGTGAATAAAGTGGAGACATGTCGTCCATCTTCATTTACAGTGATTGGTCTTAACCAAGCACCAGAATCATGTTGTCAAACCCGACGACATGAAAACACAACACAATTTGTTCTCTGACTTCAAACGTAACGAGCTCTCAGAGAACGTAGAGTCTTTCCCGAGCTTTTCAGGTAATTAACTTCTGGTTTATGCCTGAAAGTCAATCATGATTTCTGGAGTTTTGGATGTGATTATAATTCAGATTTACCTCTTTATATTAAAGTAGTGAGTTTTATTAAAATAAGAGACAAGACCAAAATTGCTGCGGCACACTTACAGATGCCAAAGAGCTGTTATCATAATTTAAGCTCCAAATAAAGTGGCAGACGATTTGGCTGAAACGGTTCACTTGTTTACAACCTGTCTGAACATCTGACTGCTCGTGTTTCCTGTGAAACCAATAACCTCGGGCATTACTTTGTTATGAACGTCATCATGATGGAGAGAAACTGTGGTCAAAGCTGCACAAATAACACATAAGTTATAATATAATGGTATTTTCCCATTAACACCTGAACCGAAGCAGCTCATCAATTTGTCTGGCGGCAATAGAAGATGACAAAATTTGGAAAATCACAGCTTAAGCATCCGGAGTTAAAAACCTAATGGGATCCCACGCAGAGACAAGTGACGCAACTCTGTTGACGTCATCCATCTTGATGCAGCTCACCTGCGATGACTGATTCGAGATAATATCCGAGTAAATTATTGTCACCTCTGCGTATTTGACTCTGAATTCTTGTTAGTGTCACCAGCACCCGTGGTTGAATTATTCCAAATGGCACTCGAGGAACGGCTCCGACACAGAGAGAGAGAGAGAGAGAGAAGAATGATGACCTGACACAATCTCACCCGCCTATTGGCACAGTGTAAATCAAAGACCAATCTGCCCTGACAGGTACAGCTTTCATGACAGGATCCTACTGGGATTTCAAATAGTCTAACCAGCCAGATAAAGCCCACCGCCTGCAGAACGCATCCAGCACGAGTGAGAGGGAAAAAAATAAAAATAAAATAAAAACCCCGTGATGGTTTGAGTGCCTGTCGAAAAGCTGACTTTGACTGCATTTTAATGGCCGACGTTTTTCGTCGAAGGTGCTTCACTTCGCTCGCTCTCCTCTTCCTCGTGGAGGATACAAAAAAAAAAAAACACACGCACATTTAAAAGAGGACAATGAGAAGCGATGAAATAGCTTGTATAAAAAAAAAATATGAAGAGGACAAACAGTCACTGAGCATCCGACCGAGGACTGGCACTGCGGGATGACGACTGTATCGCTGTTGAGTTACGACAGCAGACTCTCAGCTTTACAATTTGGCCCCAGACACTAAAACCACAACAACACCTCTACAGCGTCGACTGAGGAGTTTCTTCACCGTGACATTGACAGCTTATTGTTTTTCCTTGTATAATTAAGCGACCTATTGAGAAGTCACGCAGAACAAGGGGGGGGGGGGGGGGGGGGGGTTCTAAAACAATGCTGCAACCGGGGCAACGTTCTGCTCACGCTTCTACCTGAAGAGATAAAATAACCAGGGAGGAGAAACCACCTGAAAAATCCATCATGCAGTCGTCCAATATGCGTCCCAGGGCAACTTAATGGTGGTTTTCTTTGCTAGAGAGGAACACCCTCTGATGAAAATACAGAACTCGTCACGTTGCCAAAGGGAATAAAACCCACATTGGATCCATTTTCAGTGATGCACAGCATGGCCGGCTCCATCCAGCCATTATTTCCAGATGGAGCCGTGGCGTGGGGGCACCTCCGTGACATCCGTGACCCTCACACAGGTACGAAAGTTTAAGTATATGACAGCTGAGTGTAATGAAAAAGCACTTTTGGACTCATTGAGCTTGTCTTGTTTACCTCCTCCGGCTCTGAGTGGCACTTTCATCTGTCTTCTCCCCTAATTGGATCCTCTGCACACATTCCCATCGGAGGATCGGCATCTCCTCATGCACCCGGCGCATTTACCTTCCTCACACACACACGCACGCACGCAGAGCACATTTGCCTTTATGTGTTTACTGCTTCTCTGTATAATGACAGCCAGAGCTTTGCCCTCGCATTTATTTGCATTTCCTCTCAACCCACCCAGTGTCTGAGGCCTCCTCTCAGACATCAAAAGAAGCACCAGGAGGAAAAGATGTGGCTCCATCTAAATGAAAATAAACCCTCAAAAATGGTGTTACAGACACTGTGCGCGAGGCTATTAGCGCCGCGCCCGAGACTCACCCCCATCAAGGCAGAGCGGAAAACACGAGGCAGGAGATACAATAATTGCACATCAAACAGGCTGACAATTAACACATGATACCGAAAGATTAGAGGTTAATTCATTTTTTTCTTTTAAATCTTCAAATACACTTGATTATAGTCTCACTGTTCATATTGAAAACGTGTTTTGTGGAATGCAAATAAACACCTCGAGATTAGAAATGTTCTTGTTATTGTTTTTTCTTTTCTGATAATCACGGTATTCAGTGACATTTGCCACACGATGACGTGATTTTTTTTCCCTTTTTAGTTCCAAATAAAACTCCAGATCGAGTGAATTTAAAAGTTTCCTAACAGGACAACATCCAAATTTTGTATTATAATTACAACAAAAGCGTCAACTTATCCATCTAAATGAAACAAAGAAAATCAAGCACCAACTGCTGTTTAACAGCCTCGTTGTCAGACAATCCAATCACCATCATTTGAGTCTGAGTCGCTCATGTGTGGTGATTTGAGCCGCCGGCATCCAGAGGAAACAACTGACTCTGCGTCTCGACTCGCCGCCGCATTATTTAAGTCACAGACGAGGAAACCACACAGCTTTGAATCCGTTCCGGTGGGGGAACTGTTTGGCGTGAGCAACACAGAGCCCCAAAAGAGAATGATGTCCGTTATAATAAATACAAATCTGTCAGATTTCTGTCCCCCCTTCACATCCCTGATCATTAAGCCGGGTGTAATCACAACTGTGGGACTCATTAAATTCCTCCGCGCCGCTCGCTGGGAAGACAGACAGCCGCTGCAGCTAAAGAGAGCACTTTCTGAATCACTGCGTCCTGCTATTATTTCTCTGCACCAGCATAACAACACCACGATAAACAACTGACTTGTATTCCTCCCAGCAGCCGGCGCTGAGATTATATCACACAAGTATTAGCCTCGGACAGAACGCTGCCATTAAAAGTTTGGGTCTTTACATGTCGCGTTGCTTCAAAACACGCGCGGCGCCGTGTTTAGATTGGAGATTCACTTCTCAACCCCCGGGGGGGATGGCGGTGATGTTTATTTATTTCCTTCCATGCGCTGACGAATTTAATGGGAGACTCATTTCGAACCACGTCCAGCCTTCAGCCTCGTATCAACAGTTTGTAGTGAGGCGGAGAGGTGGGGCTGCCTGGTGACAGAAACCTACAGTACGGTCACTGAGCCAGTTTTAAAATGGAGCTGGTCGTCACACGCTGGAGATCAGCGACTCGCTCACGTTGATGGAACGTGAGTGAGACCTGTCGGATGTTGTGTTCTATAAGAAAAAACGTCATGAATTCCAATAGCACTCGGTGGAGCGCACACGTCTGCCACAGCCCAACAGTCGCCTCAAATTCAATCAAGCTGAATCAAATTTCACACACTCACAGATATCAGTCCCCTAAACGGGCCTGAATCTTGGTCCATGAATTATTCTCTGGGAAATCAGTGGAAATGTCAAAGAACGCCCTGAGTATGGTAAAGAAAGTGAAAAACATCCTGGATCCACACCAAAAACACCACATCCTTCCACCAGGTTTTGTGGAAATGTGTCCAGTAGTTTTATTTGTAATGCTGCCGACAGCAAGACAAAGAAACCGCTGATGAAAACATCCTAAAACAGGAATAAAGTGCAATCAACACACACAGGGGTCATATAACGCACAATCAATGCGGGAAAAGACAACCGCGACAAACCCAGAACCAGCTGGTGTGTGTTGCTCCAACAGAAAAGTCTGATAATATTCCACATATTATTTGCTGTCAATAAATCCAATGGAAAATCAAAAACCAAACAATATATTTAAACTACTGCCAAGTAGCACTGCCTAACCTGCCAGGGACTGTTGGACTCAAGTATGCATGTTAATTAAATGTGCACTGTTCCATTGAAATAGACATAAACTCAAATCCTGACATAGATCACCATCAGCTCCACCGTAGCCTACGTAGAACCCTACGCATCGAGGAGACACAGATTACAAGAGTTGTGATTTGTCTGCTCGGCAGCATCGCATTTGATAACACTCGCCATTGTTCTGAAGTAAACAGAGACACCAGAGACCTTGTAAATAAGGAGAACAGAAACTGGAAGACACTCAACACAGTAGCATATAAGGTCTATGCCCACTAGCGTTCACACACACACACCTGCGCACAACTATGTACGTAGACTACGTGTTTACCTCCGTGCTGCAAAAAGTGGAACTTTAGACATGTTGGTGGTGCTCGACAAAAAGTTAGGACGATTTTTTTTAGTTGGTACTAAATAGGTGTTGTCTTACTGCATGTCAGTGATACAAGAGGGCCTGATTGTAGATGTCTTCCCAAATAAATGAGATAAAAAAAGAAAACCCATGTTTGGATTTCTATCTCCTTTCTGTCCCTTTTTTTTTACGAGACGTCTCGGCCCAAAACAGCACAATCCTCAGTTATGTGATTCAGTCAAGCTCCGAAAGAGATTAATCATGTTATTGTATCAAAGAAGTAACTAACAAAGGCATCATTACTCTGAGAGGCAGAGCGAGTGTGCAGCCTGGTGTGACAGAGGAAAGATTTTTTTTAAAAGAAACAAGCGCCCCCGACATGACAGATGAAGGCTAAAAAGGATACTTCCCTGGAACGTCCACAGCCACCCTGTATCCCTGGAAGCTCACACTGGGGTGGAAGTTGAAGATAAAGAGCAGGTTTGCCCTGTCAAACACTATGACCTTGTCCTCGTCATGCTGGGCGCTCACGAAGGCCTGGAAGGGGGGGAGGGGGGGGGAGAGGGAGAAGAGGGGGAGAAGAGAGGAGCTAATAAATGACTTCTTCATGAATAGTCATTACCTTTCTCATCTTGGATTAAGAGAGTTATAATGGGGCACATTATATCAGTGGCCGACACATTTCCAAATAGACCGGAGTAACATTCCCACATCAATTTTCAGGTGGCACTCATCAGCAGAGAAACAGCGGCCCGGGGTATCGCGAGGCGCGCGCTGTCAGCTCGAGTCAGGCGGCACGTGATAAAGTCGCCGCTCTCCCGCGGAGCCAGCTACTGTTAACGTGTCATTAGCAGAGATTATCAATGTCACCCAACCCCCTATTTTTAGCGCCCTCGTTCCCCCGAGCCAATTTCTGGGCAGCGTCTTCACGGCTGAGCGAGGAGATAAGCGCCCCTGCAACCCGTCCGTCAGGGAGGACGGAGGTTAAGGAAGAACAGGGTTGACAGTCTGGAGTTTGTTTGCTACGGAAGAAGTCTTTAGATTTGCAGCGATGCCAAAGCTCCTCTGGCTGACGGCGAAGGTTTGAGCAAACGGGAAAACAAAAATAACCTGCATTCATTACGTTTGATCCTAACAAGCATGTACAGTAAGTACAGATGTGGGCGGTGGAGAAGTACAAATACTTTGCATCTGTTCTTAAGTAGATTTTTCAGGTATCTGTACTTAGTTTTCTACACTTTCTACTGCTTATGTTTAAAAAAAGGCCTGTTACTTCTGTTTTAATGCATTTGAGTGGAATTATTATATTAAAAATACTTTATTCAATTCACTGAACACACTCTTCATGCTCAAAAATATGTTCTTACTTTAACCTCTGTTTTTAGTCTATTGTTTTTTATATTATTTGAAGTAATTTCAAGTGGTTTAAGTTACATATTCTTCCAACTACACTATATTAACGTGACTTTGCACAGGTACAGGAAGTACAAATGACCTTCAGAGGCAAACTTTTTACTTTCAGTACAGTGCCTGTACTTTTCTACTTGGAATCAGTGCTTAAACTTTTGCACAAGTTGTTTTTAAACACGTGCTATCTGTACTTCTACTTGAGTAAAGACTGTGTGAACTTTTTTCCGACCTCTGGATTAATGTGCATTTTTACTTATAAATGAATAAATACATGTAAATGCAATCAGCAGAACTGGAGGTAATCATAAATGTATTCCTATTTTATTCAGAAGCCGTTAGTGAAATGCAAATTGTTATCTTATAATTTTCAAATGAAAAAAAAAAACATCTCCCCCCGGGCGATGTATATGATGTATGAACAGTCTAGTGTTACACGACGTTTAAGAAGTGTTTAAGATTCCATTTCCCGTCCCTGCAGCCTCCCACTGTACTGAATCAACAGTTTTGGGTGGAACTAAGCGAGGCAATGGGAGCGGGGGGGGCAAATCCCTGCAGTCGCCCCATTTGTGACCTCAGCACTCCGGAATGAAAACATGATTTTTGTGTAAACCCGCTGTTCGAATGCGATATTTCCACAAACTACAGCCTCAGTCCGGTGGAGCTTACGTCAAGTCAGCGGCGGGAGCACTCGGGACTGTGTGTGTGGGAAACAAAAATTGCTTTTGCCCCGGGTAAACATTTTATGTATCCAGGGAGAAGGGAGACATCCAGAACACATCTGAAGATGCAACCTGCTATCAAATTATGTTTAGATCCCCCCCCCCCCCCCCCAGAGGTTTTCTCAGGGAACGCCGACCAGTGACCGAATCGCAGCCTGATGCACGAACGGCGCTCGGTAAATCCCTCCAATGACCTTGAAATGATTAAATACAGCATCTTTCTAATGTGATCATAAAACAGCTTTTACCGCTGTACATACGGACGGATACAAGTTATACTGCTAGAAAATAAAAGCACTTTACGGGGGCATCTGAATTGGCGTCGCAGCCGTTAATACCGGTGTAAGTGGAACACGGACAAACACCGAACGCCACAGTGTGCGTCGGCCCTTATTTACATTTCATCGCAGTGCAGCGCCTCAAGTGACGCTACCTCTGCACCGACGCGAGCTGCAGTTCACGTCCTCGGTTTGGCCTTTTGAAGCTCACAGCTGCGCGGCTTCAAAGAGGTCGGACACAAACCAGACTTTTTAAGGCAAAGTCCGCTCAGTTGGCTTCTACCTGGGACAACAGGGAGAAAGGCTGACAGATCCTCTCTCCTCCTCCTCCCCCCCCCCCCGCTACACAACGCCCTTGGATCCTCCCACCGCGGCTGAAATATTGAACCGAGCCATAGAATATTCCCACTAAGCACGATTACCTTGGCAATGTCATTGATAAGCTGTACGGGGGGGATTCAGACTCATCTGGTTATTACAGCGGAATCTCTGAGCAGTTATTGGCGTTATCTGTGAGCAATGTTCTACAAAGACCTTTTGTGATATTGTATCAATCCCTGATTTTCTTTTTGTATCAGTCGCTTCCAAGGACGGAGCCCGGAGCCGGAGCACAGGCAGAGCTGAAGAAACCCCTGGTACTGATTTATACAGAGTACACAGCCATTTTGTCTGTTTCAGACCATTTACCTGTTATCTTAGATTTTACATTATTACATTTCTACCGGTTTAATGGGGAACTTGATTTCTCAAATTTTCTGTAATTGTTTTATTTACTACAGTTTTTTTTTATTAGTATGTATTAAGTGTCTTGATATTCAAATGCTCTCAGATGTGATGCATGAATTGATTTCTTGACTGGATCGTGTTCTCATGATTGGCTGGTCTACGTTAAACTGCCGACCATAGCTTGTAATTCACGTGTCGTGACGCGGTCTTTCAGGCCCTTATTGACGGAAGTGGCCAATAGCACGATATGGAGGCAGCCGTTTTGCATATTTCAAAGTTTAACCTCGTCTTGATAACTTTTCCAGGATTTCCGACCCTAGCTTTAATCCCGTAGCTACGTTTTCACTGTTGATCTGAATCAATAGATAAGAGATATTAAAAGGTCATTAAACGTGTCTGACCTGTAAAAACCTTCCTGATGATCACACTGTAATTATTTGGCAGCTTTTTATCACGGCAAACTCTTTTAAATTGGATTTGAAACAAAAACCAAATCCATAATTTCCTGAACTAATGACCTCCAGTTCATCCTCTGTCAGTCGGAGGTATAGCCACTGCCCTAATTCGATGTTGTCCTCAAGAACACTTCAACAGGGTAAACTCTCCCCATCAGAGATACCGTATCTGCAATATTCATTATCCTTAATTATCCTTTTTTTGGTGATGGATGATTTTCCTGCTCCCTACACATCAGTCGCCTGCAGCTTCGCACATAATTTAACTTAACGGAAATGATATCCTTCAGACCGCCACGACGTAAACTGAAATATTTTACTTCAGCTTCTGAAGTAATCAATCACGGAACGAACATAATTAGATGATGTCTTGAGTATATACGCTGCAGAGCTGTCATCCGCGGCTGTAAATGAAGAAGAAAAAAAAACGCCACTTGAAACAGCCAAGAAAAACAGCACCCACAATGTTTAGCAGGTCAGCACTGGTGCCAAATGTATGCATCCTCCCTGCCAATAGCCTCCTCTGGGATCAGCCTTCCCTCCAACTCCACAAAAGGGAAGCCGAGGAACCAGCCAGACTCTGCTTTTCCCTTTGCCCGCACCTTCAAAGCTCCGTTTCATCCAGTTGTAAAACGTGCACGCGGCTCCGGGACGTCAGAGCACACCTCTGATTGATAGACCACTACGCAGAAATTATCCTCGTGAACCAGACACGTCTCTTAATTACGCTCTCTGATACATTTCCCGACTCCGCTGCATTTGTCTGTCTGCGGCGGGGGGAGACGAGCGGGTCAGAGTGTAACGCAGCAAGGTGAAGTAGTTCTAATCTTCAAAAAAAACGGATTCCCGGGGATGTGAGGGAGGGTTTTTTGGAATCAATTACACAGACTTACTTCTAATCCCTGTCAATTCAGCAACACTCTACCATTTGCATTATCCCATCACTTTGCTACCGGAGAGTCGAGAGAGAGAGAGAAAAACACCTTTTCTCTTTCTTCCAGAGGCTTCGACAGCAGGCGAAGAGAGAAGCTGCGGGGCGAACTTTATTAACGTTCACCTTGACAGCAGCCGGAGAAACAAGACGTCTCCAAAATGAAACTCTCTTTATGGTGCATTTATTTCCTGCCCGAGTCCAGGATTTAAGTGCCTCCAGAAAAAAAACCGTACGTGTGTGTTAAGATGGAGGCTTCAGAAATCATTCACTCAAAATCCTACATCAAATAACTCGTTATTTAAATATTGGCTGGAGTAATAATCCGCATCTGACTAAAATGGTGAGAATTAACTTATCTGGATTTAAAGATGTAAGGGTTTAAAATAAAGACTTAGATATAGACCTTTACTGTGATGTTTCTTAAAGATGGACACCATGATACTTCCCCATTTGAATTGCCCCCTGGTGGCTGGCTGCAGTAACGGCCATAAACCCCACCTCCTCCATGTTAGCAAGACATGGGCCGAACGAACAAGTCAAATTACACGTCTATTAATTTTTCTTGAAGATATCTAAGAAATACGCTGCTCCATTCCTCGATCGCTGCTGTTCCAAACTATACGTCATCGGCATAAGATGGTAGCACTGATATCCTGGATATTTTATTATCTACCGTCTCTATATGTCCCATTGCATTTCGTATTTTCCTCTTTATGTGTGGTGTCACTAATATGTCACTATAACAATGATTTATATATAATCTGTTTTCTTATAAACATTGTATATGTAACCTAGGTTGTTTAACCTTTGTACGCTATGTTTGTATATATTTATTATGATATTGTGTTTTAATTGCTTAAATTGTTGTCACACATCATGTGTGTAAGTAAACATGGACTGCAGGTATTTAAGATGACAGAAGTCTGAGGAA
This sequence comes from Reinhardtius hippoglossoides, assembly GCA_006182925.3. Classification (NCBI taxonomy): domain Eukaryota; kingdom Metazoa; phylum Chordata; class Actinopteri; order Pleuronectiformes; family Pleuronectidae; genus Reinhardtius; species Reinhardtius hippoglossoides. Next base: position 4,423,007 of record CM031673.1, read on the forward strand.
GGGACGGTGCTTGAAACGCCACTACGTCAATACAATCCATTAACAGGGTCTTTTAGGTGTGCGTGTCTTCTCCTCAAACTTATTTCAATATCTCTAATGTGCACAAAAGAGCCTGATGTAGAGTGAGCGTGTGAAGTCCTTACAGGTGGGGCAGCCAGCCAGCCGTACTTGTCCTCGGTGCGGTTCATGTCCCGGTCAAAGGCGTAGAGCTGCCGGTAGCGGAGGTGATCTATATCCAGGAGGTTAAACTGCCGCCGGGCATAGTGGCAACTCTGATTGTTCCCCTCTCTGGGGAAATCCAGCCACTCAGGATGGCCAAACTCATTCCCTGCAAGAGAGAAAGTTATTAAAGAATGTACATAATGAAGGGAAAGGCACACACAGTCCCTGTGAATTAGCATTCTCTATCGCACCACTCTATATGAGCTTCTTTTCAGGTCCGGTGCAGTTTTTTAACAAGCCAAAAAGAAATGATCAAAAGAGACCAGAGCCACAATCGGTGGCCTTTTCATAACCTCAGCAGAGGTTAGTACGTTCCATATTTAAACAGAGCCACAAAGCTCCTGCGACATTTTCATCAAGTACAGTGCGCGCCGAGCTTCCTGTCACAGAGGAACCCGCCCATTCATGAATAAAACTTTGGGAAAAGAAGCCAACGCAAGTGAAAACACTGCAAATAAATCCCAACGCTTTTATTTGACTCAAACTTTTTCAACAAATATATGCAAAAATAATCCACCATGATGTGTTTTTATATATTTTTTTCTATATAACACAGAGCTAACCTTGAGTCATTGCTGGAAATGGGAAAAAGTGCAGATAACTTTATAAGTTCATACAAATAAATACATATAGTCTGGGAGAGAGTCCTCTTTATACCTTGATGATTAATTCAACTTTATTAAAACATTATCTGCATTTCAGAATTATTCTCCCACCTAACAACTGCTGTAATTTAATGCAGCTTCTCCAGGAGACGGCTCATTTTCTTTAAGAAAAGACGACGTCATTGAGGCATTCAGAGCTGCACAGGCCAGATGCAGAAGCTCAACGCGTACCGCGGGCGCGTCGGAGACAACGGCCTCGTCGCCGCGACGCTGTCACGAGATGAGATAATGAATCCGTCTACGGGTGTCACGACAACATCATAAAACCACGGCCGGGATAATTGAATTCCCGGCAGAGCAAGAAACACACGAGACAAGAGATGGAGGAAGATGCACGACAACAGAACGGAGGCCAGTTGTTTATTTGGTTGCGAAGAGCGACTCCCTCCTCCTCCTCCTCCTCCTCCTCCTTACAAAGAGGAAAAACTCAAGAGTGACGGGATGAAGTGGAGACAGACAGGGAGTGACAGTGGATTCTAATGAAGTACATCATGTAGGTGTTAAAGAAGTAGCAGGCATTAAGGCATGGACTGCCGGCAGAAGGAGCCCACGGCAGCACTCGCCTACGAATTAGGGCAGCGGGGACGCACTGTATGCACTGAGAGACGGGCGGGGGGGGGGGGGGGGGGGGGAGGGGAAGGAGGAGGCGACGGCTTTTCTTGTGACATCTGCATGAATAACAAGCCTCCCACGCAGCTGAACTCGAAAAGTAAAAGGAGAGAATTGCACTTCAAACTCGCAGCGCGGGCAGTCGAGGTGCTCACCGAGAGGAGTGAGCACACTACACGTTCGGTGTGCACCGGTGGAAATTTCCCCCCGTTATGAATATTTCACGTGCCAATAATCTCACACAGCATCGGGCGCTAATGCAGCTTTACACACTTACAGCAGGGTTCACGGCTTTAATTGATCCTAATGCAAATTTAAATGAATCTCGTTGACGCACTCTGTTTGATCTTTAATAGAAAACCCTGGGAGAATTACAGAGAACCTCTCATTTTGTATCAGGCCATGAGATACGCACATTTAAAATCTCCGTGTGTTCTCGAACGTCATGAGGTCAACTGAATCGATAGGATTCTTGCTAATAGGAACATTCGTTTTGTATTAGAGATATGTTGACCATTCATCTTTTTGTGCAGGAGGGAAGGTCACAGGGTTTCTCTTCCTCGGGGGAGTTTGAGTCGAGATTACATTTTGAACACCGATGTGGTTGTTAATGTTCGAGATATGAGCATAGCCTATAGCCTATATAAAGGCTGGAGTATAGGTCAGACACCCAGTCTCCTCCATGTTAGTGGATGGGACATAGACCAAACTGAAAAGTCAAATTAAATCTGCTTGATTTGTGAGCAGGCATGTATTAAGAACTCTATTGTCCCAAAAGTCAACGCACAAAGAGTTGGAGGTTACTCACACGTGGGTAAATACAAACTGTACATGGCAGTAACGTGAGATCAAAACAAACAAACTAACAAAAGTATGAAATCTTTACGCTAAGTACCAACTGTATTAAGTACTAACTGTATTAAGAACTAACTGTATTTATACATCAGATCCCGGCTGTCATAAACACTGCCTCCTCCATGTCAGTGGACGGGACATGGCCTAAACTAAAAAGTCACAGTACGCGTTGAATACATTTTTCTATAAAGATATTTTCTGTCATTTTAGGCAGCTCTGATCACACTGAATGTTCAAGTGCAATTTTTCTGGTAAATTTTGTTATTTGATGCCATAGAAACAGAGTGAAGTGCTCTGATTGACAGCTGAGACGGTTTCACTACTGTACAGACTCGCCCAAATGATTTTTTTGTGCAACGGGTGGAGGTGGAGACAAGTCGTCCTTCTTTATTACGATCTATTGTCATGAACCACAAACAATGAATAAAAACAAAAAACAGGAACTCCTGAGGAATAGCACATTGCTGCAAATGCTTTTGGTACGTCCTGAAACAACAGCTCATTTTCTTGTAAATATTTCACTGTGAACACAAATGAAGCCTTGGGCGGTTTAGCATTACACGGTGTGATTGTCTTGATTCGTTTTCATCGAATAACACGATCACCTGACTCCACGGACGTTCCTGCTTCATCTTCCAATCCCAGAAACAGCCACTCTGCATTTTGTGGAATTTGCCTGCACTGTGTGTGTGCCCAGCCAGTCGGAATGAGTTTATCCGGCCCTGTTGGAGCTGGTGGAAGGGCAGCGATGATGCCGCTCTTCATTTACTCTCCTTTACTGCGGCTCACCAGTGTCACCTCAGTGCTGACAATGCTGCCATGGGGATGAACCGCGAGCCGGAGTGTAAGGATCACATGGCTTTGTTGTGAGATGACAGGAAAGACGGCCGTGCTACACTGCTGTGGAACATATTCACGATGGCTAAAGCTCCAGTGCAATCAAAGTGAGGCATACTGGAGTGTACTGGGAACCCCTGCTGTGTCCTCCCTTGGGAGGTGAAGACAACTCCACACCTCTCGGCACAGCAGAAGACAAACCTTCTCGTCCTCCTCACACTGGGGATTTGGTGAGACGTCACCCTTGTGGCCCTCCTTCATTTTTCTAGAGGGCACCTCCAAGCCAGCTTTTAATCACATCAGTCCCTAAAAAACATTCTGCCTAAGCAGATTCTCAAAGTGATTTCACACTGGACACTGGATACAGCCTCTGTCCGTCGTGTCATGGCCCGTGGCCACATGTGGCAGGTGGTTTTGTTCTGGAAGGCATGAACGCCCTGGAGCAAAAAGAAGTTCTCATGAGTGCTCGTTGCCACTAGGGGGAGTGTGTAGTGTCAATCTCCTCAACTACCCGGTGTCATCAGAGCCTCGAGGAAGAAAACAACCTTCCTCAAATGTCCGAATCCATCCTCCCTCTCTGCTCATCATCCACACCACTGTTTAACACAATCTGAACAAAACACACAGTGAGTAGAGTGATTATTAATATGCAATGACATGAAAGACTTGTAATGGAAAAGTGCTCAATTTTAGCTACCTCTGGACAATCCTCCCCTTTAATGAGGTTATGTTTTTTTGTCGTTGTCCGTGGTTAGTTTTTAGATTACCAGAAAAAATACTGAGCGATTTCCACGAAACTTGGTGGAAAAGTGGAAAAAGGGACAAGAAATAACCTTAACGAGTGAATCGTTGTTTTTTTTTTCCTATGTCTCTAACGTTATGAGATAGGGCGGGTGTTACACAGAACGATTCAACGATCTTGATGACAAAGAATCAGGCGTATTTAGGGGTCTGACATCTATGAGTGTGCGCAATTAGGTTGGTTTCGGCTTGACTGAATTTAAGTGGACTATTGGGCTTTAGCTGATGAACGCACTCTACTGACTGACATTCTGGTTAGGTTTTTTGGTTTGTTTTTTTGTCAGCATGATTTTTGCAAAAACTACTGAACGGATAAAGGATGAGGCCAAAAAAAATATCTTTACATTTTGGTTTGGATCTGGATAAAGGGTCCGACGCAGCACATTTTTACTCATTTTCACCAATTTACCAGCGAATAATTCATGGATCCTGATGAATAAAGAAAAAAAGACATATTTATGGGACTGATATTTATTAGTGTGTGTAATTTTCTGCAGCTCGATTGAACTGAAGGGGACTGTTGGGCCTTGCCCGACACATGCGCTCTATCACAGATCTGTTGAGGGAGATTATTGGTCCAGCTCACATCCAGGCAGCCACAACATGAAAAATGAAGTTGTATAAAAACCTCTTTTGCTTTATGGACGGGAACAGATAATATGTCTAAGTCACTATAAGCCACGTCAGGATTGTTCTTATCTTCTCGAGGATGGCGACTGTCTCAAGGCACTTCTTATCCCAATGACACGATGGCACCAAAACACTCAAATCTAAAACATTCCAATTACTCAAAGCCTCTCAACCACACGCAAGACATGGGACATCATACACGACATTAAAAGGTATGAGAGGATGCATTAAGTCGTGGATTTACAATGAATGAACGAGGAGCCAGCAGCACTGAGGTGGACAATCCCAGGCCTTCGTGGTCATTCTAAGCAGGACCAGTGGCGCCTAATGGTGCACATCAGGAGTGTGGCGACCTGGTAAGTGACGGCTTTAAAACATTTGAAACTGACTGGATCTGCCGCACGTGTATGACCTCTACAGTTCGACAGGAGCAGCCCTCCTGACTGATTTATCGTGGAATTCTCCGCAGTCATTACAATTTAATGCAGCAAGTGGGGTCTGAAAAAAAAAATCAAGAAGACGACGTCAGCCTAATAACAATTTGCCGTCCATCAGCATGTCTATTAATGAAGGTTTCCACCAATGCTACCGTGTGTCTAGTGTGGCCCCATATGGTTTAATACGCTCATTGCGATTGGCCGAGCACATGCAATCCACATTTGCAGTGTAAAGGACGAATGATCAAGATATATTGCTGAGTGAAAGGAAGGAAAGACGTGCTACAATTTGGCATTCTTCCTTTAATTTTCAGCAGTCATGTATTTCTCTGGATTTTATCAACAACACGTCAACGGCAGGAATGAGGCTCCTCCCATCCTCCCTCCGCACGATCACCTCTGGGATCTCGTTCTCCAGGAGAAAAGTGGAAACTGTCAGGTATGAATATGTCATGTTCAATGCATAATTTACTATTTTGGTGTATCCACTCTTCGTCTGCCTCGTCAACTTCGACACTACTTTTGAGTTCCTACATTTCCCAGAGTGGCTTTCCTCCCCATGGGAAGTGGTTTTCTCTCGGTGCTGCACTGTACTGCGTACGGTGTGTGTAGGTGGACGGGACTGAGAGCAACCACAGACGCATTGTTATTCTTTTCTTTTTTCCTCCGTGGAGGAAGAAGTGAGAAGAGGATCAATGCGGCGGCGTGTAATGCACAGTGCAGGCTGTTGAACTTCACATGCCGCTGTCAACACACACACACAGGGAGACGCCGAGCTACAAATGAATTACACAGACGCTCAGCTACGTGCTATGTGTAACACGACTGAGTCGAACCAGCTGAGACACAGTTGTGAGTAGGTTGTGTGTTCACATTGAAAGGATTAATCAGTGTCAGGGATGGGAGCGTGCGAAAAAAATCATAACAACACGCACAGAGGATGGGAAGCTACTCATTCTGACAAAAACATAGAAACAAAACGTGGAGCGCTTAAAAAAAACGAACAAAAAAAATCTGTCTAGATATTGTTTGAGTTTATTTATAGACTGTATATAAAGATAGATGAAATGATGTCTCTCCAAAACTGAAGCCTAAACACCTTTATTGCCCCCGGTGGCTGGCTGCAGCATAGGTCATAAACCCAGTCCCCTCCATGTTAGTGGATGGGACATGGACGAAAACTAAAAAGTAAAAATACACACCAAATAAATGTTTCCCTGCTTCAACTCCCATCCAGACTGCACCCTGCCTTTTCCCAGCTGCATTGGCTCCAGCAAGCCGATGGAATGGTTGGGCTGTTATTTGATGCTATAACAATGAGGTGGAACGACACGACTGCCAGCTGAGAGTCTGACTCGTGATTGGTCGGGCCTGTGAAACACTGGGACCTCGGCACTGCATTGAAATTCCACGAAGACGCAGGGTTCTGGAACCAAATGTGGTCGCAATCCATTCCGGCGATTTATCTTGGCTCCTTCTTTGTACAGACGGAGGAAGTGGAGACGCGTCGACCATCTTTATTTACATTCTACGAGTGCGACCGGCGCAGTGTTCCAAAAATTCACAGTTTGAGTCACATCTGGTGGTCCCACTTGATTTTAGATTACTTCACCATGAACATTAGTATGCAGTTTGGATTTGGACAAGTTGTTCCAGCCAAAAAAAGTGCAACAGATGATTTCACTGATTAGTTCCTTCTCTGTGGTTGAAGATGCACATCGGTGAAAACGCCTGATGCGGTGAATTGGAACAACGCAGCATATGTTCAGACTTTGGAGCGCTCCACACACGTTACACACCGATAACCCTGAAGACCAGAGTGGAAACACGTATCCTAATTACTGTGGTTTAAGAAAAAAAAAAATCACGTTGATCTATAGGTGAGATTATTGTTGAACCACATGGACCAGCCAGAGGGATTGTGGGTACGTGCCAGTCAAATTCAAACTGTAAACTAAACGATTGTCCATCATTCCTCTGCTGAGGATGGCAACGATCCACCAAATCATTCTGTGGGATAAGACGGCTCATTTCCCTCTACTTTCTTTAACCTTTTGCAATTTCTATGGCAAATACAGTCATACTGGCAGCTCGTGACAAAACGTTTATTTTTGAGCGAGCTTTTTCTGATCTTTAGAGAAAGCAGGTAAAGACGTCAGGCATCACATGCTCTTGATATCAATTTAGTTTCGGATGACTGATGCTGACGCGAGTGTCCAATGAAAGAGCGTTCACAACTGTGGGTTTGAATAAGTCGGCGTGAACCTTACATGAACTAGAACCAACTTCTTTTTCTCCTTTGCTCCAGAGCGAGGGAACTGAACTCTGAGAGGGATAAATAATGAGCAGAAGAAAACTGCTCTCCACATCGTTCATGGTGATGTGACTTCCTCTAGTGGCCCGCACAAGACCTCACAACAAAATGTCCCCAGTATATTTCCCCCCTATACTAACTTTCACGGTGTGTAATGTTAAAGTGTGGACTCCTCCATTAATGAGCACTCAGCATTAAGCTCCTTCTTATCATGCACTTGCTCTGTGAGCGGGGTGTGAGGCCTATGGAGGAAATCACACATATACACACACAACCATGCATGAAGACACAGGAGGAATAAAACAGTCTGTGAGTTTTTTATCCGAGATAGCGATCCTCCGTTTTTAAAAAGAGCTCCATTTCATTAACGCCTTCGGGCTCCAGCCCCCTTTCTCTGCCTGTATTTACTTTCGGTTTTCCCTGCGTTATTATTTTATAAAGTCTAGTGGAGATGATTGATTTCCTGCGCAGGCTGGTTCAGTAACCCATGGAAGCCTTTGACTCTCCATTTCATTTCAGCTTTAAAGAAACACATTGGACACACCTCCATTAGGTAATCATTCCCCTCTCCTCCACGATAACACGCCAATGTTCCTCCCATATGCCTGAATTAATCACCATGATAATCACCCTCCTCTGCCCCCCCTCAGCTCAAACTAACCAGAGAGCTCATTCTGCACGACCAAGAAATAAGATGAATTCTCACCCCCCGAATACACATAAATAAAATCATTGTGTGTCTCATTATATATCTTGGGTACTGTTATCTGGAAATGAAATGCAAAGAAGGGGTTTTTCTATAGTATATTACACAAGGATGGTTCTTTTACACATTATTAAAGGATAATTACAGCTTCTTCAGCAATTTCCACTGGAAAAACTATGCATATTATTATGGTTGGACACAGACAACTCGGCAAGTTTATATCAAACAGTTTGGCTTAAAGTTTGTTTTCTCTTTCAAACACTATAAAGTAAAACCCCAAATTATAACGAGGGATGATGATGTCAGTGAGTCACTTTTTTGCAAATTGAAATATCTCAACAACTATCAGACTGATTGCCATGAAAAATAATAACTAATACTAATACTCGTGTGTATGTTCCTTTAATTTCCACCTACCGCCTCCAGCAGGTGGACATTTGTGGTTTTAAGTGAAATATCTCAACAATTGATGGGAGCACTGGTCGGATAATAAGCAAAATTCATTCCTCATTACTGTGGTGAATCGCTATTTGTGTACCAAGCCGGAAGTACGCACATTGTGTACCCGCCAGTGTAGCTGCAGTGTATCCTCATTGTTGGAGATGTCACCACATCCGCAGCAGTTAAGCTGCCGAGTGAGACATTATCGTGACCATTAAAAATGATGGGTAAACTAAAATATATATATATTCAAGAGGTTGCACTAAGAGTTTGCACCGGTGTTTTAAGGGTAATAAAAATAACTAAAGCTTTGTCGGATGATGCTGATGCTTAAATTTATCGTGGTTCCAATAATGATATGATTAATGGGGGCAACCGTGTTTACACAGGTTGATGTCGGACAGCCTTTCAACTGGCACATCCCATTACTCCTCTACAGCGGCCCGGCATCAGATAAGGGCCCGACAGTGACACAGTCCCCTCAGTAATTAGCAGCACAAGAAGAAGCCAAAGGGATCAATGTGTTTTCCATTGGAGGGATTCTGGCAAAAGGAAGATCAATGACAGAATCAAGAGGGGACGGAGAGGACGGGAGTCACAGGAGGTTTTAGATACAGCGCAAAGAAAAAGAAAGAAGAAGAAGAAGGAAAAACGCTGGAGACGAGATGCGATGTTCATTTCCACTTGCGGGATTGATTTCCTGTTAATGCGTCCGTGCACGCTGCAACAGAAAAGTCGAGATCGGCACATGTATCTACTGATTCCACAAACGTCTGTTCAACGTATCAGCTTCACACTTTGCACGTGTGTATTGTAAATGACCCGGGAGGTGAAGTGACAAATTTGGTCAATTTGGACACGAGTGGGTTAAAATCGCAACCAGATCATTTTGATAATTTGGTTATTTGTATTTTAACATATCGGATTGACACAGACGGCATAGGTTCTGATCGCCGACGTTCTGGTCCCTTCCTGTTTGGCAATTGTCTTCAAAGTAAAAGCACAGTGTTCAATTTGTTGCTCGAAAACTTGGTAACGAGCAGAAATATTAAGAAAAATCGTGAACTTGGTTTGAAGACTGTGATGATGCGCCCTCTGACATAGTCGAGCATTCATATACAAACCACACACATGCACAATAGTAAAGAATATTGAATTTCATTATATAAAAAAACATTGACTGTAAAATCTTCATTGCAGATAAACCAGGCAGGATGAACACAGTTTTCTAACTTCCCTCTGCACCATAGACTGTTTATAAGAAGCTCTGCACACAACGTCCAGCACACACATAGAATAAAGTGTCTCGTAGAAGCGTTTGAGGAGGACTCACTAATCACAAAGAATAAATGCGAAGTGGCTCCGCAGCATCAACACGGGCGACGCTAACAGCCCATTCCAAACAGGCAGGATGAGAACTGACACTGCACTGGTGCGAACCGAAAGCTCCACAAGGCTGAAAGCACAGTCGGCTCTCAGCAGTGAGATTATCTGTGTGAAATGTATGAGGAGGAAGCACCGGTTCTCAATTCATCATCCAGGGCCGCGCATAATGGCTGCCTGTTGCACTGTCACACTCCCTGAATACAGAGTGCAGGGAGAAGTTTTTAGCTCAATAATTTAGGCCGTAAATCTGCAAGGTTATCTTAAGTCTGAGTGAGCCCCTGAAAGTCAGGAAGTGCGAGCGGCTCCATTCTGCCCCTGCCGATGCGATGATAAAACCACTGAGGCGTTTCATTACTGCCACACCACTCGGCGCTTTAATGTCATTGACACTCCAACATCCTCAACAGTATCCATCGCTCAGCATCTCAAATACCAACGCTGCCCCTGTCCTCTGTCTGTGGGCTGTTTGCTATCGGCCGTGAGTAAATAAATGTGTTTTTTTTTTTTCTGCGCTAGGCACTTCCAATTGATTTGGCTTTGCTAAAAGAATTTGCTCTTGCTCAGCACTGGCTAAATGACTCTCATGTCATTGATCCACTGACACGGCATGTCATCTCGGATTTACTTTATTCTCTTCTTTTCTTTCCTGTGTTCTCGAGCAGTTCCTTCTGCTCGCCCACCTGGCGGATTGAACTCCGAGCGGTTCCCAGCGATGGATTTAAGCACTTTCTTCTTCTCTCTTGCCTGATTTTGTATTCTTCAGGGAAAAACAAAATGTTCATCCATTACTGTGATGACAAGATGACGTCATCGTTCTTTTAGTCGGTAGAGAACCTTTTTTTCCTTTCTGTGACTCTGCAAGAACTACTCGACAGAAAAAAGGGATTATATTAAACTTTAACTTCTGCAAACTCTGATTTAAGTGCAAAAATATGATTCATCATCGTGAAAAGGCCGATTTGTATTCGACTTTACTTGCTCTGTTAATATTGCAGGAGACGTTTGCCCTTGCGCATCCGCGACACAACTCTTACAAACAATAACTGATAAATTAACTGACGCATAAAAAGATTTACACACTTCTGTCTCTTCCAATAAGGATCACGATCGCCTGCATTACTGTTCGCAATAAAAAAGCTTTCTAAGTCCTCGTAAACCTTGCGGGGGGAAAAATAGAATAACTGAGGGAGTGGAGGAGAGTCACAAAGAGTATGTGATAGAGCATCCATAAGTTCCTGCAGTAAAACTGGTAATAAACGTCCTCCGGTCTCAACTGCATCAGCGAGAGGAATTATCTCTGATCTGGATTTTAAGACCTGCTCACAGCGAAGAGGACAAAAGGCCGGAATGCTATTAAAGGCAGATTTCATAAGGTAATAAGAGACGTGTTTCCACTTAGACCGTGTAAGGACGGGTGAAAGACACATTGTCTGGTTCAAATTCAAAATGAATATAGATTCAGACAAGTAAAAACCAGGTGTCTGTTCTAGCAGCTCTAATTTTGATTTAATCCACTCGTAAATGAAAGCATGATTCTGAAAATGCAAACGCAAAAATGTATATGATGTAGGTGAGTGGAGAGCATTTATTTTCATTTATCTAGAAATTTAATTTTGATGTTTAATGGAGGCAAACTAAGAATTTCATTGTATGGCATTGCCTGTTTTACAATAAAGACAAGACCGTCACAAAATGGAAATAATACAAAGTGGCTGATTCTAATTCTGCTGTTTTTAGCTTATTAAAGATTAAAGTCAATATAAGGTGACTCAACTGGACTTGGACCAATTAATACGGTGAATTGAAAGATAAATAGACTGAGATAAAAGATAAAACATTGACTATTTCAGACCCTGTATTAATGTGGCGTTGCCTAAATTAGCAATAAGATCTTGGAAAAAATAGATTTCTTTTTATATTTATTTTAATAATGTATATAAGGTCATTAGGTAGTAAAGCCAACTAAAAGGGGAACAATCAGAGATTTTAAGAATAATTACAAATACGTTTAGTTTAAAATGGGAAATTCTGAGGATCAGCCTGTTGCCTGTGTTAAAATGCGAATAAGAAACTGTGAGAAACTGTATATTCCAAATAAATAACCACACAGAATTGGAGGGAATTTGTCTCTTTAGTAGAGGAGGAAAATGTTTGGTCGTACATGTACGTGATATTCTTAAGGGTAAAATCCCAATTCTTTTATGTATTTGTTAGTTTTGTCCATTTTGTTTGTATTAATTATAATAATGTTGACCATTAACACTGTCTGGTTTAAAGCTAAGACTTTGCAAGTGAGCCAAACCCCAGGGTAACCCTTGGAAAAGATGATTGACTGATTAAATGAAATCGTCGTCGAGTTGACTTTGCGAGCAGCACTGCATCTCACTCGTTGCATCAGCTCCTCGTGCGCTGATTGGTTGAGAGCACAGAGATCCGAGAGAGACAGAGCACCGGGAGTCCAGCCGTAGGAGTCCAGCAGCAGGAGTCAAGCAGGAGTGCAGCAGCAGGAGTCCAGCAGCAGGAGTGAGCCTCTTAGCTCCACTTTACTCAGAGAATCAGACATAATTACTATCAACCGTTCCTCCACTGCCCACATGAGGTCAATTCTCCGACATCCTGTTCATTACGAGCTGCCCTGTTATCACTGTCCATCAAGAACAGCTGCTTTGATTGCAACCCCCCCCCCCTCACACACAAACACACACACACCCCTAAGACAGACATCAGTCCACTTAGCAGGAAGTCACAGGGTGCTTCACTCTTTTTCCCTTCGAGTACGACTGGATATGGTTGTAAACCCAGAGCGATGGTGAACACAAGCATCTCAGGAAAAAGAAAAACATATTGTTTGGGCCCGGAGTCCGACCGGATCACCAGGTGGAGCTAAAATGCTGCGACCACGCGTGCAGGCCGTATACGTACATTACACCCGAGAGCAGCACATGCAGGAAAACACGTTCCCTTCAACCAAGGTCAGTCGTTAATTATCACTTTATTATCTTTAGCGGCAGGCCTCGATAAAAATCACGCCGCAGCTCGGTGTTGAAAACGAGGAGCTGCCCCAACAGCGAGACTGAGAACGACAGTAGATCCATTGGAAGAAGAAAAAAAAACCCCAAAACAGATCGGATCTGAGACAGCTTTTGTCGTGCGTTCCACCATCAGCTCTGGAAAGTGAGTGTTAATGTCAACCCCACTTCAAAAGGCTTCTTTGATGCTTATCGCCAGCCTCGACTCACCGGTGGCGAGCTACTCCACTGATATATTCCGTTAAAGAAACACAACACATCTAATAACTGAGCACTTTAACCACCCCGATGGAAAATGAGTAGCACGGGGCTGTGTCGAAGCTATTTTAAGCCTTTTCATGAATTAGAAATGTTTATCATTGCAGAGGTGAAATATGATTTTAACAACACACACACACGCACAGTGAGATCTATGCTTCTCATTCCGTGCTAATGTGTGTGAGAGTTATAATGAATTATCTTCATATCTGTTGGTCGAGTTCTCGTCTGTCTGAGCGATAAACACGAAAATTCAGGCGGATCATCGCAGGTTACACGAGAAGGATTTGAAATTATTCCCCTCGTCTCTTTTAATAACAAATAAAACAAACAGAAGGACGATGCCTCATTATTACGACCTCTGCAGCCTCTCGACAGTTCAGCGTTTCAATGCCAGCTGAACCACAAATCCATGTGGCATGATTATATAATGATATGGCCTAATTAGATTGTATGATTATATGATAGCATATGAAATTTAATTAAATAACATGAAATATGATACAAGCTGTGAAAATGATGTGATGATGATGGTGATGATGGAGCCATTGAACTGGGATTAGAGTAAATTAAATTTAGCCATACGAGTGTAGTGTATTAAAATATAAATTACAGAATCATTTGTCCATTCTTTCTAATTAATCAATTCTTTGTTTGAATTACGTCGGAAAAATCATCACTTTTTCCCCAAGAGCCAAAAGATAAAAAAATATATATTTAATTTAAAATGATGTAAAAGAAAAACCACAGTAAATCCTCTGAGGGAAACAAACAAATAATTTAAAACCGACCAAACACATTTTGCATGACAGGTGATTAATTATTCATGGTTATTATGGATAAATTATTTCAACTCAAAAATAAACCATAGGACGATATATATATATATATATATATAAAAAAGGATCTTATTGAATGGCAGATAACACTACTTCCAAATGACATAATGGTTAAATTGACTGTATATAGAACCGTGGCGTTTTCTGTGTGTTACCGTGACGACTCACCGATAAAGTTGAGGTATCCTTCTCCGCCCAGAGTGTGAGTGATGAGACGGATCATCTTGTGCAGCTGCATGCCGCGATCGATGACGGCGGTCATGGGAATCCTGGTGCTCATGTTGGTGTACATCTCCTTGTCCATCAACCAGAAGGCCAGACTCTTATCCCCAACCAGAGCCTGAGAAGGTAGACCAGGTTTTTTATTATCCACGGTGGAGCATGAGACGGACTCTGTTTGACACCGGGATCATGTCGAGAAATAGCCCACCTGATCGTGGCTTTCTGCATAGGCTATGCATTTCTCTCCGTAACGCCTGTTGGTCAGCGTGGAGACAATATTGCTCATGCTCCACTCTTCATCCTTTAACTCCTTCAGGATCTGCAGAGTGACAGAGAGGGGTTATTGAAAAAGGGAATGATAGATGTGTCGCTGAGAGATCCAGTCGGGCTCTGACTGATGTCTGAAGCCCGGTCTTTCAGTTCCGGCACTCTTTCTACCCTTCCTTAAGTTTTTTTTTTTTTTCTGGGTTACACTTCTTTCTCAGATCAATCTCTGTTTTGACATCTCTATATCCGCACGGTGAGTTATGTCTACCTTTGAATGGCGGTAATGGAGTTTTTAATAACTTCAATACAGCCCATGGGTAGTAAGGCATCAGCTCTCCCCGACCTGAGATGGGCAAGGTCAGAGCCTCTCATCCAAACGGAGGGATCCGACGATAAATCCAACCAGGGAATCAATGCCCTGTCGCTGGCCTGCCTACATGCACACTTCCTGCCACAGGAGTCATTTCCAGGGGTCAGAGGGAAGCGAGGGCCAACACAACATGCATTCAGAGCACATCTGCCCACACGGAGCGCGGCTGTGCAGTTACACCGACTAATAACCCAAAGACACACGAGCAGATGATAGCACAGGGCAGAGTGGAGATAACCACATGTACTGCAGCGGGCACTGGGGGGGGGGGATTTAATGAACAGCAGAGATGGTAGAAAGCCGCGGTGTCGATAACATTCCTAAATGTGTAAAAGAAAGAGCGTGTGCCCTCCAAGAACCCCTGGTGATAGACATGCGCTCGGTGTGATCGGTGGGGGAGTTGGCGAGTCCGACTCAGTGACAGGCCGACGTCTGCTGGGTGGAATTGGCTGTGACAGCTGATTGACACGTCAGGAAACCTTTATGTTACTCTACTGAGCCATAATCCTCTGAGTAAAGAGAGTAAATTGCGGCGATCAATATGTCTGAGATGAACTGGCTGGTCCACCAACGGAGAGGCTTCCCCGCTCTATATATCACCATCTGTTCACATCCGCTCCTCCTCACCTTAGCCTTGTGTGGTCGTATTACTCAGCGCCGGCGCCACCGGGGAAACTCGCCAAGGAACATAAGGTGTCATCTACATGAGCGACACATTCTCAGACCTTTTAACTCCGTCCCCGTGCGCTCGGTGCATCGCCTCGGATCCTCGAGAAAAATCGTCGTTTTGCATTTTCCTCATTTTGTTCCACTTAAATGGATTTTAACGGTTTGGGGGTTTCAAGTTTCATTTATAAAAAGTTTCACACGGCAGAAATAAATAGTTCTTAGTTGTGAATGCTGAAATGTGTCAAAGCTAACGGAGCAACTCATGATAAAAAAAAAATAAAGAAACTTTTAATTTAAGGCAAATACCGAATACGACAAGTAATAATCGTCATAATAAATACAAAGATAAATAATCATCTATAAGATAATAAATTAATTCATAGGTTATTGAATCAGAGAGAGAGCAGAGATCAAGAGCATAGAACCGGAAATAATCAAGTTTAAGAGGAAGAGGAATCAAATAAATTCGACTAAAATGTGTTTTTTTGTGATGTTGTGAAATAAAGTTTGTATTTCAGTTTGTGTTTCATAGTCAATTCATGAATATTTGATGCTACAGAGAATACATTTTCAGGAGCATAAGAAATATTGTGGTAACAGACATACAGTATAATATGTGATTATATGAATGATGGGAGAAAAGGGGCTTGGACAATGTCCCCCATTCCCCTAAAAGTATAAATAACGTAATTCATAAAAAGACATTAATGTGCAATACAATAAGGGAGCTTTTTATATTACCAAGGTAAAAAATAAAGAGTAAAACAGGTAATTTGGCAGGAGAATGAAAAACAATGAATCCTAAAGAAGCTCTATATCTAATTAATACTGTAAATGCTATTGTATATAATAGTGACGCAAATAAAACCTATGAAATATGAGTGAAATTTAGCAAAAATATATATAGAAAAACACCAGGGAGCTTTGTGGCATTGCAGAAACACACACATAAGCATAAATGTCAAAAGTATTAAAACTGTGAATAGTATAAATACTAAGTTTCCTGCTGATCAAATCATAGGGGTCACAGTGACCAGGTTTCTATGGAAAATGATCTTGTTAATGCAGGCTGGGTTATCATCATCCTGGACACTATTATAATACAACACTGAATTGTATTATTTATGTGAATAAATTGAGCAGTAACATAAAGTTTAAAAATGTGGATTTTATTCCTGTGGCTAAACTTAAATACCGAAAATACATGAATCCACTGAAAATACCCCGGAGATCATCGCCGCCGCCTCCACACCCACCTACAATCAGACACTTTACACTTCCTTATGAATCATTACAATCCAATTCAACCGCAAAAGTGGTCTGGGAGCAATTAATCTGGGAGTGGGACTGTCGGAGCGGAGACGGGGAGTGACTGGGTTGACGACTTCCCCACCACCAGCTCACCCACATCAGCCCCGACCAGCCGAGCTTCCTGGCGCCACTGACAGTCCACTTCATCAATGATAATGAGCAGTGCACAAATCTTACTTTACAAGCCTGCTGTCAGGAGCCAACCAGAGTGCCCGGATTAATTAGGCAGAGCCAGTATAAAAAAAAGAAAAATAATAATAAAAAAAGATTCTAGCAGTGTGGGATGAGGTCATCTCCCTCGCCGCTGACACGCTGTGACTGATTCAAGAGCTTCTCTGATTCAATCACATGGTGCAGGGACGGTCGGCTGACTGTCCCCGGCACCTTTCCAATCTCCGAGAGGATGTGTGTTTTGCGTTGCCATGGGGACGTCCTCTCTTCAGCACGTTCCCTGCTGCCCCCCAAGGGTCAGAGAATGAAGGTGTGCAACGCTCAAATCCTGCGGATCAAACCGAACGCCTCCCCGTTCTTTATCTTTTCCACAGTTTTAGAAATTAATGAACTTTTCCCGCCCACGCTGACGTCTCCTGCAGGAGCTTCACTAAGCTGAACGGCCCTGCTCAGCTCACCTCACAGTTTGAAAAGGCTCACGGCACTGTCTCGATCCTGCACCGCCGGGTAACACCGCACCAGCGAGGCCTCAGAGTGCAATTAGCTAATAAAACGAAAGCCAAAAACGCTGCCGTTACCGACTGTGGAGGGTGACGCTCGACGAGGGGGTCAAAGAGAGTGGGCGCCCTTTAAAAGGCTGCGATGGAGCCACTGACATGTTTACATAACCGAGCCTGACTCCATCGCTGCTTGCCAGCCGCCTGGGTTTTTATTAAGTCATTTTAATTGAAAGTGTTTTCAGTATGATGGACGGAGCAACGTACAAGCACCAGAAATGGATTTTTCTCCAGAAACTAATAAGGAGAGAGCGGCGCAGACTGATATTTTAATTAAATTAAATGGAAAACGGAAACAGAAACAGAAAAAAATTGGGGCGTTTGACTCGGAGGTCGTTCGAGTTGAGGAGCCGAGAGAAGCCAGAAAATTCCCCGCGTGGCACCCGCTCTTATCCACGCTGCGGCCCGGCGAGCTCTCTCCCTCCTCCGCCTCTAATTGTTTCAATTACATCTCAATCCATTGTAGCTGGAGGGAAGGGAGCCTGTTAAATTAGAGGGCTTTTGTAATATTATCCATTAGGAGTGACAGCATTTTATGGTCATAACCAGATCGAATCATCCAAACTTGTGCCGCGCTGCCTTATCTGGTCCTCTCATTAGGATATCTTCATTTTTCACAGCCTGTTGGTCCTGACCGTCTTCTGCAGCCAGTAAATGAGCCGTATCAATCAGTCACGCCGGGGACGAAACGCAGCGTGGGGCCTCGATCCAGGAACCGGGGGGGGATTCATTCATGCACACATGTGAATCTAAAAATATAAGCTCCGTCGCTCTGACTCTTTGTCTCTCTTTCCATCCGTTTCCTCCTGCCTCTCTCCCCCTCTGTCTGTCTTTCTGAATGCCTGTAGCCTCCCTGCTCCATGTCTCCTTCTCTGCAACACACCCTCGCTGGAGGCTCCACTTCAGTCCATTCAAATCCCTCCCTAATTGACACTCTGTGAGAAGAGGCAAGGCGAGCCCTGAGTGCACTTCACTGACTTCACCAAGGCATGTTCATACCAATGCTTCCCTGCACTGGAAAGCATGAATTTCGCTGCTCACTTCTGTCGACTTCTACGATTCGCGCGGCATCGAAATCTCATCAGGGAGGCGACAAATTTAATTGAAAAGGATGCATCCAGGAGAATCTAAATGATAATTGCATTGTGAGCGATGTTGTCTGAAAAGTGTAGGAGCGGCAGCAGCAGCAGCCTCTCCAGGGGCGTCCCAAGGATAATCCTGTGAAAGGAGGCTGCCTCTCAGCGGTGCAGCGCCGCCCGCCACGCCGAGTGCAAGCATCACCGAGGAAGGTCAAGTCTGGGACTATCCCCCGGCCGCTCCCTCCCTCTGCCCCCTATGCTCCCTTCCCTCCATCCCCGCCACAGAGTTAAACCCACCGCTGCGATATACAGACTTGATTAACGATGCATGGTCTCCTCCCATTGAGAAACACACAAAAAAAAACTGTAGCGCGGGAGGATGCATGCGGCGCCGAGGTCACACGCTCCGCTTCGCTTTTCCGCCCAAAATATGAGTAAGTGCAACTTTCAGTGTGGGCGAGCAGATAAGAAGACACGGCGTTACATGAATCTTACAGCAGATAACCTCTTGAGGCATTCTGCAGAGATTTTTGTCAAGTATCAAACAGGAGAGGGCTTCTGCTTATACTGGAAACGTGCACACACACTGAAACAGGACACAACACAATACACCAGCCAAACCAAACACACACACACACACACACCTCCCCAGAGATAACCGGCTGCCTGTCTGTTTCCCTACAAATGTACTTGTAATATTTGCTGATTTCATAAAAAACAAACACTGTGGCGTACTGATGATGAATGGGTGGCATTTTTATTAATGCAGACTTTGAAGAAAACTCCAACGGGGGCCATGGAAATAAATGATGAGCTACGTGTTGATCCCAAATACTGTAAATTTATCCAAGGTCTCCAGAGGAGGCAGACATCACTCCAAAGTCTTCTGAGACCAAGACTGAACATGTACGACAGGATGTTAGCGTCGGAACAGACAGCGAGGAAGAAAAAAAAAACTTGTCAGATAAAGAAATGCATATTTATTCACCTCTGGCTGGGCGTGCACGCTCGTTCCCTGTGCTGCACGGCGTCACCATCATGCAGACTTGCAGAGCTGATGGCAGCACGGTTATAAACAATGTTTTTCCATCGTGGGCCATTAAGTACTTTCACAGTGGCAGTTTGGGCTGAAGTGGCGAGCCAGAGGGTGCTTCAGCACTTGTTGTGCGGGGACGGAGAAGATTCGGCGCCCCTGAATTTCCCATCCAGTGTCCAGAGTGTTTAACAACTCACTCAACGGGGTTATCATGTTCAGCAGTAATAATTAATACGACTATTAGTAGTCGTATTAATTATTTAAAAGGCTCAGTGTGTAAGATTTAGGTGAAAGGGATCTATTGGCAGAAACTGAATATAAAATAATCCTAGTGATGTTTTTCACTATGTTTCATCTAAATCGTATGAGCTTGTACTGCCCTTTATATTCAAATACTTTATATTCAAATACTTTATATTTACATCGGGAGCGGGTCCTCTCTACGGAGGCCGCCATGTTGTTTACAGTAGCCCAGACTGGACAAACTAAACACCTTTTGAGTTTTTATGACAACTGAAGCTACCACAGGTTCTCCTTCATGTTTGGAAGGGGGGGGTGAGTCATTCATTGACTCAATATAAATAATATATGGCTCTAAAAGTGACACCAAATCACCTGGATCTCCCCCTGGTGGCTGGCTGGAGTATGGGTCATAAACCCTGCCTCCTCCATGTAAGCAGACACGGGCCAAACCAAAAAGTCACATCTCGTTCATTTGAGGTACTTCTGTACTGATGTATGTCCGAGTAATGATGTTTCTGGTAAGTTTGATTTTGATTAGTTATTTGATGCTATAAAAACAGGGTGAAACGTCATCATTGCCTCATGATTGGTCAATGGCACCCTGGCTACAACAGCGCCACCACATGGTCGCTACTGCGCAGACTGTGGCTCCGACTGGGCAAGATGGCAGCGTTCGCATCCGGGATATTTGATCTTAGCTTCTGGAGAGTGGGAGGAAGTGGGGCCACGTAGATCATCTTTATTTATGGTCTGTGATTCATTCCAGTTAAAACTCTAATTCATGCCTCTAAAATACTTTTATTTAAAAAAAACCATCAGTGTTCAGGGAAAATTAAATTTTGTTTTTAAATTACAAACTTACATCCTCCATAATTAAAACCTTGCAAGTTCACCACATTTGCACAGAATGTTTTTTGTCAATTATGTATGAGATGTAAGAATTCAATATGAAGAGCAGCGTGAAGGTTTTTCCATTCGAGGTTGTATGTGCAGCTAATTAGTCCACTTTGAAATTATATCAGAGCATTTATGTAAAGCTATCAGTGGGTTTTCTCTGGCTGTGCCGAGCTATCAGTGTGCAGAGTAAAGAGGACGTCTGTTAGCGGAGAGATTACAAATAAAAATCATATTATTGTCGGAGTGAAGCAATGGATATAGACGTGTTCCTCTCGGCAGATCACAGAATGTGTGTGAGAGAACATTGACTATTGACAAAAGGTCCTGATAAATACACATTCAGTGGAATATTTCTCCGGTTGCTGTGCGTGAGCGTGTCGAACACCACATTGCATTTTGTCCAGGAGATAGCGGAGCAAAGAGCTGCCCTTTGCTGGACGCTATGACAGATGCTAACCTTCAGGAAACATGGGAAAAAAACTCAGAAACTCTGACAGGACACGAGGAGAGAAAACTGCTCTGACCAACAGAGCATTTTACTCACAAGCATTTTCACTGCTCCACAGTAAAAAACACACACTGGACAGCACAGCCCCGGAAATACCATGTGGTAGATAAAGTTCACTCTGCTACTAAAGATCAAATTCTAATTTAATTCATGAAGACAATAAAAAACAACAGAGGCCCCCCCCCCATCAATCCTGTTTCTGTTTTCTACACTGTACTTGAACCTACACACACACAATTAAAAAAAAATTAATGTTCATTTAAGCCTGAGAATGCAAAAGTAAATCTGGTCAGGGAACTCACAGTTTAATGAGTGTCTATAAACTGTCATGCTCTATTGCCATTTAATGAAATTTATTCATGGGAAAGTTCCTTCAAGTTAAATTTAAAACATATTTTTCAAAAAAACAAATCAAAAAAGGAAGATAATAATTGGCCATTTCCTTCTTTGATTCATTACAGGGTGAAATCGTTCCCCCGTATTTCCCCCGACATCGAGCGGAGGACGACACCAGGATGAGGATTTGTTTGTCGTGGAAATAGTGTTTCTGTTCTTCAACTAGTCAGATGAAAAATCAACAGAGCATTGAATTCAAGCGGGGGGAATAATCTTTGCTTTATCGTATAAAAAAAAAAAAACGGACCCGAGGATAGAAATTTCAGGCTTGATAATGAATCAAAGTGAAATATGAAAAGGTGACGCTCTATTCAAATGCTTCAATTAAGAAAAAAAAGCATCACAAGAAATTTCCCGCCTGGATCAGCGACTCGGTGACCTTCGTGATAACATTATTAAAGCTCAGCTTTCTTCCCACTCACATCAAATGAAAGCATACATCCACTGAAAGGACTCGAAAAAAAAATTACTAATCTAAGGTCATTACCGATGAATAAGTCAAATGCTTATGTTTGTTTGTTTCTTTTCCATCGTGACTTGTGTTTGGTGGGAGGAGGAATGACCTTCCCGTTGGCACAGCAGGTACGATGAGAGAATGAAGTAAATCAGCACTTAGTAAGAAACAAAGCACAAGGACTGCTTTGGTTTGAGGAGAGAAAGAAACTTACTTGCAGCTCCGGGTGAAAACAAACACAAGAGCACGGAGTTTATGCAACTAACTCCAGACAAGACGGAAAGATCCAGAAAACTCATGAGCTGTGTCCACCTCTACTGGACATTTAATGGTTTGTAGTCTGACCAGCGTCTGGCGCGTTGTGGTGTTGTGGATTCTGTGATTTCATTTATGAACCTTTTTGAATAAAGTTAATAGGAAAGAAACCTTCTTTCCATTTGAATTGAGAAAATGAAAGAACTGGTTCACATTGTAAATTTCTTGATCCGGACTGAGACCACTTCGTTAGGTCAGATTACAGTTTGATCCGTGGGTCTGGAAACCTGTTATCTTGGTTTGGACTAAACTAAAAAGTCGCAAGGCCCAAAACAAGGTGGGTGTGAAAGTGACCACAATGTTTTAATCCAATATTTATACCTCATTGTATTATATAATGCAATCTAATACAACATTTATATCAATTAACAGCATATAAATAAAAACATTATAGAATTCTTTGACCCAGGGATATTCTGCTATTAAATGCATCGTGCAGCCCTGTGTAGTTTCTCTTGTCATTGAGTGTCTCGTGCAAAAATAACTTTTCTCTGAGGAGAGAAACACTTGTACTGGACTCCCACATTCCCGGAATCAATTGATAGTATTTCTGCTATTTCTCTACGAGCGTGTTGCCACAAATAACTCACATTATCAAGCCTTCGCGTCCATGAATCTTACACCGGAGCACAGCAGTGTGCAGTTATCTCCGGGAAATATAAAGGCTGAGGATCTCGTGTCACTATCATGCTACGATTTATCCTTTATAAAAACGCTCAAATGCTTAGCAACAAGCCACAGACGTAGTTCAATGCCTCCCAACATACCCAGTTACTCCCTTTGTCTTTCATCCCCCGTCTCGAAAAAACACATGCTTTAATTTTTCTCTCCATCTGTGGCTCGTAGAGAAGTTTCTCTGTGAACTTATGGAGAGAGAGAGAGAGAGAGAGAGAGAGGCACCGAGAAAACAAGGGAATAATCTTACCTGGATCCACTTGTCAGGGATGGCCATAGCCAGTCGGTAATCAAACCCGAGCCCTCCCTCTACCACTCCTCTGCAGAGAGCCGGCATCCCCGACACATCCTGTGGGGAGAAGTCACACTATTTCATATCACATTTTTTCCCTCTTTGTGTGCACAGGTTCCTTTTCCCAGGCGTCAGCCCGGATCGCGTCAACACCACTCCGCCACCCACATATTAAAAAGGGAGCGAAGTCCTATATCACAGGGCCAAAGGAAAAAAGAGTGACATCCCATTTCCTTTTGCATTACTTCTTAATTACGCCAATGAATACGTAAGTGGGCTATAATAAGTGGTTTTAATTAATAATAGCTGTGGGCGGTGTCATTGCAAAGTGAGTGCATGCTGACGGTGTTAGTGTGGTGTGTGTGTGTGTGTGTGTGTGTGTGTGTGTGTGTGTGTGTGTGTGTGTGTGTGCGTGTGTGTGTGTGTTTTACCTCTGCAATAGTGATGCAATCAGGATAAAGGGTATGAAGAATGTGATTGGCAAGCATCAGGTAAACCAAGGCATCTTCATCCACCTGAAGGCCAAAGTACTCGCTGTAGTCCCCCGAGAAGCCGGTGCCTGAGGAGTAAACACCCACACAGTCAACTCTCGTAATGTTTTTCTGCCCGAAACTTCTGAAATCCTTCACTCATCACTCTGCTTTTTTTTTCTTTTTTTTACACAAACACATGCCGCTGCTGTTTTTTTGCTTCATTTCTGTGATATATATTTTTTTTCTCGGAACAGTCTTTATTGTAAAAAGTCTTAAATGTATTCTTTTTTTTATGGCTCATTTTCAAACTCGTTCATGTGAGAAACTCGGATTCACTGTCGGCTCACAAGTACATTGTAAAGTAGCAGCTAGCAGCACTTCTTCGGATATTCATAGTAACATACTGCATAGATTCCACACTGTGTGACAGCTGCTGCAGATGTGCGAGGTGGATTCGTACCTTTGCTCTCCACAGCTTTGATTTTTACATCCATGGATGCAACTAGTATTCACAGGATTTGAGCTAAATATACTGTATGTACGTGTGAAAACGATTGTTTGAAAAATCTGGCATTATTGTAAAATGACACGCTTTCCTCTGAAGAACAACCTCATTTGAAGGTTTTGTTAAGCAACCAAGATAACCTCCTGCTGCGTTCTTCATAAAGTCCAGAGAGGGTTCGGACCCAATTATCGCACATTTTCCGGAGTTCATGTGTGAGAACAGGGCTCAACTGTTCTCAATTCCATAAATAAAGGTTTCACTTACCTACATGTGTTAATTAAATTGTTTAATTCCTGTTGCTTTATCTGTGTTTAATTAAAACGAGTTTTGCAGATAGATATTGCACAGCGTGTGGGCCGAGATCAGTCGGACCTCTTCTGGTTTTATTCTTTAACCCTCTGGAATCAGTCGTGCATGTACCGCGCTGCTGGTTTTTAAAGGAGACGGTGCTTTCCGCTCACAAACCAGTCTTACCGACGCCATGGTGATGATACAGCATGGAGGTAACACCATCAAATCTGAAGCCGTCAAAGCAGTACTCCTCCATCCACCAGCGCAGGTTCGACAATAGGAACCGCATTACTTCCCAGCTGGAAAAAAAACACACACACACACACACACACACACACACACACACACACTCAAGGTCAGATAAACAAGAGCCTGTGAATTATTCACGCACCTCATCATGCACTTTAGGCGCCACAGATTAATTTCCCCTGCTACAGGACATTCACATATTGATAACAAAAGCTTCATTATGTCGGAGATGGTGAGTCACTGAGAGGAGACGGTGTTTTCATTGACTACAATGTAAAGGAGGATTCTGTCTTTCCAGCTGAGGGGGCTGAGAAATCAGTGGTTTACAGTAGACGCGGCAAACTTCTTTGATTTCCATCGAACCACCTGCGTGACCACTGGGCGAGCGTTTAGTGCAGCCAGGTCCATCCCCCAGTGTTTGAACTGATAGGATTTCATGCCACACTTGGGTAAACACACAAACAAACACCGTGCAGGGGAACTGAGTTACCGCTCCTGGGGGAGGAGATAAATCGCACGCCTCTCCTCTCTTTGGCTTCCATCATCAGCATACGACGAGCTCCTCTGTCCTGCATGCGAGAGCGAGAATTCTCTGGAAACCAACAGGCCCTCAGAGTATGAAAGCGTAACTCATGGCTGTGTTTTGTTGCCCGTGGCGAGCTACAAAGCACACGAATGCCGTGTGCGCCTGTTGGCAGGACTGTGTCGGTGGAGGCTCGAGGAGGTGGATTCCATAAATGGCCCCAGTCCCCGTTTCCTGACTGAGCGATGGGAGAGTCATCTGGATCTGAGCAGCCACTCAAGGCAAAGTACACCAAGCGCCTCACCTCTTCCCCGTTCAGCGGCGTGTTGCCATGGAAACGTCGGTTAAAACTCAAGATTTGGTCTTCTGGTCTATAGGCAGTGTGCGTAATGAGCACCGAATGAAACACTGTACTCGCGGAGAGCAGCCGCAAAGCGTCGGGGATGTGAGACGAATGACACATTGGTGCCACTGATTAAATGTGCACTGCTGCCTCCGCTTGGGTCGAAATGCACAACTCTCCAAGAACGATTTTAATGATACGTGTCCAAAAACACCTGCAACCATACTTGTATTTCTGCTCCCGAGATAAACTGGAACTACATATGGGGATTTTTATTTTATTCTTTTTTGGACCAAAACTTTCACGAAGTATCTTTTGACCTCCAGAGCTTCACACTAACCTCTACGGAGACTGAGTCAGTGGAAGTCAGCACTGCACGACCTGCTCCCTCCAATACGTACCGTGTGTTTATCTATGAAAACACTTGATATTATGAACTAGACCCTTCATGATTTTAATAATTAATACATTAACTGAGTAACCGTCCCTTCACCTTCACCTTCACAAGCATATAGAAGGTTCTGCGTTGGCCTTAAGAACAACATGAAAGCACAAAAGGTTTTCTATAGAGCCGGGCAACAAGACGACCTTGCTACCGAAAAAATGCTACATTCGTAAAGTAACGTGGTTATAAAGCAATGAAAACACAATCATGAATATTATATCCGATTTCAGTCAATAGATCCTCTCACACTATACACATTGGACCTTTAACAAAATCCTACAAACACTTTCTTCCATGACCAGAATATAAATAAAGGTATGTTATATAATGTTTTATATCCATCCACAACTGAAGATAATAAACTATAATCATGTTCAGGTTTGAGTGAGTGGATATTTTATGGAGCAGATTTTATTGGCATTAGGTTTAGGAAGTTATGATCTATCAAAAAGGAACTGCAGAGTGTCTCCAGCTGATTTAGGATTTGAATGCACTAAAAACAGATATATTTAAATAATTGCCTCCCTGTCGAGACGTGAAACGAACCAAACAACCTGCTGAGATCAGAGATATACTTTAACAGTGAACTCTTAGTTATTTTGTATTATAGCTGGATGTGTTATTAAATTAGTTTTTTTTCCTCACCTCTGGAACAGAACTTTAAAAGTTTTTGATTTACCGTCAGAGGCCGTTTGAAAAAACAATGAATCCCTTTCTGAATTTAAAAAAGTGTGATACTGAGCATCGTTTGTTTTACTTTTCGCTTGTGACCACACCGACGGGCAGTTTTCTGCTCGAATGATGAAATTTCATCATGTCAAAAAAGTTGGTGAAGCAGCGAGCGTAGTCCCAGATTCATGCTTCGGCAACACTTCAATAACATCTCACACTACGAAAAAAATCCATCCGACCCGAGACGGCTCTTGTTCTCGACAACACCTCCTCTTTAAAACGTATCATTGATTCCCCCTCTGCATATTCAGAGCGCGGCTGAGGATTACATCCTCCACGGCAACAGACAAAAAAATCCCCTGATTCATTTCATTTCGGTCGGGTGAGGCGTAACACAAAACACATTTAAATGCAGTGCCTTCTGCGCTCCGTTCCTCGGGGATGACCGACCCCAACACTGTCTGACAGGTGTGAAGCCGCATGTTACATCAGTGCTGCCCCCTTCCCCTGAGGAGGAGCACGAGGGAGCCTAGCATGATCCGATATAGCAGCCTGGCTGGGTGGTCACGCAGACCCTGTGATAAATAGATTAGGTCCTCCACTCCGCTGCACAGAGCCAACAAAGGCTCCCACACAATGTATCCCCACGGGACACAGATAATAGCCAGCGAGAGCCAGAGGCCCAGGATGAAACCATACTGCCACATTAGGGCCCACAATGCCATTCATCATCAAGTCCAATTACAGTGAGAAAGTTAGATCTCTGTACCTGATGCAACGCACCGCTTATCTGCCCGAGCTCAATGGAGCTATCGCCGAGTCTGCGGTGTTAATACAAGAGCAAATTGACCTCATGCTAAAACTCAGCAATGACAGTGAAACCTGGTTAGGGGGCGCTAATGGAGTAAAGCTCTAAATGTCCTTGTGTGCGTGTACGAGTAAGACAAGGTCATCTGTCATGTGAGCTGCTTTACCTGCAACAACACGCTGCTATAAAAAGGTCTATTTAAAACAACATGCTTGTTCCATATCTGCTTCATGCTTAGCGGCTTCTTTATCGGACTCTATGACTGTGACTGATAATACAGCATGTACGTCCCGTTTTTTCCAGAAGTGGATTTTGCATAAGGCGTCACAGCAACTTATTGTCATGACGGCGAGAGATTTAAAGTCCCTGTTTTTTTCGCAGCATCGCAGGTAAGCCGCAGATAAGAGCAAATAAATTTCCGACGCCGACAGGTCATTCCACAAGAAGTGTGATGCTCAAACAACGGGGCCGACAGCCTGATGGATGGTGCGTGTTTGTCGGGCCAAAGAGGACGAATAAGGTCCCTTATTTAACGCATTTCAAACTTCCTCCAGTCGCTGCAGCCATTAACGCAAACAGGACAAAGACTATGACCCTGCAGGAAAAGTCATATTTATTGTGTTCATGTTTGTACATGAAATTCACATACGCACAGTAGATTATTGAAGGATATGAACAATTAGTTACAGCCGTGACTTAAAGGTAGACATTTTAATCACGTCTAGTTTTCATAAAATAAGCGTCAGTCACGTGAAACGCAGCTGAATTAACCAGTGAGCTTTGTTTTGTCTTTATACTTCACAGCACACTGTTCAGCAGCCTTTCAGGCAGTCTGGTGACGCTGGCGGCCTCGCAGGGTAAACTCTCATCTCGCCGCTGACAGACTGTCCCTGTATCGCTGTGCTTTGTGTCAGATATCTGCCATTTGTCTGTTCTTAAGGCTCCCTGGCAGCGCGCTGCTCTCGCTCGGCATCCTGGGAGGGAGATCCTGCAGCCTGTGAGACTGCTTGACTGTTCGGGAACCTGTAATTAGGATCGTCATGTATTCACTGCCTTTAGGAATCAATTCTAAACTGTGGTTTGAAGGTTTTCTTGTAGTGGCGGGATATGGAAGTGTATAATCCCTGAAGATATTTGAACGGTGAGACCCTTCTGACAAAGTAAGAGATAAGGTCAATTATAGACATGCCCGAGGAATCATAGCTGTACAGTTAGCTAGTTGGCTGACATCACCATAACCCATTGTAATGTGCTCACCTCTCGGAATTGGTTAATTAGAAAAAACGGAGGGTCGGAACTTGGCAGAAAGCCCTGAGGGAGGGT
Source organism: Reinhardtius hippoglossoides (assembly GCA_006182925.3). Lineage (NCBI taxonomy): Eukaryota > Metazoa > Chordata > Actinopteri > Pleuronectiformes > Pleuronectidae > Reinhardtius > Reinhardtius hippoglossoides. The sequence goes on from CM031673.1 coordinate 4,452,130, forward strand.
GCAGCCTTACAGGCTTTACCGAGGGAGTAACAGCCCTGAGGTCAGGAGAGCAGAGGAGGGAGGACGAGCTGCAGCAGGCGCCCCTGGATTAGTATTTGTTACACTTGTAAAACCGCTCGCTAGATCGGTGGTGATGGAAATGAAACATTCATTAGCAAGATACTGCTAATTATCAATCTTGTCATTTTACGGCCTCTCCTCGTTGAATAACTCAGGAGATATTGTAAAACAAGTGAGTAATATGTTTCACGAGAATTCAAGATCGTCATGTACTCAAATAATAAAATACAAAACTTTTATAGGTTTATGGGCCCATATTTCATTTGTATGATCTTTACACTTACAAAAGACGTCGTTTCGTCCGGTGCTTGAGCATTTAAGGGTTTTCATTTGCGCCATAAAAACTCTTTGCACATATTGCTGCCCCGGAACTTTTTGATGTATTTATAGTGATATACCAAAGTATACTTAGGTAGTTTAAACCCATTGTTTGTCTAATTAAACCTTCAGAACATCACACTTCACTCAAGCACAACAGGACGATACGTGGATGAAAACCCCTGCTCGACTGCTCTGTAAACCCCTAAAAAGGTTTTGCAACCATGTATCGAGGTAAGCTTTACACAATAAATTGAGTTCACGCAAATACGGTTTTGTTCAGTTTATACAAAAATAATATATAGACAAGCAATGTCCAAGTTTCTGCTTATGAAGTGCGGGAGGATATAGATTCTGCTAGGAGCGTACCCACTGGCTCCATCCAACACCTACTGGAGGCACCACAGGCGTCTCCGACCAGCCACCGTTCCACACCTACGGCTCAGCTCATTAGCTGAAGCTCACCAGAGGGAAAAACTGCTTTTCCTCTTGCTGTGTGACTAGATGGAGCAGACAGGGGGGGGGGGGGGAATGACTGGATCTGGATTGAGTTGACCTTTTAAGTTTATTGATGGATCAGACACGAGTCCGGCCCCAACTACAGTGTGAAGTCCCAGTTTGCTGAAACTTGAGGGAATCAGATTTATACAATGAAAGCCTGTCACTTATCAGCGGGATTATTCTTTGCTTCCCTTCCATTGGTCCCTTGTGTTATAGGCTATTATGGTGTATTATTATACACATTTCCTAATTCAAAGGATGTTTAGCAGTAGATCGACAGTGAAACAGTAAATGACACTTGTAAAAGTCATGTTTATGTTCTGTTGTTTGTTCCATGGCTTTAAAAACAGCATGTTAATGTATAATAATGGAACAAACTCAAATATTATGCATGACAATAAGGAAAGCTACATTACTTCCAATAAAACCCTACTTTGATCAATGGTTGTAGAACTTCATTATATATCATAGAACATGAATTCTTTGATTCTGCCGTATTTGAGCTCTCATGCTATAGAACATTACAATCCGAGCTATGCTAAGCTCCCGCGTGAATATTAATGCACTCCCCGGTTTTACGGCCCTATTCACACATCATTAACAAATATCTGAATGTAATAAAAAACCCACGTATAGAATAATCATGTCAAAGAGAGAATTATTGCCCCTTAGTTCTCAAACACTGGGCACATGTCTCAGCGCGAGCGCACCAAGAGGAGTTAAAGGGAGTTTTCAAAAGCCTGGCCGTGGGCCTGCTTTTCATATCTTGTGAATTCACACAAAGATTGATGAAAAATGGATGCAAATCATCCTGTGGGACGTGAGCAGGGGGTGGGGGGGGGGGGATTACAGGACGAGCCCACATCAAGCTTCTCAGAACTCTCACATCTGAGGGCCCTGATCTGCAAAGAGGCTCGGCTGCTCCGGCTGCCAACCCCCTACACACCCAACCGTGGGCTCCAATCACTCAGTCGCCAGTCTCAAGGTGACTTTGGGCTCTTTGAAAAGGAATCATGAAGGTGACAGTGGCCGAAGACAAATGCAGATAAGAGTGTGTGGGACAGGAACCTCTTGACATACACCGAGCAATGTGTGTATATTGCGAGTCTCCACCGTGCGTCCTCCCATATTTCCAATGCAGCTCAGTGCTTCTACAATCAAGTTGGTATTCAGCGACTGCAAAGCTACTTCTCGCATTTCAACAGCCCGGAACCAATGTTAACTGGAGTTAACAAATAGGACAGCAGGCATCTATCTAAACAGCGTTCCTCCCAGACTGAGTCGAAAGCCCTATGAGGGGAAGTTGAAGAGAAACGCATACCGACTAAAAATAAGAAGGTGCTCTTTGATAAAGACGCCGAGGTGGAGGCGGAGAGCGTATAAGAGGCGGCAACGGGGGAAAATATATCTTGGCTGCGATAGCCCGCATCAGTCAGGCTTCTCCCAGCCTAATAAGAACATCATGGTCAGACGGGGATGGCTGATAGCGGCGCTGCTTGATTAAAAAACAGCCTGTGTTTGGCACGGGGGTTCGCGGCCAGCCTCCGAGGTTCATTTCCCTCTGAAGGGAGCGGCAGAAAAAGCTTGACACAAACGACGCGTCCAAACAACCTGCGAGAGGCACAGCAGACAAATGAACCCAGGATGACATTGCAGAGCTCCTTTGGGCTTTTACAAATGACTCCTCATATGCCTCCCAGTCGCCGCATATGTCTGCACCGTGTCTAATGAGTGCTTCTGATATGAGGAGAGTTCAATAACTAATGAAAGAGGAACCTTGCTCTCTTATTATAGCCTCCGTGTCTGACACTAAGCATTGTGTAATGTATTGGAAACCGCTGCGCACAGAAGACACACACGCTTATTAAAAGCCAGTTCAAAAAAAGGCATTTGATGGACCCGACAGTGGCCGTTCCCTCTCTAATGTGAGCCAGGATCATTTGGCCGCCGCCGAGGCGACAGGAGGGACACTTAATTAAGACGACTTACAACAACACCAAACAATAGTTGTGGTGCCGACTGAGCTCCGTTGATGTTCTTTCACCTTTTTACCTACGTTACCATCAGCATTCGTCTTAGTTTGTTTGTTTCTCTGGTATTTTTACACAAAAACTGCAGGACCGGTTAGCATGAAACTTTTTAGAGGCACGCGGTATCGATCAGGAAGAACCCAGTCAATTTTGCTTGGATCCAGAAACAGGATTTCTTTTTTTTCACTTCATTAAACATTGCAAGGGTGTGTTTTTTTTTTTTTTTTACATTTTCCACAATATCCCATGGATCTTGATGAAAACAAGGACGAAATATATAGAGCGGGAAATTTGGTCCAGCTTGATTGATTTAAACGGACTGTTGGGCCTTGGTGGAGGTTAATGCCATTCTAGTCTCTCATGCTATTGTAATTAGCTGATAAAGTGAATATAACCAAAGTCTAACAATCCCGTAAAACATCAAACCATTCCTCGTAATGCATTAAAATTCAATACCTGCCTGGGAAAAGTTGTTAAAGTTAAAGAAAAAAATCCAGAGCATTTGAGGAAATCTAAATTGGACATTTATTAGCCCATTTGATGCCTCAGGAATATCAGATTAACAGTAAACCTGACTGCTTGGCCACTTCGGGGAAAGATTTAATCAGTCATTTTTGCGAACATGTCTTGCTTCTGACCTTCAGCGCGTCGCCCCGCATCAGATAGTCTCAGAAAATATAAAGAGTCGTATGTCAGCCTCCGTTTGGGCCCATTTATCAATCCGTTCGCATGTGGCTCACACGTTTTTGGATTTTAAATTCAGAAACTCCTAAAAGCAATGCGCTCATTAATCAACCTTGTTTTTAAAAGGTTAGCGTTTATATATCTGATGCAGCCAAAGCTGGTTTTAAATCTCCTACGTGAGTCAAGTGTCACATGCAGCATTTGAAATCAGCTTTTAACTTCCACATCTACTGCTCGACATACAATACGCCTCCTCACAGATTCTACCATTACTGACAATAACTCCTAAATTAATTTGTCACTGCTGCTCCCTTAATCTCTATCAGACATTTTCTTATAATATATATAAATACTTAGAGGACAGAGGATGTTGCACCTTGTTAAGCCCTATATAGATAAATTGTGATATGTGAATATGGGCTATACCAATCCAATTTGATTGGCGGTTAATTCATCTACAGCACAAAGGAGTTAAAAGGATTTGAAATTGCAGTAATCAGTCGGCAGTTCTTTGCTTTTATATCGTGAATTGTGCTAAAAGGCTAAAAAAAAAAAATAGACTGAATGTTGGATTTACCTCAGTTAGCACAAAGTCAGACAAAAGTAAAGGAGTCTAACAGAGCTATACAAATATATACGTCAGGATAATTGCATTCTGACTTAATTACACTATGCAGCTCTCTGAATTGAATGTGGTCTAAAGGCTCCGGCAGCTTCCTGAAAATACTTCACAATCACCCGTTAGTGTTCCCTAAGAACATTTGTCCCTCCTTGATGAAACAGGAAATGTAAATTGAAGTTTGCAATACAAATGCATCAAAGTGACATTCATCATGCTTTAACCATAAGCAACGATGCACATCTAAAAATACGTTCTGCAGCAGAGCACAATGTATTCTGATGCCGATGAACTTAATGCATATTTATGCTGCAAGGAGACAGCATGACATGAGGCCCTGTAGGTGGAGGCGTGAATACATTTCTCATTCAAACTCAATAAACATACAGATCAAATACATTAAATGGTAAGACTCTCACTCTCACTCTGCCATGAAAGCAAATCATTTAGGCTACCAATATTCTTTCTTTAGCAATAAACCTTCATGAGTTGACATTTATCGACTGGACCCTCTACACCAACAAGCCTAATGGATTCATGAACTGCAGCGTGATAAAACTACACAGGTTTAAAAGTACAGTAGTTAACACGTGCACCAAACAAGAAGTACCTGGAATAGTTGAAGAGGCGACTGCCCCAGAGCTTGTGCTCCCCTCTGGGTGGAGAGTGGAAGAAACACGAGTCGGAGCCATCGAACTGGTTCAGTCCATCCGTCGTGTTCACGGAGGCGTGGCTGTGAACGACGTCCAGCAGCACCATGATGCCCATCGAGTGAGCCACATCGATCAGCTGCTTCAGCTCGTCTGGGGTCCCATAGCGACTACACACACACACACACACACACAAACACACAGGTATTAGTTGTGGTGATGGTTCACTACAGTCAGGCCCTGTTCTAATCCAGTTCATCACCCAAATGTGACACAAATTTAACAATACATCCAGGTTCTCATTTGAAAATCAAAATCAACAAAGGCAAACCTTCCAAGCACACAGATAAAATGACAAGGACACACACAGGTGTTCAAGTACAAGCTTATGTAAACATTTGTTCTCCTCAACATAACTCTGCTCCTTAGCCAAACACCCTAAATAAACCTGGTTGGTGACAACAAAAAGAAAAGTTCTCGATTGGGAGATTATATTTGCCTCAATCTATGTGTGTGCGTACAAAATAATTCAATTCCGCATGTATGAATTTTAACCAAACTTGGTAGGAATATTATTTGGGATGGTATCTCCACAGGATTTACTTTGAGAGCTGATCAAACAAGGGAAGTTGTGCATCATAGCCTCTTAAAGAGCAGGGCCGTGTTGAGCTGAGGTCGGTAAGAACTGCTTGTCAAGTTTTTACCATCTTTGCCTGCCTGCCAAGGATGGTAAAAACTTTATGGATGTTAAAACAGGCCACATACATACGCTCCAGATGGTAAGTCTGACTGTGACAAGCAGTGTGCGGCACAAAATACAAAGTAAGTTATATTTTATGTTGTGTAAACAAAATTTCGTATCATTATGAAGCTGTGGCAAGACAAATCTAGAATATGTAAATATATACACACAGGATATGCATCCCCATTCATATGCTTTATATTTTCACTGAAATGCATTTGTGATTTAAGATAAGATAATCATTTATTAGTCCCACAAATGGGGACATTTGCAATATTACAGCAGCAAGAGTCAAAAATAGGCATCAGTAAGTAATAATAAGTAACATGCAATACTTAAGTGTAAGGAAATATAAAAATATATAAATGCCATAAAACGGATATAACCAGAAGACCATTAAACAGTTTATTATTTCCCAAACAGAACTTGCTTCTATCTATAGATCATGCATCGTGACCAAGTGGGCCTTTGAGGATTTTGTAACTTGATAGCTATGACACACCAACTCTGTAACTCATCTACAGTCCAATACTCTGGAGACACTGTGGAACAGAAGACCCCAGAGCATTTGTATGTATGGATACACACCTCCCAACACAAACAAACACATATCTCTGTGTGCGCACTTTCTCATCTTGTCCAGTAACGACCGTCTGTCCTTCCAGCTATCGTTATATCAGCTTCCTTACAAAACAGGACACATAGCGACAGTATTACCCGGCTTCCCGGTACTAAACCGCTCCCGTTTTAAATGACACCGGGGGGATCAATCATGGGTGAAATTACACCATATACATTACACTTTGGGTTTATGCTCTACTCGAAGCAAGGAAGGAGGGATCTCTGAAAGGAGATAAATACTGTCCTCCTTTATCTAAAACTCCCTCCGCTGCCTGGATTAGAGGAAAATGTATTTATGGAGAGGTCTGTTTTTTTTTGTTTTTTTTTTTACCGGTGTCAAACTCCCTAACCTTGATTTAAGGTGATGGAGTTGAGCAGGAAGTTACTCACTTTGTTTTCTTTCATGAGGAGGGAAGTGACTGCCAGATACATTTCTCAAAAACTATTTGCAGTTGTAGAAGCTGCAAATGGATTCTACAACTAAGTTAAGTGATGTAAATTACGCCGGGAAATGAAAAGCAACAGAGGGAGAGCAACTAGTGTTTTTTTTCTGCTCACAAACTGAGAGGTTTCATCCCATTACATTTAGAAAAGAAAGACAAAAAGACAATGTCATCTAGCACAGAAATATTTAACTCACTTTAACTGGTCTTCAGCTTTATGTGAAATGTGCACGTGCATCTGAATCGGATGGTTTTACATGTTGTTCTTAAGTATGCATGTGAATAATAAATAATGCATTGTCCCTTTTAAGTCTATCTAATAATTCCAGATATCTCAAGAACCACTCATCCTATCGGTTTCACACTTGGCACGTGTGCTGGTACAGGCCCAAGGAAGTGCAGTATTGAATTTGGTTCCATTTGGACATGACGATACATTCAATATTAATAAAAACAGGAAACCAGTTCTCTGTAGCATCGGCAGGGACTCATCAACGTTAGTGACGTCAAAGCAGCTTGTGCACGACAACAACAACAACAACAACTGATTCTCCAGTTCGGCGTTTGAGTTGAGCTTCACCGAACTTTTAAATCACCAGAAAGAATAAACAGACAGAAAGCTACAACCAAATAGCCCAAATCCCCAAATAGATTAAACTTGGAAGATGAAAATCTTCAATGATTCATATCTTTGACTTGAAGACTGTTCAAGCACTAAATAAATGTTACAAACAGAGGAAATATTTACCTGGACGCAGCGAAGAAGCTCGTAACCTGATATCCAAAGCTTGCGTAGTAGGCGTGCTCCATGACGGCCATCAGCTGAATACAGTTGTAACCTGAACACAAAGGACAGAGAGAGAGCCGGGTAAAAACCTTACAGTATTTCAAAATCTCAATTCTCTCCCAGATTATAAAGAATACATTCTCTAACTGATGTGAATACTTTAGATATTAGCTGTGGGTAAAGTACTAAATTATGTATGATCAAAGAATATGCGTGTGTTATATATACTTTATGTACGGCAGCCTGATGCAATGGAGCTTGACATCCTGGTGCCGTTTTATTACGAACATTACATCCTGTCTATTTGGATAGCCTCATTTCCTGCAATAACTGAGGGGCCATTATGTTTGCCATCACATTATTTCTCTTAAAATAATAATAGCTGCTTAGACAGCATAACAAACAACAGTTAAAAATGTAAAGGGCTCTGGCCACACAGGCTAAAATAAAAATGTGGATACTTACACTGACAAAACACACAGCGCTTTCATTTAGAACCCTGTACTCATACGCTGTATTTGCATATTTTATGCAAAATGCACATTAATTTGGGGGCAACATATTACAACCTGACTCTGTTTGCCCTGTGACAGTCACACTGTGAATATGATTTGCTCCAGGCGGTTTCTTTCTGACACCAACGTTCCGGTGTCCCAAAGACAAGCTGTGGCGACGGGGAAACACCGTCTATCAGAGTCACGAGGTCGCGTGGAATATTTCAGAACAACCTACGAGAAACGTCTCCCGTTGAATAAGAGAACAACAGGCTTTCAAAGTGTCGATGAGCACTCCGGAGGCAGACTTATTTATCTGTATCAGAGGTTCTTTTTGAACAAGAGAGACGGGGGGACAAAACTTTGGCTTTTAAAGTAGTATGACAAAGCACTGGGGTGAGAGGAAGTTTCTCCTTCTTATATTTATACACATATACACATATATATATATATACACTCCATAGTCTAGAAAATGAAATTGGCAAAGTCTGCCGTCACTAGAGACAGTGTAGTTTATCCTCCTGGAGAATCCCGTCGTGCAGATTCCCTCAGCTGCTGCAGGTAGATTCTTTGACAGCATTTACTCCTTGACATTCCTCTCCCACTACACAGGATGACACGAGCAAGGAGGCGGCGTTTATCAGATTGCTCCCGGTTTGCTGTGCCAGTCATATCTGCGCCTTTTAATAATGTCACTGCAGCGGGGCTGTATTTTAAATGCAAAGTAATGCCACATCTCCCGCGAGCAGAACGGCAAACAAAGATAGGGCATCTGTTCAATAAGGTTACAGTCACATTTGAATTTATATCTGCGTAATGATTTGAGTTAAAATGGAAATTAAATCATGCACTGCAGTTAATGAGTAAGACAACTTGGCCTGTGTGGAGACAAGATCATATGTTAAATACTTTCTTTTTTTCTTCTTTCCTTCAACAGGAGAAAAAGATTTGATCTTTTCTTTTGTTGTTTTAGTGGAATTGTCTTTGTTTGATTCATTTTCATCACGGCAGAGTCTTGGGCCAACTGAACAGTCGGACTGACTCGGCCATTCATAACACTGACAGTGAAATGAAAATCACAATTACACTGAATGTTTTCTACTAATTTAAGAATGAATTAATTTCTTGAATTGCTGCCCAATCACTCTTGTGCTTGTCGCGTCATTTATCAAATAAAAACTGTGAAACAAGTCACATTTTTTTTCACCAAATCCCTTCGTCTGTTATATTAACTTCACGCATATTAAATATTTGTTGTCAGTTACATTAAGAGTCCCAGTCACCTGATAAACATTAAACCTTCGCCAGTGTTCATGTTTGTTTCATAAACAAGATTACGCATAAACCCTCGGATGGATTACAACGACACTTGGTGGAAGGATGCATCGCGGGTCAGGAAGGAACACATTGTATATTTGTGCAGATCCAGATCAGGTGGCAGATCCAGATCAGGTGGCAGATCCGGATCAGGTGGCAGATCCAGAATTATGTTTCACTTTCTTGGACATTGCGAGAAAAGGATGCTTTTAAAAAAAAACATTTTCACTAATTTCCCAGGGAATAATTGATGAATCTTAATGAAAACAAACAGATTAAACTAATTTGATGTGTTTTGTTTGTGTTTATGGTGACTACATCGGGCCTCAGCAGAGATATGTGCTCTACTAGTTTCTTTATTAGGCAGAAAGATCACACAGTTCTGTTCATTCTTCATGCAGTAAAACTAAGTTAACTGAACTTATTCATGTAATAAATCCTTTATCAAAGTTGACTCATATAAATATTCAAAGAGTTAATTGTCTGAAAACTGTATAATTAAACTGAGAAGAGCTGCAACAGCCCGCAGCCACATCATTCATATATATATATATATATTCATGATGTTTCCAAATTATGCTTACGTCCTCTAACCCTGAGTACCAAGTTTGTGTGATCTTTGACTGAACGACACTAGACGCAGGGAGTCGGCTTTTCTCCACTACTGGCAGCCGGAGTCCAGATCATGCAAATGGGAACAAGTCGTCTGTTTTGGAGCCATGACTGCCGAGTGGTGTGACTGTGCTGTGGAGCCCTCTTTACACAACACTGTCCAGCAGTCAGTGAGCCCCTCGGGTCATGCCAGTAAACATGATGTTGACACTTGCTGATGTGCCTCTGTGCGGAGGGAGGGTGACAGGTCCGCCAGCTCGGCGTGAGTGCTAAGTTATGGCCCGGTGTTGACAGAGATGGCACAGGACACTGGCAGTTTAAAAAAAAAATTAAAAAAAAGCATCTCTCAGACCCCCTTAACTATTGTTTTCCCAAAATTCACATTTGAGGCATATACAAACACCACCCGGATACTCGCCCCACCCCCTCTTCCCCTCTGACACAGAAGAGACGGAGAGAATCGCGGCGGGATGATTGCTGTTTACTCAACAGACCGGAGAAGCCCAACAAAATCAGAGCGAGGCGGCGGTAATGAGGTCTCATGTCTTACCCAGGTCTTTTATCCGCGGCAGCACGTTGGTGGTGAAGTTGGTGTACGAGGCGATCTTTGCCTCCGGTGAAGCGATGCCCACGTGGGCCTCGTACGTTCTCAGGCTCGCTGGCTTCTTGGGCCGAGGGTGAATTTGCTGGTAAACAGAAACAATCAGTAAGTTGTGAGTTGCGTTTCTTTTTACGAAAAGCTGCTAAAAAATTACAGCACATGGATTTATTCTGAACCGTCAGGTCAAAGACAAAGTGTGGGTTGTTCTGGGTCTCTGCACCAATATCTCAACCACAGAGGCCGATGGTCGTTCTGCACGTTAAATATTGAAACGTCGGTGATTCACTCTCGTCTGAGTTACACGACGGGAGAGGGTTTTGTTTTTATAAATTTCCTAATGGCTACCCACCAGGCCTTGTGAGCCCACTATCTTCACTACACGATTGCCACTTGAAAATAAAGCGAATATACGAGAGCTCCTCTAATTAAAACGGTGGCGAATAACAAGCTATAAAGAAAAGCGAGGGGGTCTTAAACAGCTTCTCATTGTTTTGCTCATGCACACTTGTGCCGAGGATGTCGAATAGATCCTCTCGAATCAGCGGCATCAAGCAGCCACTTCAAGGGCGGCCACAACTCGGTTCAGATACGAGGACGTGAAGATGATTTCAAAACGCGTTTCCCTCTGCTAGAAATCAAAACTTTGACGAGAAGACAAGAAGGAGGGACGCTATTTTTAAAAAAGCCGTCACTAAGTAATAGTTATAAGTCTTGCATGTTTACTTATTATTACCATTACCATCTTGTGATTTTTACAGTAAATCCTAATTGTTTTCACTGTAATTAACATCCTGATGTTTTTAGGAGGACCGTCTCATTATAAACTTCAATTGAACCTTTCCTGAAAACCCCCGAACTGATGCAACAAGACACAGATCACCCCCGTTTAAACTAAACAAGGCTCTCCTGTGATATTGACATCTCGCAAAACGCTTCCAGACGCAAAAAATTAAATAAACCAATCTCCTATGACTCACTGCACTCGCTGCACTGGTGTTTTTCAAATCCGATTCAACCCAGACGTTTTTTAACCCATTTTAAAATAAAAACAGACAAATAAATCTAAAAAAATAAGTAGATAAAATAAATATATGGAAACAATTTAAACCATGTACAATGTAAGGGTGAGGGGGGTCCCAGTGAACCCAGTCGTAGATGATGGCTTTCTCCTCCCTGTTCACATATTTTGCCCATGGTGAGATCCGGTACAGCCGCTCGCCGTCCTTCGTGTGAACTACCACCTGGGAATATAAGACAAATGAGTTGTACGTTACAGGAAGGGCACTTAGACAGTGACAGGTACTTTACATAGGCTGAGAGGAAGAGGACAAGCGGACAAAGGACAATGACAACAGGATACTACACGTTGCAGAAATAAGGTTTAAACATACAGGAATCTCTCCGTCTTGAAGGGTGACAGGCTGCAAAGATGAAAACGTTATTGCAAAGGAACGGGGGGGGGAAACGTTTGACAGAGATAACAGTCATCTGGCTTCTAAAAGGCCCTGAACAACACAGCGAACAGAGGTTTCAGGGTCCTCTGCGACTCCCGTCCCTCCATGTTTGCCATTACAACATTTGTTTACGTCCTCCAGCCATGAAATGCTTACAGAAAGCCCCGTGCTGTTGCTCCCAATCCATTACACAGGAAAGATGGTGCAGATTGGTCGACCGATAAACATTTTTCAATGTGTCGACATCAAAAAAAAAGCAGGCAGCTCCTTCCTCTCGAATGCAGCGGCTGTAAAACTTTTACACAGGAGGGATCTCGGGGGGGCACCGAAGACATAATGTGGTGAAGAGGACAAAACGCTGCAATATTGACTTGAGAAACCTGTTGTGGCGAATCTGGATTCCGTGGTAATTATGTTTCGTTTTTCTTATTTTGCTAAGGGGGCAGCTTTATCATTGGGTTTAATGCAGCCACTTACTGGCCCCTACTCGAGAGGGGATTTGAGCCAGAGAGCGATTGGAAAAACAGGAAATCTAAATCATTATCCTTTTTTTCTCGCCTCTCATCTATTATGTCTGCACTGGAAGGGGGTCAAATAAGCAAAGTTTGAAAAATCGTACACGACACGTCACTTTGCCTCCATCAGTAAAACAAGAATGGAGCGAGCCAGTGTGAGAGTTTGAAAAACCCACCGAGACATCGATCTTGTAGAGTTATCCACAGTATGTGTTCGCCCTGTTTTGTCCCCCTGCAGAAATGGGCATTAGAACTCAGCTAATTCTGGCCGCTGTTGTGAAGTAATGACTGTTCCAATGCCACCTGCCTGTGAGCCTTTGGCCAGACCCCCCTGTGGGTTTTTTTCATTATGCCCGGGCCACCTGGGGGTTGGCTGCCTGGCTCCCCTTATGACATGCTTCACAGTATATAGGATTAGGAAAAGATAGTTGGATAAATGGACTGGCGTAAAGCCTGACAGAGCGGAGGCCCTTCAGACAAATTGGTGCCAGCATCAGGTGCATTAAAGAAAAAAAATCTGACTTGCTGGAGCGGCCGAGGGGCGCACGAACAGGGAGAAACAACTCGGAGCCAAGCAATTTGCAAGAAGTTCGGCGTGGGGACGAAAAAACGTGGGCAGTCGATCACTTCGATAACGCTCGCTACCTTCAAAGTCGTGCACACTAGCGAGCGTGAGATCTCGCGGTGAATACTGTACCTACAAAAGCACATTGATTGTGTAAGGAGAAAAATTGGGCCTCGGAAACAAAAGGGGGGGCTGGAAGGACAAGCTGCTCTACATGCGAGTGATTGCGGCCGAGCTTGTGCTTCCACGAGGGAGTGCTGTGGAACTAATTCTAAAGTAGGGCTCACGGCAAGACGGCCAATCACAGGCAGCGGGGGGGGGGGGGGGGTGCACAAGGAGAGGCCAGGTGCCAGCATTTCCATCTGCTTCTTATCGTCCTCAGACTGACCTCCGCTGACAATGGGAGCTGGGCAGCCTGTCCAGGGCGCGGGAGTGTGCCAACGATGACCCGGTCCGAAGGAGAGGCGCCGCGCCGCCGTCCGCCCGCTCCTCGCCTGGCATCTCATTTCAGGATTATTTCTCATCCGCGCTGTTTGCTTGGGAGACAATGCAGAATGGGAGGTGTGTCTTTTGCATTTTTATCCCCGATGAATTATTTACAAGAGCTAAAAACCAATCATCTCCACCCACTGCGGACGGCGTATTGCACCGCGCAAGTCCTGAGGGACACCTGCCGCAGATGGGAGTGGAAATAAAAAGGCATCAGTTGAGCTCCTCAGGTGTATGTACCCTCCACTGTGCAGACTGTGTACATACAGTAATCTCCCTTCTGTGCGCCGCGAGGGTGACATGTTGTTGACGGCGACACGCCAGGTTTTCACTTGGTTCATGAGACACCACACATGACAGGCAATCTCCCTCGCACATTACGGTGACACCTTCCCCATGCCGGCAGCAACATGCAACACGCCACCGACTGCGGCAGCGAGAAAACGGGCACGAAGATGTTCTGTTCTCTACCTTGAGTCTGGTGTTGTGATCCACAGCTGGAGACTTGTCGGGTTTTGGCGGCAGAATCAGTTCCCACTTTCCAAATTCTTTCTTGGTGTAGGAATGGGAGAATTTGTCCCAGTCATCTGAAGAGGATTTAAAAAACACATCAAATGAAATGGTTTAGAACACGGGTCTGAACGGATCTGGTTCACTGGGCCCTGATCAAAGAAGGAATGACGATCATATGACAAAATCTAAATCAGTACACAAATCCCACTCTCACATAACTTAATTATTCTATTCAACTTTATTCCATTTTTTCATACCTTTGCATTTACACTTTATATTTTAAATTGTTGTATTTTATTCTCTGCACCACATTATATATTGTGCTTCTGTAATCTGGAGCAAGATGGCACATTCATTTCCTTTAGGATCAATACAGTCTTATCTTATTTTAGGAAGTGACCACAGACCTAACTATGCATCATTGTAGATATTATATATTATTGTATTTATATTTTTTCTAGGCCCTGCAATTTGCTGGTAACCAGTCTAGGATGCACCCTGCGTCTTAATCCCACCAATATCCGCTGGGATTGGCTCCAGCTCCCCCATGACCCTCAAAGAATAAGCGGTATAGAGACTGGATGGATAATAAAACATAAAGATAAGAAATCGCTGCTTTAAAACAACCAATAGGCTCATGTTACAATGAATTTGTAAACTGAGACGTACATATTGTTTTTACCTAAACCCTCTATATGCATAGTTTGTAGGTATAGATAATAGATTCTTTTGGTTCAACACCTCTGATTTGTCGGAAATGATTAAATTCATCCACCAGGGCTTTAATTATGTTTCAGTGCAAAGAAAACTGTTACTCCAGTAATACATCACCATTTTTCTATGGGCTAACAACAGTTTGCAGATGAGACTCGCCCACGGTGGCTTTTGCTCTATTTCAATATCCCCATGTGGTCGCAGGGCCTCTGTATTTCCCTGACTTCTCCGCTCTCTCTTCACACAATTTCTTCCTCTGTGCTCCTCTCCTCTAAATTCTCTTACATAATTCGTCCTTGTTGTTTTTTTCCGCACTCCGCACCGCTTCTCCCGCATCCTGTGACTTTTTTTTTACAGCAGCGAGAAAAAAAGCAGCAGGCTCAGTGATCTCAAAAAAAGCAAAACTGATAAAATACCACTTCACTGCTCATTGAATTATATCTGCCAGTGAACAACAGAGAGGCGTTACGTTCATAACCTGCTGATGGCACATTACCGGCTGCCGTTGACTGGCAGGAATATATATTACGACTCTGAACATTTATTATAAAGTGACCACCATGGGCATGTCAATTTAGGGCTTTGTTTATACTCACTAATCCATATCTGCTTGTTATTCATGAACAAAAAAAAAAACAACGACGGGGTAGAAAATGAATCACGGGCGATGCTCCAGAAGTGACCCGGCACAACAGCAGCACGTTTCACGCGGCGGCAGCCAAGTCCTATTTTATTCCACAATTTATTTCTCTTCCTTCGCTTAAACTCCTCTGGAAAAAAATGGAATTAAAAAAAGGTGCATCCAACCTGCATCATATTCATGTCGAGGGCCGGCTGGGCTGTTTCCACATTTACTCTGATATTGAAATCAAATAATATGACGGAGCTGTGTCAAAATATAATCTCGGGCAGAATAGAAGGTTGGAATTGAGCGGCTGCCCCAAGGTCCCGGGAAGTGAATTAAAAAAAAAAAGAAAAGGGAACAGGCATGATATGGAAAGACGGAACAGCGGCAACAAAACAAGCAGAAAATATATTTTTTTAGGGGCAATAAACAAAAACGACAAATCCCTGGTTTTGCAGCAGTATCAATCCTGGGATATTGCTTTTTAGCATTTGCTTTCCTTTATCATTATCGGTGTCGGTTCTGAATAGCGGTGGCAGAGGTGAGTAGTGTTCCTGCCGTGGTGGGGCATGACAAATGGTATTTGAGTTACAGGTCCATAATCATTCACCTTGTTATTTTCTTTTTTCCTATCACTATATTTTTGTATTTGTCCAATAAGAGTAATACACGGCTCCGGGCGTGTGTAATAGATCTCAGTGCATTAACAAATTTGATAAAGACAAAAGGGCGGAAGAGAACAAAGAGAATGAATTGCGTTACCTTGTGTATCTATGTGATGGATGAAAGCAAGTCTCATTTAATCTTGTTAATGATGATAAAAATAAATAATTTTGACGCACTTTCCACGGCATTAAAACCGAAAAAATAACACTCAGAAGACTATTAACCTGAAATTACTTTCAAAGTCGGGACCGGGGGGGGGGGGGGGTGTAGAGATTTCAGTGCAAATACAGAGGTTGCACTCTCTCCACAACTTTGCAGGCGATGATGAAATAACCAGCTACTAAAATATTAACCAACTCTCCCACATTCAAAAGAACCCCCTTAAGTATGCAAGTTTATCCCGTGTAATCAATATATTCCACATTTCCAACTCCCAGGTTGGTTTGATCAAAGGGGCCGATGCCCTCGTACCACGGTCCGCTGTGCTTCTCCTTAATAGTCGGTCCTTTTGTGTTCGAGAGTGCAGAAATGTCAAATGTCTTATTAAGTGCAACCATGGAGATACGCAACCTTTGTGTTTGCACTGAAACTTCTTTTTCCTTTTCCGTCTCGACAGAGGATTTAACTTTATACTAAGGTGTCCGTTTACTCTTTCATCCCCAACTGGGATGTTATGTTTAAGTCTGTGGGGTTTTTTTGTTTTTGCAGAAAAACGCAAAAACTACTGAGCGGATTTCCATGACAGGAAGCCATTAAATTTTGGTGTAAATCTTGCTAAAAAATTAAATAAGGCATGTTTAAATGACTGATATTCATGAACTAGTGAATTTAAATGTGGTTTCATAAGGGGACTGTTGGGCGTTGGTGGAAGTTTCAGCTCTACTGAGTTGTACCACTTGTTGCAAATTGATAACTTCTTCTCACCTTCAGTCTGCTGCGTGTTTCTTTTAAAAACAGAATGAAGATATCTGATGCGCGACAAAGAAAATTTAAAATTCCTACAACAACAAAAAAAACTAGAGTGCATACTTCCGCCTGAGCCAACGTCCCTATCTGGCCATGTTAAAGATAATGAAAAAAGAATCCTGGATTTCTGGGTTCATCTACTTATTATTCATTGGATCCTGCCCCACCCCTCCACAAAATGTCAGTCGTTTTTGCGTAATCATAATAAAAAAAACAAGTAAACAGACGTGACTATTATGTCAAAGCTCCAACTTTTAATTTCCTGGTTATTCACGTATACATCAGCTCGGTGTCGCAACAACCGCGACGCCTTTATCCACACAACAGGCACTCCGACTCACTCTGAGGGAAACAACCTGGATATCACACCGGTGTTGTGTTGTTCGGGAGCTGACACTTCTCCTCGGGCTACTTACTGAATTCACCGGTGAGGAAGAGGGCCTCTGCCGCCGGAGCCCACTCTGTAAAGAACAGGCTGTTGTCCGGCTGTCGCTGCACACCAAAGGTCTTGTAGCTGCGAGTGAACTGGTCAAAGCCTCCCTCCGCCTCCTCCAGCTGGAACAGCTTCTTCTGTAGCAGCTCATACCTTCAAACCACAGGAGAAACACACACACACACACACAGCTGCATGAACAGACTGGATAACTGCGGTGTTACATATCATCTCTCAGTGAGGTTGAATTTGTTTCAATTATTTTGCACTGTCCGAAGTGATTGATTTGTGTGTGTTTGTATGTGTGTCTCTCTGTGTGTGTGTGTGTCTTTGTGTGAGTGGGGTCCAGGTATTACTCATGTTGTGGGGACTCTGTTTACACAGGTCCACATTATGTAAATCAATACATTTTAAGGTGAAGATTAAGTTAAGATTAAGTTAAGGTTAGCTTAAGGTTAGGTCTAGGTTAAGTTTATGTTACAGTTAGGTTAGGTAAAGGTTAGCTTAAGGTTAATCAATGTAAGTCAATGTAATGTCTTGTGAAGTCATGGAGACACAAATGTGTGTGCGTGTGCGTGTGTGTGTACATTGCATCAAGTCTGCTCTGCTTTTACTTCAATCAGCATTTTCCTCCATTACCACTTTTGATGCCAAACCGGAAGCTAACTGTTGATTCTTAGTTAAATTATTGAATAATATATGAATTTTGAATGTACAATACTCACACACTGTAACAGTTTTCATATAAAAACATGGTACCACCACAATTTCATTCCCAACTAGCGGCTTCTACCCTCAACAGGAAGAATAATAGAGTTGAAATTATAGTAATGTTTTTTCTCACACCACACACAATCACGAAAACAACGACTCATCAAATTGAAATTACTGGTGGAGAAGATACTGATCAGTAATTACCAGTATAACCGGAATAAGCAGCCTCCCCATTGTGCGGCCTCCGTGTTATCACTTATTGCTTATTGACAACTAATCGTAAGGATACAGCAGCGGAAGCAATTTTCAAAACCACCGGTCACACTGGAACGTCGTTCAAACGCAAACAATCAATTTAACTGAGTCATTAATTATTTCCAATTATTTCCGTGTAATTAATGGTTTTAAATTTAGACCGTTCATTAAACTTTTACAGTGGGTTTTTCCTTTAAGGCGGAAATAGGAACTAGTGCGATTAATAAAAAGTATGTACTTGAACACAAACATTCTTAAATCCTTATCCGTACCTTTCCGACTATTTAAATCATTTCAGAATGTTTCATTTCATTTAGTTTTTACTCTTTTCTGAGCTGTAACATTTTCACTCTTATATTTGTGCTCTAATTTTGTCTAGTGTTGCCTATTTCCTCTTGTTTGCTTTAAATGTTTGAATTTTTTAACTTGTTTAGCACCTTATAGTTATAGTTATTATAAGTATTATATATTATTATAGCTATGTAATAACTGATTTTACTCAAACTCTCTGTGCATCGACAGTCTGAGTAAGAAGAGTTTTAATATATATATATTTTATGTATGCGTTTTGAATTTGAAAAATACACATTTACCACTTTACCACGGAAATATCGCAGCACAGGCAGAGCAGCCGTGCCGGTGCGCTATCTTAATGTTCCCCTGCTCACGCTATCTCTTTGAGGTCCCACCTCAGGATGCAAACCTGCCTCGCTCCCTCAAGAAATTGTGACTACAGGCATATCCGGAGAGATAAACCTCTGTCCGTTACCTTCGGCTGGGAAGGATGGACTAACTACTTTGCAATTTATCTCACTTAAGTTCCTGCAGCCAGCTGGTGTCCATATCAGATTCCCCCCGGTGCAGAAAGCCTCTTTCGGCCAGCTGAGTTAAGTGCACTCTCTCCCCTATAGCCCCGGAGCCAAGCTCAGACTGGCCTGTGAATGCCCTGGGGCTGGTGATGATGGGCTGAAGTAACAGCGCCATTTCTCAGCAGCTGCTCCCCGTGTCGGACGCGGCGGATACAGACGGCGCTTGCCAAACGCAAACCTTTAAAGTCCCAACAAATGCCGCCACATGCCTCCTTTCGCCACTTTGTCGCCACGTCGAGAATATGCTGAAAGGAACAAGGGACAAAGGGAGGATTCATTTAAAAAGGCAGAGCTGCACTGCCGCCGTATTAATAAGCATGAGAGTCATGCCTATGATTCTAACAAATGAGTTCCGGGTGGGGGTGGGCGGGGGGGGGGGGGGGGAACCGCGAGCCAGAAATCCTGTATGGATGCAGCGTACACCCCTTGTGTCTGTTTGCACTCGAACAAATGCAGCGAGGAGGCAAAAATCTGCCGCACATCACAAATGAATTGTGCCCGAGAAGACACAGTTCATTTCGGGAAAAAGTCATTAACGCAGTTCAAAGCAAGAAGCTAAATCAAAAAACTTTTCATTTATTTCCCTGTTATTGATAGTCAGACGTCTGTGTCCACTGTGTCGCCCTCTCTCTCTCTCTCTCTCTCTCTCTCTCTTTCTCTTATCCTCACACTGACGCCACATCCACTTTTTACAACAATATCCAGCAGGAGACCACACACGGTATCCATGGGCAACATTTGGCCGTCAATCCCATCAAGCTGAAAAGAGCAGAGCCTCAGACTGTGACCATTTCATAACATATGGCAAACCTCTTCTTTTTCTTTTTTTCTCCTCCGCCGCCGCCGCCAGCAGCAGCAGCCCTGAATTCTTAATAAAGTCGAGTCCATGTTAGAAGAGCAGAGTTGGGGGAGTTGTGTTAAACTAGGACACAAAGGGTCGAGAGAGATGCATTTTGGAGCTGCGACAATGCGGCAGGAATAAAATTCATCTCACTGTTACAGCTTGTTGTGCAAAGTTATCGGGAGCCAACGTGTGATTGAAATACAAGAGTCCAGCTCGGGCTGCCATTTTCTGTCCAAACCCGACTCAGTCAGAGAGAAAATTGTCCGAGCACAATGTTTTCGCCAATTAAAGTCACGTGCAGTGTAAAAAAAAAAAAAAAGTTATTAGTAGTGATGCACTTTGTTGAGCCAGGGTTTCACATTACTCTGGTTTTAGCGTCTTTACACTGGCTTCCTGTCTCACTGGGGATTGACTGGTGCAGCACCCTCACACATCTCTGATTGTTTATCCGAGTATGTTCCGAACCGTCCCCTCAGGTCTTCTGTTTGCTTACTAAATATACCAAAAGTGAACTATAAAAAGTGAGGGGCAGCGGCTTTACTCCCGCCACACATCAGACAAGCTACTTCTGTTGATGGTTTTAAGAAATAACTCAAGATTTATAGCTACCATGTTGCTTTTAATTCCCTTTATTAAGCATTGCCTTTATTTTATACTTCTTTTTGTACCTTTATGCTTTTAGTTCTGTTTCGATGCTAACTTGGTCTTATTGATCTATCTTATTTCAGGTATTTGATTTGATTGTAAAGCACTTTGAGCTTTATTTTATTATTAATACTGTTGTTATTATTGTTATAACTATTATTATCAATATTATTATTATAAGTAGAAGGCCCAACCAACATGACCAAACCCAACCTGATCCCGGACATCATTTAAAACTTGGAATTTTAAAAGTCGTACATTTAGGAGCTTTAAAAACTTTTTAAACTGGAGTTCCTCTGTGAGATGTGAGAATCGATTGTTCCCGACATGACACAGCATTCAACTACTCTCAAATCGACACGCATTTCCCAAAAGCAAGTTGAATAAATAACCACAGGAGTTGATAAATTGCTTGTTTACACACCCAGAAGACATAGAGCAACACGATCATTCATTTGTCCGGCAAACAAAGGTAATGTCCAATAAACACTCCCCTTGTTAATTCTGTTCAGCTCTCCATTGTAACTTAAAAGTGATGATTCTCTTTGAAAGAAAATAACATTATTTCATATCTCAGGTCAAATAAAGTTAGAGTTTGAGTCTCGATTGTGGTCCACGGTTTTTAAAATTCTACCCACAGCTCGGCTCAGCCCTGTAACTTGTTCATAGACCCACTGTTAGACAATGCGGTGTCTAAATTTAGACCGAGCGTTCAGGTCTGTTGTGTTGCGTGTGACTGATGGTGACAGCTGAAGCACAGAGGTGTCAGGACAGTCTGCATCAGCCGGCAGAAACACAAGTAGAAAGTGGAAGCGCCGCCAACCAGCCGAGTTGCAGGGAAATAAGGTCACATTCTCCACTTCTGTTCCGCGACGTCACGGGGGAAGTCGACCTCAGACTCGGATATGGATATTTACTGGATGTAAAACTTTCATCGCTTTATCATTTTTATCCCATTAGACTAATTTTTACTTCATCCTTGAGTCTGAGTGGACATTTGTGCCAGTTGCAGTTAAATTCCCTCCACCGGGGCGTTCCTGATATAGCACATTCACAAAAATTGGACGGACTTACGGGCGCAGTGAACTCGACCTTTGAATCAGGTCATGCTTGAGTTCAAGTGAGTATTTGTGTCATATTTAATGACAGTTCTTGATATATGGCCTTGACAAGAATGGGACCGACGTAAAAAAAGCACAGACATCATGAAACCATAATGTTTACCACGTGTAGAAAGCAAAGCCTGACCAATGTAACCAACATGGGCCTTTCACAGACATGCATCGGCTCTATGTTTGCAGATATGTGCTGGTGTTAATTTAGTTTACAGATGTGTGCATTGCATTTTAATGTTAAAAAAAAGCTTATTTCCTCAATTCAAGTTCTATATATTTAGATTTTAGTTTTAAGTTATAGTCATTTATAAAGAAAAGGTTTACAGCTGAACTGTAAAGTATCAAACCTCAGTTATATATCATCTTAGGAATCATTGCCAAATTCTTTTAACACATATATCGGGTGATATGTCTGTTTCATAAATGTGAACATTGTCCTAAAATCCCCTGGAGTCCGGCTCCAACACTGACGTCTCAGTGTCCTGATCTCAGTTTGCCTCGAGGCCTTCCACGCAGCCCGGGAGCAAGGTGCCTTTCAATTATTGTCATTTAATTCCCGTCTTTGACTAAGTGCAGTAATGAAGCTGAAGTGAGACCTGAACATTTGCAGAGAGGTTGATTGATGAAGGCTAAAAATTCCCCCCCGGCCGGAACTTCGTCCCTTTGTTGACCCTCGAGCTAAAACAACTGCTGCCTCTCGAATAAAAAAAAGGTGCATAAAACACTCGTTCGTTAGAATTCAACAGGCGGTTTCAGACATTTAATCCAGTCACTCTAATAATTCCAATGGAACCGCCCGCTGCCTTTTTTACTACTTATCTTTAATTCCTGTTTTTGAGCTCATTAATCTTCAGTCAGAGCACACGCACTGGTAGTTATCTCTTCAAAGTCAATAATCAGTTTTTTGCCTCAAAAATATATTGCATCACAAGCATAAGACTCAGGGTTATTTCGCTTTTTCACTTTGAAATGAGTTGTGATGACATACTCAAATGCAAAAAAAATAAAAACTTTGCCGTAATAAGCAGCAATCCCAAAGCTCCCTTCCTTCATTCGGTCCAATTTAGGAGATACTCGGTGCCACGAGCCTCAACTCCTCGTAGCATTTCCTGCTAAGTTGTGCAACAGGAAGGGGGGGGGAAAGCGAAGTGTGTCAACACTGCCGCACGGCTCACTGTGGCATCAACGGCTGTTTTCACAATCAATCTGAAACAAACATCCTGGTAGGAATAAAATAAGAGCTGCCTGCAGCCACCGAATTGTAAATCAGAGCAGGAGCTTTGGTAAATGTGCCGTCTGTCCACACCGGCTGGATCTGACACGAAGCAAAGTTCAACAAGCCTGAGATGTGGGCAGCGTTGAGCCGTGACATGGCGGTGAAATCTAAAGAGTCACTCTGGGTGGTCATAGGTCTCCTGATAAGCCAGCTGAATTCTTAGAACTGTGTGGCTCAGTGGGGGACTCAGCGTGACGCCGCAGCCTGAGAAGGTTCTCGATTTATATGCCCCGTGTTCCCGATACGGTGTTTGGACGCCGAAGCCGGAGAACACTGGGGGTTTGCCGAGATTTAACCTTCACACAGCAGCGATCCTATATGTAAAAAATAATTTACCTGTACCTTTCATCAGCGGGACGAGCGTCTGAGACACGTCTGCAGCTCGGTGAAGCCTGGCAATCCCAAGCTGTGTCTGTGATGGAGCTGACACGCTCATCTCTCTGCGCGGCTATAGCCCAGCACACGTGTTTCAAACGCAAGGCAGGTGGTCCCCTTACCTGCCACGTTAGAGACGGGATCATACACGGTAATGAAAATGGATAAAACTATATGGCCCCTAAGCAGAGTTTTAAAGCCTAATTTTGGGCACAAGCCAACAGTGAGCAGGCAGCACTGCAGCAATGTGAGCCGGAGATGATTATCGCTGTCACGCTGTAAGTAAAATACATTACACTTCTTTAAATCCAACAGGTAGGGCTAATGTGACATGAGGTCGGGAATTGAGCTGAGGAATGAGACTCATTGTGAGCCAGATGTTCTTCCACCCGGAATCAGTTTATAAATGATGATGATGATGATTTCAGCTTTGTGTTATTATTACATATTATTTGCTCCTTAGTCACGGTGGAGCAGAGAAGAAAGAGCATCTCTTTATTCTAATACAATCTGGTTTTATCTGGTTAAAAGCTATTTATAGAGACAAGTAGCAAACGAACGAGTGTTGACTTATACAGAAGCTTTGGACACATGATGGTTATTTCAGGTACCGCACTGATTTGAACCCATTTATAATTTTTATAATAATATTCAACTGCCTTCAAATATTTATATTCATGTATTATATAATAATCCATTTAATTAATATTCTAATAAAAGGTTTTGTACGATTTGTCTCTCCTGCATTAACGGAATTCCGGTATATGAATAATATACCCCATGGTGGCTGGTCATCAACCCCCCGTGTCCATGTTGGGAGACGGGACATGGACCAAACTAAAACCAAATACTAAGTTATGAAAATGGGTTAAACATCACGATTGACAGCTGATGCTGACTCGTGATTGGTCGAGCATGAGTCACAGCGGGGACCTCAATACTGCGGCATCACACCACGATCACTACCGGCCAGACTCCAAATAGTTTCACCAGCGCAGATGGCGGCACACGTATGCAGGACATTTTGACTTCATTTTTGTACAATGACAGGAAGTGAAGATGTATCCTGGTCTTTAGATATGTTTGACATCATGCTGTCAAAATCATGTTGCAAGAAACTGGCAGAATTTGCCCAAAAGTGAAAAGGACAAATCCAAAGGTTAGAAACAAGGTTATGATCTGAAGATGGATTCTGGTTTAATCTAGAACCTGTGTGGCTCTGACTGAAAATGTATATTAATGTCAAAGATCTGCGTTATAACATCTTCCAGTGAACCAACATCGCTGGTGTATTATTCATCACAACTTTCTGCTTTGGTTTGTCCATTTCTGGCATTAACTCATGACCCAATTAAGAAGACGCCGCATGCAAACATATTCTTGTCTGATAACAAAATCTTGGAATCTTCTATGTGTTGCTTGACAACCATCAACCACCACAGTTTTGGCAGCTGCAGTAAAATGTGATTGGAATTCATGCTGGAAATAATCCACAATAAATGCACAAGCCCACCACACACACACACACACACACACACACACACTGCACAATCACCACTTCCACACATACAGTGTGAGCTACTTAAGACTTCCACCCTAATAATTAATTTGTACGGTGGCCAAATCGAGGCTGAAGGAGAAAATCGTGCAGCATACGAGTGCTGCATAAAGTCAATTAACGTCTGAGGGGTCATTTCTTTTTTCGCAAAGCCTGCCACAATGAGAGAAGCCAACCAATCAGCTGCTGGTCCAGTTGGAAGCGTCCATATCTGGATGTTCACTCCAGAGCTCGGATCAATTGACGCAGGACAACAAACTCATCCTCGAAGGGCACACAACAACAACATGTAATAAAGAATTTGTACGAATATTCTGATATGTACACAATCAAGCCAATAGTCAACATGACGACCTTAACCCAAATAGGGTCATACTCGGAATAAGCAATAATCAAATTCAGACGTTTGGAGTATTCTGACCTCCGTCTCCTAATGTAAACATGTACATGTCTTAATGGCATCATAACGTGCATCATGTTTGAAATCACGAATGCGCTTAAAACCTCGCTGTTTTGCCAAATAAGTGCATTCACCACCCGGGCGTCACATTTCCATCACTGCCGATTCAAACCCGTGTCGCTACCTGCAGAGTCATGGAGTGAATCCCATTGCAGACAAAAGCCAGATGTTAACAAGCGTCTGTGGATTTTTGCAGACCAATGCAAAAGGGGCTTTAATGACAGACAGGTACGCAACCAGCCAATCATTTGATCCCGACGGCAGGAAATTTGGACGTGAAGATTTCAACAAATATGATTTTGTTCCAGAAGCAATGGACCAACCCCTTCCCTTTAATCCAACTTTTAAAATGTTTAAATAACTGATGCTTCCATAACAACCAGAGATAAAAACTCCTAAATATAAAACAGCAAGGTCCTGCACAAGGCACAGTCTGCTGCTGTCGGTGATGATGCGGATGCACCAGACTCCTGCAGGGCCAGATAGCGTGACGCGGGGCCCGCGACGTCACGACGCAGCGTGCACGTCAGCACACCAGGAAGCGCGTGCGCCCTCTGCAACTGTCAACACAGGGGGAAGTTGAGCAACGATTCATTACATTTTTTTGCATGAACTGAGATTCTAAATACTTTGTTATTATCACAACAGGCTGGAGAAGAGAGGGGGGGGGGGGGGGGACAGAGAGGGAACAGCCAGGTGATTGAGAAGAGGGAGGAAAGGGGGGGGGACTGTCTCTGCGACCTCTCCTCAACCCTTCAATGGCAACCCCTCACACGTATGCGTCGCCGGTTTAATCTGTTAAATTGTGTGTTTTTAAACGTGCATTACGACACACGGACGCCGCAGGAAGCCGCCGCGTCCTCCCGCCCCCCCGGGGGCCGCGCGGTGCCGCCGCGCCATGACGCACGAACCGCCGCTAAAGCCGCGTTTCCCCGGTTCTTTACCTCCGCTTGAAGTCCTTCTCGTACGCTTTGAGCAGGGGATCCATTTGGAGAAGGCAGCTGAACTCGGGGATCGAAACATTATCCTCGCTCTCTGCCATCGCGTCCCACCCCCCCACCTTTCACTAGGGAGAACCAATCGAGCGCGGAGCTGCCGATGCGCGTTCGGGACCAGGGATGGCACGGACGGACTGACCCTGGCACGAACCGTTGCGCGCGAGAGTGGTTTTGGTTTGGTTGGTTTTTTTTTTAATGTCCGGAGCAGGCGACAGCGAATCGGGCTGCGATGTGCAAAAGCCCGGCCCATCAAATCAAACAAGCCGGTGTTTTCATTGGGTTAGAGATGAGAGAGAGAGAGGGGACCGTGTCACTTTAAGATGACAACATCTGGCGCGTCAGAGGAGGATGACTCGTGTTTGTGTATGCAGATGTGAACGTTGGCACATACGGTTGGCAGGCTGCGGCTCTGGCTCACCTTAATACTAACGCACCTTAATACACATGTGGAAGCATGTTTGAAAGTCATCCGAGCTCAGAGGAGGAAGGGTTTTTAAAGATTTGCTGTCTTTCAAACAAAAAAAACAAATATGTCACATCAGAGTTAGAATTATTTATTGTGACATATTTTTATTCTGTACTTTTTAAACTTTCTTAGATTTGTCAGGATTTAGTCTTTTGTCTTTTTGTCCGGATGAATTGTCTGTGCACTTTTGTTTCGTCTCCTGTTTGAACCGGATTGAATATCTCCGGTCAACTCAAGTTTATTTATACCGCGCTAAAAATAACAGGAGTTGAGTCAGAGTTCTTTTACAACAGCAGCAACAATGATAATCCTAATAATAAAATGAGCTTTGTTTATATAGAACAAAGTCACAACGTGCTTCATAAAAGGATAAAATAACAATAAAACAACAACAAAATCAAAATACTTATAAATCAAAAAAGTTAAAAAATGTTAATATGTTTTAACAAGGGATTTTAAAGCCAGATTTCGATTGAGCATTTCTGATCTCAGCTGGTAAATCACTCCAGAGTTTGGGGACCTCTAGTCCACCTCTGCCCAGTCGAGCTCTGGGAACTAAACCACTATCAGCCGATGGCCCCCAGGCTCATAGGGAGTCAGTAAATCCTTGATAGACACGGGGGGGTATATCAATAAATCACAAAGGAAAGCAATTCAAGCATGAATATAAGAAGGATAAGAAGAGCAAAGATAGAATCAAGATCAATGTCATAAAATAACACAGTCAGAAGATGAGGCCACATTGAAATAAAATAATGACAAACATTGACAGAACAAGATTAAAAAGGTATAGGACTTAAAATTAAACTTAAAATTCATCATAGTATGGATCGGGAGAAGTTCCAGAGATTTGGGATCAACAACAGGAAGCTCTGTCTGTTGTAGTTTTAAGATGTGAGTTGTTGTGAGGATGCGTCAGTGTTTCACTGAAGGATTATCCGTCGTATATTTTGACCTTGGATGGTCAGTCACTTGCGTTCAACACTGAAATATCTGAAAAACAAGACAGCTGACAGATGACATTGACATGTTGTTTGAACATGAATGTGCCCCCCCCCCCCTCCCCCCCCTTATTTTAGCACTGCTGCCGAGTCAAAGTTCAGAGTCCAGAGCAACATGGACCAACACTGGCTACTTCAGTTGCTACAGACACTCAGAGAATCACTTCAGAGAATTTCCAACAAGGGGGAACACTTCCACTCTCGCAACTTCTGGGATGTGTAGGGGGCGCTCACGAGGTGTGAGCTCTAGCCACAAAACATTATGTTTTTCGATATAAGGGGATGAAATAATGTGATATAGCTTAATTTGTGCCCTTTTAATTGTAGCGACATACTTTTCTGTAAGTATTCGTGACGACAGAAAAGTATGAACGACCATTTTGGTTTCACCTCAGCTAGTTTTTGTGTGTGCGTAGTCACCCACCACGACTATTAGCAGCCGCTACATCAGCTTGATTTACATTCGACCTCCTGCTCCTCCTTCAGAAGGTCATTAACTTTCCAGCGACTTGTGCCATCAAGCAAGGTGTGCTGTCGTAATTAGAATCCTTAACGGACCAATCAGCTTGCATTAACAGGATGATACTGGGCAAAATCGCCCTTAGTAGTTTTTTCATTTCAATTATGACAAATACAATACAACTTGAGGCTTTGTTTTTCTAAAAGCGAGTGATTTTTGGCCGTTGAGCTCCATTCACCCCAATTTATTGAGTTTTACCTCGTGACCGCCCTCTAGGTGAACTGCAGCCAATTGGGGTGTCTCCTTCTCATCTCCTGGTGACCCCGCGACCTTTCCTAGAAGCAGGTGAAGGCCAGTGTCGGGCCAAAGTTCTGACAAGCTCTCCTCAGAGTTATTGGCTGAACTTCTGAGCAATATGAGATGTTTGACCACTGTCCATAGTTTTTGAAGGATCCTCGGGCTTTTGTCTAGACCCACCATCAGGCTACATTTTCCATTTTCAAAGAATATAACAAAATAATCTGATTAGATTTTGTGGACTTATTTGCTGAGCACATTCATTCTTCACAGGGAGCGACCCATTCTCATTATGGACGCTCCCTGAGTCTGTCACCTTGCAGCCAAAATACCAACCTCACACACTCATGAGACTTCTTACAGTCCATCTGGACAGATTACAATTAAATTGACTGCAACTTCTTGCTCCTAAAAGAATGAGCCCCTTGGATTTGAACGACCCCTCCGCCGTTCACCACGTGCTTCCCTCAGGACACTTGAAGTCTATCCACTGTTTCTGCTTCTAAAAATAAAAGCTGCTCCATTTATTGTTCGGTGTGTCCGACTCTTTCATAATATGAGGTGTAATGAACAGTGCAGCCTCTCGGGGCCACTTCTGGGGCTTTAGACCGCTTGTTGTTCTTATAATGAGTCACTTTCATTATTTCTTTCTTTTGAAAGTCATTTAATCGTGACATTTTATTCAGCGCAGACTGGAAATTAAACACGGGGCTTTTTACAGAGAAGGTTTTGCAAAAGGGTAATAGTCATGTATTCTCATTTAAAAACGTATTGGATAAGATACCTAGACAAAAACAATTTTACTGCTACGTCATGTATGGCGGAGAAAACGTTATTATTAGAGGAGCCTGCATTGATTTAAGTTGGATGGCTATTCTGTAAAACGTTAACCGTGCATTAGCAGAGACACACGCTTCACGAGGAAAGATCCCATTGATCTGAGCAAAGTTTAATTTGGGCAAAGTTTGTTTAATGTCAAGGCCCGATGTCCTAGAACCACATGGAACCGCCTCCAGCACTGAAACAAACAACAACAGCGTGAGGGAATTGTCTATAAGGACACCGAGTTCATTCGCTGATTCTTTGTGCGGCTGGAAATGTTGTGGTTCTCCTCCACAGATTCTGCATCTGCTTCCACTGCACCGCCTTCTCTCCTTTTAATCTGCCCGTCTCTCTGAAACACAAATCTCACAGTGTTCTGATCTTATTGTCTGTGGCCTCGATAACTTTCAGCACAAACTGCCTCACAGAAGTGGAAGAAGTAACTTAATGGACTCGAGACGGATAACCTTGCGGTAATTTACATCGAATCCCTCGCGGAAAAAAAAGGGCTGATAAATATGCACCAGCGCCTGGAGAAATAGTGTGGCTCTGGAAAGTGTCGTCCTTGTCACGACATAAAACTGTCCACACTAAAGGTCACGAAGTCAGTGTCAGTCTGTCTGTGGGTAATAGCTTTGTGTCGCCGTCCACCCCAGAAAGTCACGCTCATAAAAATTCTCACCAAGCAACAAATGTTCACTCAGGGATTTGTGGGGAAAATGTTAGATTTGAGCAGCTGGTTGATTTCAATATTGCAAAAAAAACAATAAAAACAGCATCTAAGCCTATGAACTATACATGATCTTCATGTTTAAAAAAAATTCAGAATCCAAACGGAAAAGATACTCACAAAATCATTATTCCTGCAAACCTGTCTCTGATCAGAGGTCAGGGTCAGAACAGCTTGTCCCAGTTTCACCTGCCTTTAGTTTGACTACAGGCTAAAAGTCA
This sequence comes from Reinhardtius hippoglossoides, assembly GCA_006182925.3. Taxonomy (NCBI): domain Eukaryota; kingdom Metazoa; phylum Chordata; class Actinopteri; order Pleuronectiformes; family Pleuronectidae; genus Reinhardtius; species Reinhardtius hippoglossoides. The sequence goes on from CM031673.1 coordinate 4,482,655, forward strand.
TGGGATGAAAAAGTTCTGACCTCTGGAGACTCTTAGCTACACAGAAAATACTAGGAAAGAAACAAAACAAACATATATATATACACATACATATATATTCTTTCCTAGTACTTTGGAATAGTATCTTTTTTGTAGTACAAGGGATATTATGGATCATATTGCACTTTATCATATACTGTATGTATGGACGACATAAAGACGCCACAAAAATGAAACCAAAGCATCTTGAATTCCACCTGGTGGCTGGATTTGGTATAGGTGAAAAATCCTACCTCCACCATGTTAATGGATGGAACACACACCACACCAAAAAGTCAAAGACCATGTTGAACATTTCTTCTCAAAGATCTGTGATTTAAGGTTGTTCTTCCTCAAGTGTTCATGATTTACGATTATTTAGTCTTTTATTTTGTATAAATGAACGATCGACAGCTAAGACTGACTCGCGATGGAACTAGCATGTGTTTCAACGGGACATCTCTCACATGGCTCCTCCCCCTGATGATGGCTATCGTGCCGACTCTGGCTGCAAATGCACAAGATGGTGGCGCCAGTTACTGAGATATTTAGCTTCATTTCTGAAATATGTGAGAAAGTGGAGATGTATCGTCCATATACAGTCCGTGCACTTTATACTGTATCTTGAATTGAGAAATAAATGCTATAAAACGTGGTTGTATGCTCGACTGACATTAGATAATGACCCTGTACCTTTGACAAGTAAGAATCTAAATAAAAATGGTAGATTTATATATTTAGTCATCAAAACATTACGCATTTTTTAAAGAATTACAGTGTGTGGTGGTTTTACTCCTCTCGTCCTATTTACCCAAATTTCACCACGAGAAAATCGAGCTTGTTTTCCCCAAGACAAAGCAGTTATATCTATTGATGTCTTTACATTTTTCATCGTCAACAAAAATTCCCACAACAGAATCCTATTTTAGTCCGAAAGACTCAGTAACACAAGCGAGCTACACTGATATAATGTGTAGTGATGACAATACAAGTCGTCCTTCAGCTCCTGTTATTAGCGTGATAACACAACCAGGCTGAGAGAATTACTTTCTTCCTCCAAGAACAGAATGTAAAGCTGTTGTGACTGAGAAGTCGAAGCCAATGAATAATGAAGCCGTTACACTGAGTGTTTATGATCAGACGGAGAATTATTTATTAGACAACTTGATTTTTAATTTCAGTGATTTACATTGACGCACAAAGACTTTCATTGAAAATTGCACAAGAAAGTAAGAAAAAAATCTGCTTACGTATAAATAAACTGTATCATAGTTTCATCTCCTGTGCATTCTGCTATAATTACGCGTTATATTATATATATAATATATATAAGCTATCATACCTATATTTTGGTCCTTTGTTGCATGTATTCTGAGTTCCTGACAGCTTTATACTTTGAAACTGACAAAATGATAAGTCATACATGGTTTGAACTGAAAACCATGAACAGCACACATATGGGATGAGAACAGTTTAAAAGGTGCACAGTGAAGACTCTGCACCTTTCACTGCATAAGCTTGGCTAAATCTGATTCGGAGCATTTCAACCTCTGTGTCTCTCCGTCTCTGTTTCCCTCTGTATCTCCGACGTATGACTGCATGCAGCCAGATGAACGTGGATGAGGGCATCGCTCGAACAGAGTCCGTTTGTTCAGCAGAAATCCTGGAGAAATGAAAGTTGAAAGGAGGAAGAAAACAACTGGTGGCAATGAATGTGTGTAGGCAGCTGGTGGGCAGCAGCTGACAGAAGCACAACAGGTATTATACTGTGTTGCTGTGTTTTTGTTTTTCCCCTCTGGTTTTATTTGTCTTAAATCATTCTCAACACAACACATGACAAAAGTCCACAACTACAGAAAATATGAAGGACTTAACTGTACACCGTGTTTGACGCAGAGCAATTCAATGGAGCTTCGAGGGAAATGCTGAACTTGTGGCACGAGAAAGTTGCCGCGTGCCTTTGTTCAATATTTTTGTTTTAAAGCCAGACAGATTCATTTGTGATTCCCAGACAAATGTGCTATTTACATACAAGTAAAGAAAAACAGCTTTTCGAAATATCTTTCCCGCTGAGACGCTGACAGTTTGATGTGGCAATGAAATGCTAAATCATCTGCTGCGCTTCTGAGGATCACGCGAGGACACTACGGTAAAGGAACAAAGAAATCAAAATGAGACGAATGAAACTCAGAAATCAGGTCCATTTGTTAGAAAATACAAATATATATCCCGGCGAGCAGCAGAAGCAGTAAAAATGTATGTTTGTTGGCAACGCAACGAGGACAGATGAATTCAATGTCATTATGAGTAGTGGAGAATCGCAAATCTGCATCTGTGCATGCGACACTGGATTAAGAGAAGACGTTGTATTTTTGAATGGGGGGAAAAAACATGTGTGGACACTGCATCACAGCAGTCTGTGGGAAAAAAAACGAAATTCTCAGAGGAGCAGGTTTTCAAAACAACAGACATTTCCACCGACTCCAGCTGTCAGACAGGAGCCGAGTCAGCTCTTCTGTTTGTGGATTGAAAAAGAAAAAAGAACGGCGCCAATTTACTTGCAAAATACATCAATCACACTAAACAAAAGCATACGGCAATTCTTCTGGAACTGCATTCATCCAACATCATAATTGCTATACATTTTCTGTGTCTCAAATTGCTGCTGAAGTCTGTGGAACTGAATATTACCCAATTCTTCATCGGACAATTAGGTTCAGACAGTTCTGTGATTTACAAGCCGTGAACAGCTAAAAAAATATGCTCTTCAAAATGCGTTTTCCTTGGCGCCAATCGCTCTAGAACGGAGCTCTATAAATTAAACTGCTCGTGCACTCCTATTAAAACAGGTCTCCTTAACGGAAAATGGAAATGTGACAATTAATGAGAAATTATACTCGGCGTAACAGGAGGATCCAGACAACCTCCTTCTGTTGGGTTTCAAATTAGATGTCATGGATCAGAGTGGGGTGAAATATTGCAACGCATGTTCAGAAAGAAGGACACCACTTCTCCGTGAATACCGGCAAAGTGAGAAGGTTAACATCGGGGCAATAAAGGGAGCCACGAGAGAATTGGAGAGAAGCAAATGAGAGGAGATAACATTCACTCCAGCCTTCAATTTCAAGGATGGGGGGAGCTGGGATGTCAGAGGACCGGAGACTGACGAGAGACAGAGAGACAGAGAGACAGAGAGAGACAGAGAGATCCTGATGGTGATGATGTCTCAGAGACATCAGAGACAAGACGAAAGCAGCGATATCAGTGCGTAAGTGTGAGGCGGCACACAAAGCCGGTGCTGACTAAGCCCACCAGGTACATGAAGCTCTTTATGTAGGCGAGATTTTTCCGAGCGATACGTCGTATCAGCGCTCTCAGGGCTCGTTGTGCTCAAAGGCTCGTTGTGTGCTCGCTCTGATGAATATGCATTCGAGCAGTGAATGCAACAAAGTTTAAAGCAGGGGCAAGTTGTATTATTCAATAGGCTTTTTGCTAATATCTCTGCTCTGTGTGCGCTGTGAAAAGAAAATCATCGGGCTCTGTGTTTGGGACACGACCCTACAGCACAACACTGTTTCAGCCAATCAGCAACGAGCATATTCATGGCCAGGACACAGCGGTAACCAGGTTTCTCTGAATGGTCATAAAGATAAAATACGCTTATCCTCTTTCTTGGAGCACTGTTTAATAAATCTTGTGGAATCAAAACAAGATAATGTAATCATTCATCTGTCGTCCACTATCGAGGGACGACCTGTAAAAGTGGCCTGAGATAAACTGCCACCACTGGTCCAGAAGGTGTCAACTACTGTTGGGCACTGGGAACGCTGACACCACTATCACCAGTGGCGATTCTAAAGAGTCTATTGGGGCCCCAGGGATAAATTCCCAGTGGCCCCTCAAACACGTTCATCAACATTATGTTCTAAATAATCTTACACCAACAAAGGGTTGAAAGTGTAAAGCTAAATTAATTTCAAATTCTTCACTGTACATAAGTACATTTAAAACAAAACAAAAACAAAAACTTTAGAACCTTTTATTTTAAGAATAAAAATATAAAGAACAACAAAAACCGAAAGAAAGAGCCAGTGTTCACATTAGCAGACGTAAGTTGGCACAATATTAATATATAAAACATCATAAATAAACAATATAAATATACTACGATATATATATATACAGAATTATTTGCCTGTTCACAAGCGCCACCTCTGGTTGTCTTACAGGACGTTATACCCACGATCACTTTTACACGCACTCCAAGTGTTGAAGCAGCACAGACGATAGCTTAGCCAGAGAAGGTAGTGAAATAACGAAAGGGCTTCTGAAGGAGTCGTTCCACAGAATCACTTACTCTCCCTTTAAAATAGATGAATCTCTGTGGTTTCCTCTGGTCGGTGTCGAAGGACCTGATGTAGTTTGAGGACATGAGGAGGTAAGCAGAGCCCGCATTACCATATTCAGGCTTTTCAGGCAAAACCCATTTATGAATTTCCGACGAGTCAGCCCCTTAAGAAGGAGTGAATTGTTAACACTTGACCTCACAATATAACAAGCCAAATGGTTTCAATCGAGCCGCCGGGACTCGGGGGACGACGTCAAAGAAACGCGGGTGAAGAGGCCAAATTTCTGCTGGTCCTCAGTGAGGGGGAGTCGAGGCTTCTCGAACAGAAACAAGGAGATGATTGTCAAATAATGTTCGAAAAAATTAATCACACTGGCCGCTCAGTATTAAACAAAGCTACTCAGTGTGGGCTGTGGTCATTAATGTATAAGGGAACCCGTGACCCGTTCAGTCCGGCTCGAATGGAACGCCAGGAGAATAACATTTCACTCTTCCGTCCCTTGAGATTGTAAATAAGAATTGTGTCCAATACGGAGTGATGTCTGACTATGTTGTCAATCGAGAAGAATTCATGAATAAAGATTACGACGTGTCTCCACTTCCTCCCAATCTACAAAAAATGAAGCCTAAATATCACAGATGCAGTGGCGACATTATTTAGAGCCTGGGTACTTATGTGGGAGGGGTTTATGACCCATAATGCATTCAGCCACTAGGAGGCCTCAAGATGATTCGGTTTCACGTTTGGGGAGCTGCCATATTATCCTACTATACATCATAACAGGCTCATATATGCTCAACGTGAGATACATATACAGAAAAGGACGAAGCTCTGTGTATTAACACGTCTTCTCAAGATATAGACGAATTAGACGAAATGGAGCAATACCACTGGAAATCATGCAGGGGGCACTGTAGCCAATAGTTCAAGCAAAATGACCATAAGACAAGAAGAAGAAATTTCACAATGGCAGAACCTCTTGAAGAGAGACTTCGTCAGAAACTACACAGACTTCAATATGATGTTACTTCCCCCGGGCAAGGGGCAAATATCCACATGTGCCTCTTTTGTTTGTGAAACTCTCGCCTCTGTGCTGCCCCCTGGTGCATGAATTACTACATGCCAACAAAATGGATTAATGCAAGTGGGCAGTGACGGTTAGTTTCAAATGGACATATCTCTTCTCACAATGGGGCAGGTAGGTGTCAAATAGCGGCTGAGATTAGGTAAAAAAAATCTACACAAGCCATATTTTTGATACACAGACCTTAGACCTGAGGTGTTTTAGATCATTAGTGTCCAATGTCCATGTTATCCAAGTTTTGCAAAGTTAAAAAGTTATCTATATTTTGTTCAGAGGAAATCAAACCATGGCACAAAAAGAACCATATTTCTCCTTCGGTGGAACAACACTTAATAGAAGATCATTTATTTTTCAGCCAAATTGAGTTCTCCAGAAGGAAATAGCACACACACACACCGATATATACAGAAATTCATGTTCAGATCATAAATACGCTGAAGCTTCATCATACCGCTTTGATCACATCACTTGAATAATGTCTGGAAGTGTCGTTACAAGTGTGAAGTGACGAAGAACTAAAAGTTGACTTCAAAGCTGGTCCCGTTTTAATCTCCTTTTCCAAGTCTTTAAGCCCCAAAAAACCAGTGATCAATTTGTACCAGCGAACATTTGCATTAAAATAATTAACTTAAGAGGCACATAATGTTCTCCATTAGCCTCCACGTATGCACGAATGCCTTGAAGATCTGAATTCAATTGCGTTCTGCGGGCGTGCCCATAATTTGACTGAACACGTCCATTAATGTATAAGGTACCTCATAACCTGTTCAGTCAGGGCTAACTGTTCCCAACTCAGAAAATATTACTTTCATTAAAAGGCTACGGTAACATTTTCATATTTTATTTCACCTGACACTCTAACACTCAGCGGTGAGTTTTCAACACGGTCTGAATGTATAATCAGAGGCAATTACCAGAAAGCGTTTTGAATGAAGAATGTAGAAAATGGGCTTTAATTATTTCTCTGCACGTTAACAAATGAACTTGTTTTTAATCAAAAAACATAATATTTTCTTAAGTTACTGATGTATTTACGCTTTATGCTTAATTAAACTCAATTTGCACTTTTCCCAATTAATCTTGCACCAAAACAGACACAAATGTTTACGACAATAATTCATGAGCTTATTGAAGCCATAACTCATCTGTTACAATGATTTTTATGCAAAGTGATGTATGCAGGGCCGTGGATATGAAATGATATTTATCAATTTAGTTTTTTTTTTCATGTAGTCAAGATGGAAACTGAAGCGGTGCAATTATATGCACATCATGTATAGTTGTGAACATCATGAATACAATAAATAATGCCTGTAACACCGACTCCACACCACAGCAATTATTAGAAAACACAATCACAGCAGGGTTTAAATAAAAACAACCATAGGGATAATTTACAAACTGCACATACACACATGGCAATTTGAAAGAAGACGATAGAAGAAACTGTGTAACTGTTCAGTATTTTGTTTCAACTATTATATCAACAAAATATTGTGAATATGTTTACAATATTTTTTGTACAATGGGGGAAGTGGAGTGACTCATTCTTATTCACAGTCTATGGTATGAGCTGGTTAGCTGTACCTCGCTGCTGCTTGTTTCTGGTTTATCTGAGTGCCACATTTACATTACATTAAAGATAATCAGGACTTTTTTTAACATTTACATAATACATAATAAATCATATTTCCTGGAAACTCATCAAGGGCGCTGTCACACAAGTGGTCCACCAACCTTCACTGCTTCATATTGTCATCCAGCAGCCTTCATGGATCCCTGAACACAAACATTCAAATGCATGGGGTAGAAATTGGAAAACACATATCATGAATATTGATTCATTTTTTTGGGTTAGCATAGATAAAGACAAAAAAATCCATAGGCTAACAAGGTAAAGTGAAAAAAACACTTATTTCCAACATGGTCACAAGATGTCAAGACAACCGTTTGTTTTGTTTTGAATAAGAAACAAATTCAAACTATATCAGAAGCAGGGGAACAGTAACAAATATGTGTCTTTGAAACTTCTGAACAACGGTCACATGAATTAAACAAGATTAAATGATGATGAAGAGTTAAATGTATTAAATTGTCTCTAAACAATAAATCAAACGCACCCCTCGAAGCGCCTCCGTGTGTTGAGGAAGTAGCGTGCGCCCACAGAACACGTGGAAGTCGCTTTGTTCGTTTGCTGTTCTTGTCAAAACGACTCAGCGTCATGATTCATCACAACTTTACATTTTTGCAACACAATTACTTCGGCTCTCGTTACGACTCAATGAGCTGCGGCAGGTGAGAGGAAGATGTGACAGAGAGAGGAGGGTGGAGACAGCTGAGCTGCATCCAACGTGGATTCATAAGTGTTTGTGCGTGTGTGTGTGTTAGAGTGTGTGTGTGTGTGTGTGTGTGTGTGTGTTAGAGTGTTAGAGTGTTAGTTATTGTTTCCTCTTTGGGACCCTGTCTAGCACATACACTGATCTTGTCATGACTAGTGGACCTCATGGGGACCAAACATTAAATCAGGATTAGGCATAAATTGGTCATGGCTATAGTTGGAAATACGGTTTATTGGTCAAGGTTAACGTTAAGGTTTATCTGACATGGTTAATGTGTTGAACAAGGTTTATTGGTAATGGATAAGGTTGCTGTGTGTGTGTTCTGCAATGTTAATGGGTTTTCTGCATGAGGGTTATGGCAGCCAGCTGTTGTCCCCTTTTACAGGTGCTGTGCAAAAAAAGTGTCATCTGAAGGAAACTGATTTGGCAGCTTCTGAAAGTTGTATTACCCAGTTTGTAAACGTCTGCTTGTATCTGCATTAATCAACGTGTACACACTTAACTTGTCCCCAGTAAATCTGTATTAACGTTTCTTGTAAGGAAATAATCCGATTTGTGGCCAGAGAGGTGTTTCAGGTGGATGGGTGAGCTTTATTTGATCCATCTCTCTTCAATACATAATATATTCTGCACATTGTTACGGACTCTATTGAATACTATACCACATGGTGGCCAACACGTAGATTCTTTATGGTCTCTCTCTGCTCTCTGCTGTGCTGAACTCAGTGAGTGGATGTGGCAAATGGCAAATCTAGAGCAGAAATATTATCTGAATTTAAGACTTTGTGTCATTCAGGAGCCAAAAGAGTGTGATAGAAAAAAATCCCCCCCCCAACCTTGACCTTGTCTGCACGACTGCAGATATTTTTTTTGAGCTGATGTTTTCTCTTCCACTTAAAAAAACAATCCCTAACTTCGTTGTACAAAAACATTTCAGTCCAGACGAGGACACAAAAAACTACCTCTAACACTTTTACATGTATTCGTGGATACACAGCTTTTGAAAATCTTGTATGAACTTGCTGTTCATACAAGTCTTGAGTGGGTTCAGTTAGTAGGAAGTGAAAGGATTCTCTGATCAGTTGTTCTTTGTTGAGCTGCACAGTCAAAACTGGAATAACAAGTGTTTCTGCAGAGGTTCACAACTTCATCATCTAATAGAAAGAAACATTACTGTGCTATTTTCATACACTGAATATTCAAATCAAACTTAATTGCATTTGCAGAGACCTATTACATTATTATTATTATAAATTGTGTTGCTAACAATTAGTCTGTATCCAATGATGCTTTTATCTGTGATTTGTGTGCTAGGTCGTTTAAAGCACACCGGGAGGAAGACTAAGAAAGATATAAAACAAGATTTACAATATAGAAGCCCTTAGTTTTATTGCAGCGGAAAAGGACATTATGTTTACGGATGTCATGGCCAAGTGGGAACATGTACCAGGAAAAGAAGATAGGACCTAAAATTGAACCCTGTGGGACCCCACATTTTATTTCTGGTGAGGAGGATGATAAACTGCCTACGGTGACAGAAAAGGTTCTTTGGGAAATGTTGCAGCTGAGCCAGCAATGTGCTGTATCTCCAACCAGAGCTGGAGGCAGTCAATTAAAATTTCATGATCTCTGGCATCAAAAGCGTCACTGAGGTCTAAAAGGATTAAGATTGAGCTTTCCCCGGCATTTCCTGTTTAAAATAAGGTTATTTGTTAATATAAGAAGACATATCTTGGTGTTAATGTAGCTCTTAGAATGTTATTGGGTTTTTAAAAGAAAAATGCTGATCTCTTTCTCAAAAGGAGCAACATGTTAAAAAAAAAAATTCGAAGCAGACATTTGAAGAAGACATAGGAGCTGTAATTTCTGTCCGAGCTATCAGATCCAAACTGGGATTATTTGAAGACTGAATTTAGAACTGGACAGCCAAAGAGCACCAAATGAGGCTTTTCCATCTCAGGCCGAGTTGTCAGCCTTATGATACATTTTGACTGTAAAAGGTCTTTTGAGATGAAGCCTAAATACCCGATAGAAGAACTTAAACTGTGGTCAGGACAAGCTTTCAACATTTGATTAAATAATAGCGAGCCCTCAGCGCCGGAACTGGCAGAGTGGTTAACTACGAGGTTTATTTCTCTCAGCGGGACTCTGAGAATTATGACAAGTCTTTCCTTTTGCCATCAAAGACAGTTTAATAACCTTCCATTTAAGTTCATATTTTACGCTCTCACACTATTAAGACCTCCTTCCGTGGCCTCATCCGACCATTCAAATTTGCTCGGCTCCCTTGAAAGAGGTCCATTACAAAGACTGACATGAGTTTGTGGAAGGTAAATGACTTGTCATCTCCCCCTCTGTCCTTTAAACCAGCGATTGGCTTCAAAGACCCTTTTTGAAAACAAAACAAATCTGTTTTACTTGACACATGTCATAAAGTGAATTCATTACGGCTTCAGAAGTCTAACCTGTTGAAACAGAAACCCTGATTTGACTTGTAGTAATCGAGTGGAACACGCAGCTCTTCCTTTGTGATAATCTGTCAAACACCCGCACACACCTCCAACTTGACAAGACTCGGCCAAATTAGTCCGATTTCAAAATAATAAAGACAAAGGGTATCTATTAATTACATAAAATAGATTGGGTGTCGCCAACGCAAAGAGTTAGAAAGGATGCATCCCAAAATGTATCTGGAGCAATTTAATCGGTGCAAATGCATCGAGAACTTTCACGCAGGTGCATCAATGCGAATCAGTAAATCTTACCATCCTTAATTAACACCTAAGATTAGATCAGTTAAAACAAATATCACGATGTTCCTCTACAATCACAACATAAAACTGGAGGGTTGGAATTGCAGTTGTAACATAGTTGCAAGGAAATCAAATCTAATCCAGAACGCGATGTGCAGTAAACAGGTAAACACCGTGTTCCCCTTGTCGTTTGTGTTGTGAACTGTGTGAGATTTTCACAGCTGGAGGTCTCCGGGGGGGCCCCGATCCGTTGTGCATTCATGAGCGATCGGTCACACGTGCACACTGTTAGTGAGTTCACCTGAGTAAACTGAACCCTAAAGCCTAAAATAAAACTTGAGGTAGATTTAGAAATCCTGATGCGGCACATGTGTGGAGCACCGTTGTTGCTGCATTGTTCTATGAGGCTATTGTCCATTTTTAAGTTAAGGTGTTTGTTGTAGTTTTATTCTTATATTGCCTGTATATGAACTGGAGGACGCAGTTAATCCACCAGAACAACTGGCTTTGGTTGAATAGACGATATGAAACACTCACATTTCTTTTTTTCTTGCTAATAATATATCACATTTATTTGTTGCAGTGCAGTGCAGTGCCCGTTCTACACAAGTTTAGAATGGGCTGTTTTCTTAACCTGTGGTGATGCTGGTTGCAGCTTTTCTTTCTGAAACTGTAAAACAGTGACCTGCAGTAAATGAGCAGCAGCAACCGACTGCAGGACCCGGAAGCTGACCACCGCTGCTGCACAAAGAGCTGTTCACCTGTTTATTCAGCGTTCGGTGAAACTCGGCTCGGTACGCTGAACCCAGACCTGGAGAATCGGTCGTCGTTGCCGTTGTCACGCGATCAACGTGGTCACTTACATGATGAGTCCCAGCCGCTGGGCTCCTGTTCATTCAGCGTTATATTAACACCGAGCCTCTCGCTTCCTCAGATATGCGAGTAAGATTTTCTCGAATTAGTACATATTATCTTAACGTCCTTCATAGAGCAAGGTTGAGACCTTTTTATAGAGAGAAACCGACCATTTGACAGGTTTTAATGAGGAATATAAGAAGTATAGTTCCCTGTGGAAAAAATCTCTTCAATTCACCTCCATACCGTACGCCTCTGTGTGAGTCTCTGCTGTCCCAATTAATGGTGATGACATTGTGCTGCAGATGAGGTGAGAGCAGCCCCGTTACGTGTCAGTCTGACTTTGCCTCCTCCCTCTCGGTGCCACGAAGGGGCCTCCTCTGTGCGCAGACCTGTTCTGGAGTAATGCCACAGATGGTGATGAGCCTGTGTAATCCCTGTAGATTTCCACGGTTTATAAACAGCAAGACAAGCAGCAGGTCCCTGCGATCTGAACAAACACTCCTAAATCAGCGGGTGTTTATCGTGCCTGTTTGGGGTGGAGGTTGTAATTATTGCAAACAAGAGCAAACATGCAACGAGAAATGGATTTCACAGATCTAATTGATTGGGGGAAGAGCAGCGGATTTAGCTGGTGTAACCACCACCTCCCCCCCACCCCCCACCCCCTCCCATCTCCCTGCCACAGTGCTGCATGACACTATTAGATTTATTATAGTTTACAGCACCTGAAGTATTCATCACTTCGAATGAGATGCGTTCAAAGTGATACCGGGGCGCGTTTCATTTCCTCGGGCTAAATCTGCAAAAACTTAAGCACAGTTGGAAATGGCTTATTGCTATGTATCTCACAGAAAACAACAGATTTCTGGCTCATAACCCTGCGTGCACAGACAGAGGGAGTGTGTTGAGATAATTGACAAAGTCCTTGGTGAAATGAAATGCTGCGCACGGCAAAAGGAACATCAGTGTTTGCTCTCTGTCTGGCGAGAAGAATCACAGCATTTTGATGTATTGCCTCGCCCCTACACAAAAAGGGCTTTTTTTTTTTTTGTGTGTGTGTGTGTGTGTGTGTGTCAGGTGAATTCCTTCCCAATTTTCCAGGCAACAGCGGGAACATTGGGAAACTAGTTTGATCCATTACGTGTTGACATTTCCTGCGGAGAAATCAATCCGAATCTACCAGTGAAAAGGGCACAGGAAATGTGGGGGGGGGGGGAATGAAACGGCTGAAATCAAAAGTTTTATGGGAATGGTTTTCGGAATATTTGTCAAGTAAATGAGATATATCGGAGCATCACACAAATCACAGGAGAACTAATCAGGATTTTTTTTCTTCTCCCCTAGCTCTGTTAGAGAGAGAGCAGCACCCAGGGGAAATTATTATCATCTGCAAGGCTAGTTTTGTTTTGTGCTTCTTTGATGTGGAAAAAAAACACAAATGTATTAACGTTGCAAATTGGAAAATACATTTTGATCGATGGCATGTGACATTAAAAACCCTTTTTATTGTCAGCGTGCGGCGCCGCGACACAGGCGTTATGGTAAGTATGCTTTATGCTTTTGAGGGCCCTCACCTTGTTTTCACATGTACAGCGACGGGAGAGTCATCTAAAATTAGCTGCACAGTTTGAGAAACAGCAGGTTGTGCACACTACTAATAGACTCTAGAGGTGAATTAGCCATTAACTGAAAAGGCTAATTCACCTCTAAACCAGATGTCTTTGTGAAAGTGAAAAAAGTGAAATTGAAAATGGAACACAGAAGTGCTGACAGGAAGAAAAAAAAAAAAAAGGTGTTGATTGGCCCCCGAAGTAAATGAGCAACCACGGTAAAACGTTCCACTTTCGAGTCCATGTAATATATTTGCCACCAAAATATCCCGAATGTTAAACTCGTAAAAAAAAAGAAGCAGGAAATGATTTCAAAGTTTAGGATTCGGAGTTCAGGTCATTATTTTTCTAACTTTGCAGTTCTCCGCGTGAGCTTTTCACCTGGCAGGTCGCCCTCTCGTCCGCTGCGGTCTGGCATAGTCGCCCCTGGCAGCTTTGTTTTGACCAAAGAGGACATATTGAAATACTCTCTTTAGGGGAGAGGTGCAAATGCCTCCTAATGGATCGGGCTTGGCACCTGTCAGGTCTGCAAACAGAGCCACGGTTAGCATACAGCACAACAACAAACTCTAATCACCCCGCTGTGGCCCTGACAAGCTGTTCGTGAGGCACATCTTTAAAGTTTCGACCAGCCGGGGGTAAAAAAAGTGCACTTTCAAATTCAGCTTTTAGAGAGTGGGAAAAAAAAGCAGCAGGCCGTTGTGCGCTGTGCTAATTCGACAGTGGAGAAGCGCGCTTGACCAAAAACATCGTTATACAACTTGCACCGTGGATTCTCCGGGAGCCTCCATTAGCCCGAATACATGTTTCCTTACGTTCCATCATTTATTCATATCAGTTTATTTTACTTTGATGTGGGCAAAGCTTGTAATTGCGTGTACCTCAGTCATCATGTTTCCTTGATGAAATTTTCATCTGCGTATGAATTATTTACTAGTTATGCATAATGCACTGATGGAATTTCACTTTTTCTCCAAAACATAACTTGTGAAAGTAATTTTTTTCTTTTGTGGTAACTTCCCTAATGTCTGATGCTCGCGTTTAGCACAAACATCATAATGGCCATATTTGCCAAACGCCACCGTTCAGAACGTCGGAGGATACGCAGACCTCTGTGTTAAATGTGTTGACCACAGTGTATTACTGCACCCACATGCATCACTCTGTTTAGGTTGAGATGTTTTACAGCAGCCTTTCAGCGGTTTGCAAAGAGCGTATTAGTCATTACTTTAAAAGCCTGAGGCAAGCAGTGGAGTTCTTAATACACTGTATTGGATGCCAGCCACTGGCTCCAGGAGGACGTGGTGAGTGCAGAGGTCTGCGAAGGAACAGGTACAGTAATGTTCTGTGGGGGGAAAGTAAAGTTTTATTTTAAAATATACAACACGAAAAACATTTCCTTGGAACGCACATCAATATTTGGCTGAAGATGAATATTCTGCTCGCAGATGTGTTCTCGTCGGTCAGTAACCGGTACACGGTGGTGAGTTGACTTCAGGACCTGGTAATGGGTGCTTGTCCGATAATGGGAAGCATGGTGAAGGTTTGGTTTTGTCGCAAAACCCAGAAAGTAGCACTCACCGCCGCGGCCGGGACCATAATTTCCTCCATTAGTCGGCTCGGTGGAACATTAAAGTATTTTCTCAAGGAAAGCTGGTGGCTGAACCTTTTCATACTTTGCTGCCGATCGTTCCGTCTGCAGCCAGAACAACACTAAATGTTTTATTCTTTGTGTTTCAATTGGTATTTTATTTTTCAGTGACGGCAGATATGTGCAGTGAAAAGCTTTCGAGTCAGTCGGATGAGCGTTTTTTAATGAAAATCAAAAGACATAGAGATTCGGGCTTATTCTAATTCAACTCAAGGTGAAACAATTGTCTGGTTTTGGCTGGTTAACAATCAAAAATCAAAAAAATGTTGAATTTAGAATCGTAGGAGACACAGAAACCAGAAGTTGTTTGTGTTCATGAAGCTGAAATCAGAGGATTTTGGCACATTTTTCCACAAACAATTATGCAAAATGAATGACTGAAAATTGAGTTTATCTTATTGTTGCAGCTTAATCATAACTTTATATTCCACAGCCACTCTCATTGGTAACCAACATTTTTTTATAACAACCGTAATAACCAGAAGACAAAAGGCTATTGTTTATTTAAGCCTGATATATATATAAGCGATTCTTATGGTTTCTATTGGACTGTACGTCAGCCAGATGCTAAGTCACAAGTTCAAGATGAGTGACACAAATCAAACACTATATATTCCAAACCGCCGTACTGATCAAGTCTTCCGTTTGCAGCTCTATTGTTCTTCAGACTGACGTGTGTGTGCGTGTGTGTGTGTGTGGTGTGTGCGTGTGTGTGTGTGGTGTGTGTGCGTCAGTGTGTTGAGTGAAAGGAAGAAGGACAAGAGAAGGAGAGAGGGAGAATACGATATCAATACTAAGATTGACTCAGTCGGGAGAGGCTGTGGAGGCAGAAGCTGGCACGCTCAGAAGATTGGCAGCAGGGAACAGATGGTCAGGAGGAGAAAGGAAACATGACCAGGATGTGTAGTTATGCAAAGATAAGCAAAGGAGGTGCAGAGAGTGCTGATGAGCTACGAGACACCGGCATCATAATTCCGAGCGTAACTCCGCCGTCCAACTATCAAAAAGTTTCGGTAGCACGCGGCGTGTCACGGTGCCGAGGAAGTCGTGCAGTGTTTCTAAAACTCCATCTGATGCGACGCCAGATGTGGCACTTTTTGATTGATTCACATATTCAGATGCGGTACATGAATATTTTTCGAAATATATATCGCATCAGAATCATTTAGGTTTATGCTGCTTATTTTTCCGACAAATGCGACGCGGTGACCTTGATGCTTGAGTTGAGGCGTTGTTCTCCCCCGGTCGTCGTAACGATCACAACAGATGCACCAGAGCCTGTTTCCTCACTTCAGATGCAAATATTGAAAAGCTGCATGATAATTGGGCTGCTTCTGTCAGAGCAGCGTGATGACGGGCGCACGTCAGCAGCACACACACGAAGCAAAACTCAGACCAGGACAATGAGAATCTATCCACGTTAATCTCTCGCCATGTGAAAGTGTGTCTGACCCTCAGGTAGATCAAAGATTATTCCTTTTATCTAACCCAAGATTACACAAATGTCTATTTCCAAATGATTAATAGTCTCCAAAACCTTTCGATATTGATTTAAACACCATACAAGACTAATGTCTCTGTTGATTGACTACCTGAGGAATCAAAGCTGCATGATGGGCGCACGACAGCAACAACAACAACCAAACTGGGACCAGGGGACGGACAATGTTGTCGTCTATCTTTAGCTCAAAGGGTTTCTGGCCCCAATAAGCACAGAGGGAGAGAATCGAACCATCGCCTCACGTAAATTATAGATTATTCCATTTAGGTGAACCCAAGGTGACACTAGTTTCCCCTTTTGACGGATTACCAGTCCTAAAACCCCCAAAGATTGATTTTGATATCATAGGAGACTTCTGAAACCAGGAGCTATTGGCATTTGCGAAGCTGAAACCAGAGGAATTTGACAAGTTTTGTAAAAGTCTAAAAACCTTGACTGACTACTTGAGTTTTCGAATAACGGGCGAACGTCAGCAACAAACGACCAAACTGAGACCAGGGACTGAGAATCCTGTCCCTAATCTTTTGCAAGTCCATATCAAAAGTGTTTCTGGCCCCAACAAGCGCAGAGTGAGAGGATCCACCACGGGCAGCTAAATCTTGAAATCAGCCCACTTTCCATGCAGTGGCCTGTGAGAACACCAGCTGCCGTGGGCCATGGTGGTGGACGTGAGCCCTAACACAAAGCACTTTACTCTGCACAACCGGGGCACCGGGCTGTGTTCGTGTTCGTGCTGGAGGCTGGAGGCTGGAGAGGTGGAGAGCGGCGCGTCTGCCTGAATAAGCCTCCGCACTGGTCCCACGGGGGCGGGGTGTGTGCGTGTGTGCCCTTGGAAAAGATGCTTGGTTTGTAAAGTTAAGACAAAAGGCCAGTATTGATTGAATTATTACAGCTCCATGCTGTCGGAGCTGTGTGCGGTAATGATACGGTGATTACCATGCAGCTCCTCTGGCCCAGCGATGACTCATCTTTCAGTGGTACTTCCAGCAGAGACTGAGGTGGGGGGGTTTCTCCGGTGGCCCCCCGTGTTTATTTAACATTTCATTTGCAATCAATGAGCCGTGCGAAGGTGCTTCCCAGAAATCCCGTGATTTGAGTAACACAACATTGCACCGTTGTACTACGCTGGGTATCCTTCGAAGCACTTCTACATTAAATGGTGCTGAAATGTTTTACTCGAGCGAAAAAAGGAAAAAAAAGAGAAACACAGCCAAAACTCTAATATGTGTCAGGATACTTGAAATCCGAAAGGCAGTGTTGGATAATGGGGCTTTCAGGGAATACCGTGTACCTGTTTGTGTGTTTTAAGAAAACTTTCATTATAGATTAAAAACCCTGTTCAAGGTTGTGTAGTTGGTGTTATCGTTTCAATAATATTGAGTGGCAGAGTGTGGGTTAAATAGTTTGAAAGGAGAACATGGTTGTCCCGGGGCCGGTTTCCACTTACGAACCCTGAAGATGTGCTTTTCTATGGGATGCGAGAGGGAGGTTCTCAGGGATATTCTCCTGTAATGGTCTTGACCACCAGTGACCTGCATTGACTCCCTTTATACACGGCTGTCTCAGAGCGCCTACAAATTTTTATGGGAAATTAATTATAGGTCAGCGGTGTTACTGTAAATTATTATTAGGTATTTAGAGCCATGGTTTGTGTAATATTTCAAACCGCTAATGGAACAAAAATAAAGAAACCACCTTTTTTCGGGGGGGGGGGGGGGGAGCTACACAAAGCAACACTGCAGCCTTGTCAAATAAAATGGCTCCTGGCCCACGCTGCTCCATATGTACATTTCTCATTCTGTCAACTCGTGCCCTTCACAAAAGAAATACGACTTTTATTGTTACTCATCATCCAGGAGTATATTTTCATCCACGATCAAATGTTTGCGGGGGGGGGGAAACCAGAGTTTAACTCCCATATATTTATTGACTGCCCGGGCCCCAGTGCATCAGAACATATTCAGACCTACAAAACCCACAGTTTACAGTTAAGAATATGAGTTTTCCCCTAAGATTAGTGAACTCAATTGTGAGTAACATTCACACATGGAGCCACAGCCCTCAAGACAAACTATTCCTTTTGTAAAGCCTATATTTGTCCCTGTGTTGTCGAGAATGAGACGTGTTAATTAAATCTGTTAATTTTGGGCTCCTGTAATTTGTGACATTCTATTTTTTCCCCCTCCAGGTGATGTCGAGCCACAGTCACTGTAACAAACAGGTTCTGCATGCGAAAATGTTGAATCTGTAGGCGAGGGGGGGAATACGATTTTTTACGGTTTCCGTTTCTAATCGTGTTTGAGGAGGCTTGTGGTTGCTCGGGCGGGAACACGTTGACCGAAGTGCTTCGGCTTTGGGCAATTTATGTGCACTCGTATGCAGCTAGCTGTTAATGGAGATGGGTCAAAATGTCGTCTGGACCCTAAAACACCTAGAAGAAGTATCGCTGTTTGGATAAATGTTTAACTTGTGTGATAAAGGAAACAGAAGATGGAAAATATTGGTCTGTTGCCCCCAGAGGCCAAATTGCAGCAGGTAGTCCGGCTACAGGAATGTTGATGAAGACCAATGAGTAAACTACTTTTAAGTTTGTCCAAAATCTAACTTCATTGATTGCAATTTATATAGTTTATGTTTTGAAATGTAAAAAAAACATTTGATGAAGTCTCAGGTTCCTTCTCTCCCTCTGGCGTTCAACACAGATCTGCATCGCTTTGGATTTGATTGTGACTCGTCCAAGCGACTGAGCGTGTGGCCCGATTATAAACAATGCATTTCCCCCAGGTTACGCAGCGGATGAGATAAGACGAACATATGTTTTCCACTTCTACAAAACGTTTATCCGAACCCGCGTGCACAACAATCATGACTGTGTATATTTATGTATATTTGATTCTGACTTTAGATTAAAACAGTGTTGGGAATGGCTGCGGGGGGGTGCGTACATCTCCAGACGAAAATATTGAAGTGTTTATTTACATAGAACAACAACCCGCTGGCTGCTGACTTGCATGTTCTTCGCCTGGTACAGAAAAGCCATTTTCAAATGTACCGTTTTTCCCGCAGTGTCCCATCAATAAGGCCTTAAACAGATGGTGTTGTATTTCCCACCGAGCATCAATAGCAAATATTCCTCTAAGAAAATGCACCGAGGACATAAAGCGCTGATTATAAAACACTTTTTAAAGTTCAACCGTTGCAAAGCTTGAGAGTGCAGGTGTTATTTCCCCCCCGTGGAGCACCGACAGGAAAAGAAGAACATGTCAGACGTTGGATTAAACAGAATCGGGCTCACGGAGGGAGTCGTACACAAAGTGCAGCGCCGCTGAGCTTCAACCCCCTCGGTTCGGTTCAGCTGCGACGACACCTCGTGAGCTGCAGCCGCTTGTTAGCGTGTCTTCAAACTTTTAGTGAAACAAGAAAACGCTTTTTGTCAAACTGTAACTGTGCGTTATCTTGACACGGCCGTTTTTTTCCGATATGCAAGTAACGGGAGAAAGCTGAAATAAATACAAATCGTTTAGAGAACTGGTTTGAACTTGTAAGTGCTCCTCTTCATCTTTGTCTGCTAACGTCTTCAACAGCAACGTTTACTCACCGCACGTCGTTACACAGACGTGCCGCAGAATAATTAACCGTGGCCTTAAAATATTAGTGTTTATCTCTCGTTATGATAAAGTCTCTTAGTGCTAATTAAAATGTTCAATTGCTTCCCTAAGCATGCTGCTATTTGGGAACTCTTTTACATGATCGAGAATATCAGAGGCACATTAGAGCTGCGTAAGATTCCCCAATGACACGCAGGTACATATCAGACCCAAATACTCTTTTGCAGTTTATTGATATTTTGCAATAAATTGTGATTCAGTCTCGCGATCATGAACAAAGTGCTGACGGGAGGCCTTTCAAAATAAAATAACAACTTTCAGCAGAGGGAGACGAGCGTCTGAAAAAGTGTCTGATGAAAAACGAGAGTAAATGTTGTAATCTCATGACAACGTATGCACTATTTATTTAATACAGAGGGAACAAGGGTTGGCGAGGCGTTTTGCGTTTGGTAACTTACATGTGTAACGTGTAACATGCGAAATACTCCCCGAAGGTAAGAAGCAAACTGAAAATGCTTCTGTGACTGATACGTATAATTGAAATTTTTATCATATAATTAATTAAAACCGTTCCGGGAGCTCATTAGTATGAAAAGTGAACATTTCAATCTCAGTTGTCAAAACAACATATCTTGTTCAAAGCCGGCGGATTTAAAGTGACCTTTCGTCAGGTTTAACAAATCCAATAGATTCTGCACATGTGTAACTGCTTCAACTAGTTTAATCTTTTTCACCTGACCAGGAAATATTATGAACAGATTTGAGAAGTAAAATAATACTCGATTTTGTCAGGGTGATGCCTATATTATTTGAATTAAGTTAAATAACCCCATCGGTCGTTATTTGAAAGGTTCAGTGTGGAGGATTTAGTGACCTCTAGGTGTGAACTTGAAAATTGCAACCAGCTGAATAACCCTTACCACAGAACAGGCAGTGTCCTTTATAAAAAGGAGAAAGGACCTCTCTATAGCCAGTGTTGAGTTTGTCTACTCTGGGCCACTGTAGAAACATGGCGCCACTAGAGGAGGACGTGCTCCTGATGTTTTCATCACTGTGTCATCACCTGAAATTAAGAAACGTGCTTTCGTTACCTTAGAATATGCATCAATATCTACATTATATCTGAAAACGGTATTCTCTTTCAATAAATGGAATACAATTATGTTTTCTGATAGATAAGGTTTTCACTCTGGACCTTAAATGTAACTTTACACATTTGATATGGACCCTAAATTTGTTTATTAAAGAACTGAGACTGCAACATATGTTCTGAGCAGATCATTTCACTTTGTTAATCTGTTGAATAAATTGTGTTACGGAAACTAGACTGCGTTTTTCTCGTCTTATGGAAAGAGCTTTTCTACAAGCTACATTTACATGTTTGCACCAAAATTCATAAAGCACTGTACTCTACTATACGTCCTTCTATCACATATCATTCAGCCACAATGGGTAAAGGTTCTGGAGGTCTTGCCTAAGGACACTTTCATATGCAGAGTGGAGGAGCCGGGAATCAAACCTTCCACCAATTGACTGATTTTTTGATTAAAAAATTCACAATCCAAGCCACATTTCAGCCCACCAGCCACTTCTCTTTACAATATATCGTGTAGTTTATGATTCGTGAGCTCTACTGAATGTGGATGTTGTTTTAGAACACAGAAGAACAAACAAGACCGTGATCAGTCCAAGTTCAAAGCTCGTTTACATGTTGAGAGATTCCGTCCGGGATGAAAACCCTGATGAAATGGCGACATCAAATTTGGATTCACGTACAGGATCATGGAGTGTAGTTCAGTATTTATTGCATGAGTGGCAAAAAGAAGGAAACAGCCGCTGCCCCGATCCCATGAGCAGCACTTCATCTCTGGAAATGGACCATATAAAGCATTCAGCCGCCGACTGCTGTCACTCAGGCCCGTGCTGAAATGGGTTGTGCACCGAGTGTGTCTGGATTAGTTGTTTTTCGATCAGCGGGGGGATTAAATGCTATCAGTGACAGGTTAATGCATATTAATGTATTTCAGCTTAGCCTAAACTTTTGTCTCCTGCTTTGTTTTGGATGGGGGGCAGGTTTGAACTCACAATCTCACGTTGTGTTGAGGTTCAGTGGAAACTGAGCGTTTTCAAAAAAAAATTCCAGGAATGAAAACGGCGCGATGCAAAGCTGCTCTTCTATTGTTTTGTGTGCAGGTTGATTCTCAAGTGCAGCCGGCGACCTTGTTACATCTGGCAAACGCGAACACAGTCGGGCATTTTAAATGATACAAACACTCCCAGAGGTAAAAGAACAGAGTATCATGCTCCTCTGGATTACAGATGTATGTCAGCACCCGTGTGCTTTTTCCCGCCGAACCCACATGGTCAATACATTCTCAGTGTTTAAAAGGCACATGAGAAGAATTCAGCTCTCAAAGATCTAATGAAATGACTCGGAATTGACCTTCAGGACACATGGGATTGATTCTTTACCACCATCCTCATGGTAATTAGGTTTGCCTAGTTCTGCCCTGAATTATAAGTGAGCCGTACAGAGAATGTATGTCACACAAGAGCGATTAGTCCTTCAAGGTTTACAGTTCAGAAAGGCAACAATGGTTCCGCGGGGATTAGAGATGTGCACGGTTCCGTGTTAAAAGGCTAAAACGCAGCATCAGCATCCAAAACGGAGGACGTGCACATCTTGTGTAAAAGGCCCCCGATTTGAACTGTTGTGATTAAAAGCTGTAATGGATTAGAACATGCTAAAAAAAGAACCACAACAACAATGCATTCATTTCTTGTTTGGCAATGAAAATTAGTGATCCAACTGATTGCTTGTTTACATAATGAATGGTGCAGGTTCACGTCCCATTTACATTTATCCCCTCTGAGAGAAAAGCCGACCCCCTTTAAAGAGGCTGGGATACATTTTTTATTTTTTTATTTAGCTCGGCAGCTTTTCTCCTCAGGTGGTGTGCGGCCAGGTCAGCAATTTGATTTGAAGTGGGAGTGGCGTGGAAGGCCACAGTGCAAAATTGAACCAAATTCACCCAGCAGCATGTTAAACCATGTGTAAAATCCTCCCGATGGGCTCAGAAAACGATCCCCGGCTGGAGCCGCTGCTCTCCCCCCTACCTCTGTCTTTAGGGATGGTCACGCTCGCTTCCCTGCACCACTCACAGGGACCCTTTGAAGGAAGAGGGATGTCTGGGAGCCCATTAACCTCCTCTGCGCCCGTGCACCGATACCCCCGACGCCAGGTCACAACCGCCTTTTCCCACACAACGCGGCCAGGTCTTTTTTGTTTTGTTACTGCACAGCCTGCTGCCATTTTCATTGCATTTCCAATGAGTCCAAAGCCGTTTTTTTTTTAGAAATGAACTCCGGAGGATGTCCGCAGAATTGGGTTCGTACATTCTCCGGAGGTTTCCCTGTAACACATGAACAACCCAGCGGGAGATTCTCCGCTCAGACATGTTTGCAACGACACAGAAATCTCTAACTTGATGAATTCAACTGTGGAGATCAAGTGATTTCATATTTGCGTGTTAGATCTTCTGCTACGGCTCCTTCGGACATTCTGTGGACTTTTCACTTTGGGGGGGGCTGCCCGCAGAGAGTCCACAGAAAGTCAGGAAGCTCTCACTGGGACATCCACACACATACACCTGAAAGCAGCTCAAGTGACACGCTCGGTATGCATCGTAAATGTTTTTCCCATGTGATAATAAGTGTTTTTGCAGTGGCGCTTATTTGGAGTAGTCTCGTGTTGACTGCCGGCTCGTGTTTGTCTGTTCACGGAGCTGTTATGGCTCAGGGGCGGCTGTTCAGAACTGTTTAAAAGTGTTAAATTGACTCTGCTGGCTGTGGGCATATTTTAATACATTAAATCACTGGCATTGTGATGTTTGCACAAACAGTTGACTCACAGCGACAATAAACACGGAGCAGACTGCTTCATTGAGAGCTCCCTGTAGAGCCTTATCGAATGGGGGGGGGGGTGCGGGGCCCAATTACAGCCCCTTCTGACCCTGCAGATAATATATTATGATATTTTTTAGAACCATACATGAACTGTAATTATAATCCTGCAGAATGTGATCACCCTTATGTCTCAGGGTGTGATTGTTCGGACAGTTTAGCGTGAGATCGTATTTCTAAGTGTCCTTCATTGGTGAAACGTCTCCATATTTCCTTATATTTCTTAAGCATGTGCACGGACTGTAATATTCCTGCATAATGTGGTCACCTTCATTTCTCAGGGTGTGATTGTTCGGACAGTTTAGCATGAGATCACAACTCTTTCTTCATCAGTGACGTGTCTCCATGTGTATTAAGCATGTGCACGAACTGTCACTATGTTCCTGCAGGATGTGATGTCCCAGGGTGTGATGTTTGGACAGTTTAGCCCAGATCACAACTCTTTTCTAGGTGTTCTCCATTGGTGAAGCGTCTTCATTAGTCAAAAAGCGTGGGCGGGACTCTTGCTCTCTGCAGCGAGTCAAAGAGAAAGGCAATAAAGGGAGGCAGGAGCTGCACTTTGCCGACGAGCATCTCTGCCGTCCTGTCTTCACCACCACCACCACCAGCAGCACCACAGTCCTCCCTGCTCCCCTCACCAGCCCGGATCTGCGACCGTAACACACACACACACACACACACAGAGGGGACTCTGAAGGGGGACAAGAGGCAGAGTTCATGAATGTAACTCCGGTCTGTCTGAACGAACTGCGCCGTTTACCTGGATAAGTCCGCGTCCCGACGAGAGGAAAGAGAACAGAGACTACCCGAGTGTTGGAGTGTCGACGCACGCGACTGCGAAGGAGCAAAAGAGACGAATATGATTGTCAAGCAGCACTTGGTCTTCATCCTTTACAGCCTCTGCGCAAGCGTCTTTAAAGGTGAGGGGCGCTGGATGGTGCTGGCCGGGAGACGGGCGTGGTGTTTGGGGTGGGGGGGGAGAGAAAGAGAGAAAGAGAGAGAGAGAGAGAGAGAGAAGGTGGTGGCTGCGTTAAAGTGAGAACAAAAACAAAAAAAAGATGAGAATGTGGCGATGCCGTGAGTTCAAGTGCGCAACGCAGATAAGAGTTGATGGTGTGTTTTTTTTATTTTTGTGTGTGTGTGTGTGTGTGTGTGTTGTGTTGTTGCGTGTGATGCGTGTTTGCGCAGCGGCTGTGCTCCGCTGTCTGCAGCCGGAGCCCATGCGCGCGCTGTGCCGGAATGCCTGGGAAGTTGGAATTGTGCGTGGAGCCGAATGCGGCTGCTGCACACAAGTTTTTGCGTGCGTGTCCGGGGAACAACTTGCACGGTGCCCTGCCTTTTTTTTTGTGTGAAGTGACAGATGAGGCGTGAGGCTGCGGATGAGTCGTGTGTGTATTTGCGGGGTGGGGGGTTGGTGGTGGTGGGGGGGGGGGGGTTCCACGGGAGGGTTTCCAGCAGCCGTGCGTGTTGTCATGTTGCCAGAGAGCTGTGTCATTGAATGGATGCTTTCTGTAACGCGCACGGTAACGCGTCTGTGTGCAGCCCCCGGTGTCACGCACGACTTTATAAAAAAAAACCCAGTGATTCTGCAGAGATGACAAAGTCGCGGAGGAGGCTGCTGCGTTTCCCTCGCGCTCGTGTCCGTGGCGCACGGGGACGCACGCTCCAAACAGGGTCGCGTCCACTGACCCCTGCGTGCCATCAAGTCGGCGCATTGAAAGTTGTGCTTGCCGGGACAAGGTGCTGTGAGTGATGCCCTCCTGCAGCCATGGAGGAGCATCATCCATCGGTGCCCCCCCCCCCCCCTTTGACTCCCCACAGACCGTCCCGCTCCTGGACATGCTTGCGCAGCCACCGCCCTGTAGGCGACCAGTGCGCAGATACATAACGCTTTCAACGGGGGGAGGAGGAGGAGGAGAGGGGGGAGCTGTAAAATATATAGATGATAGATAGATAAATAAATAATCCCCCACTCACCCCAGCTCAATAAGATCTTGTCCCACAACACACGAGCAGGAAGATGTCTGGACTCTGCTGATTGAGTAGAAGTGAGCGGTGACCCATCGGTGTTTATTCTAGTAAAGGTATTTGTGCTTTAGGTCTCGCAGATTGAATCAGTAGGAAAACTGAAGAGTCAGAGTCTCTGTTTGGCTGCGCCTGTGATTTTCATTCCAATCCAAAAACTCATAATTCATCAATCATTCTCATCCAAGAAAACTCGCACAGAGTTGAACGTATTGGTTTCAAATATCACTGACCTGGACGTGTCTCTTTTAAAGCTGGGGTTGGTAATCTTTGAAAAGCTAGCAGGAGCAGGCTACACTTTGATCCCACCCCCTCTTGTGAAGCCACACCCCCCCCTACAAAACACACTTAGGAGCACAGACTGCTTCAAGTCGACTTCTCCGTGACCTGCTCGCTAACTCCTGTCTATCGTGTACGTCTTTTCGGCTGAAGACCCCGGTTGTGTGCAGTGAGAGAACAGGCCGGTCGCTTAGTTACAGACGAGGACTTTATCTACAGACGACTTTAGCTATCGATGACTATCGGGATGATTTCAACAAATAAAAAAAGAAAGCGTCTCAGAAACAACTTTCCAACCTTAAACCTTTCTAAAGTTTCAAAGGGAAAATGTTATCATCTTTTTCGCTTTGATGTGTGTTGTTTTCATCCGTCTCTCACTTTGGGAGGTCCCCCCCCCCCCCCGCGACACATCTCACTGATCTGCCCAATCCTGAGATGCCATCAAGTGGTGCACATCCAGCTGTGACCTGATGACACATCCAGCCACATCCTCCTCACGTCATGCCCCCCCATCACCATCGATCTTTCTTTTTTTAGCCTCTAATCCTTCCTCTGAACACTTTCTTTTTTAACTTCGGCATCAGAAAACTTTTTCTTGGATGCTTCCAGAGGCTCTTGTCGTACTCTCCGTTGCTATGTCGGCTTCCCTCTCTTCGCCTCTGGCAAACCAATCTTTGCTGGTTGACGTAAAAAAAAAAAAAAAAAAAGCATCGGTACCTGCTGTGCAGTGCGTAAATGTCGCCACAGACAACAGATTTAAAAGACTGTTATAGTGCGAAACACAGAGAGATTTACCTGCCACTGACAGGATTAATCAGCTCTGCGTGAACTTGTTTGGCAACAGCTTAAATACAGCAGTCCTGCAGTCCAGCTCTAAAGGTTTGTTGGTTGGCAACAGACCGATTGTTTTCATGACTGCACATGTAGGTTTTTGGCCTTTCTGGATGTTTCTATCTAGGGTGAAGTTTAAATATTCAGAATAATGAATAGCGTATAAAAATGTTTCTAATTAGTTTTCAGATGCAAAATCAGAAATACCCAAAAAAATTCAATGTTGAGTTTTTGAGCCGGCTGGATTTGGTTTATGCTCACATTGGACAATTTATCGAGTTTGAAAGGCTCCATCTATAAATAATGGCCGCAGTCAAAAAAAAGAAAATCTCAGTCAGCTCAAATCAACTGATCAACTAATCTATTAGACACTGGGCTACAAAAATACATCTGCACGTCATCTGTAGATGAACTAAATTGGCCCGAGTGCATTGAGAGCACTCTACCTGTTATAGCCTCATTAGCTCTGAATGAATTACAAAAATAAACATGGAAAGTTAGTATTGAACCTGAACAAACTTATTAGCAAACATATTGAAATGTGCACATCCTGATATGTTCATACCCAAAGCCTCGAGCGTTAAATAGAAAATGAACTGAAGTGACACAGACAGGTTAGCTCAGGGTTTATCGATGATGTGTCGTACTGGTTGAACAGCTGTGATACGTGAACTGCAGCAACGCAGACACCTTCACTGACATGTTGTCAATTAGAAACGCTCAGTAAACTTTGATTAAGTTAGATGTGGCAAGTCTCCGTGAAACGTTCACTGTGTAGAATTTAGTGACATCTAGTGGTGAAGTTGCATGTTGCAGCTGAACACCCCTCACCTCACCCTTCCCTTCCAAACATGAAGTAGAACCTGTGGAAACCTTCAGTTAAAAAACTCAAAAGGTTTAGTTTGTCCAGTCTGGGCTACTGTCAAAAACATGGCGGCCTCTGTAGAGAGGACCTGCTCCTGATATAAATATACAAAAGTACAAAATATATATATAAAGGGTCCATTCTAGTGTAAAGAAAACAACAATTTGTACAATTTACATAAAACACACTGTGAAAACATAACTAGGATTATTTTATATTTATCCATTAGGTTGGATGAGGTTGAATTTGCAAAAAACGCCGTCTGTTCACATCTGTTCCATCCACCATGCAAAATATTGGATTGATTCTAGACGGCTGTTGATGTAGCTCCTCTTTCCTTACGGACACAACACTGGTGGGTTGAAAAGATCCGACCTGCCAAGGTAAAGCGTAGGATTTCATTCCCGGCATCATCAGCTGACATAATAGTGGTGAGCATAAAAGTGGACAGCAGCGAGCTTGTCCATTGTTGGAACCGATTTCTGGTCCATGACATCCTGCCAGAGAGAACAGGCCGCAGAGAGAGTTGTATCATCCTGTCCAAGAGCTCTGCTAAGATAGTGGCCACTTCAAGGGCAACTTTAAATATTTATGCCGTGTGGCTTAACTTCAAACACACGATCTAGCCGTTCCCAGGACAGTGGCCCAAAAGTCTGCATGTAAGAAAGAGTACGAGAGGATGTACTGGAGGATGTGAGCGGGTAAACAATGAATGAAACAAATAAATACTAGGAATCATCCAGAGTGCTCGCCTCCGAAAGGTCTGCACCAGCCTCCCAATTTGTTTATTAAAATGCAAGTTTCCTTTTCCAATCCGCACTGAGATCAAGGTCTCCTGCCTCATACACAAATGTGGGCAATTATCAGATGCAGACATACAAAATAAAAAGAAATTCAAGTAAGAGTAGTAATTTTTGGAAAAACATCCAGTTTTCTACCTTGCAACGTTAACAGGTCCTCTTGGAAAATTGCCGACTAATCCGTTGCTTAACCATTCATCAGATTTTCCAGACGTTGTGCCGAGCTAGCTAAGAGACAAACAAACCCACAAACGAGACTGACAACACAAACCTCCTCTGCAGGAAATAAGGTGAATGCATCTTCTGTGTGATCGCGGCCTAATCGACAGTTAAATTGCCGAGCGCCACATCACACGCTGCAGTTAAAGTTGCAGGCACGACTTCAGCCGGAGCAGCTTTCCTCGCGCTCCGTAATGCTGAGAGTCATTTCACGCCGGCTCATCCGTCGTAGAACAACTACATTATAGTATTTTGCTTAAATGCATTGTTGCACTCTTATCTGCAGCCGCAGCCCAGCAGAGCGCTACACTGCTTAAATGTTTAATGTGCTGTAGTGACCCAGTGGATTCATTCTTATGTGTAGTTTGCTGTACATCTGTGGTATTGTGTGTTTGTGTGTGTGTGTGTGTGTGTGTGTGTGTGTGTGTGTGTGTGTGTTCCTGCCCTGAATGTGAGGTCCCCGTTGTCCCACATGTGCACCAGCGGGGAACTTGTGTCCCTCTTTGAAGTGTTGGTGCATCACCAGACCTGAGTCAACACAACATATTACAACTAGCAATGCTAATCAGCCACGTGGTGCGGCTCTCCTCCGTCGCTCTGCAGACCTCTGGGCTGGTCGTGTGAGACGCGTACGTTGTATGATCTGCACGTTTTCTCGGTTGGCCTCAGATTCCTTCCACTCAAGTGTTTCATCACCTTCCTTCTCGCCGAAACCCCATAAAAGCCCCCGTACCGCCGAGGGAACTTTTCTTTTGTTTGACCAAGGAGCCTTTCATCATTTCTGATCTCGTCAGACATCTTGGCCTTGAACAACCTGCAGGTGACGTGAGCAGCGGCGTGTGGTTGACCATAACATGTGAGGGCAAGTAATGCAGTAATGAGGACAGAGCGGAGAATGAATGAAAGTGGCTTCTTCTTCTTCTTCTTTTTTCTTTTTTTTATCAGGTAACCGCACACGTCAAAACTACAGACACGGGAGGTTGAGGATGAATAATTCCCTCATAATGTAAATGAAAAATGTCTTTCCTGATAAGGGAGGGAATTGAGGTTTGTCATTAATAATGCAAAAGTACAACGTTTGATATTTCATTTAAATATTAGCCTGAGACTGGACTCGTGCTGTGATCGTTGATCTGATATTGTGGACACATCGTGATCTGTAGACCAGGATTCAACCAAACCCAATTGAAAAGTTGCATCACAAACATACAAACATAACAATATTGATTTGTCTCTGCAACGTCATTTAGGTGAATATAATGTTTTTATTGATTGCATTGGTACAATATTCCAGTGTTTCTATTTTCATCTTTTTGCATATGAACTGGAATTCACATCCAAAAGTAATGTTATGCACAATGTACACATGCATATTAACACATGCATAACATCATATGAAGTGCTTTGAATTATGTCAGCGTTTTCATTTGCATTCATCAGGATGGAAATTTCAAGGATAAACTGAATGTATTTGAATTTGCATCTCGTCTGTGTGCACATAGACGGGACCGTATGCATACAGACCAATATTCAATCAGCTTACAACAGAAAGATTCATTTATATATATATAAAGATAAAATGAAACACAGCAAAAGTTTAGAGGATCAGGATTAAAATCGAGGATCTGCGTGACTCCTCTGAGCTTTAATGTGCCGCCTGCAGTCGTCTGGGGCAGAACTCATGTGGCCGAGTATAGAATTCACCATGGAGTCAGAGTTCCACCATTAAAACCCCCGATTCCTGCTGCAGCTTTCACCGAACCCAGAGAGTGGACATCGACGTGAGTAACTGTCCAAACTCCAGAGTGGATTTGTCATTTCGAGGGTACTACAGGACAGCAGTAGGTGAACCGCTTTGCATTTTCAATATATTAAAAATGGAGTTTCTGTTTCACCTCGGATCTGGTTGTTTTGAAAATGTCTGAGAATGAGTAGTGATACTGGGCTCCGGGTGAACGTGAACCCCCAAACTGTCACATATTGTGAGACACAGGGAGCCTGTGCGATGTATGCATGGGCGCATCTCCTGTGGGTTGGAATAATCTGGCGTGAGGAATAAGCTGGCTGAGCCGAAGGCAAGGTATGGCAGGAAGGTGGTTTACACTCAAGGATACCCATTCCCCTCTGCTGAGGGTGAGCTTATCCCTGCAGAACGTCTCCCAGCTGCCAAGTGCTGGCTCTGGAGTCGTGCTGCTGTGTACTATCGCAAATGAATAATCCAGTAAAGGGGACAAACGCTTTCCAAAAGAGCCTCTGCTGCCCTGCTTGCGTTTTTTTGTTGACAGATATACATCTGTAGGGATAAGCCTCAAGCCAGAGGCAAATGTGCTCAGACAAGTGGGGAATGGGCTTAAAGATTAGCTGCTCGCTGCCCCGACCGCGCCACGTGCTGTCAGTCTCCCTTTGCGATGCTCTTTGTCGAAGCACTTTTACACACCATGCCCTCTCGGAGTGGGCATAAGCTTAGCAATGAAGCTGATAGACTGTAAGGCCAATTACACCATTAAAGATGATTTTGACCTATTTTTGAGCGGGAGAGATTTCTCGACTTGCCAGGAAGCACCGTCTCCAGATACTCCCGATAAGTCTTAATGCCACAATTGGTCACGCTGGAGAGTGGTTAAAGCGGCGCTTACCCCCCGATCCTCTCCGGCCTCCTGAAGAGCCACCTGCTGTTCTCGCGTCTTAAAGTGGAAATCACAGAGCCGAATTTACATGTGCGCCTATGATCCCACACAGTCGATTCAATATTTCCAAACATTAGCGGCTCGCCCGACGACGCCGACACCCGGAGAGCCATAAGTATTTCATTTGTCATGTCATCAAGCAGCAGCGGCGCCTCCATTTACAACCCAAGGAGAGCTGCTGTACGTGTGGAGGCGCACACCTGCAGGAGGCGGACTTCATATTGTCGGGGTAGGATTTTATATTATCGTTTGAAACCATATTGATCCAAACCCTCGGGGAACGGAGGCTGATTGTCGGAGTAAAATAACTGGAGATTTGTAATGCGGGGAACATGTATCTCAGAACACTGCAGTCTCACTTCCTGTTGCGTCCTTTGCTAAACAGTGGCTCGGAAATACGGGGGAAAAAAGGGAGAATAAACCTAATGGAATAGAATCAATCAGGTCTATCTGTTTGTTTTTTCTCAAATAATAATCATTACTTATACTTATAATGATAGATACACATTATTAAACAATGACAAAATGATATAGTGGTCTCTGCTGAACATTATGTATTGATGTTTACCTGCCTGGGTGAAATTAGCAGCAGCTCCTTAACATTGAATTTGTTTGCCGTAGCGTAGCACACTGATCCTCAAACCTCTTGTTGTTCAGGTTTATAAATGACAAAGATTTCCTTTCTGTTAACCTTGCAAACATATTAGTGAATTATTGCAGTCATTCCTCGTCGTGCTCACAATGCACCACACTGCATTCTGCAAACTAACAATACAAATGAAAAGAAGAGTTTTCCAAAGCTTGAGAATTAGGCTTTTGAACACTACAACAATATTCAATGGATTCAGGACTATCCTCTGATGTGCTTACTGTCTAAATACTGCAGTGTTTTCACAGTTTTTGTGATACAAATGTGATATGTAAATCACCACTGAAGAGTTAAAGGTCCTCAACATATGTAGATGAACACACATAAGGAAAAAACTGGACTCAAAGCTTTTTAGTGGAATCTGCAGAGGATGGAATAAAGAGCATTTCTCATTGAGGTTCAGAGAATGAGATTCAGCTGCGTTGTGTGTGTGTGTGTGTGTGTGTGTGTGTGTGTGTGTGTGTGTGTGTGTGTGTGTGTGTGTGTGTGTGTGAGAAACTGTCGGTTCTGTGAGTTTTCTGCATTCCCTACATTTCAGTATTGCACCCGAAATGAAGCCTATACTTCATTTTATGCCCGTTTGCAGTGTTGACCTTTACCAATCTCTCTTGGCCCTCATCTCTGCTGAAGTGGGCTTTGTGCCCGACGCTGGATGAGCCTCTGAATCTCATTTAGCCCGTGTAATGATCTCCTGCTTCTCCTCTCGCTGGAGTCTACATGAACAAAGTTAATATTTTTTCTGTTCAGATATGACACGATACACCGGAGCACGACCTGGCGGGTGATTTTTTTTTTTTTTGCGGAGGAAGATGTCGTATCATCCAGAAGTCACCTCTGTTTTGTTGTTGTCTGTTTAAACGCTTCTCTCCCGATGAATATCGCACAAGAGGAAGACGTCATCACAAAAGCAGTTTCTCGTTCTGCTCAGAAAATACCTCAGTGTATTAAGGGAGAGGGAGAGAGAGGAGAGAGAGAGGGGGAGAGAGAGAGAGAGAGAGGGAGAGAGGGAGAGAGAGAGAGGAGAGAGAGAGAGAGGAGAGAGAGAGAGAGAGAGGGAGAGAGAGAGAGAGAGAGAGAGAGAGAGAGAGGAGAGAGAGAGAGAGGAGAGAGAGAGAGGGAGGGAGGGAGAGAAGAGAGAGAGGAGAGGGAGTGAGAGGAGATGCGAGGGGAGAGAGAGAGAGAGAGAGAGAGAGAGAGAGAGAGACGTATTAACTGTGACATACCGGGAGCGTCTTTGTGCGGTTGCCATAATAGATGCTCTTTTCCGTGTCTGCTGTGCATGTTTGGGAGGCTTCCAGAACGAGTGATTGACTATCTGAGGGTATCGCACTGCAACCAAACACCTGGCAGCCCGACCTGGAGCGGCCGCGCTTGTTTTTGAGTTATGTCAGGATCTCTGCCAAGGCACAAACAAAAGCTGCAATATTGACAACAAACTGTGGAGCCTTTGTTCGGGGCTGTTTGCGTTTTTTTTTATTCAGATGTGGCGATTGGCAGGCGTGTCAAGTTCTCACAACCTTCCTCCTCTTCCTCCTCTTTCATCTGTGCAGAGCCCCGGTATTCAGGAGCAGAGGTTCCAGATGAGCTGTTGTCAACCTTTGTTTGTTTGTTTGTTTGTTTGACTCCTTTTCATTGCTGCTGGGCTGCTCTCACAATAATCCATTATCCTTTCAAATAAGACGTTTCTTATCGTTTCTCAACAGTAGTCGGAGGTCCCTGCATATCGGGGAGAGCTAAATGATTCTGTTTCAGACGTGAAGTGATTGTTGTGGTGACGTTGGTTAGTAGTTGTTGTGTCAGTTTATCTCATGAACCGATATGTCTAATTGTAAATGAACTGTATTTATAATATGCGCTTTGCACTGTCGGCACAATAGAACAGCGGGACACGTGGGGTTCGGTATCTTTGAGGAGGAACCGGGGATCGAACCACCGACCTGGTTCTGGATGACCCTCTCTCTATAGCTTTGCTTTCCTACATCTAGTGGGACTGTGTGGGAGTGACGACCCCACACGTACAGCACTCGGGCCTCTTCACTTCCGGCACACTTATTTGTAGTCGCTTTAACTGTAGTGACTGAAATTAGTATTTTGCCCATCACTTGACCACAAATTTATTAAATTAAAAATGTAATTAATTCTGCGGACCCTTATTCAGCTTTAACTTCCAGCTCAGCATTAAAGCGCCGAACATCCGAGCAGACCTGAAGATGACGTTCACTGCAGCTTCGCCTCCCAATCTGATGAAGGAGGAAGAATGGTTTGATCTGGCTGTGCAGAGCTTTACAGAGACTTGCTAAAGGAGGAACTGAATTAAGGGTGTGAATACTACATCCAGTTGAAATAACACATTTGAACACCTTGTTCTTTTGGGTTATTGAGAGTAGATTGATGGATAACAGTGGGAATATGAATTAAAAACCGGGGAACAATAAAGTGTGCAAACAGCGTCTGCATTCCAAATGGTAACAACACAGCAGATGTAATTGCATTGGGAACGACTGTGTCCTGGACTTTGAGGTTTTTAAACGTTTCCTCTTTTTATGTGTCAACACAGAAATTCCATCAGTCTCACACGGGGGAACAGGATTTTGCATCAGTGTGCGTCTGTGCTCGTAAAGTCCCGGCAGTCGGGCAGGACGTCTGAGCGCCAGATAAAGGACACTCTGTTGCTATCTTTGGAAATTTGATAGCTCGCTGGAATAAGTCATGCATTTTCATTGACTTGTAAGCAGGAAATCACGGCCGGTGCAGTTTTTCATTCCAGTGCCAATGTTTTGTGTTTTAATGGCCTTGAGTTTTAATATTGCTTGTGCACGATGGACAATTAAAAGACCCTGAATAGAAAATGAATAGACAAACCTGCTAAGAACCAATAACTATTTGTCAGGGCTCGAATTAAAACCATTTATATTCTCCGCCCCGCTGACCCCCCCCCCTCTCCGGGTGTTGAGGAGCAGTGGATCCCAGCTTCATTCTGCAGAACGCAGGCAGCTAACCTGTCCATCACAGAGGCCATCGTACACAGACATCGTGTCCTAAGGCGATTTCATGTCTCCACTCCGGTCCTTTACAGTATATCTCTACATTTGTGAGGAAACCCACGGGAACTTGTGGGGGGGGGGGGGGAAACGTGCCAACTTAAAGGGGAACACACTGTAAAACGTAACAAAGACGAGGCTAATTAAAAATGTCTCCATGTCAAGGCAGCATTTCAGAGTATTTCAGGACATCTTCCCATGTGCTATGGGTTTTTTCCCTCCACTCCCCAGTGTTGTTTTCGCTGCAATATTAGTAAAGCGACTGTTTATGCGCCTTAGAGCAACAACAAAAAAAAGAAATCACTCCCGTCTAACCTGTTTATTTTCCTACAGCAATTAAATTTGACAATTTCGCTGAGCAAACTTGCTCGTAGTTATCAGTCGACTAATTCCCAATGCATAGACTGTCTGAAGGCAACTTCTGCATCTTCACGTCGTCGCGTTGGAAAACAGCTCCGACAGTTTTTAAGAAAAGTTCACCGCCGCATCAATATGCAATGTTTTGCATATAATTATTGTTGGAAGCCACATATATAATAGTATATGCTAAAGCCCATATTTCATAAACGCATTCATATCACACCGTGTAGCCAATGTCTGATAATAATATAGAAAATCATTAAGTTCTGTGGCAGAGTTTTGGATGAGTGCCCAATGAATAATGTCCACTATAAGTAAAGTATATACTTTACATACACTTAGCAGTTCTGTGTTTGTAATGGCTTACATTCAGTCACTGATGGTATTTATATGCTAATCACATCCGCTAATGTTAAATGTAAAAATTTCCACCACGAGAGTTATGCGTTCAGAAAGATATATGCAACAATTTATTGGAACTTTTTTTTTCTTCTTCTTAATAGTAAATAAATTCAGTTTCATTGCTGCAACGCGAGAGCAGAACATATTTCAAATCCAGCCTCTGCTTCAAGGTAACGACTGAGAAATGATTTTGCTCTCCTGCCCTGCTGGAGCGCGATGCCATCCGCAAACCGAACTTAGAGACACAAAAAGCACAAAACTTAAGCTCATGCATGTTTATACCGTTTTTTTTATTGACTTCCTCTTTAAAAGCTTCCCACGGGTCTGCAAAGCTGAAGTGTAGATACTGAACGCAGGCATATTTGCAAGTGAAGGTGGGGGATAAAAGCATTGAAACTCATGTCCTCATAAAGAGGGATCAGCAGTCTGCACGGGAGCTGCATACCGATGCAGGAGATGCCAGTGCTCGGAGCCAGAGAGCATGCTTTGCTGAAAAGGGAAAAAAAGCCTTAAAGCCGCTAAGCTGAGAGCAAGACAGGGGAGAGGAAGAGAAGGTGTGAAGCAGGAAGCCACACAAACTAAAAAAGAGATTTTCCATAGTGTAATGCAAGATACATCTGCCATTTCCTTCCCCTGCTACAAGCGAGTATCGTAAAAGAGGTTAATGCAGTTTTAAAATAAAGGTTAAACCATTACATGTGGGACGGCATCGCGCATTTCACAGATTTCTCCCTGATTCACTCGGTTCGCTGTGACTTTAGGGTTGAAGAGGAAAAAAATCTATTTTTATTTTACGGATTTATGTGAGAAAAGGAGGCTCAGGATTTGTGAGGAACTGAAACATAAACCCCGAGTCTCAATGAGTTCCCTGTGTTCGGTGGAGCATTACAATTAGCACAGATAGATGACCTCCTCTTTAAAGACTCTCTTTATGGGGAATGTTTCCACCGACTGCTGCAACGAGGCGTGACTTTCTGAGGGCGTGTTCGCTCAGGTCATGTTCGGGGAAAAGTTTATTCAAACCCTCGAGCGTGGTTATTATTTCAGTCACGTTTACTTTGGCAGCCGTGAAGCTTCAGGTGTGCAAGTACAGTCACCACCCTGAGAATGGAAATACCCTCATCATACAGAATCTCACACTTTGTCTTCTTCAATTTCACTTTAGATTGAAACTGTTTTTTTTTTGTCAATTTCTTTTCAGTGTGTGTTAGAACTTAATTAACATAGTTTAGGCCAAAGAAACTCTAAGTATAAATCAATACGCTTAATTTAATTGCCTCTAGATGGCGCAGGTGAGACAAATCGACTGTATGTAAAGATTGACGACATGTCTCCGCTTCCTCGCACTCTCCAGAAATCAAGGGAAAATATTGTGGATATATGAATACTGCCATCTTGTGGCAATGACGTCATTTGGCTCCAGAGTCTGCGCAGAAGCAATCGGGGGGGGATCGATACACATGCTCGACCAATCAGTCTCAGTCGTGATGGTTCAGCCCGTTTGTATAGCATCAAATAATTAATTTAAATGTGCATTTTTTATTTTTCACCCTGCCCGTGTGCTTGCATGGAGGAGCCAGGGTTTACGACCTATACTGCAGCCAGCCACCAGGGGGCGATGGAGACATTTGGCTTCACTTTCAGGAGCCGTCATGTCGTCTATCTGTATGTACATTCTACGGGAAGACACAATAATCATAATATTACGCCATGTGTGCAGGGCGGCACAGGATGTGATGACAGCACGAAAAATACTTTTTAAGCGCAGTAAATAAAAGTAATAAAAATATGGACAAACTTAGTGACATGAAATATGTGTGCAGAGGTAAGAAAAGTAATTTCACAGCCTACAGGAAACTAGAGATGCTCGTTGAGTCCAAAAGGCTCAAAAGAGCTGAAAGTACGAATCAATCAGAGTCTGTTTATAATATCAAAATCTATAGGAGGATGGTGAATGTCTTTTTATTTATTTTTTTTCAATTCCCTAAAAGCTCACTGCAGCAGAACTGCGAATCGCTCGTCTATAATTGTGTCCACACGGGCAGAGACAATTGAAACGTTCCCTCATCTTTAGGGAACACTCGGCCCGGACATCCCACGTTCTGCTTCTGGGAGTTTAAACATATAGGAAAGACAATTGGGTAAAAAAACAAACGCCAACTTGGGGAGCCATTTAGACAACGGACATATGTGCACAGTTAAAAATAACCTGCAGGAGGCCTGGGGAAGCAGGAGGAGAGGGGAGGTTTCTGCATTATTTTTAGAATTGTATTTATGATTTCAGCTGAACTGATGGAAAACTCTGGAGTTTACTCGCCTGTGCAGCAGCAGCAGCCTCGGCATCGATTTTTTAATGTGTACTAAAATAAAGAATAGAGGGGGTATACGAGTGTTAATTTAACTGTCTCTGTGAGAGTTGGCATATGTTACATATATACCTGCGAATGTTTAGATATGTTTAAATAAATACTTTGATTAAATGGCTGGAGAATCTTGATGTGGAGCTGTGTCTGGATTCAGCGGCTGCCTCCTCCGAGGACGCGGTCCACCCGGCCCACGGTGACCGCCTCGTACACCGTGAAGGCTGAACCCAAATGAGACTGAGTCTGGTCTACGGATGCTTTCTCTGATCGGCGTCACCAGCTCGTCCTGCCCTTATTGCTGTTGCCTAGCAACAGAGCTGAAGTTGAACATGACGAGAAAGTTTTTAATGCCTTTTGTTTTTGAGTGTTTTTTATTTATTTATTTACATGTGAACCGTCAGCTGTTCGGTAGAGATGAAGCGCGACACTCGAGCATTAGACGTCTTCGTCGCTTGGCGGAGCTTTTACCTCTTTGAAAAAAGTTTCGTCACTGAAGCGCAATGAATCCTGGGATATGTTGAGCCGGGAAGGATCCTCCCTTTGTTTCTCAGGGATGGAAGGACGCGTTCGGTGGCTGCATTTGAAGGACTGTGACGCAGTCTGCCTTCAGATGCAGCCTCCGAAGGATGCGGCCCCTGAATTGAGACGCAGCTAAGCCCTTTAATTCACTGACCTTGTTGTCTGAGCATCGAAATCAAAGCGCTGCAGATGTTTCGCTGTGACTTTTCTTGCAGTTATACAATCGAAGTGAAGTCGGTCGATACGTGGATTAAAGGAAACGTACGGGTCGGACTTGTTAACCCAGAATGATAAGAATCTCACTGTACATGTCTCCATGTCTATGTAAAGCAGTCAATTAGTTTTTCTGTCACTTAAAAAAAAAAGATTTCACCTTTCAGTCGATGCACTCGTTCAGCGTGTGACTCTTGATCTGAGCAGCTGACAGAGGTGTAGGCAGCAGTGAGGGGACGTCACAGACATGTCAGTGCTTTTCTTTTGAGCTGTTTGAGATGACATTTCAGAGATTGTTTGATCTGCACTTTATATTTTCAATTAATCAATTAATGTTAAGTGTAAGAGGTGATGAAGAAACGAGGCCAAAACTCCCCAAGAAACCAGTTGAGGTTTTGTTTGAAAAATTATGAATATTTGATTATCAGAGTTCCTGAACATCTATTAGTCGACTGATTGATTTATAGACTAATCGTTTAAGCTCCTGTTCAAACTGTTGTTGCCTTTTCTTGGAATATACAGTGATAATAATTCATTGAAAATATCAGGCACACAGAGTTTATGATGACTGTTTATGTGACATGGTTAAAATGGCAAATAATGCTAATCTTGCAATGCAAATGAAACTGGGGAAAAAAACTACTTCTTTCCACCAAGTAATCCTGGTAACTAACAGACAAACAAATGCAGTTATTTGTCAAATGCTGTGAAATAAAAGTAATCCGGCAGGAATGGGTAACCGTAGAAACAGTGCGACCAGTAAGAGGAGCAGACACAATAGTTTTGCTCTCAGTATCAACCCTGAGCCCAATAAGACTCCCACCTTCACCGGCGCTATCTGCTATCTGGGAGAAAACAGCCACGGGAAGGATGCACTGTTTTGGATTGTGTTGCTAAAGTAGCGGGGGTATAAAGCCAGGACGGACCCGGCAATAAGCTCCTGTAATGGCCGGTCTGGA
Organism: Reinhardtius hippoglossoides; assembly: GCA_006182925.3. NCBI lineage: Eukaryota > Metazoa > Chordata > Actinopteri > Pleuronectiformes > Pleuronectidae > Reinhardtius > Reinhardtius hippoglossoides. Next base: position 4,522,601 of record CM031673.1, read on the forward strand.
TAGACCCCGGCCTTTTGTGGGCTCAGAGATGATTACACATTTAGTATCCTCCAGTACTGGAGGAGTGCGAGGACATCCGGTGCACCAGGCGACCTTAACTACTGGAGCTGCAGCATCCCCCAGATAATGACCACTCTGAACCCCAGGAGCAGGCCTCATCACCCCATAAATACAGGGACCATATGGACTCTCGGGGAAAAGCTGCCGGCAGTCACTTTTCAAATGGACGCATACTTGTAGGAGGCTTTTGTGCAGCGGGGCGGAAAAAATAGCCTTGGATGTTTTTTTTTATTTTCACAGGTTCACAAGGACTGTGTTTTGTGGAGGCTTGAGTTCACTTACACTGGCCAAAGGGCAGATGTCTCTAAAAGTATAATGTCGGTTTTTTTCCCCGGCGCAGGTCTCCGCTGGAAGAAACTGATCCGGTCAGATACTGTATACAAACTGAATTCACGGCCGTGTAAACATTGCTGGTCCGTGATTAAAGTGCCGCTTTCGGGAGCAAATTCAGGGTCAGTGCGCCCGACAGATAATGTTGAATTTACACTGAGCGAAAAAAAGGAAAGTTTAAAAAAAAAAAGCAGAGCCAATTGCGGTTTTAACACATTGCTTAGACAAAATAGAGGCGTATCGACGCAGATGTTGTGTTGCACTTTCTGTCGTTTTGAGAGTCGGGGGTTCATTATCTGCTTTTACCGTCTGTCTGTGTTATTTTGACGTTGGTGTTTTGATAACGAAGGTGGGATTTATCATCAAACTGTTCAAATGTTCTAAACAACTTGACCACAAATCAATTCAATTAATGCTTATTTGTATTTGTACAGCCCCAAAATTCACAAGTCACATTTGCCTCATAGAGCTTAACAAGGTGCAGCATCTCGGCCTGTTCCCCTCGACAGGAGTGAGGAGATGTCAATGTTCAAAGTATTAACACAAAAGAAAATATGTGACAGAGATGAAGGGAGCAGTATTGAAATCACCAGTAATGGTAGTGTGTGTGTGTGTGAGCATATTGTATATATCTAAGCAATAGTTGAAATCATCAATCAATCAATCCACGATCTGCTGAGCAAAGCACTTTTACAGAACCACGCAATGTCGATTTAATACAAGAACAAACCATTTGCTATAAATTGGATTTAGCTGTAACGTGACCCGGGACTCAAACCTTCCTCCTGGTCTGCACGGACTTGCACTGTGCGCTCGCTCCAGGCCAATCAAACACATCAGAGGGAGATTGCTGCTGAGGTGATTTCCATTAGGTCTCTACTCCTTTTGCCTTCGGACAGTCTGACTTCTCGTGTGGCCTTTTTCATTTTGTTCCCCGAAGGCTGGAGACTGGAATTACCAGCTGGGGGACAGGGGCAGCGGGCAGGTGCACGGTGCACGTGTGGTTATCGACTGCGTTCAGCGTGAATTACTTCACGTCGGCGTAGATCGCCCTCGGTCTTCTGCTCTGTCGGGATGATGGAGGGGCCGTCGGACGTCCCTGCAACTGTTAAAAGAAATCAGTTAACGAGGGGGAAATATTTGCCTCCCGCCCCAAAATGTGACAGCGCTGCTGGGAGCACTGGGTGACTGTTGATGCTCGCTCCCAACAGAGCCCCACACGGTCCTTGAGAACAGGGGACTGGTGCTGGGGAGGGTTTTGAAGAAAATCATGTGGTTTCTTTGAAGTGACAAAGTGATCAATGTCAAACCATTAAGGATTTTCGGAGCTTAAAGACGATTAAATATTTACGTCCTCTTCTTTCTTCACAGCGTAGGACGATTTCCTGTTTTTATCGGTTCGGTCCTGACTGAACGATTCTGTGTGTGTGTGTGTCTGTGTGTGTGTGTGTGTGTGTGTGTGTGTGTGTGTGTGTGTGTGTGTGGTAGCTTGTCTGATACAAACCAGTCACTGGTTTAGTACGAGCAATATTAAAAATGTCAGTTTAACAACATTCGGTTTAGTTTTTAAACTTGCATTTGGTAATTAATCACCAAATCTTATTACATGGTTTTCATCCACAAAAATACTTTTGTACTACAACAGCGATGATATTGGGGAAAGAATCCAGAATGATACTTTTACTATAATATCATTAGAACCATAATATAATCCTTTTTCATCCTTATTCCCATTTTAAGTCTGACATTGCTGTGTATTGTCTTTCGAGTTCCAAAAGAAAAATAATGCACTTAAACCACAAACTCAGTAGAGCTCAATCAATTATACAGTCAATCAAACAAATTACATTTATATAGCTCATATTCACAAATCACAATTTGTCTCATGAGGCTTTACAAGATGCAACGGAAGGTAAAAAGCAGGTGGAATAATAACAAGAAGTTGCTGAAGTACCAGACCGTAGAGAAGGTTCTGTAGAAATCATCCCAGTGAGCGACCTCCACCGGCGGCAGGAACACAGGAAATGATGCAACCATTACCAAAGCTCGTCCCACACCACTAAACCTCTGCCAAGGCCAAACAACCCTGCACAAGCTTGTTTAGTTTGTATTGTAGAAATATAAAAGGAAAAAAATCAAGTGGTCTGATATCCTACATTATTTATTTGTCATAAAACATTGAGTAAGAAAATGGGTTCTTCCCTCGCTGCCAAACTGGAAATTGGTTTCTTGGTTTTGCAAACAAACAAACAAACAAACAAACCAACAAGACACTAGGTGAAAACAGAGGTGATGAGCTTTTATGTACGTTTTGTTTTTCTCTGCAAATATCCACATAATTAATAACCGCATTCATCTGTGTGAATGAACTTGGGCTGGACAGAGGACGCAGTGTGTGTGTTTGCACGTGTGGACGCTGCCGGCTGCAGCGGCTGTTTGTTTATGTGTGTGTGTGTGTGTGTGTGTGTGTGTTTGTGTGTGTCTGTGTGTGTGTCCACATGTGAGCAACCTGGATAAACATCACAGCAACTGTAGTCCAGCTCACACTATTAGTTCCCTTGTGCTCAGGTGGACGTAATGCAACAACACCAGCTACAACATGCTACGGCTCAACTGTGTGTGGATGTGATTTCTGTGTGACGACATCTTCTCGCGGCTCTTTGCCTCAGTGCTTCTGCTTATCTGGATTTCTACCCACATGGTGGATGTGCAAATAACGTAGGTGGAGCCAGATGATAGTAAAAAAAAAAAAAAGGTCCCAGGTCAAGTGAAGCAATATTACTCCACCATGGGCTCTGCATATTTCTCCATTTCTGCATTAAAGGTTATCTGTAGTATTTTTGCAGGGTTTGCAGGAGATAGTACGCTGTTCATTTCCTAAAAGTCGCCCCCGATAACAGTATGTTGTGTGCATTTGCATAAACATGCATTGTGTTCCCCTACAAAGACGCTCAGACACAGATCAGATGATAATATCTGGAGTGAATGAGGTTTCTTTGTTGCCGGATGTCAAGGTGCCGAGAGCGGAGACGGCTAATGTGGTTAGCTGTGTTTCCTCATCATTGTTCCCGTTCAACAGACGGGCAAACATTTAGTTAGTCCCACCAGGGAGATGATGCTTTAATCAGGGTTTGTCTGTTTGTTTGTTTGTTTGTTTGTTAGTCAGCAGAACGGCACAAAATGTACTCTACTGATTTTATTTAGAATATAGGACCCACGGAGCAGATCTAGATAAACCAGGAATTTACTTTCACTTTAATGCATCATATTGGGATACGGCTGTTACGCAGGTATGAGCTCTTGGAGCCCCCTTGTAGTTGGGTTGTTTGTTTACCTCAGCCGTGGAGGTTGTGTTTTCATTTTCATTTGTTTGTGTGTTAGCAGCATTACACAAAAACTGTTTAATGGAGGATCCAGGAAGTTATTATCACTTTACAACGTGCAATTTTCAACATTTCTTTTATTTCAAATCTTGATTTCCAACAGCTTTGGGCTCTGTTCATGACAAATAAATGATTTAGTTTATTTGACCACTTCCTCTTTTCTTTTACACTCCCACTATAAGAAGACGACCCCATTGGATTAACTGTAATTCTACTTTAGCTAAGTTTTAAATGTCTTTCTCTGATGACGATAATCGTCACGATCAGGATTAAAGCTCTGTGGGAGGTTCCATGTCTGTTTGCATCACACGTCTGTTCAATGCATCCAATGGAAGTGGAGAGTTTGTGCACTGGGCTTCATCAGATGAAAAAAGTAATAATGTGCACAGTGCACGTATAACGGATGATACTCGTAATGGTGTCTGACTTCATACCGTTTTTCTCTCTGCTCCACTTTTCCCGTAGTTTCAAAAACACAATCAGTGAAACACAATCAGGGTATTTTTAGATATTCCTCCTGAACGCTGCGCAGGGCTGATCCTGAATTACTTACCCTTTTGCCAGTGGCAACACACAGGAGCGGTAATAGAAAATATGGGTTTCCAAGGTATTCTTAGCTTTACAAAGGCTGTGTTAAATTTATCCCAGATTGACAGGATCCAGTGGGGATTCTCACGCTGAAACTAAAAACCCACTGTCATTTCCTCGCTGCGAGACCGGAGGGAACACGGAGAATGGTGTTAAGGTTGGTGCACATTGGATCAGGAGCATGTGTTTCCCTGAGGGTCATGGGATTGCAGTGCACTTTTTTCTCCTTATGATTTTGGGTTGGTGTCATTGGAAGAGTGAGCTACTGAGCTAATGGTGACAAATATCAAAAACGATCACAAGAACATTTTTACAGGCGACTTTACTTTATTAAATATTAGATAAGATAATTTAATAATAAACTATTAATCCCATAATGAGGAAATGTTCCATGTTACAACAGGGGAGAGTACAAATAAGAAGCATCAGTAAATACAATATAAAAGTAGTAATGATGTACACATGTACACTGTGCAGACAGGATATACTTAATGAAATGTATAGATTTAAAATATTGAGGCACAGACATTGGAGGTTTTGCATTATTTAAATGAGATTAGTTCAGTTGCCTTGTTTGAATTAAACAGTGATTATGGTCAAATGACTGGAACATGTTTCATTCTTTATGCACAATTAAAACATGATATATTTTAAAGATGCATATTTTTGCCACTTATATATTTATACACAGAATACAGTCTCATTACTATGCATCTGTTTCCTTCTTCCATGTCACTGGATTCATTAAACATTCAATTTGAAATGTTGGGATGCATTAAAGAGCATGTTCGCAGGGCGTCTTTATCGCCGTACACTGAACAAATAAAAACTTTGCGGATGGTTCAATCTCTGACTCTCGTTAAACTTTATTATCGTCTACCGCAGAGAAAGATATCCTCTTTCGCAAAGTGTCTAAAACTGCATCTCTATAAAGGGAAAGCAGGGCTCTCGTTAATTGTATTAAAGTCCGGGGGAATGATGTGAAATTTCCCAGAGCAGAGAGTGAGCCTGAATGCAGCATCGTGGCAGCGTGGTGACATTGACCTCGCCCTGCTGCACAGAGAGCCCCCTGCTGTGTGATATACTGTACCTGACAGTGATGTGACATTCACTGAGAGGACGTTACATTTACTGCATGAAAAGCAACTCGTTCTGACTCAAGTCTCAAGTGGCCGGGTGTGCGCTCGTAGGTTTTTCACACTTTTGGCCTTTGCAAATTACAAATAGCCCTCAAACCCTTTGCTTTAAGAGGGAAATAAGTTGATGCATTATCACTGTGAATTAACAGAAACCATGGAAACAGCCCTTGTGATACGCTGTCAGGAAGTCAAAGAGCCCGGCTCTTGGAATCGTGTGCAATAATTGGCTTAATACTTCAACAAAATAACGCATCTCTCTAAAGAACAGAGAGCCGCCGCCAGAGGCACGTTTCTGCTTCAAAGCATGAATTATTCACTGTCCTGTTATTTTTGATGTAATTTCTCTCAACATTACATAACGCCGGCCCAATCCCTGAATAAATGGCTGGAGTGTGTATACATCGAATGTTGAGATTTAAAGTATTTGTGCACAGAGCTCTGAGTATTTCTGTAATTGTAAGATGTGCTGTTAAAACACCCGTTAGAATTTGCATTGAAATGAAATGTTCTTTTGAGCGAACCTCTAATGGTTGGAAGGTTTTGAATGAACAGTGTGAAGTAGATCCAGATGTTTGATATGAAGAAACGCAGAGTTGCAGCAAATCCTCAAAGGTGTTTCAAAATAGAGCTGCTCCTCCCCCCCCCCCCCCCCCCCCCCCCCCCATCCCCGTCATACTTTAAATGGATGACATTAATGAAAGTGAAGGGAGCGGGAGACTACAACAGCAAAAGTAATTAAACTGATTGATTATTTAATAGTCGCTTGCAATGTTTTTTTTCACACCTCGGGAAAAACAACGGTTTGTCTGGAAGCATCATTGACACGAAACCTTTAAATATAAAAGCCACTGAAGTCATTCGTTGTGCTAACGTCAATGTAACTCATGTGAATTAATCTCCTGTAAGTACAGTATGGTCTTTAAATTTATACACCGGGTTGAATAAAGTGCAGCGGCAGTGGGTCGGCCCGGCGCTGGGTTGTGCATAATGATCCCGCACTCGATTAATCACAACCTTCACGTCTGAAGGTAGAGTCGAGCAGGCAACCCTTTCATTTCCTATCAAAACAATTTGTTTTCTTCATATGTGGTGTTAATCTGGGGTTAGGGTTAGGAGGGGGGGGGGGGGGGGGGGGGGGGGTCGGAGGCTGGACTGGTCCCGGCTGGGTCGGGCTGAGAGAAGAGTGCGATTTCAAGATGACATCATACAGACGAGGAAGTATATGACACAATATGAGCCCTTTTAATTTACACATTTTAATAGAAATATCCAAATGAGTCAATGATTTGATAACTGATCATCATATTGTTCAATGTGGCTGCAGCAAGAAGAATATTAGTCCGTATGAATCAATGGCATCCGCACATATTAAGTCTCATTTGTTGAAGCACAGGATGTTGGGAGAATACATCAATGTATAAATCAATGACCTCAATTTACAGTAGTTCTATTTGAAAGTCTTTCTCATGTCCTTTAACACACAAGCTGTTGATTATGTATATAATAACTTATATTGAAAAGTAGCCCATCACATTGTAAGATAAGATCAAACTTTCTCGATCCCACGCTGAGGAAATTATTTTCCTATTGCAGCAGATCGTCACAAACGAGTACGAGATGAGAATGTGTAAATAAAAGTATGAATAGAATAAAAATAGGCATTGAAAATAATAGATAAGAGAATACAGAGAGCATGAATGGAGATTTCTCGAGTCTTACATTAAGACGAACCGATCCTCTCCTTTCCCACCACTCGTACCGAGAAGGCACCGGTAAGAGGAGCAGCCTTCTTCACCGGTGCTCACATTCTCCTTCATGTTACATTATAATCAAATCAAGCAGGTTTCTTACCTTTAGTATTTCCTTAAGGATACTGACAGGAAGGACGTATTGGATGATGATTTGATATTTGACGAAGTGATCGCATTACACCTTCTCCCTCCACCTCTGCTCCACGAGAAACTTTAAGGCTAAAATTGATTTACCGGGAAGCCCAGCTGCACGTTTCTGTAAAAATACATTTACCGTAATGCACTTTCCCCGTGACGGGCACATTTGTTTCATACGTCTGTCACTGCGGAAGTGATTCAAAGAACATTAAGAACAATAAGGGCATTTTCTTAAAATGGTAATGTTGAAAACGGTCCGAGCAGATGTGGAGATTCTTCCAGAACTGCACACTCTCCCGTACGCTGACCAACCCACGTGATGCTTTTGGTAAATCTGGGTTTTCTTATTAGTTTATTCGGGGGGGGGGGGGAATCATCTCACGGTTGATTGTTAAACCCAGAACATGCACTTGAAAAAGCTTTTTCTTATTCATGGTGGCAAGGAGAAATTGTGACAGTTAACTCTCCACAATTTTCGACATGATTCCTCAAAGCGGTTGCTGAAGTGCTTCTTGCTCCCGACTCGCTCCGTCTGAAAAGCTGCACAGTAGCAGCCTTATGCGCTCGTCTTCGCTGAGCAGTTACGTAATTGGCCTGCATTCACAAGAGATTATAGTGGGGTGCCTGTTGCTCGGGGTTTTCACTGAGCCTCTATCAAAAATGCATGTCGGGGGCCTAGATGTGGCGGTTTGAAATAACGATACTCATAATAAGAGTGATAATATTTCATGAGGTTGCCCAGAGAGGTTCAGTCATCCCCGAAGACGACGATAATCACGTTGCGTGTTTCCTTAATTGTATTCCAGACTGATATAAAGGTTCCTTGTGGGGGTAATTATGAAACCTGAACATTGGTGCTCGTCACCTCTTAGCTGCTCTCTATATGTGCTGGAATAATCAAAGTACTTAAGATCACATCCCCATCATGGACTTTATGTAAAGATGGAAGACGGCTCCCCAAAGGAGAAGCTAAATCCTCTTGATCGCCCCCTGATGGCTGTTTGCGGTAAAGGTCATAAACTCTCCATGTTTGCGGATTGGGATATGAACCAAACTCGAAAGTCAAAACAACACATTAATTACAATTTTCTCAAAGAAGTTTTCTGTCATTTTAGATCGTTAGTTTGTTTGTAAGTTATTTGATGCTATAAAAATAGGGTGAAACCTCATGATTGACAGCTGAGACTGACGCCTTTCTGCTGAGAGCTTTATGTTTTTCGAGAAAATGCGAAAACCAATAGCGGCATGTTATGTAATTTTCTGCCTGCAGAGGACAGTGAAACATTTAAGGTTGTTTTAACAGACCACAGACACAGTAAAGCCCAAATCATGCTTCTGCATCGAAGCCACGCCGTAGGTTAGCATGTAGCCTCCGCAGGGGGCCGAGCATTCATAGTGGTGCATAGCTGCGTGTGAGTCACACTGCAATTACACCGCAGAAATGCTAGTGGTGGTAGAGTGTCTATGTCACAACACCTCTGGAATCTCTGTTCCCTTCTGAACTGAGTGGATTGTGTGAAGAGCAATTACTGCGATGAAGAAAAGGAAGGCGTTCATCGAAAACACCATGTCACCACTTCCTCGATGATCCAAAAATAATTTCTCTTTTAATAGTGCGATTCCAAGTTTAATTCAGCTTCTGGTAAAGCAGTGTCCATGTCATCCCCCCCCTCCCCCCAAAAGTCTCCTGTTCATCCCAACACGTCAATATGGAGATCTAGACCAGCTCATGTTTAACGCTGCACTGTGGGTCGGAAGGAAAGCTATGAGCAATACCCGTGTTTATGTGCTCATTACTGCCACTGCTCTGAGTTTCAAGAGGCGTCTTATGCTTATCAAAGAGTGAATTATCAAGCATGACACAAACAGGCATAATTAGACCATCAATCAAGTAAATTAGTTATGGATTATCTCTCTGTAATTGACCCTTTTGTTATTACGGGTTCAAAGTGAAATTTCGTCGAAGATTTTCAAAAGTGGGCCGGGAGGCTGTGATTTATGTTTTTTTTTTTCCTTCCTTCCTTCCTCTTATTAATATAGTGGAGGGAAGCCTTTTGTATATGCTCATCAAATCCCAGCAATTGCAATCTCTCGCTACGCCGCTGTTATTTTGTCCCGGCTGTATCCGCGATGACAGATTCCCCTTGAAATGTGTCTGAAGGCTTAGAGAACCGCACGGGAAAGAGAATGGATGCAGGCTTTTTTTTTTATTTCCTCAAAAAATAAATTATTTGATCAAGAAATGGGGCAGGAGTCGGTTTTTAAGTCATGAATCATAGGCTAATACTCAAAGGCAAAACTTGGCTGTGAGCAGTCTAGGCCAATATGGCACTTTGCAGAATCCTGGAATGTAAATGCTTTCTGGCCCGGGCTTCTATGAGATCCCTAAATGAACCTGACGCACCGTATCAGAGGAGATAACAACAAAAGAGCTGCCAGTGTGCCGAGGTGATTTGCATCGAGGCGCTGCCGGGCCGCTCTGCGTTACCTGAGTGAGCTCTCAGACAGGCTTCCAGACGCTCCCTGCTAAAGCAAGCGCGGGCCGGCGATCGTGACGTCTTGAGATGTTTACTGCGGAGTCTGGGCCAGCTGTGGGTGTGTGTGTGTGTGTGTGTGTGTGTGTCTGTGTGTGTGTCTCATCCCCCTGTATAGCCCCACAAGTGCGTGATTGTTGCTTGAAAAAAAATCACTCGAGCAGAAAGTGGAGTACAAGCAGAGAGAGAGAGAGTTGAGTAAGCACTTTGAGATCTGGGCAGTGTGTATTCTAATCGCCCGGTGTTTCTTCCAGACGCTGTGGCTGTGGGGGTTTTACTGTATGTGCTCAGTCTGTGCAGCTTCATGACACAGGCGAGCTCAAGTTCAAAGACCGTAGGAGACAAGTCATGCAGCGTCATGTGACACCGTCCACGGGCTTATGAATGAATGCATTAAATCATCAACACACCAACGGTTCCAGCTTCTCATATGTGAGGGGTTCCTGCCTTTCTCAGCTTTTTATTGTGAATAAAATATCTTAAATATCTTTAGACTGTCGGTAAAACAAAAAACAAGATATAACCTCGTGCCATAGGTTTAATTGTATATAAATAATATCATAATAATTGCATATACCATTACATGGTGTATACTACTCAGTTGACAGTTTATTAGGTACACCTGTATCTCAAACTAATGCAGTCTAATACAGTTGTTCAATAATTCAATCAGTTGTGATTTGTGGAGCTGTTGCACTCTATTGTAAAATAAAAAAGGGATTGCTGTTATTAAGCCTACCCCCATTGATTTACATGGCGTGGACAAAATATTAGGAACACCTGTCAACACAAATAGAATCTGAATCTTTGCCTCTTTAACACCGTTTCAACAAAAAGCAGACTGTTGTTCTCAGCTAGGTGTTCCTAATAAACTGATAAATGACTGTCTGTGGGGAGTGTTTTATTTATCCGTCTAATAAGATTTATCTTTGAACCGTTATGGAAAACGATAGAAAATCACTGAACAGTTATTGGTTCATTGCAATTGCAACAGATTTACTTTCAGACATTTCTGAATTCACGTGTTTTACAGTTTACATTAAATCCATCTCTAGGGCTGTCGTTGAATTATGTATTCGCTTCAGTCTTTTCTTCATTACCTGACCTACAACTACGAGTATACAGTCGCTCTCCTGCCAAGTTTGTCTGCCTCACAACTCCTGCACCAGCTACACGAGTTCCATGTGTTAACTCACATTTACCTGTGATGTGAAAATATCAGACTTACAAAGTGGAAGTGATTTAAAAAGACAACGTGTGAACGAATGTGAACTGGCTGATATATATATTCGTTTAGCGACTTCGAAGGCAATTCATTAACTCTTAAGTCTACTTCGTTGATCAGGAGCCGTACAGTTAAGTATGATTAAATTCAGACACCTGTAGGTCCAGCGGAACGTGGCCCAAACATACCGCTCTTCATGAATTAATATCTGGAACAGAAATGGACACACGAGACGACGTGGCGTTAGTTATTCAGAGTGTGACTTCTGCAGCAAAAAAATAAGCAAAATATCAGTTGACTTTGTATTTCTAGAGAGAGGTTGGAAGTTTTCCCCGTTCACTTCAAAACAGTTTTACTCAGAGCCGGCAACTCAGCCATCAGGGAGCTGCATCTTAAGGCACTTCCACATTAATTTCAACTTTCAGATGCGGGTTTGCTGGTGCTCCAGGCTCAGTGTGGCATCTGTGGACCTTGGCAATTCGTCTTGTCCTTTCACGCAAAAAAAAGAAAAGCTTCCAACGTTTTCTTCTTTTTTTGACGGAGCTGATTTAGCCAGTTTTGTTGCATTTACGTCATTTATTTATTTTTTTACCAAAGACTTTAAAATATCCTGGCAGTGAGAGGGAGTCATTCTTATGTTGTTAGAAGAATTCCTCTGACAGATTTAGTCTCAATCCGTTTTGTGGCCACTTGCTGTTAATTGCTTTACAGAAGAAACGTGCAAATCAAATGAAAACGTGACGGCAGCAGCAGGAACCAAATAAAAACGAGTGCATCTACTCTGACACGATCGGCTTCCCCGCGGTTGAAGATGTCAGCGTCTTAATTGATTTAATTCATTCAACTTGTCTTTTTTTTTTTTTAAAGGCTGCATCAAGAAAGTGAAACATTCCCCAAAGCAAATTGTCACTGACACTAGAACAAATTGGCCTGAAGCTAAAACTAGATATTTGTTTATTTTTCTGTTGTGATGCATCTGACATACAATCCTTTGCAGTGATAAGAAGTTATTCCTTTAAAAAAAAACCAACACTGAACAACTTCCACGTCTGTGAATAAAGATGGACGACATGACGGCTCCCCTTAAGAGAGCCCAAGCATCTTGATCGCCCCCTGGTGGATGGCTGCAGTATAGCTCATGAACCCTGCGTCCTGCATGTTAGTGAGAGGGACACGGACCAAACTAAAAAGTCAATAAAATAATAAATTATACATTTTTTCTCAAAGATGGTTTCTGTCATTAACGTGTGTTTGAAGTCTGTCATTAACATTTGATACATGAAAATGGGGTTTTATGATTGACAGCTTCGACTCTCGGTTTCCGGGACGTTTTGGCCTAATTTTCGTACAACGCCAAGAAGTGCGGACGCGTCGTCCATCTTTATTTACAGTCGTCTGTGGTTAATACGGACTTGGATGATGAGGAGAAAGTGTGATGCCGCTTCATGAACCAGGACACAACACCTTATTATTCATAACTTTCCTGTTTGAAAGTGCTAATTTCATTGTGTGACCTATTTTCCATTTTAACATTGCATTCATTGTAGAACGAGGTAATGTGGAGCACCAGTGTCCTCGGTATTGGATAGCTGCCGGTGTGTGTGTGTGTGTGTGTGTGTGTGTGTGTGTGTGTGTGTGTGTGTGTGTGTGTGTGTGTGTGTGTGTGTGTGTGTGTGCGCGCAGGTGCGTGCACAGGAGCCTGCAGGGAAGGCCCATACTGCGGATATCTGTCATTCCACTATTCCAAAGAGCTTATCACAGAGGGAACATTTTCTGCTTCACCAGTTATTTGAATTGAGAATCTTTTCTGTAAGTCTGAGTAATACCGATTTCTTTTTTTTTTACGGGGTGAAATCGGCAGCGTTAATACGCAATATATTAAACACCAGATGTGCCACCGTTTCATGCGGGAATATCAAACTTTAAATTCCCCTCACGTGGGTTAAAAGCATTAAATGATGTCGGCGAACCCGGGCCGTCGGGAGTGTTTCTAATTTTACAGCACTGTGGATATGGAACTTTTCAAAGGTTACAGTATTCCGAGAGATAAATTAATTTTCACCTTCGCTGTAATTGTGTCACCGGGATGAGTGAAAGACTTTCCATGTGGCGGTGCGGTGTTCTCGCAGTAGGTGTTAATGTCAAAGCCGCGATGAGGCAGATGGCACGGAGATGCCTCGAGTGGAAGTCCTTAAAGGCATCTGGTAATTGTTTTTTTTGTTGTTTTTTTTTGAAGACGACTTGCTGCCGTCTGCAGGAGCTGTTACGGACATGTTTGATTTCATCTTGGTATCAGATGACCACTGGTGCTTTCTGATCGGCAGCTGCCACGGCCTCCTGTGCGTCTGTCGCAGCTTTGACTGGAAACTTCTGTCGCTCCTGATTTCTGAGAGCCTGATTTATTATATCCTCTAATATGAATCACACATGTGAACGGGTGAGAGATCCTGGACCTGCTGCACAGAACGGTAACAGGTCACAGTAATTTAATATAATGCACATTTCCAGAGCAGTAGTTTCATGAGTGATAATCTCATAATCTCCCAGCGGCTGCTCCCACTTTGTCTTTATTCAAATGAACTGGTTATTCTCATGAATCATTGTTTGTTGGTTTATTTGTCAGCGGGATTAAGCAGAAAATATTTATCTAATCTCCACCGGATTGGGTGAAGGGGTGAGGTGTGGGAGGAAACCATTAAATGTTGGTGTGGATGCGATTAACAGGGAGATCATGAACTGAAATATGACAAATTAGCGCCGGCATCAGTTGCAGGTGAATTTACAGAACCACAGGAGACACTGCGACAGGTGGGGGGGCTCAAGTCCCAAATAGCCTTCAGGGGTTGTAGGACTAAGAATAATTCAGTAGTGCAAATAAATGTGTTGTTGTGTCCAATGAATGAATATAAATAAGGCTGATACATTATTAATGTAATATTGATATACTACATTAATATTTTTGGCGAAAATAGTAGAATAATTTAAGTGAAAGGAAATATTAGCCAATGAAAATGGTATTCCCAGAAACTCTTGCCACAGAAAGTGGATTTTAACATCTTGGAATTTAATTATTGAATCTTGAATTGAAAATATTTGAATACTTCTGAGTGTATAAATACAACATGATGGTTAAATATGGAGGAAGTGTGAGTTTGCATTTGACAAAATTAACAGCTAATTCAACTGGGAGCAGATCAGGAAACGGAAAAAAGCTGGTTTCTATTGTAACTTGATTCTTGTTTCCCGTGTTACTTGAAGTCATCTTGAAAATAAAATCTTTAATATTCATGAGTTCCACTGATTTTCCTCAGATGCGTCTTGGTGATGAAAGGAAGCGCCCACACACCGTCGCTTGACACCGACGCACGGAAGAGGCTAAACGGTGCTGACATGCAAAGTTCGCAGGGTCGGGACTTTTTTTGACGAAATGTCAGATTTAATGCCGGTCAATGCAGTGGCAACCCTGACTCGCGATAGATGTTGGGCAAATAACATAAAAGAAATGTCAAATAGCATCCTGACATTCATAATATTTGTATTTTACTTCCCACCGCTGCTTAAATTGCCAGCCACACATTGATTTGGCCCCTGTATGCACTGACAAGCCCCATACTAATTCCCGGAGTAAGATATTCAGCGATTGCCCTTTTTAACGGCCCAAAGTTTCCCCACCAACTTCACGGGTAATAACCAATCGGCCCTAGAGTCTGGTGTTGTGTTGTTGCCTGGAATTTATTTGTCCTCCCATAAATTATTCAGTATTTTGCATCGACTAACTGCCATACCTTTAAGGTTGTGGATCCAGGACCTTGGCACACCTTGCATGTTAATAAAGCCGCGCTCACAAGGTGAGAGCCGGCCCCAAAATGACCAGGCTCTAGTAGAGAGATCCTAAGTTTTGTCATGCCTCCCTTATTGTTCGTCAAATTTTATACCTGTGCCAGGAGATTTCTCCATTAATTGTTCCCGCCTCCCGTGTTTCATGCTCCGAGCTCTGAATCCGAACGGCTCGGCAACAGCTTGTCGGTGCCGAAAGTCCGATTATTGCACCGAGGAAAGCTCCTTTGTTGTCAGGCCCAACGTGGGGGGAGGTGTCACGGCCTGTCGCCGTCAGGATGTCAACGCAGATCCTCCGTCCATCTGTCTGTAGATATCTGCTGTGAGGGCTCGGCCCATTCGCTCTGACACTCGGTGCAATTAGAAGAGCCCGGCAGAGGCACTTCAGCCTGGAGCCGGGATGAAACGAGCTCCTGCTGAACCATGTTGCTTACGTCCAATCCCAGCGTCCCGTCAGCAAATGATGAAGAACGTGTGTGTGGCAGATTTCATGTTGCTGTGGGACCCATTGAATTTCGGTTCTGGACGAAGCGGTGGATCTATGATTTTATTGTAATTAGGGAATCAGGGAAGTGATATCTGAGTGTGTGTTTTGAGTTTGAATTTGGTTTGTCCAAGTATTTTACTCCACAAACAGAGAAAATGCTAAACAATCAACGTGTCTTCAAATCTGTGCTTATGGTTTAATTGATTTTAAAGCTACGGGTGAATACTCGGGAGCATCTTAACTTGCAGATCCTCAAGATAAAACTCTTTTTTGTTTATCTTACTATTGAGAGAGTGTATTTCAAATGAACTTGCTTAGAGTAGAAACATATAGCTGCAGACGTTACTCCAAACAGCAGCTGTGAGGATGTTCCAGGAGAAGCTGGACACTCACCATCACCATCACCATCTCTACTCCCACCAGCCTCCTGGAAGACTCCAGGTCAAAATGTTCAAAATGTTGTTCGACACGACTTAAACTTTCAAAAATTGAAATGCCTATCTGCCGCTGCCACCCGGGGGCTACCGGAGTGCGAAGTTTCCTCCTGCTGGTCTTAAATGATTTTACAGACCCACTGATCAGCATTTAATAAGTACTTTGGGGGAGTACTTGCACCTAAGCCTCAGCTGTGGACGTCACTGGCGATTGAATAATTGTGTGCGTGTGTGTGTAGGTGTGTATGTGTGTGTGCTGTAGTCGCGGATGTGCTATCGGAAGGTGACGTGGTTTGACACCAGGAGTGTGAAGAAATCACAGCCACTTCAGGTGTGACTTTGGCGTCTGGGGTCACTGAGGTGACTCACGCTGCTCAGAACAGACAGCACCGCAGCCGGAACTTAGTTGGTCAATCTGCCAATGACAGAAAATGTCTCCCAGCCAAAACATGTTTCATCTGGACATAGAATCACAGCTCAGTGTTTCCTATGTGGGTGTAATGTGACTGTGTTGGGTTAATCAGCCCTAAATCATTGGAACATATTTTAAAGGTTGTGCATTGTTTTGTTGGTTGGTGAGTTTGTTTGTCAGCAGGATTACGCAGAAACTCCCCATACGCAGTCTATGTTTTCACCTTTTTCACATGGAATTATTAATTTATCTTTATTTAGAAAGATCAGGCACATTCAAGGGACTGATGGGCTCTAGTTTATATATTTTCTATGTTATCAAGTTAACTCTGTTATTTTGCGTTTGAAATATTGTTGCAGCCGAGGCTTGAAACGTGGAATCTGTGGGCCCCATCTCGACTTCCAATACGTTTGATCACCTCCGGTCAAGAACAATACGAGTGTCAGTCTTTGAACACGGTTTTTATATTTCATGTGTCGAGACAGCAGCCTCCTGTTATGGGAAACAAGCTTCAGAGGAAGTCTCGCTTGTTGTTATAGCTCCTTTTTTTTTTTTTCTTCTCAACCTGCCATTTGAGTCCAGGCAAGAAGAAGAAGAAGAAGAAGAAGAAAGAAAACAGAAATAATATCAACACTATTAAAGTAAAATGTTGAAATTCAGAGGAAGAACATTGTGATAAGTAAATAATTTGTCATTGCATTTCTTCAAACTTTTCCAAATGTCTAATTTCGCTGCTGGTGTTTTTTTTTTTGGGGGGGGGGGGGGGATTGTGTTTCCAAGTCTGTAACAGCGACTCTGAACAAATGCTTAAACTCCTACACCGTTTCTTTTCCGCCTCATTGTAAATCTAAAGCGACAGTCGGCTGCTCGCAGCTGTAATTTGAGTTCGATTCTTGCATTATTTGCTGTTTTGGGTTTGTCCCTGGTCCTCACTGCTTCGTACAATAATCTGAAACTAATCAGAGTTTCAGCCTCTACAACGCAAAAACATGTAATTTATTTCATGCATGAGGACTCACAGGAAAAACACAGATTGCTCGGAACAGTAAATCTGCACCTGGATGATTCCTTGTTGCGTTGGATCAGCGGTAAAAAACGTTGTATTCATGTGTAACTGTTGTGGATTATATCTTCACACTGTTAAAGACCTTCGTTCTATGTGAATACAAGCGAGTCTTTTTGCAAAGTGCACCAGCGGGTTCACACAGAGTCCACTGAGCATCATAATAAAAAGCATCCAGTCCTGCAGGTCGCTGTGGGAAGACGCTGCTGGAAATGGAAGCTGCAAACTTTGGGGAGCGTTTTGTATTGAACTATCGAGAGAGAGAGAGAGAGAGAGAGAGAGAGAGAGAGAGAGAGAGAGGGCGTCCGTCTGACGTCAATGTGCTGACATCGGCCATCTCGCTCCTTTAAATTGCCTATTAGCTCAGCTACAGTATAGTGCTGATGTGGTGGCTGCAAGCACGCCGGCTTTTTTTTTCCTCGTCTAAATTTATTCAGGGAAGGATCGCATGGCCGCAGATGCTCAGCGCCGGTCGCTCCACACCTCACATTCAAAACACACGCCACACACATGGGAGCTGCCCGGTACAACTGAAGTCTTATACCGCTGATCGCAGAGCAGCGGAAAGGTTACGTGCCTTGCTTAAGGGCAGCTTCAAGGCAATCATTAAACAGATCTCCCCAAATGATACACGGATTAGAACCAGTGACCTTCTGATCCCGAGGCCGCATTAGTTTGCTGCTGCTGCTGCTGTAGGTTTAAATTCTTATAATATTTGCTTTATTTGAACTACTTTTTAATCCCATGATGGATATTTAAAAACTATATGATGGAGATGAGTTAAAACAATATGTGACAACTCTTTGTTTCTAAAATATTAACTTTTAATTTCAGATGCTTTAAAAGGCTTCTTCTAGTCCATAGTGCAGTCACAAGGGTATCATATATTTATGAAATGATAACGAGATAGTTTTGCAGTAACGCAGTTGGAACCATTTATGAAGTAAAGTAGACAAATGGAGATGTTGACACAACGATGGCACTTTGAAAAGTCTTTCAGTGAGAATTCATCTTCAGGGGCACGCGGATATCTGCAGGATAATACTTGATAAACAAACTCAGTAGATGATTTATTTATTTCACTAAAAACATTCAATGTCGCACATAGAAGAGAAATGGAAGGTTGGCCATTCATTATCTAGGACTGCCTTTCTCTAGGTAATTATAAAAACATATACTTCTACTTATCCATTGCAGTGATGAGCTGAGGCAAAGTAAAAAAAACTTTTTGTTGTATAAATTCATTATCTCCCGCTTTCCAAGTAAACAGCCTTTGACTTAGATTAAGTAAATGTAAACTTGCCTTGTCTTAATCAGTTATATACAACTAGATATAAGGGACGTGTCTTTAAAACATCCACTTTGAGGCTTTAGAGTATTTTAAACATTAGTATGTCATGACAAAATACCTAATATCAAGCATTTCTGG
Source organism: Reinhardtius hippoglossoides (assembly GCA_006182925.3). Classification (NCBI taxonomy): domain Eukaryota; kingdom Metazoa; phylum Chordata; class Actinopteri; order Pleuronectiformes; family Pleuronectidae; genus Reinhardtius; species Reinhardtius hippoglossoides. The sequence continues at coordinate 4,541,411 of CM031673.1, forward strand.
TTAACTTGATATATTTTAAATCAGTTTTTTGGATATGCATCTTTTACATTTCTAAATTCCCCCAATACACTGGAAGTGAATGCAAAAACTAACTACATGCCTTTCCAGTAACAGTATCCTGGTTTTACTGGATAATCCACAAACCACAAATAGTCCACAACTATGATGAGCATTTGGATTATTCACAACATTTATACGAGACGCTTTTAATGTAACACAAACACATTAGCTTTCAACCCCATCGTATTGATGTGGCAGCAGAGGTCTCAGTTACAATAGAAAACATCTGGCTCCGAAGGGAGGATGTGTGTTTGGTGGTGCGGCCCCCTCTGACCCTCCGAGAGTTTTTATTTGTGCAGATTCATAAATCACTTGGGGGGCCTGTATGTACATTCACACTTCATAATTCATGCATGTGTGTTTGCTCACCTCTGCGTGCCCTGCCAGCTCGTTAAATGCACTAAACACGATAACCAACAACATTTGCGAATAATCCCCAAGTGGCCCGAGAGCTCGGCAAGGGAGTGCACTTAGTCCGATAACAGGAAGAGCCGGAGGAGGATTACCAAATCCAGTCTGAGGCCCCCGCGCTCCGTCATTACAGAAATATGTTGCATGTGCACAGCGCTCTGTAAAGAATCACTTAAATCCAGGAAGATAATCATTCTTTGCCCGTCTGGGTGTCGAGGCTTTTATGATTATGCAGTAAAATGTGACATTTTCAGTAATTAGGGAACGTTGCAGCCGCCGTGAGGAACCTGAGATCTGCTGCACGGCTGACAACTGAATGAGGGGTTTATACATTAGGATTAAAGGACAATTCAGAGCACTTCGCAGACAAGGGACTCCTCTTCATACTTCCTCAACGAGTTCAGCGCTCATCCAAACACACTTACCCTCGCAAGGTTAAAAAGCCTGATGGATTCAAACTCAGACAAAGTTTCTGTCCATTATGCCGCGTTTGGCTCCGAGCTCGGGAGTTTGCGCAGGCTGAAGGTTGCTCGAGCAGAGTGTCTTTAATATTCACTGCTGAAGGTCGTTTCTTTTTCCGAACAAACCAGACGGGTAATTATTTTTCTACCAACAATTATGTGTCTTTGAGCTCAAAACTCCACATCAGACATACGGGGGGGCTGACGCGAGTCTGAAGTGTCTGAGGAGACTGTGACTCCACCTGGGTCCCACCGAGCAGAGAGAGAGAGAGAGAGAGAGAGAGAGAGAGAGAGAGAGAGAGAGAGAGAGAGAGAGAGAGAGAGAGAGAGAGAGAAGAGCCTAAAACCAATCTTAAATATAATGCATAATTTTTTATCAGACTTCTATATTTTAATATATTGTAAATCAACCGGAAGAAATAGTTTACATTTCCAGTGTTGACCGAACTTAGTAACTTTCTACTTTACTACATCTCAGAATGAAGCGTTGTACTTTTTGACTCCATTGCACGTGTCTCCAGATGTTCTGATGTTGAATGTTCGTGATGAACTTTTCCTTCATGTGTTGAGAAAAATTCTAAAAATGAAACTTTTTGCATTACCTGAAAAATGCATCATCACAAAGCTCATGAAAGGTTTTTAAAGATACGTGGTTCTCACTCACAGATGAGGAGGTTATGGATCTTTGATGTATTGCTGTAGATTAAATCCAGTAATCCAACAATATCAGATAGTAGAACATTTGATTTCACTATAAGAACTTTTACTTTTCATACTTTAAGTGCATTCCGCTGATAATACTTCTTCAAGGTTTTGAATGCAGGGATTCTACTTAAAGTGGAGTACGTTTAAAGTTTGGAAGTAGTACTTTTACCCAAGTAAAGGCTCTAAATACTTCTTCCACCACCACAGACATTTCATGTTTTTCTTCATGTGGGAAACAGTTATACTGACAGAACTGTGACTGACTTTTAGTTTTTATCGTTTACCGCGCCTGGCTTAAATTATGAATGATATAAAAATGAAAGGACATAAATAGGAGTTATGACTTTTAAAAAAATGAATTTATTACCCAAACAGCGCAGCCCGGCCTTACCATCTCCAAAAGAGGGTTTTTAAAAAGTAGGATCGTAAATTGAGCTGCTCTGTGTTTTCTAATTCTGAGCATTTATGGCTGAAAAGTGATGCAGTCATGAGAAATAAAATGTCTGGAGGGAAGTGTTGCAAAGCAGCTGATGGTGTAAACCGGGGCGTCGCTGTCAGACGCAGCGAGAAAGATTGAATAATGTTTTCTCCAGGTGACGTGCAGAATGGGAAACCAGCAGCTAATGCTACAAAGCAGCCGAACGTTGTGTATTGCATCAAAGTGATTAGGCTGCATTTAACGGGTCGGTCTCATCCAAATGATCTCGAGCCACATATTCCTGCTCCTCTATTGGTGTTGAGCCTCAACATCAGGTATGTGTCCTTTAGATACTTCCTTTAGAAGTGAATCAGTACAACTCTGGATAACACATATCTTAGAAAGATAATAATAACCACAATATACATTTTTTTTTAACATTTTCCTAATACCTCCTGCCCTGCTTGAGATTTCTTTTGCTGGAGGTGGCGATAGGATCAGAGAGTTACTCTCCACAAATTCAAAGATGCACAAAATGCGCTCCTCCTCTCGGTGCCAGAATAACTTTAGATGTGTGCTAAGGCAGTTAGCGTGTTTAAGGGTTAAAGTTCAACTTCTATTGGAAATCATTTTTCTGCCTCTGCGTGATGTCAAGCTTGTGCTTTTTTGTTGTTGTTGTTGTTGTTGCATGAAAGCCCCCGAGTGAGAGGTGCTGCTGCAGCTATTGACTGGATTTTATTTTGCGTCCCAGTAGGACGTTGTAGTGAACTGCATCATGGGACCACCTCCGTGCGACGAGCGGTGCGACAGTCGATATAAATTACCTCTCACGCTGGGAATAGCTGGCATTTCATTAGGGCCCAGACAATAAAACACACATTATCATCAAATATTTAAAAAGTCAGCTATTCTGTGAGGGCAAATGCACTTGTAAAGCCGGTTACACACACACACACACACACACACAGACACACACACACACAACACACACACTATACAGTTACGGAGTCGATAGAAGACAGCTCATAAAAGCTTGGATTCGATGTCAAGAGTGGGAGGAACGCTGCGGTTCAACCGTCTGATCTGTTGACAGGTCGGAGTTTGTCAAAATTGCTTAAAAACACGCTACTGATGAGTGTAGCTCAGCAGGAGGTTCGTTAATTAAACCATTTTTACATTTATCTTTTTACTTCTCTCGGGCTGATATTCTCAGATCGAAATATAACAATTATACGTGAGAAGAACTTTTAAAACTGTGAGTTCATCCTAGTTATTTCAGAGGTAAAGCTTTTTTGTTACAGCATCTGAAGCAAAGAGTCGCACTGCGAGTCTGAGCCCGGAAACTCAGATGAGCTTTGTAATTGCTGTGCAATTAGGCCTCATTAGTATTAGCATTCTAATTTAATGTAAATGGGATTGTTTCTCCAGCTTCCTGGGCATTATGCATATTGTAATGTAATCAATATTGAAGTTCTGATGATGATTGACAACAGGAAATAAGAAAAAGTTTTTTTTTATTTCTCCAAGGACTCTTGTTATGGCAGTTTAATAAACATTCAATCAATACTCGTTGATTGTAAATGTCAAAGAGGAGGCTGTAAAGATGGACGACATGAAAGCTCCCGAAAGTGAAGCCACGTCGTCTGATCTCCCCCTGGTGGCTGGCAGCAGAATAGGTCATGAACCCTGCCTCCTCCATGTTAATCGATGGGAGTTGGACCCAAAAGGATTGTTTCTGCCATTTAAAGTAGCTTCTTTTGGTTATAATTTCTTATTTGATGCTAAAACAGCTCACGTGTCCGGGTTATTTTATATATACGTTTTTGTGGATTGAAAATCTAGATTAAATTGAGGCCTGAACTGAAGGTTTTCTTGATACTGGGCCACAGATGAGTAGAGGTCATCTTCTCCATTTCAAGGTCGTCGCCGCACAGTTGTTACAGTGACAAAACGGAAAATGAATAAAAAATAAAATGCTGTACAACTGTTTCAATAACATAAGACACGTACTAGATACATGTTAGAAGTGCTCACGTAGGAATGATCTGTGCTCACTTTACTCCTGCACAGTGAAAGTACACACTTTCCTTCCCCATTATTTTTATTTTACACTTTCAGCAGAGACGATCTGACACATCCTGAATCCAGCAGGTATTCCACAGTCGTTCGCCACGGAGCGGGAGAAGAGGTGCACAGGCATGTTTTTTGATTATTGAAAATTTTGGAGGATTCACTCTGTGGGCTTTGGAGTTTCAGCAAGTGTATAAATCTTCAGGAAACTTTTTTTTTTTTTTTTTTTACAAGGCTCTTTAATATTTAACAGTCATTTGCACTGGGAGTTTCGACAATTTCCAGTAAAACAAATCCTCCCCAGCAGGGAGTCGCACAACAACCACAGAGTTATTTGAATATTTCGCTGTGAAACTGTCAGAAAACGTTGAGCTTACGTTGATAATCACGGGCGTCGTTACATAGGCTCAGATACATATTGTTTAAAGCAGCCCCTGAGGATAAATATTTAATGTGTGTTACTGTAAAAGAAAGAAAAAAATTCTTTGTTAAATATTGAAGATGCCACTTTGGATGCAAGTTTCCCCCCCCGAAGCCCCACACTCGACTTGCGATGCCCCCGCTGAGCTAACAGATAATTGGTTTGTAAACTCCACGCTAATAAACAAGATATTACTTCGGTTCGTCTTTGAGCTAAAAGTCATCTCGACTGTCGGGAACCCATGAGCTCATTTCCATAGTGTTGCAGTTGTGTGACTCAAAATTAGCCTCTAATTAAATCTGAGGAATTCACACTCGAGTGGAGACTGTGTGTGTGTGTGTGTGTGTCTGTATGTTCACATGTCTGGCGTTTGTGTGTGTTTGTTTGTTTGTTTGTGTGTCATTGGAATTCATTTCACCGCTCCTCACAGAGGAGGCAGAAAATAATGGGCGATACACTCGAGCGAAAAAAACATATCATTAAGGATCAAGTTTTTCGTTTTAGCGAAAAAAATAATGTTTATGTCAGAAGCAGATTTAAGTTGTGTGAACGAGACGGTTTGCGGCTGAGTCACCGAAGCCGGTCGATTCCCCCCCCGGGAGCCGCTCGTGTCTGAATATGTCTTTTACATATTTTTTTTTTACAGGTTTGTTATCAAAAAGCCTTTTAACAAGTCTGGCCAAAAAGAAATAGTGTAGCCTGGTTTTAGTTGTATCGATTCCGTTATCCACGTCTCTACACCCCCGGGATCTCAGATGTGGTTTCCTCCACTTTGTCTCATCCTGCCAGGCTGCACGCCGTCTAGCCTGAGAAATCACGTATCAATAAGCGCTGTGTGCTGGGGGGGGGGGGGGGGGGGGTGCATGCTAACAATCAACAAACACGTGAATGCAGAAAAAAGTGAAGCAGTAGTTCATTCCTCTCCCGCCTCTTTGTGTCTGAATCGTAATGTGTTATTATTTTTAACCGGCTTTTGTTGTCTCTCTCTTCCATGATTATCACTTCTTGATTTATGGTAATTGTGCTGTAAGCTCATCCAGGCGATTTGCTAATTTACTGCACAATGTAAGTGCGTTCCTGCAAACTATTCATCTACTTGGGCTTTACTGAGGCAGATGGTTTCATACGTATGTGGCGTTAAACCACACATCCTCCGCGCTGATAGGTTATTTGAATTTGCATTTAAATGTGTTTGACCTTGAGACTTTGGTCACGCCGCTTCCTCTCTTTTCTTTTTTTTTTTTGCTTCACACCTTTAATTGGCTAATTATTTTGGGTTTTGTGCTCAGCCTGCTTCATTATGCCTCGTGTTTGCTTCTGCTTCCTCGTGTGTGTTGCTGGCGAGAGGTGATTAGGCAGCAGATTTGTAAGTGTCGGATTTTCCCTGTAATTTAGTTTTTTTTAAGGGATTCGGTGAATTTGCTTGAAATCCGGCCAACGCAGGGTGGTGAACTGTAATTTGTGATAAGGGCTGCAGGGGCCATTTGTTCTGTCCTGCTGTTAAATCGTTGTTCGGGGTCACGAGGTCAGAAAATGACCAACAGGGAGAGCAGCACGTTGGTCTGTTGTTATGATGCAATTATGATAAACAGGGATTCAGCACAGACGCCGTACAGGTGGCAGGTAACAATGTGAGCCGGGGCCTGCATGAGGCTGCATGAAATCAAACAAAGACGGGCGTCATGTGTTCTGTGTGTTTATTAAAGACTTTGAAGCTGCAGAGGTGTTTTGCTTAATCATCGTCTTAATCCTATTTTTCAATATTCTGACGAGTTTGGCAAATGCATTCTTCACTTTGTGGGTGTAGCGCACCGACCGCTGACAGGTGTTGACATCTGTCTTGTGCGTTAGTGACAAATCCTGCAGCAGGAGTCTGCACTAAGGAAAACGTTAACTCATTTACTCTGGATATTAAAACACTCAAATCTTGACACGTGTGGACGTGAAGTTTACTTCCAGAGCACCCAGACTCACCTGTCCCCTGCCCACTGCCCACCACGGGACTGGGAGCGTGATGGATTCACTTCACCAGTCTGCACGTCAGTTGGCAGATCACTCGAGCTGTTGTTCTACATGAATTCTGGAAAATGTACAGATAATTAGGTCCAGACAAATTCAGGAAAATGAGGCGAGCATTGAGGCGAGGAATGGGGTCTGGGTCCTGCAGCATGTAGGATGTATATGGCACCTCTTTTTACTCCAGAGATATTTCATTTTACAAATTAAACCCCTTGAGATGCACCATGAACGTAAAATTACAAAATCAACATAGCAACAACAATAATAAGTACACACACGATAAGACAAACACATATTACCATACATCCAGACTCCCTCCGCATCTCGAACTATATTTGTATTGTTTGGGTTTCTCCAGTTCTCAAGAGGGCTGACCCTGACATTTTCACTAAGGGGCCGGCAGGGAACAATGTCCTGAGAGTGTCCTCAGCAACTGACTCGGTTATTTGTGTTCTCACATACAGAGTTCAGTGTACGTCTGGTAGCAGCCTCAGCAGGAACAGATGGGGGGGGGGGAAATCGTGAAGCTGGCAGAAGTCAATTTTTAGAAATTGCACAATTTTTGCAGAGAAAGACATAAAATGTGTCTTAACCTTAAAGCTCAGGACTGCAACACATCGTTCTGGGCAACAACGATGAAGCTATTTTAAGGGCGAACAAAGGCAGAAGTTTAAAAAATAAAATAAAATAAAATGCGCTGAATATCTGAGATTTACTTTGATAATATCTTAAATCACATCTTCCAGGTTTATATAATTTGTTGTTAGGCTGGCTGAGTTGTACAAAGGATGAAACACTGAGGCCTGCCCAGCAATATCCCGGCAGGGACACACACACACAACAAAAAAAAAAAAAAGAAATCATGTAAGTGATTAGCTCGTTGATGCATCTCTGTCTTCCTCCACAAATTACATTTTAATTTGACATCGCACAAGGATTTTAAGTCACCTTGGAAGCGCTCTGGTCCTCCCCATCAGGAGCATTAGCATGCAGCGATGATCCCCGCAGCCGTACGAGCTTAATGCCGAGGAGCTGTCGCGTCACAATAACAGTTTGTCATTTGGCTCAGCCGTCCACCTGGGCACGGAGCACAGGCACAACGAAGCAGTGTTTATATCCCAGTAAGCCGATGACACTGATAGCCAAGCCCTTGTTTGATGAGGAGTCGCGTGAAGCTATCGAGTTCGTTTTAGGTTGCATAAATATCCTAAGCAGATGGAAATTGCCCCCTTGAGAATCAGTGATGAAAGTTTGTTGCAATGGCTAAACTGCAGATTGGTCGGAACAGGTCTGTGTCAGATACAGACACGCGTCTCGTTTCATGCCCATCGCATCCGTCTCTTTGTGCGGATGAGATCCACACACGAGATTTGCAGGTTGCTGGGAGCGTTTCAAGTTTCCCGGCTGCTTCTATCGGGGATAATTGTTACTTCATAGAAGAAAATACAAAACTGTACAGTTTGCTCATGCTCCAGTTCCTGTTCAGGTGTGAGCTGGGATGTTCTGCGGGGGAAAAAGGGACAACAAAATCCAGATAAGGTGCTTACGTGCCACAGTTTTCTGAGAGTTGCCAACAAAAACCCAAACAGCTTTTGAAATTCTGGGTTTACAATAAGCAGGACAGAAGCTTATCCCTGCTGCTGCAAAGCGGATGTGCCTCTTCTGAAGTCGTCGTGTCGTGTTGCACACGTGGGTTCGCACTTCACCGTCAAACAGACGATGTGCATTTGAATTGAATTAGAGATGAAAATGCTAATAAGGTGTCATTGTGGCGGCTAAAGGACAAATGTTTTAAAACCTTTTCCCCATCATGTGATGCAAGCCCGGGGAACAATAACTAAAATGCATAGGTCAAGGCACATCTTCATCTCACTGGAGCTTTAGTAGAAATCTATCTCTTGCAGGATTGAAGCGGCACGAGAAGTGCACTTGATGTTTCCCCTGTAGTTGTTTAGCTGCGTTCCTGTGTGTCTCATCCTGATCAGGAAGCACAGCGCTGCGTTCTTTTTCCTCGAGGTTTTCATGCAACACAGACCGAATCTTAAGGATCCCCTTCGGGTAGATCGGTTGATGCATTCAGAGCGAGTCCCCTCGTTTTGTTTACTCTCTACGCTTCTCGGCTTTCAGTCGGCGCGCAAGGAACCATCTGCCCGTGTGTCGGAAGTGGAAACACTAACCGGCTTACTTCTCAGCGATGCGGGTAGAATTCCAGGAGAGAAAAAAAAAAAAAAATGATTACAGCTTTCTGAAATTAGTTTTTTTCACAGACTGCAGACTATTTTCAAAAGTCTCCTAATTGCACCAAAGTTTGAATCGATGTTTGTACATCCTGAGATCCAATATTTGAGGTGCACGACTTCCACAGCGGAGGTGCGAGTTACAGTTGCAGCGGCGCGGTGCCGATGGTATTTACTGACTTTACTAGTGAGCTCCTGAGATAATTAACGGTGAGTTCTCACTACGTCAGGTATCGGATATAATCAGATTCAAACGCTTGACTTAAAAGGGTCTGGATTTTTAATTTATTGTTTTTTTTCACACTTATCCTGTGTTATGAATCATTACACTTACCGGGCCTCGCTGCTGCCGTGTTTAATAATATCACACAGGTAGTGGATTTCTCTCAAAACACACATCAATGTTCTCAGATTTAGAACAAGCGCTGGGAGAGAAATGCAGTAACAGACGAATGATAGATGTGGAAGACAAAGACAACAGGTAATTCTGTCACGTTTCCATATTTGGTTCTGCGGCAACGCTCGTTCCTCTCTCAGCGTCGAGTCACAGTAGAAAAACCCTCTAACTTCTCCCTGTCGCTAATTTATCACGCTCAGATTTTTGGGTTTTGTTTGGCTAGGTTAGGAAGGTGCAGTTCAATTTAACAGAACTAATGGAGAAGAGCATGACCCTGTTTTCAGGGACGGTCAGTCCCTGGATCAACCGCATGAAAAAATAATGAGTTCACGCAGAGGTAGAGGAGGACGAGCCCGGTGTGAACACTCCTGCTCTGCACCGTCGCTCCTCTGCATCCCACTTCAGCGCTTCACTAAAACAACCGGGTGACCAGCAGTTGTACCGAAGTAATGTGATATTGTATCGTGTCCTCGGGGTCGCAGGAAGGACTCCAGCTTGAGTAATGAACTGGTTGTGTTGTGTGTAACTGTTGAAATCTGATCTGTGCAGTTTGATCCATCCTGTGATGCATCTCATTGATTTTTGTGTTTCGTGGGAAGCTGTCGACTGTGACGACTGTGGGTTATTTTCAGAAAAATCCATTTTAACAATCTGCAGCTTGGAAGTTTTAGAAAGTTTCCCTGAATGGTGAGCTGCTGCCCAGGTGCCAACATCTGGATGAGAACACTTTGAAAGCAGTTACATCTGGCACACGCAGCACCGAGCATGACGCAAGTTTCTCTGCTAGTTTGAGACGAATGCATTCTTCATTTGAACCTTTCCAGCAGCAGCTTCATTTAAAAGGCAAGTGCTCTACTGCTTGGGGTCAGGGGCACTTATTACTCTATGTACTATTCTATAACCTATTTGTACAGTTATTGTTGTCTTTGTTCCTCGCTGCCTGTCTAGTTATTGATTGATTATATTAAACCGGAGTCACGTTCCTTGTATGTGTACAAATACTTCGCCAATTTAGCAGATTCTGATTACAGTCTTAAAATGAGATGTGGCATTCAAGCTCTTCAGTGATTGACCAATAAAGTGCAACATGCGTAGGTGCACATTATGCATTATACTGTATGTAGAATGCAACTATATATAATATGCAACTAAATATACAGGTGAACATTGGATGTACACAATCAGGGAAGTGTTGAGATATAGCAATTATGTGACCACGGTGGAATCTCACTGTCTTCAGTCGCTCTTCTTTCTTTGACTGTGTGATTTTTTTTATATATTTCTAAAAGATATCGGTAGAAGAACTGGACTTGAGATGTATCTGAATCAATGATAATGAAGAATACTGCGACCAGTTTAATGATTTTGACCAAGGACACCTTGAGCTAACCGTGTTTCACACTTGACTCCGTTGCTCATGCACTACAGTTACTGGCCAATAAATCCAGTATGAGTGTTAAAAGGAATTTTATTGCATTTCAAATGTATTTAATAGGTTTTTATGAGGTAACAGACACTGAAGATGTTTCTACACCCAAAAGACTCTTCCTCCAAGTTCTCCAATAAGGAGTTTTAAAGCCTTATTAGCTATATTACTCAAAGAAGTATAACTGGCTTTAATATTGTAGTTCTACAGTCCAGTCCACCTAAAAAATTGAAAACCAGTGACCAGTGTTCCTTTTCTGTTAATTGCTTTAAAGTTTTCTTATACAGACGCTGCGGACATCTCGGCCGGCAGCATACAAATGTCTCTGTATTAGCGGTGTCAGAGGTTGACGTCTAACCGAGTCAGAGCAGGTTCAAACGTGTGCCGAGAAATATCCGTTGCAGCGAAGTGAAAGATTACCGGAACAAAAGGCGAGTAAATTGTTCTTTTTTGTCATTTTTCTTTAAAAAAAAAATGCACTAAAGTGACTTTTTTTGTCAAATGGCTCAAAGAGAGAAACGCCAGCCTCCATCCTCCCTTGAATTATTCCCCCGTACCAGCCGGATATTTTTGCACAACGCTTGCACGTAATTGTATCCTTACAGCTTTGATGGATGAGGCTGAAGAGTTAAAGTCTTATAGATTTTGTAGGTTTTTGTGCAGTGTTATTTTAGTAGTCTCTTCCGACTCTCCCTGGATTTTTTTGGTGTTTTTTTTTTTTTGGAGTAGACGGATGAAGGTAGGTATGGGCACAGTGAGGGCAATGGAGTGTGGCTTGCCTCAACCCTGTCACTTTGATAGAGTGAATACATTGTGAGAGATAATGGAAACTTTCTATTCAGCGAGGGCTGGAATAAAGAGAGCCTTCCTACTCATTCATCAACATTGATTACTGTACAGCCCATGGCCTGGAAAGAGCATGGGAGCACTACTTCTCACAAAGACTCTGCTGAATTGCAGGTAGAGGGAATCAGACAACAACAAAAGTGCAATACTGGCCTTTTAAGAAACATCACCCCAATTTGTTTTAAGGTGAAGCCGAACAGCGGCTGAAACACTGAGCTTTAGGGTTATAGGGAAGGTTGCTCCTGTGCTTTTCCGCTAATGGAATTGATAGGTGAAGAGGGTGCAGCAGCTAATGTTTTATGTAATGTACACCTGCAGCATAAAGGGCAAACGGTCCCGTTGCATTTCACATGAGGCAGGTACAGCTTTTAAAAGCACACTTATATCTTTTAGAGACAAAATCTCTAAATGTATGCTGCTCATGTATTATCTTACTATATATTGAGGCCCTGTTCTAATTCCTCTCCCTTGGCCCGACCCATAGAAATGAAGCGCCCTTCTCTGGGGCTAGAAGTCTTCCCCCTAGGAATTGGGACACCACTCGTTACGTCATCAGCAGCCGACCAACATTATAATAATGACACATGTACAACAGCAGGACAGAAGGGACAGTTTGATCTATTGATCAACACAGTCAGTCACAGTGTTAATATCGGTTATTTCAATGTAACGTTAGTCTGGTCCAGTTTTTCGAACTTCATATACGGGACTCGTTACTCTCAGACTGTTTACATCCTTGTTTTGACGGATGAATAGTGATTTTCCTGAAATGCTTTTGTCACATTTTTATTTGCTACTAGATTATAATACGATATTCAGCTGGATTTAAAAAATGTTCAAGGTTATTTTGTAAGATTTCATACTTACCTTTGTATTTAGGGAGGTGCTGAATGCACTATATGGTCAGTTAGATTTGGCCACTACCCCTACATCACATAGAGAAATGGGACAGTACTACCCCTTCACGGCCACATGAATCGGGACAGGACATGAAGAGATCTTCTCCCATTTTCTCCACAGCCTCTCATCCACCAGCATGTGTTTATAATTTCCAGATCTCTGCTCTACGTGTCTTACAATGGCAGCTTGTTGTTGACTAACGGGCCATAGCACAGAGATATCAAATTTACAATGAGTTACAATCCTCACATTTGAGAAGTCGAGCCCGTGGCATTATAAATGAAGTTATTGATTTGTTCTCAGTCGATCAATTAAATATCCTATCGCAGCTCCTGTGCTTTAGGGCCTTGTGTGAAGCGGCTCTTCACTTCCCTGCACATTTTTTCGTCACTTCATCTCGACTCCTTTCAAGCCGGGTTCGGAGAAGACGGGGCTGTATTCAACTTTCGAGCGGCGGCATGCGTGGAGAGTTTGCAGTCGGAGCTGCTGAATGTGAAGTACTTCAAGTGTTAAGTGACAATCAGTGCCGATCCTAAAACATTTTATTTTCTTCCGCTGCTTGATGATTGCAAGGCTGCAGCGATAATTGTTATTTTAATATGAGCTGCTCAGTTTGCTCCGACACACTCCAGTGGCGCTCGCTTGTCAATATTTTCTTTCCCCCCCCTCGCGTCCCCGGGGGGGGCGACTGTATATCGCTCACCTACCGGGTTGAGCACCGTGTGTTCTGCACCTCATTTAGAATCCGGTCCCTCAGCACTGCGCCCCCGTGTCGTGTCACATCACGCTGCAGCTCGGCCATCACCTCAACACTGCGTAAGCTAAACAGACCTCGTTTCCCTTTTCATTTGTTCGGGGGCCCAAGAGTGAGCGTTGGCAAAAGGCTGCAAATCAGTGGGCTGGCTCCCCTGCTCCCCCTGGATGAGGATTTTCAGGCCATATCCTGTTTAAAGTAACTACTGCAGCCCAGTTTATGAACAGGTTTGCGTTGGAAAACATGGAAAAAGAAATACAAATGTTTGATTCATACGTTGGCACTAGTGGAAGTGGATTTCAAATTATATCAGTTTATACTAAGCTTTTTTTCTTGGTGGCAGTTAACTTGATAACAGACCTGGTGTGTGTTGGCCGGATACAATTTCACTACAGTTGTCTGGAGCACTGTGAAGACTCGGCTTTATGGCCAGAAAGGCCTGTGATGCATACTGATCCATTCGGAGAGCGGTGCTTTGGAAATTCAAACAGTGCAGCTGTGAATTTCAAGCAATAACTGAAGCACATAAGACGGACATCACACATGGAAAATATCTATATGTACACATGTGCCTATGTCGTATGCACTTAATCCACTTGATGAAACAAATTGCCACGCTAGTTAAAAGGGATAGTTCACCGTAAAATGAAAATTCCCTCTATCCACTCACTATTATGACGATTGCAGCCAAATCCAGTACAATTGAAGTAACTGGTGATTCCTTCTTCAGACGTAATGAAACAACAGAATTCAAAAACATAACTTTCCTCCTTACTGCTCCTGTGGTGTCATCCAAGTGTCCATAAGCCCCGACATTCAAATTCAACTCGACGCAAGGCCATTTACACTGTGTCACCAAGTTTTTCGGTGAACTATCCCTTTAATTATTACAACTGCAGGCTTTTTTTCCTCGCTGACTTGGACAAATTGAGCTTCACGTAAAGGCCTGTTTACTCTGCACGTACAGAACCAGGCTCGCCTCGTCAGACGGCAGACACACACGAGAATGCATGAAAGTTATCAAATTACATTTCTCCGCACATGATTCATTGCGAGCGCGAAAAAAATGTCAAGGTTTCAGACTCTGCGAGGCGAAAAGCATTCTCCCCGTTCTTGGCAGCGACGTCGCGGCAATAATAGTGTACGATCATAACAATAAGAAATGTTGCTGAATAAGCTGTCGTGTTTTTTCATACGAGAGAAAGAACCGTCTGCTCAACCTGTTCAGCTTTTGGTTTCAGTAGAAAGCAAAACCCATTGAAAAGCTTTTAATTTCCAGGCCAAATCTTCTGAGGTGCCTTTGTTGGCTATTCGATTGATGGGTAGAGCCGTATCACAGCGGCAAGGTTATTAATGACAGGGCAGAATCATTTTTGAGTTCGTTAATCATTTAAAATAAATGGAATTAAACGATTCCTCATGTTTGTTTTCAGAATTCGAGAAAGTAAAACTGTCTGCACCGAGCTCGTCACAGGTGCGATCCAGCAGCCAGAGCCCTCAGCAGGAAGACAAAGATGTGAATGTGAAAATGAAGAGCGATCCGTGTTGCAACAGCTGGTACTTGTGTACAGTAACATGCGTCGGACTGATTTATTTAGCTGTTTAGCATAATGCGAGTTTTGCAAGGTGGTAATTGTTCCAGACGAAACGGCGGACAGATGTCTCTCGGGGAGGACGGTGCATGTGCGAAGATCCAAGTGCGGCTTCCTGCAAAGTTGGAGAGTCGGCTCACTTGGCTCAAGTGCTTCCACACGAGCTCTGAAATGGGAACAGAAAAGCCACACGAGAGCGAGCACAGAAGCTGGCACAGAAAGGTTTTTAATCTTAAAGGTGTAAAATGTAATTTTTCCTCTGGCACGAAATGCAGCCTCGTGCCAGAAGCGGGTGGCGGCGATGGTCTCTTGCAGTGGGCCCCGGCGATTGTAATGTTTGCGAGAGAAGAGGTTATAAAACGACCTCTGAGCAGCTTTACTTTTAGTGCTGGATGAAGTCTAATGAATTTACTTATGACAATGTTAACATTTAGGATTGTGTCTATAAAGATGGTCAATTAGTCCCTTCCTCCGCCCGCTGTGCAGAACTAAAGCCAAAGTATCCTGCATATAAATGCCATCTTGCACATTTGGAGCCAGAGTCTTTGCAGAGGGGGGAATGGGAGGATGGAGAAGGGAATGGGAGGATGGAGAAGGGAATGGGAGGATGGAGCCGAACCATCGAGGTCCCCGCCGACATGTGTGCTCAATCCAGTGTGAGTCGGTCTCGGCTGTCAATCGTGATGTTGCCACGGCGGCAGAGAGAGCTCAACGCGCTGCCAATTAAGAAAACACATGCAAATAGAAATTAATTAAACACTTCGTACATTTGACGACGACGTGCGTTGCAAAAGTCACGACACATGCAAATACAGAACACGCTGCAAATAGCGAAAACGACACGACTCGTCAGTGGTGATGGACGTCACCAAGCATTTGAGCTCTCTCCCTGTTTCAGCCTGTTTTTATATCATCAGATGACTCATTAAAATCAAAGTTATTAGAAAGATGAACACTTCAACATACATCAGTGTGATTAGAACGACCTAAAATAAAACAGAAACATCTCTGAACTTTTATAGTTTGGTCCATGTCCCATCCACTAACATGGAGAATCGAATCTGGTTTTATTGCCAAGCAGGTTTACACATACAAGGAATTTTTGCTGTGGTGTATTTGTGCAAGTATAAATATAAAAAATATATAAATAGGAAAGAAAAATTGAATATAAAAATAGTATAAGCACACACAAAACGATTCTTGGGTCAAGATGGAGGTCGTGTACGTCATCAGCAAACATCATGACCTTTAGCAGTGTCAAAAAACATTCAGCTGCAGCTTCTCATTTTTTACCTGGTGGTGAGCGTGGATATTGTCAAACTGGATTAAAATGTCCATTGTTAGAAGAAGGGACGTGTTCTCGAGTCGTCTTCTCGGCAGTGCGTCACCTGACACTCCCGTCAACACCTGAACGCTGGAGACCAGGAGGGTTTTTATCCTTTGTGATGATGTTGTGATATGAAAACACGGGGGCCACACGGAGCTCTCCTTCCTCATTTATATGGCTCATGCTGCGCTGAACTTAATGAGTCTCATCTGACTCACCGGCACACGGAGATCCACTCGCAGACTCAGACACGCGATGACATAAAGAACTGGGTTTGACCTTGACGCTGGAGGAATCTGGCTCAACCAGTCTTTTTTAATAAGAAACCGTTTTTTTTATATAGATAATACACTCGCTGTATATGACACATAGCAAACGTTGCCATTTTTGATCCCTTTATTATTTTTGAAAACCTGAAGCTTAGTTTTACCCCCCCCGACAAGAATTATCATGTTAATCCTCTTACTGTACATCGTCTCTAACATGACGTGTCGTATATGTCTCCATGGGCAAGGACGCCTCAGGTTTTTGCAGCGTGTAGCGGGTGAACGCACGTGCAGCAGTCACATGTCAGCAGGCTTCTGTGGGTTATTAAACGTGTTGGATACTGGGTGGGAAGACAAATATGTCCTTCACACAGAGGATTAGATATTATCAGCTTGTGTTTCCTGCAGCCATCCCAGCCCACTCTGTGTAAACCTCAGGACTGCATACTTAAGCAAACACAAGAGGCCCGGAGTCAGGCGTGGTCGCTGCCAGGAGCAGGAGGATGTGTGGGAACTCTGGTAACCAGGTAGAGAAGGCGGATGTATCTGTTAGAGTAGCCTGTCTCCATTTTGTGCATGTGCTCGGTCACAGAACTCTCAAAGCTGATTTTTGTCAGTTAGCTTCTATGTTTATTGGATCACAGCCTAATTGTTCAACGTTATTTTGTCAGTGTCCTTGTGCACATTGTTGTTATCGTGGTTTTCTGTTGTGGTTTCTCGTTCAAACAATCAGGGAAAAGAAGAATTAGTGTTCTTGTTGTATTCGTCCGCCCAACAGTGGAGTTTCAGTCCCTCCAGATGTTCCTGAAGACATCGCATTCACACCAAGGTCACTGTGACCTTTACCTTTCACCACTGAAATCGAATCAATTCATCTTTGAGTTTAAGTTTGTTAAAATTTGAGGACATTTCCTGAAAGGCAGACTTGAGATATGTTCAAGATGTCCCACGCATGTTTTGTGGGGACACTTTGACCTTGAACTAAATCGAATCCAAATACCTGAGTCTAAATGAACCAGGTTTTTAAAGGATTCGCTGAAGGCAAACTGGCGATAACGTGTTTACATGATTAAAAGTGTGATTTGTAACATCGACAATGACCTTGACCACGGAATTCTAACCAGGCAACAAAAGTGTTTTGTGCGATCACACCCACCTTGACCAACAAAATCGAATAACTTCGTCCTCGTGTCAAGTTTATACCAATCCGAAGAAAGTCTTTCAAGGTGTTTTTGATATATATCGTGTTCACAGTAATGGGACGGATGGACGGATGGAGAGATGGACATCGGTACGGACAACCCTCCCCAAAAAATATGCCTCCTGCGACTGGCTGTCAGCAGCACAGAGTCGTAAAAACCTCATTACTGACAACATTACATACTTAGGCCCAGTCTTATTGTCTATGTGAGGTAGAGTCTGTGGTTCAGTGTGATACTGGTGCTCACTAATGACAGAACAGGAGTCTCTGAACAAGGATGCGACCGACACTAGTGACGAAGGGGCTAAACTCTCTCGGCAGTAAACTGAAAACCTGGTTTCTTAACAGACGGAACACCGCAGCGCTTTCTTCCTTTCTAATTAAGTTTGTTTGTTGCGTTGGGATCAAGGGGCCGGCTCGTCATGGCCACCCACTGGAAATTAAACCACTCGCACTTTCTTCAATGCCAAACTTCACTTGATGAGGAGAGGAACACAAAAAAAAACAAGAGGGGAATGTAAGTGTAAAGATTTACCGAGATAAATCTGCCTGAACTCTTCCATTACGTGGCTGTTGGGACGCCGAGATGGAATCGGCTGTTGACTCGCCGGGTTATCAGGAGTCACATTGCCCTTGGCGAGGCCTCCCGGTGCTTTGCTTGAGCCTGGCTTGTCGCCATGTTTGCCGCTTCTTTCTTTTTAATATTAGCCTTTATAATTGAGATGGGGGGAAAAGTTGCCATCGTGTCCTTGATGTCCACTCCGCCGAGCAAATGAAGGCAATTTTTCTGAATGCAGTTTTTAGCCATGAGCGTCACGAGCACTCGGCTCTCAATCTTTGCGGAAACACAGAAGATAATCACTTTGTTATACATATGAAAAGCTCGAAGAAGCAAACAGGCTATTAATTAAATTTTAATGGTTATGATTCCCTCATTCAGATTGAACAGTTAATAGGTAAATATGGACACTGATGGATCTATTACATCTCAGTAAAACTGTTTTTTTTTGACAAGTTCAAGTTTTATATTTGTCATTTTTTTCAACAGCTATAGTAATTTCATTGCCAAAATGGTTGTCTCTGATTAGACTTTAACATTGACGGGAGTTGTCGGAGGCAGACAGCCAGATGATATCTGCGTTACCTGATTGTGGGAGGCTCATATAAACGACCCCGTTGTAATCAGGAGGATGGAAGGAAACTTTAGATTTGTGTTGAAGCTGGAAGCTCTGTCTCTATCGAGTGTGCGGCGTGACCTGGAAATCACAAAAAAAAAATCACGCCTGGAGGGTCCTCGCAAAACTCTGCATAACGTCTTGTGAATTTAAAGAAGCCAGGGTCAGGAGGAGCTGTTGGTTTTTTACCAAGAGACCTGAAACTAAAACGACTCGGTTCAAACCACCTACACTGCTTGGTTTTTAATATCGTATAATACCTTAATTACACTAATACATATTTTTTGATTGAATTAAGCATTGCATAGGAGTGTTTAAATTGTATCTCTAGTGAAAGAGTGTGATTGACAGTGTGATGTGGTACAGTTTCCTTTTACGTGGAATCTATTGCTATTCAAAGGTAGTTCTAGTTTGCATCTTTGTCTTTTTGTTCACAGCGTTTCCCTCGGTGTCAATATAATTGGTAACACTTCAGACTTGGAAAGTATTCAGACCCTTAACTTTTGGTAGATTTGTTATGTAGCAGTAATAACCTACAATGACAAAAATGTCTTTACAATATTTGCAGATTTATTTAAAAGGATAAACTTTAAAACTCACATTGACACATTTTCTATGGACCCTTTTCCTGTGACACTTGAATTTTTTTATTTACGGGTAACACTCCGGTTGTTTTGCCAAGTGTGGCCAACGTTGTGTTAGCGCGAGCTTTCTTTCCTCCAGTTTAGTGTCCACCTGCCTGTGCTCAATGTGGTCGAGCATTACTCACGTCGAGCAGTTACTTGCCAGTTTAATCTGACACAGCCCACACACACTCTTATTTTCATTTTCTGGATCCGAGTGATGCCAAAGCACCCTTGTTTTATGAGATGTCATCTGTCCCTCTTTCCAGCTTGCAGGTTTACAGCATCTGTATTTATATGTGTGTGTGTGTGTGTGTGTGTGTGTGTGTGTGTGTGTACTATACCTGTCAAACTTTTTATAACAGGCTGGTTGGTCAGGGCTTCATCCTACAACAAGACGTTGACCCAAAACACATAAACACATAAGAAAAGAACTTGACAGTGGCTTCACACAATGGACGAGCTGCACAGTCTCCGGACTTTCTCCACATTGAGCTGGTTTGAGAAGCAGATTACGAGTGCAACACGTTTGTGTGAACTTCTAAAACAGCGTTGAGACGATCTGGATGGACAGAGCCTTTCTTTGTCCTTTTCTGGAAATTGGTTCGCAAAACAATAATCTCTTTGAACCGTGTTTTTCTTTTAACTGAATGGGTCAAAACTTTAGATTAAATATAGGATTAAATATTCCATGATTCCCTTTTCCAAGTTTTGTGCTTGACCGTCAGAAAGTGGAGGTGTAAAGTAATATGCAACATAATAAATGTCCTTATGGAATGTAAATGTCCTGCGGCCATATGCCATAATCTCCATTTCATGAGTTTTTGTTGTGCAGTTAAAATGTAATTAAAATAAATTGACGACCTGTTATGCATTTTAATCTTTAAGATTGAGACGCAAATCGCCTTTAAACATATCTTGATTTAAAAATGTCAAGAGAGAAATTGTAATGTAAATCCTTTATATACAGAGTATTGTTTGCCCTGAAGCAGGGATACACATGGAAGAGTAAATACGTTTAATTTTCATTCAGTAACGGATCCTAAAAGATGAATAAACACTTAGTAAAATATTGAAGAAGAACCTGTTGCAGTATGAACGGAGTCGTGGATATTTCACAGTGAGCCTGTTGCACACATTAATCATCTATTAAACCTGTTATGGGTTAAGTCTGTTGTTCTTACATTAGATTTTAAAAGTTGCTGCACCATTTACTGCCAGTCCAGTGCAGGAGGCCTCGGAGATGACATCACTCTGCAGAGCACCACTTTATGTTCCGAATTGAGTTATCCCACTCTGACATTACCGAGGCAGTGAGTTCAGGCTGTGCTCTTTAAAAGGCTTTATTATCTGTTTTATCTATATTTTGCCAGTGTCTACAACAGGAGCCAGAGACGGCATCTGCCTGGGCCGTTTCAGGTCCGCTGCCAGTGGCTGACAGTTTAGTTACAAGGGCACTAGAGCTGGCCGGAGTATCACTGCAGTCCCTTTCACACGAGACAGATGGATGTGAGTCATAAGCCAAAGATTACGCGAACCAGTGGTCGATAAAACGGCAGATGGGGTAGGAACTTGTGAAGTATCCCATTAGCTATGTGGTATAACTGTTATCTTCCTAATTACTTTTTGACTTTGGATCATTAGGACATGATGTCACCATTTTTAGCTGAATATGTTGAAGGGGGGGGCGTGGAAATGAGTGACTTCTGGAATTAGCTCTATTCACCCGGATAACGGGAAGACAAGTAACAATCATGGCCATATTGTGTTCCCTTTGGCGTAATGACATCGTGCGTCACACTTTCTATAAGGAGGCTCTTCAAATGAAATAAATAAATAGAATAACGCGGCTTGAAAGCACAACTTATCAGCATTTCACTGATGTATGTTTAAAAAATCCTTCTGGATTTCACATTCAATTATAGCCGAGTTGTCGGAGGCCACGGGGAAATGATAGTCCGCTGATGTTGAATAATTAGATTAGGACAATAATAGGATTCAATATATGTCTTTGTCCTCTGTGGCAGATATTTTAATAGGAGTTGAGACCCTACCAGGCCATTAGCCAGATGGGTCAGAGCAACTTAATCTCCAAACACAGTCTTCAGTGGAGCTAATGACCTAATTAGCTTCATAATGCAGGACACACCGTGCAGTCGGTGGCAAATGAAGAAATGGAATTGTAGTTGTCTATACTTTTGATTTTCAAGCGAAATAGACAGACTGCGAGAAGCAGCAGAATCAAACCGCTCTCCTTTTGGTGGAATATTCTAAATCATGATTTTTTATTTTTGGTTGACCCCCCCCTTTGACAAACTGAGAGACGGCTGAGGATGAAAGGCTCTGAAATAAAACCTTTTTCTCTCAACTGTTTCGGAGAGATTGGAGTTGAGGAGGCGATAACCTGCTCAGTTAACCTTCATTAACTATGTTAAGTGATTTTGAAAGGGGAGTCTTCTCCATAAAGCATCTCAAGGCCCCGGGGGTGCCATCATGGGGAACTGCTCATCTGGCAAAGTAACACGGATCGTTTGTTTTGAGATACAATTGATTGGCTTTTATTTACTGGAATTGGGTCTGTTTTGACAAGCTGCTCCGCTGATTCAGGAAGTGCAGCGTAATGGGCCCCGCACTCGGTGGGCGCCGGAACATAAAGCCTGGTGAAACACGCCGCCCCCCCATGTGACGGACTTGGCTGGTGATGAATGCGCGGCTGGAGCAGATCACGAGTTTGGTTTGCGACTGGTGAACAGTTATAGAAATATTATCGCATTCTGGGAGGAAGCGTCGTGGTTTTTTTTAACGGAGGAAGAATAATACAGATGGAGCCAAAATGTTTCAGAGAATTTAAATGGTCGCCATGAGGAGCTTACTTATATCGTTTGTGACTTTTTATCAAAGGAAATCTCAAATAAATAAGTTAAAGGATACAATACTTTTGTCAGTTTTTTCCTTTCCTCTAGTTTATTATGTCGGCCCCATATTTGCATATTGCCCCCCCCCCCCCAAGCAACTAGTCTGGCACGCCCACATTCCCTATACACGCTGTAAGCGGTTGACCAATCACAACAGAGCGTGCCAGCTGGCCAATCGGAGCAGACCGGGCTTCTTTCCGTCGGGGGGGGGGGCCTTAAAGAGACAGGAGCTCAAACCAAGTGTTTCAGACAGAGGCTGAAGAGAGGAGCTGCAGCGATGGTCGGTCGAGGACAGTGATGTGTTTTCTGAACATGTAAAGAGAATGTCAACCTTTTTGAAGTAATAACACAAATTAAAATGTCTCCTTTACCGATGGACCCGTTTCTAGATGAGCAAGAGATTTAATAGTAGCTCAGCTGCAGGTTTCCAGGTACAACAACTGAGGGGCGGCTGTGGTTGTGTAAATCTTGAACGCACACACACATACAAAATAAACACTGAGGAAGAGAAAGTGACGTTGTATATATCTGTGTGTGTGTGCATGTGTCTCAGCTAATAAACCAGCACAACACAATGCCTGTGATACTGACTGACAGTGGTTATCTGTCCCCTTTATGAGCACGGGGGGGGATTGTGGGAATTACACGTCCTCACAGCGTCCCCACCCACTGCCTTTTGTTTAACACCACCTCATGCGGTGCGTTCCAGTTAGTTATGAATGAATTGTGTTTAACTGGGGAAAGGCGACATTGGCGGCGACATTATGGGCGTACTTTCCAGACGAAGTGGCCATTGAAGGTGGTTTTATTGTTTCCGTGCAGCTGCTTTTGTTGTTTGGCTCTCAGCTTCACTTTGTTTGCAATACGCAAATAGCAGCAACAAAAAATACGTCTTATAAATGTACATATACACGATGTTATGAAAGATATTAAGGCGATAATTGTGCAGTAGAACTATTTATTGACTCCAGTCAGGCTTAGTTTTATTGAAGTCAGACGTTTTTGTTTTGTTATTTCATTCCGTGCAGAAAAAGTAGATCATATCTGAGAATTAATAAATGCATTCAAACCTGCACAAATAGATTTTTTTTTTTGTATTTATAATGAATAACCTGCAGACAAGGTGATCTCATGTCATGGTAATTCCATTCTGAAAGCCATGCAAGTCACATCCGTTGCCCTTAGGCATAAATGTAAGTGTGAATGATTCTGTTAAAGCGCCATGATTAACTGTTGAGCCGTCCGTCGTGTTTCCCCCGCCTTTTGCTCAGTGTCTGCCTGAATCGTCTCCGTGACCCTGAATAACAATAAGGAGGTGAATGAATTATTTATTTTATATTGTTCATTTTCACATCTGATTGAATCTGCTATATGAACTACGGACTACGCACATTTTTGGATGCGATGCATCATCCTCGCGGTGAATGATGGGGCTCCTCTTTTAATCCCATTAGGCGGAGTCGACGTCTGAGTTGTTGGCACGTAAGCTTCTGGGGGTTTTATTTTTTTATTTTTTATTTTTTGGGGGCGCCTTTGTCGTGCTTCAGCTGTTGGATGGTTTGCCAGATCTGTTGTTGGTGTAAAATGAAACATGTCACTGCCGAGCCAGAAAACACGAGGAAGGTGCTGTGACGTCCCGACTGATCTTTTGCTCGGGGCAGAGCAGATTCTCAGCCCTGACATTGATCAGGGTCATTTCTACGCCCATTTATTTCTTGCAGAATGGTTATTCACATATTTCTCATTTGAAAACAATCATATAATGTGAATTAAGCGATTTAATTCAGGTATACACAAACAAATGTAGTTGTTTTTACTAGTAAAGGTTATTTTTCAGTGAATTTATCGAACGTGTCGCATCCTTAAAGGTTATATTTTTGCAGTTTGGGAAAATGCCATTAATTACTGACTCACAAGCTATTGATGAGTTGAACAATTGCCATGATTGTCACATTGGTGTCTGTTGAGATTCCACTGTTCTTTGTTAGTGTTTCCTCTTTTTTTTTTTTTTGTCCATTTCATCCGTGGATCATAAGTTATTTTTATTTATTTTTATATCTTGAGATCCATTTGTTTTGACAGATGCTTGTTCTGGGGCAGCAGCCAAAACTCAGCTTGATTTTCTGGATTGTCGCGCAAGACTTGTGGTTTTCACTTTGTTGACAGACAAACAAAATTGTTCATTTGGCACATTGGTGAATATGTTCCCTCCTCAAAGAGATGTAATTGTTGAACTTGTTTTATTTCGCGGGTGGAAAATTCCGGCCATAGTTTCCCTTTTTTTGGAACTGTGCTCCGTCCGTTTGGCTGTCGCAGAAAAGTCCAGATGTAGCTGCGGTGGATGTTTTAAAACATCTTGGAAGGCGACTGCAGAAAGATTCCTTCGGTTTGATTCCTGGGATGTTTAGCAGAATAACAGCAGACATATTTTTGACAGAGCGAGGAAGTTTTCGATTGCTTCGGGCGCGGCGGGGGTTTAGTTTATGTGTCTGAGCTGACGTCGTGTTTTCTGCAGAGGAATCACTTGTGGGAGATACGGGCCTGGCTGATCGGGAATCACTTGAGATTTGACAAGTCATGCCCTTTATGCACTAGCTGTTAATTACGTGTTTAATCGTTTAGGATGTCTTTGCTCTCAATCTTAATAACTCACCCTTTCCCCTCGAGCATTTAGCGTGCGGTAGATTAGCGGCGATGTTTGAAGGTGTATCTCGAAAAAAGGTGACGGCAATGTCATTTTTCACGGGGCATAAAAATAAAATCGGTGCCAGGCAGAGATTTTATGTGGGTTTAAATTGGAATCAAAATGGAAAGGAAAAGTAGAAACATCTATTTACTGTTGCTGCGACAGCCCCGAGTGATCAGATGTAATCCTCACAGGTAGCTAATAGGCTTTTAACACAGAGGAGGTTTGTTCCTTTCTTTGTGTGGGGACGGAGCTAATTTCAAGGCTCAAATTACACAATCTATTCTTAATAACACCTTGTTGACACCATTACTCTCATAAATGATATTTCCTGTTTTTCCTCAAAATTAAGATCTGTTCAATTTTAGTCAACACTAAAAAAAAAATCAAATATCGCCTCAGAGAACATTCTGAGTCTCGCAGGCGCCACATTTGTTTTTCCCCTTTTCTCAACCATTTTCTGGATTGAATGGCTGCTTCCGTCGTTCACGCTTTATTTCCCCGGCTTTGATAACGTGGAAATCGTGGCGACGCTTTACATCCACACAGATGTTTGCAGCGGCAATCAGCAGTTAACGGTTCACACAGCCCGGCGCCGGCAGCTGGCGTTACCTCTGAGGACCGGTTCAATCACAGGAGGCTTTCATGTGTCAAAGAATTTGAATAGTGACCTCTGTGACTCGGCGGTGCCACCGGAGATGTGTTCTGCAGGTTGCAAACGCTAATCTTGGCTGAAGTCTAAACAGGGAATTTATTAGCTCTGCTGCGAACACGCATAACAAATTCCCATCTCGGGCACATTTTAAAAGCTTCTGAGTATTCTGGAAGTGTCGGCAAGGATATTTGGAGGTGAGTTTAATTAGAGCGCGACTCCCCTCTGCAGCGCTGGCAAAAGAATGCATAATGGCTCCAAGACACAAGAAAACTGCTTTATAAGCTTGTCATGCTTTTTTTTTGATTTCTTTCTTTCCACTCAAAGTCTTCAATCTGTTTTTTTGTCTGCGGCAAATCAGCGCTATCATTTACAAGCAAACAATATTGGTTTGTGTGCAGGATAATATGTCGCCCACATTGTGTCCTAAAGGTTGGGTTGCAGAAACTAAATAACTCTCTGTTATTGCATTATGGCAGACATTTAATAACCTTTATCAATTCGGATTTTGTGAAAAGTTAATTTCGGGGGAAATGTTTATCTCTGTGTGTGTGCGTGTGTGTGTGTGTGTGCAAATGCTGGTGTTCAAATATGAGCAAAAGCAATTGATTCCACCCCCCTTCTCCTCTGGGACGCAGCCAGCGGGAGGCTGCGGCATGACAAAACAGAGGAAGGGTAATTATTGGTCATGTATGTCTTGGCCAAATGTTGGCTCCTCAAACATCACACCAAGGGATGGAAGCGGGCCAAAGAATAATTCATTATCATGTAGCCGCCAAAGTCCTTCCAGCTACGACCTTTTATAATTATACAGAAACATTCGCACTACTCTTTGTGTTAGGATTAAAATAACAGTGAAATAAATGAAAAATGTTAACGACCCAAACACGGAAATTGCGGGATTAAAGAATTAACTATGTCTCGGTTTACTTTGTGCAAGTGGGTGATAAAAGATGATGGTGTGTCCCCCGTAACACGAAAAGAGCTCAAATAGCAGCGTTCCACTTCACTTCGCGTTTTACATGATGATGAAGAAGATTGTCCTCGTTAAATATTCCATATGGACTGAGGGAAAATGGAGGACACCTGTTGGGGACAGTTGTGAGACCAGCAGCAGCGAACTCTCCGTCGTGGCTCCGTGATGAAGATGTCGGTTTCCCGTCGACCTCTTTTCGAGATACAGGGCGTCCTGATGTTGTTCATGATTTGTGGCTGCTTTCCAGATTAAAAATAATGAATGTTAAAATATATTTTTTACTGTCAAGGATATAAGTTTGGTCCCCACCCGTGTGTTAGAATATTAAAGGTACAATAAGTACTATTTTTATTGTCCCCTGGCACACAGTGGCCTTAATACTGTATATCTGCAGGGTAGTCCAATTTCTTCACAATGACTTTGTTAAAGTTTGGACTCGATTATCAACCCTCACAGTCTCAACTCACAAAATGCAATGAATTATATAATAATTTATATTTCATCTCACATGTGATAAACAGTAGACGTATTATTTTTAATACCCACGTTGTTAATCTCTATTATCAACATGTGATGTTATATTTGCGTTGAAAACATGTTTTCTTTTTTTTCTTTTTATCTATATTGTGTGTAAATGACTTTGAGCTGCATTTCTTGTATGAAAGGTGATATACAAATAAAGATATTTATTATTATTATTATTATTAAACATGCAGATGTTGGGTTCGGTGAGTAATTCCCAACTCGGAGAATAAAATAATCATATTTCCAAACTTCTCCAATACAATGAAGTTCAATTAGTTTGTAGAGAAACATCTTTAGACTACGGCAACACATTAGTGTTTGAGAATCAAATGGAACTTTTAAAGGCTTTTAGCAGTAAAACCAAACATTCATTCATCTCCATTGTTTCTAATCTCAAAACCTTGAGACAAATATGTTGAATGTAATTGCTTCTCTGTGGGTGGAGCTCTGATGATTTATGAAACACTTTAACATTGCTTTGTTTTTCGAACATACAACATTCAAACTTTTCCATTACTCTAATGGATCTTTGTTGGTTAGTTTCAAGAGAGACCTTGTATGTCATTAGTGTGGATAATAATAATATGAATTTAACTTAAGATGAAAAATCCCTTAAGAAGCACAAGTGGTTTGTCACATGTCACGTTGTGACCTTGTTATGTCAGTAGGTTGTTGTAATTACATCATAATCCACCAGGGACCGTGCAAATGAGTTATTTAGTGCAGAGCCTTTGTGGCTCGTAAAGCAAATTACAGCTGATCATTAAAAATAACATACTTGTGACAACTTTATCCAGTTTATTAAATAAATAGAATCTTTCTTAACCTACATAAAACCTTAAAATGTACAATTAGTTCAATGGTTGTTTTGTAGTGATGTTAAAGCGTTGGGTAGCTTGTCAGTAGACCACTGACACTGGTGGTTGTATTCAGTATCGGGTCTGTAGGCAAACTTAAATATAAAATGGAACATCGGTTTGGATGTTGTTATGTTCCTTTTTTGTTCAGTGTGTTTAAAACTTGGCCTCGTGTCTCACTCTTGATGCTGAAACCAATTTGTGTTGGTGCAGAATCTGAGTTCTTAGAGCTGAGAAATGAGATACAAGGACCGAGCCTGGGTCCTAACGCATGAACTTTTAATGAGAGATTAACAAAAGCGATAAGCTAACCCTCATTGTCCATATGTGGCCCAGTGGCCCAGTGGACTGTCCACATGAGACCGGTTCCAGGCCTGGACTCGCTGGCCACTCACAAACAAACGAGTTAATGTGAAACATCATTCTGGAATAAGGGAATCGTCCTCTACCAACCACCACAGTCACTTTTCCATCACAGGATTTCTTTTCTCTAATCCTTTTCTAAGACTTTTGTTGTAACTACATGGTCACAGCTTGACTGACCTCAGTTTTCAGAATTCACTCACCTGCTGCCCTGGAAATTAAAAAGAAATGAAAAAGGAAACGTGGCCAGCACCCCGGCTACGTAGCCACACAAGGTGAATATTAAATCAGAGGCCCCAGTACTCTCCTGTGTTTGCTCCAAGCCTTTTCCCCTGTTCCCCGGGTTTCTCCATTCTTTATTTTATACCTCACTCGTGCAGAATTCTAAAGGGGAATTGAGCGCGCCGTTATTCTCGCCGTGACCACTCAACATGGAAGCAAAGCAGAAGGGTGACCTCTCTCTCCCTCTCTCTCTCCCTCTCTCCTCTGATTTGGCGCTCAGGTATGAATCAGACAGCCAGCTGTGACGGCTGATCATGGAAGCTGTCAGCCGGGGAACTTTTCAAGGCAGTCCGGGTTCATCGCCAACTGCTTCCGAGCAAGATTGATGCCAGGGCTGCGTTGAAGGATTGCTCTCTGGTGCAGTCGTTGGGCACGGAGATTGAGACTCACCCATGGCAGAGCAATGGTGACATGACTCATCACCGGAGAATTATATGGAGAGAAAGGAGATGGAAAACAAGGCTCCCATTCAATCAATCCTGTTTACGGGAAATTCACAATGAGCGTCAAACGGGGGGGGGGGGGGGTCGAGTACAGTAAAACAGGAAACTTGGATTTGCTTTAAATGTGCAGCTCTGCCGTATTCGACAGTCGTGTTCCTTTTCCTTTTTTTTTTAACAGAACATTGCTCGTTGTGCTGAACAGCACAGCATCCCAGAGGTTTCCCGAATAAACCAGCAAAAAAAAAATAATGGCTTAAACAAACAACAGCAAAAAAAACCAACTCCCCCGTGCACCTCGCTGTTGTGTCCGCCGACAGACGTGTAAACCCTTCGTCAGGTTTGCGTACACGGGGGAAAAAACAAGCAACGGGGTCTTAAAAAAAAAAAAAGACGGGTTTCAGCAGAAATTTGGCAGTTCAGCTGAAACAGGGTTGTGACTACACACACAGCCACAGACTTCTTCACCGGCGCACGGTGCTGTGTGGGTGATGCTGCAATGTCATTGTGTCCCGGTGTAATGTCAAATGCCGTGTTCATATTTTGGGCCATGATGCATCCGTAATGTGGCGTTCGATAAGAAAGGCATTTGTATTCTCATTCTGGGGCTGATGCAGAGTGTGCGGGGGGGGCGCATTTTTTTTCCCAATGACAATTTTTCACGAAAGATAAAAGCACTGTCATTCCCTCACTGACATTGTTTAAATTATGGCGTATACCCATATTTCTTGCTTCGTTTATTTTTTTTTTAACGGCGCCTCATCCGTTACTTTCATCTCCTCATCGTTTTATTTGGCTCTGTGACTTGTGTCCGACGGGTTTTTCTGTTTTGAAGTGCAGATGGGCTTTCCAGACAATTATTTTAGTGGAGTGAACGATCAGCTCTCCAAACAGATTCCTCTACCTGTTCCCACCAAGGAGGACTGAAGGTCATCCATCTGTCTGGCGCTTATTTTTTTTCCTGCGCTTTGTTGTTGAGTTGCTTTTCCAATATGTGAGGAGAGTCATTCCGTTCAATACACCGCCTGCCCCGGCGCTGCCGCTCGGCACAGTGATAAATCACAACACAGAGAAACAGAACTTTATTTTGCATTCAGCTTCCGTCCACTTTTGAAGCCGCAGATTTGGAATTGAATTTTTTTTTCTCCGCTCTCAGCTCTCTCTTTCTCTCCAGTAAGAGGCTATGATCTGGGAGCTCGGAGCTATCTACCTTGTTTTTCCGGGGGACACCTGATTCAGCTCGAATCTGTTAAAGCACAGTGAACATTTGCATACCCATATAAGTGCCACTTGCGGTGTTCTCGGCTCAATACCCGATCCGTGGGGGGGGGGGGACTATTAGTTGTAGAGCAGTAGTCTTTCAATCTTGAGGAAAACGTTAGAAAGTGCCTGGTCATTTATGTCCCCCATAAGTTACGGTGATTACGGTGAGAGGACAGAGCGGCTGGGGCCCGGCCCAGAGGAGTCGACCCGCCACCAGATTTCGGAAGATAAACAGTGGGGCATGTGGCAGGATGTTGACCGGCTCCCTCCTGGCTATGCAGGCTGCAAAGGGAATCTATCACGTCAAAGAGGCCATAACCTCCAGCACACTCCAGATTGCTCCCTCTGCATACGTATAGACACAATCACGCTTACACACACACACACACACACACACACGCTCAGACAAGTGCGCCTGCTCAAGGGCCGGCCTCTTCCACTTGACCGCTCTCGGTGGCAGAGAGGGTACCCACTCAGCGTGACAATGGCACTCTCTTGTCCTCCTGGATACGGAGCTCGGCCCCTCCAACCTGCCTGGCTGCCGGGAGCTGGCCCCCGTCGACCCTCGTGTGCCGTGACCTTCATGTCCGACAAGCGGAGGTGAAAAGCAGAGCCATCCTGGAACGACACCTTCCATCCGGCCGGCGCCTTCCCCGTATTTGCTCGTTCCCGAAACAAATTGGAGATAATTTTTGTGTTCATCTGTGAGTCAAATGAGTCAACAGCGTCGCCCGGTGTGCAGCCGGGCTAATCTGCTTCTGCTCGATGCCGTTTGAAAATGACTGACAGAGCGCTGATAAAGCCCAAACAAATCCAAAGCTCAGGCCACTGGTTAATCAGAAGATGCCAAAAGATTGTTCCCCCCCGGACCGAGGGAACACAGGAAATCACTGTGACACCCCTCCCCCCCCCCACACCCACCACCCACCACCCACCCGCCCTGCAGAAAAAACCTTGTTTATCTTGTTTTATTTATTCAAACTCTCTCCAGGGGATTCACAATAAGAAAATGTCTTTAAAATTGTAGCAGGCGATATTCCTCTCGCAGTGAATACGAGCAAAAATAAAACAATCGTATTAAATTTTGCACGAGGAGGTACATTTTAAATAATTATGGAACATAAATTGTATGATTATTTTATTGTTTCGACGACAGAAAATCTCAACTACATCGAATGTATAAATGAATGAGCGTGGATTCAAAATGACGCGGCGACAAAAGTTGATTTCTGCCTTCCCTGTAAAAGTTGTACCATTTGTAAGCTGCATAGGAAATTAAGGGATTTTCCCAATTCTCCAGAGATGTCAAGCTTCTGAAACTTCGCTCCTCTGCGGTAGGCCGCTGCATTGTTGCTACCGCCGCATGGATTTACATCGGATCACCATAATCAAGGACAGAAGATTTAACTCAAACACCTTTCCCCCCCCCCCTTTTTCAAGAATCAATTTTGGAAAAGTTTTTTAGAAGTTTGGGTTGAGGGGATTTATTTCACTACGGATTTTATACCGTCGACAGTTCCACGCTATTCCCAACTGTCAGTCTTTGATGGCTGAAGAGATGACGCGAGAGGAAACGGCCGCTAGGCAGCGATGTCACGCATTTAACCTTTCTTATTTGCTTAATTCAGTCACTGCTGCCGCGAGGTGACTTGGGAACACAAAGGTTCTTAAAGGGATATCACCGAGAAACACGGGGATTCACCCCTCACTGCAGAAAGTGCTCCCGTTGCTGTTAAAGCAGTGGTAATTTATGCAGTTTCTAAAAAGTAACAAGACACTGAAAACTTTCTCGGTGAGATTATTCCGTCTCAGCACAGCCCCGGCGGCTGTAGGATTTCCTTAGTTGCTTAAGGGATTTTCGTCACCACCTTCACATACATGTTTTTTTATGCACTGCTGGGCCTAAAACAGCACTAAATACATCACGCAGGTCATGATTAGATGTTGAGTGAAGCCATTATGCGAGGAATTGATCTGATCCTTTAAATAATCATTCTCGCCCTCCTTAAATACAGTCAATACAGTGGGCAGTAATGAGTCGCATGCGGGATTGCATTTGAGGTCCTTCGACATTTCCCTGGATCCCCAGATTGCTCTGGGCACAGACATCCCTCCTTGCTAGGCCTAATGAAGCATCATGCTTTCCCGTGGCAGCCCACTTCATCCTCTCCACCACGGCTGCATTGTTTGAGAAGAAACCCCCCGCGCCGGGAGGTTGGCGGTGTGATCCCATCTGCTCAGGTGTTACATCGGGGGTTCAGGCAGAGTTGAACACCTTTTGGATGTGGTTGTTTCAGCGTTTTTTGGACTTTAAAGCGTTGATGTAAATGAAGCTGTGCACGTAGGTGGTTGTCAAACTAGTGCAGCGGCAGCATCTGTAAAATGTGCAGCTTTGCGCTCGGTTGCCTTTTTCCGTTAGTTGGCAGCGTCACACAAAATCGGATTTCCATTAAACTTGGTGGAAGGATGTGGTATGACTCAGGGAGAGCGATCTTCATTAAGACACTGCAGCGTACAGTAACAAATCCTCCTTTCACATATATCAGAGAATGGATATTTTTGCCTGTTTTATTAGGAAAACTTCTGCGTACATGTGTCTGATCTCAAAAACATAATATGACGATAAAATGGCCACTCAGCCCTGGCGGAGGTTTGTGGTCTCTGAGGTGCCCTTCTAGTTTTTACTGGGTAGCATTGATGGCACGAAATGATAGAACTATATAAAAAAAGTTTGTACACAGTGTGTTTTTTATTTGATTCTCGGCGTCTGTGGAGTTTCTCATCATCGAGGTCATAAAGAGAATGACAAGAACAAAGTCAAAGACAAATGGATGCTCGCAAAACTATCAAGGAAGGCGACTTTTTACTGTGAATAATTCTGCTTTTGCCTCGTAGCCCCCCCGCTGATGGATCTGATTCGTGGTGTTGACGGACAAAACAACCGTTTACTCTCTAATCTACAGTATTTAGGAGGGGCTAGTGAGGAGAAGGCTGCGGTCGCCTGTTTGGATTAATCACCCGCAGCATAGATACAGGAGAGAAGGAATCTGTGTTGGTAGCTATCACTGCATGTTGGATCCACTCACTTGTCACTGTTTGCCACACTGGAAGCCAGCAGCCCACATTCAGACAAGAAAAGTTTGACAGCTCCTTTTGTTTCTCAAAGTGCCGCAGCCCCGACACCGCCGAAACGACGCCTGGCTTCCCTTCTTATTGATTATAGAGTCGGCGGGTGCTCCACCAGATGTCATCGCGCCGTTCTGTTTATATTGGCATGTTGAGGGGGGGTGAAACACTGTTATAGAAATGCATTACCACCCTTCATTAAACTGAGACCGATCGTAGGCAGGATTATGTAAATGAGCCCTGATATGAGAATCGGTATGCCCAGGACAGAGAGCGGGGCGGTGCCAAGAGGAGCTGGCCAGGAAGCGCTCGCTCGGAGCCAAGAGTCGCTGGCTCCAGCAGTGGAGAACATGTGTTGGTCTCGATGTTGGAGTTACTTTGCATTTCCGCTGCTGACAGTCTTCATCATCCGTCTGGAAATCATAAAGGTAATTGAGGAATGTGTCAGCGCCGGGATAAAAAGGTAGTCATTAACTCCTCCTGGAGGACGCTTTCTTTTCCTCATTGTTCCCCAAATTCGGTGTAATGGTTCATTTTTAAGCACAATCACAATGCAAATCAATCAAGTAATGACCGTCGCCATCTGCGGTATCTCCCTGTTCTTCCACATCAGACTGGCTTGCTCCAATCTGGCAGACGCACATAGGCCCCCGTGCGTAGGGAGCAGAGACGGAGGGTGACACCCAGTCATTAGCAGCATATTTTTGGAGAAATCGCCTCGGTTCTGTTGCTGGAGCTGTTGCAATTAATCTACACTGCTTGTTATTTCACAAAGAAATCGGAGCCTCCCTGATAAGTTGGCTGCACGCTCCGCGGAAAAACAAAAGGGAGGGATAAGTAAATACACGCTTTGAGGCACGGCTGCGTCAGACAGTCGAAACTGTCTAATTCGGCGTTTTTACCGCGACGTTAAGTGGTCTCCGAGAAGTGAGTCTGATCCCGCCAGCTCGGGGACAGAGCAGTACCTGCACATTAGCTTCAAGTGCTCGCTCACATCCCCACACAATAAAGACGGACATCTCCCAGAGCGGGCATTTTTAATATTCCTGCCACAAGTAAGAGCCTTCACGAGGGGCATCAGCATGTCTGAGTGTGTGGCTGTCCGGGGAAGTGAAGCTCCATAGAGCTGAAGGTTATATGGCCACATCGCCTGCAGCTCTACCAGGGGAGGGATGAGTGTAGCCGCAGGCCACTGTCAGGAGAGGAGGGCTGAGTGCCGTGTTTTTTCACCGCTCCTGTGTAAGAACCATTTTGAGATCCCTACCCCGGCAGAGAGCTTCCCAAAGTATCGGTGGAGGAATATCCTGCTGATATTAAAGCGCCCGCCGCAACAAAAACCTCTGATGTCTTCTCCGTGAAGCGGTGATTCGATGACAGCAGCTGGAGACGTGCGCCGGGTTTGAAAATTAGACGCCATCAATTATTCAAAGATTCACCTGGCTTCTTCGCTCACTTCCTGTCACCGAGCTCCTGCGACGCCGCTAGTCAAGTCTCCTCGGGATGCTCGCGGTGTGGCGGAGGCGGCTTGTGCGGATGACTGTGTAAAACAAGAACAACGTTAAGTTTGACTGATGTCACGCGAATCCGTAATTAAACCGAACATCATCCCCAGGGCTGGATATATATAAGAAAGATGAGTCAGGCTGAGGGCCTCAGGAACAGCATGAAATAACGCCCTTGGCTGCAAGCACTCCGTCATGGAGCCACAGATCGCCGCGTGCAGACCCCATGGCGCCGCGGACCACCACTGGGCAGCGGACATTATTACAGAATGGCCGGTGGTTCTGATGTGATTTAGTGTTTACCCCGAGGATGTGCTGCACAGACAAAAGAGCTTTTTTTTTTCTTCTTTTATGGCCAGTCTGTCACTGATGTATTGTACATAATTCAAAATGAGTGGAAATGTGTGGCTTTCTTCAGTAGCCTTTAGCATCTCACAGTGCAGACTGTGGTTTGCTGATGTCTTTTTAAGTGCGTGGGCCCTTTCAGCCTCTTTGATACCAAATTGTGTGTTTGCGGGATTGTGATGAAAGCCAAGATGGATCACAGCACATTTCGAGCCTCTTTTTTTTTTCTCTAACCGTAATGACAGCACGCTTTATGTTTGAATGTATTTAGGTCGTTTTCCAGGTAGCGTTTACAGCCCGGCTCTCATAGCGGGGGGGGGGGGGACAAACACCTTGCCTATGGAATTAGAGAGCGGGAGAAGAGAAAGTGATTTTGACGGACTTATCACTGAGGGCTCCAGCGGACTCTCTGAGCTCTCGTGACGGATTATCCCGAGGTTGGTGTAAGAGGCTCCTCTCACTCCTGCAAAGCACTTGCAAGACCGGGGGAAAATGTTGAAAGATAGTTTATGTGCAAGTGCAATAACAGGGATGCTGTTAAAGTTTCCAATGCTTTTCTTATATTGAATATGAAGTATTTTTTCTTTTGTGCTCTCAATCTATTTTTACACTATGCTGGTTTGCACCACTCTCATCCCTTCCACCGTGTGACTTATGACTGCGTACTACGTGTATACTTTGTCGTACTGTGTACTACGTTTTGTGTACTTTATTATTTGTACTTATAGGTTCTCTCTACTTGTGTTTACACCGGAGATCGGAGAGAAACAACATTTCAATCCCCTCTATGACCTGTACACACATGGCAGGATTGAAAATACAGTTGACTTTGACTTATTAGTGTTTGCGGTTTTACAGAACGCTTTTCATTACAGTATAAATAAAATGCAACACTTTTTGAAAAAGCCCATGGGTTCTACCATTTATAGATATCTCATCCCGAGCATAATCAGCTAACAGAGGCATTTGGCATTGAGAACGGCAGCTAAATCTAAGGTCAAAGGAAGACGGAGGAGAAGCTGTGAATCTGGTGCGGCTGAACGCGGATCCTCGAAGCCAAAATATTGGGGCGGCTCTGGTTGCTCTTTCTGGAAGCCTCCCGGGCCCCCCCCTCCCCCCGGGGAGCAGAGACGCGATCGGATTTATAGGGCAACAGCTGCCACCCCGCTAAGTTCAAGCTACTTGGCTGGAAGGAGATTTGTTAGTATTCACTCTCATCACTGATAATCTGATACCCGTTTCTGACAGAGCGGCATAATGATGATAATTCTTAAAGAGTGTCAGCTTATCCCTGACTGCTTCAGTAGATCAGTTAATTTAAGAGTGTGGCTTCTTACCCTCGCACAATGGAGACGGGGGCATTGTGCGAGCGGCCCGGATGGATGTTTTTCGAGGCAGCCACAGAATCGGAGTATCGGGAGGTGTTGAAGTGCGGGGTCAAGCGCCGTAACCGTCCTGATGCCAACATCGATCTGTTCATTGACAGTACAATCTGCGGGGTTTTCAAAACGCTCAAGTGTGTCGTGGACTCGGTTGATCTGGGTGGGGGGGGGGGGGTGGTGTTTTGTTTCAGTGAATCCATACACTGGTTTTTTTTTTTCCTGTGAAAAAGGAGCAGACGTTTTCCATTAAGCTTCGGGACGACTTGCTGGAGCGTTCAGGCCTGTCAAAT
The DNA here is from genome assembly GCA_006182925.3 of Reinhardtius hippoglossoides. NCBI lineage: Eukaryota > Metazoa > Chordata > Actinopteri > Pleuronectiformes > Pleuronectidae > Reinhardtius > Reinhardtius hippoglossoides. The sequence continues at coordinate 4,578,324 of CM031673.1, forward strand.
CCTGAAATGCCCACTTCAACAAAATCTTTTAGTCTTAAAATGTTTAAATTTGTCCCACTCCCGTGTGTATCAATACATTCTGTCCGTCCGTCCTTCCTTGAAACCATTAACTTGCTGGTTTCCTGTTTACGAAGCTTAAGACCCAACTCTTGCTCGTTGGTGCTGATGATGTTCATCAAAGGTCGTGCTATGGTTTGAAGGTCACTGAACTAGTTTCCGTTTTCCCTCATTAGTTGTGGCAGAAGTTCTGGGGGCACAGTGACTGGAATTCAGTATAAATATACAAAATATGCATTGAAGTGAAAATATGCAATACAGATACAGTTTTCCATAACTCACTCTTAAAGATTTCATATTCAAGTATCATGCAGGACCCTTTGTTTTACTCAGTGGTCGATCTCATAATCAGTCTGTGGTCTGATTGGCCAAGATCCTTCATTTTGAGCTAATCTGCCTGATGATGAAAAAGAAAAGAAAAATAATCAGTGGTTGCCGATTCCCTGTGGATGTATGTGAATACTTCTTGATTTAAATCATGTCCATCTGCAGTAAAGATCTACTTTACAGAGACAATGTTCACAATTACATCGGTGTAGATTTGTCTCGTTATTATATTTGTATACAACCATATGTTATCAGTTGAATAAAACAACAACAACATCATGATATTGACATTAAACATCTGCCATCAGATGATGATGGATTAATTTCTACATTGTGTTGTTTAAATTTTTCTTTTGAACTGAAATCGCATGCTTTTTTAATGAGGACCCTTAAAAGAAAAAATAAACTTATGGCTTGTTGCAAGCAATCGTTTAAAGATGAATATAAGTTGCGAGGCATTGAGAGGTCTGAAGAGTAGTTTCATCTTTCAACCATTTGGAGGTATAAAGATAAATCTTAGCCCAAGATTGAAAAACAGGTGACTTAAATAAAAGTTTTCAGTGTTTCTTCCAACACTTTGTGGTTAAAGTCTGACTTTTTGTTCGCTTGGAGGAAATGACTATCGGGTAGATGGAGGAGGCGGCCGGAGGGCGGTGCCTCTCTGGCCCCGCGGTGTAAGGTGAGTGAGCAGAGTGTTTGGCTGGAGAATCGGAGGAGCTGCAGTAGTGAGTCGCAGCTGCGAGTCCTGGGGAAGCCAAGGCTCGATAGTTCCGGTGAAAGAGAACGTTCATGCTGGGCAGATGATACAGTCTACTGGAACTCGAGAGATTTCTCTGCCTCTGTCTTCAGCCTCTGTGCTTCCTCGCCAAAATTGGATACCGTCCTTCTGTCATGAGTCATTGGTTCCTTTCAGAGATGTGAAACCTGTTCAGTCTGGCTCCTTCTTGTGTGCCGATGAAATTGAATGAACAGAACGCTTGTAAAAACAGAATAATTTGCTGCTATTCATGAAAGAACATCGGTTTTTGTCTAAGTGATTCTGTAGCTGTACCCCAAGTCACATCTTTTAGCTTTTTGCAAACAGAGAGGTACACCAGACAAATGTTATTAGGCAAAAGTGGCTGGTTGATTTCTTGAAAAACAGGTCGTCGAGGTGGCACAAACAGACGTTCACCCTGTTTGACCCCCCCCCTCACACACACACACAGGGGAAGTGATCGGGTGTTTCCCCCCCCCCCCCCGGCGCAGTCGTCTACCTACAGCATCAATGAGACACTCATTAGTTCTCCTCTTCGCTGCCGCTCTTGGCCCAGATGCTTATGCTACAGTGGTTCTGTCAGGCCAGGCTGCCGGTGTCAGAAATAATGGTACTGTAGGTGCATGGCTAAGGAAAGTGCGATGAGTGCAGTTTCCTTCTCTCCAAAAGAGGAATAATGAAGTACATGGTCCGTGGGTTCCCATGGGGGGTGTAATTTCGTTTGCACACCTGACAGTCTGTGATGTGCATTCCTTTCTCGGGGGGGGCAAAGAACATGATTTATTTGCTCTGCTATTTTTGTCTGACCTAATTGGACATTATTCACATCACACCAGTGACAGGTGTAGATGCACCCAAGCAATATCAAAGTTAAATTTGATTCCCCAAAGGCAAAAAAAAAAAAAAATAGTATAGAAGTATAAAGTACTTTATGCCTGCTGACCTTGGTTTGTGCTATATTTCCAAACTCTGTCAGCTCAACCTCGCATCACAAATTAACTGCGGGGGGGGGGGGGAAGTATTGGGACAAATTCAGACTCATCTTTACACCCACGTTGAGTTGCATTACACTTATCATTGCATCTTGTACTGTGAAGGTAACTGGATGTTCTGTCACCTGTGTCGACGAATCACTATTAACTTTCACTGGTTCTGATGCTGCCAACTTTTCTCTTTTACTGTTATTCATGTGTAAAATGCTCTTCGGGGGGGGGGGGGATCTCCCCCTGCAGAGCCCGGAGAGCCCCCACCGCTCCAGATGTTTACATGCACGAGTCATGGAACCACCGTTTTCGACCTACGCATGCGCCAACAGATCGACGTACACATACGTGCAAAACCAGGAGAAACAACCTCAATGTGCCAATAGAATTAAAATAATACATATAAATGTCAATTTTTCTTGTCTTCTATATATATATATTTTAATCAATATAAACACTTATTAAGTTAAAACAGCCATATGCCTATAAACATTAATATGTAAGAGTGTATGTGCATGAGTATTATATAATTTATACTGACGTGTGTTTTTAAAAAGAAACAAACTTGAAGAGCTTTAGTTTGACCTTCCTTTGGGCACGGCCATGGAAATCTGAGTGGAGACACAGAGTGCTGCTTGAAGCTGTTCCCTATTATGCCACCATTGTATTTATCTGTCTGTCATAGAGTGCTTGAATTAATTTCCGGGCTGGATGATGTACTAGATGTTCAGTTTCCTTCTCTTAGTGGCTCTGGAACTTATCTAACTGCATCGTAGGTCTAAAACATTTGCCGGTGGCTCTCCTGCTCTGCGGGTCGATGAAATTGTGGTCGGGCTGCACTCCGCAGACCAATATCTGCTTCCCTGTAAAACCGGAGCAATCTCTGCCTGCGCGGCTCCGTTATGGGATGTTCATCTCACAACAGATGTGTCAGTAATGTGGCCCAGATACTGGAGCGGCTGGTGCAAACCGAGGCCTTGTAAGTCACGCTGGACTTCATCATCTGTGACGAGACCATCCTGCAAAGAAGATCAGTTCCACAAAGAGAAAGAGAAAAAAGCAGATTTATCCTTGAATCAAATTTTAAAAAGGCTTATTAACCGAAAAATTTAAAAAATAAATCGACAGCTGCATTTGCATTTGTCGACAAATTTTTTTTCAAATTAAAGTATAAATTATCAAAAGTGTAATAAACCTCTTCACTTTGAAATTGAAATTTGAACAAATTTAATTAATTTGTGTCTGACCAGTATTTTACCAGTAGAAGTAATAAGTCGTTAACAATAATCTTGTTTCAGGGTAAATTAAAACAGTAAAACATTATATATTAAACAGTTCCTCTGGTTCTAAAAGTTAATACAGCTTTTCTGTTGTCATTGTGTTGCTGTGGTCATTCTATCAATCCTTTATCTATCTTCGTGTTTATATTGAATTAAAAAAGTGGGCAGTGGCTAACTTCACTCTAACTTCACTTTGCAGTGTGTTAGCCTTGATAACCCAAACTTTCTCGTTAGCCTGCACACAAAGTCCACATTTTAATACGTCAAAACTACCAGATCAAACCTTACAACTCCCCAACTCGCAAGGTTAATCTCTGCCGACAGCCGACTGGGGGCAATCAATCTCCGCGGAGGAAGAGCATTCTCTCTGTCCGTTTTGTGAGGAGCGTGATGGAGGGCTCAGTCGGGGACATCACTTAGCTAACACCCCACCACGGCTCTGCCCTCTCTCCGGGGGCTGGAATGATACTTCAGCAACCGTGTGTGAACGGCCCCTTTTCACACAGCGCATCCATCACTGCAGAAACGCAGCAATCCAGACACATTAGTCCAAGGTGATTTTATTTTAATTTGCGGAGATGTTGCTCGAAGGGTGATACAATAACTGTCGGCAAAACATCGCGGCGTGCATTTTCTTTCTTTTTTTTGGCGTGTGTTAAACAAACGCGCGGAGGAGCGCTCGTCGTCAAGGGCGTTCAATGTGGCTTCGGCTGGGGACGGCTGCCGAACTGACAGCGCTGATAAAACGTAAGGTCTTGTTTCTCTGTCAACACGGGGACACGAGCAAATCCGATGATTGTTAGTCTATGAAGGTGCTATCAGCGAGACGAGTCACAGATATCGGTTATGACAGTGCGAAATTACACATCGCACGGGAGGCAGAGGCGCGTGTGAAAGATACACTTGTTTGGACATGGGGGGCTGAGATCAGAACACGCTGGAGCTGTTGTGTCGAGAATGTTGAGGAGCTAGCCCCGGCAAGTCAATAGTCATGTCTCTCCCGTTTCCCCGAGAGAAGAAGAACAAAGCCCCATGAATACATAATCGAGCAAAAGGGGCGAAATAGTCCCGGGCATAAACAACAGCCCCTGCGAGCTCCATTAGTGCGAGCTGCTCGAGCTAAACAAAACTCTAATTTCACTTTCTCTTCCATGCTGATGCACGAGGGAGCGAGAAACCGGTGGGAGCCCCCGAAATGCTCGGAGAGTAAAAACGCTGTCATTAATACAACAATGCATCAAATTCTGCAGCTTCCGTGTGAGTGCGGTGACGAACGTACCCCGGCCTTATCTTGAAGTGGTGTCTTCGCCCTTTGGACCTCGGCAACTGGTGGATTAGAGAGCTGTAATTATCGAACGTAGGGAGGAGAAAATGGTATTTATTGGCATTATCTCAGTTCATGATGTCAGGCTGACTCGATTAACTCCTCCAGTGAAGAGTGAATGAGGTTATGGGCCTTATCAGGTGGAGCTGTGCCTGTGAGCTGTTTGCCTGTTTGCCTGTTTGCCTTTGTCAGTCATGAAGACCTTCTTATTGATGGCGGGGGTCCGGGAGGCTAAACCGATATTACAGTTTTTTTAATGGCGTGCAGATACTGTGCTCCTCTGTACGGCGCTGGTAAAAAAAAACTTTTGTTCTTCCTGCCTCCGAGCAGAACACGCCCTTTAATCAACTCCGAGACCCCGTGCTGGAGAGGAGCTTTGGAGATACGTTAACGAAGGCGCCGGGGAAGCGCACACACTCCGGGTCCACACGGGCGAGGGCCGACGGTTCAGCGCACCGCGAAAAGCTATTTGCAAAAGCTATCATCCTAACAACTCGTGTCTCATCTTGCACTCTTGGCTCAGCCTCAGCCCATCATCGGCGTCATCTGAGGTGGGCTCACACAGAAATGTGGACGACACGGGCCTGATGACAGATGAGGTGTTTGTTTGTAAGCCGTAGATATCTGCGGCATTCTGGGTAAAAACAACAGATTACACATGATGGATGAGCGGCGTTGACTGCCACTTTGAGTGCAGGCTCCCAACGAAAAAAGTGTAATAAGTAGAATGCTGACACCCGTTCCGCGAGGATTCAGTAAATTGCATCTTATCACAGGGGTGATACGGTTTTATGAAAAACCATAACACGCTGAATGTACCCTTTATTGCAGCGATGCCGCGACAAACACCGCACAGGCATAATGCATCAAGGAGGACAAGAGCAAGTAATGACTCAAATTACATAAAGGAGAGAGAGAGAGATGTTTGCAGAAGGAGGTGATTTCTAAAATCGGCAGACGTGGTCAGTTTCCCACAAGTGGACTCAGCTGTTTGAAGTCACGCTTATTTCCATGCATATGTTTTTGTTTTTAACCGCTGTTCGCTTGAATCGCCGTCAGCTGCTCCCGCGCTGAGACGAGACGGTGTTAAAGTTTGCGTGTAAAACACATATTCTAGCAATCAATTCCCCTTTCATTATTTCCTACAGTTATACTTGTTGTTCAAAACTAGCTGCCGAGACAGTTTCTTTTTTTCCAACGGCGCAGTCTCAAGGTGAGCATGTGCCGTTTTCTCCTTCCATCCTGTTGCACAGGAAGCGCGGATGCCCTCAGAGCACAACTTTGATGATAGCTTGTGATGGCCTGCCCAGGTGCGAGAATAACATTAGACCTGCTGGACAGGTGGCAGTGCAGAGAGAGGAGGGCTGGGAGGCTCAATAATGAGGGGGTGCAGCCAGACCCCCATCTGTTGCCGTGCACACAACTCTGATCCATTAAATTGCAGCACTCCCAGGTTTTGTCACGCATGAGGAGCCGTCTACTCCTCGAGGCCGTTTCAGGTCACCTGTTAAAGAACGTCTTCTGAAGGGCCCGTCTTCCGTCTTCCGTCGTCCGTCGTCCTGTTGAACGTGATTTGACGGATTTTGTCCTTGTGGAGATCGGCCGCAATTGAGAGAAGGCGTTTATTTAACAGCGCTCTACATTTACTCTCGGAGGCAGTTGACCTTTTTTATTTATCCCCGGGAATAATGTTACTTGTCTGGTTCAAAATCATTTTGTTTGTAAACGCAGGGGTTGAGATGAACCAACAGTTGAAAGCAAATAGTGTCAACAAATACAATCAATTATTTAATTCGTGGGAAGAATTTTGTGGCTATGGTTATTTATGAGTGACACCTTTTATTATTCGTCTGGTATTCATAATGACGATGATTGCGATGATGGTTTACAGCTACATGGGATGAAACAGTGGCATCGGCAAAATAAATAGCCACAGTATAAAAACGATGTGTGAGAGCGTTTTCTACATCCATTCATTGATAATTGAGGGGCTGGAAACAAAGATCCGATTGTGCAAGTGTGCTAGTTTTAACAATGATGGAGATTTATAAAAGCACAGTTGCTGCTCCCGAACTTCTTTCCTCTTTATCATTTCCTCTTCTCGTTGCTTTCCCTCACACGTAAAAAACTTATAAAGAAAATCTGATTTCCCTGATCTACTTATGTAAATTTTAAAACATTTCAAAATAGCTCAAAATAGCTTAAAACCTGTGTCAGTGGGAATTATCGACAAACGTCATTTATAACAATATATGACAGTTAGCTTTATGTATTTTATACAATGATATCCTCATGTATTATGGTCTGTGTTGTTAAATTGAGCCTATAGGTTGTATTGTAGTCGCCATAGAGCAAATGTCTCCGTGGTAATTGGCTCTACATTGTGTGAATGTGATCAGGTCACTTTCAGTTTGTGTTGAATAGCACAGGGACATAATGCTTATTGTATCCTGGTTCTGCCAAAGCTCAGCTCTCAAAAACAAAGCAATAAAAGAGCAATAAAATACAGGAAATAAGCATTAAAATCATCCGCCTGCTGAACAGGAAAATGTCGCTTCCAGAGATGTTTAAATCAAGTAAAGAACGAACTTGAAACCGGCGGAATCCTCAAACGGTACCAATACCCTGTCAGACAGGAAACAGGCACACATTCTCTTGATTTCACATATTTCATCTTTCCCGTGTCATCCTGCTGAGATTTCAGATTTCGCAGAGTACCTGTTCTCCCTCTCTTATCTCCACCATCACCTTCTCTCTCTTCTTTTTTTTCTCCTTGTAACGTCTCCATCTCCTCATCTTGTCCCGAATCTCCTCCCTCGCCAGGAGCTGCGCTCTGATTGATGCACTCTTTTCATTTTTCGTCAGTGAAGAAAGTAAACACAGGGTCAATTGATATTTATATGCAAATGCCGCCGCCCTTCACAGAGATAATCTTGCGGTGAAAATGAAAATAAATCATTTTAACGTGCCTCACACCATTGAAGGTTCATCCGTCTGACATTGGACGGTTGGAATTAATATTAACTAGCTACTTGATTAACTAACTACAGTGGTTGCCATGGTGATGGACGGCTGGGACCTTTTTATCATGATGATGTCTGGGGTTGAACTACAGGCTCGAACCTGCTCCGTGTCGGGATTCAGTCAAACCTGCCTGGGTTGTTGACATAATCAATAATCGCCCACACACGAGCAGTAATGATCTCGATGTCACACAGTATCTCCGTAGCTCAGTTTCATTGTTTACACCTCGGAAAGATAAATTCAAGGTCGGTATCGGCCACACGTGACATAATGTGGCGACCCATATGGATTTCTGGGGGTCGATGTCGACAATGATATTAGGGAGTAAGAAATTTCCAACACTGGCATCTCGGCTGATATATGTTTTGGGATAAGTGGCAATGATTCCTGAGATGTCGATATGAAAAACCTAATGGAGAAGAAAGGTTACTGAGGCTTTAACAGTTAAATATAAATACAAAGAAGACACAAATACAACCAAATATATACAGCTAAAATAAATATATAATAAAAGGCTCAAATTGGCCAATTTTTATCGGGACAATTGGGAATTCTTTTTTTTATTATGACTTTTTACTTGTCCTGCGGAAAATGTCTCTTTCAGTTGCCCTACAAAAGAAAACCCACCTGTCCCGGACAAGCGGACAATCCTCAATGTCGAGCCCTGTGCTATATCTTCCCCCACCTTTACTGTACTTACTCTGTGCTTCTCCATGTTAATGTGCAGGGAAGCTATTTTTAAACAGCCCCTCGGCCGGTGTACTCACTAATTAGAATATCTGGCAGAGCTCGGAGGAGAACGCCTCTCAGGCAGCGAAATGCAGCGAAGCCACGAGATAAGAAGTCTTTAAAAAAAACATGTCAATAAAACAGATAGTTCTTACTCTCAAACCTTGTTTTCTATACTCAAAGGGTCAGTTCAGCCAAATTATAAAGAGAAGTGTCTTTGGTTTCCAGTTCAGGGATTTCTGTCGCCCCAGTAAAGCAGGTGAGAGGAATTACATTCATTACATTCTCTCAACAGTGGAGGAATGGTTATAAGGAAGTGTGTACATTAGTCCAATTCAAGGGCTGTTGTATCTGGAAAGGCACAATATTGTCGAATTTTTTAAGATATAATATGTATCAATTCTTTATTAAACCATCTAAAAGCAACTAGACTTATCCAAAATGTTTACAACAATGTTCAGATCCAGAGAAATCCCCAAAGAAAAATCGTATTTGCCTTTCGGGGGGGGCTTCCATAGGGACAGAGCAGAAATGTAACAAATATTCCAAACCTTAGCAGACTGTGGTTGAACAAACCCTGAAGAAATACGATCCGTTCAGAAGAAGCTACAGAAATCCGGTCCTCACCTGAAATGCCGTATACCTGGGAAGGCGCGGAGTGACGTGTCCAGGTCACGGTGGGAGATTTGGTGCGTCTGGGCAAATACATCCGCGAGTTGCTTGTGTGCCGGCGCCGCCTCGCGCTTCTGTCACTTTGAAAATCTACTTTGACGATTACACAGTGGAAGTGTCATGAATAATCCACCGTATCCATAGGGATGAATGTGGATAAGTATCACCTTGTTTGAACCCAAACAATCTCTTGGTTGAGCTGTCTGGCTTTTTGTGCCATTATCTCTCCCTCCCTCTCTCTTCCTCTCTCTCCCTCTCTCTCCCTCTGTCTCCCTCTCTCCCGAACCTTTATTGTAATAAATACAACAATAATTATAACAGGCATTCTAATGCTAAACACGAGGGGGGATGTGTTTTTCCTTTTCCTTTTCTTGCGGCCCTGCTCGGATACTATGGATTCTTTTTTAGAAGCGAGGGAGAGGGAGAACGAGAAGTCTTATGGGGATTAAGAGGTAGTGATGGCGCTGGGAACGGAGCTGCTGGGAATGACCCTGTCGATGGGGATGTTTTGCAAGGTGAGCAGTTTCCTTGGGTTTCGGGCCAAGTGGTTGCTGTGTTGCCAGAGCCCGCGGTGGACCGGTCTCACCCACAGCCGGGAGTGTCTCTGGTGGTCGTTGCTTCCACTCGTCTCATCCAAGCCACCACTGCGGTCGAACGGAGTGGACTTGAATGCTCTGTGAATGGGGCGGGGGGGTGGGGGGTTCCATTTGCTCGGTATGATATCAAAACAGTGACATTATGTCATCATCCCACTCAGGTATTGATCATACTGCTGGATAATGTGCCCGTTAGTTCCAAGTGCAAACCTCTGAATGAGGCGTGCTTCTCTCACTCCCGAGGCTCCAGTCGCACGGAGGGTGACACCAAGGAGGGGAGAAGAATAAATACAGTCACCGGCTCCTATTTCTTACACAAATTGCTTTTTGTTTGCCTCTGAAACTACTTCAAACCCTGTAAATTGTCTCCCCCCCCCCCTTTACTGTATAATTACCGTGTTAAACAAATACAGTAATTAGTTTGTGTTTCCATGATTGCTTTTTACACATTTCACATAACGGTTAATATTTTGACAACCTGCTTATTTGTAGTCATAAAAGAGGGAGAAGGTGAGAGCTGAAATAATGGAACCTAAAGGAAAGAGAATAAAATTAAAAAATCAACCACAATAATAACAAAAAGGGCTTCACGCTAACTGGATACAATTGGTTTTACACCCCCCCCCCCCCCCCCCTGTTAAAGACGAGACAGCAGCAGAATTCCCCAAATCACATTCACGTTCTTTTCACGACTGTCCTGCCACAAGGGAAGAACTAAATAAAAGCTCAGTTTGGTCATTCCGACACACTTTTATCAGTTATTGATTACATATCCCTAAAAGCGATCAGCAGGAGTATTCAGATATGAATCAAGAGTCTAAACTCAAGGTGCCAACAAGCGTAAATACCTGAGAACCATGTCCCTCTTAATTAATATTGTAAGGTTTCAAATGCTCTTGAGTGCAGTAGTTCAGGGAGGACAATTTAGCTCACTATGCTTTTATTGCAGAGGCACATGCGTTATTAACCAATAGCTTATGTAAATAATTATAACAATATTCAAACAGATAGTTGCACCTTAAGCATGTCTAATGGGTTTTAGACTTGGGCCACAGTATCTGGTAATAGCATTAGTTGCTGAAAAGCACCGACATGAACCGAGCTATTAGTTTCATTAGGTTAATTAGTTGTGATGGCGTTGAGCAGCAGCATCTCTGCGACGAGAGGAAAACACAGTTTATTAGAAACCTCTTCGTTTAGAGGCGCAGCAGCAGGAAAAGCACCGCAGCTCATGAGATGGAGGCCGCCGATCCAAACGGAACCGCAGCATCGTTTGTTTCCCGAACCCTCAAACATCCATCTACCATTATCTATACAGCTCATCCTCCGAGGGTCGCGAGGGGGGCCGGAGCCAATCCCAGCTGACATTGGGGGGAGAGGCGTGGTACAACCCTGGATGAAACAACCTTTCAAAATTAATTCAAAAACCTATTATTGCCTTTTATCAGTCATGCATGTGACCTTATTCAGAAAAGAGACAATAGCTGTGTCTTAATTCAGGGGCGCCATCCTTTTGGAAGCTGCGTTCGTAAACCCCCCCCCCCCCCCCCCCCCCAATTCGAAGGTTCCTCCAAATGTCTCTCGCACAATGCCACCTGGGCTTGGCTCTAGCCCCCCTCCGACCCTCGAAGGATAAGCGGTAAAGCTAATGGACGGATGCATCTCTTCCCGAGCTTTGCAAACTGCCACCTAGTTGGTTGGTTTGTGTACAATGCAACATGGGTGATTGTAAACAGACCAGACAGCCAATAGAAGTATTCCAAATGCGCTGTATGCACGACCAAGCATGCTCGTCAAAACGCACATGATGTCAAGATACTTTATATTCTAATTGGAAGATGCTAATTCCCAAATTAGGCCTAATTTGGAATGAGTATGCCGTTTATATGACCCTTGTGAAATTCCACATATTGTTCCTATTTGGAATAATAGTGAAATATTAGTGTGCCTGTAAATATGCTGAGTGATTTATTATCCACTAAACGCTCAATCACAGCATAAAACTTTCGTGGCTTTATTGGCTCTATAAAAAAAAAAAAAAGCCGGAGCCAAGAAGCCTTTAATTCTGAAGACGCTGACAACAAAGCCCCTCTGATGTTTTCTTCTACGTCTTCTCTTTTACGCAATTGTGTATTTGTGCTCCTCTCGATTGTAAGCGCGGCATTGTAAGAAAGTGTCGGGCAAAGAAATGCTTCGGGACTTTGCTGTGGGAAAACATCTCGAGGTGACCTCCACTTCACAGCACAAACACCATGTGACAGTGTGGAGGGAAAAGTTGGTTCGTCATTTATGTTGTGAATTGTCTTTTTTTAATGGCAGGCTTTTCATATTTTCTCCCAAATGACCCTGAAGCCCAATTCCCGCTTCTGCTCGAAGCCAAACCGTAGCATAGGCGTCGACCTGTATCCTACGCAGAACCCTACACCGTACCCTGATGTGCACCTCCCCAAAAAAATGTAACTACACGTCTAGACGAGAAAAAGTAATTTTAAGATAAGTAATGGCCTTTGATCTGAAGTAAACCGAGACACAGAAGTAATCCCAGAAAAAGTATCATCATGACCCTTCGAGGGCTCCCGTGAAATGATGGAGTATTATTTGAAAAACTTTCCTCCCATTCAGATCGCAGCACTCTCTGCACCAGGGGGCGAATTTATTGCCTTTAATCTGACTTCCATCATGTTGCTCGGAGGAAGCGACAGATAAACTAGCGCCAGCTTGGACCCCGACTCTGTCTCTCTGCTGCCACGGTCCCCTGGGCAGCTCCTGCGTGGCCCAGCTGCAGCTGAGTGTGGCTGCGGCCAGGTGAGACCAGGTAACAGGTGCTGTGGATCCAACTCGGCCCCTTAATTTCCTCCAGCAGCAGCTTTTGAAGGCCGTGCGGAGGGACACCGAGCGGGCACGAGATGAGGCGTGGAGACGGAGCGTTTGCCAAGAGGAGCCCGGTGCCAAACCTTAAGCTGTTTCGACCATCACAGAAAGTGATGTGAAGTGAAGCTGAAGATTCAACAACTTCACTTTGACTGAAGTTGCCCTAAAAAAACACAGTTTGGGGTAGTAGAGTTCCCCTGAGCTCATTTTTGTGCATGAGCAGATGTGTGGATGTTTTGGGTTTGTTTGGTCTCTGCCTGTCACAGCCTCGGTGACTCTGCTCCAACGGGAGGATAGTTTATTCATACTAGAGTAAGACAAGTGTTTTTATCAATAGACACAGAAAATTTAATATTTTACTTCAAATAAAGTAGAAGGATTTTAAAAACCCCACAGTCAATACCGCTTCAGACATTTCAGTACAGTGATTCATCTTAAAAAGCTCATCCTTCATCTCTGACCACTGATTGAACTGTGGCAATTTGTTAGAAAACATTTAGAATTCATTCATATGAACAAAATAAAACATGCAGCGCTTCAGGTTTTGAATCAGTTAGATAAATATACCGACCTCGATCTGAACTTAAGATTTGAACTGCAGCTGCAGGTGAAGAAAAGACATTGAGATTTGATTCATGTGGATTAATACTCCATCAATGGACATTGAGATAATATACGCATTTATATCAGGCAGGATGAAAGTTAATGATTGATTGTTACTTTTATAATTGATAAGAAATTGTTGTGATTTGTTATCTCACAATAATTGTTTAGGTTTTTGACACACACACACACACACACACACACACACACACACACAGGATGTGGGGAACAGAGAGCTGAGAAAAAGAGCTCAGGGATAAGAAATTAATGAAGCCTGATAAATGGTTTCCTCTGCTTGAATTTTATATCCACTGCTGTAAAATAAAATAAATACAAGAAATGTGATGATAATAAAAAATTGTGGAATTGCTCTGTTATGATGGCACCTGGTCCATAAACGGACGATTGGGTGGAGGAGTTCAGACTGGAGCTAACTGTCGGGGATATTATTCCACTTTGGTCAGATCGGTTCGTTTCTCTCTTCCAGCATCTGCCTGGTGGTTCTGTTACCCCCCCCCCCCCCTGCCAAACTCCTCTCCTGGAGAAATGTAACTTTGGAAGGCTCTTTAAAAAAAATAAAAGCATTTTTTTTAGAAAAGCATTACGATCCCCAAGGTGGAGTAACTCAAACAGCAGCGAGGTCTTGGAAGCCGGAGTTAAAAGTGAAACCTCCAGAGGAAGCTCTTTTGTTACTGATGAGTGGGTCCAAGCCCTGGAGCTAAGTGTGGGTGGTTAAATTCCCAGGTACTCCGGTGTCCAAAGGCAGAGCCACAGTGAGTCACACAGAGCGCGGTGGAGAAGCTTGTATTTATCAGCAGGTTATTGCTCTTGAATGCGTTTTTTCCTTTAGAAGAGGCAAGAAGGAAATATACAGTAAATGCTAGTTATCAGTGATTTTCATGGGGCTCATGTCATTTTCTATAACCTGGCAACCTCACAGGCAACAAGGAGGAAGGTTGTCGGTTCAACCCCGCTGCCGTGTAGAAGGCGGAACATGTGATTAACGTCAGAGAGGATCGTACACTCTGATGTTTCCTTCCTCATTAGGTTGAATATATGAAAGTCACTTTCCGCGTGAGCCCGAGAGAAGAATCAAAAAGAAAATGATCAGATGACTATCGCTGAAGAAAAGTAAACAAATAAATCTAAAGTGCATTGGAGTTGCATGCTGGGAAACTAAGCATACGTCAAGTACTTGTCGTCTGAAACTCTTCGAAAGAATAAAGCTTTTCAAAATTAGATTTCGATGCCACCGCTCTGTTGTCTCATTTTAAATATTGCAATCGATGCCAAACAGCACATCACTATGAGGCCGCAGTGTTTACATTTTCTTCCTGGCGCACCGGCAGCGTTCAGCACCGCTCGTCGTATCGTCTCCGACACGCCACGCCGTCGTCCTCAACAGCTTCTCACTTCAGGTTTGAGGAGCACAGAACTGTTTGCAAGCCCAGGTGATTTATGAAACATCTATTTCATATCAAGGTGGAAGCCGACACTCGGAGAACGTGAACAGATTCATCAAAGTGGATTATCTTTGCTGCCGAGACTCCTCTCCAGACGCTGACCTTCTTTACAATTCCATCACTGGGACAAAGAACACAACTGTGAGTGTGTTTTTGAAAGATAAGACGCTGATCTACCACGAGGGTGCGTCTCACAGGTTGTTGTGTACACGACGGCGCCGTTCCAGTTTTCGCCCACAGAACATCTGTATGGATCACGCTCGGGTGAAGGGTGTGTCACCATTGCTCATTCCCAGTTTCATGCAATGACCTTGAGAAAGTCATCTCCTCCTCATCCTCCGTTTTCCAGGAGAGGGGACACGACAGACCAGGGCTTGACCCAACAGTTCATTTATTTTAAACGTCCGCCACCGTGCGTTTCCCATAAACGACGTCAAAACTAGTTTCTACTCGGCGAGAGACACTTAATTCCCGCAGATGTGACGCGTGTTTGCTCGGAGTTGAGCGGCCTTATCTGTCTTTCACAGCTTGAAATCCCTTTTTTTGCAGAGAACAAGGACAGAGGCTGTGTTTTACCTATTTAAACGTTTCCCACGACAACACATTACATGGCAAATATATCTGGAAAGAAACCTGGCAGTGGGCCTCAGATAACTACCAGGCGTCACGCAGGGTTTTAACTTCACGTAAACACCTGCAAACACATCCCTAAGTGACTTCCCAGTCCCATCAAGAGAAGTGTAAACACTCAATGTTGTGTTATTCCTTTATTCCCCCTGCACAGCGCACAGTGACGGGAGGATGTAATACCGCAAAGATAAACCGTTTTTATGTGTCACTTCCCCCCCCCCCCTGCTGTTCATCAAATCTCTCTTAAGATTGCTTTCCTAAACATCGCGTTACATTTTGAATATATATGAAAGCAATTCCTGACACCGCACACTTTTCTGCCTGACTGTGCCGGTGGAGTGTCATCTCTGCGACGTGAATGCCTGGCGCTCGTGCTCATCCAGCGAATGCGGCCCAATTCATACTGCATTAACTCACGCAAACCCGCGTATACCAATTTTGCACAGCTTTAGTTGAGGTATGAATTGGGTGCTTAGTGTACACGGAAGGGGGGGGGGGGGCAGGGGGGGTAGGGGATTCTCATCCCAGAGATGATTGGACCAGTATCGTTTTATCAAATCAAATGGAAGAAATGTCAGCACAACGTGAAGGTATTTCTCATTTTAAACTCCTGATAAATCCTGTTCTCGACATTATTGTTCAACGTTGATTGAAAAAATGGGTTTTGGGGAATTATGCGTTTCCCTTGTGTGCGCGGCATGAAGATATGAAGTCTGACAGTGTCACCATCACGCGAGGCTGAAGCCAGAGGAGCGGAGTGGGTCTGCGTGCCGGGTTCGACCATTATCCTGGCGGGTTGGCAGATAAAGACTCAGGAGGTTTGAGTCCTGGATTGCCCTAAGCGCGGTGGGGGTAGGGTGGGGGGGGGGTTAGATGTTAAATTCGATTTTTAGTCGAGCGGGGAGTAGAGACACTTCAACATCACTTTGAAACATCTTGGTTTGTGTTGAGTACAGCTCGGCTGGGCTGAAGCGCGTCCTCGTGGCGTGCACATCCAAAACCATCCGGCAGGAACTGTTTTTAGTGTCGTACGCTTTCCCTTTATCACGACAGGTACAACAGGTTTTTTTGTTGTATGGTACACCTCTACAATTAAACTCAGTATTTTTGGTCCATTACAAAGATCTCACAATGATTTGTTGGGAGAGTTCAAGCAGTAGTCGACACGAGTACAGACGGAAGGAAGCTGCTGTCTTTTCATATTAAATTGCAGGTCTGAATCTCTCATTTCGCTGTATTGAAAACATCTTATTACAAACCTGCCGTCAACAAGGCAATTTGGTGCCGAACGGGCCATTGAAATGGTAAAATCTTAAAAGGTTGTGCCTGAAGCAAAAAAAAACAAAAACAAAGATTAGATACAAGGAACATGGTAAAGTTGAAGGCGGAAGGCTGTGGAAACAATGGTACAGAGGAAAACAAAAAGATCTGTCACAAACTGCTGTTCTTAGAAAGAGAATACTACTTCAAAATAATGCTCCTGAATTACACTAAGGGCCGGATTTAAACCTCAGCTGCTGGTTTGAACTTCTTTGACAATGATCCAGTCGGTAGGCTCCATGTTTAAGGTGCCATTTTATACCATTTTGACCCTGTTCAGACTTGGTATTAACATTTGTCTCAGGTCATCGGATCACATAGGAACAGCTCTGAGTTCAGGTGCGAACGCAACACAACAAAGATGCACGGACGAGGCATTTAAGGTCCAGTAGCGTCCTGGGCCTCTGCTCAGCTGGACAACATCTGGACGGCTACAATTTCACGAATGAGCCGAAAATATTTTCACACATATCGTCTTCCCCATACATTGATTTATTTGTGGCCACTGCTACACTATCATCATTGACATTGATCCAAAGCCTCGGTCCCCCTACGCACACACGGGAAAAAACATTCAAAACTAGAGTCACATCCTGATTTATTCTCTTTACACTGCAAGCATTTTTGATATTTGTTTTCAGAGGATCGATACGCGACTTCTTTGTGTTACCGTTTTTTTTTTTTTAAATTGCACTGCCGCGACGCCAGGAAACAAGTTGAAAAGAAAAAATAAGCCTCCGTATGGATTCCCGCTGCAGTTTAGGTTTTTACTGACATCCTCCATCACCGTGTACGAGGATTGCACGTTGCATTTATTTTTTCACAACACCGGCGGGACACGGAACAGATAAGTTGGTCATATATATATCACACGGTGGCTTTGGCGTGGACATGACACAGCTGTGTGAATCCAGCTTTCTCAATTACTCCGGCTCGCCTTCCCCCGTGCTTGTGTTGCTCTAACAGGAGAGACACTCGGGTTTTCTTTACATGAAGCGCTCCGATTGAAACACGGCACAGACAAGATGAGAAAATTGCAGAAGGAATTGGCCCCCGGGTGTCATCAGGAGGTGCAATATGTGTGTGTCTGTAATGCCGCCTCACCCAGTAGTGCTCTGGAAGTGTGTTTAACTTGTGGTGTTTTTATTGGCCCAGCCGCGGAGATGCGATCCTCTGCAGCAGCGGCGCAGCAGCGGCACGTGCTGCCAGGAGAGTGGGAAACATGCTTGTGCGGCTCCAAAGGGAGTCGCTGCTGTTTATGGAGGAGCCGGCTCTTTTAATCGGGTAATTCATTCAGTGTTATCGCTGTAAAAAGCTGGAGGCGCTGACCGTTTCTTACAGCTCAACCTCATCAATAATCCAATAAAACACTAAATAATTCCCCAAACTCCGGACGCAAGTGAGAGGATATTACGGCTGTTGAACTTCCCCCAGCTGTGTCACCTCATGTTCAGTAGATTGCACTTTCAAACTTTCTGCTTCTGCTCCGCTCCCCCCCCCCGCCCGCTCCCGGCCTTATCTTGATCTACTGTAAGATGTACAGCAAATCAAAAAGCTCTAGTTTATAACAGGCAAGAACTGAATCTGTATCATGAACTAAATCTACTGCAGATGAGACGCCACATTCTCCATATTTCGTAAATGGACATCAGGCCTTAGAAGGATTACTGAACTGATTAGTTGATATTCTAATGTTATATCATTCTTAACGAGCATTGTGATGCGTTGGGTTCTTATGCTAAACATTTATTTAGTAAGTTGTATTAAGTGGGATTCTAAATGATTCCTCTAAATATGAAGCAGCAGACGTCAGATTATTCGTCCTTATTACTTGACCTCAGATTTGATTCTCCATCAGCTGTAAGCTCACACCGGAGACTCGATAAATCATTGCTGTCTGATGATGTGTTCTGCACTTCAATAATACAACCAATTGAAGAATTAATATGCTTTAACAAATCCGACAAGACTAATTCATCACCACTTCGGGGAAACCCCCCCGCTCCTGCTCTCCCACTCCACTTACCACAATAACACAGAGGACATAATTAATAAAAATACCAGACACTGATAATGTTTGATGAATCCTTCTCTAGATCCGAACCAGAGACGGAGTGAACCTCTAAAAAAAACATTTGATATCTCACCCACAGTAAAGGAAGAGCGAATTATACCGATGTTAAATGGGACACCAGGGATATGGGGACAGGGCCAGTCCAGTCAAACGTGGAGATGTAGAGCCACTGCTGAATCATTGTCCTCTTAACCTCACACAACTTTCATAACTTTTTAAATCCCCAAAAGAAACAAATAATGGCAAAATACCAGGAACAGATGGTTTTACCTTGGATTTTTTTTAAAAGCAATTAGCCCCAATGCTAGATAATCATTCTCTGTCCCTGGCAAATAATGATTGAATTGAACATGCTGCCTTCGAATGAAACTTGAACCAAAACCAATCTATGCCACAACTTCTCATGTCGTAACCACGAGCTCGAGTGGTTACGACATGAGAACACTGCTACGGACGACAGCAACATGGATGCTGATGTTTTATTGTTGTTCTCGGAGTCTAGAAGCCAAAAAGCTCTCGATGACAATAATTACAATACTTAAAACGACCAGCCGACAAAAATAAACTTCCACGTCTTTGATTTCTGAAAACATCAGCACAACAACTCGTGCACAATGTAGTAAAAGGTCCAATATCGTTCAAATAAACTGTTAATCAAATACTCTTCAACTTTATTTCTGGCTTCCTTTTTTTCATTTGTTTTTCTGTTTAAACATTTACACAATTTGTTTTGTTCCCGTCAGAAGCTTTGTAAATATAATGAATAAAACAAATTTGCACACTGATTTATTGATAGCAAAAATGACTGATCTGACATCTCAGAAGATTCCAACATCCAGCGATTCAGTAAGCTGCCGTTTCAGGGCCAGTAACAAGCGCAGCCGCCCGCAGCAGCTATTAAAACCGCCCCCCCCCCCCCCCCCTGCTTCCCACTTGTGAACATGTGTGTGTGTGAGCTGCATATGATGAAGTGCTTCCCTGTCACTGGGTTACTTACAGCCGCGGCGTCCCAGGAGAGTGTGTTGTGTGACACCGGCAGAGGGAGAGCAGTGACCCCAGCGATGGCCGACTGAGTGACAGAGGCCAGCTCTCGCTGTGTTGGAGGACAAACCTCTCAGTGGTCGGTTAAACTAATCACCACAGGGACCAGCGGCTCTCTCTGCTTTCCTTACTGGCCTGCGCACCCCCCCCCCCCCCCCCCCCCCCCCACTTCAGGAATAATTGTGACAGTTAAATGAGCGGTCTTCATCCTGCTGCACTTTGAGCCTCGCGCGATGTAAAAAACGAGCCAAGAATCAGGCCAACTGCTCCGAATTTATACCTCCGCCGGCCAAACTGGCCCGAGTCCCATCTCTCTGCCTCGGTGTCCCTCTCATTGCTTCCTTATCTCATTGCCATTGACACGCTATGAGGCATTTTATTTATTATTATTTCATTTTTTATTGTTCCATCGCTTATACCATTTATCTGTCTGGTGGGGCGTCGCTTTCCCTATTTATTCTACACTGTGTCCTCAGTGTCGTACTTTCCTGTTGGCTTCTCTGAGATAGTCAGGTAATAATAATTAATAGATCTAAAATATTTCGTCATTGTAGGTGTTATGTTATTGGGTTATTGTGTCATTACAACTGTAAGAAGATACAGCAGAGAGGGTTTTTAGTCTCGTATCTCGTCGTCTTTCCAAGTTGACGTTTACATCTTCTTTTTCATCCTGTGATATTTGTATTGTTTTTTTGTTTTTTTCAGTTTTGCATCCATCACTAGACAGGATATTTTCCCAGGTTTTTACTTTTGGGGGGGGGGGGGGGGGGGCTGACAGGAGAATCTCTGCACAAATGACAAACAAACCCTCTGGATGATTTCAGGAGATTGTCCAGAGTTTAGTTTGTGTCTGACAGCAGCTTATTTAAGATCCTGAGATGCTACTAACAAATGACGTGAGCAAAACCGATACTCCGTTTGTTTAAATTGTTAAATTGTTTAGATTATGAAAACCTTATATCTTTTAAAGTTTCCATTACGGCTGTCTTATTCTGGTCATGCAGTTATGAATAATAAAAAAACAGGTTGGTGTTTGCAGGGTTTGCATTATTTCTACATACATAGGGTCTGATTTAATAAATGCGCTCATGCGATAAATGTGTTAAACACATCGGCGTCCCCGCAGAGATGTGTGTGTCGTTACGCGGCCCCCGCTATTGATTTTCAGTGAAAGTCCTCTTAGGAATGTCAAAGTGTTATACTTTTTCCAGATGGAATATATTGATATGCTCGCCGTGTGCTTGTAAACATTTCCAGTTCACAGCAAGGAGAATCTTATCATGGTGTCTGACTTTGTCAACACTATTAAATTCAGAGGGAGGCTGAGATTAATAACTTCCACACAAACGGGGAGAGGTGCAGGCGTGGGAGCTCGCAGAAAGATTAATGAGTGTCAAAAACAATGCATTTTCCATTAGATCGCGGAATGGCATGTGTTTCTTGTACGGTCTTCCCTGTTTCCTCATCCGATAAGAGCTTGTTCAAGGCTAACCGAGAAATGACCTATTTTACAGATAAACATGTTGTCCTTTCTGCAGACTTCAGATTAACACTGACCTATTTTTAAGACAGAAATAGTACTTTTTTTTCTTTTCCACCCAGGCTTCATAACTCCCTCAGCTACAGGTATTGTAATGAGCAAAATGGAGACGATTTTTTATTAAACGTTCGGCCTGGCTGTAGAGGGAAATTCAAAGAAAAGTGCTGTGCGGTTATTTACAAAATTGGCCTTGGTGGAGGTTGGTGAACATACTTTAGTGTCTGTACCAAATACTAAAGATACCGAGAACACACCACACATGCTCACAAATTGCCTCGTCTGCAAACATGTCATTACCGTTATGATGGATGTGCGGCATTTTTCAAAAATCAGCAATGAGGAAACCCACGACTGCTGCACATTTAAAAACATGTTGAATGCAGACGGACGATAAGAAGCCAAAAGGTTCTTGTTTTGAGAACAGAATTAAATGAGGTGTGTGTGTGTGGCGTGAACGATATCGCCGGCGACTCCGGCTGGAAAGGAAACAGTGGCCCCGTCGGCTGTTAGATCTCTGCTGTAATAGACGGGATGTGTCAGCTCACAATGCGTTTGACCAGACCAAGAAGTGAAGGAGAGGTAAATCCTTACGAGGGGAGTTGATTTCTCGAAGGAGCCGCGAAGCGTTCTTGTCTCTGTGTCCTTAAGAAACTCTGCGTGACCCAGTCAGAGCGGATCGGCTCGGTCCTCCCTCACCTGCGTCTCCGGCAGAATCATCCCACCTGGTGGATGAAGGACCGCAGGACACAACAGCAAAATATCTGCGTTGTTAATAACAGTGTTTTAGAGAAATCTGTATATTTTGTATTATTTATATTTGTTTGTTATTGCTGGTTTTCTTCTATCCTGAAATAGATGTTTTTAAAAAAAACTCAATATCATGAGCACAGACATTGTCATTCTGATCTAATACCTAAGACTGCACATATAGTTTCTTCAGGAATAGTCGTTAGTCGTCTTTAGTTCAAGCTCATAGTTTTCCCAGGTGGAATTTATTCACTTTACGAAAAAACGTCAGTGGCAGTTGATGTGATAATGATGGTAATGGTACGTTTTTTAATTGCCCAGTAACATGTGATTTAGAGAAGTTGTTGGACGATTAAACTCCACTTTTAAACTTCAGCTCATGCAAGCGAAGTCAACATTGCCAGAGAAACCAGATGAGATGTGTAAATTAACAACCTCCGCAGACGGACTTTAAGAAGCTCCGTCCTACAGGAGCACCATCAGGAGTTAAAACCCTTCAGAGTTGTGTTCTTCATCTAGATTTCCTGTTTGGCTGCTGTGTGCCGGGGGTTTGCAACATCTGGGCCAAACGTTTGCTCTGAATAACTTGCAGGCTCCAAGTCTGCAGTGTGTCTCTGATTATTTTTGTGTGTGTAAACTTTTAAACTTTATAATGACTGGTGACCTTTTTGATCCTCATCCCCCGGTTTAGTTTTCTGGGAAAATCCAAATGTCTAGTTTGAAATTAGGATTTGGATTTATGGAGATTGTGTTTTCATCTGTTTCTTTGTTGATTGTTATTTAGTAGGATCACACAACAAATATTCAAGGGGTGGGGAATGACTAAAGAAAGAACCTACAACCTTTTTGTACAGATCCAAATTAGAAGGCAGATCAAGGAACTATTTTTCACTTCTTTAACATTTAGGATATTATATATAATATATATATAAAAAATCTGGATCGAGTGGATTTAAATGTGCTGTAGAGTTGTCTGCTGCTGTAATGGTAACAAATGGTTCTAGAAACCTGTAACTACCGTCAATGTGTAGCCGAGACACATAATGTGGCTTGTTTTAATTTAAGTGGACTGTTGCACGGGCCTTGGTGGAGGTTTGCACTCTTTCTGTGACACCACTCTCTTTCTCTTTGGTGCAGTTTATGCATCCTTCATATACGATGTAGGCAAGTAGAGGTGGGTTGGGATTGTTACATGGAGTAAGCAGTCAGTTAGCGTCATAAGGTCGACAGAACAGTCCCACTGTAATCGTCTCTGCAGCTAAACTGGTTGACTGGTTCCTGCTGTGAACAAACGCCAAAAAACCTCTCAGTGTATTTAAGCTTTTTTGGGGGAAAAAGGTTTTGCACTTTAGAAAACCAGTGCTCCCTTCTTTCTTCACAAAGGCGCTTCAAGCACTTGGTTGTGCAGTATATCAGTTTCGGGGCCTCTAACATGTCGGGTTCTGCTTTGTCTTATTTGGACGGTGCTGAGTTTGCAGTTTGGGCAATGGGTCCTTTTCAAAAATCTGACGTCAGTGTTAATCCGTCCTCATTACGCTTTAACTAAGTGTCTCCACCTGAGGACAGCTAAGCACCTTTCCCTTTTGTAACCGCCGGAGACAAAGCGCCCGCCGCTGTGGTGACGATGAAAGGAAAGTGTTTACCAGTCTGCTGTGCCGCTCTGAGCAGCGTGTCATTTTCACAGAGGGTGAAAGTTAAAGTTATTAACGCTGGTTCTTTCCAGGCTCTGTCGGAACAGATTAGAAGGATTTACTAATTTGTTGTAATTAGCCATTTTTACAGCTATTAACGCTTTGGATTATTTGCAATACGCCGTGATCCTTTTGGCTATATGCAACAGTACATAATTACCCATGACTCTGTAATCTCACACAGAGCAAAGACAACACAACTCCGAAATACAGAGAATCACACTGTGGGGAAAATGAGTTTAAAACTCTTTGTTTACAACTTTGGTGACATTTTAATCATAATCAGCGTCGCTGTATACGATTTTTTTGCAGTTGCAGTTTCCCGCTCGAGGCCTCAATGAGATGTTATCCTGCTGTAAACCTGGTGTTTAGCAGCAGGGAACACTGAGGAGCACAGTTGGTGCATTGTTAGTTCGTCTTAGAAATGTTTGGTTAGCTGTGATTTCCCGTCCCTCTCTGACCCTGAGCAGCAAAACATGCAAAATTAAGCGGAATGTTGAATATGACGGCAGCTGTTTTGAAAACTGAAAACATTTGAATCATTAAATGCAGAGGTTAGAAATCCATCGTGACTATGAAGAAAGGCTGTGGCTCAAAGTGCAGTTTAGTAAAGGCGCCGTTTTGGCTCAGGAGGTAGAACGGGTCGTCCACTGACCAGACGGTCGGGGGTTTGATCCATTCCATGTGCCGTAATTGCCCCCTGATGGCTGAGCGTGGCTGTGTGTGGTAAAGAAAGTGAATATATCGAATGTAGATGCAGTGTATGAGTGTGTGTGGGTGTGTATAGCAACTGTACTGTAAGAGACTATAAAATCACTATATGTATAAATACAGACCCTTTACAGACCTGTCCTCCAGATTCAAAATGAGTTATTATGACCAATAACAAAATTGGTTGAAAAAGCCTGAAGGAAATATCTGTTTTAGTTTGATTCACTGTGATTTATCTGTGGATCAGTTCTCAAACAGGAGACACTTCATGTCGTTCAGGTCATATTAGAGGAAAAAAAGTGGATTTATCATGATTGGCGCGAGACTATTTCTCGCTAAGCTGTGAATAATTCTTCCGTGACCGTCGGCAACAGGTGCCGCCTTCGAAGGTGTCAAATAACTAATGATGTGACTAACTTGTCAGATGCTTTAATTAGATGAAGCCCTGATATTTATATTGATGTTTTTCCTCTTCTTGTTTTTTTTTCAATGTGTATCGTTGTTATTCTAACAGCTGACATGTCATCGCGGGGTTTGGGAGATATTAATACTTGTGCTCACATTCCCACATTCACCACATTTAATATTATAACTCCTGTCGCCATGGATACGGCAAATAATCACCGCCGCCATTCGTGAGTGCTTCTCCGTCACACTGCCTATCTAACCTGCTGTTTTCTCACTTTACCCCTTCATGCTTCCAGTGGCTGGGACAAAAAGCAAAGCGAAAGGTGAGTTATTGCCTCCATTTTCTTGCCGCATGATTTATGTCGCACACAGATCCCCAATAAACAATGTTTGGATCGTGCCTTTATCTCCCCCAAGAGCTCAGGAGACATTAACATACGCCGCGTGTTGCAAGGCTTTCTGTGGCATTCTGTTTTAATGTGCACTTCCCTGTAGGAGCGGTTTGCTGAACATGCTCCCTCTTCCCCCGGATACAACCTGCTTCACATATGTATAGATTCACCCGATCACACCAGGGAGCTGCCCACCTCACCCGGTCATGCTTTTTTTTCCTATATTTGACCACTGTGCAGCTCCACTGGAGCAGCTGGGGGGGGGGGGGTTGCTCCTGGTTCAAGGACACATCGCTGGTATAGGAGGGAGACGAGGAGGGAGACGAGGAGGGAGAGGAAGAGCGCTCCTCATCTGCTCCCCCCCTTCCCAGAGTTTCCCAGGCATGCTGTGTATTAAAAGCAGAGACCTTCTGGTCACAGCAGCGCTTCTCGTACTCTTTATTTCCACACGACCTTCACGAGTCAATGCTTTGTCCTGATGTTCTGTTGGTATCGATGCTCATTGCCACTGATAGCGGCCTAATAAATTGTCATTTTCAGATTTGTTCGGCACCGAGCGGAGGAAATCCAGCAGATATTTGGTTACATATTGATTCTTTTTCCTGCTGCTCACCCACAGATTACTTCTACCTTTGAGGAATTTATGTTTTTGATCAGTTACAGAACATTTCTCTTCCTTTCATATTGGTTTAAATGTTCTGTGATTGCTCATGTTCGTACTAGCCCCGAGTGTATTAAAGGTCCAGTGTGTAGGATTCAGGTGAAAGGATCTATTGGCAGAAACTGAATATAAAATAATCGTAGTGATGTTTTCACTTGTGTGTTTCATCTAAATTGTACGAATTATTGTTTTCTTTACCCTAGAATGAGTCCTTTATGTTTAAGTACTGTATATTGACATCAGGAGCATGTCCTCTCTACGGAGGCCGCCATGTTTTTTTACAGTAGCCCAGATTGGACAAACTAAACACCTTTTGAGTTTTTATGACAAATGAAGGCCACAGGTTCTCGAAGGGGAGGGTGAGGGGAGGGGTGTTCAGCTGCAACATGCAACTCCACCACTAGATGTCACTAAATTCTACACACTGATCCTTTAAGCCATTTTCAGACATGAAAATGGAAAACTCTGGCAAACTCCAGAGAAAGTCCGAACCCACATGTTTCAAATGTCTTCTATGGCCCTGCTTGTTCATCCTGAGATCTTAGCTTTTGTTATTTTAGCTTTGTATCTTTTCCGTGTCAGAAACGTCATTGGCCTCTCGCTCGCTGTGAACCCTGCGGAGAATCTCCTGCTGTTATCTCACATGATCCATAGGTGGCTGGAGAAACTCTGGAGCCCCTCACTCAGACATTTGCATTCTCCCACACAGCCCCTCCGGAGGAATTCAGATTATCCGGAGTTCAGTGCAGCTTTAGCGACTCTGCCTGTCGGGTTCTGAATCCCACTGTTGTTTCTGTTACTGAGGGATTCTGTAGAAAATCCTCGCCGGGTTGCTTCGAGCCTCCAGTCGACCAATTTGAAATTTGAGCATCCTGCTAATGTTTTGCATAGAAATGAAATCTTGCTTCTAACATGCCTTATTAACAATCATGTACCGAAGCCTTATTTAAGTCAGTGTTTTTCATGTTTGGTTTTTTTATTTAAACCGAACCCTCTGATTTATGCCGTTAATGTCGGTGAATGGATGCTGTGGGCTTCTTCCCTTTTTTTCACCCATTTTTGAAAATGCAGTGTTTTCTAATTACAGAAGTAATTAGGGGTCTAGTTTTTAATTAACAGAAGATACACATTCAGCATCCGTACCTCTAGAATCTAGTTCAATACTGGGAAGCCTCTTTTCTTCTGTTTTTTTCAGCAGCACTTTCAGGACCCTAATTACAGCTAATAACTTTTACCAATAATGATGAAGATAATGAATATAACCACATGTATCGTGTTGAATATTGATTAATGGATTTTTTTCAGCTCTCCTGTTGCATGCTAATATTAGAGATAATCAACAGGATAATAGATCATTATGGCAGTCGTCAAATGTAATGGAAACCAAGCCTCGGATATTTTTTTACCTCACAAGAAGATGTATTTGCTCTGTTAGGACTCAACTGAGTGAAGCGGAGATTTCTTTTGACAATCTGTGAAAATACAGCAACCTTGATTTTCATAATGGCAGAGGTGAGACATGGAGCTAAACACAGGTTGCTTTTATAGTCGTGTTATAAAGAGAACATTCAGGGTGGATGTGAAGGGGCCGTGTTGCATTTAGGGGGCGAGGATCCTCTTTTTACTAAACAACTAAAAGAGCGAATGTATTCCTTGACCACATTGTTCAGGAGCAAATACAGTTTTTTTGTGGGGAAACATAATTGCCGGCCGGATTATATTCAGAGGAAAATGTAGTTTTTGAACGAGTGGAGCGCTGCAGTTATTAAACAGCGGTGGAGTCGGAGCTGTGGTGACGCAACAAGAGGCTTTGGTTAAAGTGACACTGCACATTTTAGAGCTGTAGATTAAATAACGCTTTTTTTGTTTGATTAAATCCATTTCTTCTGGTTTCAATATCATATTTATTATCAAATTTATATTAAAAAAAATCGATTTATGGGTTGAACATGGCTTATTGCGCCCCCTGGATTTTGCAGGACTAAGTAGAGCCGACCATGAAATAAGAGGATGGGCGGCACCAGTGACCATTTGTGATTGGGAATCTGGAAACTTAACGCTTAACGTTCTTCATCCCGTTCTCACACACACATACCGTTTGAACGTGTGCGGTTCGAATCGCTCAGAACCACCGGGCTCTTCGGCCCCCCCCCCCCCCCGGCGGTCTCAGCACCGGCCGCCTGTGCCAGCGGTTCACACGGCTCGGGACGGCCGTGGTCTCGGCCGTCAGGAAACTCCGGAGGCGAGAAGCACAGCACTTCATTCAGTCAAGACTAACGGACAAAGTCACAAGTTTACGGAACCATCATGGTTTTTGCGTGAATCTAAATAAACACGTCTAATTATTTATTACAAGGTCCACATTTGTTGATTTCTTGGAAACAGGGTTTGACATTAACACGAGTCACCTGCTTTAACGTGGCGTCTAATCAGTGAAGATCTCTCAGAACAGTGTTCCGGATGTTTAAAGAGCATTTGATTATAACTATTCTCATTCGTTCCCACCTCATGGCTCTTAAACTTTCTAAAGGAAATCCATACTCGAGGGGCTCTGAGAAAATTGTGCTACATAATTCACAATCAGCTGCATGTTCCACTTAATTCTCTATAATTTAAGTGTTTATTGGTCTGTTAGCGGCCCTCTAGAGTTGGAGGAGCTTTTTTTGGGGGGGGGGGTCTTTCTTGTCCTTGTCGGTCACTTACAGTATCTAGACTTTAAACTCCTAATTTACTCTAAGTTTATCACTTATATTTCTCAGTGTGAAGCTCAATTTCGGATTTGACGAAACCACGTGGAGCGTCACGTGTGCAGCCTTGCACAGTTGAACGTGCAATTTCCTGCTCCACCTGGAGACTGCACAGTATTTCTGACCCACTTTCTGAAGCTGATGCATCGCCACTTTCCTCTTTCTTTGCTTCGCCTCCTGCACAGCAAAAAAAAAAAAACACACTGCTAAGAGTTTCCCCCAGCAGGGATATTTATTGCCAGTTCTTTAGATCGTCCACCCCCTCCCTCCCCCCGCTGCCTTCCCCACTGTGGAAAATCACAGGGGAGGCCGGGCACTCGGTACCACCTCTGAGCGGAGTGACTTTCACTTTTGCTCAGGTGCTACTCAGTAACAGGCACCAACTGTCCTTTTTGATGGGGGATAAATCTGACAGACAGACGAGCTCACTCCGTTGTGGTTGTTTCCTGCGTCATCCGCCCGCCGCTGTGGCGACTCAATCGACTGACTGCATCATTTAGGATCACGATATCGGTGCCCGAGCTGTAAATACAAGGCTGCTGTGCGGTGGTGGGTCGTCATCGTGCATCGTGCATTGTGCCGCGTGTCAAACCGCTCTTGTTTACAGCACCGGCAGAAACCCACTATAAATCCCGGTGCAGATAAAGGATGCACGCAGTCAAATGTGTCTCGATAACGTTCCACACAAACACATTTAATGCTCCTGGATAGTTTTGCATGTGCACTTGTTTATGAGTGACCTGGATATACGGCGTCTCGTGCCCCCTCCCCCCCCTCCCCCCTCCTCCCCTGCTCTATTGCTATGGATGCAAATGGTGTGTGAACGAGAGTGACGTGGGGTACATTACTAATCCGGGGCAAAAGTAATCACAGCCTTTCCTCTTAGCATAATTACATATGGATTTTTCTATGACTGAACGCATTGCATATTTAAAGGCCTGTATGGAAAGATTTCAAATGCCCCCCCCGTCGATATTAAATTGTGACATTATCAGGAGCTAACTGCGTTCCAAGCGGCGGCTGTTCAGTTTCTTCGGCGCATGCATCACTCTGGACAGGTAATTCGCAGATTAGCTTCAGTTAATGGATCAGATCTAGATTTAGTGCTAATTAGTTGCCGCCCTTAAATAGTTGCTTAAATCTCCCCCGATCAACGAGGCTGATGGCTTTTAAAATGGCGCCGCGTATCGAGTGCCTCAGATCTGCAGCGCTGCCACGAAAACAACAAGAAGCCCGTTCTGTTGATCTTGAACCAGCGCGCCTTAAATTACACTGTCAATGTAAGTGATTGTTTCCGGTGACAGACGTGACCTTTAAGTCATTATAGAAATAAATTACTTGAAGTGTATTTTTTTTTTCTTCTTCTTTTTTTCGCCCCCCCCTTCCGTGTTTTCCTCCTACATCTGTTCAGAAAAGGTCACTGTAAAAATAATCAGATATGATGAGGTTACTTCAGGGGCCAATTGATAAAAGCAGTGCCTCTTATCTTTCCCCCCACAACCGTTTACTTTCAGAGGAGTTTCTTTATCGACGCTCGCGGTTAAAGGCGGTTAATGAATTTGATTATAGCGAGCGTTTTTTTAAGATATTATTCAAACATCGGATGAGGTCAGATTCATCGTGTTGTTCGCACCCCCCCCCCCCCCCCCCCTCTAAATGTGCCTGTGTGCATGATGAGTGTTTAACTGTTGTACTTTTTAATAACTGTAGCTGCTCCTTTGTGTCTCCTTCTCTTGAGATATACATATATTTTCTCAAATACATCACAAAGCCGGTGCAAAATTCAAGAGTGTTTCAAAAAAATTGCAACAGGCAGTAATGGGGTTACTTTTGCACGGGCATTAGTATTCAGGCTAAAACTGGCAACAACTCGCCAGTATTTTTTTTCCGAGGTGGTCTCATTTGGACGCCGCTGAATGGAACATGTTGTTTACATGATGTGCTTCAAAGGGAGCGTTGCTGCACTCCAGTTGCAAACAGTATAGAATAATAATGTGCTGAGAAAATTCACTGTTTTACTATCAGCCTCCAACCGGCAAGATAAGGTTCAGGCAGAGCTGCCATTAACAGCAGCAGCAGGATATTATACAGTCATTATTGTTATCATAGTTATTTTATTATAGGAATTTACATGTTATAATAAGACGGGAATAAGACGTTAGTTTCTATGTTGTGCTTTTCGGCTCATGAGTCACTGTTTAAAGGATGAATGGAGTGGGTTTGAGTTATTTTATTGTGTTTTTGAAGCGTGCTTTAGGATGGATGGTCGTGTTGTTTCCCAGCAGTCCTCCGCGGGAGGGTCAGCGTTCATCTAATCCACTTCACTCCCTTTGAGGAAGGGGTGCTGTTAGTTTTGGCAGGAAGACACATAAACGCTATACTAAGGAATAATATCAATAATACTGCGGAGAATCCTGTGACAGGCGGCCATTATCCGGACGGCCCCCGAGACCGACACTCTCAGGACTGATTGCTGAGTTCTGAGCTGCCGAGTCCAGATACGTGTTTGAAAACTCACCGACTTTTAATCAATTTTTGATTAAATTTGTATTTCTTTTTTTTTTTTTTTTACCTCGCACTTCTGCAGCTTTTTTTTTTTACCTCAAATGAATCACGCAGGTCTTTAGAGGGAATCACACAAATGACAGTAAGTCATTCAGGTCCCTCGCCGGCTTCAGAATAGTTTGATTTGAGATTACCAGTCGGACTCTGTGGTAGATACTTGTGTGAAAACCCAATTGAAGATGCTCAGTTCAGGTTTTTTGAACTCCGTGTCAGTGAGTTGTGAGTAATTACGAAGTTCACAAGAACAAACGAGTGTTGTTGTGTTAAGAAAACACCTATCAAGTTCAACTCGAGTGGTACGGCTTGTTCATCTTGTTTTCAGGTGAGCGAGCGACGTGTTATGTTACAGAATCCTTGGCATCGCTTGGTTTATTAATTTTAGACAATCAAAATCAAAATCAAAAGTTTAGAGCTGTGTCTAATCATCACCTTCAGGAACTAACATACAGAGACAACACTCACATCACCAGCAGCTTACGGGCTTCCATACCAATAAATGAGTAAATATCTGTATATACAGTATGTGAACATGTTTCAGAGCCGCACTTATTAGTTTGAAATCATTTGGTGAAAACAGAAGCAGCTACTGTAGCACTATTAAGAAAGGTATGTTTATAAGAATGGTGATATACCCTGGTATGTTTTCATTAGGTTATTTAAATGTGTTTATTTTATATATGTAAAGGAACAACTAAACAGTATAGTGTTAATACCTAAGCTAATTTGAAGTCCCTGGTTTTTTTAATTCCATAAAATGTAATAATAAAATACATATGAAACAGTAACAAGCGGATTTTACAAGCAGCAATACTATAAAAAGCAGTAATGAAGCTACAACTGTCGTGAGAAATGATCAGATTAAAAATATTGAAGCTCTTAACTGTGGAAAGCTGTATTTGTTTATTTCTACACAGAGAGAGTTGTTATTATTATTTTCATCTGCAGTCCCAAACCACCACCAGGTTAAACCGAGCAAACAGCTCCGCCAAAAACACAAAGGATTTCTAATAAAAAAATTGTTATCACAGAGGTCGGTTTGATTGAATCAGATTCTCTCGGATTGTTATTATACTTCCAGAATCCCATCGTTCGCAGCAGTGTGAGCGTATGAAAGATTAATCCTGAAATGGGCTGGTAGGATGGTTATGAGTGGACAACTGAGCATAACCTGGAGATAATTTATGCGCCGGCTTCACAGGTTAGAATTTGCGCCCATGTAAAAAAAAATTCACATTTCCTCTGGAGAAAGAAAAGCTGAATTAAAACATTAATAAGGAAACATTTCCTTCGTACACCCACTGTTACTCATTTGTGTTATATTTTTTTATACCGCAGTGTTAGATACTTTAATCATATTAAATTCTAAATCGTGCGCGCTGAGTAAATTACCACTCGTGTTTTTAGCTCTGCTGCAAAAAAAAACAAACAAGCAATGAAATTACTTTGAACTTGAAAAGGTGCTTTTCTAGCCCCGAGGGGATTTCAGGGGCGACCTTAAAGGATGGTGGTGCTTTGGCAGTCCCGAGCCGGTCTGGCAGGACATTTGACAGTCTAGGTGTCCTGGCAGTGAAATCCAGTCATACTTCATCTGGAGCGCCGACTTTACCAACTGCCGGGAGCCCTGCCCGTGGTGGGGAACGCTGCAAAGCGACTCATCAGGGGCCAAGAGGTCAGAGACAGAGCTGAGGGCGAGGCCTCCACAAGCCATAAAAGTTATCAATAAAATCTTGACATCAGTTTAAAGAATGAATCGTTTTTTCCCCGAAACGGCTTCACAATGACTCATTCACCCGGCCCTGGTCAACAGCCTCGGTGGATATATGAAGATATAAAAGCAGCTATGAAACTCTGCATTAGAGGAGATTTAACTGGGGCAGGGTCGCCTGATCAGACACATACAACCCCCCCCCTCGACCAATCACGAGTCGGTCTCAACTGTAGCATTGAAATAACCAGTTAAAACTAAGCTTACAGGGAAAAATGAACAGTTGAACATACATCAGTGTGATGAGAACTACTTGAAATAACAGAAAACTTATTAGAGAAAAATGTATTGTACATGAGGATGAGGCAGGTTTCATGACCTGCACAGCAGCCTGCCAGCAGGGGGCAATTGAGATGTTTTGGCTTCACTCATAGGGAGCTGTCATGTTTTCTTCTTTATATACAGCTCTTAAGGTTGACATGCAGGTGTAAAGGGTTATATATGGTCTATATATTTATCACTTAGAGTAGCTGTGATACGAGTCATTCAGATAAAGACCAGTGAGTGTAAACGTCTCTCGCTTGTAAGGGAAGGTAAAAAACCAAGGTCAGGTGTCTTCGGGGTACGTCGTTCAATGTGTAACACGACCATTAGCACCACGAGTTATTGACAACAGAGGAAGCAGTCGGTGTTGTAACCTTTGCGAACCCTGGAGAATATAGTAGGTAAAGCGCCGAGCGCACCGGCGGACGTGTCAGACATGATCAAACGTCTATAAGTTCTGTTGGAGAAAGTGACTGAGCGGAGAGATGACAGTTTATTTCCAGCAGGAAAAAAAGGAAACAGGAGTCCGACAGGATGTTAGGAGCCGTTCGTGCTCGGAGTTCTACTTTTACTGAAACTTCCCCGTGTGCGTCGGAACGCAGAGCTGTCAGCGTCCGTCCCACACGGGAGACAGCGAGATCTGTTATTGCTTGTTCTCTCCGCCGAGGACCGCACGCCACAAGAGAGGCCTCAACTTTTAATTAAATGGAATATTTATACACTGTTCAACTTCCTGTTCCCTCAAACACGCCGGCAAATAGGCCACACCGTTTAGAGCCGGCCATTTAATTACAAATTTGACAAGTCACAGCATTCGTCGTGGTTAATTATCATTATTTTCTCGGGAGTATATTGTCTGTTTTAAATACCTCGTGGGTATTAATGCAAGGCGTTTGATTTTCTTTTACCCTACTTTTAGTTTTCAAAAACAAGTTCTACTTTTAATGAATTTCTTATCCGTCCCTTTGTTTTTTTTTAGCCATGGAAATAATATCATATTTGATTTACTGACTTTTTTAAAGATTCAAGGTACAATTAAATTTTCCTCCAAAAGATGAAAACATATTTTTGTGTCTGTAAACAACCGAATTAGAATTTCTTTGTGCTTTTAAATTACAATTCATGGTGGCTCGGTGATACGAATATCACATTTTACACAAACACAAGGAGTGAGAAGAAAAGATGAAATAATAAGAAAATGCAACAACATAAAAACATTACATACAGGTTGGATTCGGTCATTATACTTGTGTTAGTTATGTTTATTGTATATAAATGTACAATATGAACTCACACACCCGAACTTCCCCACAAAACCTTAAATGTAGAGCAACCATACATCACTTTATTGTTTAAAATAGATTGTCTGGCTACTTAGGAAATATCTTGATGTATTTGCACGAAATTTTTTACAAGAATCAAGCCTTTCGTATCTTTTAGTGGCATAATTCAAATGACCCTCTTGATTTCAACAGTCTCAACAAATATATCCTTGATTAAAAGAGACAAATAATTGTGAGTGTAATTCATTAGATTAATAAAACAGTTACAGGCACAGGCTTCAGTTTGCAATATCGGGCAAATTCATGCCTTGGCTTCATTCTTCAGTACAGATACGTGTGATTTGTAATTTTTTTTTAATGAAGCTGCTGCCACCTCTAATTCTCAGCACCTCCAACATCCCACCTTGTAAGACCAAGCACCAGCAGGTGAATTCATCTCACATGAAAGTTGCTAATCGTCATTATTCCCTAATGAACGGAGGCGTCGCTTATTTCTATTTCAACTGTTTCCTGAGTTATTTGTTTTCTTTTTATATCCCGCCTGCAGTTTACAGTTTATGCTGCAGTGGTGTGCTTCACTGCTCTCCAGCCATTCATCATGGCACTGCTTTCCATTATTTGGTGCAGTCAGCTGAAACTGAGAAAGGCTTTTTGGGGGAGGGGGGGGTATGGCTCATTCTTCCTCCAGCAACTCTCTGTTCTCCTCGACAGAGACGTACGTCGCATTTTATCACCTCCTGATCAGCGGTCATTAGACGAGTCGGCGGAATCACATAATGCGACGCGGCGCTCTAATGATCCATCAGACCTGGTTTCCTGGCACGCCGTGGCGTCGTGCCAAAACGGAACCAAAAACATTTTCCCACGTCATCAATAATGTAAAAGCACCACATTGCTGCTATCTCCCTTTTAAGTAGAAGCATAAAGATTCTCATTTTCCCTCATGTTCACGTTTTCTTCTTTCTAGATACCCACCCACGCTGCAAGGCTCTCAAAATCAATAACCCTGAATATCATATTCTACGGCATCTAATATCGGCCCCGACTCGGATTCACCGGGGCGCTGCCTGAGATGCATTCTGAGAGCAGCGTGAGGCGAAGGCGGCTTGGGATGAGATGAAACAGTTTATCCTTAATGCACACTCAGCAGCAGCCGGCGGTTCTGAACATCTGCATTCATGTTTAAACTCCACCCACCTGTTGCACGAGACGTCTCCCCCCCCCCCCCCCCCCCCCAACCACTAAGAATGCACAGAGACGAGGAGCGGCCATGTTGTAGCAAAAAAAAACGTCTTTCTGGCTCATTTCGGGCAGTGCAGGTAAATATTTGATTCATGAGGGGCGGCGTGTGTCACTTGATTCCGTATGAAAGTTAATGTCAGAGCAGGGGGGGTGGGGGGGGGGGGGGTGGGAGATGTGTCAGCAGCATTCTGTGTGAAGCACAGGAAACAACTTGACTAATCTGGTGTGTGCTGACATTGTGACTGATGATCTGGATGCTGGTGGCCCAACCGGAATGTGCAAACCATAATCTCCCGGCTCAGGGGGGATGGTGCCGGGGTTTTTTTTCAAGGAAGAAAATGAAAAAAACACAGAACCTCTCAGATCCATGTGACGGTCATGAGAAAGATGGTGAAGTCACTGCCGAGGGACCAATTACAGCTTGGAGAGTTGGGAGGTGGAGGTTTGGAATATATATATATATATTTTGTTTTTAAATCAAACAATAAAAAAAAGCTGGGATTTGAGTTCTAATGCAATATTTCAACTCAAGGTTAATTTCAAGTTTTTAGTCTGAACCTCGTTTTTCTGCAGGATTGGAAAGAGAGAGCGGGGGGGGGGGGACAGAAACATCAGTGTGACTTATCTCATATTGATTTTTTCTTTTTTTCTTTCACTATATCACTTCATGATATTCATGGGATAAAAGGAGTAGAATCGCCAGAGTGGAGAAAAAAAAAAGAAAATGTTCGTGGTATTCATGTTTTTAGACGGCGCCGGTTTATACTTTCATCACGATTTCTCTCAGGTTGTTTAATCCTCAACTCAGCTCTTCACTGGCAGGTTGTTCCAATCTGTACTGTAAATAGGTGGTCAACACGGTGGTGGCCTTGACTGAAGAATAAGTAGCTCGCTCTGATTCAAGGGTTATTTTCTCAGTAAGTTTGGTTTTATTTTTTCGTCATTTAATGCTGCGAAAATGGTGAATTATCATGACTAGCGATTGGCGGGAGCTCCCCACGCCACGGCTCCACGCCACCGCCGCCACTGTCCCGACGCTATAGCCTCTAAATGATGTCAGCAGCTCAAGATGGCAGCACCCATACAGAACGTGAGGTTCAGGTTTCATTCGGAGGAAGTGGAGACCAATTATAGCTTCAAGAAAGAAAAGAAAAAACATCATTAAAAAGCTCGGATTTGATTTGAGCTCAATTTTGACTTCAGCTCGATGATTATTTCATGTTTTTTCGTCTTGACCTCCACCGAGATCCTGAGGGAGACAGAAATATCAGTGGGACTTATCTCATATTGATTTTTTTTTTCTTTTTCTTTCACTATATCACTTCATGATATTCATGGTCGTCGGAGTGGAGGGAAAAAAAATCTAATGCTAATGGTTTTCATGTTTTTAGAGAGTGGCCAGTTATACTTTCATCAAGATTTCTCAGGTCGCTCAATCCTCGACTCACCTCTTCACCGTCATGGCAGCCGGGTCGTCAGCTGTCTACTGTAAATACCGTGGTCACCGTTGCTTGGGGCCTTGACTGAAAAAATAAGTAGCTCGCCTCGGGATTCAGTAAAATACATCTAAGTGCTGCAAAAAGGGTCCAGCAAGGGGCCCGGTATTGAAATCCTCCAGCCTGTGGAGCTGATATACTTTGTGTTTAAGGGCTGGTTTGTCCCGGCGTATTGCAAAAGTGCAGTTTTATTCCTCATTTCATCACTGCACTCCACCGAGTCGTCTTGGATCATCTGTGGAGCAGACAACCTTCATACCTCTTATTACTTCTCTCAGAACTGTTTGTTCCCTTTCACCGGGTTTTTGCTTTTATGGGAAAATACAGACATGGTGAAATATAATCTTCTCTAACTTGCCTTCACCTGCAGAAGCTTTTATTGTAGCAGTGTTGTGTTGTGGTTGATGGACCGGCCAATTGTTAAAGAGCCTGCACTCCCACATAGGTTTTTTAATTAATTAAACTTATTTATATGCTCAGGTTGAAGGTTTATAAACCCTCGTATGTTATGATGGGGTTTTGTGTTAAACTAATTTAACCACACTGATGACAGGACCAGACAGTGAGGCAGCTAAATGATATTCAGCCATCATTCATTTTATTATTTGCATTTTCCTCCTTGACAGCCTGAACAGGCCTCAATGTATAGACCTCTTTTAAAAAAGGTCTAATGAGAAAAATAATAAAACAAAGTTGTGGCTATACGATGGATGTGCAGGGCCTTTAACCCATAAGCACCGTAGACTGTTTATAAAGATGGACAACATTTTGACCTCTGGAAAGTGAAGCCATTACAGCTTGATTGCCCCCTAGTGGCTGGCTGCAGTATAGGTCATAAACCCCACCTCCTCCATGTGGTCAGACGGGACAAAGCATGTGTCAAATCAAGTTTTTTCCAAAGATAGTTTCTGCCACTTTAGTGTAGTTTTTATTTCACTCACGTATGCTCAAGTTTTAATTTCTCAGTAATTTTGGTTTGGATTTGGTTTTTCTATGCAGTAAACTTTGTGATTGCCTGACTCACAATGTGTGGAACGCGTATTTCAGCTGCACCTTGATGCCGCGGCGCCACTTCACGAGACTCTGGCTCAAAATAACCTTACGAGCAAAAGATGGCAGCACCGTCACGTGGAGAGATGTCATCCATCTTTATTTACAGCCTGTGATTGTTAGTGAAAGGTTCTGCCATGTGTATCATGTCGGACCATGTTGTCGGGTTGTGACCATGGTAATTGTCAAGGTTCTATCGCAGTATTACCGTGTTCGCTACGAGACATGAACCCTTCATTACCCTCTTTCCAAGTTTCTAAAGGTGGAATACCCCCCCGCTGACACACACACCAGAACATGTGCTTCTTTAAAGCGAGGCCGGTGCACAGGGTCACGCAGCGTAGCGGTGTCCTTGGAGCGGGTTTGCGGTTCAGTAACTTTCTCGAATATTGTTTGGCATTGTACTGTAAAAGTAAAGCCAGCTGCCCTCCCCCCCCCCCTCCAATCACCATCTTAAAGGAAAAAGACAGTGTGTATTTGACACTGGGGATTACGTCTCCTCAGAAAGGACTGCGTTTGCTCCACTCTACGCCGCTACAGAATGTCAAGCCAGTGGAATTTCATGAATGCATTAGGTGAAGCCCAGTTAGCTGCAGTGCGCCGAGACCTGCACTCGCACTTCTGTGAAAACAACACCCACGACATGGCCCTACTTCTGATTAAGTGCACAGCCTTTATTGGCCTCGCAGGTATAATTAAAGCAAATGTCAGCCACAGGTTGTTTGGTTTTTTTTTGCGCCAAAGCAATCCTACACTCCCCCCCCCCCCCCGTTCCGCAAGAGAGTTATATTCATTACTGTTTGGATTTTACATTCGTCCCATAGCATTTCTGTGAATAGCGAGGAGTATACACTGGAGACACGGTGGGCTGGATGAAAGTTGAAAACTTGCAGATACTGACAATAACACCTCCGCATGGTTTCCCCCACACACACAATGCATCCACTTCCCTTTTTAATGTAATGACATATGGGTTTCTGCTGACACCCCAGCCAACTCCATCTGAATTGTGGTAATGATGATATGATGAAATGGTGGCATATTTATTATTATGGTGTTGCCTGATTGGATGCAATGAGCAGGTAAGTAATGTGCCCCGTTTGAATCCGCCTCCCATTCCTATTTATAGTCGGCCTCACCTTCACCTCTGGCTGCCAATGGTCTCCATCAGGACAATCGAGGTCAAGGAAGGTGCACGGACCTTTAACTGTCCCGGCCTCCTCTCCTCCCCCATGTGAGCCGGACTAATGAGGCAGGCAGCTGCTCCCTTAGCTGAAATATCCCCGTGGTGAACTGTACCTGAGAGAAGGCAGGGACAATGTCACCTTCGAAAAATTCAGGCACATTACAAGTAGGAACCAAAGCAGACGTGTGAAATCAAGAGAGAATGTGTTCAAAGATTAGCTTGAGGAGAGCGAATCGCTCAGAGGCAAACAAAAAGCACATTCAGCTTGAAGCGTGAACTCCAGCACGGAGTTCTCCGAGGGGCCCGGCGTGGTCAGGCTCATATTAGCCTAAAAACATTGTTTCCTCGCACAATCCCCTTGCAAAGGAGTGTTGGTTTTTTTTCGACATCTGTTCCTGAAGCTTGGCAGAGTTCAATAAAAAATACGGGGCAGGATAGAAAAGCTTCCGCGGTGTAATTAGGAGACTTTGCTGAGACGACAAGTACAAATGTGGAATAAGAAGGTAAAACCCAGCGAGGCCGGGTGATTAGGCCTCGTTTGGATGTCTTCCGCACACTGTGACGAGCGGCTGTTTTGGGGCAAGGCAGTCGCTCGGATCGAAGGCCCACAGTGTCTCGGATTATGTGTCAATTTACCACCCAGCTGCAGCTCTAGACTCTACAGCAGAACATGACTACCTCTAATTAGGCCATGCTACCAATTAGGGCCCTGCAATAAGGCAGGGAGGAAAGCACTCCGGGAGAGTAAAACCCACCATTGTTTCCACCGTTAAAAAAAAAAAGACCCCACGGTTTCTTGGCTGCAGCAGATGTCGACGGCTGGAGTCCATGTCAGCCGGGCTCCCATTAAGCTATCTTTGGTTTACTGTGATGTAATGAAGACATTAATGTAATTGGGCGATGATGATGACAGAACATTAACTCTGAGAGGTGTCAAGTCTGAATGGTGCACTAATGTGACTCGACGAGAAGACGGCAGCAACCGGTCCGGGGGGCAGGCGGCGCGTTATTCATGCCGCAGCCGTGACCTCAAACTGTGTCTCACTCTCCCCACAGGTAGCCAAGGTCAGTTCCCCATAACTCAGAATGTGACGGTGGTGGAGGGGGCCGCAGCCAACATGACCTGCCGTGTGGATTACAATGATAACACTTCCCTCCAGTGGTCAAACCCTGCACAACAGACCCTGTTCTTCGGGGACAAGAAAGGTGAGTGATATTCCCGGGGATAATGGCCGTAATGATGAAATGATGAGATGTGATAAAGATGTCTGAGCCAGATTACATTACTACGGGAGTCCTCTTCATTAAATCTTCATATTCTTAATGCACAAAACTGTCCCCTGCCCGCCCGCCTGCCTGCGAGAGCACAGCTTCACCGAGTGCAGGGAAAAGACGAGGAAGCGAGGGAAATGCATTTTTCCCCCCCTTTATTGTCGAGGCAGAGTTTTTAATGAATTTGTGTCTCCGCCGTCGTCCCACGGCACAGACGAGGCAGAGAGAGGCTGCTTTTGAATTGAACTTCTGTAATCACGCAACACTGACGGTGCTGTTTACAACGCGGCAACGCCTGTGGATTGTGAGATGATTTGGGTTAATTAGCGTTTCGGCTGCCCTACATTTACGCGGCTGTTTGCGTGTCACTCGGAAAAGAGGAGGCGCACTGTTGCAACCTCGTGAAACAAGGCCCGAGCCCGGATGAATTATAATGTGCTCTCGCCAGCCAAATCCAATTTAAAGGTGACAAAGTCTGGAGTTGATAAATTGGAATTGGGGTGAAAGGGGGTGTAGCGGTGGACCGGTCGTGTGAGGGTTGGGCGGGGGAGGGCGTTCATCTTTCAGTGTTTCTCACAGCATATTACCCATTTCATTTATGCTGTAGCTGCTAATACAATATCATTGGTTCAGTGATTGAAGATGAACTTTCCCTTTGAATAACAATTGATGGAGAGAGAGAGAGAGAGGGAGAGAGAGAGAGAGAGGGAGGGAGACGCCGGAGTGAACCAGCAGAGGGAGAGGCTCAGCCTGGTTTGAAGAAAAACCTTATCCCTCACAAGTGATTGGATTTAGCAATGAGGTCTAAGGTGTTTTATGAGATGAAATTACTTCCAAATACAATTAAACAAAAGTTGCCTGAATCTTAAACAGATACTCTGGTGTGAGTGTAGCCCCGGCGATTTAAACTCAAGCAAAAACCATTGAGCCAAAGCTTTTTTTTTTTATACATTTTGCTGTATTCTCTGGTGTATAAGAGATGTAGTCTTTTAATATTTTACTTTGCAGAACCAATTTTGAAAGTCACCAGATTCTATCAGATGAAAAAAAAATCACCTTCACTTCTTTGTGCTCGTTGAAAAGATAGTAACACATGATGAATCACTTTAAATCGTTGCCTTTTCATTCATTTCCTTCGGATTAAATGAAGCCAGTCAATTGCGTTTTTTTTTCTTTTCCACATTTGTCATCCGCTGTGAATTTAAAGCCCGTATCTACCTGTAAATCTACGGTGTCACCGGGTAAGGAGAGCCGGGGCGAGCACAATATGCATGAGCCGCCGTGCCCTTCTCCAGCAGCCATTTATATTGCATGACAGAATCCTTTTCCCGAGCAATGCGGATGACAAAATGAATGTAGTCCACTCGGCAGAGGTTGCCAGGGCTAAGTGTGGGAACACTTCCTCTCCATCTCCTCTTAAACAGCCAAATGAAAAGCTTCATTGGCACGACTAATTCGATGCCTGCGAGGCCATCAGGAGAAACGGGAGGCGTG
The DNA here is from genome assembly GCA_006182925.3 of Reinhardtius hippoglossoides. Lineage (NCBI taxonomy): Eukaryota > Metazoa > Chordata > Actinopteri > Pleuronectiformes > Pleuronectidae > Reinhardtius > Reinhardtius hippoglossoides. The sequence continues at coordinate 4,620,589 of CM031673.1, forward strand.
GAGCAACACAAGCTCCATGCGAGGAAGAGGGTGGGACACCTGGGAAGAAACCTCCGCTGTGCCAAATCACCAGTTAATTGCTTGGCAGAGGGCTGCAACTGTCCTTCTTCTCCGGGTTTTGTGGTGCCTTCTTGTAGGGGCCAATGAAAAATGTTAGATTCAACCTTAGGCTTTCTTTCAGTCCGACTGCAGGCTGGCCGAGCGGGAGGCAGGCTGTTCTCTCCCTCTGATGAACAGCTGGTCGGACGCTGTCACCGAGTCCGTTCATTCCGAGCAGCCTTTTCTTTTTTGTTTTTTGTGTGTGTGTGTTTTCTGCTTCTCGGTGTTGAGATTTTTGTTTTGTCTGTAGATAAAATCTGTCCGGTGCTTCTCGAGCACGTCCATTCCCTCTCTCTCCGCCTCGCGAGAATCCCCCCGGGTGACCGTAACGGCGGAGGCCATATGTTACTATCTGATGCACATGCAAGTTTCCCCCGCTCTTTCTTCACAAAGGTAGTCTGTCATTGTGCCCGTGTGAGCCCAAGGAAATTCAGCTTTTACAGCGTGTTTGTGTGATTCTCCCGATGCTCGACACACACGAGTAATGATGATAAAAATACATCTGCCGGTCCCGTCTTAAATTAGACGAAACACTCTGTAAGGCCCTTTTGGAAATCTACTCCCGCTCTTTTCCTCAAGCTCTGTATTAAAGATAAGGACATTTGTCGGGATGTGTTTGGAGTTTGATATAAAGTAGTGAGGCAGAAACAAGGATATTAAAATGACCTTTTAAATCCTTTTGAGCAGCGACGGTGGAGTAAAGAGAAACATCTTTAAAAAACACACACACACACACACACAAAAGCCGAATTTCTGTTTTATATCAATTGAGTTTGACAGCTGCCGGGTAAAGTAAGACAAAATCTGATCTTTGCTCCAACTATAATTTGTTCCATTTTAATTCAGGTCTGGCAAATGAGTATATGAGGGGGGAAAAAACCCAAAGAGCCGCTATTACATCCAAGGAGAAAAGGGATTTCTGTGTCTTTCCAGAATTTCAAAGACACTGAAGACCATTAATCTACTTTAGCAAAGCAGCCAGAAAAGCAAGGCGTGTGTAGAGTGTATCTTTGCATCAAACAGGATTCTTACACAAGTGCCAGAAATGGAATTCCTGACAGAATAATCATTAAAATAAATTAGGTTGTTAGTCAGTGCATCCCAACGCTGTCACCTCTAAAGTAGCAGTTTGTTTAAGTTTAGTTTTCACACATGAGCGTCTGGACCCTCGTGTCTAAGCTTTATGTCTTCGTAACATTGTTTACATTTGGTCTGATTAGTTTTGGTTTCATAATGTAGGGAGCGCACCAAAGACTTTTATAACATATATATGTTCTGTCTTCATTTTACCCACGTGGGCTACGTCTACGTCTTTGTAGATGTGCGTCTGTCGGACATCATATTCACAAACTTTGAATAAAGTAGTAGTCGTTACGTTTGAACGTAGAAAAATGACTGAACTATTTTACTTGATTTTGTTGCCACTGTAATATCATTACGATGACAAGGCCAAAACACTTGATGACTGAAGTTATGTCCCTAACATCTGGTGGTGGTCGCTAACACCTGCTACTGGTAGTTGGTAACTTAAATTGTGCAGAGGACCTTCAAACGTACAAGGGATATTCACCACAATATGTTATCTCTACCAGCAAAATGAATCTCCTCGTCGTTCGAACATTATATTGTCTGAGACGAAGTCTAAAATCAATCCTGCGAGACGCTTCTGCTTCTTTTCCTTCTCCTGTTGTCAGAAAATTCAAACTATCAAAAATGTTGTTCCACTGCAAACAAACCAAATAATCTTTAAAAGACTGTGATTAAAAGAAACAGACACTTTGCACACCTGACGATTCCCCCCAGTATCCTCCATGAGAGAACTTGCATCGCTGTGATGTCACAGTGCTTGACTTGAACTCAAAACCCATACACCCTGGTCATTTGAATCATTTGCAGCAACAGTTTCCATGAATGACGAGACTCCTCCAATCAACCGGCAGCAGAATATGGATAACAACTGTGCATTATTATTCTATAAACCTACAGAACGTGACCCTGGCAGTGTGTCCTGCTGTCGCTGATGTCATTTCTCATCAAAGGCGTGGAGGAGGGGGGGGGGGGGGGATAAGAGATGTGGATGCAGGTGCAAGTCAGCAGGTCACGGCTCAGCAGCTCAATGTATCATAGGTGATAGTGTAAACAATAAAAAAAGGGGCCCCTGTCTCATCCTCTCCCATTACATGCTCAGTCAAACCTCGTGCAGCTCCAGGAGAGTGTTAACCTTGCAGGATTCCCAAAGCCGATCCATATGGGTTGGACTGTCTCTGCACATTTGTCTACAGCGGAGCGCAGCCCTCCTCTTATATCATGCCAGCTGGCTCCCTGGCACGCTCCTCCTCATCCATTATGTATATCCGGGTCTTGGTTGATTGTTGCCACCTCCGAGGCTTCAGTCTACCTGTGCACTATACAGCCACACACCTGGGACAACGGAGATAGATTGCGTTAATAGCCGGGCCAACACATCATTCATACATTAGGCCAATTAATGGGGACGTGTTGAGGGGGGGGGGCAGCTCTGTGGTGGGCGTCCCCGATGAAGAAATCAATTTGGACCATATGTCTTCTGTAGAATTATCCCTTTTATAAGTTGCCGGGTTGTTATGAATTATTATTATTAGTAGGGAGCAGGACAATTCGAGGACAGAGACGTCTATTGCTGTCTTTATTATGATTTACTTCACTGTCTGGTTTCTGTGGGAAAAGGATAAAACCCCAACGTAGGGATGCTGCAGAGAATGGTAATGACATTTTAGGAGGCGCGCGGGATGGAAGCAGAATCTTTTGTCAGATACGGTGAATATGAATAATGCAATTAATGGGACGTTACAGCAGGTAGCATGTCAAAGGCAGATAACAAATAGTTTGTTTGATCTGCAGTTCGTGCTTGTAGGGGGGGGGGGGGGGGCGCATATAGTATATACACGCACACGCTGTGCCAAATTACACTTCCCTTTTCCTCGTCTCAATTTCATCTCTCAGAAGTTTGCGGTTCATCATTCATGACATTTAATTGGGGCATTCAGCCCGGGATCATAAAGGTCACAAAGCAAAATTGATCTTAAGTGGCTTGTAGTAATCAAAATGCTGTTATGTGCTAAACGAATGCTCTAATGTGAGCATTAAAACATTCATTAGCTTCAGAGAAGGAAGGATAATTACAAAGGATGCAATTACTGGAGTGAGCACAGTTGAAGCGCATTAAAAACATCCAGTCTGGTAAACACACAACATTTGACGGTGGTTCTGTTGAGCAGAGTGGATCTGTCCTCCGTTTGAAATGGACTTCATTTATGTTATTATTATTATTATTATTGTTGCTGTTATTTGGATACATATTTACATACAAGTTAGAAAATATAATGACAAATAGGACGTGTAGAAGTAGCCTATATATAATTTCTCATAATACTTGATAAAATCAGACGAATAAAGTCGTAATAATACAAGAACAAAATTGTAATATCAAGAAATAAAGTCCTAATTTTACAAGAATGAAGTTGTTATATTATATGACGAGGAATGGTTCCCCTCTACTTTACTATAGGTCTCACACATAGTGGAATACTTGAGAGTTTTGGCTCATCAACATCACATTATCATCAAGTGTCAGGACTTTGAAAAGAACGTGCAAGAATGTCCGTTCCACAGAAACAACCACAGAAACTTGCCTCATTAGTGGAGGACGGAATACTTGGTCATGGTCGACTGTGTCGTTGTTTACATCTGTGTTCTATTCAAAGTGGTTTTGTATTGTCTCGAGACACAATAACAAATAACTAAGATTCCTGCTTATTCCCTGAAAAAAATGTGTTTTCACTAAGTCTCATAATATGGGTTTTGTTTTATACGCTTTATGAAACTTTTGTCATGTTAAATAACAACTTTATTCTTGTAATATGACATCATTATATATATATATAGAGAGAGAGAGAGAGTGACTGCTCTGTGACAGAATGTAGAAAGGGTCTCATGGCCACAGCTAATGTCTTTCTTCAGGGACTAATGGAGTTTTAAGTGTACTGGTTACCTTCAGCTTCACTGCCATGTGAATCTGCCATTAAGGCACAATACGCTCAGATATGATCACTAATGGGAAGAGCTGCCCGTGTGCGATACTAAGCTCTGGGCTGCACTGCGCTCTCATGTATAATGTACATACATTAGCTCTTTAGAATTATGAAGAATGTGTTGCATTAAAATTCCTTTAAAAAAATGTTTTGACATCCCTCTTGAAAAACGTGCGGATCCTTTGTGCAGGGGGCTACATCGCTGTTATGTGTTGTACTGTGATATATCCTCACAAACCCTGAAGTGGGAAACACTGCATTGTAAACCTATAGATTCATGGAACCCCCCCCCCCCCCCCCCCCACTAAATTTAGAGAATGTGAAAGGAAACGGACTCAAAGGAATGAGGAGAAATCCCGCAGTGTACAATCAGGATTATGTCAGTGGGCTGAAAAAAAATGGATGGACAAAAATATATTCACTCTCATTATTTACCACTTGAAAAGAGGACATGGTGTGGCTGCTGGGAGAATTCCTTCTTCTCTCCTTTCCTCCTTCAAGCGCTGGAAATGAGTCCAATTTGAGGAGCATCTGCTCTGTGGGATCTCTGAGAGTGCGGGGCAGTAACAATGGCCCTCTGGAACGAGGCCCTTTCCTTCTCTTAATTGCAGCCACATGTGCGGTGGGAGAGAGCCCCCTGCCTGCACCACTAGCCCTGGAACACGTCCAGAATCGCCCACACAGCCACTGAGCGAGCACAGCCAGCAGCAAACACACTCTAATTGCAAAGAGTGGAGCCCCTGGCTGGAGAGTGTGGGGGTGCGCCAGGGCCCTGTGTTCTCGCTGAAGGACAGCTAGTGCTTTCACATTCCAGGACTGGTTCAAAGTGGTTACAGGCCATACAGCAAAATGGCCAAATGGCGACACTCGGTATCACGGACGTAACGCGGTTTGGCCGAACCCAGCAGCCATCGGCCTGTTTCCAAGACTAATGGATAGATGTGAAATCTCCTTTTCTATCTGGATTGTCGGGAGATACTTCATGGTTTTGCATCAGAAGTATCGGGTAACATCTGCCTGCTGCTCGGTGGAGTGAGAAGGTGACTGCCATGTGATAAGGGCACTTCCACTTCCCCCTGCTTCCAGTTTCATCTGGACAGAGGAGCCGGAGCTGCCGAGCAGACGGAAAACAATGCACCATATTGCAGTAAATCTTCTTAACAGCTGTTTTACATGTTAAAACAGGGTCTCCGACATCTAACATTCAAATAACTTCTCAGCAAAATGGGCCCGAGGTTGTTAAAACTGAATCTGATCAACGTCAGCCTTCTCGGGAGACCTCAAATAACTCTTCCACTGACATGGTCGGTCGAGCAACGGACTATCAGGGAAACAAGGCTGACATTACTTTGCATCAAAGGGCCATAGCAACAGTATCCCTTGCCCTGAGGGGGGGGGAGCCGGGGTGTCAGTTTTACTGATTTGAGACAGCCTTGGTAAGGCCTCCATCACGGGAGATGTACTGCGCATTAAGCTGCCATGCTGCAAGGCTGGAGCACACACAAGGTCAGGGGCGCAGATTTATGCCTCCTCCTAAGCAGCATGGACCTATCTAGGGTTTGGGGGGAAATGAACCTTTTCATCACATTGATTTCCTAAAGCACCTGGAAAAAAAGCTTTGTCAGCCGTTGGCATTTGGGTCTGATTGTGACGGATCTGCCCACATTCTGGGCCTCTGGCGTGAATTGGATTCTGGTGCTATGGTTTCCCCGGCCATATTCTGCTAGAGTAATAGATAACACTTGTCTTTGGGTTATTCAAACCTTTGTACATCTCGTTCTATCAATATGTCATTGACCCCGGCATGCTTTCCAAGCGCCACTGGCTGTCCGGCCAAAAATGCATCATTCAAGTCCATCTTTTGTTTAACTGTAGGTTGTTTCTCGGGCCTATACTTCAAACTATTCCAATCTGTATTCAAGCCACTGAGTTTTATGGCACTGGGATATTTTTTTCAGTAGATAAAATGAGGTGCAGCCTATTGGGTGCTTTAAACGTCACTTGAAATTATTAGTGCTCCGTCGTGTATGTGGCCAGTGTTTGGTAATTAAAGGGATCCTCTACATCTATAGAGTATCACACAGTGCTCTAAAGGCTTCTCAACGTCGGTAATTCCTGTGAACAGTTGCTGTCTTCAGCTTTATTTCATGTTAGTTTCAGTAGAATTCATTTGCTTTAAGCCTCAACAAAGAAATCAAAGAAACTTCTGCAGCATAATCCACTTGTCCAAGGTCCATCGAAAAAAAATATCGAACGCTGCTATCTCCCGCATTCAGAGCCGGAGTCTGCACAGTAGCGGCCAAGGGATCATGGGCCAATGCCAAGTGCTCAAACAGTAGCAAGTTGGTCTCAGCTGTTTCTATTACATCAAATAAACCAAACTTATCAGCAACACGAACAAACATCAGTGTGATATAAACGAGTTCAAATGGCAGAAACCATCTTTGAGGGAAAGTTATTTGAAGTGTACTTTGACTGTTTTGTTTTCGACCAGGTTCCATCTGCTAACATGGAGGAGGACAGGTTTATGGCCTGTATTAGTGGGCAGCCACCAGGGGGCGATTAAGATGCTTTAGATTCTCTATTGAGGAGCTGTCATGTCGTCCATCTTCATGTAAAGTTTATGTCATATTTTTGTTGCTATGTGACTAAAAATGCAGAAACTTCAAAGGCAACACTGGAGGAAAATTTGAGTTAATTTTTTTATGGTCATTTAAAATAAACTCAACATTAAAAACAACTACCTTATTTTATGCTCACAGCTTTTGGGTGGAATATCCCTTTAACCGAAGGATATCAGTTTTCCTTCTGCAGAACCTTTTTTAGTAAACAGTCCTATCGTTTATCAGAATCTCAGAGATGCTTGTGCTTCGAGGAACGGGGGGGGGGGGGGGGGGGGGTTAAGAAGAGGAAAAGTCGGTCTCTCCCTCCTCGTCTTTTCTCAGCCCCCCTAGCAGAGATAGAGGGATATGGGGGGAAGTACAGTATGTCATCTTGTCCAACGCTTTGATCCTCTCAGCCGGCGCTTTCATATCTTTTGAGTTCCTGTACAATGTTTGCTTAGACCCCCATCACCTCCCCAATGCATCCATCCACCGAAGCGTTTGCTCGTCTCTGCCTGAGCCTCTGGGCATTCCGCGGCTCTGTAGTGAGGATGCTTAACTACAAAGAACATCAGGCGGCTTTGTTTCAGGATGTGCTTTGCTACAGTACGACGACCAAATGTTTGTATTAAGCCCCGTAGCAGATAATAAGCTGGAACTCCGAAGGCACCGCTTGTTATTAAATTTTAATTCTGGCTTTGTGACGGTGGAATTTATTTACGCTCGACGTTATTCTTGGATAACAAAGAGTCTATAAAAAGAAACTTCTCAGGGCCATCAATATCTTTATAGCCGATCTTTATAAGCACGTGTGTGATTATGTGATAACGATCGTCAAATGTTACGGTGTAATTGTAGCTGAAGAACGGCGTTGTTGGTAATGACCTCCGTCTGTGTAAATCTAATAACCATTTCAGCCAATCTAATTTAATTGTGTATCACATGGCTGCCGTGCGCGTTTATCACCGAAATCAAATGCGGGAACGCGGCCGGTGATTAATGATTTTCATGGAGTTGTCTTCTTTATCTGCGGAGGATGGCCACTTTGCATTGACCACGTTAATTAAATCCTAACGTGCACCCACTCCTGCCGCATTTTGGCCAGATTTGCTTTGGTTGTACAATTCAATATAGTTCAAATTAGCTCAGATGAAAGAGTGTCCGGGGAGAGGGAGCCGGCCGGGCCTAAAGGGACGAAGGATTACGAATGTGTAATGTACTCGATGAAGACTCTCCCTCCCTGCCCTCCGTGGTCGCTCCGCCTGGTGGGAACAGGTGATTCTGAATTTCAAATTGTATGGGAGATGACAGGTGCAGGATGACCTTTCTCCGCCGGGGCTACATGGTCTTCCCAGGTTAATGAGGGAGTAGTCACATCTGAATGAGCAGCGGTGAAGGCGTCCGGTATTATAGGGAAACAAAAGGTTTTTATTTCAAGCTGTGTGTGTTTCAGAAATCTCACGGTGATGGTAAACGTGTTGACCTTCGTAGTAGTTGTTGATTTCTAATGTGTGTTCTGTTGCTGTAGCAGCTGTTTAACTACTGTTAACAGTGTTGTCTATTCGGTTGAAATTGTTCTCCCAACTTTTTTTGATGCATATACAACAAATAAATCAAATAATGAATAAATCAAATAATCAAACTGAGGTTCAGTGCAGTGAAGTGTGTTCCATGGTTATGCAATAGTTTGTAAATATTACATTTCCAAAAGGGTCACAATACATTTGCTTCAAATAACAATTGCTACGAGATCAATTTGTAAAACGGTATCACAATATGATTCATTTGATATAAACTCTGTATTGTATTAATGCTCATCCCTGTCAGTATGTGTATAACCTTATCTTTTTCACTGTTACTGTGGGATATGAGGTTTTCTGTATGGGATGCGGTAGCTTGAGCCTTTCTGCAGCGGCCGCGGGGGCAGTTCTGTCCGTCCGTCACTCATAACTTCGTTGAACTATGACTGAACTTGCGAAGCTTCAAAGGTGCCACTCGAGGAAAAAGTCTTCCAAAACCACGTGTGTTATTTTGCAGTGTGCATTTCCCAACAACAAATCAGTTGTCACAGGCAAATTCAAAAGGATTCAAGTTGCAGATAGATTTTGGACAAGATATCACTTGAGCCAAAAGATATAAATATGATATATAGGTTCACTTTGTGGGGGGGGGGGGCTCACCTGGGCACTTGAGCCCTCCTGCTGCGTGTCTGCCTCTCTCTCTCTCTCTCTCTCCCTATTTCACGCTCCCTTGTCCTATCCTCAATGTTGAAATGTCCAAAAAAAATATCTTTAAAAATCATATCTCTGCATGTTCACGCTAAGGTTTTAGTATCAGAGGCAGAACCATTTGCTAAGAGTGTTTAAGTGAATGTAAATCAATGCCTGGGATGTGGAATGTACCCTAAATAAATATTGTAATCTAGGACTATAAGCTTTTTGTGCTGCCACGCTTCAGTGCGTCCCCGCTGATACCTTCCGTATTCTCACTGACTGTGAATAAGACTGTCAGCCTGGAATGCAAATCTCACACGAATGTTTCAAACCATTGGCCACGGTATGTGTTTGCTGCATTTGACAAACAATTTGAAATAACTGAAAGAGCATTCGACCTTGTTGCGGTAAAGGTCATCTGAATTTCACATGGCACCGCTGAATCTGCCCCCCCGTTAATGAATTCCTTGTCTCTTTTTGTTTGTTTGTTTGTCTGTTTGTTTCCTGTGCTCTCTGTGATTCCCCCCCCCCCCCCCCCCCGGTGCAGCTCTGAGAGACCACAGAATCGAGCTGGTGCGAGCCACGTCGCAGGAGCTCACCATCAGGATCGGTGACGTCAGCCTGTCAGACGAGGGCCAGTACACCTGCTCGCTCTTCACCATGCCTGTCAAGACCACCAAGGCCTTTCTCACTGTTCTGGGTGAGCACGTCCGTTTTGGCCCGGTCTCCACAGGCCAATTACTCGTGGCTAATTCCTCACGTTCTTGACAGCGTGAATACCTGCACCTTTTTGCTGCTCATTGCTTTCCTTCACCTTGTTACTTTTGCGGGAAAATAACATTTCTGCTTTACATTTTAGACCTTTTCTACAAGAATACAGGTTGACAGTCGAGCCTGCGAGATAGTAGTGTTACCACACTTTTATTTTCTGCCAAGCAGGACAACCACAAATACTCAAATAGTGAGAATATGTTCACAGCTCTGTAAGACAGGTGCGCTGAAGGATAGTCAACACTCGTTTTTTTTTTTACATTTCTTTGTCAAGATTCTCACAGGCTGACAGGAAGATAGCAGCTGCAGAAATCTGGATGAGTTATTTATTTGTATCTGTATTTAATAAACAACATCCTTTTTGTATTCTTTTTTATTGTCAGCCATCGTTTTTTCTTCTAATAGAATTCATTTTGGGGATTTTTTTGTTGTTGTTTTCTTTTGTCCTACCTTTTAAAAAATAAGTTTGTGAAAAAGCCTTCAGCAAATATTCAATTTGCTGAAGGCACCAAGATAAGAAGGCATGGATATCAGAAAGTGAATTCTGTCATTCAGTGTATCATTCTGAGTTGTCAGAGGTGGACAGGATATTATAACTCACCGGGCTGTTTCTCATCTCTTTATATATACATGTGTATGTTCGGTATGTTGCTTATGATTGTAGTTCCCTGCACCACAGGAGTACCGGGACGGCCGGAGATCACAGGATTCACCAAGCCGGCCATGGAGGGCGACGTGATCACCCTGACGTGCACCACCTCCGGCAGCAAACCAGCTGCCCACATCCGGTGGTTCCGAAACGACAAGGAGGTCCAAGGTAATGTGCATGTGCTGTGGATTTCCCTGGGAATCGTCCCCTCTTGACACTCGCCCCCTGTTGGAGACCTCATTACTGTCAAGTCATCCCTTCGTGCTCATTTTCATGCCTTGCTCCACCGTGCTACTGCTGCTGTTGTTGTGTGGAGTTTCCGAGTTCTCCTCGTGTCTCCATGGGTTTTCTCCCACAGTACGAAGACCTGCAGCTTCGGTTAATTGGAAACTCTGTATTGCCCATAGGTGTGAATGGTTGTTTGTCTCGGGATGTCAGCCCTGTGATACTCCATCTCTCGCTCAATGTTAGCTGGGATTGGCTCCAGCCCCCCAGGGACCCTGGATGGACGGATGGACGGATGGATGGAAGTAATGGTCTTATTCTTGTTTGTTAAATCTAATCTAGTCTTTGTTTATAAAACCCCCAAAAAACCCAATGTTGAATTTAAAATGAAATCAAACACAGAACAGTATCATATTATAACCTCCATCAAGGAAGTTATGTTATTGCCTTTTTGCAGGATTATGCAAAAACCACTCAACCAATTTCCATAACATTTTGTGGAGGGTTGAGGGTGGACCCGAGAAACATCCCCACATTCCCCACTCTCCTTAACATTGTGAGATTCTGTGTTTTATAACAGTTTCATTGATTTCTCAGATGATAATTCATGGATCTGGATTAAAAACAAATCATCAGAAATGTTTATGGGACTGATCTTTATGCAATTTGGTGCAGATCCAAATGAAAGCCATTCTAGTTTAGATAATTGAACTTATCTGCTAAAAATTTTTGTTGATTATTATTCTTTTAATCAAGCAATAAACTCATGAACTGACTAATCGTTAAATGCCAAGTTTGTCACGTTGGCGAATTCATATGTTGGTGAAATGTCATTTGAAGAATGAGAATAATAAAAATTGCCTTCTTGCAGTTTGAGTAAATGCTCTGTGCGTCGCATTAGGTTCAAAAGACCACAGGTGATCATTTATCCTGTGGTTAGAAATTCCACGCAGCCCTCGACACCGTTTGCATGTGATGAATCGATGTCGTCGGGCTTCCCATCCGCTCTCGACAGCCATGTAACCATCAATCCCTCGGCAGCTCCGACTGAGTGCCTGGTTTTTTACGCAGAGCGGCCGATTAGATTAGTCACACGAGTCAAAGACGATACAAGAACGCACGGGGGAAAGGCAAACTCAGGGAGGCCACGTAGTTTCACCCAGACGGTGAAAAATACCCCAACAGGGGAAAAAAAGGAATTAGGCAGCAGATGCAGTTTAGCTTTCTGTACTTTCACTTTCTTATATACCTCTTCCCCAAACTGCCTGAAGTTCTTTTTATAGCTTTTATCTCCATCTTATTTCCAGTTTTAAAAAAAACAAAACACAGATGAGACAAAAACATAAAAAAAAGGAGAATGGAATGTTTTTCCTCGATGTGATGGCTGAGGTAAGCTGTGTGCAGCTCTTTAATGTAATGGAGCCTGCCGCGGAGACTGGCTGTGACAGTTGCTCTTTATTGAAGATTTGCACCAGAGAGCTTTTTCTTGGTGGTTCTCTCTCTGTCGGCCCAACATGGCATGATGATTGATGGGAGAGGGGCCGGGATATGAAGTTTTCTTGTTGAAATGACATGCACGTAGATTCCTGAAAGGCCAGTGGAGAGATGGCACACGGCATCGCAACCAGACACGCCGTCCATCTCGAGAGGCGCCGAAATGATCCATTTCTCTGCCTTGAAATAAACCCTTTCAAACTTCAAAACTTTATTCGCAACATTTTGGAACATGTCCATTCAAGGTACAGGCCAAAATGTAATCCGACAAAGTTGAAGTGACGACAAAACAGATCCGGGAGTGTTTAGGGTCCTTAGATTCAAACTGATCCCCCTTCAAGAAACACATGATAAACCACATCATTCCAATCTTCCATTTTTTTAATCAATAGAATAAATGTTACTGTAAATATACACAAATCATAGTAAAGTAGTAAAGATAGAGTACAAACGTCTCCAACGAAACCTGTAAAATTATGCTTTTGGCAGAAAGCTAGCATCCTTGATGCGTTGCAGTTTCCTGTACATACACGATCAAGAAGAATTGAAGTTAAATTGTTATTTCTTTAAACTAACATTACAAGCTGTTTCCAGGGTGGGTCCCCTCGCAGCTCGGGGGGCCCACCCTGTTGCAACAGCCATGCACATACTTCCATTCACATCCAACTCCCATCTTCTGTAGATATCAATAATAATACCTCCATCCCACCGTCAGGTCAGCAGGATTCACAATTATATTTTACGTATGAGGCTGCATTGACACGTGATGTGTGAATTACCCGTCTACCCCACGTCTGCCCTCAACTGGCCGCCTCGTATACAAATGTTCTTTCATTAGTTTTACTCGTGCACGGCGGGTTTTTATTAAGCCGCTTGGGCAAACAGCCCCGATGTGATGCATCTCCGAGTCAAAGGGAGCAGAAGAACAAAGGCGAGACTGGAAGGCTCGACTTAAAAACTTCATTTCCATGTCAAAGTGTCAAACAGGAGGAATGTCAATCAGGGCCGCAGATCCAAGTTCTTTTTGTAGGCGCCGCTTTAAAGCGCTGTGCAGCGGGAATGTGCTGGGAGCAGCATGTTTTGCCATGGGTTCTTGTGCGGTGGATCATTGCCGCCAGTGTCTGCTGTCAGTCAAATCTATCCCCACCGGGGGACCAGTCTACAAAGCGCCACGGCGACAGCAGGTGCGATAGCAAAAACATGTCATATTTATTTTATGCTCTGATGATTTGTTTTTCAACAATTTGTATTAGAAGCACACGGCATTACAAACCTCAAAATGCAACTGTCATCCGGTGTCAAGCAATTTGTTTGCAGAGTATAGAGCCATACAAATTACTTGTGTCACTGAATGACAGCCAGGCTTCAAAATTGTAATCTATTGAGGAACAAAATCCACCCACTCTCCCTTTCTCTGCGAACACAATGCGGCCTATATATTTAAAGAGCCCGAGCTGCGGGGGGAAAACAAGAGTCACAGGTAGATTTTCAAGAAAAGAAGATGAAGAATATGACACTTTTGCAAAATATGCAACGAAGACACGGGGCCATAAGAAAGTCAACTTAGCAGAACTAGAGTCGGGCAAACTTCGCACCGTGTGACAGTAGCTGAGCCGAGCGGCGTTTTAGGCATCTGAGGCCAAAGTGCGTCACAGCAGTCCCGTTTTAATGTGCGACAAATGTGTCCATCACATGCGTCCCTGTGTAGAAAGGCCAAGTACACATTGAATACATTTTTGTGTTTCATTTTTCCAGTGAGTTTGCTTTTGATTCGATATTTGATGCTATAAAAACCTAGTGAAACATCATAGTTGTGGGACGTCGTTACCGAGGCTCCTCGCCACGATCACCACGGCACAGACTCTGTCTCCAAATCACATTAGAAGAGCAAGATGGCAGCACGGGAAGTGGAGATCTGTTGCATTTCGGTGCGGCTGTGGCCTGTAAAGTGCTTTGAGTCGTCAAGACTAGGAAAGTTTTAGATTATTACAGCCCATTCACATCTGAAGATTTTTCCAGGCGTTTATTTTTCTATTTTATTCATTTATTTGGTTTATACCATATTTCTCACTTCACATATTCCTCATCAGCACCATAAACCAAGTATCCCCGGCTCCCATTCATACACACGTTGCATTAAATACATGTTTTAAATCGACATCGACAATGAGAGATGTGCTGCTGCTCATATTTAAGCACAATTCAACTTTTCTTTTATGAGTCCAACATCTGTTCACCTGTTAAAAACAACAACTCCCTGTATTATTTTTTATATTTGTGTCTTATATATTTCGAGAGAATATCTGAGACTCGAGACACATTATTACAAGAACATTCCAGCATATGTTGTCGACCTTTTAATAGTTCTCTCACATTTATGCCTTAACTGGTGTGTTTTTGTTGTTGCTATTTTTAAACACTCACTTTTCCACATTAAATTCAACTTTAGCGCAAACTATCTGTTTACCTCTTTATACGTTAGATTAAAGTAATAAAAGTAATCAAACAATTACAATTTAAGGAACCAGAAGCCGTGGGGGAGAGTTTATAGAGGACTTATGGGTGTGAGATAAAACTTGTCTTTAGCTTCTTGCTTGTTTTTTTTTTACAATCCTACAAATCAAGACATCAAAATTAAACCTAAACTTTATTTCGCGAAATGAATTTGAAAACCAAATAAAAGGTTTATTTGAAAACAAATGTGTGCAAACTAATTTAAACCTTTTGAAATTTTTCTTGTACAAACTTTTCCACACTGGGCATTGATCTAGTATTTTTCATACTTTTACCTGAGATTGAAAGTGACAACAACAGTTAGACTATTATACCAATGTGTGAAAACATGTGACGGTCTAATCGCTTCTAACTGAAAATATAATAGTGTGATAAAACTTTGAATTCGCGATCAATAGTTTTATGGAGCCAGAATAATTATTTATAAGCTTCTCATTTAGTATTGAAGCTGAACAGTGGAATAATAATAAAGTCCCTAGGGAATGAAACACTTTTTACACAGCTGATACAAGTTTATTAAAAATATTATTTTACAAATGTGATCAAAGCATAATGGATATCAATCAACATCATAAACAGTGACAATGAGTGGGTTAAAACTGCCTGTTAGCATAAATATAGATAAGTGCAGATATATAGTGTGTTAACTGTGTATTATTACAACCCAAGACCACATTGTTTTGGACTAGAAAATAATTAGGGTTGGCATGTTCCTCTTTACTCTGTTTGAAAACCAAAATTAAATTAAATGTTTAAGTTTGATCATTAAGGATATCAAGTACCAATGTGTCATTAATAAAAACTGTTAAATGAGTCATGGGAGTGCGAGTTCACACTTTCAACAGCAAATTAAATGAGAAATAAGAACATCAGAAACCACGATTTTTTTTTTAACATATTTTCAAAAAGCCTCTGATGCCTTCATACAATAAACAAAGGCTTCAATGAACTTGGCTGTGGCTCAGGAGGTCGTCCGTAAGCTGAAGGTCGGTGGTTTCATCCCAGTCTCCCCCAAGTGTCCTCTGGAAAGATACTGAGCCTCAAACTGCCCCTGACGACTGCTGCACATGAATGCACTGTGTGAACGAGTGAATCTCAAACCGTACTGTAAGATCCACGGACGATCACCGGGAGGAGAAACACACCATATAAATACAGATATAATTCAACTACACCTGCACCAACTCTAGTGTTGTTACACCTGGATGCAGATCTTTTTAAAAAAGACATCAAATCCTGCCACCGAGGCTTCGACTTGTTCAAACACTGAGGAGGAGATTCCAGGAGCCCCCCCTGTCATCAGATCTGCTCACTTCTTAGGGATCTGGTTTTTTAAAGCTGCTGCACCTGGGCGCATTCCCATTCCGGTGAGAGCTGCCGCTGCGTGCTCCGTGGCGACGCTCGCAGCCGCCTTTAAAGACTCGCAGCTTCCCTGTGGTATCTCTAATGCTGCGGGCAACTTGACGAATGAGAGGAAAAGCTGGAGAGATTTGGTTTTGACGCCACAGAGTCAATTCCTACCCCCCCCCCCCCCCCCCCATGTACTGCAGGGCAAAAAAAACGCAAAAGCCTCTGACTTCCCCTGTTTGCTCGGAAGATATGTGATGTTTGATTTCTTCATTTTGTCACATTCTCATATGAGAGGAATTAGTCAATAACAGTGAGGTGTCCTGGAGGTTGCTCTGTGTGTGTGGTGTGTGTGTGTGCGCGCGACTGTGTGTGTGTGTGTGTGACTGTGTGTGTGCATTCAAACACCACTGACTGTTATAAAATAAGCCAGAACAGAATAGCAGTGCACCATTTCAAACTTTGCTAAAAAAAAAGTGAAAAACACAATTTAACGAATTTACATAATCATATTTTCGAACTCTACAATTAAATTCCTGAATGACTAATTGAGTGATTGTAATTGTAATTGTAATTGTAATTCACAGGGAAAGAGAATTAATGTCGAAGCTTAAATGAAAACTTCGTCCTCCCGTTTTCTAAGCTCTTGAGACAAAGTTTGGTTCTTTTCAGAGACCAACATTAAACGAACCATTTACATTTTTGATTATCTGTACTTTACAATATAAGTCGTTATTTATTCTTCACAACCCGACTGAAAAAATAAGAGTTAATGTTGTTGCAGTGGCTGTTATAGTAAAAATCGTGATGGTATAATCCTCTTGACGTGACAAAATCACAGAGAATAATAAGTAGAGTGGAACAAATGGAACTGATGATGATGATGATGATGATGATGATGATGATGATGATGATGATGATGATGATGATGATGATGATGATGATGATGATGTGGGTGATCTATGTTTCATTGAAAGGGGCTTTTAGTGTTTAATAGACCAAGTGATTAAGTGAGTAAATACATGTGCATTTACTGTATTGATTGATTGAGTCAGGGTTGCACTAGATCGTAAGAAACGGACAGTAGGAACAGTTGTTTGTCCTCTTTGCCTCCGGGGGGGGGGGGGGGGGGGGCAGCGAGCAGCCTTGTGCAGATGTTTCCATAGAGATGTGACGCCAGCACACAAAGTGCTGACAGCAGAGCAGCAGTCAAACCACAAAGAAATGCTCCCAATTAAAAAGAGGCGTCTCGATGAGGACGGAGTGACAGGGCAGGGGAGAGACAAGCAAGGTGTGACTCCAACTATGGAAATCCACCCCATGCTGCCGGGGTGTGTGTGTGTGTGTGTGTGTGTGTGTGTGTGTGTGTGTGTGTGCGTGTGTGTGTGTGTGTGTGTTGACTGGGATGTTTGAGAGCTGGCCCTGGAGGAACAAACACACCCGACCAACCGAGTCAACACTCGCACACTCTACCCTCGCCATTCACTCCACTTTGACTTGGCTTTCAAAGGCCAAGGATTCTAATCCTCAAAGGAGATGCAGAGAAAAACAACAACAACAACAACAACAACAACACCGCAGCTTTCTGTGTCAGAAAAAGCAACATGTTTCTCACGTTCCAGTTAACATTCGTGCACATTTCAGTTTTTCTCCGCTTCTTTTCAGAAAACTTTATTTCTCCGTATGAAGAACTCGCACAGAACTGTTACTCCAGTTCTACTCAAAGGACTTTCCCTCTCTTGTTTATTTTCCGCCTGCAGGGACCAAGGAGCTGAATGCCACCGGTAAATCTTTCACCGTCAGGAGCAGCCTCCAGTTCCAGGTGGACAAGCGGGACGACGGCGTCGCCTACACCTGCAGCGTGGAGCACGTGTCCCTGTCCAACCCCTACATGACAACCGAGGTTCTGGAGGTCCACTGTGAGTGCCGTCACACACACACACTCCCCACAAAGCTGGATTAGGTGCCAGATTAGTATTGAGAAGAAATACAAGGATTGAGATTACATTTATGTCTGCAGGTTTAGCTTTGCATTTACTCAGGATTAGTGTAGGATTAGTTTGCAGGTAAGGGATTAGCAGCAAAGCAGAACAGGGATATGGGCTGGAGCTGCGAGTTGCCCGGTGGGTAAAGAGCTAACTACTGTTGTACTTTGTTGGTGTTAGAGTTAAACCCTCTATCACATAGTGCTCTCATTGCAATGGATTTTTTTTTTTTTTTTTGCGTCTCTTTCCCACAGATGCTCCCCATCTGGACATCACACACTCATTGATCATTCCACAAGAAGGGCAGTACTTCAAATTGGAGTGCGTTTCCATAGGCAACCCAATGTAAGTCATCAAAAGTTTGTTGTAAAACTTCTATTTGGTGTTAATTGCATGAAAAGGGAAGGAAATGGAGTGTTAGCGGTGAGCGGTTCTGCTTCTGGGAATAAATTGCTAATTCATTTTCTCCAATGACATTTCAGAAAATCCTTGTGAAAAGCGGTTTAAGCCAGAGAACATTTGATTGGGAGCACAAAAAAAAAAGAAGGGCAACGGTACAAGACTGTGTACATAATTGTTATAAGAGCGAAGGAACTACGCTTCCCACAAGCCATTGCAAATTATACCTTTCCAACGACTTCCTGTGCTTTTCTGCCTGAATTGAACCTGTAGCGTTCGTCTTTAATGTACGTGGGTAGCATTTTGATTTAGTGCTATCGACTGTAATCATGGGAAATCATGGTTGCTCTTTTGTAAACATCGTATAATTCTGTAATCCAATCGTAGCCGACATGATTTTTTGCGTTTGTGGTAAACGGTGAGCTCCACCAATCAGAGACTCCTACGCCTGAGGATTGTGGGTAGTGTGGTCCATCTACTTTAATATATAACAAACTGTAGAACAGACTTTCATTTTCTCTTATAATAAGTCTACCTTGGATGGCGGCAATATTATGGCTGATAATCAAAATCTCCCTTCAGAAAATGAAGGGTATTTTTACTTCCAGAACCAAGCTGTGGAGCTCCATTCATATTCATCAGAGAAAATAATATTCTAAGATGTATCCGTAGTTTACTGGTTATTAACTGACATAATAATAAATAAGTATCAGGATTTAAAAAAGAAAACAAGATCATATTGTCTGTTTTCTTTTCCCAGACCCGATTCGGTGCTGTGGTCCAAAGACGGAGGCGAGCTGCCCGACATCGAGCGCATGATTGTGGAGGGGAGAGAACTAACCATCACCACGCTAAACAAAACAGACAACGGCACCTACCGCTGCGAGGCAAGCAACCACCTGGGGACCAGCAGTGCTGAATACACACTGTTTGTATACGGTGGGTACTTCAGTCGGGGTCTCGTTATGGATGATCAGTTCTGTGCGCCGCAGCGTATTATGTGCTCGCTCAAAGAAGTCAGCAGGGGGGGGCTTATCAGTCCTGCAACATAATCTAAAGAGGTTATAGATGTATAAATATATATATATATACGCCGCTGGTGTATGTTATGATAAAAAAAAAAGCAGGATAACAAAGCGAATATGAAAGATTTCAATGTCTCCTGGAAATGAGTGTGGGAGACGTTTCCAAGGGAGACTTTGTGTATGCAGACGTACAACTGACAATCATTTACCCGTCATCGGGCGTCATTCAGGAGCTGACAGCCTCCAGTCACCCACAGCCTCCGTGAAGGATAAACACGCGCAGATAATGAGAATGGATACATGCAGAAATCGGGCAAATATGTTTTAAATTAGATTTATCAAGTCATTAACAGTTTCCCCTGAATAATGTTTATCGTTTCCTGCACCTGTTTGGTTTGGATGGAAGAAAGGTTGAGCTCTATAACTACACATCAGGTTTACTTGGACAGTTTTAGATAGTATTTTATTTTGTTAACATTTGAAACATTTGCCATTGGTTGCCATTCATTTTTTATGTTTTTAAGATTTCTTTCATCAAGCTGCACAGAAGGTGGTTGCCAATATATTACAACTGTGTAATTGCACTATGACAGGCTAACAAACGCAAATCTCAAAAAGATAATTAGCAACGCGATCATTTGGCTGCAAATTGACGGAGCATTTTAACCTTAGTAGAATAAAACATTTTATAACCTCAGCAGGGTATAAACGATTTGTAAAAAACACTGGTATGAGCCATTGTAATATTACTTTGATTGGATAAAAAGAGTAAAACGTGTATTTATCTAACACAAACAAAAGTATGGTAAATTCAAAATCCGTTGTCATTCTATACGTTTAGTTCAGATTCTGATTAATCGTATTTTAGGAGCAGAATTTATGTCGTATAGCAAAAATCATCCATATTCGTGCATGACACCTGTTTTCACACCAATTCCTCGAGTTTCATCTATTTTTCTTGCCTCGTCACTGCGCAGGGATATAAACCCTTAACTGCACCACACCTATCACCACACACGTTCAGCTTTCGGACTCTCTCCCCTGTGAGGAAACAGGGAGGAAAAAAGTGTTAAGGATGCAGAATTCAGCTTCCAAGTGCTGCCTGGAGGAGAGATAAGTTAATCCGAGACAGTGGAGGGAGTGGAGACAGCGTGGTGTGGGTAACGGATCATTAAGGCCTCTGCGGCACGTGTTTGTAATGTTTATCAAATGCAGCCAAGTCCCCCCCCCCCAAAAAAAATTGCAAAACAAGGACAGAATATATAAATTCTGCTTTTGCCAATTAAACAGTCCCCACAGGAGAGTGCAGTTGGCTTGGGAGTGACTTATCACAGCTCCGGCGATGGACTTATTCAAGCTCACAGGCGGCTACAGGATGCACGGCAGCTTCTTTTATTCAAATTTTAAAGAGCAGAGGGTTTTTGGGGAGAGAAACACTGGAGGAAAAGGAGGACGACACATTCGTCCTTTCAGCTTTTGTTATCTCAGTCGCTTCTGTCAGCATGCTCAGTGAACAGGGTAAGGCAGCGATGTCAGGCTTGTCCATATCATCCTGTCACATCTGGGAGGCCATGTGCTGCCTTTTCATTCCTCACATTTCACAGCCAGGGAGATGTCTGCATTATTTAAAATGATATATATATATATATATTCAAATTTGTTGTTAGAAATACAGGGTATATGTGTTGAGGAGCTGTGTTCCTCACTCTTTGGGAGATTAACCGAGGCAAAAGAGAAACTGATAACCCCTCAGCAGCTGTCGCTCGGCGGAAAACACAAAGATCCCAGGTTACGAGGGCCGGATGAAAGATTGAGTGTAGCAGGTAGAAGATGTGCGAGACGTCCTCGTTTCACTGATGACGACAGTCGTTCTTCGGCTCCACCGTGTCTGGCTAGATACTTACCGGGTCCTTTCTGCGGCGTCTCATCCTCTTAGCCTAATTTACTAATGACAGCAGAGCTACGAAGCAATAAATGTTATCGCTCAGCCGCAATTCATCATCTCCCCCCGATTACGCTCCATGATACACTGTATTAAAGAAAGCGAGGAAACGCCACACATGATAATTACTCTGTCTGAGAAGCCGGGGGAGATGGTAACAGATAGCGGTTTGCTCAAAACGCAGCTGAGAGACGCCGCGGCCGCGCGCCACTCTCGCATTTCCCTCATTCATTGTACATTTTCACCTCGACGAGCGCGACACATGCTGAGTCTTTCACTATCTGTGTGCCGCCCATTCACCAGCCAATCATCAGCTGCTGGGAAAATATACAACAGATGCTAGAAACCGGAGTCCTTCACGTATATATATGACTCATCCTCTGCCCAAAGATGTGGTTTTGGAAAGAATTGACTCATTCAGAGCTTGAGTCATTTGTGCAACTCTTGTATTTTATCATCTGTGCATATTTTAGTTTGATGTTGCCTGTGTTCACTGAGGTGAAAGGTCAGCATTGAGCCTCAGCAGCAGCAGCAGCAGCAGCAGCAGCGGCGGCAGCAGCAGCAGCGGCGGCAGCAGCAGCAGCAGCAGCAGCAGCGGCAGCAGCAGCCACGCGCACTCATTGATTTGTGCTGTTTGGGTCTTTTTCCCTGTGAGTTTTCTCATGTTCAGCCGGTTCCCTGTGGATAGGTTTTGTGTTTTTTTTTTGCTCCACGTTGTTCCTGTTTTCATTTAGCAGACGTCATCACCATCTCCACGTCCCTCCCCCCCCCCTCCCTCCCTCCCTCCCTAGCCTCTGTTCTTCCAGTTCGATAAAGCCGACATTCCCACACCAGGCACAGGCAGCTGTGTTCGCAGGTACCCCCCCCCCCCCCCCACGGCCTCGCCTCAACGCTCCGTGCACTCACGAACATGACACCGAACACACACTCGATGATTGATGAGCTAACAACCGGGCTTTGAGATAGAAAATAACATTGTGTTTCTGGATGAATTCGATACTCTGTCTATTTTTTCCCTCCTTCCATTTTTATACACAGCTCCGGTTACTTCACCGCCAGCTTTTTTTTGGTATTATTTATAGCTGTTTTCTTATTAGAGTTAGAACCGGATCAATAAGCAGACCTCGCCGAGTAAGTTACCGAATCGGCTTACGACGGTTCGTAAACCCACCAGGAGCAGAAAATAGAAAACACGAATGTTTACACTTCAGTTCTGAGGCGTAACGCTTCCCACTGTTTGAACCACACACGTGAGAACACGTTTCACAATTACGTTCAAACAACGTTAACCAGTGTGTTCACTTCAGTTCACGTCTCTTAATGCAATTAGCATTGTAGTGTTTGTGTCTGACTTTGTCGTGTTGAGCCACGACGGCTCTCCGCAGGTGAGATATGCAAAGTAGCTGCTTTAACAGTCGGAGAAGCTTTTGATGTTGTGTGAGAAAACAGAGGTTAGCGAGATTCTGGGGACGTGCTTCATTTCGATAATCAAACCGGCGGAAAGTTTTCTTTCAAACAAAAAGAAATTGTGTTTATATTCAGTTTCATTCCTTGAGGTGTAGCAAAAAAATAGTTTTGACTGTATTTTCTTCCTCCGTGAAATATTCGCAAAAAAACAAAATTGTTGTGGAATAGCTGCAGGATCTTGTGTCCGTGCGCGTGGAGCTTTTTTTCCGTCTGTGCACAGTCCCAAACAAAACAGGACCGCACTCTTTAACACTTTGATCCAAAGCAACACTGACGGTAAAACAAACACACAAACAACACAATCCACAGGGGACCTTTAAACTCTCAGGGATTTGGCCTCTAGAAGCAATGCTTTAAAATATGTGACTTTACTTTTCAACAATATTTTTATATTCTGCCCGATATTGGCTCTGTTTAATACTCAGTTGCATGTGAATGAGGTGTTACCTGTTGTAAAATTAATGAAAAGTACCTGGGGGGGGGATTGCTTGGTCTCAGTATTAAGAGGTCTGTCCACACAGAATCCCAAAACGTATTTGCTCATTTACCTCTGGTGTTGTATAGGTTTGCATTAGCTTTTATTTGGCAGGTTTTTTAGATATTTGTACTTCTATAACTATTGAAGAAACATATAAACTGTTAAATCCACATTATCTCTGCTACACACATGTGGTATTTACAGGTTTGTAGCCGTATTTGTTACCTTACATCAGCTGGAGAAACAACCCCCCCCCCCCCTATTAAACCACGTGTAAATTCAGATTTGTATTTGGATCTGCACCAAATTGCATAAACTCATAGAGATCAGCCTCCTTAATTGATTTAATTTTTGCATGAAGATCCAGAAATGATTTCCTTGGGAAATTAGCGAAAATAAGAAAAAATAATGATTTCTCTCTTGGCTCTTATCACATCTTCCACCAAATTTCATGGAAATCTGTTCTGTAATCTTGCTGACAAACAAACAAACAAGCAAACAAACAAACCAGCAGGGGTTAAAACAAAAAACCCTCTAAAACACAGACTTGTTGCTCAGATGCAGAAATACCAAACCTATGTGCACCTTGTTACAAACCACTGGTATCTGGTGAACAGACCCATTAAGATCATTATGTACCAATCACATGAAGAAACTCACCAGTAAAGGAAAAT
Organism: Reinhardtius hippoglossoides; assembly: GCA_006182925.3. NCBI lineage: Eukaryota > Metazoa > Chordata > Actinopteri > Pleuronectiformes > Pleuronectidae > Reinhardtius > Reinhardtius hippoglossoides. The sequence goes on from CM031673.1 coordinate 4,644,544, forward strand.
TAGTTTTTTAATCTTGTCAATGTTTCCTGTGCTCCTCTTCCCAGTCACTGTTTCCAGTGACTCCAGTTAATCGTGTATTTACAACCTTCACTTTCCGTCAGTCAAAGTGGAAAACAAAAATAAAAGCACCATGTTAACTTCTAGTGTTTCCTTTGAACCTTGTGGCCATCCTGTTTTATCACGGTGTTGTTCCCCTCATCTTCCCTTACTGCTGTCACTGTCTGCAACCATGGCAACAGCCAAAGACTTTCCAGGGCCCACGACAGGTAAATATCCCACTGGACGATCATTGCAAGCCAGATTTTACAGTGTGTGATGCTGGATCTGGATCTGGGTCAGGACACATCACGGCCTTTACCCAGCATGAGCCAAGCCATCACCATGCATGGATGCTCTCTCTGCTGACGCCAGCCGCTTCCTCTCTAGCCGTGTCACAGGCTGCATAAGTTATCACACCATAGGTTTTTTTTGGTTTTGCTTTGTCTCAGAACCATCTATATTCCATCGTGCAATCCCAGTGATGCTGGGCTGGAGATTGTGTCTGTGCCGCTGTGTAAATATTAGATTTTTAGATCATGTGAGTGTATACGGCAGCGAATGGAAGGGAAGGGACACAATTCGTATTTCTATCGCTCACGTTTCTGATCACGTACAAAGAAAATTGTTTTCAAGGAAGATTTATTTTAATCTATTTAGATGCACGTGTGTGTGTGTGTGGTGTGTTGTTTTGCTAAGGTTTAAAAATAGCTGGGTTGGGTCTATTAGAGGCAGGATGAAAGGAAAGTAGAAAGAGCTCAAGTTGCTTTCATGTAACTAAACTAAAGTGTTTCACAAAGTCCTTGGAATACTTCCCCCCCCCCCCCCCCGTATTGATTATACATCTGTAGCTTGTCCGAGGATTTACGTGTGAATTACAGCTCAAACCTCCAGCTGGACGAGGACAAACGCTTAATGGTCATTTACTCCCCCGAGAGCTGTTCTGCTCGTCTCCAGTGTGATATGAAAACTGCTTATGCTCCTTGTTGACAGTGGAACACCCGCACAGGTCATTATATCCATCGACATCCAACCACAACTCAGCTAATTCAACGGTTGTAGCCGTTAACATTTATTTTTGCTTTGGAAGTCTGCAGCGCCTGCCTGTGAATCCCTGATAAAACAGTCGTTGCTCCATTCTGCATGGGGTTAATCTGCATGTTCCACAATTTCATCTTTTCTTTTTTTTTGTGTGTGTGTGTGTGTGTGTGTGTCATTTTTAACGTCCCTCGCTCCCTGTGAGTTGCTGGAAATGTGGCTTTGCATTCTGTTAACAGAGGAGCGTAACGAGGTTTGTAGGAACATCCCCGTCGTCATCTCCCAGGGTCACTTTGCAAAAACCCCCGAGCACAAGCCATAGCCATTCATCAGCTTGAGATAATGAGAGCGCACGAGGTGCACGGCGAAGACACAGCCACTTAAGGGGTTATTACACAACTGACACCAAGGCATGCTCCTGCCTCGGGAACCCACAGCTCGCTCTCTGCCCCGGACGCCGAAATGTTAAATAACACTGACTTTTTTGTTGGTGTTGTTGTTGTTGTTGTTTTAAACTGATCCTCAGCAGAAGATTGTGGCAACAAGCAAAAACACGAAATCAAACAAACAAGAGCTTTTTTCCATTGTTCAGAGATTTGTGGTATTTCCTATGATTACTCCTTTTATACATCGACTCCAGCTCTTCAAAGCAGCGACGTCAGGTTGCTCTAAATATGGCAGCCGCTCATTTGGGGGCTGTCGAGTCTTTGTTCGCTGAGGGAAAAAGCTGCATCCGGATAATTGAAGGAGCAAAATATTTCCATCGCTGTTCAGTAAAATGTCTGCAGCTGCGTGAGACACCAGCTGAACATCTTGCAGGTGTTAATATCATCTCTCCACGTTTCCCTCCCTCCCTCTCTCTGGCTCATTTCAGATCCTAATGCTCTGGGACAACACGGACCTGACCACGCTTTAATCGGCGGCGTCGTTGCAGTCGTGGTCTTCATCACCTTGTGTTTGATAATAGTTCTTGGGCGATATCTGGCCAGACATAAAGGTAAAGTAGGTCACCGGAGCTGCCTTGAATAGTAATTCACTTGCCTGGAGGAAACGTGTGTGGATAACTCGCTTTGGGTCCGCAGGGACGTATCTAACGCACGAGGCCAAAGGAGCGGAGGACGCCCCCGACGCCGACACAGCCATCATCAACGCCGAGGGAAACCACGTGCACGCAGAGGAGAAGAAGGAGTACTTCATTTAGACTTCCGTTTCACTCTTCTCCTTCGATTTCATGACAACGTGTGACAGCAGACATGCAATTTTTACTTGCCTCAGCATCACTGTCTGTTTTACTTAACGTCATATTCTTTTTTTCCGTGCTCCGAAAAAAGCTCATGCTCTGATATGCTGGTTTTGTAAGCATCCGTTGGTAATATCGCCTTCTCCTTTTTGTAAAGCAATGTGCCCCATGTGCAGTTGGATCATGTCCATTTCCTGCTGTATACATTTCTGGCAGGTTTTTCTTTATTTTGTAAAAATTCAGAAGCAACGAGAAATGTGCTTCAGTTCAACTTTGGAGTCAAGGTTTAAATTTCCGTGCTGCTTTTTTCGCTTTCAGAACAGATTATGTAAAGTCCATTGATTTATTATACATTGACATCAGATGCATCTTTTTAGGGATTGGATGTTCTCGGGTGTCGCCTGGAGTTTTTGCCCCCTCCACAGCCATACTGCACTTTTTTTTGAAACGACGTCACACAGCAGACCAGACACACAACGAGAAAAACGTAGAAGCACAATCAATGCGATTGTCTCCAGATGAAATCGAGTCCCACTTCTCGCTGTCTGTTTATCCCTGCAATGATTTCTTTTCCAGGTTTTTTATTATCATTTTTGAGAACAAGTCAGAAAATTAAAGCACAAAGTCTGAGGACTAACACAGAGGGGAAAACACATCCACCGTCTCAGGATTCAATATGAGTCTAGTTGGAGAGACGGTGTCAGACACACGGTGAGGATTTCCGTACACGGTTTGTCGTCACGGATGAGGAACTTTTAATTTTGGTCGGTGATTTGATGTAAGATCCAAACCGAGCGAGTGGAACCTTGTGGGGGTTCATTATTTATGTTGAATTTTATTGAACAACTATGCTCAATGTGTGGATATTGCTGTAAAATACTTTGCCAACGTGAATATTGGTGAACAATATTGTTGAATCTTGGGATCCCTGACACATTACAGTTTGTATATTAGCCTATATGGTAGTTAAAGTTATTCCATGAGTCTCAAATCTTTTCCTTTCTCCACTCATCTAACAAGAGGTTGTTTTGCCGTGAGGTTTGTAAATAATGTGTAAGTATTGGATTTCAGTGAAAGGAAACCACACTGGTTATAGCTTTTCATTTCAGGTCATTTTGATGAGATGGTTTTTTTCGCACTTTTGAAGATTTCTTCAAACAGGGATTCTCATCGCTTAATTGCTTAAAATGTAAAAAGAAAAGAAAAAATATGGTCAGAATATATGTATTTATTATTATGATTGATTGACATTTATTATATAATGCTATATTGATTGATATTATTGCTGTTATTACTAAAGTAGTTGTCCGACATTAACTTTTCCATTTTTTAATTCTCAAACGTATCATGAAAAACAATACAAGGATCACCGTTATGGCCTTTGAGTTTGCTGCAAACAGTACTAATGACATGTTGAGGCATTGGTGAATCAGACATCCCCTCACTTGTATATAGTCACTGTATCAAAGACATTGAACCTCATTGCCAATGCTCATACATGTTATTTTGTTAGTTCAATATGATGCTATAAATAACTCATTTTGTACAAAGTTTTAATCGCTGTAATTAATTTGCTTTTTATGGGGGATGTGTGAGGTTTTTGCTTTTTTCTCAGTATTGAGTATTCACTTTTCAACTATGCCACTGTAAAAAAAAAAAAAAGAGAGACAAAGTGTGGATTAAAATATGAACAACTTGAAATTGCTGTTGTCACCAGGTTTGTACTTTGAAATCCACTCATGATTTAAATGCTCGGTGCTCTTGAATTACCCACATATCAGTCCACATATATAAAAGAGAGCAGATGTTGATGGACGGTGCAATGACCAAAACAGCGCTGTAATTATTATTCCATGAAACTGAGTATTTCTCAGCCTTTAGTATCAATAATACATGCATAACTTCTAACTTGTAGATGGATTAAAAAGCCAAGAAGCTCCTCGGGAAGATCGCCTCAGGCCCTCGGCTCCGCTCGTGATTTGTGCATTAATACAGGGTGACAAGCAGGAAGACTCCAGTCTCCCAGAATTCCTCCCGTTTCACTGGAGCGGAGTTCAATATGCTTGAAGTGTCGTTGTGAAACTTCCCACAGATGTCGGGACAGCAGGCTGCTGTTGCCCTTGTTTTAACAAACGACACGGAGGAGGCTAGGTGAGGGAGTCTGGAGGCGAGCCGCTCCGTGCCACATGGTGAAGGATGTCGGGACGCAGCTGATTGCTTTAATTGGAAGATGAAACTTTATTAATCCCTGTGGGGAAATTAGATAAATGGAAAAGAAAACAGCGATGGCATCTAACAAGGCGGAATGCAAATGGGATTGCATTTAGTTGGAAAGATAATAAAATAAGCAATAAATGGAGAAGAGGATGAAGCAGTAAAACAGTTGTGGGGAACTGCAGATGTTGCTTTTGCATCGGTGCAAATATATTAAAGACGGGTGGAAGATTGATTTACAGATGGGTGCAGGTGTTACTAGTGTTCGTGTCTTCTTAATTACTGCACCTAAACATGTACATGGGTATTAGAATGCACAAAATCAAATAGTGTTAATATATCATAGAAACACATGGGAAAAATCTACATGCAACGGGCAGATGTGTAAAAAAGGCTATTGACTGTCTCTGAATGAGGACTTTAAGTATAACGGTCTTTAGATTTGCATTATAAACAATAAACCTAACTAGGGCTACGTTGTAGCACTGACGGGCCCGAGCACACGCACGTTGAAGCCTGTTGCGGTCGGTGGAGAGAGCGATCAATGACCAAGCGCACGTCTCCGCGTTGCACGCTTTGTGCGCACTGCGGCAAGGACAAACGCTTCACTTCCTGCGTCCGTCGAGCGATGTCGATCCTTGCCTGCTCATTACGGTCCACGCTATCAATTGCACATCACACTGTGAAAATTTCATGTAAATTGAATAATAGTTGTAAAACAAAGCTTACTTCCTGTTGCCAGTAGGTGGCGCCATCACTATTTTTACCTACAGACTAAAATATCTGTTCAAGTAGGGGCTCTGATGTGAGCGTGAGCAATTCTGTGTCAATTGGACAATGTTACAACAACTTAATTTTCACACTGATCAGTAGGTGGCGCTATGACCCTGAACTAATATTAATATATGGATGTGCTCAGGTCAGGATTGTGATCATAGGTCAGTAAGATTGACAAAGTAGTCAACATAAAACAATCATTTATTTCCAGGATTTCATTTTGCAATGAATGGGGCGTTCAGGATGAAGGGATGGTTGAGGGAGAGGAAGGATGAGAGACAAGATTAGGGCGAGCTCCGGCGTTTAAAGTGAAAACAGGCGAATATCTTCCAACTCACTCTCCCTTCCCCCTTCTCCTCCTTCTCCTCCTTCTCCTTCTTCTTTCTCTCCAGTTGCTCTTTCTTTTCCTGCTTCTTCTTCTCCTCCTTCTCCTTCTTCTTTCGCTCCAGTTGCTCTTTCTTTTCCTGCTTCTTCTTCTCTTTCTTCTCCTTCTTATCCCTCTTCTTCAGTTCTTCCCCCTCCTCCTTCTCCTCCTTCTCTCTCTCCAGTTGCTCTTTCTTTTCCTGCTTCTTCTTCTCTTTCTTCTCCTTCTTCTCCCTCTTCTTCAGTTCTTTGCTCTCCTTCTTCTCATTCTCTCTCTCCAGTTGCTCTTTCTTTTCCTGCTTCTTCTTCTCTTTCTTCTCCTTTTTCTCATTTATGACCTTCACCTTGTCCGAGTCGGTCTCAAAGGTGAGTTCCTGAAAAGACAGAGACAACATAAGTGTCAACACTTTCTTCCTCAAAGTCTAAACATGAAACAAACTTCCAAATCCATATAATTCAAATCTAAAATGATCTGATTTAACGTACCTGAAGCTCAATGTTCTTCAGTGTCAGGGGTTTTGCTTCCTTGTGCTCAGGAGACAACTTCTCCTCTGTGCAGCATATATTGTTTAAAGGATCCTCGCTCTGCTCGAAGCTGGCCTCTTCCAGGATGCTCAGCTTCTCCTCGTAGTTCTCCTGCAGACCTGCAAATTTCACTGCAGCCACAGCAGTGTTTTCTGCAGCCTGCTTCTTCAGAGCTGTATTTTCTTTAGCCAGAGCGGAGTTTTCAGCAGTCAGCTGCCTCTCTAGATCATGTTTCACTGCAGCCACAGCAGTGTTTTGTGCAGCCACAGTAGCGTTTTGTGCAGCCAGAGCAGCGTTTTCTGCAGCCACAGCAGCGTTTTGTGCAGCCTGCTTCTTCAGAGCTGTATTTTCTTTAGCCAGAGCGGAGTTTCCAGCAGTCAGCTGCCTCTCTAGATCCCTTTTCACTGCATCTTTTTCAGAGATGATGTGCTTCATCTTCTTGTCAAAGGAAAGCTCCATCGCCTTGACCTGGTTGCACTTGTCGCTCAGCTCCCGTTTCACCCTCTCGATCTGATCGTTTCTAGGACGAGAACTCAATTTGTATATCTACTTTTCTTTGTCCTTCAACACCAGCTTCAGCTCCTTGAGCTCGTCCTCCAACTCTGTCTGAATGGCTCTTCCAGTGTCAAAGGCCTACAGAACCTTGTGTTTTGATGGCGTTTAATCAAACTTTGACGCCACGCCACGGTCACACGGTGTGACGAAAAATGTATCTTTGAGTTAGTTTTTATCTCCGTCTAGTTGTGATGACACTCATCTAAATTTGAAGTTGATCAGATGAAAGCCCTGGGACAAGTACATCAAAGTAAAAATGTGGAATATGGCCAAAATGGCCACTAAATGCAAAATGGCGGGCTTCCTGTTGTGTTTTTCCAATTGCACCTCTGACCTTTTTTGTTTGTCTTGTCATGATGCACCGGGGCTACGATTTTTGTGAAGATCGGTGAAAGCTAACTGAGGGGCTTTTCCTTAGATGGCGCTGTTGAGCCATTTTTCCACGCCCATTTCAAATTACTCCAGAATACAATTACTTTTTGGGGTTTTGAATTCCCTGCAAACTTTGGTAACAATTTGAGCGTCTAGGCCTGAAAAAGCCCCAAAAGGGAAAATAAAAATCCTTCAAAATACAATAGGCCCTCCCACCGTTCGGTGCTCGGGCCCTAATTAAACTTCCACTTGATTAAAGGAAATGTTGATTATAGTATCATACATGCACAGTAGTGAGCTGGAAACTATATATACAATGAGCCCTACCAATTTAGAGAAACAAAAAAAAAAGGACCTTTTATGGCCCATTAGCATCGCTTCAGTGACACAGATTAACTTTTGGATATTTCAGGATGGATATAATAGCCCTTTGCAGATTGCTGAGCTCATATTGAATATCTCAACATCCTTAGAGGGAGAGATCTCGTTCCAGGACACGGGGCCCGAGTCATTACCATCCTCCATTCTCCCGCTCCCATTGACCTTGAGCATAATGTTGCTTCCCAGCAGACTAATGTCGCCATTACCAGCGCACTGTCCGGCCGACCACCTGCCTCCTCTCGCACAATGCCTCGCCCCCCCCCCCCACACACACACCCGTCTCCTCCTCATCGCGGAGACGCTTCCCGCTGCTCACTTCATAATCATTACCACCAAAAGCTCAGCCAGTTCAAATAAACATCAGCTCCCACTATCGCGCTCCTTGGCGTTATTAAAAGCTCAGTGCTTCGTTAAGCCATGTAAATTGAGATAGACTGTCTTGAGTAATGCCTGGCAGAAAATAATGCTCCGAATCCATCATAATTTAGTAATTGGATATCAAAGGGGGGGTGGGGGGGGGACGTTCGTGTGCAGTTGTTTTTTTTTTTAAAAAGGGAGTTGGAAAATGGATTTTGTCTTTACCCTAGAAATGTGAGAACCGTACCCTGGGCAATGTAACAACCGCAGCACGACCTCTGAGGAGGCCCTGTAAGTCTTGGAGAAACTGATCCCCCCCCCCCCCCCCCCCTGCAGCCTGTAGGCACCGACCATATCAGTCCTCCAGCTCACAATAAACTCTTATCATAGCTGAACAGAAGTTTCTGACAGAATCCTTCAGGGGACAAAGTGATGTCTTTAAAAAAAAAAATTTAAAAACATTATCACACTTAAACATATTAGGTCAAAAGCACAAAGCTGATTTTCCAGTGATGAGCTAATAGTCCTCGCAGTTGTACAATTAAATTCTGTGTGTTCCACTTCTTCAGTATTCGCCTGTTTTCTATTGTCTCAACAAAACTTCGGGAAGAAGAAAGTAAAGGTTCCTCGACTTGGCCCAGACTGTCGTCAGCACAGACTGGGTTTTTTTCTGTCTTTTTCATCCCACTCCTCTGCTATAGATTAGTGACAACTGGAGGAGCCATGGCACAGGCTGTGCGTGAAGAAGCCCTCCAACCCTGACACAAATAGCGGGGCCCTCTCTTTTTTAGGATTAACGGGCACAAAGTTTTTATGCAGAAATAACCGTAATTCCACTTGTTTTCACTATCCGAGCATGTAAATGGCCCCTGTGTAATTCACTGGGCGATTTGCTGAGGAAGTGAAAGGATCAAAGGATTTCAAAGATGGAGTGGGATTGCGGAGAGCGAGCGCGGCGCCGTGCGCGCTCAAACACGCGTGACGAGGAGCTGTTTGTCCTCTGGATCATGGTTTTAATTGCAGATTTAATGGGATATCAGTGACACTGATAACAATAAGCACAAAACTGGGAAAAAATAAACTATGTTTGTTTTCTTTTACTTTATTGATACTCGTGCAGTAGCCGTTTGGACTGTTTGTTTGGCCTGTGGCGATGCTGGTTGCAACCTCGGAGACCATCGGCGTTCTTCTGATGATGAATTAATGTCTGGGGGCAATAACTGCAGATATCCTGGCCTCCATCTTCCACTCACCGTACACAGTTCACAGTCTGAATAGTTAAAGTCCGGCTAGATAATGTATGTTATGATTTGGTGCGATACAAATAAAATAAAATGGAAGTTATTTTTTTTTTAGAATTGAATGTTTCTACACACAAAACATAAACTTTGCTACTTTTTGTAGGTGGTTTTAGATTCAGATGACATTTGGGCTAATCTCTATTAACAGCTGTTTGTCCTGTTGGCGACTTCACTCGCCTGTTTATTCAAAGATTAATATTGAACGTATCAAATTCCGACTCTGCGCGTCAGTGGGGCTTTAACAATACAAAGGTCAAGTGTGAAGTCGATAAGATGAAGAGTTCTTGAGATATGTCCTTCACATACAGACAGACAGATTTCTAATATGTGCCCGTGGTGAAGTGTACACAGTTTGATTTTCAATGGCAGAGTGGCGCTGTCCCTGCAGGTTAGTCTGATCGTGTTTGTTACTCATCATGTGAAGTGAAAACATCTGTTCCTGTAGTTTATCTGAGGACTTAGACGTGCTCTTGGTTCACAGATGCTGTCCCACCTCCAAAAACTCCACAAAGACCAAGGGGAAGTTTACCTATTTATTAAAATTGTATTAATATTGAACATATCCCTGTGTACAAATTGCACCAAATTCAACACTGTACTTTCTGGGACCTTTAACAACACGACTACCAAGTGTAAAGCTGATAAGATGGAACGGTTCTGAAGATATGCGAGTCGCATACACACAGACAGACGAACAGAGACTTCTCGAATTATTAGATTGTGTCTCTCTCATATTGCTTCCCGGCCAGAACAAATATTTTTGGAAGAGCTTTCTTGTAATCATTGCTCTGCACCCAAAGGCGAGGTGCAAAGAGCCGACAGTGGGAGATGAAATTCACCATTTTTCAATATCCTCCTTTTCATTTTCAAAACTTTGGGGGTCTTGTGATTGTTGCCCTTAGAAGCCCGGGGTGGCGTTGTTTGTATAAATGGTTTTGTCCTTGATTGACAGTTGCTTCTAATGGAGAATTGGGTAGAATAATAACAGCGTGTTTACAACCCCTAGCTGCTCCCCGCTTTGGAAAGAAGAGTCACTGCAGGAAAAGTATAAAAGATCACAGTGAGGCCAAGTAGCGTCGCAGGTACACTCCTGGACATTTGTCAAAACACCCGAAAGCTGAATGTATTCTCACTTTAATACATTCCAACAGCAAATGTTCCAGTTGAGCTAAAAGAGGTGGAGCGCAGCTGAGCTCCCCGCGGCCCCCTTTGACTTATAGCGACAACATTCACGCCTCATCCGTATCACTGCCGAATCCGAGGGGCTGCGGGATATTATCCTGAGATGTGTTTTGCCTAATCATATTTGATGAGATTAAACAGATCACTCACACTTACACTCGTGACGGGGCCGAGTGGAAGTTAGGAGGAGTCAAATGATCTGGAACAAAGAACATGAGCTTGTGTATCCCCCTGGATGCATCACCATGCCATTAGTCTAGATGAATGTGTACAGTCAGATACAATTCCCTTGTTTGCTGCATGAGGGCTTCCACTTTGTGAGGCGGCGGCTTCACTGTTCAAATCAGGCCACATGCAGGCCTGTGGATTGATGACTGGAACAGGGCTACCCACTGTATTTTAAAGTCATTCATCCACACTGGCTCACATCCTCTGTGGTTCATCTTTTTAAAAAGAAAGCCTGCCCTGGGAGTGTCTGTCTGCCATTTGATTTATTCTACATCGTATTTTTAGATCTAATTAAAACAAACTTCCCTGCATTGTTTGGCTGTATTTTGAATCGCGCAGGCCCAGGAGAATACATAAAGGGGAGCCTTGTCTTGGGATGTCATTTGGGGGGGGGGGGGGAAATAGCGAGTACCTGTGGCATAAGGTATGCAATAAATAGCGTGCCATCTGTTTGGATTTGAGCACTTGAGATTCTTCCAAGGAAATCACCGGAGACTTAATTAAAGTTGGAATATTAGAGAGTGGAAGACTGATGTTCCTCCAATAAAATGATGGCCGTAAGAAATCATAGCACGAGTCTGATGACAGGGATTAAAATTTCTTTAGGGTGAAAAGACAGCGCTGCGTTTTTTTATTAAAGTGCTTCTGTCCTCAGAGATTATCATAAGATACCAATTGATGCTTTTTTTCAACCGTGTTTTTTTTGTCGCCTTTCAGTCTATTAAAGTTCTGTGAGCTTTTCAAGTGTGAGTTTCCTTTCATGCTGGGGAGGACGCTGTTGGGGAAAGTTTGCCTTCGGGCTTCAGAAAGCCTCGTTGGCAGAAAGGTTTTTGGCTTTTGGTTTTTTTTCCGCCGCAGTTTTTTGTTCAGTTTAGGCAACATAACCAAATGGTTAGGCTGGTTAAAATAGACCCTTTTACAACATTAAATGAGGCTTTTGGGCAGAAAGCCTTGAACCCAGCCTCAGTCATTTCCAGCTCGCGTGCACGTCTGTTTGAAACAGTGGAAACGACGGCTGCTCACACAGGGAATATGGTGAATGTTGAAGCGGGGTGTCAGTGGCCAAATGGACAATCAGCCAGTTATCAGCGGACAAAGAGCCACAGTTAGTGGAAAGATGATGTGCCACTAGATTTCTCTGTCTCTCGAAAACAGGCTGAATTAATACTTGGTGCGCTGATCCAAACACGACGATGCCTTTGTTGAATGAAGTGTTGAAAGAACTTAATTAATCAAAGTTGTCATTTTTTTCCTGAACGTTCAGACATTCGTAACCTCTGTCAGGAACCTGGCGTTCCTTCTTTTCTGGCTTTACTACTGTAGTGAAATACATGTTTGTCAGTTACTATTAAATTCCACCTGACGGCATCACTGACAAGTGGATGATTGAAAAGCACAGAGGAATTTGTCTAAGCATCAAAAGCAAATAGCTGGGTGATGTCCGAAAACCATTAGTAGTGAAGAAAGTCAAGTTTCTGTTTTTAGGACAGAATAACAGTGAGTAGGATGATGTATAAACAATTTCAACTATGTATAAATTTCAAGTTTAAAAGCAAGTTTAAAACAACCACACGTGACCAAGGTGCAGGCTTAACTGAACAGGTTTAAATAAAAACAGAGAATATATATAAAAAAAGACAAAATAAATGTACACGTCATAAATATTTTAAAATTCAAATCAAGGTCTCAACTTGAATTGAAAACCCGAGAAATGGAAAAGGAATAAGATCTTAAATATACATTACATGACCATAATAACACGTTTTTTCAATTCTATTATTGAAATATCCATTTTCAAATAACACCCTCTCCAATGCAAACACGAACGCTTAATGCCTAAACATTGTATTAAACCGGTTCTAACAAACTGCTGTCGCTGCCGGATGCCAGATGTCTGGATGTGGGCGGACGTCAGGTGTTGGCATCAGCCTCATTATCGTCCAAGTGTCTTTTCCCCAGAATGTATAATAATGGCAGAGGACGACATCGGGTTTAATTGCACCCGGTTTGAAATAGCACCGGCGCAACATATGCTTTGGCTCAATGTGCTGCTGCCTGTGCGCGCAGTGTCTATCTGTCACCTCAGTAATCACACACACATTTATATATCTGGTAAACACTTGATTTCGCTCGCTTGTTGATGCTCATACTGTGTTTATACATTTAAGAATATCAGTGGGTATTTATTATCATTTGAACCGCACCGGTGTGGAAGGCATCACGAGTTCCGGAGGGTTTTTGACTGCTTCTCGGCGAGATCACACACCCGAGTGCTGAAATCAGATATTGTCGATTGTCTATACATGGTGATTTCAAGCAGAAACCTGCTGCCGCTGATTGAAAAGTGCACCCATGGTTTGTGTAGGAGTGCAGCTGCACAGTTGGGTTTTTTTTATCTCTCTCATCTAATGAATTTCTGATCGCCTCGGTGCCGCGCGGCCTTTTGACCCCAGCAGTGTTTCATTCCAAACTGTGGTTTTGGGATCTACACTATAAAAAAACACGCTTGTAAAAACACCAATACAAACTTCTGTATGCACGAGATTCTCTCTTTAAAGTCATCTCTGCTCAGACACAAGGTCTTCCATTGAGTTTAATGTAAATCTATATCTGTATTAAAGCACTTTACAAAGGACAATCTTCCTGAAGAGTTGGACAAGGTGAGACATGGCTCAATGCAAACAGGAGCATGAAACAGAGGATGGTCTCTTGCTCGATGCTCAGGGGAACCATCCCATTGACTTGCCTTCAGGCAACAGAAAAATATATATGCACAGCCTCTGTAGAGAAAGTTATATCATATTATTTTCAAGGATTAATGCAGTGGCGCAGCTACGGGGGGGGCCAGGTGGGGCCCCCTTGATACAGTAAAGGCTATAATCAGAGTTTGTCCTTTAAAGCAGCACAGAAGTCTAAACTGAATGAATGTCAAATCAGTGTGGAGAGCACCGACCACTAAATACAAACTGAGCCGGGTCACTTTTGACCCATGTTGTGTATCAAAGGGTTAAACTGAAAGAATAACACTTGTTTGTGACTAAATTAAACTCCACCCAGGCTTGATATCAAATTTCAGATGATTCATTAAGCAGAGAATTCCTTGTTGTCAGTTTGCTTTGAGGTCACAGTGTCAGTGGTCATAGATTCCTATGATGTCTTAGACTGTTGCAAAGGTGAAAGATTTATATGATCTGACGAGTTTCTACAAGAGAGTGTTTTTGACCTGAACAGATCTATTAGTGTGTATGTAGTAATAGCAGCAGCACCAGCTACTGCCAAAAGAAGGTAAGCCTCGTTTTACAACTTTAAATCGATTTACATACAATTTCCACCGTGCGGTCTACACTTGATGGCGTGGACCGTAATGCATGATTAGTGGGCGTGGTCATGCGCCGCGTGACGGACGCAGGAAGTGACGTGTTTACCCTTCCCGTGATGCACAAAACTCACGCCACACGGAGCCGCACAGTGCTGCTCGCAGCCCTAGTTTTGATTCTATTCACTATTCTTTCTTAGTTCTGATGCATCTACTGGTTGTTGCAACAAACCTACACCTTTCTTTTGGTCTCGAATCACTTCAGTTCAGTGTGCGTATGAGTATTGTTGACATTGTCCTCCTTGTGTAATTCTCTGTAAATAAGGGAAACCTTAAATATTTTCAAGGCTCAAATACATCTTTGCCTGAATGAACGAATGACAAGGGAACTTACAGGGTTGTAGTTGTTGAAGAGCAGATAGAAAACGAGGTGAAGGACCAGTGGGGAAGCTGCGACTTGAATCCTTCCAGAGCCGTGTACCAGTTGTCTTTATAATGCCAGTCAGTGTGATGGCGAGCCTCTGGGATTACTCCAGACGGACAGCTCAGTAAGACAACTGATTAAATAGTAGTGAGAAGAGAGAAAATGTTTAATTCAGCCATATTTAGTATTCATGGGATGGACAGTCATACAACAGTTCACCTTGAGGGGTCATCCTGAGAGAAGGTCCAGAATCCCAAAGAGCCGCCCCGGCCAAGCCTCCGCCGAGCGCTCGGAAACACAACTGATTGTGTTTTTAATTGCTTTGATTATGGAGATGTACGTGGAGAATTAACCGACTGATACGCCGTGAAAGGGAAAGTCCTGTTGTGCAAGTCTGGTGACATTTTGATGGATTTACCTTCAAAAATCAAAGTTGAACTCCGAGCGGTGGATATAAATACATTACTCCTGCATTGAATCCACTGCATTTATACGTTACAGCTTTAATATGCCCGTGTGCATGTTTTATGACAGTATCTTACAAAAATAGAATGAAAGATTGTGCACATGACTAGCTGCATTGGGAGGTTATATTTCATTATAACCATAATTAACTGCTTGTCACCACCTCTAATGTATCACATTACGGCCAATGCTGCAATTAACTGGAGGGGGAGTACAACTGTGACCCATTACTGCTTATCCAGGGGGATTCTTCACAGTTTGATTACTGTTTTATTTCTATTATATCCAACAATCACAAGAAATGATAAACATTCTTCATATTAACAACAGAGATATGTGGAATTAAGTGTCTGCATTATTATTTTTTAGGACTGTGAAGCTTCCAAAGCATATTTAGGTTTGTCACCTCTCCATCATAATACTCTAAGAAAACTCTTGTGTTAAATGTTTGCAGCTTCGAGCAATTCAAAACAATACACTTCATATCAGCTTGGCTCTGCGACAGAGAGCTCGCTATAGGAACATGATGAAATCCCTGTGTTAAAATACCTCACCATGACGTTCAAAACTAATTCAATTATATGCATCACCAGTCCAGTAGACCTACAGAATTGAGTTATTGTCTAAAATTATGAAAAAAAAGGGACAGAAAAATACCAGTAAATCATGTGTGAATGAAGTTTAATGTAGAAATGATTTTCACGAGGAGTCGCCGAGAACGAGGGGATAACAGATGATTTCTGCAGACATTATTTTCGAAGCTATTTACTTTGCGTTTACTGCAGATCCTACTTACTCTGTATCTTTAAGGTATTCCTATAATGGGGGGGGGGGGGGGGGGGATAATATGGTGAAGGACCAAGTAGGACAAACAACAGAAAAGACTGGAACACATTTTGTTCTCTTTGAAGTCTAACCCATTTAGGCTGAGTGCAGTTATATAGCTGCTATGCATCATGCACCGCTCCCGAGAAAAAACATATTTAAAAAAAGAAGTACAGTATTTTGGATGATGATACTGTACGGTCTCATTAATTCAAGGCTACACATTTGGCGTTTGATCGATACCTCATCGCATCAAACACGGGGCGTGAATTCATCTGCAGAAAGTCAATATGGAAGATGAGCCTCTTAACGAGAAGCAGGAGACTCCAGAGATGTTGTCAGCGGGTGAAACAGAAAACTCATAATCTGATGTATTTTTTCAGATCGTGATTAAACTCCTCGGTGTCACCTTCGGTCGAGAGCAACGCGCGATGGTAATCCACGTCCGCTTGCCCACTTTCATTCACGTTAAAATGTGAAAATGTCACAGAACAATGAAGCAGCGTGAAGCGGGTGAGAGGAGGTAAATTACTAAATAAATAAAAACTACACAACGAACAGAACCTTGATCCTCAGAGTCGCCTCGTTGATGTGGAGCCCAAACTCGCTTTGTGTCCAAGTGGGCCGCACGATCATCACACTTATCCAGAACCATGAGTGAAGTTGAAGGAGAGTGACGGTGACATTTTGCATTGTTTTGTTTTCTGCACTTCAAAAAAACGAAAAATGACTTAGTGCTGTCTCTCAGCTTTGAGAGCATTAACGTCTGTATTAGTGGAAGTCATCGAAACAAATATGAGAGACGTAATTTCAAAATGTTTTCATGCTCTCAATGACTTTCCTCAGCGCTGCAGCTCCTCTTTCAGCCTCTGTCAGAAACACTCGGTTTTAGTCCGTGTCTCTTTTAAGCCAATTAAGCCCAGTCTGCTCTGATTGGCCAGCTGATCCGCTCTGTTGTGATTGGTCGACCACTTCCAGTGTGTGTAGAAGATGTCGGCGTCTGCTCTTGCTTTACCTGGCGTTGGCATTTACATTATGCAAATATGGTGCCTAGTGATGTCATGTGACATTACGATTCCCTGGAAGTATCGGCCGGACTGACGTGGCGTTTTAGTAGCTTCAGTGTTTCCTGTGGAGGAGAGGAACTCACTTGAGTACAGACTTTGTCGTTTTTAACTTACACATACACAATAAAACCTATATGACACACTTAAGGACAGGGAAAACTTAAAGGATAATCTGTCTTACTCAAAGAATTAGCTACGAAAATATATGAATATGCTTTTAAAGATCGTTTTAGTTGCCATTTAAAAAACCAAAAGTGTTGGCGTTAAAAGACAACCGAGCGAAGTCGCCCCCCTGCTCTCTCCGTCACGGTCTCCCCTGTAAGGGCGGATGCAGAGAACAGAAGCTACAGCTCCGTGACAATAACAAAGAAGATAATATGGCTGCTCAGAAGTGGTCCACACTTGACCTGTTATGGTGTATTGACCAGGAGAAGTGGTAATTACTTGCACCACGGCTGCAGCGCAGGTCAATAACACTGCTTCATTGCTTAAAGATCTGTACTGTAAACACTGGAGTTGTTGGGAAGCACGTTGTGTTTCTAGTAGTGGTTTCATCTGGCAGGTAGATAGAGTTCGGGTGCAAGGACCAGTTTGCTCCGACTAACATACGCAGCCATTTTCCACTTTTTCACAGTCATACCTCAAGGCACAAATTCATTAGTTAGAATGTTAGTTTTGGATGTCGGGATCGAACCCCCCGGAACATCACAAGCGCTGCTCATCACTTCACTTACTGTGGAGACTGTTGGACAAGGACAAGTCATGATGTCCAACATTAAATAAAAAAAGAGCACTATAACATTTACTGGTGAGCCACGAATCAAATATTCCTTGTGCGCTCCTCTGTTTGTCCACTGCTGAATAGTTGCGGCGGTTGAGGAGTAAACAGATTCACCAGAAATAATGACGGAGAGAATCAATGGAGCGTCGTGAAAGTCGTCTGTGCGTGGGATGAAACAAATTAAAGGTGCGGAGCGAATACGTTTCTGTCTCTGCTGAAAGAGCCTTTACAAGTGATTTATTCCAAATGTGGAAATTCATACTCCACTGGTCCTTGTTATAATAAAGCTATTACGAAACGATGCAAGTCGTTACATTAAATCACGGGCGGAGTGATATTTAGATTTAGAAAAACAGACAGGATTTCCAGACAATCCAAACAATGCAGGATAGAGAGCTCTTGCATATTTTAACAGTTTACAAATAGTAAATTATCTGGCTGTATGAAGGGAGAACAATGATGAGTCTGTCCACATTCATATCATTTCTGACTGTTTAAAAGACAGAAGACTTGCTATATACAGCACATTTATGATGGAGGTGTCTACTGACTGATTCAGGTTAAAGACTCTCCTCCAAAATGATTCCTGTGATGAGGCCATACCTTTAAATCTGCAGGCTAAATTCCTGACAGTTAAATATATATATTTCCTGGAAATCACGATACTCACGTTTGATCAAGATAACATGTGATTTGTAAAAAACACAATCCTTGTTGCCCTATATATTTTTTTCTAACAGAGGTCATTGAGGTTATGCCATGTGTTAGTTTTGAAATCACAGACAACTTTTCATACTTTCCAATTTTGATAATATAATGCTGCCATCTGCTGGCAAATGTACACCAAGCAAGTTTCCAAGAAAATCCAATGAAATACCTGCAAACTTAAAAAAAATATATATATATAAAAACTCTACATACAGGACGTGTCATACTGAAAAGCACAATATGCTGATTTTCATTAGTTTGCTAAATTAATTTCTAACAGAATCATATAAAATGTACATCGAACCCCAGAGGAACAAAAAAGACATAAAAGTCAATATCGATTTGTTTTTTTATTTCAGTCTTAAGGGTTTATCAATACGAGTCATGTTCAATACCCAGATTTGTTAATTGCTTGAGTGTAATCCACACCTCTGCACAATTCATCAGATAATCATTCCAAGAAAATTGGAGAAAGTCTTTCCCGCGGTTGTTTTATCTATAATTCATAAGAAGGAAGAAAATCAACAGATTTCATAAACAGATACCCAGCATATTGTTGACTATGTTGTCCAATTATTAATGCGGTATCAGACCTGGAAATCCTATAATAGCCTGGTAGCAATACACAGTGGTGCCATTTGAGGGGAGAAACACCTAGGGCAAGATGTGATCTGTGGCACATAGGAGTATTAAAATTGCAAATTGAACTGAGGTCCTTGAGAAAATGCTCAGGTAAACATCTTTTTAATACTTTTTTTTTGAAAAATATGCCTATTAGCTGCAAAGAGCAAGAGCTGTGTGTCTCAGGATTACAGAAATGTTGTTTCTGTCTTTTATTCCAATGAGGTCCCCCCGGTGGAACAGCTGAGCAACTTTCCATAAAAAAGGTGGTTCGTTTATTTCAGTTTATCAGGCACATGTGACCACGGGGCTCACGATCCATTCGTGAGCACGTAACGCACATAAAACTAAACGACCACTTGCAAATGCGAGGCTCCGAGTTTGACCCCTACCTCCCTTCAATGCCAAAATACATCTGAAAGACGTCACAGCAGCCTTTCTCGTTTAAGAACTGGTAGAGTTGCCCAAGGTCCATGTGATTCCCTCTGTTCCCATGGGGTTCAAACATGGCCTCTTCAAAGCCTGTGAATTTGCGCAAGGATTCCACACTTTCCACAGTCCTGCTGTCCTTGCACTGACGATCAAGGGGAATATCCTCCCTATGTCGAATCATGATCTTCTTCCACGTCAGAACCTTCACTCTAAAATGAAGGGGGGGAAAAAGATTAGAACAATTATAGACCTCACACCTCAGCAAAGCTTCTGGCTGCGACATCAGCTGCTAAAAATAACCTCAGTGAAGGTACCTGGACCAGAACTCCTCGCAGGTCGACTGAAGTCCTTCCACGCACACGACTCCGGGCTTCCCGGGCATGCTGAACCCCGACAGGCCGAGCTCCTTGGACCACTCCAGGATGTTCTTCCTCTTTGTCTTGTTGTAGATGTGGTGGCTGTAGATCCACAGTCGGGTGAACACTTCCTCCGCCCGGGGAGACGGCTCTTTCTTCGGGGCCGGTGCTGCTGTTAAACTCTTGCTTATGAAGAGCTGCAGGTTGTCTTTCACCCAGTCCACCGCAGAGAGCACACACACTTCCCCCAGGCAGTTTTCCATGAGGTGTGCATTGAGCGCAGTGTGGAGCTGCGTCTGCTGGGCCCTACTGAGACCAGCACACCTACAGCACAAATCAAAAATGCTTTAAGAAGAATTCGGACCAAATCCTATCCTCGAGACCGAAAAACTCTAATGGGGGAAGATAACATCTGTAGTACCAAACAGCACAAAATGATCTTATGCTTTCTAATTCAAATAAATGACTATTCTAAGTGATATATTTTCTAAAAGCAAATTACAAGCGATAGTTTTCTTTTACTGCTGCGGCAGTATTTTGCATTGCGATACATGCATCATCTGCTCGCTCCAACATTTCTTCTCAAGACCACGAGTTCACTCATTTTTATTGTGACAACGTGATGGGGTTGTTTGTCTCAGTTATGGGCCGCCTGATTAAAGCGGACAGCAGACGATCCTGTGATTTATCCTCCAAGGCTACTATTGTCATTGATAGAGGTTGATATATCCTTTAGCAGTTTTCAATGTTTTTTTTTCCCTAAAACATGTGAGGCAAATTTGTGTTACATACGGCAGCTTTCTTTACTTCCAAATAGGCTGTAAAAGCAGAAAATTACCTATAATCGCTTTCCCCTGCGTAGGTTGTTGCTCATCTATGTCATTTAAAATCATTTCATGTCCACATTAACCTAGAACAATGGCACAGTTGTCCTTGACTTCTGAGTGAAGAAATAATTTGCATATTTAAATGCATAAACAACACTTTTTATTCTATTCTGAGAGTTTGAAATCCTTAAAACAATCAAAAAACCCAGCAACTCTGACTGATGATCATTATACAAAAGCATCATCACCTTTTGTTATACCAAAGATGAGATTTGAGGCTCGGAGGAGCTGAGAAGTAGAATGAGGTGATCAGATATGTATCTGGAGGGCAAGAACATGCAGAGCCTCGCATGTTACATAATCCATTCTAAATCTTACAGCACGCTCAGGTCGGGATTCAAGAAAAAGGGTAATGTCGACCCACGGTTTGTTCTAGTTAGTAGCCCCGCAGCTGCATTTCGATCGACCCCTGGGGGACTTCACACTGCGGGGGAGCCGAGGAAAACACATGATTGTCGATGCAAACATTAAAATATCTATTAGTCAAATTAGAAAGAAACCAGGTGAAAGATGTGGTGCTTTCTCAGACAGAACAGCTAAATGAAAACGTGCGTGCTTGTGTTTTCTCACACTGTGAATTGCTGGAACTGACTTGACGTTTCAAAACAGTTGACACATTCTTCTGTTTCCTTATGTTCTTTCTTTCTTTCTTTCATTTCTTTCATTTATTCATTCTCTTGCACTGAATTAAATTGTTCAAGTGCACTTCATATGATTTTTATCCAGACTTCTATTACTGTTCCTTTGCCACGGTGGACTTGGATTCACTACATATAAATCTTTCTCTCAGCATGTACACATTAAACTAGCTTAAGCACATCACTACAGATGTATTGCCAACATGAATTTTTGTGCACAATTGTAATTTGTGTCATTTTTCTGTGTCATTACTTTTGTGTTAATTGTTCTTATATTCCATTTTTATTCTATTATTTGTATCTGTATTTATTCTGTACTGTAATACCTGAATACTGCCCCTGGGGATCAATTAAGGTTAAGGGTTATCTCATTTGATCTTATTTCATAAAAAACATCTTATGTAGCTGTTTTTCAAGAGTCAGCTTTAAAATTGTATGTGCAATATACATAATTATTGCGACCTCAGCAGATTTAGTCTTTTAAATGATTGTTTTGAATGTGTGAAGAACAATGGATGAAGTCTTCTTACCGGACTGTTATCTCTGGTAACACACTGGGATATTCAGATGGATAAGCACAGGACAGAATGACGTCCGTCTGAATGGAGCAAGAAGAAAATGATTATATATTTCAGGACAGAGATGAATCACAGTGACACACCATGACAGTCCGGTTAGGTTACCGTGCCCGTGTTTGCGGTGTCCAGCCTCTGTTTGATGAGAAACTGGGGTCTGTGGGGACGAGGGGGGCTGTGTGCTGAGGCCGACCCCTCCACAAAGTCCCTGAGCTCAGCCACCGCCAGCTGGTCTGTGAGCTCCAGCTCCTCCACGGTGGGGAACATGCTGGTCAGCAGCTCGATCTCCGCGAGCTGAGCCTCAGCCCACTCCACGCGGGGCATGTTGATGGAGGCGAGCTGCAGCGACGACCTCCACTGCTACAACACAGTTAAAAATCAAAGCAATCAAACACGTTATCTGCCCACAGATGTTGTTCTCAAGTGAACAAACCAAAGCATGTAAACAAACTAATAAATGCTAGCAAACAAACTAATAAATGCTAGCAAACAAACTAATAGATGCTAGCAAACAAACTAATAAATGCTAGCAAACAAACTAATGCTAATAAACAAACTAATAAATGCTAGCAAACAAACCAAAGCATGCAAATAAACTAATAAATGCTAACAAAAAAACTAATAAATGCTAGCAAACAAAAATAATAAATGCTAGCAACCAAACTAATGCTAACAAACAAACCAAAGCATGCAAACAAACTAATAGATGCTAACACACTAGTAAATCCTAGCAAACAAACTCATACATTCTAGCAAACAAACCCATAAATGCTAACATAAAACAATAAATGCTAACAAAAGACACGTTTTTGAAGTGCCCTCAGATTGACCTCACTGTCGCTGGTGCTGTCACGTGTGAGAAGACGACGGAAGATATTTAAATAATCTGTGTTTACAAATAAACCAGATGTTAAACTTCACAGCTGTTCCGCTCCGTCCACGTTACACTGAGCTAGTAAACGGTATCCTTGTTTCCACTCGGACCTTTCCAAACACGACGCACACAGGAAACGCCGCGTACCCGAGCGGTAAAAACGGTGGCACCGTCCCGCTTCCGTTGTCTGCATGTGTCAGCTGGGATCTTTCTGCCGGGGAATCAGTGGAAGGAGATTTTTTTTTTTTGTGTGTCACTGTTAAAAAAAAAAAAACGCTGTAGGTTCAGTTCCCTCGCATTTAATCGCTTTAATCGACGAACCGAGTCGAAGTTATGTTCGTGTCGGAAGAGAAGCCATCGTCGCAAAGTTAACCGGAACCGGGGGATCGTGGAGGTTTAGCGGCTCCGGCTGTGACAGTGAGTTGACTGGACCGTGATGCTGGTCACTGGGGGGGGCAATGGTTTCAATTATCTTTATTGTTTACTGGGAAACAGAAGCTGGTGCTAAAGCAGAATTTACAGTCTGATTAGCCGAAGCTAGCATTAGCTCCTGTGACTGATGTGTGTGTGTGTGATTTTGTCTTTTTTTTTTTTATTGAAGGTGAAAAATGGGAAAGAAACGGGCGAAGGACAAAAGCCCCAGAGAGGATGAGGAGATCGACCTGACGGGTGAGTACACCTCCATGCTAAGACAACACGTAGCAGGGCCCAGGCTGAACTTCATCCCTCTCATCCTGTTGTTCTGTATCACTGTTGTGTGTTCAGGTCCAAACTGCAGGCACATCAAGAAAGGGACAGACCAAACTCTCCTCAAGAAGCTGACCGGCAGCTCGGACTGGACCAGCTGCCAGGACTGCAAGCACGAGGAGAATAAGGAGAACGCAGACACCGACCAGCCGCAGGAGCCCGGGGAGGAGAGTGAAGCAGCAGCCGTGTGGATGTGTCTGAAATGCGGCCACAGAGTGAGTTTATTCAACCGGTTCCCTCTTTGTGGGTTTTACCTTCTTTTCACTACCTAAACTACCATGATCCTCTTCTCTGCCAGGGCTGTGGGCGCCACTCTGAGGACCAGCACGCCATCAAACACTATGAGACTCCGCGGTCAGACCCCCATTGCCTGGTGCTCAGCATGGACAACTGGAGTGTGTGGTGAGTGTGATGCTGGGATTCATGGGTGCCCCCCACCCACGGGGGCTTCAGGACGTATTCAGTCACTTCTTTCACACTTTATTATGATGCAGAAGGAATCGTGAATGGATAGAATTCACACTGTTGCCCATTATTCTCAATAACCCATAATGACAGTGGAAACCTATTGTCAGAAGTTTTGGAACATAATAATAAGTGGCCCTCAATTCAGTACTTTGTATTTGTAGAAGCGTTTTTGGCAGGAAATAGGTCTTTGCCTTCATCTTTAGGTTTCTCCACAGATGTTCTGCAGGGTTTAAATCAGGGCTTCGGTCACACAGGACAATCAGAGACTTGCTTTGGATCAGTAAAATGTTGACAGGTGAACTCTGGAGCAGGTTTTCTTCAAGGACCTCTCAGTGTTTGTCTCCCCTGTCCCTACCACTAAAGAGACCCTCCATGGCATGATGCTCCCACCACCATGCTTCTCAGCAGGGATTGTATTACCCGGGTCACGAGCAATCTGTCAAGTACAGAGAAGTTCTGAAGCTCTGTGAGATTGACTGGTTCTTTGTCACCTCCCTGACAAAGGCCCTTCTGTGTGTGCCTTTTTGAACTATGTGCGGTCAATGCAATTTTTACGTGTGGCCTACAGTCAAACATTTGTTACAGAAAAGGTCTGAATTATATGTAATTATTCATCCGTAACATATTCAGAAAACAAAATATTTCAACTTTTGGAAAAATCTGTGGCAATTTTCCCCCACAAATGAAAAAACAAACCATAATGACAAACAATCATATTTTCATAATGTGTGTCTGATTTAATTCTTATTTAATCTGCAACACTAAAATCTGTGCACAAATTGCAGTTATCTGATTTAATTCCTGAAACCACTGGATATTGTGTTTGAAATGAAAAGCACATGCTCCTTTTTTCATGTGTTGTCAACCCTGCAGGTGTTATATATGTGACGATGAGGTGCAGTACTCCAGAACTGGGCATCTGTCTCAGCTGGTGACCAGCCTACAAAAGCAAAGTTCTGCAGAACCCATAAAGAGACCACAGAAAAGTGAGTACTAGTGAGAAGTTTATCACCACTCTTGATGTTTTTTTTTTTAATGTAAATATCTTCTTTGAATGCCCACTTTGTCACGTTTTGTTATGTAGGAGTGAAAGAGGAAGAGGTCTTGATGGAAGTGCAGCAGCCGCAGACAGACGCTGTGACAGTGATGGAAAGTGAGGACGCAGAGAACAAAGAGAACAAGCTGCAACAAAAGAAAAACACCAAGAAAGAGAGTGTTGTGAAGAAGTCCAGCCCGACTGAAGACAAAGGTGGTGTTTCAGTCAAGGGCCTGAGCAACCTGGGAAATACGTGCTTCTTTAACGCTGTCATTCAGGTAGAACTCGGCTGCCATCATTGCGTTAAAGTGAGAGAAGTTTTAAACTCTGGAGTCATTATTAACTTCTGTCATTGTCTTTTGCAGAGTCTCTCTCAAACACTGCTCTTAAGGCAGACGCTCAACAACGTGGCAGAAGAGAAAAGGAGTCTGGACATTAAACCCGGTGCCTCCTCAGACCTGGTGTGTTGCTGTTATCCTTCAAATGTTTGTTTTTAAATGCTAAAACTGTAGATGCATCTTTCCTGATATACAGCGTTGTTCATTAAGGGCTTGTTGTTATTCTGATTGCAGGAGCCTGTCACGGTGCAGTTGGCTCAGCCAGGATCCCTGACTCTGGCTATGTGTGGACTACTTACTGAGATCCAGGAATCCAAGAAGGGTGTGGTGACACCGCAGGAGCTGTTCACTCAAGTTTGCAAAAGGTGAGCGGGACGACAGATTGAGGTGGAACTCGGTTGTGCTTCTTCCTGTCATCGCTGCATCAGGTGTCATTCGTCCTCTCGTCTCTTTCCCTGCAGGGCTCCGAGATTCAGAGGGTTTCAGCAGCAGGACAGCCAGGAGCTGCTGCGCTACCTTCTGGACGGGATGCGTGCTGAGGAGCATAAAGTACAGTATATACATTCAGTTTAGAGCATATATCACAAAGGATATACATTTAATAGACTCTATAGCTGTCCATGTGACTATTTGTTAGATGGAAGTCTGTTGATTTGACAGTGGAACAGTACGGCAATGAAAATACATCTATTATTCTAGCTCATTGGCAGCAATTTAATCAAACTTAATCACAAATTTAGGACATTAAATTAGTCATGAAATGCAAAGATAGGTTGCCAGATTTATTTTTCTCATTGAAAGATGTTAAAGATTTAGCTCCCCCCCCGGATAGTTTGTGTGATTTTCACAAGTGGAGGATTCATCAGTGTAAAGAGGCTTAGAATTGTTGATATTCTGTGAAAATGTTATATCAAATGGTCCATTGTTATACTTTACATCTAAACGTTGTGTTTGTCTCTGCAGAGAGTCAGCACAGGGATCGTGGAGGCTTTGAAACAAACGAAGAAAAGCACAGGTGAAGAGCAGCTGAAAACCCTAGTTAAAGGTAAGTCACTGGGATTTCAAATAAACATGCGCATCCTCCCACAGTAGGTCTTGGTTAAATTCATAATTAAATGTGTTGCTCTGACAATGAACTTCTGCTTTCAGAGTACGAGAAAAATGGGTTTCCACAAAATCTTGTCGACCACGTTTTTGGTGGGGAATTGACCAGCACCATAATGTGTCAGCAGTGTAAAACGGTACGTACTGTTGACAAACCTTTTTAAGATAACCGGTCAGTGTTGTGTCAGTGTGAAGCTTAACAGCTGCTTCTTTGCACTCGCAGGTTTCTGTAGTGACAGAAATGTTTTTGGATCTTTCTCTTCCCATTTTGGACGAGGTAAGAACTTTAATAGTCAGTGTGTTGTTGTTTTTTTTAACATTATATGCAAGTTAAATGCACGTGGCTCACTATGACTACATCCTACAGGCATATAAAAAGAAGAGCCTGAAAAAAGCCTTTCAAAAGACCAGCGAGTCGAGCCCGGATGAGAGAATCAGCCCTGTTCTGACCAACGGAGATGATGACAATGATGTTACCAGCGGGGGTGCGAGCAAGTACCAGCAGAAGAAGGCCAAGAAGCAGGCGAAGAAGCAAGCTAAGGTACGTCAGTGGATCCGCACGAATGGATCTGGCCTTCACTCGACGGATGAGTGTGGAAACATCGTGCAGAATGAACTAAACAGCCTTGTCTTTGATTACAGCAGCAGAAGAGGCAGCAGAAGTTTGAGGACAGAGTCACTTTGGATCATCTCACATCTCCGAGCTGTTCCGAGAGCGACCAGATGGATCCTTCTCCAGGTGCAGATGAAGGGGAAACTGTTGCCACTGAGACACATAAGGAAGAAGGAGAAGCAGAAGGAGAAGCAGAAGGAGAAGCAGCCCCAGCCCCTCTGACTGAAGGAGAAGGAGCCCCAGCCCCAGCCCCAGCCCCAGCCCCAGCCCCAGCCCCTCTGACTGAAGCAGCCCCAGCCCCAGCCCCAGCCCCAGCCCCAGCCCCTCTGACTGAAGGAGAAGCAGCCCCAGCCCCAGCCAGCCCCTCTGACTGAAGGAGAAGCAGCCCCAGCCCCAGAACAGCCCCAGCCCCAGCCCCAGCCCCTCTGACTGAAGGAGACGCTGCACAAATCCCTGCCGCTGACGTGGGTGCACAGGACCAGGACACAGTCCAGGCTGAGAAAGAAGAAAAAGAAGAGGAGGGCGAGGATTCCGAAACCGACTCATCCGCTACCTCATCCGCCAGCAACCGGTTTACAGTCCTGTCGAAGAACCAGGACTCCAAGGACGGCGTCTTGGATGACGGCAACACATCTGACGTGGCGCCGGAGGCAGAGGAAGATACACAGCTGGTGAGTGAAATGGAGAAAGTCACTCTGGACGAGGCCCTCGTTCAGGACTCGGATGCTGCGGATCAAAGCATGGAGGTGGAAGATGAGCCAGAGGACGGTAAAGAGTACACTGTAGTGAACCAGGACCCAGAGCTGGCCTTCCAGACGCTGGCTTCCAGAACGTCCCCCGAGAAGATGGACTGTTCGGTGGAGTCGTGCCTGTTCCAGTTCACAGAGGTGGAAACCCTCACGGAGAACAACAGCCTGTTGTGCGTCACCTGCACCAAACAGCGGGGGAACACAAACAAAGCTGCAGGTGTGTGGAATTTCTCTCATGAACACATTTGACGTGTTGTTGATGCTTTTATCTCCTTGATATTGTGCAAACTCATGAACTGTACATTTGTGGATGTGGGGCAGTACAGTGTCACAAATCCACTTGTTCAAATTGTTTTGCTGCCTCTTTTTCTCCCTTTTGCATTTCAAGATAAATAAAAGTGTGTTTTCTTTTATTTGTTCTTTGTTAAGGATCCAAGAATAATGTCTACACCGACGCCTTGAAGCAAATGCTGATCTCTTCTCCCCCACCAGTACTTACCCTTCACATGAAGAGATTTAAACAGGTGAGACGGGTGAAGAAACATTTTGCATTTTTACACCTTGGATTCACTTGTTATTATACTTATTGTACTGAATCACGTATTTGTGCAATATTTAACCACTTTTGTTTTCCTGTAGAGTGGACACAGCATTAGTAAGGTGAACCGACACGTCCCATTCCCCCTAATACTGGATTTAGCTTCTTTCTGTGTGGTGAAATGCAAGGTAAATATCCCAATTAATGGCTTTTATTACACACATAATAATTGTATCGTTGTTTATTTCAGAGCTCTAACAAAGAGTTGTCTCCACACAGAACGTGACGGAAGGAGAGACTCAGATCCTGTATAGTTTATACGGTATCGTAGAGCACAGTGGAACAATGAGGTCCGGGCATTACACAGGCTATGTGAAAGTACGACCTGAGGGCCCTAAATCCACATCCAACGGACATGCATTAGATGGTAGGCATGACAACACACAAACAAACAATTTGCTTGTAATGTTTTACACATCTGTTCACTAACCCGTTGCTTCACAGCAGGAGATGCGGAGCCAGCCAAAGGATCCTGGTTCTATGTCAGCGACACAAGCGTTCAGCCTGCGAGCGAGAGTAAAGTCCAGAGTTGCCAAGCCTACCTCCTCTTCTACGAAAGGATCCTCTGATCGAACCGTGCCTCTCTACTCAGGAAATCCAAACAAGCCAATCCTCTGCTGTGCGGTGCTGCTGCTGCGCTGCTGTGGCGGCTGTGCTGCTGGGCTGTGTGCCGGCTGCGCGCTGGCTGCTGCTGCTGCGGCTGCTCCAGTTTCCACAGTTGACCAATAGAACTCACGGTTCTGGTCCCAGAAGTAAAAAATCCCATTTCAGAATACGGTCTAATTATGAGCCATAGTATTGAACCCATCCAGTGTAGACTCACCACAGGCTATGGGCCCCTAACCCTGTGGCAATAACATGATATGCTCCTGTATAAAGCCTCAAGTGAGTATGATATTACCTGCTTTTTAAAAAGAAAACATGTTTTATTTGTAATATCATGAAGAAATACTTCACTACCCACAATCCCCAGGTGGAATAGCAACGTCCCCGATTGGTGGAGCAAACTGCTGCCCTGAAAATGTAAACGCAAAAGGGCAATGGTTTCTGGGATGTGTAGTTTGTTTACCCAGTGCATCCTTAATATAAATATCCTTAATAATTTAATTTAGCTCAGAATCAAATGTTTTATGGTCCCGATTCAATTCCAGACTTAAAACTCCTTTTTAAATACGGATTTTTCTGAAATGGGAAAGTTACTGCCGGAACCAGAACCGCTCTAGAAAAGGTGTTCATTGTTTTTTTTTTGCTCTATTTGTCAAAGACTCAAACTGGTCTGTGACAAGATCAAACTGACTCTAAACACTTTTGACACGTGTTGACAATTTTTTCATCCCCAGCGATGTCGTACGCTGCTCCGGGAATCTAACTGGTTCGGGGGGGGGGGACAGCTGCTCTGTTTCTCACACCGACGGGTGGAAAACAAGGACAATAAGTTACATGCAAGTGGAGACGGACTCTGAACAGATTTTTGGATTTGAATTTTCAGGAAGTAGGAGGAGAAGGATTTGTCAAAGCAAAGTATTTATATGTCCCCTTTTTTTAACAGAAAAAAAAAAAAATTAACATCATGTAATTAAAAGCTTACAAATGAGCCACGTGTCTTCTTTGTGTTGTGTGACAATGTAAATATTGTTGTAATATTATAATTTGAAATAGTGTGGCCCTTCTGAGGCCTGTGGCAGAGAGCATGCGCAGTGAGTGCAGCGTTTCCTGGTCCGGGCTGTCACATGACCTGGGGAACATCCAGGTTCCGGATGATCTTCCCCACGCTCTTCTAACAAGTGGCAGTAACGTCCCGCTGTCATGGCAGGTCAGTGCACATTCAGCCCTTTTTTTAAAAAAACTTTCACCTCTAAAGTTTTTGTTTTTGTTTTGTTTTTGTTTACTTCCACTCGACAACAGGAAGCTCGCGTGGTGGGCTCCGTGAAGCTAACGGTCCGGCCTTGCTAAAGCTTCCCCCGCTCGGGTTTTTAAAAAAACTCATCAAAATATGAGCTGAACATCTTTTAATAACATATTTTAACGTGTTGGTTTTATAAACGTCTTTGTTTATTATCTCATTACGCAACGTCACGCTGCTCCGCCAGGCCCCAGCTGAGCTTATCATGAGTCAGCGGATTAAACTTGCTGCACAAGTTGGACATTAAACTCGTCCAGGCTCCGCTGACTCATCACTTCTCTCGAAGTGCCGATGCTAATTGTTTATTTTTAACGTGATTCCTGAAGTAGTGTTAAAGTTTATAAGTAGTTTAATGTATCACAGGGGTTTGTTTACTTCATAAAGATAACTGCATCGTTTTCATTAGCGTCAGTCTCACGTGACCCGCTGACATTAACATGCTGAGTTAGTCGATTTTAGTTATAATATTTGAAGTATTAGTATTATGTTTTAAAACTCATATTTTTCTATATGTAATGTGACCCACTGACTCCAAACTAATGCCCAGTTGTGTTATTACCCTACTTAACACCGGACACACCCATTTTCTATTTAATTTCAGTGCTTCTGATATTTTATTTGAATATTAATATTTTAAAATATGATTCCCCCCCCCCTCTTTTACATATGTTGTCAAGTAACTCAAAATCATATTTTATTATATAATCGAATTATTGGTACAGAAATAAGGGCATACCTCTTTTTATTGGATTTGTGTGTCCTTTATTTAATATGAATAAACAGGTTACAAAAACAAACATATGTATTTAATATATCTTTGTGTTTTTTTAGTGCTGAATTTTGTTATTACATTATATAGTTGTAATGGTATTATTATTATTTAGTAAATGTGAGTTTCTTTCCTATTCTATTTGAATATTCCCACTTCAAACCGTTGTGGGTTTTTTAAATATTAATATAAGAAGCACCAGAAAGAGGTGTGCCCTGTGTATCTAGTGTAATAATACAATACAGTATTGTTTTTGAGTTACAGTGATTGAAAACAATATGCTTTCTTAAATATTTATATTCATAGAAAATGTCGGATGTGCTAAAATCCTTTATATAAAGGGTCATAAAAATACATTTCAGTATTAGTCAACAAATGTGACATCTTCAAATATCTTGTTTTTGCCGAACAACAGTCGACAGCCTGAAAGTATAGTTGTTATTTTCATAGAAGATGAATAAAAAGAGAGTACTCGCGTTTTGATCAAATTAATCAGAATTGTTTGCAGATAAATTGTGACAAATTTCCGACATAGTTTACATTGTGGTTTTATTCTGACTGTTGTGTGTTGTCTGCCACAGGCTGAGCTTGTAAGAACCATGTCGCTCCCAGCTCCTCGCATGTCAGAGTTCACGTTTCAGTCGGCCGTGCACAGCGCCCACGTTCTCCGCTGCCTGAACGACCAGCGGCAGCAGGATGTCCTGTGTGACGTGACGGTGGTGGTGGAGGACCGGAGCTTCCGGGCCCACTGCTCCGTCCTGGCCTCCTGCAGTGAATACTTTCACAGCCGGGTCGCCAGCGTCATCCGGCAGAACGCCATCATCACCTTGCCTGAAGAGGTCAGTGTCTTACTTTGGAAAAAGAAACGACACTGCTAAAATGTTTTGGGCGTCTGTGCTTGAAATCTTTGTAAGTTACAGTTTCATAGAAATGTGTCGAGATCAGTTCCTCTTTCAAATGTATAAGTCATCTGAGTTGGGAGTGGCAAATAAGGCTGTTCTGTACTTGACAGGACTTTCCCATGAAACCAATACATTTTAGCAGAATATCAATAATGTGCTTTTATCCCCTTAAAACAGGAGAGTTCTCGTTATCAATAGCTTAAATGTCAATTTACATTTAACAAGCTATAATATCTAAATTAGTACACGCAAGAGCAGCTACCAAACACTGCAGAAAACAATATCTGTTTACCTCTTGCACTTACAAACATGTAGGCGACAACAATTTTGTGTATTTGTCAGCCCCCTAAAGAATAATTAAGTTTATTACAGCGAGTTGTTTATTAGATACTGGAGTTAATGTTTTGAAAAGTTATTCACTCTAAATGTATGTGCCGTTTTAGGGCACGTAGGTAACTGCCCTGTTGAAGTGTAATTGCTTTGCTACCTTTTTAAACTGTTCACATGTTTTATACTTGCTTGGTTTTATTATGGCTTAAAATACTTGCTGTACATCTTTTGTCCGCAGGTGACCGTGGAGGCGTTTGAACCGTTGCTTCAATTTGCCTACACATCAAAGCTGCTCTTCACCAAAGAAAACATTCACGCCATTCACAGCAGTGCTGAGTTTTTAGGCTTTCACGACTTGGAGTCAGCGTGCTTTGATTTCCTCATCCCAAAGTTTTCCGAAGGCAGAAGGACCTCAGAGGAGGTCAGCCGGAGAGCCTGCTGTCGGAGCCGGGATCCCAGCACCAGTCTGGGCTCCGGCGTGGAGAGCAGCCAACCAAAATCATCTGAGCCGCACAGCTCGGTGCCTTCGGCAGGAGATGAACAAACAGACTTCCCATCCCAGTGTCCTCTGACCGCGCAGAGTCAGACGAATGACGGGCCAGAAAACTTCTGTCTGGAGAACTGCGGGCCGCAAATGGCCCCCTTAACTCTGGACTTGACGGCAAATGGAGTGTGCCCCATGTTGTCTTTGCCCTGCCCGGACTCCGACAAAGCAGATCCTCCGTCTCAGTTTTGTGAAAGAGACATTTTAGAGATAGGAGACGTGTGTAATCAAAGTGAGTTCAGTTTGGCCGACTGTGGCTTACCCTGCGAGCTGTCGACCCCCGGGGACGTGAATCCGCCAGAGCTCATTGAGCCAGCAGGCAGGGACGTCAAACAGACTGTCGAGACGCTTGGCGCTGAAACCAGCTGTAACCCCGTTCGTGTCCAATCAACACATCAGGGGCCGAAAATTGCAGTGAGTTATTAGAGCAGAGTGCGGCTGGCCTCGAACAGAGGATGACAGGTGATCTCTCAGACCCGGCACTAGCTGCTTTAAGCCCCGAGGAGGGATTTGGGGAGAGGAGCAGTGTGGAGAGGGAGGTGGCTGAACATCTGGCAAAAGGATTTTGGTCTGACCTATGCCCGTCTCAAGGTCAACCCCTCCCCCTGGATCCCATGGACCAAAACAATTTAGCCAAAGCATCAGACTTTCATTGGCTTAAGCAGCTGGACTTTAACTCCAGTGCAGGGGACTGCCCTTTCCTCCGGGACCTCGGGACAGGTGATGACCTCGCTCCACGCACCGACACCTTGTCACAGACAGAGGAGAGCCCGTGCATGTCCTCGTCAATCAACTCTGGGGACGACTCGGACCTGGACACAGATGGAGACACTGAGGCCAACAAGAAAAGAGCTGCAGAGGTCGTTGGAATACGCAACTAGTGTTTTATTGTTGATAGTTAAAGATATTTAGTCAAATTAACGTAGCTTAACCCTGTTCTCCACAGATTCAGCTCCCATTCCCAGTGGAGCAGATCTCAGCGCTGACCCGGAGTGCCTTCCAGCAGCTTCTGAGAAACTATCAGCTGACTCCAGATCAGCTGGAGTTTGTCCATGACGTCCGTCGACGAAGCAAAAACCGCGTGGCTGCACAGCGCTGCCGAAAGCGAAAATAGACAGCGTTCAACATCTGGAATGTGAAATCAAGCGATTAGTAAGTTACCTTCGATATGTCCTGTGTCTGCAACATATTACTGAATTCAGTGTCTCTCTAAAGTTATAAGTGATGTGTGACCTTTATTGACCTCTAGTGGTGAACCTTTCATTTTACAGAGTAGTTTTAAGTTATAATTCTTTTTGTGCAAAACAAAAGAAGTCGAGGAAGCGACTGCTACTTCCATGTCACCCTCTCCACAGAAAAGTGAGAAGGAGCTGCTGCTGCAGGAGCAAACCGAGCTGGAGCAGAACCTGGAGGAGATGCATCAGAGTCTGTGCGGGTTGCGTAAAAGTGTGGAGTCGGGTTCCGATCAGGACCACCTGCAGCTTCTGGCCAAGCTCTCCTCACCGGACTTCACCGTCCCCTCCCCGAGCCACTTGGTCAAAGATGAGGAGTCCCACATCACCATCGAAATGGTAAGTTGTTCTGCGGAGTGCGACCCGGAGGCGACGCCGGCAGACTCGGCTCAAAGTACTTCACCAGAGGTTGGCACTCACACTAAGGAGGCAGGTTCTCCACCGAGCGGCCCTGTTCCTGCATCTTTTCTCAGCGCTTGTCTGGACATGAACAGCAGCTTGTAATTGGACTCAAATTCCTCTGTCGATTGTGATCATGCACGGCCACGGGCAGGAGGTGAACTTTCAGTACATACTGGTATCCTCTACTGGGAAAGGACACACGTTTCCTGTGTATCTCACAGGAGAATTTTTCGACATGCATAAACGTCACAGTTCCTTTTGCTGTATCTCTAATATGCATTTCACACAAAACCCAGTGTTTATCACCATTTCAAAGGTGCGGACAATTTTCAGGTAGTTCCCAAGAGGTTGCAAATTAGCAGGACTAATTAATTAAGTTTCTCAGGGACACACATAACCTGACTGTGTTTTGATTGCTAAAATACTTCTCTTTGCACAACCCCCCCCCCCCCTCACACCCACACAGACTCATGCTGAGATGTTTCTTGTATTCTCGGTCAAGTGGTC
This sequence comes from Reinhardtius hippoglossoides, assembly GCA_006182925.3. Lineage (NCBI taxonomy): Eukaryota > Metazoa > Chordata > Actinopteri > Pleuronectiformes > Pleuronectidae > Reinhardtius > Reinhardtius hippoglossoides. The sequence continues at coordinate 4,679,324 of CM031673.1, forward strand.
TGTCGTTATGAGTTTAAAACGTACTGTTTTATTCCAACCGGTAAATATGCAAAGCACTAACAGAACTTTTGTTCCAGTAAATATCAAGGAAACAGTACCACTAACATAATATGTACAGTTGAACAAAGAATAGCTGTCAGCTTACTCCAGCCTTCGTGGGTGGTTGCAGTGTGACTGAAAGTTTTGTAACAGAACATTAATTATGTTACTTGATGCAAATATGTGCCTTATGCAGTAGTTTAGTGTGAATAGAGAAAGGTCGTCTTTGTTAGTTCTTGTCTCGAGGACTGTTGCACATTAACCCAGAGCTGCTTTCTCTTATGTCTACTTTTTCTGCATGTCGAGTATTTTTTAAAGAAATGCTTTCACAGGTTACACTTTAAAATAAACAGCATTTTGTTACCGTTCAGCGTTTTATTTCTGCTAATGATATGTACCACTCAAACGAGGTGAAGTGCCACACGTTGGCCAGTAGGTGTCAGTGCAACTCTACCTCACCAGCTCCTTTCACCCTTAATTGATTGAATAGATTGTTAAAAACAGTTTTTCCTTTGGCTCTTTCTTGAGAAATATTCATGGAAGATTAATTCTTTAAGTTGTTTAAACTTTGAGTCATGACACAATCAACCAAACTGAAAAGATGGAAAAGAAAGAGTCATGGAAGTTTGGACTGAGCTCTAAATGAGGAACAGGAAGCTGTTTCAGAATTACAATTATATTGTGTCATCGTTGGTATGATACTGTCTAATAGTCAGAACTCAACAGTTGCACATCGATTAGTCAGTTTTACTCTAGTTTTATAGATGAGGTTCACTTGACATGGAACTAAATTAGGGCTGAAGTATTAGGAAAACTTAGATGAGGGTGATAAAAGACCTAAAACCCTGAAACTCTGCGGACAAGAACTTAGGAAAAACCTGTTGCCCAGCAGTGCAGGTGTAGCTGTAAGACGCCAAACGCTTTGTGCTCCAGACTCACACATGTAAATCAGTGAGAAGCCTAATTGATTCTGGCTTTGATGTCATTTGAATAAACCTTTATGAGTAACCTGCTGCATCGTTGCTTCAGAAGCAGAGGATGTGACTAATGACTAATTTACGAATCTGCACATTCAGGTTCAGCGAGATGGAGATTGGAGCTCAAAGCAGCAGCTCTTCAGTCGTCGTCAAACCATTATGGATAGTAACAGTTCACTGTCAGACAAGGAAAGAACAGTACCTGATGGTCTGATGGTCCAATCTGACAAAAGCTCGATATTTGCCTCTAACATGAGACGTATCAAGTTCTTCTCCAAAGACCTTGTGCTCATCATCCTCATCAGTTTGAAAAATAATTCAGTTTAAAGTGTTTCTTAAAGTTATTTTGGAGGCAAATGTCGCTGCTTATTCCATGAAAAAATGTGAAGAGCATCGTTCATTCATCAAATCTGCAAACCTTGTTCAAATGTCCATCACAACATGGTGCCAATCACTGCCTGATTAATTATTATTTTTACTTTATTTGCAGTGTTCTGCTGATGACTAAATCAAAACTGGGATGAATATTATTTAAGATTTAAAGTTTAAAAAGCTCTAACTAAGTTGCTCCCTCTCGTTACAGAGTGGAGATCAAACCAGTGTTTAACAAACCAGTTTTAAAGAGAACAACCATTTCAGTGAAATATCCCCTTCAAAGTTCAGGAAGCAATTTCATCAAGAAGTGTTTATCAGTGGATATGAATTTCCTGTGCTGCTCTGTGGCAATGGAATATAAAGCAATCTGTAACCCCGAAGCAACTAATAAAACTCGTCTTTGCAGAAGTTCACACGCACACACACACACACACACACACCACACACTGCCGCACAAAGCTGCAGCCCTTAACTCCACAAGTAGCGCTGCATCTAAAAGTCAAAGGGATTAGATGGAGATAATGCCACGGACATCAGATATCATCTCTCCGAGCTGCCATGACACACATCTGCAAGAAAAAGCCTCAAGTCCAAGTCTGTCGACACCTTCAAACACCGAACCGCTCCGAGGGGGCGCCGCGAGTCGGACCCGTTTCTGGGACTTCACTCCCCCCCCCCCCCCAAAGGAAATGAAGGAGGCTGCCGGTGTTTGCGTCTTTTTACGCACACAGTTCAGATTTTGGAGCATGTGGCTCAAAAAAGTAAGATTATCCTCTTTCTGCAAGCTACACAGGACGAGCGACTTGATTTGAGGAGGAAGCAGCTGTGCGGCGTGGCAAGGTCAGGGGCCCGTAATCCGCGGCCTCATTCATGCGAGATTAAAAACCTGCTCCGAGTTCTCATTAAGAACGCAGGGTTAGGAGATTAAAGACCGGCAAACAAAATGAAAGCAGTTTAAACCCAATCCTGGAATTCATCAGAATACCAAAACCTTAAACTGTCATTACAACGTGAGATTAATGCAAAGCCCCCTTGAACTCTGTATCTATCTTGATATATCTTCTGTGTCAGAGCCTATGTTTCCTTTTCCTTTTTCCTCCCCCCAAAAAATATCTGGACCAAGATGTCTCAGCTTTTTCATTTTTCCACCCCCCCCCCCCCCCTTCTATTCTGGTTTACTACTGGAATTATTTATTTTTTTAGATAAAACATTGTCAGTAAGAATTGGCTCAGATTACCGTCAATATAATTACCAGTCCTTTTTGATTCTTCTGTTGTGTCACACAATGCACGGTTTTATTTTTTTCTAAAGTGTCGATCTATGTCCCTTTCACGTACTTTTACCCTAACCCGTGAGCCAGGTCATTATCCTCTCACAGACAGACTCCGCAATACTAAGGTAGCTAGGATTAGGAAACAGGAGGCGAGGGGGGGGGGGGGGGGGGAACAAGGATTAGAAACTAAAACATCTGGAAGTTAGCTTGCTTGCAAAATTGCTAAATCAGAGAAAATGTATATGTGCTAATAAAATGCTTTTTTTTTTCAGCAGGGCAACACGGGAAGATTCTTTTTGGACCGCAGTTGTTTTCTAGTTGTTTGTGTTGATTTAATTTTTCAAGGAAAGATAGTGCACGTTCGATGGCACCGTCTTCAAGGCCCGACAGTCCCCATACTTCCCACACACTCGTATATATCAGTTCACTTTTTTTATTAAGATCCATGGATTCTTCTCTGGGAAATAAGTTTACAAAATGTCTATAAAACGCCAAATCTCACAAAGAAAGAATCAGATACAAAGCTCCTGGATCCGCCCTCTGATCTGGAGCCGCACCAACATTTTATTGGGTTCTCCCCTGATTCCACACCCCGTCCTTCCACCAGGTTTCATGGCATTTTGACCAGTAGTTTTTTTTTTTGCATAATCGTGCAAGAACCCAAAAAATCGGTGGCACGATCTATTTGTCTTGACCTCAGTTAACACCAGATTACAGCCTGAGAGCTTTCAGATTCCTTCTCGTCTTCTGCACCTCGTGTAAAATAAAGACGGCAGCGGCTGCAGCCGCGTCCTTCACGCGCTCCTCCTGCATGCGGAGCGATGAAGTGGGCATCGTGCTGGAGGTTCTTCAGCAGGGGTCAAAATCCTCGAGAAAGACACAATACTCATACAGTATAATCAATTCCAGCATAAGGTCCATGACCTTCTTGCAACACAGCATAAGTCTTATAAGCTGTTGAGCTACTGTAACTGATTACATGCTGCAGTCACTATGAACCTCATTTTGGGGGGTGGTGCGGAGAGAGAGGGGCTGTATCCCATTGACAGGATTATATAAATGAGGAGCATAATACTGTAATCTCCCAGAGAAATGAGAGAAACCAGGGGACACGTCGAACCGAGCCGCAGCTCGCACCCTGCTCTGCGGCCGTCAGATTGTCAAACAGCTGGTTGTACAGTGACGGATTACATTCACACTTGTTTTATTTATTTTTCTATGCCAACAGCCCCTCACTGCGTTGCATCTGTGGCACTGTGGAGGGGGCGCAGGGTAATGTGCCTTTTCAGGACGTGATCCGGGAGAGAAGGGGTGCTGTGTCAGATTTTGATTATTTAATTATTATTTAGTCGTGGAGAAAATGTCTGAATTTCCTCAGAGTCGAGAGCCAAGTGGAAAAGCAAGAAAAGATGCAGAGCAAGCGTGTTTGATTTGAATTCGCTGCTGCGAGAGTTGGACGCAGCTTTGAGTCTTTTCTTCAGCTGAGAAGTGCAGAAACAAAATCCCCTGAACAAAGTCGCACACTGTGGCTTATTCGTGCACGTGATGTGTGCTAGTGTTCCCTGGTTGTAATGTAAAGGCTTTTCCCATGTTTGCCTACATTATAAGTATTCAATTATGGATTTAATTGGCCATAATTAACAGCTGGACCATGTTACATCTTCAGTTAGTGATTAACTTATGTTGAATTCATGTTATTTGTTTTTTTTAAATCTAGGCAACAGAAGATTGTATTATTAAATGTATATGAATGTGTATAATTCGTGTGATAGGAGATGTCTGTCCTCTGCTCGGCTTGGATTCTTCTCTTCATTATAGAAATAGATATTGAATGAGGTTTAAACAAAATACAACATTAAACTGTTCTCATGTCAAAATCAAACAAAACTGGACTTTTGACAAAGAAAAACCAACTTCAACAAAGCAGAGTTGTTTGATTCCCACCCTGTTGTACATTATATTATTTTGTTGGTGGACAATCCCACTAAATGAACCAGTTTGAATTTAAATCTCATTCAAACTCGTGGGGGCTTTGTTTATACTGAAAGCAACGGTGAAATTGGATTCTATATAAATATTTGGCCGATCACATCCAGCTCAGCCCAGCTTAGCTTCTAAAGCTGATGCATGAAATCATATTGTATCTGAAAAATAATCCACATAATAATCACAATCACCTTTTTCCATTTGCTAATTGCTCCATACGGGCAAACGGGATGTGGCATTGGACAAAGACGTGTGTTTAGATAAGGATTGTTGTTCCCGGCTCAACTCTCCTCAGTCATAAGCAACGATCACATCCAACCTGAGATTCTGTCGCATCGTCTTGAACGTGACGCAAATCCTAACGAAACTAAACGAGGTGCATTTGATTTCATCTGCAGGATTGTGTAAAATCAAGTTTATGGTTAAATTGTAACGTATAAATATTTTATCATAAGGGTTTGATAGCGACGTTTGAGGAATCGTTGCCAATTTTAAACAGCCATTTCATATTTCAACCAAAACATCCAGAAATAAAGGGGGTTAGCGGTGTAATGTTGTCACGCAACTTTTATCATTCTGAAACAATTCCAACATGACGAAAAAACTTATACATGCTTGTTCATGAACTTCATGATATAAAAAGCAAAAAAAGAAATAACCAAAAGTATAAGACATGAAGCAACTCGATGAAATTCAGAGGGAGCACTCGTTCGTTTAACAAATCGGTCACGACCGAGTAAATCAAAAGAGGCTTTGAAATACACGAGTACACACACACACACGTGGTAAGAAGTAGTGCTGTTATGTCTGTGCGCTAGAAACCTACTGCAAACATAAAGATACCACTCACCACCACTTCCCCACAACATCATGGCAGGACAATGACATTTTTTTTTTCCACACAAAACGACAGTGTTACAGTTTGGTTTTTTTGTTGGGGTTTTTTTTTTTTTGCGAAAAAAACAGAAAGGCCAAGATGGTCAAGTGTCATGATGTCAGCAGGCGACAACCATCCGTCGTCATAGGAAGGGATTCAAATGAAAAATCTTCCAATCGGGGGGGAACAAAATGTTCATGTGCTCTACATCAAAACTACTAAAAATACTAAATTCTGCGTTAAAAGTTGTTTTTTTTTTTGATTGTAACAATGCAGTTCAACACATTCAGACGTGAGGATTTTATTTTTGTTTTTGCTGGCCCCGGTGATTTACTGCAGTCCTCTGACGACAACAATGACAAACGCAGACGTGTAGAAAGGTCCGTAACAGTCTCGGGCCGAATCCCCTCGGTGTGTTAATACTTGTTGTGCCACTCACACTGGCCCACACTCACCTCCTCAATGTCCAGGTTTTTCCTGGATTTGTAAATAAACTCTCCGATCGCTACAAAAACCGAGAGGACTAGTCCGGCGGCGAGCACGATAAGATTCCTCCGATGTTTTCCACACCGAGGGCACTGGCCTCCTTGCTGTCCTCCTCCGGGCAGCCGTTGCCCCTCCACCACTTCTCCTTCATCATGTGCAGCTTGCCCTCCTCCTGAAGCTGCAGGATGGCGATGGTCACCTTGTCTCTGTACGGGGAGCCTGCAACACACCAGCGACGTTAAAACACATTATTTCTGCCATCACAAGCCACCTGCACTTTGTTGTTTTGTTGGGAGCATTTATTGATTATCGTAGTTAGCGTGTCATTTGCTGCTCGTGTCTCTTACCAATCGGGGTTCCCACCCCGTAGCCCTTTGAATCGATCAAGCCTCCGATCTGTGTGAGGTTGCAGTTGCGCTGGCTGATGTACTCGATGCTGGTGGACTCCATCAGGAGAGCGTAGTCCGTGGTGAGGACCCTCTGAATCCCCTCCCGGTTGTTTTTCACCAGGGCGGTGTTTTTCCTGCTGCTCATGAACGCCCACATCTTCTCATAGGTTGAGATCTTGGATTTCTGTTGAATCAGAACCAGGATTTATGGGAGTTTAGAACAGAACAGACGATGTTGATGCACGGCACAGTGGTTGATGTTTCTCTAATGGTTCAGAGAGTGAAATATCTGCTGACTGGAGCTATCGTCTTGATGCATGGCAGGCGATGGGATGTGCAAATCTGCCAAGTTCATTCTATTCCACTGTATATTCAGCAAAACAATAAATCATTGAAATCTTTATGAGAAACTGCCCACAGGTTTTTTTATAGGCTGGATGTATGTGGAAGTTTCTGAAATAACCTTTGACCCTCCTCTTTCTTCCTCGAACTCTATTGATACTGTAAATATCCTGCAGCTGTAATGACTGGTGGCTGAAGGTGACACTTGTCAGGCTATCTGCACTCAGACTTCCTCCTCTCACTGTTGTACTGGGACTTTCCCAGCTCACTGCACAGCGGAGAGAAGGTCACCTTGAAGAAGGTCATGGTGGAGCCGTCTCTCACGGCGCCGTACTCTATTTTGGTTTGCTTGGCCAAGTCGTCCGCGGAGTCGATCGGGGAGTCCATCCTCTCCACAGTGAGGAAGGCAGCCAGGTTGGCGGTGTAGGAGGAGATAATGATCAAAGTGAAGAACCACCAGATTCCACCCACTATCCTGGTGGAGAGGGCCTTAGGCATCAGTTCAGATCCTGTGAGACGACAACGCCAGACACATTATGAATTCTGCAAACACGTAAATCGTGATAATAACGTCTCAGATGAAGGCGGGAAGGTAAAACAACAGTAAAAACATAATGCAGTTATTGTTCCAGTAAGTCCGGGGCAGCCTACCCTGCTGCATCAGAGCTCCAACTCCAAACCAGACACTGTTTATTAGAGTGAAGTTGTTTTCCACCACGTCTGAGTCTGGGTTGCAGGGGTGGGGGTTGTACCACTCGTAGGGGGTGAACCTGAAGGAGAACAGGCACAATTGATAGAATTAAACAAAGAACCTATGATGATTAGACATTTTTAAGTCTGTGGCAACAGTTTATGATTGTGACCTACATATAACCTCTGTCCCGGCTCTTTTTATTGATATTAATGCGAAATATCGGCTGGGATGAGCCGTCTCAGACATTTCAGTATCAGCTTTAATGTTTGAAGATATGAACACTTTTAATTCAAGGAAAAGGGAAGATTTAAAATTCAGGTTCCATATATTTGGTTGTATTTGTGTTTTGTTTTCATTGATAAAGTTTATGGTTAAATTGTAAAATATCAAGCTTCGATTACATTTCATCATCATGAGGACACCGGTAATCATATTCTTTTTAATGTATATATTGGCCAATATATCGGTATCAGAAATGTTTGACCTAATATTGATATCGACATTTATCCTCAAAAATCCTTGGGGTCTTTTCATTTCTGACCCAAACCAGCGTGCAATGAATCTGATTGATGATTCATAACTGCACTGAAGAAAATACAATCTTTAACCAAACTGAAATGCTGCTTGTAGTTAATGAATGCTTCTCTGATTGGCACCAACTATATTAAACACATTCTTTGTTAGCATGTGTGTTGAGCTTATTAAACATAGAAACTGAGTGTGTCACCTCAGGAACCAGGGAACAACTTCAAAGTGCAGTAAATGATCATTTGCTGCTAAGTGGCATATTTAGTAAATGTTATTTGTGTGTTTTTTGAAAAAACATTGACAACTTGTGAGTTTAAATCCGATTGTTTCCCTGTTCTTTCTTTTACCTGGCAATGACAAACAGCACACAGCTGACTCCCAGGCAGGCCAGCAGCACATACATCCAGATATCAGGAGAGAGCGGGTTGAGGAAGGAGAACACTCCCGGGTTGGTGCCGTTGGGTTTGTGGTACAGGATGCTGATCCCCAGTGTCATGAAGGGTTTGGAGAAATCTATCACCTTCTCCCTCACATATGTGATGGTGAGAGGGGCCACGGCGAGGTCAGCCACCTGGCGCACAACAGAATTCACACTCAGACGATGCCGCCACTCGCTTGAAATGGCTTTTCCCCCCTCCTCCCGGTGAAAGCGACCGGTTGATACTCACGTGATCGATGAGTTCCCGCACCATGCCGTTCCACTCGCCCTTGTCGTTCTGAGCTCCGTATTTGCCGTCCGACACCAGCTTCACCTCGTAGGAGAAGCCCAGAATGTTGGAGAGCTCCTTGAGCAGGTCGAGGCAGTAGCCCTCGAAGCGGTCGTTCCCATACAGCGGCTTATCGGACTTCTTATACATGACGTAAGGGTTTTCCTGCAAAAAGACAAGTTCGTTAATTTCAACAAGACGCGCTGATCAAAATCCCGTCCGACAATGACTTTGCTGACCAGAATAGTTGTGACAATGAGGGTTCTGTTGGCCATGGAGTCGCGTCACGTTTGTGGAGGAGTCCTTGTTGCTTTCTGTTAGATTAAGGCCTGTTTGGGAGTTCCACACACCAATCTGTACACAAACAATAAAACTGAATGAGCACAATGATCCTGTGAGTCTCAGTCGAATGATGAAGTTAAATAATGCAAAGAAGGGAACAAAAACAAGGAGAAGGGAACAAAAACAAGGAGAAGGGAACAAAACGTAGACTCGAGAGCAGGGGAGAGAAAACAGGGAGGAAAGGCAAAACACAATATCTTCTCATGGTCCAGTGAAGGAATGTTGAACATTTCTTCAAACCAGGAGCGACGTCACAGAGGATTCAATACATTTGAAAATTGTGGCGTTATTCCTTTAGTCTGCCGGGGCAGCCAAAGTACAGACCTTTTTCCACACTTTATTCAGGCGGTTGCTGCCTGCGATTGTCTTGCAGAGATAATAAGAGAGAAAGCATTTTAATCACACTTGAAAAGTGCAACAGAGATGGTGAACGCTTTGGCTTCGAGAGCAGCAGCATCTTGATAATTAAAGGAACATTCATAAAAACAAATACAAGTAGCTACAGAGCAAAACGTTCAGCGAGGACACAGAATTCCAAGGTCTCTCTCTATCTCTCTGTGAATTGTATTATTTTTTTACAGACAATTATCTTTCTACCACTCTGGAAACACACAGTGAAGAGCAGTGGCCTTGTTTGTCTCTTTTCTTCCTGTGCTCCATTCAGCGCTACTCGAATGTTCAGAGACACTAAAGACGCGGGTCGCAAAGTTCACCTTCTCCAAGCCGTCCTCCTTGAGGCTGATGACGTCCAAATCGAACTCTTTCCGCAGGCCGTCCGTCTTGTTTATAGTTATTTGTCCCGTCAAGCCGTTCCACTGTACCTGTGGGCGGGAGAGAGAGGGCAGATAACACAACCAGTCACACAGTCGCCTGGAGAAAGTACAATTAAAACAATTCTAATAAATAAAAGCTGACGAGCCCTCTGTTAACAGTGATAAAAAGCTAACTGCGTCTTCACGGACATTTTGTTTTGGCTGGAATCCTCAGTGGAAAATGGGAAGTGGCTGTGATAACAGCAGGGCCTCTGTCTGAGAGGAGAGCAGCGGGTGGGCAGCGGCGCTCAGGGCTATTTGAACGCAGCCGATAATGAAGTGAGCTGCAGCTGAATAAGATCCAGGTTAGATCTGTATTACATGGCAGACGACGCCGAGAGGGGAGATGGTAAAAGCGTTGGATCAATAGTCTTCGTTCAGCCTGTGGGGAAACTGAGCGTGAAGCCAAAGGGGCCAATTTGCACAAAATAAATAACGTAGATCCGAGACCTGAAAACTCATTTCACATCTAAACTGCAGTTTTTTTGTCATGCACCTCGGAAGAAGGTGGAGTTCAGCCACATCTTCACGGTTCTGCCTCCACATCACATTCAGCAGAGCCGTGATTTAATCCCGCGCTGATGAAAAGACTTCAGCGCTGTAAACAAAAACTCGCTGCTGGTCCCTCATTAGCATATGATCACTGGAAAACTGGGTTACTTTTGATGATCCATACAACTTCTTTGTGAGCTGCTTATGTATTCTGCACAAACACCAGTATTGGCTGGTGAGGAAAGCGGCTCGCACAAGAAACGTGTGGATTTCTGTGAGCGGCTGTAACAGGGACAAACGTAGGGGGAGTTCTCAAATGTTTTAGGGGATAAGAACAAGTAAAAAGACAAAAATGTACTCAAGTTAAAGTAAAAGTACCACAATAACCTTTCTACTTGAGTTAAAAGTAAGTAAAAATATAAAAACAGCAATGTGCACGTGTGATGTAAATGCATTGTAACTGGAGGGGAATAGAAAGAACAGATATTTGCTTTTATATGTAGTAGAGTAATACCCTAAAATAAATCCAATTAAGTAAAGTACGGATACATGAAAAATGCACTTTACAGTAACAAAGTAAATGTACTTTGTAGAATCCCACCGCTGCTTTCTAGTGAGAATCAGCTGAAAGAAAAAGCCAGAAACAGTTGTTGTGCTGGAGAGGATCTGTGTGATCTGTGGTGAAGCTCACTCCGGTGCACCTCGCTTCACGTGCACTCTCAGAACCAGAACATACCGGTGGCACAAACAAGAGCAAGAGCCCGAAACACACTGAGTGGATGAATAAATGGATTTTGAGTTGAGAGGGAAAGGTTCTGTGGACATTGTATTTGAATCAATGCAAAATAATTGATCTCAATAAAATCTAATAATCAGGGTAAGTAGTTCAATTTAGTTTCAATGGGATTTGGCAAAAATAATCCAAACTCAATATTCTCTTAAACCTATTTTTTGTTAGAAATCAATTTCAGGTGAGAAAAGCAGATGTGACGCCCTTTTGTATTTCATCCTCTTCTCCGCGTCCTGAATCAGAAACTTTCTTCATCAGTCGTCAGGGAAATGAATTCAGTTCAGTCCACTGGAGCCAGAACAAATCTGAGTAAGTGCAACAAGCAAGAAACAATACGACCTGAAGAGCGACGTTAATCTAAACCCATCGTGCCTCTGCGCTGATTCACGAGTTAAAGGTTTGCATCGGAACAAAGAGAAATGCACATCACTAAGAGAGTAGTTTTACTTATTGTCATGAAACACAATATTTAAGTTGGAAGCAGACAACAGCAGGATTTGGAGTTGTTTCAGTGACCGGGTATCGCTCGGTGAAGTTGCTCTTTGATTAGACCGCTTCACACAGTCTCATTGCGCACATCTGTGAGACCTACATGACCCGTAAATCCAGATTTATTCCTGTCATTAAGTCTCTTTTTTAAATCCTCACCAATCACAACGGTCTCTGTCTCGACCATGTGTTGGTTTCATTACTGTAGTACACGTAGCGAGGACATGGATCCGCTCGGGATCGGAGAATCTCCTTTTCAGCTCCCCCTTCAAGCTTTTACCACAATGCATCTGTGCACTTTAGGGGAGAACAAGTCAAGAGCACAAAGCTACCACATTCTTATTTTTTGAAGCTGTGAGGTAAAATTGTGAAACTTTCACCTTTAGTAGTAAATGTGTGACACATACTTGATTCCTGCAGGAGAATTATTTGCAGGCCGAGCCTAGAATGTCCAGGGGCACTTAGGATAACATATTGGTTTAAAGTCTTACACGGCCACACCGGGTCTTTGCATGATTTTACCTATTTAAATTTAGATCTTTACAAAATGCTACTGCTGGGAAATTTTGTAAAGCATATTGTTTTGGAAGTTTTCCTTTTTCTTTCTCTCTCTCTTTGTATTTTCTACCATCCAGCAGCCACATGTTTCTGTGCAGTGTCCAATTCATTTAGAAGAAACTCATTGGAAGCATCCCAGTAAACACCATGTCTGATGTTTATATTGTGCAGAAATCCAGTACAGATTTGTCATTTCTCTTAACAAGTCTTCAGTGGAAACATGGAGAATGTGTTACGGGGTGATGGACAATAAAATAAATAAAAAACATTTTTTAAAGGTCAAAATCCTCAAATTGTAAGTTGATAACGATATCAAGGTTGATATTTTTTTGATACCAGTTATAAAATGATATATTATTTGAATCAAACAAATTAAAATGATTAAAATGAATAGAAACCTGTTGTCATGGTTTCTACCAGTTCCTAATATCAGTTTAAATGTTTTGCCTGTTTGCAAACTCAGCTGGTAATGTCAAATATTGTGAATATAATATTTGTTTGTAATCGACCTGCATGGAGGAGAACTGGAATATAAACCTCCACCAAGAGCAACACCCTATATGTAGGGTTACAGTTATGAGTTATCGGTTTCTTCCTTTGCCTGAACCTCACCCTTCCACCTCGTTTAAAGAAAATCAGTGCAGTGGTTTTTGCAAAAACAGAGAAACAGCAATGAAAACGTGCAAACTGCTCGGTGGAGGTCATTGGTCGTCTTCAAGCTGCAACATCCTTGAAGAGGACAGAGGATGTTGCGTTTATAGAGTGAAAGACTGAACACAGACTAACTGTTAATCTCCAGTGGACAAGAAGCTCATATCTGGTGCTTTGGTGTGTTTGCGTACAGAAAGAAAATGCTGATCGCAAGTCTAATTATAGAAAATATCTGCTGAGGCCGTGCGTCTGTAAAGTTCATTTACTCCCACTCCGCTCTGTGGTGCTCTCGCCTGGCACCTCTCCGTGTCCTTCAATATTCTGAGAACGGAGAAGCTTCATTCGTCAAAGAAACATCTAATTAGAGAGACTATTATTAACCCAGACGGTGACGCTTGAGTTTCTCCATGACTCATGACACATTCAAGTTGAGCTAAAATAACTTGATATAGGATTTAAAGGCCCTGTTCCGGTAGGTTTATATAGAAGTAACTGTTCGGGGAGAGGTTGCTTTTTAACACACGGATGACGTGTCTCCACAGAGATGAAGGTAAAATACCCTGGATATGTGTGCGGCCATCTTGCACTTTTGACGATACTTGGAATTTAACTGACTAAAGCCAGTCAAGAGTATTTCACCTTTTCACCCGATAAGCTTGTTGCATCTTTTTTCCCGAGAAGTCGCTTTTTATTTCACTAGCTCATATAGTTTTGTTCTCTTTTTTTTTTTCAAACTGAAACCTGGCCTTTGTGTCTTAGAGGTTTCCCAGGGGGTTTAATCTTGTGGTGAATCCTCTGAGGTTACGCCACTCGATTGTTCGGGTGTGTATTCACGCCTGTGTCCTGGAAAACTTTGTTGCTGTGCAGTTTCTCCTTTTGCATCATCATTTGCGCTCCTCTTTCTCCCATTTTCTAGTTTTCCTGTACAGACCAAACTGTTGATTTTGGCACCAAACGTCTGATATCTGATACTCTCTCTATCTTTACTCCTTTTATCAACATGCAAACAACTTGTCCTCAATCCAACCGGCAGCGCTCATCTCTCGGTCAGAGCCATGTACGACACACATATGGAACCAACACACTAATATTAAGGCTGAAACATGGCACTTTATTTTATTTTAACCCTGAATATATTGAAACACAAAGCGTCAAGAACAAAATCTTGATGCTTGTGGTCTGAACAATATCTCGTAAGAGCTGAGAAAAAACACTTCTACAATTAAACTGGGATATTTAACCCTGAACAGAGAGAGACAGTGTTTGCTTTTAAATCTGTTTCTGTTTCACTATGTTCTCGTTCCATCTGCTCTCAGATCAATAGTTCATATTAGGTCATTTTTAATAACCTAAAATTTATACTTTAAAAAGTGAAGCTGTGAAATTTCAACAGAACATATTTCGTTTGGACCAATGAATTCTGTCTAAAATCTTTCTTATCCTGTTTGCATGAAATATTCCTACAGCTCTATAACATTATGAATAAGGACTCAGATCTCAGTGGACAGCTGTCATCAGTAACCCACGAATCTGAGAAACCTCCGACACATTTAAATATGTCTCATACATCAGCACATCTGATCTAACTCCATTGTTTCTGCTCTTGCACCCAAGCAAATGAAACAGAGGCAGCAGGCTGTGAAACGGATGGACGGATGGACGGATGGATGGATGGATGGATGGATGGATGGATGGATGGATGGATGGATGGATAGGTGGGTGGGTGGGTGGATGGCTGGCTGGAGGGGGAGAGGAGGGTGTCACACATTCATAAAACCCCACTCACGTCTTTCAGCATGTTCATGAAGCGTGATCCAAAGCGCCAGGGCTTGTGTCGGTGGCACTGGAGGGAGCTGACGGTGAGCTGGGCGGCGCGCTGCGAGGCGGCGGCCACCATGTAGACGGCATCGAACATCAGGGCCGCTTCGGTCTGCGAGGAAACAAACCATTGTCACATCAGGGCTGTTGGATGCACATGCACGGCACCCTACGGTCTCACAAAGGCATGTTCACCCCCCCCCCCCCCCCCAAAAAAAAGTACAGTGCTGCATGGAGAGCAATCACACAGGCCACCACACAATCAGCCACAGTGAGCAGAGCCATTTAATCCAAAGCACCTTTCTGATGTGACACAATCAGACACACACACACACACACACATGGTGGGTTGTTGCATTTTATACTCAAGTGTGCGCTTTAAATCCCATTTGGAGCTTTTTTTTTAAATAAGCAACATGTTAATACATTTTTATGGTTTTGTCTGATAGAGAGTATTTCAGTTTTTGTGAATAAAATGTCACATCTGAGCTCAGTTTGAATAAGTTCCCACTGATTGTGAGATGTTTTACAGATAATTTATCTTTATTCCTTTACTCTTTTAAAACCCATGTTAAGAACTGAATGTTTAATGACTGGAAAAAGGAACAACCTCCGGAGAGGCGCTGAAAATATTGATATTTTTAAATGGAAGTCTAGTTTTTATGGAGTGATCTTTTACTTTAATAGGTTTATATCTATTATAGCTTTTATTTTAACATTCTTTTACTGTTGTCTTCTCTATAATTGATTGCTTTGGTCTACATTAGTCTCTAAATCTGAATGTTTTCAACTAATATTCAATTTATTTTAAACATCTTGTGTTTTTGTCAGTCTCCCTTGAAGAACATTGAATTGCATTTGATTTGTTTGAACGGTGCTGTATTGATTAAGTTTGATGGATTGATGTCGGTCGCAGTCCATAAGCACAGTCACGTTAACATCAGTGAGGCTATCGTTAGCATTGCTGCTCCTATTGGTAGATCGTGCACCATAATTCACACATTCATAATTATCAGTCCCATATATATGCCTGATTATTTGTTTCATCAAGATCCATGAATTATTCTCTGAGAAATTAGCGAAAGTGTTAAAAAAAAGGCGCCATTCCTGGATCTGCCCCCTGATCCGCACCATGTTTAATGGTTTCTGCTGACCCATACCGCATCTGTCCACCAGGTTTCGTGATCATCCATCTCCATCCAGAAGCTTTTGTGTAATCTTGCTCACAAACAAACGGACAGGGTGAACTCACCGTCATCATCCCCTCCATCATTCCAGTCTCGGATTTGGAGGGAGCCTGCAGCCGCTCCATGGCCCACCTCTCCACCACTGAGGCCACCTGGGGGCTGTCGATGTTGAGCAGTCTGAACCCCGTCATGTTGACGCCGCTGTAGCGGTACGGCTCCAGGTCGAGGGCGAACAGGTCCTGAGGAGGAAGAAACATCAGGGCAGGGTTAACGCTTTCAAACGGACCCTAAAGAGGATGTGACTTATTCAGCAAGGGGTAAAGTTGATTAAAACGGTGAAACGATATATACAGTATAATACCACGGAATTATGCCAAGGACACTGAAGACATCCAGCAATCTTATTATAAAACAGATGTTTGAATTGATCTGCACGAGTTCAATCTGGTGACAGAATCTCCAGGTGAACGTGCACTTTCACAGGATGAAAGGAAACTTAATGAAGACAGTGGAACAAAGTCAAAGTCCCGTTGCACATACGTTGAAACAAAACAACCTTCGTGTGAAAAAGAGAGGAGAGGAGATTTTCTCACCAGCGTGGTGAAGAAGAAGTGATAATATTCTGTCATCATCCCCATGGACAAGATCTGAAAAACATGAAAGAGGAAAGAGAGGAAAAATATTTCTTCCATTCACGCCATTCAGCCAAAAGTATATTTATACCCTGGGGCTCGTCATCTAATTTGATTTCATTCGTTTTTCTGAATTTGCTCATTACGTATTGTTTGCATGGTTTTCACATTGACAATTTGCTCGTGGATAGTTTCGCGTCCAATTAATCTTCTGTCGCGTTTGGTTCTGAATGTTTACGTCTGGCTCAGAAATAGGCTCGGCTTGGATTTGGAAATGAACATAGGA
Source organism: Reinhardtius hippoglossoides (assembly GCA_006182925.3). Taxonomy (NCBI): domain Eukaryota; kingdom Metazoa; phylum Chordata; class Actinopteri; order Pleuronectiformes; family Pleuronectidae; genus Reinhardtius; species Reinhardtius hippoglossoides. The sequence continues at coordinate 4,696,055 of CM031673.1, forward strand.
TTTCTGACGGGGATGGAATTGGACTAATCTTACACATGGTAAACATTAAACCAGCAGGCAATGAAGACATGGGGGGGGGGGGGACAATGGAGCAATAATTCAACTGGATTTTACAAGTTAAAACTGTGTTTCAGACAGAATTCAGGATTTTAGGTTTGAAGTTATGAGCTAAACACCTTGACCTCTGTACAGTTTGATGTATCTGCCGTTTACCTGCTTGAGAACATCAGCTGAAGTTTGGTAAGAGCAGTCGAATATGACGTAGAACTCCTTCCCCTTCTTCATCTCTTTGAGCAGGGGGCGGGCGTCTTTACTTCCTGTTGGCAGCTGGCGGATCTTGATCTTGATGCTGTATCTGGACGGAGCTTTGATCAACTCTTGCAAACGAATCAGTCCTTCGATTGAAATAGAAGAAAGAACATTATGAGACTCATCAGTCACAGTCTGTAGGTATTTAACCGTAACATATTCCGCATATCTCAGGTTAATTTGATCTGCAGTTCTTCATTGTGACCACTAGGCGGCAGTGAAACCTTCAATAGAAATCATTGCGTTAATCGAGATTTAGCGCAGGCTTGTCTTGGGTTTATTTATCGTTGAAAACCAGTGATACAAACCCTTTTAAAAATGTATATTCAACAGTACACTTCATTACATGTTTCTAATAAATTCTGATTGGTCCGTTTATTTTGAAGATACTGACGGGATGTTTAAGATTGTTCGTAATGACGCTAACTTGAGTAATTTAATTGAACAGTGACCACTGGAGGGCACTAAACACACACACATGCTGAAATACAACAGTCATTTCCACAAAGGAAAAGAGAACGAGTCAGTTAATTAACTAGCACTAGCGTCAGTTGGCTACAACCACATAAACAGTATATTCACACAGCGACGTCATTTCATGTGCTGATGGCAAAAACTCATGGTAGAAGCAGTTGTTGAGTTTTTCTTGGCTGCAAACTCGTCCTTATAAATGATGTGCTCTGATCTCTCGGACCCCCCCCCCCCCCCACCCCAGACACCTGATCACCTAACTTTGGTAACATTGAACACACAATTACTCCTGATGCTGCAGTGTTTATATTAACAGTATAATACATTTTACTTCTACCAGTGAAGCTGGAAAACGATATGAGCAGCGTTTCTCTGTGAACTGTATTCAGCCGAAGTCCCCTCCACAAAAACTGTTTTAGACAAAATCTCTCTTAATGACCAGAAGTGCCAAATTCCATTCATATCTATGATAATGCCGTCAAACATGTGATGTTTTGAACTGGACTTAAACCTGCAAAAGGTTGAAATTCACTATAAAGCTGCTGCCTTAGTTAAAACTAGGGGTTCCTAATAAACTGGCTGCTGACTGTACAGTATACATACATGCCAGCTCGTTGCCACATTTTAAACCTGTAGTCTTGTGTCTGTGTTAAAGCATTAAAGTGCTTGTTTTTCTTGCTTTGCTGTAGCTGCAGCACACAAACGCTGATGAGGTGCTTTTTATCATTTTTTTTACTGCTGCTTTGATATTTGAAATTTCCCTCTGGAACCAACCCCCCCATTTCTCCTCTTCACTCACCAGTTGCGTCCTCGTACACCACAGTGACCGTCTTCCACTTGTAGTACTGCACGATGTCCAGCACGGAGCGGCTTATGGACGCGTACTCCGGGTAGAGGTTGATGTAGAAGCTGTCTCGGTTGTCCACCGACGGGTGTTTCCATCGTGTCTGGACGTGAGGGACTTCCAGGGCGTTGCAAATGGACTGGACCGCGCTGACGGAGGAGCTGTGCGAGGGGCCAAACACGGCCCCGACGCCCAACGCCAACTGGTCGCAGGCTGCAGGAACAGAAAGTGACAAGATGGGGAGAAAATGACAAATGGCCAACAACAGAGTCGGCAACAATCTTCTTTTTTATTGATTCTTCCACACGTCAGGTTTTCCCCCCCGTCAGACGAGGCGACGCTTACCTCTTCTCGAGGCCTCGAAGCTGTCGAATAGGTTTATTCTCTGGATGTCATAGGTCAACGTGGTGTTTGGCATTAAGGTCCGGTTCCTGTTTATGTTGGTCACAGCAAATTTAAAGGCCAGCTCTTCAACACTTATGGGCTCGTTTTCAAGTGTCTCGAAGATGCCGCCTGTAGGAAGAGGAGACACGGGGACGGAGAGAGGATTAGACAGGGAACTCGGTGGAGCGATCGCGGCCCGACCGTTCCCTTAAATTCAATCTAGATCCACCAAATTTCACACTCTTATCGATAACAGTTCCCTAAATGCTCCTGTTTTTCTATTTCATCAAGATCTATGAGTCTGTTGGATCTCGCAACGTTAAAGAAAGGTCCCTCGATCCGCCGTCTGTTTCGGAGGAACCAGAATTTAACGGGCTCTTCCCTGATCCTTTGAGGAAATCCATTCTGTTGTATTTTCTTAATCTTGCTGACAAAAAGAAAACAAACAAACAAATGGACAGGGATGAAAACATAACATTCTTTGCGAAGGTAATTTATTATTATTGTTATAGTCATTCACCTCCATTATTATCATTTTTTTCTTAAAGTTTGAGGGTTAACATGTCTGAACTCGTCCAGTTGCATAATTTGGACCAATTGTCTTGTGTCCTTCCGTCACATAATACTAATAAAGGACGAGGCTGAGACGACAGGATTTAATCTCCTTCGCAGAAAAGCTTTACGGACTTCGCTCCATTGACATGGCCTAATTTTCAACTCGCTGACTGAACAGCTTTTAGAAAAGTGCGGGACGATTTAGTTTGGGAAAAAAACATTCAGTTCATTAAAAGCTCCTCAGTTAATGCATCCGGGCAGTTTCTGGACCCGCTGATGAATCATCGTCGCAGACATTCAAATCCTTTTTCTGTCCTTTTAATGTCAAAACAGTAATTCACTGCCGCTCTGCAGATAAACAGCTGCATTGATTCACTTCATATTTGCAATCTTTTTTAATTTGCTGCTCCGGACAACAGACGCCTTTGATGGAATCGTACTTGGATGGTGCGGCTAGCAGCTCACGATTTATAGCATCACAAAGACAAGCTCCAAAACATAATGTAATTTAGTGTAAAGAGGTTAAGGACTAAGTGTTTCTGCTGCGACTGCCAGGACTCTCTGGCAGTGAAACCACTGTCTTCACTTAAAACACACACTCACAAATACTTAACTCTCTGAATACCTGTGGTCTTTTTAGCTTATGCACTTATTATTGACTTATTTATTGAATATCTGAAGTAGATCAAATGTGTGTTAAACTGTTTTGCTGTAGTTGCACAATGCATAAGCAATAGTGATACATATTTGACTTTAGCTTTATTGCTATTGATGCAATAATTACTGATATTGATCATTATTATTAGTTAGATTATTTTATTTATCATACTTTTAAACATTAGCTATACAGTCTTTTTTTCTATTTGGATTGTATTGATTAATTGATATGACTAAAGACTCTTATTTGACTCTAGGTCAAAGCAGGGCAATAAAACAATATCAACACTCATAATATAATCAGAATATAATTGTAATCAATAGCAATATAACAGAATATATATATATATATATAAATACAATATATATCAATATATTGTTTATGCATTCTCCAAGCACAGGGAGGAGCTATAACACATAAGTGATCCACCTCAGATCTGCAGAGTTATTAAATTAAAAATTAAAAAAAAAAGTAATGATATAACATTTGTCGTGATAATTATCAATATCAACTGATTAGTTTTTTTGTATCGCACAGCCCTCATGTCAAAGCAAAGCGAAGCTACAGTCACGTGGATTAACACAGAGCCAGTGTTTACATGTAGAAACTGTATCATAAAGACTGAGCAACATTTTTCATTTACTAAAACCTACTTAATCATCACGCATGCAACAGGGATTTCTACATTATGTCCGTCCACCGAGTCATTAATTTAAGTACTTTTCATAACCAAAACAAAGTTTAATCACATTTACATTTGGACCCGGGACTAATAATCATGATTAATTGATTGACACGCTTTTCATCAAGTTTTTAAAATGTATGAAAAGTTTCCAGAGCTGAAAGTGAGGTCTTAGTTAGTCTGATAAACAGTAACGAGAGGAAAGTGTCAAGTCTTATATTTCCTTGATGAAGCTTCAGCACTTAATTGGCTATAAAACTGATCATTAACTGGTCAGTTGATCAACTAGTAGCTTCAGCTATAGGGGACGGACAATACATGTATACAATTAATACAATTATAGATTTAGTTTTATTGCTCAGCCTTAGTTTCAGCTTAAGATTTCAAATTGTCACGAAGAACAAATATCGGACAAATTCAAAAGGCACCAAATGCAAAAAAAAACTAAGTACTGTCAAAATTGAATTCCAAGATAAATTTCTCTTTTACACACAATCACTTTGCAGCTGGATGTGTGTGCCAGGAGGAGGAGGAGGAGGAGGAGGGAGGAGGAGGAGGAGGAGGAGGAGGAGGAGGAGGAGGAGAGGAGGAGGGAGGAGTCGAGAAGATCATTCTGAAAACCATCCAACTCTTAATCCACCACCATGGCTGCTCCAGAAAGATGACAGGTCTAGCATGCCACGGCTTCATGGCAATATGGCCGTATATTACTCCTGGCCCAGGCATGAAGCCCTGCATACAGTGCTTTTATGTTTCAGTTACATAAAGCGCAGCATGAAAAACATTAGGATTAAGGCCAGAAAAGAAGCCGCTGGATTGTCACTGGATTGTCACCCCCTGCAGAGGGGGTGGGCCGAGTCGTGTGAGATTCACTGTCTTTATCCCTGCTGACAAATGCCGCTGCACGTCCAGTCCACTCAAGCCTTTCAAATGTAAATCATTCAAAACATCTGGGCCTTCGCTGATAGGATTTTCTGAAATAATACATTCATGTTCTCACTGTACATTAACGAGCGCGTGACGCAACGAGAGAGTTTTCAAGTTTGCCACATTCACGTGGGTTTTTTCAAAGAGAGAGGCAGAGAGGACGGTTAAAGGCTCGTCCATTTTCAGAATTAGAAATCAATAATCACGTGAACCGTGAACTCCCGTCATAAAGACGCCAATTCAATGTCGCAATAGTTTGCAAATGACCTCGCTTCAACGCCGAGGCTGCAGATGGCAATAGGTCACGCTCTTTGAAGAATTGCCCGTGAGATTGTGATTGATTTGGGAGCAGGAAAGGCCTTTAAAAAGCTCTCCCCCGAGACCTTGATTGTGAATGACCTTTTTCTTTGGAGTAGCATCGCCTCAAACCCCAAACTGAGAGAGCTTTGTCTGGACTCCCTGGTCACTAAAAGCATGCTTGAAAGTGCCAATCCTAATTATGGTTACCGAGCCGCAGCGAGCAGCTGCTGGGACCTGTTAAAAGTCCTTAATTCTGTCGAGTATGAAATTATCCGGGCAAAAAAAGAAACATCAACCCTCTCTAAATTTAGCAAAAATAATACATTATCTGTAATAGCACCTTTGTCGTGACTTTCCTCCGGGGTGTTTTTGAACATGAAGTTAAAGTGCAGCACAGACCTTATTAAGGATTCAGTGACAAAGATAATTCGAGTGGCAGCATCACAGCATCACAGCATCATTTCCGATCACTGATTTTGTTTTTCTCACACTCGGCTGCAAAATAACACAATTGTGCGAGAGGCAAAGAAAAAAAAAAGCCGCATGATTTTCTGATTCACATGTTTTTCTGCAGATGACCTCGAATCCCACAGGCGTCCTAATGACCTGGTGCAAACACTTCAAACGGAGGCAAATGTTCTATGTGAATCTGCAAAGTTTATTAATAAAACTTATGCAAATGCCGATAACATTGATAAGAGAAAAACAAACATTTGAGAAGCTCATCTGCTGAAATGACACGGCAGAAAATGAGCTTATGAATTCAGCTTTTTATCTGAGGTTTTTGAATTTTATGTTGATATGACATTACAGCCCAGTGTGTTTAATTTGTTTAGATAAATAAATGTAACCTCATTAAAAGTCCTACAACAGGTCATAGATATAAAAATATTGTTATTTCATTAGCTCTCAAGCTGAAGCAAAATCTCAGTGAGAGTGTTTGATGTGGCTTTTATATTTGAAGTGACCCAGATGAACAATCAGTCAGCAGAAGAAAAACACAATAACCATTTTATTGCATTGTTCACTTGTTTATTTCGCCCCTTTGAATCGTGCTTGACAGGCACAAGTCACAATGAGAGGAAACACATTCATCTCCCCTCATCTCCACTTGAGATAAGATCTTAACTTTCTGCTTAAAGTATAATGAAGTTTCTTGATTTCCAGAGAGCGACGCGCGGGGGGGGGGGGGGGGGGGGGGTGCGGTGACGGCTTGTTTGTCTGCAGTTGAGCGTCAAGAAATCGCCGATAGAAAAGATTTATATTGTCTAAAAGTAACTGAAATCTTTTGAACAATGCACATTATTGATATGTGGTACCTGGGGTGGATAATACACTAAATCAGGAAGTGAGTAATTTGTATGTTAGCTTAGTTATTGTGCATCAGAAAGTTAAGTTAATCTAACCGGACTCTGTAAATACCACAGTCATGACCACCATCAACCATCCAGACGTCTGTAGTGAAGCAGCAACACTACGTCACCTCATTTTGGTCAAATTGATTTCAAATGAGTTCACGTGGTTGAAAACCGAGGCAGGAAAATCATGGTCTTATCTCTACAGGCATTTTCAATTAAAAGACCTCACACATGCACACATCACCAGAAAATAATTAAGATTGTCTCCACGCCGGGCTCCGACAATTACGGTCCAATTAGACTGGGTCAACGTGGACGTCCGGAGCCACGTTGAACGCTTTCCTTCGTCTTTCAGTCAGACATTTATTTACAAGTCGAAAGAAACAAATCGCAGAATCGTCTCTGATATGTGGAATTTAACCAGCGGCTTCAATAACATACTGCTGATACAATATTCCACCTCTGTCTCCTGCGGCGGATCCAAACAGGCACACATGTTAAGAGACGATAGATTTATCAGCTGGTATTAATTGTTTTACACAGATATATTAAATGTGTGTTTGATGTGGAGCCCCTCATACAAACCAACAAGAACTTTTTACAGTTAAATTAATGTCTCTGGTCAACAAACTGTGATGAGGATGAATATTTTTGGGCTTATTACTTGTTGATCACCATATTTAAATAATCTGTCTTGCTTTACTTCAGATAACCTTCAAAAACCAAAGGTTTACATTTGAAACTTAGAGCAACACATAGACTTCAAGATGAGTGTGATGTTGCATTGACATAGGGAGAATGTTTCTGTTTTCATTCCCACTCCCACACATCTGCTCCGGCTCTATGTTATACATCTATTACACCAAAATCTTTTGTGTCTATACGTGTTTTTGTTTTTTTTACATAGACGCACCGAAAACCAAGCCGCTCTCTCACCTCGCCGTCTTGCCAACATAATGACTTCACCCGGAGTTGTGTTACCATCGCTGAGCCGGAGACGATTAAAAACCGTGTCTACTGAGCCATTTGACCCGGGAGCGGATGCCAATTGAATCCATTCCCATTGCAGACAAAAGCCAGATGTTTGTTTTTTTCACCGGTGGAAAGGGGGTTTAACGTTGGTGATGGGGTTCCAGCGAGTTCAAGAGTAATGCTGAGCAGTAGATCAGTTTGAAGTCTGGTTAAAAACCAGCGTTTATCTCCGATATTCAGAGAGGAAACTTTTAATATATCAAAAATTCCAAGCAGAGTTTGGTGTATTTTTATCGAGGCAGCTCCTCTGGTTCAGGAAGCTGAGGATCATGGGTAATATCGACCGTTCGGTTGTGTTTGGGCAACGCAGTCAATACGTTGATGGACTCTACATGGAAAACCACTTCATCAGCACGTGTGGCTGCAGGGGGCGCTGTTGCTCAGTAAAAGTTACATAGTGTTGCTTTAATGTCCCCACTTATCTCAGGTACATGCCTCCACTCTGATGTTGGAGAAATAGTTTTAAAATTAAACCACGATTAGGATATATATAGTAAATAGATACATAAATCCTGTATGTACAAACTTGCTTGGGATCAGTTTTCAAGTGCTGCAGATAAAACAGGGAGTAAGAATCTCACACTTTGTGTTTGCAGATGAAACGAGGATCAATGCACTCACTCAATAAACTATTTATAAGCAAATGCACAAGTCAGAGCTAGTAATTATAAGTTTGAACTCAAAGTGCTGGCAAAATTATAAAAACAGAAATTCATCCATACTCAATCCTCACACATAAAAATAAAATCTATGCAATTTAAAAACCCAGCTTTCTTTTGCGAGGGGAAGCTTTGGTTTTCCAATATATTTTATCGCAGCTTCACGATTAATGCAACCGCTGAAGAAAAGACAAAACGAAAACTATTGCCATAGTCGCCATTAATTACTTTCCAATATAATTTTCAGGATCACTGAGCTTCCATCTAATCTTTAATAGGCCAGACAATGCTGTGGGGTGATGCATGCTGGGAGGTCACAAAAACAAAAGCTTCTGCTCGCGCTGCAAGCAAATTCTGATAAACCCCCGAGGCAATGCTTTTTTTTTAGAGACTTCTGTTCCTCTGCCTCTCAGAGCACAGAGGAAAAAACAATCAGATCTATTTAGCTTTTAAACCCAAAGTTCAAATCAAGAAAACGATCCTGATTCTCATCTGGGACTTTTTTTTGTGACTCTGCTATTATCACATGAAGGGGGCTCTTTTAAAGCAGAGGAACACAATGACGTAGTGTTTTGCCGTCTCCCCTCTCTCCGAATCCTGGGCCGGTTCCCAGTGAGACCCCCCCCGCCCCCCGCCCCCTCCACCAGCACCACCACCAGCACCACCACTCCACCCTGGGCCCATGCCAGACTGTGAATGAATAAGGAGGCCCTAACCCGTCTACTATCTTCGTTTGATGTGGGTAAACTGAGGTTTCTCTGTTTGTTGGGCGGCTGCTTGTGACCCACCACCAAAACATTTAAACAGAAAGATAGATAAATCTGCATCGATATATATCTTTTAAAAAACTGCTGGGCCGATCAAATCAGATTTCACCAATTCATAAAACCTGCAAGCAAGAGCAAACAGGAAATTGACCAAACAGCTAAATAAAGTGGAGGCCGAGTCGCAAGCTGCTGCCTCGCTGTGCTCTCCCCAATGATGAGATTTGGTCGCGGCCTAAGTACCATATTTGGGGGAAAGAGACTTTCTGCATAAAGAAGATTAGTGTTAGTTGTTTAAGGGCTTGGAGAAGGAGATTTAACCATTATTACCAACCCCAGTGGGGAGAAGGAGTGAATACAATCTGATGCCAACACTTGCCAGGACAGAGAAATGTTAATTGAACGGAGCCACACACCATATGGGAGAGATTATGATGAGTGCGGCTCATGGGGAGAATGACAAAGATTAGATGGGCCTGGGAGAGTGATAGATGATTGAGGAAGATTAACAATACAGAGCACAGATCGGGATTGTCCGAGCAGGGAGGTGGCACCGGCCTATTAGCCTCTGAAGTTATGCAACGCCACAAGTCTGATTTGTTCAGGTCTTCAGAAGTGGAGCAAAATTTGGGAAGAAATCACAGCCGCTGCGGGGGCATCGAGCCGAGCGGCGTCCCGAGGCCTCGATATGAAATATTTTTGTGATGCAATCTTCTAACCCACGAGAGGAACAGTGGGGAAACCAATGGGAGAGGAGGAGAGAGGGCATTCAGTTGCAGGCAGGTTGTTACAGAGTTACATCAGAAAGCCAAGTGGGGAAGTTGGGAGCATCGGAGCAAAAAAGCTCAGTTTGGGTTGTTTGCAAACGTAGAGGGAAGTCGATTCAACAGACAACTCTGGACTCTTAACATGCATCCACATGCATCCACATGCATATGCATCGAGACTAAATGAGCCGAACTTTGTCAGCAGCCAAACGGAAACAAAGTCCCACTCTTCATTCTTTAGCTCTGTATCCATTTCACATGCGTCCGTGCCAAAGACATCATCGTCATGCCAACAGTGCATGCTCTCAGATGCAGCAGTCGTCCAACTTAATCACTCATCTGCCGCTGACCTGCTCTGTCGACATGGACGGACAGAGAGAGAGAGAGAGAGGGAGAGAGGGAGAGGGGGAGAGAGGGAGAGAGGGAGAGGAGAGAGAGGAGAGAGAGAGAGAGAGAGAGAGAGAGAGAGAGAGAGAGAGAGAGAGAGGGAGGCTGGCGTTGGCCAACCAAACTGGATTAACATGATTTTGATGAAAACAGAGTCATGGACAAGCAGCACTCTGCCCTCGGTTCTTCCTTTACGAGCAAAAAAAAGAAAATATAATCCCATAATGAGATGTGTAAAGGTACTGCACATCAGAACCAATGGAAAACGTCTGTAAAAGGACAATATTTTTGCAGGGATGCTCAATAAAAGATCATTATTGAATAACGTACACACACAGATTGTGTCAGTGATGATTTGAGTGTTCAAATTCGACATTTATACGACATTTAAACACGTGGAAACACCATAAATGCAGAGGAGCCCACACAGCAGTCACACAGTGGCTCACTGTCGGGGCCTTAAATGAATTAAACGGTGTGTTTGGGTTGATGGAGCACGGAGTCAAAGGTTATCCTGCAGCTGCTGACTTACCTACAGCGACCGAGCTGCGCAATCTGAAGAGATATCACTGCACAACATCCACATGTATAATCTCTGCATTTATTCATGGTTGTCTTTAGAGGGAATAGAAAGTGCATGCATGCTTCACAGGCACCACGAGAGATTAAAAAATGATGGTCGTGCCACAAAAGTCTGATTCTTTTCTATTTTTAATCGGAGACACAAGGGAGTTCATTATGCATTTTAATGGGGGAATGAGGGTCAGCGTGGCTCTGGTGATCACAGGGTTTATTAAACCTGGTGATTGCACACATGTGGGAGTCTGCGGCAAACACAGCAAACACACAAATGCACCGACACGTCACCCCACTCACCAATTCTCAGGACTTGCTGCGAAGTGAGCCAAAACTCTGCCATAAAGTACAGCAGTGGAAATAACAGTCCCTTCCCTTTCGCCATGGTCCTCCCTCCAGAGTCGAAATGAACATTGATATCAGTTACTCTGCCCTCGGTAACTCATGCTGGTAACTTGCCAGTCCTGGTATCCGTCACAAAAATAAACTGGCATCCGACCCACATCCATTCCTCACACATAGTGATGAGGAGAAAAAAAAAACTGGGGAAAAAAACACACACACTCCACTTGCAGCTGTCAGAGGAACTCCAGTTTTCCCATTTCTACAATCCTCGGTGTGCCACTGAGGGTTTGCTTCCCATGTTTCACTGCTGAGACATCCCTCTGATCATGGTTTTTCTTTTTGTTTCCCGGTGCACACTTGAATTGAAGGCTGCTACTGAGGAGGAGGAGGAGGATGAGGAGGAGGAGGAGGAGGAGGAGGAGGACCGTGCACCCTGCGCCCTGGTGACAAGCTGGCGAGAATAGAAAACAGCATGTGTGGGTACAACTTTCACAATAAAAGCTGAGTTGGCCGCAACAGAAACAATCAACGATATCTTTGATGAGAAATGTCTTTTATTTCATCCGTTAATTATGAATTTTTAGAAAACAAAACAAATGGTATTTGTAGTTACATGTATATATTTTATTTTATACTTTTTTTATTAGTCGTGGTGGCAGCAGATCAAGGAACTTTATATATGTATTATTATACTTATATAGCACTTTTTAAATAATGTTATGTGACAATAAAAATAAATGAACAAGTCAAATAAAAGGTGGAAAAAAACAAATCTATAAAAATGGGTTTTAAGAAGCGAGGGGCCTTGATGGCACATTTAGTTTTCAACCTTGACCGTTCCTCACAATAACTCATCAGATATTTTCTTATGTACAAATACTTTAAACATAGACACACTTTTCCATTATGTTACAAGCATTTAGGACATTTAGGCCAAAAACTTGGTGTAAATTACCTTGTTTTGAATAAAATTTGAAAGTCGGGGCTTATGGACACAAGGAGGCATTTTCTTTTTTTTTGTTAGGTTTAAAGAATTGGTCACATTTACTTCAATTGTATTGGCTGCAACGCTGTTTACACCTGAAACTCCAAACGTGTTTTGTGGACTCAAACACTTCACCCACCCCTCCATCGCCATTTTTGGGTGAACCATTCCCTTTAATCAGCTTTTCTCCAGCACTCTACCAGGGTGTTTTTATATATTCTTCTGATCTTGTGTTATTTATACTAACTAATTCCCATTCATTTAAACATCCCCAATCCAATAAGCTAAATTCGTAACAATAACCATTCTTGATTCTTCTGCTGGTTGAATGCTTTTATTATGAAATCCCTGCTGCCCTGTTCCTGGTCTGTCTCCGGCTGAATTGACGCGTCGGAGCGTCTCTCCCGTGCAGGCGCTCGATCCAGGGCACCGCCGAGCCCCTGATCCGCAAACATGGATACGTCCTGAAGATTAACTTCAAATCTGGCAACGGTCGACCCCGACAACGTCTTTGCTTCGGTACACCGAGGAATGATTAAATCTTTGCTCCAGTCCTGATGGAAACGCAAAATCTAATCTTCGAACTGGTCAGTGTCGCCCCCCCCCCCCCCCCCCCCCCCCCCTCGAAGATTAACTACCTCAAACTGTTTTTTTGGTGTGACACAATCTCGTGGTCAAATAAAATGTGTTCACGTTACCTTAATCCACTTTGCCTGATTCCTCGGCGCAGAGAGGTTTGGGTTGAATACAAAGTTTTGTTTGCACTTTATCCTATAGTTGATAAGTGATGATGCTGCAGACCACGTCTCTCCAGCCAATGGAGAAGCACCAGGGGTGTGGTGGTATTTTGGGGGGGATTAGGTTAATCTCACTATTATTTAATTCCTCATAAATAAGCCTCATTAGACACTGATAGTTCAGAATAATGTTACACCCTGACAGCTTGTTTTATTTACTTAGGGAACATGTACCGTTTTAGTACATTTTGAGTTTATTACATTCTATTTTGAGTTATTAGAATTCTTCCTATCTGGTTTATTACTACTTTGCTCTATGTGTAATACCCTTGACATTTCGGATCTATAAAGTATATATCTATCTATCTGTCCATCTATTATATCCTCAAGTGGGGTTGGCTGGGGAAAAAATTATAAAACCAAAAATATAGATAATTTGCTGTAATACACTGTAAAATTAAACTACTCGTAAAACTCAATTTTAGAAATTTCAAAAAAGGAAAACCTAATAAAAAATAACCAGACGACACAAGAAATCACTCAATCCACCGTGTTTATCATTTGCTTTTTATATATTATATCAGATCCTCATCTCTTAATAGGAAGTTCTCCAATTAGAGCTTCAGCCAACTCAGGACACTCATCAGGTTCTCTGGTGCCATCTAGTGGTGGATATACACAGTGTCTAGGGTTGACTCAGGCCTCCACAGTTTAATCACAACACGTGTATTTGGTGTTTTTGATACGAAGGGGGGGTTCACATATATTCAAACCTAGTTCAGTTTAACATCAGCATCACATACATTAGATAATTTTAATAGACATCAACACTGTACATAAGCAAGATATATATTATTATTTGAGAAATTCACTAAAACTTTGCTATATTAAAGAAAATAAAAATAATCTGATGGCCTACACCTCACCCTCACAACAACTTTAAATACAACGTGTTCATAGGTATTTGTGTTAACAGACAAATGAGGGGGGGGGTCACCTTTGATAGTAAAAGACTTAAAAAACCACATACAATGTTTACATTTATAACAAAACAAAACATTAATACACATTAACATTGATTCACATATCCCTTATAGATAATCAAGATAATCCTAATATAAACAGAGATAACTCACTGTCACCTTGCAGCTAAAGTACAGCAGTTCTAATTCTGTAATATGAAAGTATAAAAAACCTTTGTGTCTGTTGTTTAATCAGCTACAAAGCCCCCCCCCCCCTCTTGATTTTGTTTATATGTATACACCACCCCTACCACTGCGAGACCCTGGATGAACTATTGATTTGTTATATCCTATGAAAATAGGAGAGTGTGGAACCGGGTGGAAGCTGGACTGGTAGGACGCGGTGGGGTTGCCGGCGTAAGTCACTGGATAGGGTGTGGTGTTGTGGGTTAAGTACGAGGAGTTTGCCGGAGTATACACGCTTCCAGCATTGTTAGAACTCCGCATGGAGGAATGGTGAGCCATGCTAGCTTGATATAACAATGATGCATTTTCAGGCAGACCTGGGTTATAGGCAACAGGAGGGTGGATTAGTGCTCCACGATTTGTCATTACTGGAGGGAAGGTTTCCAGTGGCATTGCAAGTTGCGGCCCAGCTGAGCCATTGCTCCGCAGAGAAGGACGGTACGCAGTCGAATTGAGGCTTGAAAGACTCGGGATGTGATTGTACCTCATCAGAGTCGGGTATCCGGATGCTGTCCTGTAGTTTAGCAAGTTATCCGGGTGGTACACGTCAAATGAGCCTTTGTCCGCGGGCAAACTGCGGCAGAGAAACAACAATGCTGAGGCGAAAAGGAAGGCGCCGGTCACCCAGCCGACGTACAGAGCCTCTCCCAGCTCCCTCCTCTGAGCGTCAATCAGCAAAGGATTGTAAAAATCTCTAATGATGACGTGACCCGTCCATGACACAGGGATGATGACACAGAAGCAGGCCAAGAGCTGCATAACACCTGCGACCATCAGGATTATGGTCTTAGCCCAATCGTTACCCTGAACACAGGAAATGCACCGCATTCCCGCCAGAGCCACGAGGAGCCCGAGCCCCGACAGGGCCAGAGAGCAGCACATCAGTCCCCTGGACGCCTGCAACTCCGCCGGCAGGAACAGCAGCGAGTCGTACACCTTGCACTGCATCCGGATGTTGGCTTGTCGGTAGCAGTTCATCCACAGGCCCTCCCAGCGGGTTTCCATCACAATTATGTTCTCGCCAATGAACGCCGTCACCTTCCACATGGGCATTCCCGTAGTGGCCGCTGCCCCGATCAGCCCGACCAGCCCGACGCACATCGCAGCTATCTCTGTGACACCGTGAAGCATCGTGCAGCGTATGAGAATCCAGCTGGGTCCAAATCAAGAGGTAGAAAAAGCTCACGTCGACATAAACTCCTGAAGCTTTAGAACAACATCTCCGAGTCAGAGCGTCTTCTCTTCTGAGGCAGTCTGTTTTCTGTAAGAGAAGATTTGTTATGGGAAAGGCGCTTTGCTGTCACCTGGTTGGCCCAGAGCGATGGGGGTGAAGAGGATCTCTGCTTGTTTTGTGTTTATGGTTCCTCGGGGCCCCGACCTGTATCTGCGCCATCAGCTTCTCCAACAGTAAACATGGACAAGACAATACCAGGACTCACAAACAGAAACGTTTTTGATCAATTATCATGTTTTTATTTTTCACATTATACTGTATGTGATATACAAATATAAATTCAAATATACTCTGTAGCACATAAGCTCCTCCAGTACTTCTGTTGTCCACAGGGGAGCAGAGATGACCCACAAGTCAATGGAGCAGGAGAGGAAGCGCCTCACAAGTTATTGATTGTTGAGGACCAGATGTATAGTTTCAGAAATGACAAGTTAACTTTTCATACAACAAGTCAACATATATTTCATATTTGTCTAACTCCAGAGCTGCTGAGAAGGCACAACATGGACAAACAGATCCTTAAAGAACAACTAAATCACTTTCTTCATCGGAAAATCAATTTGCACAGGTATTAAGTCGTGTTTTTGATTAACTTGGGTACAAATGTTGACATTTTAGGGCAAAATGTTTGAATTTGACAATAGATGTGTTAAATATGCATTGTGACTGCTCTCTACTGGTTGAAACCTGGCTATTGCAACTGAATATTTGGCTGATCTGGACAAAAACGGTCTCAGATTGTGGGATTTATGTTACAGCTTCAAACATGTTCGTTGTTGTTATTTGAAACAACTGACTCCACCCTCTCTTTGACTTGCACGGCCTACGAGAGGTGTGACTTTGGGGGGGGGACTGAAATGGACCACCGTGGTCCTCCACCACACTAATGCCCATTCCAGGGGATTCCAGAGGGGAAAAGTCCTCCACTTTAAAAGAGTCCCATAGATGCCTTGTGATTCTGTGTCGCTCTACATTGTTTTTATGGCCTGAGGACATCAGAGACAACTAAATCCTCCTCCCTCTCCCCCTCAGTCCCTTTACCAGTTTTTAGCATTTTTCAAAATCATGCGGGTGGGGGTAGAGTTTAGCTCAGACCTGGGGGTGAAGTTCCCCTTATAATTTAGTGTAACCTTATTAAACACTTAAGACAACCACCATTCGACCATTTTAATTTAAACTGCTTTTAAACTCACTGGAATTGAAATGACATGTAGTTCGAGAACTAACTTACATGACTGAGCAAAGGTTTTCTCACTTTTCAACCAGGAAATAAACTGTGGCCTAAAAATACGTTATCTCTATTCAAAGTGTCTTGCAAATTCTGATCACGTGATTCGCGCTGTCAGGTCGTCTCTCTGTCCGACTTCATCACAAACTCGCAGCTCTCCGGCTGAAGCTGCCTCTGAGTCCACTCCTTCCACACACAGTCTTAAACCTGCATCTCATGTTTACTCAGTACCATCAGTTAACAAGCGCCTCCAGGGCATCATACCTAACTTCAGCAAACAGACACACACACACACACACACACACAATGTTTTGAGTTTTACACTTGAATATCTGTAATTCTCACATCATTCCTCACCAACATATACAAATTCTGTCCCTGTGGTTCACCTGTATTGGTTTTCCTTTGTGTATACTTTTGCTAATTCTGGCAAAAAACTGAGAGGGAAAGTCAGTGAGATCATCTGTCACATGATCGTGTGTGTTTATGTTGGAGGTTGTGTTGAAACACCTGAAATATTAACACAGTAAACACAAATACAAATGTGCCACAAAATTTGGTGCTTAAACAATGCGTGAATTGTCACAACACATTTTTTTAAAGTTGAAATTAACGGAAATTACTGGCTTCACACAGACGTGGTTTTACTTGTACACCACAAACAATATATAAAAACAGTTGATTCAAAACGGACGTCACTATGAACTGGATTCATTTGCATTCACAGGAGCCTAAATGTATTCGTTGAAATGTGTCTCTAACCTGAAATGTGTCGTGGATCGCACTGTAAAGCATGAAAGATATTCCCTTTCATATAGTGACCGCAACTGATTATCATTTCCTCGGCCAGTGTTCAGAGATAAGCCATCTCGCTGCGTACAGAGGGTATCTGGAGTAGTTGCTGTAGATAGTCGATGGGTGTCTGGACAGGACCGGATAAGGCTGTAGTTGAGGTTGCTGTTGGGGAATTAGCACCAGCTGCTGAGGCTGGAGGGGCTGTGGGGGATAGCCCATGTAGCTGGAGTCCCTGGAGTACACGTACCTCTTCGGAGCCTTGTCTTCGGGCTGCGGGTTGCAGCAAGTAAACATGCATCCTCCGAAGAACAGGAAAGCCCCGGACACCCAGCCGATGTACAGAGCCTCTCCGAGCTCCCTGCGCTGGGCGTCGATCAGCAAGGGGTTGTAGAAGTCCCTGATGATGACATGGGCCGTCCACGAAACAGGGATGAGCACGCAGATGCAGGCCATGAAGTCCATGCTTCCAGCGATGATCAGGACCAGCCACTTGGCTCGGTCGTTGTTCTGGATACATGACGTGCACTGCAACCCCACCAAACTGATCATCAGACCCAGGCCGCCCAGGGCCAGAGCGCAGCACATGAGCCCCCTCGCTGCTTGCAGGTCCGGGGGCAGGGCCAAGAGAGAGTCGTACACCTTGCACTGCATCCTGATGTCGGCCTGCCGGAAGCAATTCATCCACAGGCCCTCGTAGCGAGTCTCAAACACGATGATGTTCTCCCCAATGAAAGCTGTGACGCGCCACATCGGCATCCCGGTGCTCGCCGCCGCCCCAATCAGCCCAATCAGGGTCAATAACAGACCCACGATCTCCAGCGCTGAGTTGGCCATCTTGTTCCCTTCCTACGCCTCCAAGCTCATGCGTGCAGAAATGTGTGGCGGCAGTGCGACTACAGTTGGATGCGTGCAGATTGGAGTGGCTTTGCATCCCGGGGGAGAAGGAGGAGCAGGTTGATGTTCACCTGCGTCGTCTCCTCCCTGTGGACAGGACGCCAGAATGGAAGGGGTGGGAATTGCAACCTGTTGCCATGAAACAGAATCTCCCACCACCTCTTTCTTCTCTTTGCACACCTCGCCCAGGAGCTGCTGTAAGCTGCCACTTTGTTTATTCACAGGTCTCAGTTTACACAGCTCACTTTACAGCTGGAGACCTGGAGAAAAGAACTTGGGTGTTTATTAACAAGGGAAATTTGTTTCTAGCTACGCGCATATAAGAAATACTTCATGTTAATATATAACCAGTTATAACTATAGATATCACACACGACCATCAGCTCTGGAGCTCAATCTAGTGTTTGTCCCGGTTTCCAGGTTTTGTTTATTAAAATTTGACATGACAGGATGAAACCAACAGCATTGGACATTTTTAGATTAGAAATTTTGAGCTGTGTCAAAATTAACTCCTCATAATAAACAAAAAAGAAATATTTAATCAAAAATTAAAACCCTATACAACAAAAACTACTACCACGACTAATAATAATGATAATAAAGAATATATAGTATTATGGAATTTGTATATTTTTGAATCATAAGTGAGGGCAGATAACATAATTCCAAATATAATCAATTAAATTCTTTATCATTTACCATGGTGGTGTGCTTTTTGTTTAAAAAATGTATCTTCAGTGGGACTTTAGACCAAAACGTTAACAAAAAGAACATTTAGAATTCCTTTTTTACATTATTTTATTACTGTGTGATTACGTGTTGTATCTCCTGTCTGGGTTTCTGGATTTCTCTGTGTCAGGGTCAGAAAAAACCCGGCAGTTGCAGTTCTGGCTTGGTTGAAATGAAATCTCTCGGCGTCTTTGTGTTGTGAGCGGACCCGTGTCAACGGTCTGGTTTGACCAGTTCGTGCACATTTCTACCTCAGACAACATAACAACTCTCCATGTACACACAACCCGAGTGCGTCAAACGGGAGCGATGCCAGTAACTCCTGTTTTACCAGGAAGGTAGTGAAACAAAGGCTAATGTGTAAGCCGTGGTTTAAACTTTAATCTCCATCAGTTTATACCAGAAAGGAAAATAACAAGTTTTCAGTTTTCTGAACATTATCCCTTTATTGTAAACCACAGTTGACCATATATTTTAGTATGTACATTCACAACAAAAACTCATTTGGAGGTATTGTATCTGAAAAAGGCCTAGTGCATAGTTTGTTCTCAAAGAGCATGTCAGCAGAGGCTGTAAGATGACACAACAGATTACATTGTTACAGATTTTTTAAATAAAAATGTTGCGCCTCATTAACTGATATAGTTTAGTGAAAATCAATCACATGGAAACAAAGGATGTAAAAATTCAACACAGTTCATCGGGATCAAAACACACGCGGCCCTTTTTGAGAAAGGAATGAAAGATCCGGCCATTTCCAGGGACGGCCTCTCCTCCAGTTTGTCAGTTTATTCTCAATCGCAATAAATCAAAATAGTCTCTGTGTTTGATTCCACTAGTACTGAGTTGGTGTGTATGCCACAGATCCTGGCGGTGGTGCGGAGTAGGTCGGCTGGTAGGTGTAGGCCGGCTGGTAGGTGTAGGGCGGCTGGTACAGGTAAGAAGGTTGGTACATACTGTTCCCGGGGTTGTTGTACGCAATCCTCTCATCGATTCCTGGGTGCGGGGAGCGTGGCGGCACAGCAGGATCACCCCGGCAGTGAAAAGCACGGCCGAGGTCACCCAGCCGATGTACAGAGCCTCCCCGAGCTCCCGGCGCTGGGCGTCGATCAGCAGCGGGTTGTAGAAATCCCTGATGATGACGTGGCCGGTCCAGGACACAGGGATCAGGGTAGTGATACAGGCCATGAGGAACAGGCAGCCTCCGGCCACGAGAACGATGTGCTTGGTGCGAGCCCGGTGGTCCACCACTTTGGTACACTTCATCCCCACTGCTGAAACGATGAGGGCGATGGCGGAGAGGGCCACGGAGCTGCACATCAGGCCTCGAGCGGCCTGGAGGTCGGGGGGAAGAAACAGTAGGGAGTCGTACACCTTGCATTGCATTCTGATGTTGGCCTGTCTGTAGCAGTTCATCCATAGTCCCTCCCAGCGGGTCTCCATGACAATGATGTTCTCCTCGATGAAGGCCGTCACCTTCCACATCGGCAGGCCCGTCACGGCCGCCACTCCGATCAGTCCAATGAATCCGATGACGAGCGCCACCACCTCGCAACAAATGGCGTCACTGCGGTCCTTCTTTTCGCGCTTCTGTTTCTCCTCGTACACAGAGTCCTGATAATCTGTGTAGGCCTTGGCCTGTTTCTCGTCGTAGTAAGAGCCAGCATAAGACTGTGGGGGTTTGCTGTAGCCACTGTAAGCAGTGTACGAGGCCATCGTGGCTTTTGGCTGCACCCTCCGCAGCTTCGGCAGCAATCTGAGGAGAAGAGCAAGTCAAGGAACTTATACACCCACAGAAATGCTAACGATGCAATGCAACCTTACTGGTTGAGCCGCTTTATAGCCATCACATAAATGGGGACACACCAAAGAGTGTTGCTTCTTTCGAATGCAAATTCAACTGCCGCCACAAACAATGGTCCTGTGATCAGAAACTAATTAAATCACCGTGTAAAGTCGCAGTTGATCAAATTATGTTTCCCTCTGTCTGTTACACATTTCAATACGTGCTCAGTTTCACAGCACAATGTTTAGTCAACCAAAGATATTTTGGACAAAATGATAAAAATGAACCAAGTAAATGTGTTTTTGTTTTGTTTTTTTCTGGGAAGAATTGTCATAAAAATCTTAGTTTTCCTTCTTTTTGAAGCACAAATCAGTCAAATTCAATTTATTTAGATTAATTGAATTTGTTTGTGCGACAAGAGATTTAGTGATTTGTGTTGGTCACAAATCTGTTGTCGCTCTCAGACCGAAACCTGAGACACTGGTCACAGACGTCTGAGCGTCTCCTCCTCCAGATGTAAACTGAGCTGATTAAAAAGGTGTCGAGCACAGAAACGTGAGGAGGGTTGGTTTCATTGTGACACAGTGTTGTCCACATGGCAGCGGTTGTCACCTCGAACCGGGACTATGAAGTCTCTGAATCATAAAAACTGTTTGTTTACTACTTAGTTTCAATTAAATGAGAAGTGTTTTTGCTGTGGTTGGTTTCAAAGTTTGTATTTGATGTTTCTGGGCCGAGTGGGAAAATGCAGACCTGGTAAAAAAAATGCAGTTGCACAAGCAAAGGTAGAATCAAGACTTTATTAAATCTGCTGATTAGTCTGAGTCAAAATGATCAAGAACAAATGAGCAGTTGAAAGTGAAAGTTACAAATGTAAAAGAACAATAAAAATGGCACAACAGTGTAAAAAACCCCAACAATTGAATCATTGCTGATTTCACATGAATAGTTATATATTATAATTTCGACATAAACTAAATAATCGTAATAATCCATGAACCGAAAGCAACAAAAAACCAAAGTCTTCCAATTACAAAAACAGACCAGTTCTGGGAGAAACCTCTTTATAGTGCAAATGAAGTACGTACAACATTTTAAGTCACAGTCGTTAAAATGTGTACATTATGAAAGCAAATACATTTCCATACAATTACATGTAAATAAGGTGGAGTTTGCGGTGCAGTACAGTTGTTTACACATATTGCTGATGCTTATGAGAGCTGGATGGCGTCCTCTTCAGGTAGGCGCTCCCCTCTGCGGACGGTTTCCTCAGTGGCTCCAGAGGTGCACCAGTGTAGTAGAGATCTTCGTCCTTCGCTCGATGCTTGTTGTAACTGACCAGAATGATGATCCCGGTGATGAGGAGGACGCCACACGTGGCCCAGCCGATGAAGAGGGCGCTCCCCAGCTCCCGCTTGCGACCCTCCATCACCAGCGGGTTATAGAAGTTGCTGATGATGGTCAGGCCCACCCAGCTGACGGGGATGAGGGTGGTCAAAAAGGACAGCAGGTACAAACACCCCCCTAAGGCGAGGGTGACGTTCTTCGATCTGATGTTGTCACCGCAGCAGGTGAACATCCGGGTCCCGCATCCCGTGATGAGCAAGGAGAGGACGACCAGAACTATGGAGAGGCACGTGAGCGCCCTGGCCGCCTGCAGCTCTGCCGGAAGAATCAGCACGGACTCATACACCTTGCACTGCATCCTGACGTTAGCCTGTCTCCAGCAGTTCATCCACAAGCCCTCCCAGAGGTCCTCCATGACAACGATATTGGCCCCGATGAAGGCAGAGACTCTCCACGTGGGCAGGGCGGTGATGGTAACCGTCCCAAACAGGCCCACGAAGCCCAGGACCATGGCTAAGAACTCCAGCTTGTCTCTCATGGCTCAGAAGTCTGGTCAGAAGCCTGGTCTCTTGCGTGTCGTCTATCAAACTGTCCCGACTGATCCCTTTTGCGGAGCGTTAAATCTGCAATAGCATCACCATGCGTGCAATGTCATCATACTGGTTTGAGTCGACTGTGATTCCAACGATTGCTTCAGGTGTAACTCAATTGAACTGTTTCGAGAAAACGAAAATGTTTTGTTAACATTTGTCATCATTGCTGGTCATGCATGACCTGCGCCAATGGAAAGGGTGTGACTAGTCCAGTTATGGTCTGGTATCAACGCCAGACCTGAGAGATCCGATCACGAGTTTTCACAAAGTTTCGGTGACTTTAAATATCGCACACATCTTCATGCGGCTCCCAGTTTACTGTGTGTCAACTGAATAATGAGAAAAAATCTATATAACACATGTTTTGTTCCAGGAAAAGAAACAGCACGTGTGGTCAACAAACATTCCCTTTGTTTTCTATGCAAGCCCATAGCCCACACACAAACACACACACACACACACACACACACACACACACACACACACAGGCAGCATCTTGATAAGCATCATATGTAAAGTGTGTTGTAGGTGGTGTGTGAGAGCTCTGTTCTTCACAGGATTAAGATAGAATCGACCTTGGCTCAACTCATGAGTTTAGAATCAATCATCACACAGTCGTTCTGCTCAGTGAGAGTTTTTCCTTTCAATCGACTCAGTGGCTTTAACTTTCAAACACCAACTAAACAGACCACAGGTACCAATTACTGCCGTGAAAAGTTAAATGACAATCTCGACTTGCTTTAACTAAGACGAGGAGGAAATGTTTCAAAACAATGGGGGGGGGTTTTCACTGTTCCTAAGAAGAGCCGCTCCTTCTTTCAAACTCAAGTTGGTCTGGGAGAGGTCACACCCTGTTGGTCAACCTGTTTCTGAGAAGAGGGAGAGGGACCGAGAGAAGGAGGAAGAGAGAGAGAGAGAGGAGGAGGAGGAGGAGGAGAGGCCACGGAACAGGAACAGAAACCGAGAGGCCTGTTGAACAGGTTCGCTGAGTGATACCGTCGTCACATCCTCAGCTGCTTCAGATGTCAACAGAGTCGCTCATGCAGAGAGACGCACGGCTCAGAACTCAGACACATGCAACCTGTGCTGTAGAGATGTGATGTATTACAACAACATATTCTGATGTGAATGAAATGTGATTTTATTAAGCTAAGATTGAAGGTAAATACATGAATCCACAGGGGTAAGATGATGTGGGGGGCCATGTCTGCCCCCTGCTGTATGTTAAGATGACTGCACCTTCCTGGGCCATAACTTTGCAAATATTTAAAAGAAATATAATTAGTTTATACAAAGAGAGAAACACACATGAAATAGATTCTATTCTCTTTGTTTTTAGTTTGACTTTTTAAACTTCACTTGCGCCTCGAGTAGATCACATGACTTTGTTTTTGGTTTAAAAATATTGACATCAAAACTGTTTTTCAGTTTTTTGAAACAAATAACAGATTTACATGTTTTATTATTTTTTATTTTTACTAGCAAATCAATAATAGATTATCCAAAACCTTTTTTTTTTACACCAACAATTTTATTTTATATTTTTCTGTTTTTGGTTTTGTGACGATTAACAGATTTACAGATTTTTTTTATTGTTGCTTGGCAAATAAATGATTAGCTTCTCCAATGATATATCCTGAGCATTAGCAGAAACACACATATCAGCTTCATCAGTCTATAACTATTAATATTTGGAACCTACAAATATTGAAAATAAATGGAAACGCTAGTCTTAGTGTTGAAATTTGATTGTAATAATATCAGAAATTATTTTAAAAAATAAGAAACTTTATGCCCGAAAGCAGTGTTATTGTTACAAAGTGCTTTACAAAGAAGAAATGAGACCAGACAGTCAGATAGAAATAGAATAAAACAAAGGAACGTGAGGAAAACAGAATGATAATGTAGATTTTGTCATATCCATAAAGTATGTTATAAGATAAAAAGGCAAGGCAATCTAATGCCTTTGGAATGTTGAAATCAATATGACATGTAACAGGAAGTAGGTGAAGGGACGGTCACGGGACTATGTTTGTTGGCAGAGGACGATTTCAGATAATAGCACAGCTATAAAAAAATATACTCCCACTGATCAAAATACAAAAAGGAGTTAAATTCTGTTATATAACAACTACATGATCGTCACCATGCACGTTTAACTTCTTATCTTAAAATAGCTGCTACACACACACACACACAGACACACAGACACACACACACACACACACACACACAGTCTGGAGGAGCAGCAGAGCCTTTGTGGTGGAGGTGTTGATTGACAGTGGAGGGACTGAGGGTGACAGGAAGTCCACAGAGCTCAAAGACACAAAGGAGGAGATAACGCTGTGAGGACAATCACATTACCAGTGTTGCTGATGAAACATCAACCCCCACCACACACACCACACACACACACACACACCACACACCACACACACACAGGAAGTTGGAAGAGATAGGCGGCTGTAATGTAATGATACGTGATTGGAGTCCTGATTTTGACACGTCCCCTTTTTGCCGTGCGCTAGAATATCAGGTCTCAGAGGTCACTGTGACGCCAGATGAGAAGAGATTTTAGATGTAACAGTTGCTCAACGCGCGAAAAGAATGAGCTCAGTTATGATTGAGTGGAATCAACGTATGTTCTGAGAAAAACATTATTCTAACAAAGCCGGTGAGCTACTGTTTGTTGTGGTTATTTATTGTACGGTGTTTATTTTGTCTGTTTGTTGATAGGGATGCTCAGAACCGACTCTGTTGAGATTGGGTGTTGGCCTTGGCGGAGGTCTGTGGAGGTCTGTGCTCGACTGCCAACGTTCTTGAGCCGTCTTCACCTTTGAACTCCGGATTGCGTCTGGACATTTTCTCCCACGAGTTTGTCTTTCACTTATGAAGAGGCGTTTATCGACACCGACATGAACACTTATCAAACACTCTAGAATCTCATCGTGTTTCCAGTTTGTCTTCTACGTGTATGTTGCCTCTATTTCATCCTGAGATATTTGTTTTCTTGTTGGTTCTTTCAGTTTTGCGTCGCGTGAATCCTCTGGTAAACATCCTGCCATTTTCACACGTGAATAATATTCAGAAGTTCAGTGCATGTCAGAAAGCAGCATGGTTTTCTTATTCTGTCCCAATGTGTTTCACTTTAATTGTTGCATTACTCCCCCCCCCCCCCCCTTTAGTGAGCAGGTGAAAACTCGCATTTACTAAACATTCCTATACCCTTTCTCTTACAGTAGGAGATTTAGATCCGTCAGCATCAGACACCAAATCGGCCGTCGCTTGTTAAAACACACAAAGCTGCTCCTCATGTCTTCTGAAGGTTTCCCCCCCCCGTTGTTTTGCGTTTGCTTTCTCTGTGTGCTGGTTTGCAACAGGTGAGGCATTGATTTGCTGCTCGGCTCCGTCGCTCTCTGGGAGTTTGTGCGTTTTTCTCACATCTCTGAAAACAGAGCCGCAGGGAACGAGTTGTTTTTTTACGACCACACGAACCAGTGAATCACAGCACAGGGAGGGGCTTTGAATTATAAGTAGGAAACAACTGTATTTATTATGATATCAATACATTTTTCTATATACACACAGTAATAAAAATGCAGTCTTAGTAGCACAATGAGTTGTTTACAAGTATGAGATCGTTCTCTTTAGGCATTCTGCAAGTCTTCCCCTTTGATTGCTTGAGCACATTTGGACTTTCTTTGTGAAGAAGAAAAAAAAAATAAACCCACTACTTGCGCTTTGCTAACAAAATTAATTTACATGTGAATAAATAAAATCCATTGCTTTTGTAATTCATTACCAGTGAACCAATTTTTTTTTCTTTTTGAACACACGAGTGGCTGATGTGCAAATTCTCTACAATACAGAGTGAGCACGTGAAATGTTAATGGATGTGACGTCGAGTGTTCTTTGAATACTGAAGAGCAAAAGAGGGAAAACGTATCAAAAAAACCGGTTTCACAGTAAATAAAAAAAAAAGACATAAAACAGCAAAATGCAGATTCAAGTAAAACAGGATTATGTTAAGTTAAAACAAATTAAAATCCCCTCGTCTCTGTGACACCGGGGCTATTACGTGACGCCACTATTTTTAATGTAACAAAGAGATCAGACAAAATATATATTCCAGGCTAAAAAAAAGATAAGTCTGTAAAACAAGAGATCATAGAAATCATATCATACACAACCAGGAAGTCTGTCCATCCCCCCCCCCAAAACGAGTCAGTGTATAATTCATGTGAAAATGTACAAGTACAGTAAACGGTGCAAGACGAGGCTTTTTAAAATTATTAAATCTATTTTCCTTAAGGACAAATAATACACAGCCCTTAACTAAGATAATATCTCTGAGTCACACGGACAAAAGAACGATTATTAATGTTCTTACGATACCCAAATTTGGCAACAGCAGGCAGGAGTATAGGATGCTGCCCAGATGTGCAAACCATGCCAATCCAAGCCACTGATTAGACTCCGTGATTGTACCATTAGCTCGTCTCTCAAAGCTTCCACGCATATGTAACAGCATTTGTTTTGGGACCGCGTTCCCTCGCTCTAGGTTCCTGTATTGCTCCACTGATGATCTTAACCTGTAGTTTCCTCTACTAGCTTTGTGATATATACGTCAATGCACGTCATGCACTGGGGGGCGAAGACTGACGGCGGATCTTTACGGAGCCTCGTGTAAAAGCTGATAAAACACTTTTGTCTGGCCGTCCTCGTCAATCAAGGCCGTCGCTCTCACATGTCGCAGTCTGGGGACGAGGCGGATGGATCCCTTCTCACCCAGATCTCCCCCCTCTTCGTTTGCTTCAGCTCCTCCACGTCGTCGTTCGCAGCGTTCTGCTTCTCTGGCGTCGACCAGCTCAGGATCATGCGTTTCGCTCACTGTTGGGGACTTGAGGCCTTTGCGCTCCTCCGCCTCCCCACCCTCCCCACCCTCCAAGGACAAAGCCATGACGGGGGCCTCCAGGTCGGCCTCGGCGGACGGCGCCCCGGGCGTCTGACAGAACTCGTCGTCGTCACTCAAGATGTCCGTCTCCTTCACCTCCTCCTGGTCCTCGTACTCCTCGAGGTCGAACTGCTCCTCCACCCAGCGGTCCGTGTCGCCCGCTACCTCGGACTGCTGCTGCTGCTCAGGTTTGTCCTCCTGCTGCAGACGGGCGGAGACGGGCTCCTCTGGAGAGGCGAGGTCTTGCTCGGGTTCACCGTCAAACACGATGTCCGTGTCGATGGTGAAGCGGTTGCGCACGAGCTTCCTCCTGCCCAGAGTCCTGGTGGGGGCAGAGGCTGCAGCAACAAAGGATCACAGACATGTTATAGGATGGACAAACATTTTCAGGTAATATAACATTTGTTTTATTCATTTTTCATAAATCACAATACTGGTGTAAAGTGCTATAATCTGTTATTACAGTGTAATAACAGATTATAGCAAATTTCCGTATTATAATATCTTGTGTTGTAAAAGTTTATCATTTAAAAGTAACATTTATTAGTAACTGAATATAATTTATAATTCCTTTTCCAAAAATGCAGTATTATGTTGTTATATTTGAACGCTTTATTCCCTATTCTGCACCATAAATGCTAGTTACTGTTAAAACTACTTTAAGTTTTGTTGCACATTAATAAAATATGAACTTGCATCTAAAGATCTTATGCAGCTCTTCTCTGCTCGTTCTAATTCCAGGATAACACGGAACATCTCAGCAATTTGGAACATTTTGATCTACGAATTAAAAATAAAATTGGTAGGTTGCGTCAGAATATGCTGGCACAAAATAATTGAATGAGAGTGTCATGTCTCATTAAATAAAACCGATCTGGAAGATGTCGTACATTCAACACAGGCATGTGGACATTTACTTCAACTTTCACCACACTTGTTTTCCTGCAGACTCTGTGCTTTGGATTAAATTGAGCTCATTATGTTTTCTAATTGTTTTCGTACTTTCAGACTAGTCCAGTAGTCTAAAATTAAATGTTCATTTAAAATCGACAGGTAAATTAGCTGTTGGGAACATCTCTAGTCCCCGGAAATTGCATCAATTAAAATGCGTTTGAGGCCAGATCTGAAAAACCCTATCTGTGTCAGGTAGAAGGAACGAGCTCTGAGCTGTCGGGTGAGTGCTGCAACAAACTGGCATTTACCTGCTCTGTTGATGACGGGACGTGCTCCCTTCAGGGCGCAGAGACGCTTCCCTCCGAAGGGCACGTACTGCTGGTTGAGGGGTAAACTCTCCGTCTTCAGGAGCTGCCGGCCGGTGCTTTCCCTCAAGATGGAATGGACGGTTTTCAGGAAATCTTTTCTACTCTCTGGAGAGCTGGAGGCAGAAAGAGTCGACACACGTTATCGGTCTGTCACTCTGCAGACACCGGCTGTCGTGGGGTTTTATCAGCGACACAGTGGCTTCGATCTGCAGTGGAACCCATTAGAAGAGATCCTCACCTGCAGCACAGCTGAAACGTCCTCTCCGGCCGCCCCTCGGACTCCGACTTCGTGTGGACGATCTCACACACGGCAGAGCCCTCGCCGTCTGAGGAGGAAATACCACACTCACATTAAATCTATGTGAAATAAATGTTGGATTTTCCGAGCGTTCACCATCAGTGTTTCTATTTATTATTGTATTTATTGGGTCACTCACCCGTGTTGGCCAAGGATCGAACTTGAAGGGCGTCAGTGGGGATCATGTGACGGAATCGGAAAGGGTCTTTATCATCTGAAGATATGGAGGCTCGATGGGAGCCACCCTACATAAAGAAAAAAAATAATTAAATCATGTTTACTTCGCCTATGAAACTATACTTGTGAAATTAGGTGCACTTTAATCCAATCAGGTTTAAAGGAGACATGATGCACATCTGGTTCACAGCTGTAACTTGGGAAATCACTTGAAAAGGTTCAAATGCTCGAATGTTCAGAAAACACTTTCCTCCTCTTTTCAGCCTCTGTCTGAAACACTTGATTTTAGCCCCTGTCCCGATATAGCCCAGTTTGCTCTGAGTGGCCGACTCTGTTGTGATTGGGTGGGAAATATCGAACTCTGCTCTCACTTTACGTGGCTTTGTTACAGGCTGTGCCAGACTAGCGGCTCATCGTGCATTCCTTTCTGTGGACTTTGGGCTTTTAATCTTTGCAGATGTACGAAAAATCTCTAATACACTAGAGAAATTAAACCGAACAAGCATACGTCTCCTTTTAGTGCTGCTTTTTCTACAGGTGACCTATTGGGCTGATTCTGAAAGTGGCACAAGTGAACGTGCATTGCTAAAATAAAGCCGGTTATATTCTAAATGGATGGAAGTGTTGCTGATGGCTTTGCTGAAAACATACCATTTTCTTTTTCTGCTTGGACCCGTCCTTGCATACGAAGACCACCGCCGTTTTGAACACTAAGAAGAAACGAGAAAGAAACAAACATTATCACTAAAATGCAGTAAATGCAGTAAATGCAGTAAACAGGAGTGATTACTTCACAGTAAAAGCACAGTAAACATGAAATTATACTGATCACATGATCCTGGAGGAAACCTGACGTACCAAATGTTGCTATCTGGGGCTCTTTCTTCCATTTCCCTGAGGAGGCAGGCGGGTTGAGCCAGGTGACGCTGGTGTGGAGCAACAGGTCCCCCATCGACAAATCAGCAACCTGGCAGAAGCGACAGAAAAAAACCATCAGTTACTCCACACGCCTGCTTTGGTTGACAGAGTTGAGCCGATCCACTTTTTAAATCCAAACTTACCTCTTTCTTTTCGCCGCTCTGTTCGGTGATGAGGTGATCGAACACCGCTCCGAACTCCTCGTGGATCTTCTGCATCTCGTTGATGTGGCTGGCCACTTTGTTCATGGCTTTCATGGCAACTGTAAACAACACCGGCGGTTAGAGTTCGAGTGTTGTGGCTGCAATGTTTTCACCGAAATGTCAAAAATGGTTTCATCTCCCTGCGTCAGTCAGCCCACGTGACTGGGTCTTACCGTCCAGGTGGTAGTGCTCCTCGCTGTCTGGGTCCGTGAGCGAGTAGAGCTCCTTCAGCAGCAGCGGATACTTCAGGACCCTCTGGATGGGTTTGATCAGATACGACTCCAGGGTAGATGAGTGCTGCTGCTTGGGGTTGCGCTCCTCCAGGAAGGCCTTGAAATCGTGGTCGGTTTTGGCTGAAATGATCGATAAAAGAATACTGAATAAAAAAAGGTTCTTCTGTAATTGCTGTGTTTGCGTGTACAGACGATTCTTCTCTTTTGTCTGTGGTTTCTAATTCACAATAACAAAGCTCGTGCTCTGGATGTTTAAAACTGGCTGAAGGCCAAATCCACTCTATTGTGTTTGAGTTTTCAAGCACCTCAAAGAGAAGTTTGAGGCGCTTTTAGAAATGCTGCTGGACCTGTTTTTCGTTTGTGTGCGGCTGCATTGTTGTTAAGGCAAAACTTCGTAAACACCAACTGTCACTAACGGAAAAACATAAGTATGGATGAAGCGTCAGTTTTTTGATTGACAGATTGCCGTCGTATAACCATTTAGATCCTGTGCAACATTGGACCCTTGAGTTCAAAGCTGTGAATACAGGAAGTAGTTTGGTCCAAAGTAGTTGTTGGTGTTGTGCTTTTCTCTTCATGACTCTTTTGTCCAACCAAAGAGAATTTGATCGAACAAAATAATAAACCATAATCCTACTCGGGTAGTTAGTGGCTCGTGTTTATGTTTTTAACGTTGTCATGTCTTGGAAATTATCTTTGAATGTTTCGTGCTTTTTATAGACGAGTAATTTTTATTCAGCAGCCGCCGGCCACAAGTAGAGAGTGATAATCTGTTTACTGCCTCAAAAGCCACTTTGCCTAAATAACGCCTCAACACTCTCATTACGGCCGGGATCTTGTTGACTCCCTGAACCGAAACGCAGCCAACAAAACCATCCACTTGACTGTAAAAGGAAGGGGGGTGGGGGGGGACTGGCTGCAGAACAAACTGTTCAACACTGCTTATTATATAGATCATGCGATGCTGCGGTGCTTTTGAGCTCCGGGAGCCAGCAGCTTGAGAGTATGCAGAGGTCAAATACACAACTGTCTCTGCTGACAGCTCTGCACAGTAGATTTATGGAGCCTTGCAGGATATGGCAGATGGTTGATGGATAAATACATCCTCTCCTTTGAGCCCAAGAAGGAATGTTGACCCGAGAGCACGTTGACTCACCCTTCACGAGGACCTTCGGGACTTTGGTGTGGCTGGCGCAGAAAGCACTGTAGATTTTGAAACGGTCTGCATAGTACAGGAACGAGCCTCCCAGGGAGAAGAGGATTTTCTGTAAGGAAAAAGTCAAGAGTTGTTAGGCAAAGAGTTGTTAAAGAGTTCATGGCCGTTGCCGTTCGTAGCTCTTGACGTACGTGACAAGGAGACGCACCTTAAACTGATCCACTCGCTCCAGCTTCTCCAGATCTGGAACCAATCTGGTCCCGTCTTCCAGGGTCTTGAGAAACTCGACTTGAAACTCCACCATTTCGGGCAAATTCCCAAACAGCACATCCAGCTGGAGGAAAAGAGCATTTGAGCAATGTCAGAGTAGTTTCTCCTTACTACAGCGTCAAGTAAAACGTTTCTCTTCATGCGATGCTTCTAAAGCTGCTTTCAGACATGCACTGAACTCTGGAGATTCTCCGGAGGGACTCTCAAACTCCGGAGAGAGTCCGGACCCCATCGATCGGACATCCTCCGGAGTTCATCTCCAATTAAAACTAGTCCCTTGCTGTAGTTAGAGAATGCCGAGGACACGAATAAAACCAAATGAATGTCATCCTTGCAAGTGCATGTAAAACATCCCATCATTTTGTAAAAACACCTCCCTCGGCTACTCTTTACACGGTTATGTAACCCACTTTTCTTTTTTTTAACATTTCAACAGTTCTGACATTTAAAAGCCAACCACCACTCAACGGCTCCCAGCGTCAGACGTACCTCATCCTGAGTGAGGAAGGTCTCCTTCTGCAGTGGGGTTAAATATCTCCCGATGAGGCAATTGAGATCCTGCAAGACACGAGTGGTTGATTCGAGGATGTCAATTTCATTCAGACGGACACAGACATGAGAAACACGCGGCTTTGCATCATGTGGAAAAACAACAGCACAGCAGTGATTAAGATACAGGGATAGTCGGAGTCCCTCCAGGATCCAAAACAGAGGAGCTGGCCTTTCTGGGTGAACTTTTAAAAAGGTTAGGGAGCCATGAGGAAGCCCAATTAAATAAGTGACTGTGGCGACAGTCACCTGAGCAGAGCCCATTAGGCTAATTAGCTGCTCTTGATAAAAAATCAAGTAGGGAAACTACCGAAAATTCGGGCTTGGGGGTCTTAAATCAATGCACTGTAATTAACATGTGTCATTTCTTTGTATTATCAGTTTCATAATAATAAACTGTGTTAAGCTTCTAACTTTTTATTTATTGGTCATAACGGAGGATATGTCCACCTTGTAAAACAAACCAGAATGGTGTAAATAACTTTTTAGAATGTAAAATATGTAGAATAAACATAATAATAATAAACCTCACATGAAAAATGATGAATTAATCAGACAAACTTAAAATGAGACTTGTAAATAAAACTGCAGAGTCTAAATCAACGGTGCCCAAAGAGGTAAAGTATTAAAACATTTAAATGTTTAAAGATTAAACTAAACAACAAGGATATGATAGATATCTAGTTCACATCTGTGCTGGTTAACTTGTGCACAACGTAACATGAGCAACCTCCGTAAAACATATTTACTGGAGAGTCTTAGTACTTCCTGTTTACATTATATACATATAAATATATATATATCCCTATATTTCCTTCGCAGTAGAACTGATGGTCCCAGACCCAATCTGGGTAATTTGAACAAATTGCTAACTTCCCTCTGAAGGTTGCACAGTGCTCCGTCAATCATGCACAATAGGATTTCCATAACAAGTATATATGTGGCCCCTCTAATGAGGTACAACATTTTAGATAGGCTCGGCAGTATCCCATTATTCCCCCCCCCACCTAACCCAGTTATTCTGCTGAGCAACGTTATAACAGGCGGAAACAGATTAGGCGATTTCAAGGCAAGGACACAGCTGTGTCCCCTCATGCCTCCTGGGACACAGATAAATATGGATTTGACACGTGGAATAGGTAACGCGTAGGAACAACACAACCCAGGACAGGCAGAAAAGGCAGATCGATGGATAGAGAGAACGCACACACACACACAGACACACTCACAGAGACCATCTGTCTCTTGCAAGTAAAGATGAGTGATACTGACTTTGACGTAGGCCCGCTCGGTCTCCACGAGCTCGCAGATGACTTTGCGGAGCTTGTCGGCGTCGGAGAGCTGCCGGAGCGTTGCGGGAGGCGGGAAGGGCGACTCCGGGCTCGGCGAGGAGGACACGCACTCCGAGGGATTCATGTCATGGAGACTGCGGCAGAAAGCGGCGACCTGCTCCGTGCTCTGCGAAAGAAAGAAACAGAGGGGCCAGAGAAACGGGATTAGATAACGATGCAACTCCGACTCAGTCATGGAATCCAAATATCGACCGCTCGCCGACCGCAGATGTGAACTCGTAGGTGTTGCTTTCCAAGTGCTGATGTGCACAGGTTCATGACTGTGCAGAGAGAGAGAGAGAGAGAGAGAGAGAGAGAGAGAGAGAGAGAGAGAGAGAGAGAGAGAGAGAGAGAGAGAGAGAGACTGGAATAATTTGCACTAATTTGGTCTATTTTCAGTCTGTCATAAGAGTGACTCCCGCCTCCCTCTCTTCCACTCACATCCCTCTTCTCCCTGGTGTTTTCCTCCAACTGACTGATCAGTGATGTAATGATTCATCGCTTTCACGGATTCAAAATATACACACACACACACACACACACACAAACAAACACACGCACATACAACAGTGTCTGTCCACATACAGTGTGCGTTGCCGTGGAGACCAGGCCTGATGTGCATTAGACTATCATTTTGGACAAAAATAGACCCCCCCCCACCTCCTCAGCCAGAGCAGGCCCAGATGAACTAACACTCACACCAATCCCAATGAAAGGGTGTTTTGTCTTTTTGAATCAATACAACAACAGAACTCTACTCACACCCGTCAACTTAACCCCTAACTTATTTTGTTTTTTTTGGGGGGGGGGGGGGGGGCGACATTCTTTTTACTGTAGACTTGTAAAAGATTAACTGACAAGGTCGCTGAGAACAAACAGTTACGGCCAAACAAAAGGGAATCGCTGGCAGGTATCGACGCCACTGGGAGCCCAGTGGGGAGCTGGGAGGTTTCAAGTTGGTTATTTAAGAATTTTTATTTTGCAATTTATCCTGTCACACCTACAACAAGCTCCTGTGGGAAAAGAACGAGGCTCCACGCTGCTGCAGAAGATGGAGCGTTATCATCTCCAGATTAAAAACCATCTTAATTAAAATCAGGGTTACTGGTTTATCGTCCATCTACACGTCTGAGGGCCTCAAAACAACGTGAGGCAACAACCATTAAAACAACCATAGTGCGGGCGAACCTTTTTTCTTAATTCACTAAACTACGATGAAAAAAAGGAAAACGCAAAAGCACAATGCACGAAGGAAGAACACCGTGTGATCAAATAACAGTCATGCATCTTCTCGTGCACTGTCATCACCATTGTTACCTAATCAGACAGACACATTCATGCGTGAGGCACGACAGCCCCTTTGTCCCTTGCCCTCAATGTTTCCAAAAATAATCAGGAAGCTTCCAGATCAGCAGATGAACCGAGTTGCTGTAATGTCCGTAAATGCAATGTTGCAAATTCACTTTTGCACAAATGGGCGGTGTTTGGTAAATCTGCAGTAACAGCTGCTGCT
Organism: Reinhardtius hippoglossoides; assembly: GCA_006182925.3. Classification (NCBI taxonomy): domain Eukaryota; kingdom Metazoa; phylum Chordata; class Actinopteri; order Pleuronectiformes; family Pleuronectidae; genus Reinhardtius; species Reinhardtius hippoglossoides. The sequence continues at coordinate 4,731,473 of CM031673.1, forward strand.
GCAATTGACATTTTGTCAAATTTGATTTTTTGTTTTTTGCTAATCAAGTCAGATTTGAGTACAAATTGGAGCAGCATGTAAGTAATTACTTCCAGAACCCATTAGAGAAACAAACATGCCGGACAAAAGGTCAATTCTGAAAACGTAAATTTAGGAATGCGGTACGATTTTACTCAAAAATAAAAATCAGCCATTCAGAGGAAGAAGATCTGTATTTGTCTCTGCTGTACTTTACTGATGTGACGACGTACTGTACATTGAACTCAGATGAAAACAAATATAGCTAGAAAAAGAAAAAACGCTCATCACTTTGCAATCCGTACAAAAAAATAGGAAAGAAATAAAGAAATGTCTGTAAATAAATACATTTTCTATCTATTTAAATCAACTGAGCTCATCCAGGTTTCCAGAGCCCAATAAGACAGTCAGTTATAATCCTAACTGGGCTAATTAACACCGTGGCAGCTTTGGCTGTGTGGACGGTCATGACATGTCAGAGAGAAGGCAGAGAACAGAAGGAGGTGGAGGATCAAAGCGATTCAATATCACATGAAAAGAACAATATGAAGAGCATCCGCCACGGGGCGAAACCGTGAGATGCAGAGAGATAAGAAGGCTTCCCCGTGCAAATTGAATATAGATGAAAACCCATTTTTAAAAAGCATGAAAGCACTGGGGATGGAGTGAGGAGAAGACTGAGCGTCTCTCCTCCCGAAAGTGTGAGCCTGAGATCACAGCTCTCGGTGCCAGGAGAGAAAACTCTGCAACAACAGTCGCTGCAACGACGATCTGGGTAGTTCTGTCAAAGATATGTAAAGTCCGAGTCATCTGGGGGGGGGGGGGTTTAGATCTGCAGCGGCTTTGTTCCTGCACATTCAGTGTTTGACTCTCATCCTGTGAAGCACTCCGCTGATTGTGGGGCAACTCTGCGACACAACGGTGACTCACTGCTTCCTGTTTGTCTGCCTGTGGCGTGCAACAAGCGGCGAGAGGGAGAAGGTGGGAATACAACAACAACAAAAAAAAGAGCTGGCCCCCGGGCGATCGCGGCAGCAGAGGCAACTAACCGGGGGTAAGAGGAAAAAAAGTGAAGGAGTCTCACCAGATGCAGCATGTCATAGATGGAGTCTGCGGAGCGCTTGGTGTGCTTGCTCCACTTCAGCATGGCCATGGTGCAGGTGCAGGCTGGAGAGAGTCAGCGTCAGTTCACGTGCCAGAGGAGAAGAAGAAGAAGACTCCAGGCTTTTGTCAACTCTACACTGCAGCTCTCCAACACATTTCTCTCTCCCCCCCCCACCCCTCTCCTTCTTGTGTTTCTTGTGTTTAAAAAAAAAAAAAAAGAGAAGGCGCCGTGCTGCTTGTGATGAAGGATGAGTGAAGCTGCTCTGCCTCCTCCTCTCCGCCCACCAGCACTTACAGCCTTCCAGCTCCCCTTCCCTTCGCCTTCCGAATCTGCTGTAGTTCTTGTCGCTGATATTCTGCTGTTCTCTCTCCCCACCACCCCCACCCCCCCTCCCCCTCGCCGCTCCACAGGCTGGGTAAACTCAGGCACACAGTGTGAGTGTGAAGATCTGGCCAACTCCGGCAGCATTGTAAATCAGTCCTGATAATCCTCCAGACCGGAGAGAGTGCAAAACAGGAGCAGGAGGGAAGGAGCCTCCTCCTCAAGGTTGCAGCGGAGCAGGATTGGCTGGCGTGAGCCGCGCCGCAGTGGAATATAAATGCAGAATTTCAGGAAATGGGGGGGGGGGGGGGAGATTGAAGGAGAGAGGGGAGCTGCAATGGAGCAGGCTGCAGACGGGGGTGAACGGCACTCAGGAGAGCTCAGACCTCCACCAAGGACCAACAGTCACCTTACATTTAATTAAGCTGCACCAAACCCTCATAGATATCAGACCTATGTGCCTGGTTTTGTTCATTAAGATCCATGAATTATTCCCAGGGGAGTTACAGAGAGTGAAAAAATGACTGGCAATCGGGACTGGAGATTCTCTGGAGTTTGCTTTTCACACATGACGAACACAGCGGGAGACTGTCGAGTCAGACGTGTTCAACAACAGGAAAATGTCCAGAACATTTAGGCGAGGGGTTGGCGTCTGGGTGCAGGAAGGAGGACACGATGTCTTAATTTCACCGGCATCGGTCCTCGTCACCAAAAGCTCTTAAAAGCCGTCGTCTTTCCATGTTGACATCTTGTGCTCCTCTTTTTCAGCTTTGCCTCCATCGCGTTAGAAGCATCACCAACACGCCAGCTTTCTCACAGTGAATCTTCTAACTGCCTTCTCACATGGGCTCACTCGGACATTCACCAGAGTTTTGACCAGGGGGATGAAAACACTGACTAATGTCCTCAGCTACTGACTCAGACATTTGCATTCTCACATGTGCTGCTGTGACAGCACCAGAAAAAAATGCCCTTTATTCAGACCAGTAAAGTAAAATAAACCCTCAGACACATTTAAATGTCTTCAACCTCTGAGCAGATTCCAGCTCTGCTTCAAGTCACGATCGTATCTCCTCTTCCTGCAGTTAGAAACTTCTACCTTTCCCAGAATGCCAACAACACCATAACAAAATGTGCACGTAGAGACTTTGACTGTGTCAAGAAGAGTGACTGTTCTTCAGATCACAAAACATCTTGCAACAAGCACTTAGACTGAATGTGTGGCACTGAAGCCCTGACAACTTCTCAGAGCAAGTTAAGACCAAAAACTGGAGCTATATTGTAAATAGCTTTCTCACCCCCCCACAATGACGTAGCAGTGTTACGTTGGGATGGATTCTTTCTGTCTGTACTGCAGTGACAGGGAAGCTTCGTCTCGGTTCAAATCACAGAATATAATCTACATTTTCTCCAGGCTCAGGTGTTTTATTAATAAGAAGCAATGACTCACTCACTACTCCAACCCTCTGGGGAACATTTCACTTTACAGCCACCACATCTTCCTGCTGTTTGGATGCAGCGCGCTGGTGTTGCTCCAAGTTTTCACCGACTGCAGGAACATGTGTTGCAGCAGGGAGCTCAAGGGATATACAGTACAGTGCGCACAAAGGGGGAACATGTTCGGAACATGCTCCGCTCGGGCGCAAATCCAGACGCCATAACCACATCTCACACACGAAGCCTTAAATTCCCACTCATCTCTTCGAGCTTTGAAATTTGATTCAGAGTGCGACGTCTTTCGCTGAAGTCCTCAAAGAGAAAAGACGTATGATCTACATTTAACAAAAAAAAGAAGAAAGTGGAAAAAGACGAAAGGCGCGGGTTTGACAGGACACGGTGCCACAAACGCAGACACCTGCTGCAGAGATTCTCTTCATCTTCCTCCAGCTTGTTTGTTCATATCCGTAGTTTTGTTATCGCTAATCAATACAGAGGATATGACGGAGATTTGATACAGTATTTGGTTAACTGCCGCAGATAAAACCTTATGCAGGGTTTCGCTTCCCTTAACAAGATAGAACGAGCCAGTTACAGACCGGTGCTTCAAACTGCGGTGAAGCCAACTGTTCTTCATGATAATAACACAGCTGGGGGGGGGGGGGGGGCCGTGAAAGACAAAAGACAGAAAACAAGCAGCGGAGCCAGTGCTTGCTATGAGAGGTGAATGTTTTTCTGTGGTGATATTAAAACCCGCTGAAAGCACAAATAGACGCCGCTCTTACCTTGCTGCACTCGAAGTCCCGGAAGATCTCGGAGTCGTCGTCCAGGCTGTCTCCGGAGCTCTCCAGCAGCAGACCCACCCCCACGTCCAGGATGTCCTCTGCAACAAAACACAACACGGCCTCGTGAGAGTTTGAAGTGAAAACATTTGAATGTACCGTCTAGGACAATTTAATACGATTTTTTTGTTCTAATCTACAAAATCTGGCTGCAGCGATGCAAGGTTAACAGCCTCCTATCCTAATGAAGACCCTGTAGATTCACTGTGTGTGTATGAATGAAACAAAAACAAAATAAATCTGAGCTTGACATCTGCTTCTGCTTTATAACCTTATGTTTTATTCTTTAACAATATGAGAATAGCGTTTCTTCAATATTTTCCTTGATTTGAATAATTCATTATTTTGATTTAAAAAGAGTGCAATATTGGTGCAGATCCACATTCAAATCTAGATCCTGTTAATGTAAATTGGGTTTCATGTGTTTCTGCTCTTTGCGTTTTATTCTAGTTTAGTCTCCTTTGTATAAAGTGTAATCAGCAGTGATCATAATTTGAGGGAATCATAATTTAAAGTTTCAGATCCGCGAATGTGCCAAGTCTTCCCAGTGCAGCTTTATAAGGAACGAAGGAAACTAAATATCTAGATCAACTGCATTTGCATGTGAAGCTCACCTTGACTCTGTGAGAAGATGTCCGTGTAGAGATCCTCCTCCTCGTCGGAGCGGCGCGGCGGCACGTAGCACAGCTGCCGGCGCTCCACGGAGGGCAGCGTGTTGACCGTCAGCGCCAGCGACGCCTGGGAGAACGCGGCCTTCATGTCGGAGAAGTTCAGGCTGTGGGAGGCTTTCCCGTTCAGCTGAAGTATTTCATCCCCTGCGTTCAGACCTGCGGACGTAGGGAACACCGTCAGCTTCGGATTTCAATTTACTCTCCGTCACGCCTTCTAGACAACCAGTCCCCCCCCCCCCCCTCCCCGGTGTGAGACGGTAACAACAATTCATCTTCCTTTCAGCGTTGATTAACTGACCATTAAAATCCTAATTAAGATGATGAGATACAAACAAAACAGTACAGCTTTGGAGACCCATTAGTTGCAGATACTATTATTTCTAGACCCGCAAGCATGACCGACTCCTCGATTGACCCATTTTAGAGACTCGGACGGTCCAAATATCTCCCCCGTCGGCTGCACAGCGCCGCCTCATGTGCGCCGCCTGCTCTATAACCAACACACTCCGCCATCCCTCAACCCTGCAGCCTGGCGATGGCTGCAGGGAAGTGTCATACAGGGCATCATCCGAGAAAGGCCAGTGAGAGGCAGTGTGGTTATGATTATAGTAATCACTGCCCTCGAGAGCTGCTGTGCTCTCTGAAACATCCCCTGCCTTTTGAATAAACATGCGCTGATGCAGGTTTTAAAGAGAAACTGTACAAAAATGCATCTTGTGACCTTGTGAGGAAAATGCTCTGGTTTTGAAATGCAATGTAAACAGCGGGGAAAATGGCTAATGCATCACTCTTCCTCTCCCTAGCAGCAACTCATCACTGCAGAGGCACAGTGACTGTGAAGGGAGTTCATTTGATGGAAATGAAGGGTAATGAACCTTTGGCAAAGGCTAATCCGCCCGCCTTCACGTCGGTGATGTAGAGCTGCTGCACGCCGTCCTCCTCCACCACTGAAATGGAGAAACCTGGAGGAGGAGAAAGGGGGAGAGGAAGAGAGGAGGAGGAGGAGAGAGAAGAGAGAGAGAGAGAGAGAGAGAGAGAGAGAGAAGAGAGAGAGAAACAAGAGGGACGGTTATATAAAACATTGGGATTTGTGCAAATAGGAATGTGTAGGTGTACAGGTCGAAGTAAAGCTATTATTACACTCAAAACAACATAACACATCTTTGAGTCATTAACTTCATTATTGGATCTTAACTGAAAACTTAAAAAAAAAAATTCACATCCTGAATGTGAAGGAAAGCACACAGGATCATTTGATCGGTTCCTACCGTAGCCGATCATGCAGGACTCGTCTCTGTCAAACTGGATCACTTTTGTTATCTTGGAGCACAGCTCGATTTCTTTGTAAAGCTGTGGAGAACAAAAAGAAGTTATGTAAACCTCGGGAACAGCAGCCGACTTTATTCACATTCTGGTGGGCGGGTTATTGACAGTGCGGGAAGAGAGTGTTCATTTTCTGTGTTTCGAGACAAAAGCAGCTCGAGCACAGTCTTTACGCAGGAAGCGGTCCATGACATGTCGTGATTACATGTGGAAGCACTACAGATATTTTTACACTACGGCTTTTTCCATGAATAGATTTCATGTGTCGGTGAAAACATGCAACATCAAGAGGATAAAGGTACGAAACCTATTAATAATTTGCAACGTAGGATGGTCATCGTGTGTATGGTGGTTCTTCTGATGTTTCCCTTAAAAGCTTCTTTAAACAGATCAGGCTCGTGCAGGTGGATACTTACCAGGTCGCACACGTCCTCCTCTGGTTTGGGAATGTAGAATTGCACTTTGTTTTCGATGAGGAACTTGAGTCGCAGGTAATGCCTGGTGGCGTCGAGCTGGTGAGCCTGTGAGACGAGACGAGAGGATTTGAACACAAGATTGGATCTTTCTTCCCTTCTCTGACTCTGTAAAACCGGTATTTGTCTAATTAAACGACGCTCTAACACATTTCCTCTGCATGCATCTTAATATCTTCGATCCCTTTTCTCGCAGACATCACTGAAGTGGAGCCCGGGCAGGTCATTGTGAGTGTGGGAGCCCGTTACCTTGCAGATGGTTTCCAGGACACACAGTGCCGATTCCCCCGGTTGGATGATGGTGAGCACAGGCTGGTCGTTTGGCAGACACACCCAGGAGGGGGTGAGGTGGTCGGGCACCCAGATGTCGCTCTCCGTGCTGGGCCGTGGGAGGCTCTTCACAGTGCCCGCCTCACTTCTCTTTAAGCCAGAGACAGAAACGAGACAGATTAAAAACAGCTCGATTTGATTTGAAAATCTGAGCTAATTACACTGACTTTTACCAGCGCTCTAAATGTCTCCTGTCAATTCACCTACAAAGCACGTGCAATACATTTTTCAAGGACTTCAGCAAATTACTGTACATCTGCATAAGAAAGGAATTGAAGAAACATAGAGAAATACATGCATATAATACAGTGCATTCACAGAGTGGCCTTTATGCAAACAAAGAATAAATGAGTCATTCTTACTCTGTGTTCCTTCGCAGAATCCACATATATACCATCCACAGGTTTCACGGGCTCCTCACCATCAGCAAAGACCTGCAGGCACAGAAAAGGTCAAGGGGTCAGAACTCAAGCAGAGTCGCGGAGGATAACTCCTTGAAGAAAGAGCACAAATCAATCTTCGCGTGGTCGATGTTGCTTTCTCGGAAACCTTAAAAATAACTACGAGACTGGAGAACCGCGCAGACCTGGTTGATGGTGGGATGGGCTTTTGTCTTCTTCTTTGAGGTGGTGTCCAGACCCCAGAGCGAGGAGAACCGGCTCTTGCGTTTGCTGCAGGACCGAGACATGGCCTGCGCTCGCCGCCGCACTCCGGTCTCCGTGCGCGCTGCCACCTGCAGAAATATCACATGTCACTGATCCAACGCACCAAATGAGACGGAAAAAACAATCTGTTCGACTTCACGTCTCAAGAACTTTTGTACAAATATTTTCAATCAGTTAAATAGGACATAAAAAACCAAGTGTCACAAGAACGCAGTCTTTAAATTCTGCAAAAACAATTTGCACCTGTAACAAAAGTATGAAAAAGATATTTATGATAAAGGTGAACTTTTGCAAAAACAACTTAATGACCAATCTCGTTAATTGGAATTCATGAAATTTGTTACACAGGCCTGATGAGATAAATAGTTTACACACACATATATATATATATAGAGAGAGAGCTGCAATTTCTGGTTTACACATGAGCACTACAACCAGGACTTTCTAGTGCTACTGATGTGTGAAAAGTAAAAAACATGATAAAGTGGGATTAAAACAGCCCAGTGTCTGTCGTGGGAGTGAGCGTTACTGAGGCACTCATTCTGTCTGTTTTTGTTCCGTCAGCTTTTTCCGCAGCACTTTTTGGACGCGGTGTTGATTCAGGTATTCGTGGAGGTGGAGACGAGTAAATTGGAGAGGAAGTAAAGAGGTGTTAAAGTGTCTCTTTTATTAGACATCCTGCTTCTCGCAGCCCAAACACCCACTTGCTCTGCAGCACCGCATTGGTCGAGAGGGAGGAGGGGGGGAAACAAAAGTGCCTCATTGATCTGCAAAGTTCTCTCTAAAAAAAAATAACAAAAAAATCAAATTGATGTTTTCGTTGCCGACGGTGCTTTTAGCTGCAGAGTGCACAGACCCAGAGCAGCAGTGGGAGGTTAGAGCTGAACCACAACCTCCCGAACAGCTGCCCTGCTTGAGACCCAGACTGCAAAATGGCAGCACTAACGGAATAAAGTGCTTTGACACAACAGGTTTTAGTTTTGGAATCAGCTGCCCTTCTCCTGCAGAGTTCCCAGGTGTATTCAAGGATGCCAATGTGCTATTCTCTAACTAGAACGATACTCAGTGGTGCATACCTTCAAGGCCCCACGGTCCCCTTATGAGACCACATTCAAAATCACTAGATGCAGATTATTGTTTTCATCTGCACCAATATGCAAACACTAATAAATAGCAGTCTCCTAGAAGAGATCAAGATCCATATATAAATCTCTGAAAATGTAATGAAACTGTTGAAAAATCTCTGGCCCCTGATCTGGACCTGGATGCGTAACCTTGCTTACAAACAACAGACAGGGGGTGAACTTCCTTAGCAGAGGTAAAAAAATAAAATAAAAACCAAGATTCCATTATTATGAAAACAACCAGATAAAATAAGCGCATTAAATAACACAAATAAACAAACAAGAATATTTACCAGTGCGTGGAAGGAGGAGACAGAGAAAATACCCAGTCGGCCCATTGCCAGCTTGGTGGGGCGAGAGGCAAAGGCCAGGAGGCGTTTGGGGTTGGGCAGCTCTCCTCCCTGCAGGCTGGCCAGGTAGCACCTGAAGCGGAACAGGTCCATGTGAAACTGCTCCAGGTTCTGCTCCCAAAGGAAGATCTGCGGCGTGAGAGAGGAACACGACAGTAAAACCCATTAATCACCCCAAGAGGCTCTAGTTCGTCGACTTCAGATCAAGATGGAGAGGTCGTCCCCCCCCCCCCCCCCCCCCCCCCCAAAGGAGCTCCGTTACCAACTTGTGCCAATCTGTGCTCCGTGTGCCTAATGGTTTGATGTTCACTGGGGCAATGGAGCGGGACATTATGATTATTCACTGGGCTGCCCCCCCCCCCCAGTCACGGTGCCGCGCTGGTGTGTGGAAGAGGCGGCCAGCACCGTGGCAGAGGGCTCTGTGCCGCTGCCAAGTCGCCCAGAGACCAGAGAGAAACAATACTGCGCATTCCGCTGGCAGATAGAGGCTGGGAGTGTTTCAGCTTCCTGAGGAGCGGGGCCTATATCCATTCTGCTCGGCACAATGTGAAACCCAACACTGCCAAACAGAACCAGGCACTACCTAACTGAGCGAACAAAGGCCATTTGATCCCCCTGCTCTGTACACAGACCGACTAAAGACAATGTGAGCTTTGCAATTAATTGAGAGAATGGCCGGCTATCGACCGGTGCCAACCGCAGAGCGTGTAAAGAAATGAAGGTGTGTGGTGTCAGCAGCCTCTAGCGGACGATGCCTCAGTTACTTCATTCCTGCTTCTTTGTCCATCTCCTGTTTCTTGCATTAGAACAACTCTGGGTACTTGTGTGCAATTCTAATTTATCACATAATTAAAGTTGAATATGGTCTAAATATAACACTTATTATTATAGCTGTAAACCATACGAGTGAAAAGCTATGATAGTTTGCTTCGTAGGTTTAAATCGTGACGTTTATCCTGCAGCAGATCTCCCACTTAGTTAGTAAGAGGTTGATGGCAAGAGCTTTTATTTTGATATCATAATCCTGGACCTTATCTGCTAGTGAGACTGACAAAGTTTGCTGTTGCCTTTTAATCATTCCCTGAATTCTTAAGCTGCTTATCTGTCAAATTCCCATTGATCAGACAATCCCCAATGTTCCATTCACAAAGAGATGAGCACAACGATAACACCCTGAGAGAACGGCTACATTCCTTTAGGCATGGAAACAGGGACGGCTCCCTGTGAAGTAGGGGGGGGGGGGGGGAATCTTTGAACTGATCCACCTAATGCAAACAGCTAGTTCAAACGTGCATGAATGTTTACTGAACATTTACACAGTGTCTGCTCAAAGGTTTTTTATACTGTTTACATGTATTTCCCCTCAAAAACGCTTGGAGTTGGAACTGATCAAAACCGGCACGTTTTAATGTGCTTGGTTCTAAATACATAGGTTGAAATTATGCTTTTAAACTGAGTTGAATGACTCGTAAATATTCTGTCTTGTAACCATGAGCTGAAATAACCCAAACGCACCCTAGGGACAAATGTTTTTATCTGAGGGAGCTGCTCTGCTCATATATTGTATTACATTGTCTGACGTTAAACAGACATATGTGACATTCTTGATAAAAGGGACCATAGGATAATATTCATCTAAACCCTGAGCACCTGGCGTGTGGAGACAATCTGAAGTGAGAACGAAACCCACCTGCTCCAGGATCGTCTTTCTCTTCTTGGTGTCAGTGACAGCCGACAGCTGCATGTCGCCCATCTTCTTCATCTTCTCGTCCATGTCGATCTTTTGCTCCAGCTTCTTGATCTCGGCGCGAAGGAGCCGCACCGTGTCGTCCCTGTGGTGCTGCCGGGCGACGGCGGTGGCACAAGCCGAGTGGATGGCGGTGATCCAGTTCTCCAGCTCCGTCTGGCTGCTAGTCTGCACGGGGGACAGACGACAAAAAGGTCAAAACGTTATTCAGCAGCACGGCAGCTCATTGACATTCAGAATAAAAAAAGGGCTTTTCAGTCGCTTCTCCTGTGTTGATTAACAGCTTATTACATTTTAAATAAAGCAAAGTCAGGATTTAAAAGGATGAGAAGGAAAAGAACCCAAAAGGGAGGTCAAGGTCATGTTTGGCTAAAGGATCATTTTCTAATTCTCTAACCTGGAACAGGAAAGCATCTCCCAGGGAGTTGCTGAGACAGAACACAAAGTCCTTTTTGGGATGCTCTGGCACGGCCTGGACGATGCTGTTCTCCACCCAGATGGCGTGCTTGGGGATGCTGTTGTTGTCGATGCCTGACCCGCCGTCAGTCTCGTAGAAGAACAGCGTGCAACCTGGAAAAAAACAAAAAATAATGTATTACTGTCCTGCTGGCACAGATTTCTAGGAAAGAATAAAAATGATGCTTGTTTTTAAAGGCCTAGATTTGCTCAAGCAATTTTATTCTGCTCTCCAGTGGCCAACGTTAAGAAGTGCAGCATGGCTGACTAATCACCAAGGCAGGCATAGGGATCATTACAGAGCTGATTAGATTTTGGGCCGAGTCAAGTGGCAAAAAAAATTGATAATGGGGTTTGTATCATGCCTGAAGTAAAGCTTGTTTTTACTGAGCTTACACATGAGATTGTAAGTATTTCTAAATGAGCTACTGTAGAGGACTGAGATGAGGGAAGAACAAACCTTTCAGGGAAACCCAGTAACTCTTCCACTTGCGCCTCGTGGCCGACTCCACTTTCTTGTTCTTCTTATGCACGAGGAAGTTCTTGACGGCGAGCCGGCCAGCCTTCCTCACCATCCCCTGGGCGACGCTGAGCAGCACGTCGGACTGGTAGGCGGAGCTCATGGTGCTCTGCTCGTCACTTAGGGCGGAGCCTGCCTCCTCCAGGCTCTCCGTCTGGCAGGAGCTCATCTCCAGCTCCTGGCGAAAGTTCTCGTACACGCCCTGCACGCACTCGCTGGCCCCGCCGCCGCCGCTGCTGCTGCCGCTGTCACTGCCAGCGAACATGCCCCTGCCGTGGGCCGAGCACACGGAGAAGGAGGCCGACATGGTCTTGTAGCGTCTGGACTGGTGCTCCGGCTCCACGGTCACCCCGTCGATCCCGCTGTCCTCGTACTCGCTGCCCTCCCCGGCTGTGACATCCTGCGATGTGGCAGAAGCACAAGACAGGTGAGACGGCATGGCAACCACGTTTTCTTCATCACTATGACAGCAACTCCCCCCCCCTCACAGACGACTAAGCCGTCTCTGCAGATGCAGGATGGAGCCATTCTTGAAAAGCAAACATTTTTTGCAAACACTGCGAGTGTAGCGGCCTAACGAGAATCCACAGTTTTCTTAATCCCGAGGGCCTCCTCAAAATTAATTACTCGCGGCTAAGCAAAGGGCGCCGGGTGCTGTTCGAGTGCAGCCTGCCCTCCCTGTGGCACCGCGGGGTCTGCCCTCTCCTACCCACATGGCCAAGCGCTCCTGGGAGATGAAGGGGGCTACGCCGAACGTGGTATCTCCATCTAGTCACATGACCCAATCATGCGCTCCAGAGCTGCATTCACCGGGGCCGACGGTGCCCCGCAGTGACAGGGCCACCATACACGTTTTACTGTTACACTCTTCCACAGGCCTCCCCTCATTATCATGACAAAAGGCCGAGGCATTTCAGACGGGGAGTGACTTTAAGCTCTAAACCCCCCGTCCCCCCCCCGTCCCCTCCATCATCGCAGTCTTCTCTCCCAGAAAAACAACAGGTTTCATCAGGAAACAACACGTCGCTCCGTCGACACAAGATTTCTTTCTTACACTTAATCTGTTTCGGCAGCTTATTATCTGTGAGGTGAAAGCAGCGGAGGAAGTGCTCCGACAGAATGAGGAGGGGGCGGGGGGGGGTCTTTATTTGGTGATGCCACCACATTAACATTCTGCACCAGCTTTTCATACTCTGTCCAAAAGACGAGCACAAAAAGGAGCCGTGACATAGCCCTCAACAGTTCAGGACCCTGACAGTTCACTATTAAGAGAGTATCAAACAGACGTGGCTACACTGTTTACATATTCATGTGTGTAGAAAATGAATTGTTGTCTTAAAATTAAATGAGTTTATTGATGGTGTCAAAGATCAGCACGATGTGGATTTGCGCTGAATCTTACCTGTATGGTCTTCGCCCTCCTGCCCTGCATGCTGGCACAAATGGCGGCCTGGTGGCTGCTCAGGCCCTCGGACAGGCAGTGGGAGCGCCGGCAGGGAAGGGTGTACGCGCCGTAACTGTTGCCATCCTCCTCGGACGGCGAGAGCATCTTATCATCCTCTCCTTCCCTGATAACCCGGTTGGCGTCGTGCCACTTGGCATAGCGGCCGTGGGGTTGCCTGCGGGCAGGGCTCTTCTGGCTGTACAGCTCGTCCAGGGAGTTGGCTCTGTCGGTGGAGTCCGTGGGGCTGGACTGCAGGTGGCCTTCGCAGTCGGGAAGTCTCTCTCATTGGCCGCGTCGATGATTTCCTCCGTGCTGGTCAGCTGCTCCTGGCTGAGGTCGGACAGGGAGAACTCCAGGCTGTCGTCTCGCCACATGTCAGCAGACTTCGACCTCTTCTTCTTGAAGATGATGGTCTCCTTGGTCCCGTCCCGGGTCTTCTGGAGGTACGTCACTTCGCCCGTGTACACGTCTTCGTCGTGCACCTCCTCCGCAGTGGCCCCGGGCAGGGTTATGTGCATCGTGTTCATGTGCACGGAGGGATTGGCCTGGTCGTTGTGGAAGGACACGGGTCGCAGATTCATGGCCACGCGGTCCACCCAAATGGGGCTTCCGAAGTCTGGCAGGACATTTGTCTCGTTGAAGGGTTCCAGGCCATTGTCAGCCAGGGATTGTGGGATGCTGGGAGTGCTGCTCGAGCGCGTGCTCGTCTCAGAGTTCCTGTGCTCTATCTTCCCGGATGAAGCGTGTCGCGAGCGCCTGGACTGCTTGTTGGAGATGCGGAGAGACCGAGACATGTGCTTCCGTGACAAATAGCCACGCTCGTTACCGTAGAGGCCGTGGTCCCCATGCTGACTCTCGACATTCCCCATGATTCAGAAGCTGAGGAGAAGAAGACACACAGCTTGCATCAATTTCTTATTTAGAAATGACTTGTCGATATCAAGTAACATGCATGTTCGCCTACCTGCAAGACTGTAGATAGTTTTCTGGCATTTTGCTCGTCACTGGATCTTCAGGCGGTTTGGTCCTGGAGCTGCTGGTTCAATCCACAAAGCTCTGAAAACAAAGAAAACACGATTATCTCATGTGTCCTTTGTATTTAGTTTATTAGAATAGTTTAACACTGGCCCATATTTTACAAAAATATTCAACAAATATTCACTCATGAGTTCATGCAAGTCAACTTTTTCACAAAGACAGAGCTGTTTGTGTTATTCCACAGAGCCCCGCATACCAGCCAGAAAATCCTACAAAGACGAGTTAGATCAAAACAAGACGGAGCATTTATTAACTGGATCAAAGATTTAAGAAGCCTCCCAGATACCGAGGAGAACACATGGCTGCGTGATCCGGATTTTAACTCGTTGTGTGTCTTTATAATCCATTTTTAACTGATCCAATCTCAGCCTGTGATTAGATCAGTTTCTCTTCAACAGTTCTTTTTTTTGTTTCGCCATTGATCAAATGTTGTTATCAATACCAGTATCATCAGGATTTTAGTTTGACAGGGAATGACTCATCAGAACCACGGAGATCTACAAAGTGTGGGAAAGTTTCCAAAACCACAAGATGGTCATTCAACAAAACTTAAATTCTGGAAAAAAGCACGTTCTTCCCCGTCCTAGAGATGGAGGGCCGTTTCTGTGGAGATGGCTGCACTAACACCGCCCTCAGCCTGACAGGAGAAGTGATCCGCTCAGCCACTTCCACCGCGCGGCACTGTGGTCATGTGAAGTGGAGGGGACGTAACGACAATACGAGCGCAGTGACAGCCTGAGTGAACCGGAGCTATTCAGAGCCCAAGCGAACCGTCTATATAGTTGTTGTTGTTATTGTCCCGTCTCCGGCTCTATCTCCTGCATTAGAGACGACTGCGAGCAAGAAGGCGTGTGGTGTGTGTGTGTGTGTGTGTGTGTGTGTGTGTGTGTGTGTGTGTGTGTGTGTGTGTGTGTGTGTGTGTGTGTGTGTGTGTGTGTGTGTGTGTGTGTGTTGTGTGCATAATGCACATTTGTGCACCCGCCTTCGGGCTGCGCAGCCGGCTCCAAAAGGGTCCCGTTCCATGCCTGGGACCATCACCAGATGGGACAGAAGATTAACTAACCACACTGTGGCCTGTTGTTCCTCCTGATGTGCACTCTCCTCCTTTCAGGACAGACCCTTTGGGGAAGGGGGGGGGGGGGGGACGCAGATGAGTGGGAGCCCAACCTACTGCTGCCACTGCTGATGCCCAGCCGCCGCCGCCACTGCTGCATGTGCTCAGGCTCACTGTGAAGAGGGGCGTTGCGTAAACTGGAGCTGACCCCGTTTCTCTACCTCATGTTGCCTCCCCCCCCCCCTCCCTCGTTTAGCTCACTCATCACCCCTCAGTGGTGCTGCAATGCACTTTGTTTGATGCCGATGGAAGTCCATTTATTTTTCATGCAACCCTGCAGTTTACTGCCGGTTTCGTTCAATCGTGTTCGGTGTGGAGGAAAAGCACAGAGGAGGGTAGAGAAGGAGACTTGGAGCAGGAGAGGATGAAATGCCACTGAGCTCATTTGCAGGAAGCAATATTCACCAAGGGACAAACAGTCACATGTCCCACCACGGGCCGCTTTCAGGCTCGTTGGTATCCTTTCCCCACACAGAGCAGTTTTAAAAAGGTGAAAGCTTCAAGGCTCAGAAGGTTTTTCCCAGTGTGTTCTCAACCCTGAGAGCTTCACAAAAGTACAAGCATCTTTTTCGACAGGTCCATTGTGGATAAGGTTTCTGCGTCGTAGGTGAGCTTTGACATCTCGCCCGTTCTAGATTTGCTCTCAGTGGTGTCAATGTTAATATGATGTGAAATTAGCCAGAAATTAATTAGTCTGTTTCAAGCAGAGATGAGGGACTTAAGCAGCAGAGGCGGGTTTTTTCCTTCCCTCAGTACAGTTAAAGACAACCCACTGTGGATTTTACAGTAAAACCTCATTCGTTCAGGCCTGAAATATGTAAACCCACTGGTCAATGCAATATTTAAATGGCTGGTTGTTACTGCCCATTATTGTGACTAAACATTTTCTCTCACAAGGACCAGTCCCATTTAGATTCAAAAGGACAGAATCAAAACTGATTTGAAGAGAGAGGGGGGGGGGGGGAAATCAAATAATGCTTAAACTCATGAGAGCAAAATCAGATCAGGGGTCCAGCATAAGCAAATCTACTCAGCCACTATCAAATCAGCACAATCACAAGGACAACAGATCGGTGGCCTTGTTCGTAAGTGGAATTAAAATGCATCCTTGGTGATCGGATCACAAGTGGACAGCTTCATGTATACGTCAGAAATTTTGAAAGAGGCCATTTACAAATGTGACCTAAAAAAACCATTTGAACATAGAACAAAGGCCAAAACGTGTAGAAAAGGTTTTGATTTAAGAAAATACTTGTGGAGCTTAGATTAAAATCAGTTATTATTATCTGCTTTTAGTTTATTTGGTATAAACCGATACATAAACAAACTGCAAGTATCAGTGGTTATAGTAGCGTCTGATTTCCAACACCCGTCAGTAGAGGAGGCTTCTGTGAGAACAAGAGGTAAAACCAAGTTCTGTGAGATTCAATAAAACACACAGTTCTCACAAAGCTACAGAAAAGTACAGCATTGAGATAAAAAACGAGACAAACTCCGGGAAGATATAAAACACACATCAGTCATAACAAAGTTAAAGTTCAGCCGAGTACATCCCTACAATAAGGCCACACAGTCCCCTATGAAACCAAATTCACTGGATCCAGATTTTTATTTGGATCTCATAAATATCAGTGACCTAAAAATGCCAGATTTTTTCCCCCATGAAGATGAAGATCCATTCTCGGAGACAAATATTGAAAAAGGGCTAAAATGTTAAAGAAAGTTTAAAAAAGGACTTTGCTCCTTTCACAGAAAAGAAAATGTCAGAGCATGTTTTGCAGAAAACAAACTTTTTCTCACTTCGGTATATTCTTCCAATAATTAAATAAAAAGGGGTTATTCTGTTTTCCTGCATTTGAGTTTTCCAGAATACCCGAAGGCCACGTTATAATGGCCTCAGCTGTGTGCACCGTGTTCTCTAATGCTGCTGGAATCCAACATCCAACTCTTCATTAATACACAAAGGAGAAATGCCAGTGTTGTTACAGATGTTTCTCCACCACTGGAACACCCAGTGGGTTCATCCAATGCCGCAAAGTTAATGCTGCCGTCTGTCCCGGCATCATCGCCGTCCTTTCCTCGTTCAAAAATAAATAGTCGTCAACAATTAGACTGGAAAACGCCGCCCCTGTGATTTGACAGTGTGACGGACTGTGGACTAAGCGACTAAGTGGGTCGCGGGATCTTTTTTCCAGTGGGATGCATGAGGGAACCGGGACAGCGAGACTGGGGTGATTTATCTGTTACAAGCCTCCTAATGAAATACATGACCACAGGAGATTCCAGCCACCCACAGACCACAAGGAAGAATCGTTTTTATTGTGACTCCAGATCAACAACAAAATAAGCTTCGGGGGGGGGGGGAGCACAGACATTCACGATATATATAGCCACCCCGGGGGAAGTTGTAAACAATCAGAACATTAAAGGCCGCGTCCAACTGAGAGGGAGAGCGATGGGCAAACATCCAATTCATAAAACCCAGTTCTCACGTCAGGACAAATTGGGGATGACACTTTAATTTGCTCGTCACGCCAGGCTGCGTTACACGGTTAATGCCAAAAAAAAAGGAAATCTGAATTCTGAAGATTAGTCATCAACCACATCAGCTATAAGACGCTTCAGGGTGATATTTCTTCTGTTCTCACTTTGTTACAGTCTGTAAATGGAAAAAAAACGTTATTTGAACACAGAGATTTGGGGATTTTGTTCGGTCTCCGCTGGACAATAACTGGATTTATGGCAAGAAAGACTCCACAGAACACTATCGGGGCCATTAATATCAGAGGACAGGGCCGGAACATAAATGTCTCCTGTTCTGATTTACGTCAGAACTGCTCTACTTCACAGTGATGCCAAAGAAATCTGACACTGTTTTGGGTTCGTGTTCAAATTTCCATTCCAGCGTTCTGTGGGGTTTTGTCATTCCTGAAATATGTGACAGGTAGATTTAAAAAGGGGGCTTTGTGCCATTAAAGACGACTTTTTAAAAAATAAATAAAAAAAGCCCCGCTTTCATTTGACAAATACTTGGGCCTGTTGGAACAGGAACAAGGGAAAACTGCCCCCGACTCCCACCGGCTCTGCTTCTCCTCCGGATCCCCAAGGACAGAGAGGTGTCAAAACGTTTCAGGGAAACAATGAGGATTCTTGCACCGAGGCCAAAATCTGACTCGAGACTTTCAAACACAAGATAATGACAGTGTCAAACACCTGGTCCACACACACAATCCTATACTCATGAGATCCACGGAAACTAATGCAAACTCACGATGCACTAAATTAAACCTGGATAAATAAAACCACTGAAATCAGATAGGACGACAGAAGAAACAAACAAAGCTTAAGTTTGTGACACAATCTGATTTCGTCTCTTGTCTTTGATCTCGCGCAAACAATCCTGTTACTTAACCAGGCTCCACCGGCGGAAGGCAAGAATGCACCGTGGCGACTAGTTACAAGCTCCAACACAAAACCCTGTAATCTGAACACTCCGGTCTCCAGAGATAATCACACAGGTAGGCGCAGGGAGGAAGAAGAGGAGGAGGAGGAGGAGGAGTGTGGGGGGGGGGAAGACGGCCCTCAGCACAGCTCACATTTCCCTGCTGATATAGAGTCATATGCTCCTTTGCGAGTGGAAATAACAAACAGCAATCGCTTGTTCTCATGACTCACTTTCTGCTCCCGCGTGTGCACGGCTGTGTTTAAGACCCAATGAGGTCGGGGGGGGGGAAACGTAGAGTCAGCATCCTCTTTCCATGAAAAACATCCGCAGCGGAGCAGCATTTATTTGGGATGTTGGTGAACAACACAAGCACTTCCTCCAGACTTAATAGCTCAAATTAAAAAAATTAAAAAAACTACACACCACTGTGTCACGTAGCCAAAGAGTATTTTTCTTCTAGACTTGGAATCAGCAGCCCGAGAAACTCTGAATCGTGGAAACAGCTGGAAAACAAACAAGGGCTTTCAGGGACGATCGAAGCAGCTTGACTCGTCTTGGAATCGCTCGGTGCCGGGTCGTGGCACCGAGTGGATCGTGAAGCAACGGGCTGGCCGGGGGTGTGGTGCAGGGTTTATACAGCCAAACTCAAAATGTGTAGAGAATACAGCAAGAATATTAATCCAAATACCTGCCATTGATGTAATACTTTTCTTCTCGTGTCTTTAAATTGCATTAAATGTTCATTTTATCCATGTAAATTAATTTGTGATGAATAATGTATTTGCCGTCCAAGGCAAAGTTCCCACGTGGGACATAAAGGTCTGATTATGTTCACATCTGCAATTTACAACTGCCATCCTGCTCATAACAGCTGCATTTACACTGAAGAGGACGCAGTCAAATTGCACAGAAATCATTTGAAACCACATATTTCAGAAACAAGTCAGTGCGGAGTTGACTTCACGTGTCTGAGGATCGGCTCAGGTGGCCGTGTGCTACGAGCCTTTAGACGGACGCCAGCGCACATCAGGCAGAGCGATGGCCGAGCGTGCAGCCGCTGAGGGATCTGGTGGCTGGACAGAAGCAAATCGATGGTGGGAAAAGTAAACACCGAAGGTAAGATTTGGCGATTCCACTGGGAATTTTGAGAGCAAAAGTTAAAAATGATTAATGAAAACTGCAACTTTGTCTAGAACACTGCAGGCTGGGCTAAGTGGGACGTCTAGTGGCTGTGACAGCCGATGCAGTGGACGAGTTTGGCGAGTTAGCTTCCTAATTTACACGATTCAAAAGTGACACGGGTTTGATTTGAGATACTCTGCCAGCACCGAGTTAAGGAGCCTGTGCAGAGGAGGCAGTTCCTCCATTTACCCTCAAAATGCTTCATATTCAACTCATGAACCGGGAACTGGGAAGCACATTTACCAATAAGTGTATTTTTTATTTCCTGGCATACAGTATTTTGCATGTTTATCTAAATGTGCTAAGCTAGAGCCACTAACTAAGTGAAAAGTTGTTTTTGAAAGTGAACCGTTCAGCGTTGAACCTGCCGGCTCCGGCCTTGGAGCCTGTGTTTTGGCAGCAGCTGGTGTTTAGCCCGGTGACACCTTTGTCACCGCC
The DNA here is from genome assembly GCA_006182925.3 of Reinhardtius hippoglossoides. Taxonomy (NCBI): domain Eukaryota; kingdom Metazoa; phylum Chordata; class Actinopteri; order Pleuronectiformes; family Pleuronectidae; genus Reinhardtius; species Reinhardtius hippoglossoides. Next base: position 4,751,516 of record CM031673.1, read on the forward strand.
AGTGTTTTCTCTGGGGCAAACGCTGTGTGCAGAGGTCGCCGCTGCCTCGGCTGCCGCTTGAAGCTGTGAGGGGTTCGTGTCAAGCAGATGCTGCAGGTTCGGTAGGGTCAATACATCTTTTGTCCACTTTTTAGGTCTGGAAGAAAAGTGTATCCGCCTCATATGGTAAAAAAAATCACCGTACTGAGGTTTATTATAAAAGTGTTTTGGCCAATATTTGTGATACAAATTGAATTTCTGTCTTTTTGACTGTGGATCCTGGTTTTTTATGACACAACTCACCTTTAAGTGATGTCGTCTTTTTATCCTTTTGTGTTATTGCTTTTATTCCTTTTGTTTACTTTTACGTTCTTTATATTTGTGCTTTTACGTGACACAGAATCTTATTTATTGAATCATGCGTCCACTTTTTAAACCCTGTCTTTAAAAGATGCTATATAAATAAAGTTATTATTATCACTATTATTATAAAGTGAGTGCCCTGGGAGATGCAGCAAATGGTATATAAACATAAAATCTCACAAATGCATACAATGAGATGCCGCGATGTCTTTCTACACTCGTCCACGCCGAGCAAAGAAGATCTCGAGTTTCTTTCATCTTCATCATCAATGCCAGAAAAGTGCTCGTCCACAACGGAGGTGCCATCAGACCACTTCCTGCCTGTGGCTCTTCAGCTCCTCGGCGCCTTTGAAGCCTTTAAACAGCTGTTAATTGGAGGTATACGTCAGCCACAGACCACTGTGGGGGGAGGGAGCAGGTTGTGGGTTTTTCGGAGATCCCCCCTCACTACAGTTCTGGGGGGGGGGGAGGGATCTGTGCTTTTTCAAAGTGGACTTTTGCTTGTTTTTGGTTTCCCCAGACAGACGACTACATTAGAGCGAACCATGACTCGCTCAAATGAAAGGGCAGCTGCAGAAAAAGGGTTTTTTGAAACCTGCAGCTGAACCACAAATGAATCCTGATGACTGCGTTTGATAGATATACGATCCCCATATCATCACCTCTGAAGTTTCACAGACTAACTCGATTAAAGCAAATGTTCTCTAAATTATCCCTAATGTCATTTCTGTCATCTTGCTTAAACCTCCTTTCTCTAAACCATAGATACACTCCTCATATTCTTAACAGCTATAATAATCATGTAGGACCGAGCATGAGTGATAATTCCCCTTAATTCTTCCGGTAGCGACTTCTTCAGGATCTGTAAATGTTAACTTTGTGCTCATTTAAGCTGATTTGGATTCAAGAAAACGTCTTTTAAAAGACCCTTAAACCTAAAAAATATGAAACTTAAATCAGATGCTGAAGAAAAATGCTCCTCCAGCCAGTGAGCATGACCACACACGAGTTCAAGCATCTAACAGTTTAGTGATGGACGTATTAACGTGGGAAGAGCATGACAGGACTTTGTGTAATGGGAAAGAAAAAAGGGGGGGGCTGCGGTCGCTGTGACCAAATATCACAAGCACAATCACCAGAGACGTGCATGTTGACCTTCTCAGAGCCTGTAACTGTCACTGCCAGTGAAAAGGTCTCCCCTGGCTACACGGAGGAGCATCAACACTCATCTGCCTTTGCGTGTTTCACATTCCAGCCTCACGATCCACTCCTCCACGCTCTCCACTCGAATCACACCCAGCGCTACCCCCCCCTCACACGAGGAGCAACTGCGCCTGACGGGTTTATGATTATGGATCGGTGATCAGTGGTATCGAAGCCCGGACCCCCTGGTTACCAAAACACCATCTAGTGTTATGCAAGTTTTAAGTTGCAATGGCAGCCTTGAATATAATACCACCGAGCGCTGGCACAGACGGTGAACATTGTAAACGAGCTGGAAGATGAAATCAGATATTGGTGGAAACGGGCAAAATTCACAATATTGTCCTAAGGTGTCCAATACACCAAAGAGGTTTCGTGTCAGTAAAGCTGGTTTCAGACCAGCACTGAACTCCAGGGCTGGATGGGAGAACGCAAGTGTCCAAGTGTGACAAAGACAAAGATGTCAGGAGAGCTTTTGGGAATATGACACGTATATAATAATATACGTGTGAAGGTCAAACTCCGGAGAAAGTCCGGACCAAACATCCTCCGGAGTTCAAGTCTGAAAACAGCTTTTAGAGATTTTAAAAAACGTCTGTGCTCCAGTATGTTTTTTTTCTAAATCCTGTGTGAGGGCCCAGCCTTGCTCTGAGCCCAGCTGGCTTTGTGATCTTTTGCATTTCAAGAAATTCAAATTTAATCAAACGTCCTGCTCTCATTCAGGAAAAGCCAGCAATGCCACAAAGAAAGCGCTGAATGGTCGTTGATGCCTTCTGAGCCGAAGCCCGTGCACCCGGCTGAGCCATTCACCTACCAATCTCCGTCTGACAGCTGACTGGTCCGGTCCTTCGCTGGCAGCAGAATAGACACAATGCCGGGGACACGGAGGAGCCGCGGATCCTGCATTGGAAATGTTTTTTTTCCTCGTCTGCTTCGCTCAGGATCTTCCTCCACAGAGGCAATCGTTTGCTTCCAGGTCAGCGAGTGGAATGGCTTCGGTTTGAGTGTTTTCCTTTTATGTTGCACCACAAGTACAGACACACGATCCAGAATCCACTCAAAACCCCCATCTGGGTCAACGTCAAGGTCCAGTCCTGTCAGTTTGATTCCATTATTAATGGAGGAGGAGAACACACATGGTGATGTTGCAAATGCCTATTTAAAAAAAAAAAAGAAGGAGAATCTATCTAGGACTCGGAGATGATGAAATTAGGTGACACCTGTGTTCCGTCATCCTGGAAGTTTCCAAATGAAGTTCAAGCATTGAGAAGTTTTCATCATTTACATGTAACGCGTGCTGAGGAAACCTGAATCACATCTCTGGACCGGGCCCGCCGAGAATCCTCCCTGAGCACCACCTCAACCATAACCCCCCTGGAGCTGCCGGCTCGCTGCTGCTGCTGCCGCTGCTGCTACACGGTGCACTGAGGCGGAGCGGAGCTGGATACTGACACACATCACTGCACCAATCGGGGGAGAAAATGCATCCACTCCTTCAAGTGGCCGCGATGACAGCTTTCCAAGTACCGGGCCTCTTCCGTTGCCACGTGATAAAAATGTCACAGAGAAAGACATATTTCTGCTTTTAGCTGGGTTATTAAAACTTGGTTGATTTATTGTGCAAAGCAGGGAGACAAACATTGGAAAGGCACCGCTGTGGTGCAGAGGTAATACTATATACTATATATATACTAATGACCAGTCAGATAAAGTGGTATAGATACTGTTAAATTTAAAATCTCTTATTTTAAATTGACTACAGCTCCATGCACGGGTTATTTTAATGCCATTTAAATTACATCTCTTCATAGGCAGCGCCCCTGCTCTTCTGCCGAGCTCAGTGGGATGAAAACAGTTCAGTCAAACTTGCAAAGTGGCGTCATGGCAGCGCAGCAGTGCAACATAGTCATGATCACCACATCATTAACTGCAGTAAATCTCTGTGCTTCTACTTCTGAAATTATAACCAAGGGAAGTTATAAAAAGGTATAAACCAAACTTGAAGTCTGCATACATCACTTAATATTCTACTATTATGACATGGCTGATCAAATATTCAGCGACAGTGATAGTAATAAAAAAAAAAGTGGATGTCAGCAAATAAAACCACGGGCAGCTGAAGCTCGTGCAGCTCCACATGTTTAGACTGGGGGGGGGGTTGTGCATTTCAAATGGGAACAAATTTACATACAGCAAACAAACAACTTGAACAACTTAACACATGTGTAAGTGCAGGTTATTTGTAAAGCAAAGATGATTCATTCTATATTATACGACTGCTGCAGAAGTTGGCTTTGCAGCATGTTCATAAGTCTGTCTGTGATCGAGGCGGCAGCAGATTCCAGAGAGTTTAAATTAGACTCCTTTAATTGAGCAACTAGAAAACCCTCATTGCGGGAGCTGCATGTGGCGTCACGCTGAATCCGGCTGCACATACAGTCTAACTTTCATAGTAAGCTAAGGATCCGAAAGTTCACATAATCTCAGATAAACATCGGTTGGCCTGTAAATCTACAATATGGCCTTTGTCCCATTATACACTGTGGCGTTCAATTAAATGAAGCTTACGACACACGATTGTGCAAACCAATCAGTGGCTCGTTACTTTTCACGCTAAGGAGAGAAAATGTTTGGTTTAAATTAAGATCGAGGACGAGGGTCCCGTCGCATGTGTTTCAACGTAAAGCTTTTTAAAAAGGCTGCAGAGTTTGTGTCTTATTAAAAGTCGCTTCAGTCATTGTCAGGACTCCGAAGCCTGAAAGCTGGAGCCTGACCTCCGGTCCCACTAAGCCGCGAACGGTCAATACATTTCCATAACTATGACACCAGATGACCACTTCTCGCCCCTCTCCCCACCGCAGGAGTCACACAACAGGCTTTCCAACACAAAGCTGGAATTTTAAATGAACTCACACATCATAAAGTCCCCCTGCGCCCCTCCAGGATGCACCCTGGGAATTCTCCTTGACTTTGACCATCTCGCAAATTTGCAATTCATCATCTCTCCCCTTTCTGGGACTCGCCAGCACCGACCTGCTGCTTTGTCATTACAACGACACACAGACACGAGCTGCATTGTCCGCGTCTGACGCTGAATGGGGAGCCACACAATGGCTCGCGGCCGCATGCAGTTGGAGGTAAAGTTGAGTCCTACAGGTACAAACACGAGGTGGCCAACCCCACCCTAAACACAGGGCTGTGAAGACCCCAGCAGCACACACACAAATAAATACACCAATTTCTAAAATAAGAGCATGTGAATGGAACCTAATGGAGAACAACAACGTGGTGAGATGATGAATCTTGAAGACACTTTACTCCAAAATGCCAAAACCCTGATTTACAGGAGCTTTGGTTGCAACTGACACATTTAATTACAGAGAAAACTAGGTTTACAGAAACACACACACACACAAACATTGACCCAGTGTGTGTGTGTGAGACTAAAAAGCTCAGTTATTTAGCACCTCTTCAGGAAAGTGGGAGGTTTGGGGCTAGAGAACCATTTGTCTCCTCTATCTGCAAACACACAACCAAACACTGGTGCAAAGATCGCAAAATAGGATAAACTTACCTCGCCGTGCACTACGAGGAAGTGACACTCCTCCCTTTGCAGCCACGAGAAATCCCAGGCATCACTAAAGGCTAAATCTCAAGCTCCACATGGAGGGGATGATTGATACTTCTTGTGTCCACAGCAGACTGACTACTATATGCAAGGATGAGTTGGAGAACTGAGGGAGGAAGGGAGGGGAAGGAAGGAGGGAGGGGGTGTGACTGTTTGTAAATCTCCCCTCCTCCTCCTCCTCCTGCTGCCGACTCTTTCACACCCTCCTTGCTCCCTCCTTGCTCCCTCCTATCCTTCTATAATTCCAACCCCCCCCCCCCCCCTCCCAACTACAAACCTAGTGCCAGCAGGAATGTGCGTTCCCTCCCTCGTCTCCTCCGTAATTGCCCCTCCACTCCCCAAAAGAAAAGCATCATGTTTGCACAACATGTTGCAGAATTCTTATAGTAAAAAAAAAATAAAAAAAGGAAAGTAAGATGAACTAAATCAAATTAAGAGTGATATTCAGAGTTCAGTCTGGATCAGTATAAGCTTAAATGCAAACGTAACATAATTTATGCGGAGACAGAAAATAATTTAAAATCCACGTCTTTACTTTCTGGCTTACGAGAAAACAAATCGTCATTCCAGGAAAAAAAAAATCTAACTAATTGTCTCTTTGCCTCCGAGGCAGCGAAGGCGTGAGAGGTCGGAGCCTTAATGTGTTGCGGTGCATATTTAGGAGAATTCAGCCGCAGCCCAAAATGGACCTGTGAATGAGCGAGAGGCTGGGCTGGCTGTTGTCATAGCACCAGTGATGTCGTGCGGCTATCACGTCAGCACTGACAACGGCGCCTGCCCTCCGTTTTTCTGAGATGATGGAACCGGCAGCAGGGAGCAGGAGGGGGGGGGGGAGAGGGCAGGGGAGGACGGAGGAGCGAGGGCAGGAAGACGTCTGTTCAGCTGCAGCTCTGCATCATGAGCTCCGGCAGCAGCAGCAGCAGCAGCTTTGCATGCGTGCACAGGGAACGGTAGAAAAAGAAAAAAAAGCCAGAACTAATCAAGGGTGTGCACGACCACGCAGAGGAGAGGCAGAGCTGCGTTTATCTCAGAGGAGGCCGGAGAATTGAAGTGAATTGCCATGTCTAGACTCTCTTGTGATGACTATGACCAAAATAAAAAAAGGCACTCAGCACCGTGGTCAGACTGGCTTCCTCTCCACGCAACTTCATGTCCTGCCAAGGTTGTGACCCTGATATTAAATTAAACCACTGGGGTTGCGTAGTAGAGGCAGGAATGTCCGGTCTGCAGGAGGAACCAGACACAACAACCCGAGCGCTTATCTAATCTCTGGGCTCGATTGCACACAGGTGATCTGTCAGGATAACTGGTTTTCTTTGGGGGGGTGGGGGGGGGGGGGTATTTGTGCCAATTTCCTCTGTTCAATTAGTGATTTGTTGGCACGTGGTCCAGTGACATCAACAGACTTGGAAGCGCAGGCTGCCAGTCTGAAGACATGATATCAGGGTATTTCCTGGAAGGAGCACGTTTTTAATAGAAGTAACTGAACCTCTAATAATAATAATAATCCTGTAATATTCTTATTAATTTAATAAGTTTGATGAATGTTTTAACTTTATGTTCGTTTATGCTACATGACAAGAGATCTGCTTATCTCCTCGCCCCCCCCCCCCCCAAGGAATTCTTGGATCAGGCAGCAGTGCAATAAAATGTCTATCAGTGAATGTGGACTAATGCTGAATCCACGTCTGCGCTCACCACAGGCATTTCAGAAATGTAGATTGCTCTGCTCAGAGCTCAGCTAAACAAACACACCGCTTTCTCATCAGCGCCACCGGGCTATTAGACCCCCCCCCCCCCCCCCCCCCCCGCGCTGTCCGCACTCAATTTAGGATCTGATTGAGCCGGACGTCCAATACATTGACAGGGCCGTTCAATACCGCGGGAGAGCAGTTGGGCAAGCGAGACTACGGCTACGGATCCACGGCAACGCGTCGGACTGCTGATGCTGTTCGGGTGTCACCAGCAACTGCAATCACTGCCACTCACCTTCAGGGAAACACAGAGAGAAACAGCTGAAGGCGGCGGAATGACAGAAGTCCATTAGTCAGGATCTTACAGTGAGTTGTCCGACTGTGACGCTTCACAAAAACCGCAACAACCGTAAAAACAACAAGAACATTCAATAGCGTTGTTTGAATTTGTGCCTGCAGAAACATGTATCCAATATGTTTCTAAATACTTTGAATGAACTGAAGACAATTCTGACTTTTACAAAAGTTTAAATTAACTGTGCTTTCCCCAGGACGCCCCCACAGCTCCTGCTTTATTTCTGTATGTGTTGAAGCCCCTGCCAGTAAAAACAAACAAACAGCTGAATCAGTCACCACCGTTCACAGCAAGGACAGTGCTCTTTGTTTACGGTGAACTACATAAGTTGTGTTCCACAATTAGAGCCGTGACGAGCATCTGTCCCGCTCTTCCCTCTACACAGACCTCCCCAGCAGGCCGAACAAACAACTGCTCCCAGTCTGTGTTCGTACCTCTTCCACACAATGGTCGGCCAAGTGGAGGCACAGCATCCCCGCCTTCAGCAGACTGTAAAAGAGCCACTAGGTGACTCATTACTACCCCCCCCCCCCCCCCAAAAAAAAACCCAGCTTGAGCGTCAGCGTGATTGATTTCCTCAAAACAAATTTCGAAACCTGCCATTTTAAGGAAACATGGAGATTGGTCACGTAACTCCTTGATTATTTGCTCTGACGTGAGTCGACGGGCCACTTTCTGAAGGAGCCCACATGTTACACGTCTTGCATCGCCCCCCCCTCATTTTAAATAAAGGTCAGTTAATAATTGACTACACACTGCTTTATTACAGCAATCCCGAATAGACCACAGGGCGACACTTCAGTCGAGATGATGCAACTGTAACGTTGAAGCCTCTATTGTGTAATGAATCAAAGTGAATGACTATACGAATGGGGTGCAGTCAACAGAAAGACACACACAAAGCTAATTTCAATACAGGAGGTTGAGGCAGGACTGTAGAACAATACAGAACAATAAAACTATTACTAGAAAGAGTAGCAGGACTAAGGTAATGTAAGGCCTGACAATGCGCGGAACACTTTCTTGTCTCCCACCAGTGAAATCCTCAATTAACATACAGGAGATGAGTATTACCCACAAATAGGCATCGAGATGTAGATTCAATAACTTTGTTGTTCGTGGATTCAAACCTTATTCTCGAGACTGTCCCACAAAGCCACTGGTCCATATGTACAAACACTCACTGTGAACCCGTATGCAGCGTCTGAATCCACAACACTGAAAATGGAATCCATCGGCCACGAGGGCTCACTTCTCTATTTTTCCTGAAGGTCTCCACAATCACAACAACACAGCCCCCTCGTGCCCATCTGAACAAATAAATGATCCATTGTGCTGAAAAAAGGAACAGCGTGTACAAGTGATATCTGGAAAAAAAATAAAAGAAATAAAGCAAGTATTATGCAAGACATAAAAGCAGTAACCCTGAGCCCGGGTAGAGATCATTAGTGGAGGACCCAGTGGTCTCCTGCAGTGAGTTGCCTCTCCAGACTCGACATCAAAGACGGCGGCACAGAGAAGGAAATCACTTCGAATGCGGAGAAGAGGCTGGAATTGATTGGTCAAGACTCAATCTATGCAGCAAAGGTGGCTCTCAAATATTAGTTATTAAAAAGAAAGATGCTTGGAGCATATTTATGTTTAAGTGTTCTCCCCTTAAAAAGCTGCCGGGTCGAGTCAACTGCAAACTTAAACCAAAAAATGCTGTTAAATGACACATCTCCATTGCTTTAACATTTCAATTAATTCTATTATTATATAATTATTTTGATGTTGATTAATAAGGTACTTATTCTTGTATTAATACATTAGTCTTTGGGAAATAGTGTAAAATGTCCATTACAATTTCTACGAGCTTATGGTGATGGCTCATTTTGTCCAATTCGCATTTGAAGAGGTTGTAACCCGTTCATATTTTGGTTTTTCTTGCATAAATCAGTGGAAAATACATATTACAAGTCTTATCCTCAACATTTTGACCTACATTATCACCAAATATCTCCTTAATGAGAGGTTCCAATGTGGACCCAGAGTAACTGACCATCGTTACATATCAGAACCACCTTAAGCAAATAAAAAACACCTGAAATATAGTCGAAGGCTACATCCACACTATTAAGTTTCCGTTTTAAAATGAAAACCATCTCCATCAAGTGCGTACTGATGTGAACAGGAAGCAGTGTGCTCTGCAACCGGTTGCTTACTTGCAGAAAATGAAATGCCACGAACCAGGAAAGACCAGGGATCTCCTTCCAGGTGGAAAGGTTCCTGAAGGTGAGTGATAGAGATGCTCGTTGTTTGTTGTCCGTGTCCCACTTACCTCTGGCAGGCGAGTCGTGACTGATAAGATCCAATCAGGAGGGGAGTGTGGATGCCTACGTCACTGTTTCCAAAAGTCTCCATTTCTGCCCATCTAGAGTAAAACAAGGCAGAGTTTTCAAACTAAAAGGGGGACACAAGAGTTTCTTAAAGCCTCAGATAACTGTGGACTCCAGGTGTAAACACAGCAAAAAGGAGGTGTTTTAAAATGTAAATGTATTAGTTTGGACATAACCTTACTCGAACCCCTCCATGGTGAATCATAACCGTAGCAGTTTAGTGCACTTAGTATCTATTATTCATTAAAAAAAAAAAAAAACACGAGGCTCTATCGGCCATGTGAAGCTAATGATCATCATGATGTGTGGTTCCGACAGCCGGTCATACATTCCTGCTCGCGGCTCCGAGATAGGGAGGAGGAGCAGAGCTGTGATGAGGCCTTTTAATGCTCATCTGTCATGCGTTTCCAAGCCCCGCGGCCATTGTGGGGAGCGAGTACCAGAGAGCTACTGAATACCATCCACTAGTCCGCAGATACAGAACACAGCCGCTCTCAGACGTGACCCGTGGATAACCGGAGAACTGGCTCCAGAGTTTACCCAGAGTTTGCCTTTGACACATGCACAAGACCAGCGGGAGGTTTTCTGCACACACACGCATTGAGATATTCAGAGATTCATCAACCCCCCCTCCCCCCACTAGATCGGGGGGTGAATCCAGTGCAGGATCCTGGATTTCTACGGACACTATAGCAGGAGGCCAGGTGTTCACACGTGCACCTCCTCCGCAGAAAATACGACAGGAAGAGTTCAGTGCATGTCTGAAAGCAGCTCCAGTATATTGGCCTCTCACTTTGGAGTTGCAGTAGCCGACTGTAAATGGAAGGGAATCTTTTCAGAACTCACCTTTCTGAGGCTTCTACAACCTCAAAGGAGGCTTTGAAGCTGGAGTCAACACACAACAGTGAAGGCGAGTCTTGTTCATTCATGGTGAACACTTGTTTACTAGTTTCCAAAAAGGTGCAAGCCACAGCCACAGAATAGACTTCTTGACTTTGAGGTGAATGCTAATTCAGGTCTGTAATAATTCATAGGAAAACTGTGCGTGAAAGTCGAGCTGAGAATCACACCTTGCTTTCGAGGGGGCTAGTGGAACCCAGAGTGCATCAATGTCACTCTGAGGTGCAGCTCTGCCAGAAGGGACGGCCTCTGGAGCGCATCTGGCGACAAACCTTGGCAAAGCACAGAGATGCTTTCTTTCCAGATTATGCCGATTGTCAGCACATCGTGAATTCATCGTAACCTCACTGTCAGATGCTGAATCACGTGGCAGCTTCCACTCTTCTGCGATTTGTAATGGGTGAGAAAAATATGCAAGGCTCTTTCTTTACATGTAAGTGATATGTTCAAGAAAGGTTTTGAAGATTCTGTCACATCAGCATCTTTCAGCAGCACACGAGCCAGAACGAAACGACAGACGTGGACAACGTGACGGATTGCGGAGAACAATGGGATTCCTCTTTTCAACTTTCCAAAGATGGAGGGAGACAGACGGATACGGCAGCACATCAATAGTCCTCTCTAATGGAGACAGATGTCCTGTCGGGAGGAACAAGGGAGCGCCGAGCTCGCGTCTGAAACTCAATACAACATGGATGTAAACAGAAGTTGTCCTTTATCCGTCGGCTTGAGCCGGAGAGGGAACAAAGACGGCTTAATGTCAAAATGTGATTATATGATATACGTGTTCTGAGAAATTAATTGGGATAACATTATTTCTTGCTTACGACAACATGGAGTCTGTCTCAGTCTGATACGAGCAATCTGGCGTTCTGTGCAGAAAGACGGTTGATAATTGTCACAAAGTAAACTCTGGCAACCAGTGGGGTGGAAGCTGCACTGTACACACAAGACCACACACACAGCTGCAGCCTCAGCACTGTTGAGAGGGCTGCTCCATTACAGGATTCGTATGGAAGAAGGCCAGACTCCTCCAGATCGCTTGGAACAGCAAGGCCAATCCTTTTTGTTTTCGGCTGTAAACTGAATACATTTGCATTTTAAGATCATTCAATTGGATATGAATTTTGTTGCTTTTGTTTCCTGGAATTTACATCGAGACGTGTTTAAGAACAAAAGACTTGCTTTGGTTTAAACACACTTGCCTTTTGCTTTGGAGTAGTGGCCAACAGGAAAGGGAAGATGCTATTTTCCGAGGTTACCGCAACCTCAAAGGGAGGCTTTGAAGCCGGAGTCAATTCACAACGGTGCAGGTGAGTTGGCGTAATTTGTGGGGAGCACTTGTTTACTTGTTACTCCCAAGATGGAGGCCACAGAATCGACTGTTTGACTTTGATGTGAATTTTGATTTAGGCTTGTAATAATTCATGGGAAACCCCCGCGTCTTCACTGTTGAAAGTCGAGCTGAGAATCATAAAAAAAAAGAATGGCTCCGCTATACGTGTGAGCTCAGGGTTAAACCCACACATTGTTCAACTGAGCAGGAATACCAGAACGTGTGAGTGACAGATGTTTCTTGTTGTGCAGCTGTTTCCTTTCAGATCGCTTGTTTGAACATTAAATCGCTCTGAACGTCTGCTCTTGTTTTTAGCCTCGGCGTTTCACCTGCGAAGACAGCATTTGATGTTAAAAAGGAATAAACCCGGAGACCGGAGAGCTGTCAAGAAAACCATTTTTGAAGCTGGGAAAAAACAAAAGGAAAAGTGTTCAAAGGCATTGCACACACATTGGGCAAAGCCAACTACCAGAACTTGGGAATGTCCTGAAGATGAAAGAAGCTGTTGGTGAACCGGGCAACACACAAGACGGCAGCACCCGGTAGATGACAGAAACCGTGACCTCGCCACCGACCTACAAAGGGCCGGACTGAAGGTATCGCAATCTACTGATTCAAGAAAACTTGATGGCAGAAAAACATCCACATCACAAGAATGGAAACCACTCATCAGCAGTAAGGATCCGAATTCAAACGTGCAAAGTAAACGTAACGGACATGAGCCACAAAAAGCTCAGGAACAAGTTTAACCTCCACAAACTGATGAGCCAAAGGATCTGCTCGTGATCCAACACATACGAGCTAATCTCCGAAGCATAGTGGAGCGGGACCTTGGGCTTGCAAGGAATCACTAATATTTACGGATTCACGATGGTATCAGCAGGGAGAAATTAAAAAGTCTACAGAAACGTTTTCTCAGCCAATTGCAGCCAAATGGGAGGAATTAAATCCCGCAGCAAGACAATGACTCAGAAAACCCAGCCAACACAACAAGGGGCTTTAACGGGGGGGGGGGGAGTGGAAGGTCTACGACTGGCCAAATCCATCAATGCACCTTAACTCAGTGAAACGTGCATTTCACCCCCCCGAAGAGGAGAGGGGGGGTCAGAGCAACAGCCTAAGACCTTAAAATATACGTTTTTTTTACAGGATATAAAGCAGGGGGGGAGCAAATCCATATGTTAGAGGCTAGAAACAGCAAATCGTTGACACTTAGTCAATGACTTTAATGATTTCTCCCTTGGTCAGCTGACCCATTGATCAGGTGATTGTATCAACACTAAAGTATTGAGAGGTTAAGATTCATTTCTAGGATTTAATGAAAAAAAAATAACTCAAAATTAGGATCTCAATTCAGTTTCAAGAAACTCGAACACCACTCAAGCCCAGAGTTTGTTCAAATATGTCATTATTAAAAGCCCAATGGGCAGAATGATGGCACAGTAAGATGGTATTTTCATACCGAATCACGAGGCTTCAGCTCTGTTCCACACTCTCACCGGTGAGAAAGAGTTCCTGCTTTCTGGTTGTGCTCCAACTTCTCTGCTAAACATTTCCACAACAACCCACCTCTTCATATTTGCCGACTTGTTCCCTCACACACACGACTATGTAAACCAACCCCGGGCCGCAAGTGATTTCACTCTAATCTAACGAGAGATGAAGAAGTCAAACATCGTGCGAAGACACACAAGTCAAGTTTTGGCATTAACAATTTACACTCCGAGTGATACAGTAGTTAAAAGGGGGAGTTTGTGTTGGTATGAATGGCCTGTGTTGCTGCCATCACACTGAGCTCCGTTTGCTATTCAAGCAAAAACACTAGACTTGTCTTCAGTATTTACTTTGCACCGTTTTTTGCAAATGAATGGAGAGTTATGTGCAAGTAGGATGGGAGATGAATAATTCACAAAGAGCACTTACCGGGGTTAAATTATGCACATTTCAAGAAATCATCCGTGTTGGGTCGTACACTTCGGTGCACGCATGGGGAACAAAGTCGTGGTCTGTGCAAAAAGCCAACAAATTACCATATGAATGTGTGGACATTCTTTCATGTGTTGCTACAACAGTGGATACGCTGCCTCAAGTTGGTCTGACATCGGAGGTCTCTGATGCCGAGTTTAAAGAGTGTGGACGCAAGCCAGGGGGCGGGGTGGGGTGGGGTGGGGGGCAAGAAGACCAGTTACAACTCGACTAAGACCGACACACACACACACACACACACACAGAGGGTGAGGTCCCTGTGCAGGCACGTCACACAGGTGGGCTCAGGTTTCCACCCCGAGGACACATCCCTGAACACCGAGGACATTCTGCTGGATGTCTTCTTTCCCGCGGACACGGTTCACTCAGGCTGCTGCAGAAGGTCATAACCTCTGCAACCCTGCGAGTCCCCCACAGAGTGATTCACAGCCAGCATCCACTGCAACAACTGTCCAACTCAACAGGTGCGAAGTTAAAAAAAAGGATAAAGGTCAAATATATTTCGGCAAAACAATTACTGGAGGAATCAATTGAGGCAAACAGCGGATATTTGATGCTACAATATTGGACTTGGCGCCAGAATTTGTCGATGTAAGATGAGACTGCGTTGCTGCAAAGATCCCACCACTATCAACCATCTGTTTTCTAAATAAAGTTTACCACAAATCTGAATAAAGTTTTGAAAATGACAACAACATACAAAACATGCAGTGAGATATAG